>CM031237.1:996171349-998571349 GCA_018340775.1 Taxus wallichiana var. yunnanensis | reverse complement strand
AAAATGTGTAGACTAATACGTGCTTATTACAACAATTACTTATAAGGAAACTATATAATAAAGGAAATACCATCTAATCTAATGGCATATACACATTAGTCAATTACAAACAAGAACTTCACTGATAATAGGGTTTTAGCCTATTTCCATTGAAGTGTC
The DNA here is from genome assembly GCA_018340775.1 of Taxus wallichiana var. yunnanensis. Taxonomy (NCBI): domain Eukaryota; kingdom Viridiplantae; phylum Streptophyta; class Pinopsida; order Cupressales; family Taxaceae; genus Taxus; species Taxus wallichiana. The sequence continues at coordinate 998,571,190 of CM031237.1, read as the reverse complement.
CTGTCAAAAGTTCTCCACTAAAGATTTTAAATTTGCATACTCTTGTGGGAACGATCTCATGCACTTCATATGGACCCAACCAATGTGTTTTCAACTTTCTAGAGTGACGCATAAACTTTAAATCATATAGTAACAATTTCACACCCTTTGAGAATTCTTACTCTTAATATACCTATTGTGACAGGATTTTCATCACATATTCTCTAGTCATCGAGTTGAAGAAGTTTTGTAAAGTGCTTAGTGGTAGAGGATTCATTATCCAAAGTTTACAATACCCTTTATTATCAATGAGGGTACCATGAACTCTACTAACAACATGACTTTTACACAAAAAGAAAAATAGTTGGAAAGGGGTAGTTTTGTTTAATATTTTGTAAGTAGTTCTATATGCCCATAAAATTGTTAAAACCTTGTCATCCCGATCCTTCCATCCAACATTGCAAATCTTTGTTGAGTGTGATGCCGAGAATCTTATCAAAAGCCTCGACTATCTCATTTGTTATGGATTATATGGAGTTTTTTTATGATGTGTGACCATAAATTTACACAATAATATGTGCATCGTCTCATTAAGTAATTGAGTTCTCTTTTCATTTGTGAGGCTCGGAGGGCACCCATACCTACTTATGATATTTTCCTAGATGAACCATGTTGTGGTCATTGTAGTGTAATATTTTGTAGGTGCGACTTCAACCCATAGTATCAAGTAATTAATTTTACTAATAATATATCACAAACTTTTTCTTCTCACGTAAAGATTTATTGGGCCAACAAAATCAATTTCCCATTTCTCAAATGGTTCTTGGGAAATGTTTGGCTATAAGGGAATTTCATCATGTTTACTTGGTTTATCGACCCATTGACAATGATCACATGTTCTTGTGGTTTATCGACCCATTGACAATGATCACATGTTCTTGTGTACTCATTGCATCTTGAAACAAGTTTTCAACCAAAGTCTTATGGTCAAGATCTTGCTCGCAGATTGCATTACCAATGTAGTGTCCTCATGAAATTAGTTCGTGTGCTTCATGGATAATTTTTTTCTACTCATGCTCTAATACATATGGTCATAATACTTCATCGCGACCCATCTTATATAATTCCCCACTAATTATTTGGTAAGGTGTTGCTTTTACCGCTAATTGTTTTTTGTTATATGCTCTTATTCTTTGACGTGAACTCGTGTTAAAGAAACAACGTTATACCATTAATTCAAAACAATTACGCGTCTTGAATTTCATCCTCAACGGTATTAACTTATTTGCTTAAGTTGATTTGTGAGAGATAATTGGGACCTACATTATTATTTCCCGACTTCACCAAAACCAAGAACTATAACTCTTGAAATACGATCACCCATCTACAAATGCACCCATGCATGCGACTAATTTTCTCATCAAATACTTTAGGGCCATGTGATCTATGTATAAGAAAAATAGAGTTGTTGATAAATCTTACTGCAAAAAATTGTAGCACATAAACCATAGATAGCCCTTCTCTTTTTATGGTCATATAATTTTTTTACCTTCGTCGATTTTTGCTCATGAAAAGATCGGGTGGTCCTTATTGTTTTGTCCAGGATGTGCGAGATTTACTCTAGTTGTATACCCGATGCATCGATGTGAGCATGAAATAAAGTATTCCAATCCAAGAAATGCAATACAGGCGGGGTCGAAAGCTTTTCTTTTAATTCATCAAACCTTTTTTTGTTAATCTTCTTCCCACACAAACTCTCCTTATTTTTGTAACATTTTTTGAGTGGTGTGGTAATGTCTCGCATATCCTTTAATTATCTTTCAAGATAATACCTGAATGCCCAAAAACGTGCATATGTCCCTTTGTGTTTATGACACTTCTAATTGCATAATTATGACTATCTTTGCCAAAACTACTAATAAACCTTATCTCAGTAAATGATATGGCCATAAAGAGTTCTAAAAGGTGTCATAAAGACACACTTCTTCAAGTTTAGTGAAATTTCTAATTTCCTACAAAGAAAAGTATGACACAAATTATCACAATGATCATTGACGAGCTCGTAAACTGTCTAATCATCTAGGTAGACTTATAAAAAAATTAGGATAAAATCCTCAAACGTAGCTACTATAATACATGAGAACATTGTTGGCATGTTCTTAAGCTCATAGGGCATTATAGTATTTACAAATGATACCCACTCTATCGCAAAATTTGTTTTCCATAGTCTTCTTTTGTGATATGAACATGATGATATCATGAAAACACATTGGTGAAGGTCAATATTTTGTGCCCCGCTACACATTCCAAAATTTCTTTTGTAAAGGGTGTTAGGAAAGGATCTACCACATAGGATGCATTCAATTTTCAATAGTCTACACATATTTTGATGTACCCATCCTCTTTTATATTGATAACCATCAAACTGCCCCTTTCAAATTCTTTTATTGGTATAATAACTCTCAAAACTAACATATTATCAATCTCCTCTTTCACTTTGGCACATAAGTTTGGGTTCATCCTATACGGTCTTTTTCCAAGAGTTTTGCACCTTTAATTAACTTCATTGGTATTTTACCCAATGATGGATGCAATCTTTTCATTTTTGGGTAGCTTTGTGGGAAAAATATTCATAGTCACATAAATGTTCAATAATCTCGAGACCTCTGCTTTTGACTAGTAATCTCCAATTGTCATAATTTTTGGCACCTCATTTGTTCATATATTCAATTTGATAAATTTCAATGGATCATGACAGAGTGTTGTGCCAAAATCCATCTTATAAATAAATTCCCTTGATCTATAAGAAGCATCTATATTCAACTTGATTGTCATTGGTTCTTTCATCAATCTGTGGCACCATATTTTCTTTTCCTTGCATCATCAATTTTATTCTAGCCACATTGCTTCATCTTCTTCACTTGAATAATTATTTGTTCTTATTCTTCAAATGTATTTGGAAATGTCAACTCCTTGTGTAGTTGCGGTGTGTGCTCTTACATCACATCATCATCTATGAAAATGGCATGTTTGATGCATTAGAGAGAGTGATCTAATTTAAGTGAGACCGAGGTGAATGAAAAAGTGTTAAAAAAATTAATTTTCAGCACCTCCCATTAAGAAGTCTCCTTGTGTGCTTTACCTATGTACCAAACATGTGCCCAAAAACTAAATGTATGATAAAATACACAAGTCCATAGGGTTGGTTGATTAAATATGCACCCAATTTACAAACTTCCTCACACTTCATTAGATGTTCTTCTAGTTTTTAACTCTATTATAACCGGGCAATTTACGCATAAGGTTGTTCTTATCAAATCTGCTCGTATGGCTTCACTAATTTGATCCCATGTTTTAAGAGATGGGATATGAGTCACCCACTATTATGTTGTCTTTTTGACTTATACATTATGCAATTGACGCACACTTGTTTGGGTGACATTTAGTTTTCCAACTCTTTTAGAAAGATTTGGACATCTTCCCCACCATGAAATTAAGGCATGGACTTATTATTTTCCTTTCCCACCATCCAATACCATTTCCTCTAACTTTTGACATCATGTTAACAATCATCTTTTGTGGGAGTTGATCACACCACATTCATGTCCAATCAAATCATAGGAGCCATGTGCCCAATTATCACATGCCGCATTGGTAGTATTCGATATGGATTGTGTGTCATTCCAATGTAGTTCTTCTTATTGGTTTGGGTCAAAATGCCCTAAACATTTTGCTTTTATCTTGTAAATATGTTACAAATATTCATGTTCTTTGACATTTTCTATGAAGGACCCTCGGCCGGCATCCATTGGTATAATTACGCATTGTATGTTGTTCTCAAAACTAATGTAGTACTTTTTAAAAGTGTAGATCTACATTATTTGTATAACACCAAGGCATACCAAGTAACATTGGAAAGTTATTTGTTTCGTTAATCCAATGGCTTTGAATTCGTCACAAAACTTGATAGCTATAATATTGATGATAGCCTTTGTAAACATTATTATATGCATGATGTGCATCTTCTTGCTAGCCATGAACAAGCCACGTGGAGACGGATGGAGTGTAGCCACACCATTTTGTTCCATGCATCATTTTTCAAGATATTAACCTCTGCTCCTATGTCTACCAATATGTCGTTGTTGTTCCAAATGCCATCTATGCATGTGTTAATAAGTATTTCACAATCAAATTCATCACCTTGATTGCATTGATATTTTTTTGTGCAACCCAAATGTTTTCCATGTGCTAATTTTTTAATCTAATGAGATAGCCACTAACCAAGCAAAAAAATAACTCCTTCGATGCACAAAACTTTGCATACTTCCCTAAATTCATCCCTATTTTTTTCAAGCTATGGGATCCATAATTCTTTGTTCTTTAGTCTCGTGTCTTCCTTGGGAACTCAATTTCACCCTAGAGTTCATGAACCAACTCCTTAGACTCTTAAATCACTTATTTTTGTTATCTTCCATCAAGGTAGCCTTTTTCTCCATGAATTTCTTCACACCTTATATTCTCCAAAGGAGATTTGGAGCTTGTGTCATGTTGTAGCTCACTAGGTGGTGATTTTTACTTTAGGCAATGGAGATTGGAACTTGGCATGGTAACCTTTGGTTTTTAGTCTTCTAGATAGTTTCATATCACATTGATCATTCCCACACCCATATCACTCTTTTATTGCATAAGTGCATATAGGTCGAGCCAATCCTCAACCTTATTGTCCTTTTGATAATGTGCACAAACCGGGAACGTTGGGCATTCACGTTGGTAGTGATCCAGTGAACCACATCTATAACAAGTTTGTGGTGGGAATATTCCACCAACTTGTTCACCTCTCCCATGACCACTTAGTCCTTGTGTATTTCCATCGTAGTCTTCATTATTATTTCCCACCATTGTTTTCCTTAGCTCGAGTGATTGAGCCTCATGCATATGATCAATTACACAATAATCCTTCATGTTGTGAGTGTGCACATCACAAATATTATGATATAATGACATTGTTCTTTGGACTTATCGTTGAAGTAATAGGCATCTCCTTACATCATGGCTTTCATCACATACCTCACATGCTTGCAGAATGGTTTTCACATTGTGAAAGGGGACATGTTGTCTTTGTATGGCCTTCTACGCTTCAAAATATGTGCACCAAATTCCACCACGTATTTCCCTACAATTATTCATAATAAATCCTTTCCAATTAGGCTAACATAGATGTGATATGAGATTCCATCAATGACTTGACCCCGGTGTTTATACTTCTAACTACTTTTGCACGCAAATTCACCTCAAGTGCTTCTCTTGGATATGCAAAGGTCTTATGTGATAGGGAACATTTAAATGTCATAAGTAGTCCTCTAATAAGAATTTGTGCATGGTGATTCGGGTGGATCTCGTAATATAGTTTTGTGATCAAGGTTATAAAACATGTTTCATATGCACACACACTTTCTATTGATTCTTACTTGATTTCCTCAAGCATAAAGATACTCTACTGCTCAAACTCTCTATTATAAAACTCTTTTAGGAATGCCTCCTTGAGTTGATCGTAGTCCACAACATTTTTTTGTGGATCATACTTTCTGTAACACGTGCGTGCATGGACTAGCATAGTATTAGCAAACTGGCTTGCCTTATGCTAAGGATAAGTGACTCCTTTTGCATGCCAAATCAGCTCACACTCATGTACATCTTAACAACATTTTCCATGTCACGATAGTCTTGAATGTGTACAAATTTCTTAAAAGATGTTATGTGCTAACATTTTTGATGATGTAGTTTCAACTCTTCCTTGGGTTTTTGTGTTTGATATAGGTGCTCTAAAAACTCCACCGCTCATCGCTTACACTTTGTGTAGTTTTAATTGGTATCGTGTGTGTCATTGTTCCACATAGGTGAGTTGTTGCTACTTGTTTAACCAGCATGACACTTCAAATTCCTCCTCCCTACGTGCCTCCCGACCACTTGAGTTATTTGACTAATGTTCGTCATCCTAAATCAACGTGCTTTAGGAGTGTTTGGCTTTTAGAAAAATTATATCCTTTTTGATATCAATGTAATTTGTTGTAACATGAATGAATAACTAATATCTAGTGTTTCTTTTCCCTTCTCTTTATCTATCTCTTCTTTGTTATTAGTTTCTATTAGCGCTTGGTCTTCATATTAAGAGATCATGTTGCATGGGTATGTGTGAAAAGTTGGGAAAGGATGTCATCTACGTTGTATTTTGCCTCATCATACTCTTAGCTTTTTTCATACAATAAATAGCTAACCAAGTATAGATTTTTGTTATAAGTTCATTGAAAAGGTCTAATAAAAAGGGTCATATAGATTCTTTTCTACCCAAGTCCCGGAGGACATTTTGGAGAACAATTCTTATGACTAGGTTTTTTTGTGTAAATGATTCTTCTACTTTATTCTACCAAACCTTAATGCTCTCATGTGTAAGTCGAAACATCTTGCGCCCACTTCATCGTCTTGACACAATTATGACAAGTACTACCAATGAAACCAAAATGTTGTGTGTCTAATTTACCATGAAGAATATAATTGTGCACTCAAACCCATCCCAACCTAGCTTCGAGATAGTAGAACACCACCCCCACTGGCCTATCATACTAAGGTATGTGTAGACACCAAAATTGGGTCATACTCCCCTTAAACCCCATTAATTAAATTAACCATACCCTACCTATTCATATCCCCTAGCGCATGTTAATTAAATAAATTTTCTTAATTAAATTAATTAAAATCCTCACTTAACCACCTCACGTATCCACCTCGCTTAATGACCCACTCAAACCTCATTAATGACCTAAGACCGAATCTAAAGCTATCCTAATTAACTAGGACTTAGTTTAAACCTAGACTTAACTCTTATTAACAAACATAAAAGGACTCCTACTTATCTTTCCATGATCTATCACTCGAGACTCGGTAGAAGGTTGGAGATCACACCAAAAATAGCAACAATCTAGTTATTTTTGGCCAACCTAGATATCTCGCCTTGATCAACGCCAATTATATCTCAACTAATGTCACCACCTAACCGTGGTCGGTTAGGTTAAATATGTTTCCAAAAGCCTTTGCCGGGTTGGTCATTTGATTCAGGATCTCATTCTTCCAGAGACTTGGAGCACTCAAATTTCTTTAGCACTCAGAAAAAGAAGACACACGGGAGCACTACCAACATTGATCACCATTCATCATCCTCTTCACAATCATGGATTCACAATAGAGAGGCATGGAGGTCTCGAATGAATCACACGGCACGAATACAACGACTCTTCTCTCTGGATCTCTACTGTCACCATATTCATCACCTACGTTCTCCAATCTATTTTTCAAAGTAAGTATTTAACATCTCTACACTGAATCTCTAGTTTCCTTGTGTAGATTTATTTATTCATCTCTGTAGTCTATTTCTCTCCACACCCATATACTTCCTTCCTTCCATCAACCCATCACCTGATCATACCTGAATTTTCACCCATTTTCACCCTCTCCTAATCATCTCTAAGTCTTCAGAACCATTTTACGACCCCACCCTCACCATTTCCAACCTCTGTGCAATCACAGGAGTCTGGAAAACCAACCTAAGAAATTTCGCTAATTGCCCCTACCGGCCGATTAGCCAACCGACATCGCACTCGCCTTTAACCGATATTGGTCGACAATTGACACCGAGTTCTTGTGTTTGTCAATATAGCTCAGATCAACGAGCTAATACCCACTTCCCAATAGTCCGAACCATTTCTAATCCTTACTGCACCTTACCCGAGCCTCGTACTCAAACCCGCAACTCAACACCAACCCAATCAACCCTCCCGTTTTGAACTTAAACAACCTTTTACACGACCTTTCTTATTGTTTTATATGAGATACCTAAATCATTTCAATTCTAATAGGATCTTTACTTCATGTATCAGTAGTCATTTTTACACCCACCAAAGAACAATGGAATCCCATGCACGCCGACCTATCACCCAATGGCGCTGGGTGCTCACCAGAGGCACGCGCGGGCGCCGAGTCTCTTTTTTATGCGAGTTGAGTGGGAAAACATCATCTATGATCCAAACTTTAAAGGAAGTGAGTGGGAATGAAACATGCAAACATCATAGAGTTCAGAACGGCTCTAGATCATTACAGTCATTACAGACAGAGATACTTTAACAAACTTAAAGAACTGAATAAAGATAGAAAGGAAAATGCATAAGAATTCATATTCATCTTATAAACATACATGAAAAGGAACTATGAAGAATCATGTATGAATATGAACCAAGAAGGATCATATTCAATTAACTTGGTAACCTCATTACATTCATTAGACTTACTACAAAACACCACATTATGGCAGACTCAAGTCATGCATCATAACTGGATCCATATCATTTAGCTCTCAAAAATAAATTTTACAACCCCAAGCCCTTGATACATCCTTCTCCTATATTTCATCTACCCAACCCAATATGACTCCTCATGCATTTCTACAGAGCTCCACTCTTTATTGATTTCTCTATCTATCTCTCTATCTACCTCTTTCTCTCTTTTCTGCTATAGTGCTTGTATATATAGGCATCCCAAAGTGCTAACTCATCCTTCTTGGCCTCAAATCCATGCGCCAAGTGTCTGAATGTGGTCCTCCATGGGAGCATGCTCCTCCAGGCCTGAGCTCTCCACTTTTTTCCATGATGGTCTTCTAGAATCTTCCATCATAGGGCATATTCCTTCCTAGGCCAACCTATCGCCAGGCACCTTATCCACTCCACATGCGCAGTCAGGTCACGCTTTTCTCGTGTCCTGCCCGATACACCAAATACGGCTAAGTCCCAGACCTTGTCTTACGGGCATGCATCACGAGTTCTACTAAGACCCTCTTAGAACCTTGCCTTGCATGCCTTCTCTTGCCCCATCTTAACTTAGCCTTGCATGCCCATGTGCCTTTTTGGACTTAGTCAATATTTTAGGGGCCTAACATCACCCCACACTTTACCTGTTCTCCACCCATGGGAACACTTCTCCAATGAATAAAGAATCACAATAGAGTTATTATTTTGGGAAAAGAATAAGGGGATGAAGAATTTAGGAAAGAAGAAAGAATGGGGAAGTGATGGCATTATTGCAAAAAGCTAGGAAAATCTTTTTGCAAGTCGACCTCTAACTTGTTCTAGGCATCGACTTCATTTTGTGCTCTGGAAGAGGTCACTAACTAGGGTGCTTACCTCCCCAAAACTCAGTCCATCTCCTTGAGCGTTCATAGTGTCAACAATTTTTTCCAACTCCTTGCCCATGTCCTCAAGTGTGTCCATCCTTCTAGTAATCTGTGGGTATAGCTCCTTTAGCTAGTTCTTGATTGTACCCCTTAGGGCCTCAATAGCTTCTAACTTCTTTTCAACCTCAGCTAAGATTCTATCTCACTCTACTTTGTTCCCTTTTTTCTTTTCTTGGAACTCTTTAAGCTCTGCTTCATAGTTGGCAACCAGAATACTCACCACTTTATCTCTATCTGTGCAATTGTCATATGCGGCCTCAATAGTATGGGCAACAATCTTTACATCAGCAAGGACTTTGTTGTATTCATCCATGATTGCTACTACCTTTAATTTATCCTCCTTCTCTAGGCGTGTTGCTACTTCTTCTTCCGTGGATTCTAAAGCTAGAGGTTGCCTTTCCATGGTGAGGATGCATGTTAAGTCTTCAAGGCACTCAAGGGAAGATCCATACTTTTGCGTAGGTGGTGCTAGGTCCGATGCTTCAAAACAATGGCATCTGTGATGGATTCTACTTTCTTATGTACTTCACGCACCCTTGCCTTTTCTTCCTTAGTTCACTTTTAGTTGCGCTAATTAGTTCCTCTTGCTTTAAATTCTTGGTGCTTCTTTCTAGCTCCTCTTCCCTCTTTTCTAGCTTTGCCTCTAGAAATTTTACCATGTCATTCCATCCAAAGAGCCTAGCTTCAACCTCAACTGAGACCTTGTTGAGCACGTTGCATAACTGCTCATCTAAAATTTGTTGAGCATTTACCAAGGGGTTGTCTCCTTTTGACCCAGGCATTTCCATTAGTGCCCCCTGGCTTACCTCGAACTCTGGCTCATCAATGTGGGACTCAATTTCCCAAGAGAGAATCTTCCTCATCCGAGGGTATGCACCTTCTTCATCAAATGACTTCATTGCCAAGAGTTGATCTGTTGGGACTATGCTTTGGAAGCGCATGCGCAACACCTTGTTGGGATCATTAATGTAGCTCATTCCTTGCCTCTAGATCTCCATGTGCTTTCCCCCTATGTGTGTGCCCTTAGGAATAGTTACCGATAGACTGGGGCCTCCTGCGACATTGTGATCTTTCCCTACACTTTATTCCTTATCCTCATCCATCACTATATTAGCATTGCACTCCAATTCTTGTTCCACCAAGGCCTCGATGATTTTCATTGCTTCTTTTTTTGATTGCCTTGTTTATTTGCTCCTTCATGAGGCTTGGGATTTTTCTCGACCCCTCGCACGCCAACCTCTTCACTTCCTCCCATGTCCTGGGTGCCTTCCTCCTCCTGGCTACCCTTGCGCCACACAAAAAGGAACTCATGTTCTTCTTCTCGCACGGAATTTTCGAATCATACTCCTCTTCTTCTAAAACATGCCACGTGAAAACAAGTGGACTTGCTTCTCTCCTATCATTCTTCTTCTCAGAAATCATATCACCCATGGTTTCTCCAAGGAATATCTCCTCCGATGTCAGATGGTCCTCCATCACCTTTTTTTTCTTCCTAACGGGATTCCAATATAGAACTCTTTTTGTCTTGGAAGGACTACTCTGCAAGTAAGAATTCAAGACCACAAGATTTTAATTAGACAACAAATGAGGGATCTCGCCTTGTTCCCGAGGGTATAAAACTTCCTTTCGAAGGTGGTGGTTCCTTTTTCCCATACGATTTAACACAAATGATAATATAGAAAGCTATCTGCAAAATCACGATTTAGGTATCTCGATTACAAAGCAAAGGGTTTACTAAACTATCAATAATAAAGCGTCACGTTGTTTGTTTGATTCTATAAAAATCGCCTATACGTCGGGTTGAGTTATAGGGATAAACCAGCCGGATTTGGGGTTGTTAGGTGGCAAATAGGCAAGCAAAAGGTTTTGGGGTATAAGCCACATGCGACTAACGGCGGTCACTGGGTAACCGACCATGTTATTTGATCCATGAATCCTAGATAACCGATGCTTGCAGTTTGATGATAAACGATACTCATGTAGGGGCAGCAATCTAAGAGCTTTTGGATAGTAAGTTGGTTGTAAGGTGATTGTGGGGTTATTAGGATTGGTGGATGGCCGAGGGGAATGATGGGAGGATAGGGAAGACTCGTAGTGTGGTAAAATGGCCTTCCCGGGCAATATCATGGGTGTGTACCAAGGTTAAGTGCAGCAGCAGGTAACAAGTAGTAGATCTAGGAATAAACTTATGATTACTATTAATCAGAAAGAAAATGGTGCTTAGAAACATATAACATACTACTTACTTGCCCCTCATGTAGATGCAAGTTTCAGGTGGATCATGATGATGAAGACAGGGACCCAAGTTGGATGCGCTTTCCTCCTCGATGCTCGGATGAGTGTTACTTATTATTCGATTCTGATCTTGGGCTTAATGTCCTTCTCTGCAATCTCTTCTTGTTTCTTCACTTGTCTCTGCTCCTCAAGCAAGCAAAATGCAGATTCTCTCGATGGTTTCTCCTTTTTCCCAATCAAATGAAAATCTGATCCTTATTTTTGGTTGGAAGTGGTCATTTACGGGAACCGATGGCGGTTATGCATGAACTACCACGGTGGCTCGAGATAGAACCTGTGACAGTCCCGTCAAAGCTGGCTATTTTTGGTAAAATAGCCAACTTTCCCTCCTTTTCTTCCGAGGGATCGGCAATGGGCTTGGTCAAGTCATTATGAAGTTGGTTTTAGGTGCGGATGAGGAGTAATTAGTCATAGGTGTGGAATTGGACCAAGTTATAGGTCTTAATTAGGTTAGTTTAGGGTTAAGACTAGGTCATGATGAGGTGGCGACATGAGGTGGCAGGGTATGGTGATGTGGGATTTATTAATTATAAGGTAATTAATAAATAATTGTGTAAGGTTTAGGTGGTGAGGTTAGGTTGCGAAATGCGATGCGGGTCACAAGGGTCGTAAGTAGACACAAATTTGGTGTCTACATCATGTTCTTCTTCTCTGCCATCTTCTTTTGAACTGTGCACACTGAAAACAAGTGGTTCTTTGTACTCTTTAGATTCATCTTCTTCATCATCATCCTTCTCACCCATGTATTTCTCCAAGCTCTTTGTTTCCTCTGAGTTAGCTTCCTCCATCACCTTTTGTTTCTTCCTAACTGGGGATTCCAATATAGGAGACTATGCTTTCTCTTCCTCTTCCTCTAGTGATTTCTCCTTTGCGATAAGCTTTTCCTATTGGTGCACCTCCTCTTTGACTGGGGACCTCTTCTTACGCATGTAAGTACTTGTTCTAGTGTTTGTTCCTGGCACCTACCACTTGAGTATCTTAGGAACTTGGTGCCTTTTTCTACATTTCTTTTTCCTTCTGTCTGGGCGCGAGCTTCTTCCTACCTGTTAGGTCCTCAGGTATAGCTATCTCATTTTCAAGATAAGTGCCCTTTTCAAAACTTGGGCTTTATCCGAAGAATATATACATGCGTGCTCTGGACCTCTCTGCTCAGAATAGTCAAAGTCAGGGGTTTTACCATTTAGACTTCATGCGACACATACTTTTCCACGTATGCACACTTGTTGGGGTAGACCAACGTTCTGCGCATCTCCTGTGGTCCTGGTCCAAACTTCCGAGGTCAAGCTTTAACTTCTTGGACTCCTTGAATTTGTTAACTCCCACCTGGAAGTATTGAGTTATGAAGGTGAATGGGAGCTTGCACCATGGGCTTATACTTTCATCTGTCAACTTGAACCTACCAATACAAAAGTGTTGGTATACAGTGAACTCAACTTCTCCTACTGTAGCAACGCTAGCATTGTCATTCCGGTATTCTCCATTCTACCCCAACACATTCCTTAAATGTGTCTACCACTTTTCAAGATGCGCCTTGTGAACAGGTGTCATGCTATCACAAGTGTATTTCTCAAATCTTTTTTTTAAAGTGAGGGTTTTCCTCTGGTACTCCCAAACAAAATTGTCTGTTGCATTTGGTACTCTAATCTCCGAGAACACAATGGTTAAGAGGACATTACCAAAGAGAATATTGTCTCCTTCCGTGCGCTAGTGATGATAATTTCATTTGCAATGTATGCAGACAAATTGTAGATGGTGCCCTCTGATATTCTTCTACAAACATTCAACCAGGACTTGTTTACCTACATCCATCTTTCTTGTGCATTGAGTTTTGTTATTAGGCACACGGCCATTCTCATCACTAGGTCTTGGATATCCATGATATCAAAGTACCTTGACCCCTTCTTGTATGCACATACGGCCATCACTGTTTCCTTAATTGCTTCCTTGTCACACATGTCATCCTCTAAGATTTCTCCCTCATAGATAAGGCATGTGAATCTTGAAATTAGCTGAGGGGTTATGTGCATCTTGTGCCCCATGAAGTGAAAGTGGTCTTCATGTACGCATGACATTAGCCATTGATAGAGGCACTCTGGCTTTCAAGTAGGGCAACTCATAGAGTTGTAATAATCCCGCCTTCTCTAACTTCACCTTGACTTCGTCGCTATAAATTGGTAACCCTCAGGTGTTCTCTAATTAGTTAGGCGTACTAACTCCAATGCCATTTCCTTTTCAATCGTGTTCATGCGATGATTGTAGTCACTTACTATCATTTTTCTTAAGTGGGATTCCCATTCCATCCCGAGAAAAACCCCATCTGGGTACTTGCATTTATACATACCATTCCTCATTGGTACTGCAGTGGTTTCTTGTTTTTTCCCTTACCCTTGCCCTTTTTAGGTGTTATTGTTGGTTTCTTGGGTGCCATTGTGTAGGTTATCTTTGCACTTCAACTTTTCTTCCTAGCTCTACTCTTCTATCTTTTCCAAGTTCAAATCTCCAACCTGCGAAGAATTTGTGCCCTAGTTGTCAAACCCTAACAGAATATCCCCTTCACAAGACAACGCTTCTCCACAACTCTCTCCATGCCCATGAACTATTTCCCTCCTAGTTTGCAGATCCAAACTAGTCACTCACAGATTAAATTCCTCCAATTTTTCTTCACACGATCAACTCTGGAAACCCTAGTTCACAAAAGTCTCTTCCTTCTTCGTATTTGCAAAGTAAATAATGAAGTGTCCAACCTTCTATTTATAGTTTTTCCCACTTTTAACATTAAATGCTACCTTACCTACCACCATACTTTAACACTTAATACGTTTTTTCAACAAACCCAACTTTAGCGCTTTAACTCACACGCCCAACCTTGCACGGACAATTCTCCAACCTTCTAGTGTGTAACCAATCCATCTTGATAGGAGACCCTTGTGCACACATAACCAGCGCCGAAGGTACTTTTGTTGTCATGATTTTTTCTCTCACCTACCTCATGTTACATTTGTGCTTCTTCCTCTCTTGTACATGGATCCACAATGTAGCCTTACCTTAACACCAACCATCCTTTTTCACCTTTCCTCTCATGCACTTCCTTTCCTAGGGCCATCCAACTAGCTTTCCAACACAATCCTTCCTGGTGCTTCATACCTTGTAATTTCTTCCACCTTATTCTACCCCACACTAAAATGATGTGCGGTCCTCTACGCATTCACAACCTTCAAAAAGTAATGAGATTACCAGTGCCCAAGGCACAACACAAAACAACAACGAGAAAGGGAAACACAAGAAAAGAAAATGCATTAAAGGAAATCCTAAACTAACTGGCAATACTACCTTATTTACAAACACCAAGAAGACTTATTTATAGTAGGGCTTCAACCTACTCCCATTGAAGTGTCCTAGAAATCTCGTCCCATCCAACACTTATAACTAGCACACGCCTAAATCAAGGATGTATGAGATGATGTAGGGACCCAACCAATGCACCTTTAACTTCCCAGGATGGCAAAAACTTTGAATCATATAGTAAGACCATCTACCCAACCTCAAACTTCTTGTTCTTAATGTGACGATCATGTCATGCCTTTTGTTTTTCTTTTTCCATCTTCTGGCTCCACCTAACGAGTGATCATCTTTCATCCAATTGTATTAACTTGTCAATTCTTTCTTCCAGTGCTTGTTCATCGGCCAATCCTCCTACGCGCTATACGTAGAGAAGGTAACATGAATTCAACGGTAGGATAGCCTCCATGCCAAACACTAATTGAAATGGTGTGGCCTTATTCAACCTCTTGTAGGTTGTCCTATATGCCCAAAGAACGAATGATACTTTGTCATCCCAATCTTGTCTACCAACATCACAGATCTTAGTCAATGTGTGACTAAGTATTTTGTTAAACGCCTCAGCAGTTCCATTTTCTTAGGGTGATAGGGAGTAGTTTTGTGATGGGCCACCATGAATTCTGATAATATAATCTTGACCATTTCATTGAGGAAGTGTGTACCTCTATCACTTGTCAAACTCAATGGGCATCCATACCTATTGATTATGTTTTCCCATAAAAATCTAGCAGCGGTAGCCATTGTATAATCCTTTGTAGGTGTTTCCTCTACCCACCTTGTCAAATAATCAGTGCAAGTGAGGATATATCGTGAACCAGTCCTTCACGTCACTAGCAAGAGATTGGTCCGACAAATTTGATAGCCCACTTCTCAAATGGTTCCATGCAATGGCTATTGGTCACAAGGGCATTTCATCCCTTTTTCCAGTTTTCTAAGGCACTGCAATGGTCACAGGCCTTACAAAACTCAATGCAATCTTGATAAATGGTCTCCCACCAAATCCCTATGAGTAGAATCTTTTGTGTGGTTACATTTCCCACATAGTGTCCTCCTGCAATCCCACCATGCGCCTCTTCCATAATTGCAATGCACTCATGTTCTAGCACGCATCAGTGTAAAACCTCATCACGACCCATTTTGTACATATCTCCACTAATTAAAATATGTAGGGCATGGCACATATGGCCAACTTCTTCTTCTCCAAGGCCTTCATTCCAAATGGTGCCACACTCTATTTTAAGGAATACTACAATGTCCTCCAAATCCGAGGGCGCACGCCACAACCTAAATAGTTATGCATCTGGCATGGTATCTTCAATGCTTTGCGTGTCCTCCCTGAATCAATCCTAAACAAATGATCAGGTCCGAATTACTTTTTCCTAGTTTGACAACCACCGTGAACTCAAATTCTTGGAACAATAGTACCCACCAACATATGCGCCCTTGTAGAATGGGCTTGTTCACCAAGTATTTCAATGCCATATGGTTAGTGTAAAATATAAAAGGGTTGCCAACAAATATTATCTAAATTTATGAAGCATGTAGATCATCAAAATGCCTCGTGCTCAGTTGTAGTATAATTATGCTCTGCTATTGGTGTTAATTTCCTATTTGTAAAGCACAAAGGATGATCAAAATCCCTCACTAGGATGTGCAGTACTTCTCCAATGGTGGTCCCTGAGGCATCCACATGAACATGGAAAGGCTTATCCCAAGAAGGGAAACATAGGATGGGCACGGTGACAAGCCTATCCTTCAAAGTGTCAAATGCCTTTTGATGTGCCTCTCCCCAATGAAAGGCACTCTTATGTCTAAGTAACTCTTCTAAGGGCACGATGATCTTGGCATATCCCTTAATGAACTTCCTGTAGTACCCCGTATGCCCAAGAAATCCATGCACCGTGCTTTGACTAGTAGCTCCTTCAATCCCACAATTACTACAACTTTTGCGGGATCTACTAGTAGGCCCTCCTTACATATGATGTGTCCCAATAATGTTCCAAATGGGGTAAAAAAGACACATTTCTTAATGTTAAGGGATATCCTCAACTACCGACACCTTTCAAACATTAGCCTTAAGTTGTCACAATGGTCCTTCACTAACCCATATATTGTCCAATCATCCAGGTAGACTTGAAGGAATTTATGGATGAAGTCCTGAAAGCTTGTACCACAATGCGTGAGAACACAACAAGTGCATTCTTCAACCCAAAAGGCATGACTATATAGGCAAAACTTCCCCACTCAATGGCGAAAGTCATCTTCCTTTGGTCCTCCTTCGCGATCCTTACTTGGTGATAGCCCGAGAATCCATCTGTGAAAGAATAGACCTCACGCACCCTACCACTCCTTCTAAGATTTCTTCAATAAATGGGGTTGGGAAAGGATCAATGATACATACTGCATTCAAGTCCCTGTAATCAACATAGATCCTTATCCTTCTGTCCTTCTTGATACTAATTACCATTGGACTTATCCATTCTGACTCTTCAACAACTTCAATAATGCCCGATGCTATCATCTTATCTATTTCTTCCTTGACCTTCACACGCAAGTTAGGATTCATTCGGTATGGTCTCTTCTAAATCAGCGCACACCTCCTTCAACTTAATTCTCATTTCCCCAAGGAATGGTGGATTCCTTTGAGTTCATGATACCCACGCGAGAATAAATCCTCAAACTCACGTAAAAGATCAATGATCTTAGAGACTTCTTTCTCCGACCAATAGTCTCCGATGATAGCCTCTTTAGGCTCTTCTTCTGAGCCGATGTTAACCTTATTTGTCTTTAAAGGTTCATGATAGGTGCATGCCCATTCATCAAAATGTCTAACACCTCACACATCCCTGTAGAATGGTCAACATCCAAGTTTTCTGCTTCTTCCCCATCAATAACATACACCATCTTCCCTTTTTATTTTTCCATACATGCGCTCAAACTATATTTCTTTTGTTTCTTCTTCCTCAAAGCGTGCCTCTAGGCCAGGTTCACCTAACAAGTCCAGTAGCCTATCTTCTTCCATGGCACTATCTCCAATGGTAAGGTGCTTGATAACCTACAATACTTATCCACCAAGGGTTTTGTACTTTGATACTCAAATGTTTGAATGAGATCAGCCGCTAACTCTTGCCAATTCCTTGTTTGGTGGTGTGTCTCAACATGAATGTACCATGTGCACGCACAACCTTGTAGGGTTGAATACAACTTGTGAACCCATAATGAAGGTGGCAATGCT
Organism: Taxus wallichiana var. yunnanensis; assembly: GCA_018340775.1. NCBI lineage: Eukaryota > Viridiplantae > Streptophyta > Pinopsida > Cupressales > Taxaceae > Taxus > Taxus wallichiana. Next base: position 998,553,065 of record CM031237.1, on the reverse strand, counting down.
TTTGCGCTTCCCATCCAGGCTGTCTCACATGCTTGGATATGGAAGGAAGTGGTCTCTTTACCATGGTACTCTTTTATAGCCGTGGGTGCGTTGCTCTTGTAAAACCTTATAGAGAAGGCAATTCTCACCTCATGCCATTTCAAGAGGTTATCCCGATGTGTTTCCCACCAAAGACGTATGCAGTTTCGAGTAGGACGTAACTTAACATCTCTCTTCGTTCATTCTCCTTCTTCCACTAAGCTTCCATCTCCTACAAAAAGACCTCGGGAAAGCTCCTCCTGAGTACTTAGGTAGCTCCTTTCCCCTTAGGTGCCGGACCATATGCACCTTTGTCACCTTTGTCACCGATCCTCTCAAATGTCGTCTAATTAACTCATAGGTCCCATGCACCCAATTATCGCATGCTATACTTGGTGGTGTCACTTAAGGACTAAGCATCCTCAAACTAGATAACTCCTTTGTGGGATGAATTATCTCTGGATCCCTGATTGAGTGCACATATATTCTATCCAGGACCTCTTCTCCCAAAGGTTTAGTATAGGGTGTTGATTTTCCATCAGCCAGGGGTATGATGACCCATTCCTCCTCATTTTCAAAGCTTATGTATCCCTTGTTGAACCGAAGATCCACATTGTTCTTATAGCACCATGGGCACCTAAGTAATGCTAGGAAATTGTCTACCTCGGCGAGTGCCAAGACTTAAAGTCCCCAATAAACTTAGCTCCTTAATGGTGATAGTTACATCCTTTAAGACACCGATGGGCATTGCCTTCATTTTGTTTTCCATATACAACACATTTGAAGATGGTTGTAATGCAGGTCTTCCCATCTAATGTCATGCATCTAAGGTGAGAACATTGACCTTCACACCTGTGTCAATGAGGATATTACTAAGGAGCCATCCATCCACGACCAAATTTAACGTGATCTCCCTATCATAGTTAAGGCTATGAGGGGGAAGGTTTGCATGCAAGACCTACCTCTCGTGCTCTTCTCTGGCACGCGTACCTTCTCTTAACCATGCTCCTAACAAGGGAATAATATTCTCTTGCCTTAGCATTTTACACACTTCCTTGACCTCATCTAGGTCATCCTTTGGCACCTCAACCTTCCTTCTTTGCTCCTCCCTCCTAGACTACTCCTTTAGACACTGGATTTATCCTTATAAACTTTGAATGACATCCATGGTTTCTCAATATACCTCCTTCGATGTGCAGATCCGGTACTTCCCATGTACCACTTCTTCCCTTGAAACCAGGTTCTTATGCCTTGGTATTTCTTTTGCATGCACGACCTCTACTCTTGTTGCTACCATAACAGTTCCAAACTCCGCATCACATGTCACATGGACATCCATTGTGTGTCAACCTTCTTAATGCTTACCATTGCAGCGCCCTTGTCTTTCTCGGTGCTGTTGATTCATGTGCTCAAACAACTCAGGGCACTCCTCATACTTGTGCTTCTTCCCGCACCATGAGCACTACAATAAATTTGGGCACTCATGCTTGTAGTGGTCTGTAGACCCATAATTAAAACAGTTCCATGTGGGAACTCACTTCTTCCTCCTCCGCGGTTACCACGACCACAAAATCTTCTACGAAATCCCCTTTCATGCGCGCCTCCATCTCGTGCTCTCCTCATAATGACGATCATCACCCTTAGAACTACTGGCAAGGCTAGTCTGGCACACACCATGATTAATGGCCTCATGGATCTAATCAATAATCCTATAATCCTTAGTATCATGGGTTCTAGAGGTGTAGATCTTACGGTAGCAAGATACATTCTTCCAAATTACACGTTGCAATAAAGGACATCTACTTGCATCATGGTCCCCATGACAAATCTCACAGATCCATCTATTGCTTACGGTGCGTATTGTCTTCCGGGGGCAACTATCCTTGACATGCCCCTCTACTTCACAATCTATACACCACATTCCACTACGAGTCTCATGAGCTGAGTTCGCAGACAACTTTTCCAAATGCTTAGCCATAGCAGTGATTTGAGCTTCCAGGAAATGGGCTAACACCAATATCAACACTTCCAATAAGCTTCAACACATGAGCAACTTCCAACGCCTCGCGCGGTCTGTGAAAGTATTATGAGATAAAGCTCTTCTAAATGGAGTTATCAACCCTCCAAAAACCATTGAGCATGTTGTGAAGGGTGAATGTCATATGACAATTTTGACAAGAGATTCTTAAACCGTGTGTCATACTCCCGCACACTCTCTGTCATTCCCTATTGAATCTCCTTAAGGGTGTTGATGCTCTTTTGTTCAAACTCAAGGATGTGGAATTCTGCTAGGAAAGCATTTTTCAACGCGGTGTAATCTACCACCATTTGATGGGGGTCATACTTCCTATACCAGCTATGTGCACGCACGCCCTGCAATGTCGTCATTCAAACCGATCGCCTTCCGCTCCATGGGGTTTTGATCCCCTTCGTGTGCCATAAAGAATTCACACTTGTGAACATGCTCCACATCATCTTCAATACCCCTATAATCTAGCAAATGTAAAGACATCTCAAAGAAGACTTGAGGAGGTGGCTGAGGCCCCTGTCCTCCTAGTCCAGACCCTTGGTTTCCTCTGGTGTTTCCTCCCTACCAGATCCACTAGATCCACCAGGTCATGTGCCTTCAGATCCACCAGTTCCACCTCTAGATCCTCCTACCGCCATTATAATGGGCCTAAAGCGGTCACGCCTAGGGTCCCCAACGTCCCTGTTGAACTACACACCAACCATCGTGAGATTGTGCCATTGCCAGATGTGTGTCCCACACCACTCCCCGACGCATTACCCATGCCTTGTGTACTTGCTCCTTGTCTAAAAATTCCTTCGAATACTAGAATAGTTTACAACCATAGAAGTAGGAAATGAAAAATTGTACCTCCTGGAGGCACAGATCTGTCACTTCCACCGATACCAACTGGGTCAACGATACTCCTCCCTTGATGTAACGCCCGCTAAAACAACCCACTTGAGACCCAAGAAACAACCTAGGGTTAGTTAGGGAAAATTATGGAATAATTTTTTTGGTTTAAAAGAGTCTACAACCATGTTATAAGGCAACAACTGTCACTAGCAAGTTCCAGAACAATTCTAATTTACTAGAACATACTTTTCTTTTATTAACAATTATCGAGGTCATAAGGTCCAAAATTAAGGGCTAAAAGGTTAAAATAGGTTCAAAGGGTAAATCATCACCATACCCACTCTCTAACAGCTTAGAGTTTCAACTTGATTTTTCTCACACTTAACACATTTAAAATTTCCCTAAATCAATCCCATTAGATAGGAAATTTCCTCACCTTTCCAATGATATAAAGAAGTTCTCCAAACTTCTCATAAAACCCAAGTTATGGGCCTAATGGTCCTTGGGGTGAAAATTTTCCCCAAGAGCGGGCTTGCAAGGGCCTAGGGGTGAAAATTTGCCCAAAGGGCGGGTTGGCAGCCACGGAAGATTTTTTTGAAATTTTCCCGCGCGAGGTGAAAAACAAAATTTGCGCCATGCCCCACGGGTCCACCAAGGACACGTGTCAAGCTCTAGTTGGTCCAGGCAAACAGACTCACCGGAGACATTCAAATTTGACTTTCGGGTTAGAAAGTGCAAAAGCAAAAATTTTCACGTGCCTCCGTTGAGCCCAGATGACGCCATGTGTCATCATGTTATTGGCCACGGGTCGACGGGCCATCGAGTGCTTTTCGACCTTAAGATTTTAAGGGTAGAAAATTCAAAGTATTAAATCCTCTCGCACCTCCGCCGAGCCACGTGGCAACACCCGATTGGTTGTGGGTTGGCGGGGTCATGGGGAATTTATAAAAAAATTCCCAGAACTATTTTCGTGAAAAGATAAGTTAGAAAAGTTCCACCCCTCCATCGTGCCATGTGGCAGCCTCTAATTAGCTACAGGGCGGCGGGCAGTGGGGAAAAATTTGAAATTTTTCCCAAAAATTTTTCTTAAGTTTTTAAGGGAAAATTCGGGCTGCAGGCCCACCAAGGAAATTTTTCCCAAATTTTTCCGCCAAGTGAAGAAAAACTTCAGAAGGCCACAACTTTTGATACAGAGCTCAGTTTTTGGAAAACGAGGACTTTCTAGAAAGCTCTCAATGTCCTCTTTGCATAAGAATCATTAATTTTAGATTTTGATAAATTTTAAGGGGTAAATTTTAAGAAAACGGCCTACAAGCTTTCTAAAAGCCAACTGGTAAATTTTAACTTATAAATTTGGTTCAATTTGATCTTCTCCTTCACTCAACATGCCAAAAATACATGGAGAATTATTCTAAGAAGGATTTAGGATGCATTTGGAAGGTAATTTTGCTTGATTGATTTCCAATTTGAATTTTCCAACATTTGACAGAAAAAAGACTACAAAATTTGCCTTTGTTCAATTTGAAAGGTTTCTTAAGAGTTTTTAGTTTGTTTGGGGTCATTTTGGTCATACTAAGTTCAATTTAATATTGCATTTGTCTTTTATAGCTTGCAGGGTCGTTCTGATTAATATTTGATAAAAATTTACAAGTATACAATGGAATAAAAGATGGAGTTTATACAATTCAAAAACAAGGATTAGTCTATTTCTTTTCTATACTATAACAACATTGAATTCATTCCATGCTCGTTTAAAGTAGTTATCTTTCCTTCAATAAAAATGTAGAAACAAAAATGGAAATTCTATTCTTTTCTAATCATGCATTTCAACAAGACAGGTCAATGCATTTCTTCATACATATTTCCTTCTTCCAGGTTTTCCAACCAGGGATTTCAAATACAAAATTTAAATATAACAATGCCATTTTGAACAAGGTAATACAACTTCCATTAATTCAATGAATCTTTTACAACTCCTTTCATATATATATTTTCAAAATACAACATATAGAATACATGTCTTTCTTTTCTAATAACAGAACTGAATACAGAGCATAACTCTTTTACATTTCACTTTACAAATTTCATAATCCATACAACATCTTTCCATTTCAAAACATTTACAATTTCATCCACTTCAAAGTGGGAAAGGTTACAAAAGAATTCTCACAAGGGACTGTCAAAACTATCTTTCTCCTTTGCTCCGCTCCACAATGTGCAACATGCAAAGTTCCCTTTTCTTCCAATTTGATCACAAAAAAGTGGGGAAAGGCAATGCTCTCCACCCAACCAAGACATCCAATGAAGAGGAGAAGTCATCCTTCTTCATTGGCCCCAAGTCCCAACCACAATGCAATAAGAAATGTATTTCAACTCATGGCAACAACAAGCTTCCACATCACAAAGCAATCTTTCAACATGCACATTTCAAATTAAAACACAGTCCAAACAAAATAGCAATTTTGCAACTGCATTGAAAGCATCACACAAAAACTTAGGCTTCACCATGCAAGCCACATGAGCAAGAACTATGGGGGAAGCTGTTTATGCCTCCCAATGGGAACTAGGCATCCACATATAAAACCGCTAATATAAAACATCTCCCATATATCCTTATGCCCCCCACAATCCCTCCTTATGCCCACCATAATTTTCCTTATACCCCCCACAAAGTAAGAAATGTAAGCTATTTCTTTTCCATGGTGGATCCCAATCCCAAACTCCCTCCACAATAAATCTGATGCCACTGGCATTCCCTTATGCCCGTCCACATGAATTCCCCATAGCCTTCTCCTACACCATTCCTAGGCAGTCTACCCAAGCAGCCAATAAACACACAAAACATTCACCATTCACACAAACACAAAAAGAAATAAAACCATAAATGAATAGCTAAGCTCCTACCTCTCCATGGTAGATTTTGTTCCAACACAACGAAGCTTTCAATCTCAAAAACACAGTCCCAAAATCAGCAATGCCCAAGTGTGAAATTATCTCCAATCTCCTCCAAAATCAACAAGAGATTCCAAACAGCCAAGGAAAAATTTGCCCCCAATGAAGTATGCCAAAAGTTCCACAACCCAAAACAAGGCAAGGAGTTCTAATTTTATAGAAGAGGGAAGAGAAGAGGATGAGGTGGATCCATGTAGGATGCCACATCACACATCCTCAACTCCAACACAAAAGTCAAATTCATTCTCCAATGCACAATAAAGAGGTGGGTGAATAATATGACAAATAAACTTACACACTCCAAAAAGCCCACACCCCAAAGGACTAAATTTAATAAAATGTAAGAAGAGTGCAATTAAAACATGCAACTTGATTTATAAAAATGCATTAAAAGGTCTAAAATCAACCCTCCAACCATAGGTATGGTTGGTAAATAAAATTAAGAGGTATGAGACAAGTTTTACTTGTCCCACAAGCCTCCAAAAATAGCCTCCAAGGACAAATTCGAGTTTCCAAGGAGGTGGAGTGTTTCATACTCCAAAATCTGCTTACACAACTCTTACACATCACTAACCACATTTAATACAAAATCCAACAACTTCTATAATTACTTTCTTATATCCCAAATTTGATTGATTTATTTATTTTAACAATATGATTACTCACATTAATTATCCACAATTAAAAGAATAATGAAAGGGGTAAATGCATCACAAAATAAACACATGCAAACAATAATAAAAAAGAACCACATTAATAAAATACACATAACCCCTTGGTCACATTCAAAGGTAATCCCCCATGGGAATCCCTAACAAAATAACACACACACACACAAAAACATGTTGTCATGGTGACCTTGTTGAATTCATCTAGAATTCCAATGTGGTTGGTCTCCAATCCCCGATGTTTGTTGTGATATTTTAACCTACAAAACACAAATACCTCCTTCGGCCTCGTGGCCATATCAGAACATCCAACATGATATAAATATAATTACAAAATCATCTATACATATGAATCACAACAACATCAAGGAAATCAACAATATCACTTACAATTTATATCAACCACTATATCATCATCATATAATGTCCATTTTCTAGGTCTACTCACAATATCCAAAAATCACATGTCCGAAAAACATTCATAATATATCCATGTCAAATAGTATATCATCATCCACATATGAAGTGTCTCTAATAATCATCATGCATCATAACTAAATCAAGATCAACAATAATCCATGGTCCAACATCTAACATCATACTAAATCAAAACCATAATAATGTCCATAATGTAATCAACGGTATCAAGATCGTGCTCGAAAGGGAAGTGGGCACTACACTTGATCTAGAAAACCAAGCGCCAGGGTTTGGTCACTAGGTGGGTTCAGATGCACGCCAACGACTCTTCTCTCTCCGCGCGATGAACTCTCATCAGAAGCCAAAGGGGTCTCTCTTACGTGCTTGCCAAGATGGGGTAGCACAAACTGCTCAGTTCCACGTCCTCTGTGTGAACCTCAAATCCTTCCCGCAACGTCTGCCTCCATATATCCATCACACTTGCAACCTCGCATTGTCTAGAAATCTCCCTTTCACACGCTTCACTATACTTGAGTCGTCTCTCCTCCCTTTCTTTCTCTCGTCATGCAATGTCCCGCCATCTTCCTCCACTCTAGATTCCTCGCCCAACGCTTCGAATGGTTTATTTGACCATCGGAAATGCCTCTAAACTCAAGGTAACAATCAAGATCTTCATGGCCAAAGGAATAATACAAAGAAATGATCCTCTGGATCTCGTAAAAACTCAAACTCAGCAACTTCCAGACAAGAATATGTCGAAATAGCGTACTCTAGAGTGTAGCTAGCCAAAGACTCATTTCCACTAATGATCCATAACATGAGTCCACGTCAGATCTGCATCTTGCAACCTCTAGTATTCTTCTTGGGTCCACGTGCATGATCTACAATACCACCTTGATCTAGACGCATATGCCAAGAGCCATTCATACAGTTCTACTGGGAAGCAAAAGAAAAAAATTCATATAAATCATGGTAGAGGTTCTCTTCTACCCATCTACATGCATCAAAATCAGGTCTAGTGTTGAATCTCTGAGCAAATTCTTCCTCCGTGCTCTTGAACCATGATTCAACACTTTCCAAAGTTAAACGCTCTATCATCACTCATTACCTAGATCATGATGTATGTCATTTCCCATTACAACTTCTAAAAGAGGTCTCATCAATAGAACCAATATGTAGTCATTTTTACACCCACCAAAGAAAAAGGGAATCCCATGCGTGCCGACCTATCACCCAACGACGTTGGGCGCTCACGAGGCACGCGCGAGTGCCGAGTCTCTCTTTTATGTGAGTTGAGTGGGAAAACATCATCTATGATCCAAACTTTAAAGGAAGTGAGTGGGAATGAAACATGTGAACATCATAGAGCTTAGAACGACTCTAGATCATTGCAGTCATTACAGACAGAGATACTTTAATAGACTTAAAGAACTGAATCAAAATAGAAAGGAAAATGCATAGGAATTCATATTCATCTTATAAACATACATGAAAAGGAACTATGAAGAATCATGTATGAATCCGAACCAAGAAGGATCATATTCAATTAACTTGGTAACCTCATTACATTCATTAGACTTACTACAAAACACCACATTATGGCAGACAAAGTCATGCATCATAACTGGATCCATATCATTTAGCTCTCAAAAATAAATTTTATAACCCCAAGCCCTTGATACATCCTTCTCCTATATTTCATCTACCCAACCCAATATGACTCCTTGCAGCATTTCTGCAGAGCTCTACTCTCTATTGATCTCTCTATCTATCTCTCTCTCTCTTTTCTTTTATGGGTGCTTGTATATATAGGCATCCCAAAGTGCCAACTCATCCTTCTATGGCCTCAGATCCAACACCAAGTGTCTGAATGTGGTCCTCCATGGGAGCATGCTCCTCTAGGCTTGAGATCTCCACTTTTTGCCATGATGGTCTTCTAGAAGCTTCCATCGCAGGGCATATTCCTTCCTAGGCCAACCTGTCGCTAGGCTGACACCTTATCCACTCTGCATGCGTAGTCGGGTCATGCTTTTTTGTGTCTGCGCCCAATACGCCAAATACGGCTAAGTCCCAAGACTTCATCTTGCAAGCGCGCATCACGGGTTCTACTAAGACCCTCCTAGAACCTTGCCTTGCGTGCCCATTTCTTAACTTCAAACTTACGCGACCATGCACCTTTTTGGACTTAGTCAATATTTTAGGGGCCCAACATGTATGATTTAACTAGCATCAATATTGTTATTTAGAAGTGGACTGACATCCTATTCAGGAAGTATCACGCTTCTCGGATCTAGCTTCCGCTAGATAGTCCACTCATTGTTTTGTTTAACTTTATGTGGTGGTATTGTTTTATATCTACAGATAGTTCCTCCTAGCCAAAAGGGAGCTCTCACATTCATTTTGATCCAGAAGTCATCTACACGCGCATTCGACCTTCAACCGACATTACAATAGGTATTCCTCCTTGGCCTTCTACCTTTATCTATTTCATTAATTTGCTAAGAATTTGGTGAAACAATGTGAACCTTAAGCACACTCACCCAAGCACAAGAGAATTTTGGTCCCCATCATGCTCAACTTAGGCATGAAGAGTTATCACAACAGAGATAGACTAGAAACAAAATTATTAGACTATCAAAGCAAAACCATTAATAGTAAACATATACTCACACATAATAATAACACAAAAATCCATACCACTTTTCTCCTCGTTCATTGAACATACTTACATACAAGATCTCATCAAGCCCTTTCTTTATTTTGAGATGATCTTAGACTGGTATATCCTCCGGTATGCTACATTCATCCCTCAATGTGTATATATACTACTAGGGACAATCCCTTTGATAGTTGAACAAGAGTTATAAATAGCCCTTGAGTTTAGTTTACATCAATTAATCTGTTACATCGAGTGCGACATATATGCCACATATCACTATATCATATCTTCATGTCTTCCATGAAAGCCTTATATGTGTTACATGCAAGTCTTGATACTTTTCCTAAAAAAAGCCTTATCGCTTTGAGGAGGTTGAACTAGTAGTTCAATGGCCTTATCTACCTCGATGTGTGCGTCGCTTGTATTTTATTCTAATGCACATACTTTGTACTTTAGTGAACTATAATTAACTATCACCCTTCACACTATCGATCTTATCCTTTATGCAACTTTCAACCTTTGCATGTGCCTCCTATATCCTCACATGATTGACTCCTTATCATTATCCTCCCATCTTTGCGTGCATGGACTTATCTTTGCATTTCACCACAGGGGCACGTGGATTTATCACCATATTAAAAATCTATGCTCGCACTATAAAATTTTATCTAACAGACTTGGCCAAAATGCCTATTTATATCCCCTTATACATAATTAGGCTCAACAGACACCCATTTCCCCTCCCTTTCCACTATCCCCCTTTGTTGAGCATGTTAGATTATAAGTTGTTCCCACCTTCTTTACATCGCTTTCTCCTTCACTTTTTAGACATGTTAGCATTGCAAAAAGCATTAGGGTTTAAGGACATTCATGTAAACTATCCTTACTTGGACATCTCTTAGATATTTTGGCTTTCAAGATGCTCCCTCCCAACCATTTCTATCTTTTTTATGAGATTCCTCCTAGTTATTTTTTAGATTCTCGATATTGAATTCTAGTGATTGATTATTTTCAAACATGCTAGATTGGATTTATCTCATATCTATGCACCTTATGACATTTTTAAAGGTCTTTTTCGAACCTATTTCTTATAGACTATTCAAACATGACCTAGTCTTATTACCTTGTTACTTACACTATTTTTAGGCATATTATATCAATTTACCTTTGCATATTTATGCACTTTATGGTTTCTAGGTTCTTCGAACCTAATGTAGCCTTTCTTTATAAGGTTATTCGACTCAACCTAGTCCTATTTATCTACTTATATTTTCTAATTTTTCAACATGCTAGATCGATTGATTATTTTTACCCATGTACCTTATAAAATTCTTCTAGGTTCCCCGAACCTAATTTAGTCTCCCTTATGAAGTCTCTAGACCTAACCTAGTCCCATTTTACAACCATTCCATAAGATATCCAAACCTAATTTTGCCTTCTTCTCTAGACCTATCCTAACACCCATATTTATAAACCTCCATTGACTAAGAACAAAGAATTTTGGGTAAATACTATGTCAAAAGTTTTGATTGGTGTTTTGGGTCACTTCCTATAAACCATCATCAAGTTCATAGACTATCTACGCCCGACTTAGCCTTCTTCTCCAGGCTTGTCCCGATACCTTCCTATGAACTCTCTTTACACTTGATTATACCTACTAAGGGTTAAATTTGACGCCCACCTATGCCTATCAAACAATTTTCGGGTGACGGTAATTTTTCAATACCGCCCTTCAAATACATAAAATAATGTTATTTTTACTAATTATTCTATATTTATTATATCTTTTATAATATAAATTTACATTTTTTTAATAATATTTATACAAATCTATATAAAAAATGACAGTCACGTTTTAAATATGCAAGTTGCGTGTGATGGTTAGATCATAAATTTACAAGTATTTTACGTCTAAAATCAGAAAAATGTCTAAACGGCCATCAAATTTAACTCTTGATGCCTACTTTCAGGATCACTTGCGTATTCTAACATTGTTATCATATCTCATTTAGTATTATATCATCAAGGTTCCTATGTAGCTTTTCTCCTCCATGGTCAAGACAAGAGGTGACATATATCCATTTTTTTGCGAAAGGTAAGTTGAGGTAAGTATATTTCATTTAGTTGAGTTCTCATTTATTACTTCATTTATAATCATTTCAGTTGGTTTATATGTGTTATATTTCTTTCTAAAGAGCATCTTAGATCACACTATAAAGATATGTTGATCTCTTATTGGGCATATATATACACCTTAATTTCCACACTCATTAATGTTTTCTCTTTACAAAATGTTGGTGCATTAACCTCCTTGAGTGTGTGCCTCGAGGGGCGTACTTAAGAGTGGGGTTTGGGATGGTTAACAATATCGTGTGAGAGATCGTCATGGCACTTGCCCTAACATGCCTTCCTACTACCATTTTATGACCACTTAATACCCCCAATACTACCACCATCACAACATATTCCTATAACACCTTCAAATCCTCTTCATACCCTATTTAAGTGTTTTCTCTACCCCCATTCTCTTTCTCATTCCATTTTTATCTTTTATGGGTTATTTACAAGTGACTACATCTACCATGGTCAATATAGTTTGGTATCTTTTTTGTTTCTAATCTACTACATCGACCATGGTTGGTGTCATTGTTTGAGTGAGATTATTTTAGGTTATTTTCCTCCTTATAAGCGTCGTTGTTGTTATTTCTCAAAGATATCATTACATGGTATGTTATGCCTTCATTCAAAACAATTCCCTTGAAAGTTGAAGAGGTTTAGGGTCTTGGTGGAGCTTCTACTTAGAAGTCGTCATTCGAGCATTGAGTTACTAGGAACATCAAGAGTATGAGATGCATTAACGAGGTTTAACTTAGTTTTTGTATCCCCAAGTTTGGTCTAGTAAGGTCTTCTACCTATCCCTCTTGTGATGCACTCATGACTACTCTCTCACAAGGTGATACCAACCATGGAGGGTGTTTCACCTAATTCTTAGACGTTTCTTTAAAATATTGATGAAATAGATAGGTAACGAGCATAGGAGGAATACCTGTTCAAATGTTGGTTGATGGGTTGTTGCGTGCGTATGACTTCTAAATCCACAACTGGTTGTGAGAGCTTCCTTTTGGCTAGGAGGAACTACCTATAATGGAAAGCAAGACCACCAGAAAGAGTTAAACAATATGTGCAGTGAACTACTTAGCGTGTGCTAGATTCGGAAGTGTGATACTTCCTGAGGCAGTGTCACCCACTTTATTTTAAACAATTTAATGTAGGAAATGAAGTAAATCCTATTGTAATTTGAAATGATTTAGGTATCTCACTTAAAACACAATAAGAAAGATCTAATCTAACAGGCTAGGTTAGAATAGGATCCGAAGGTCAAATAACTGGTTCTGGAATCTCTGCAGGTCTGACAGAGGTCTCAGGTAGGTCACAGGTGAATAAGGGTGATGTGGAATTAGGTGGATAGGTCACTGTTCTGGGTTGTATGGGCAAATACAGAGACCGATGCCGGTTAAGGGTGACCGACGATGGTTGGGTGTAACCAGTGCCGATTATTGTGGAAAATTGGGAACACCACAAAATGGGTTTTGGGTCACCTTTATGATTGCACAAAGGATTTTGGTTGGTCGAATGAGGTATTTGGTAGCTTGGGTGGGATTTAGCGAGGTTTTAATGGGTATATGGAGGGGGAGTGTTGAAGGGAGATCAATGGGTGGCTAGGTAAACAATAGGTGATAATATAATGATGAAATGAAATGAACCAGAGAAGTATAATGTTTTACTTACTTGGATTCTGGTCCCAAACACTGTGAGTGATGAATGGAGGTGCTGGTGAGAAGTTGAAGATCTGAGGATCACCAAACGCTGGAAATCTTCTGCATGGGCTGCATGTGTATTCCCTTTTGCTTGGTTGGATCAAATCTGTGTTGGGGTGAATCTTTGGATGATTGTTGGATGCCTGTGCAAGAGGAAATGCTTGATCTCCTTCCTTGCATGCGTGTTCTCATGGAAAATTGCTCTAAAAGATCTGTTATCTCTCAGGAAAATTCCCAATGTTTGCCAACCTCGAAAATAAGGTTGTTTTGGGAGTTAAAAGGTGACCGATGGTGGTTCGCCTTAACTGGTGATGGTTAGGGGTAACCGGCGTCGGTCAAGGCAGGATTTCCTAGGTTTACTAAACTAGGGAGATCTTCGTGATTTTCTTAGATCTCGTGTCGTTAACCCACGGATTAAACTAGAAGCTTCTTGTAAGCATGCGGAATGTGGTTAGAGGGAATGTAGGCATTGATTTTTAGGGTTTGGGGTGAGTCTTAGTTAGTTATGAAAACTTACGAAGAATAGGTCTTAGGGTGAGTTAGTTTGATGAGGTGTCTAGTGAAGTGAAGTGTGTGTGTGGATATTATTTAAATTAAGATATGTAAATAATAAATATGGTGAGGATAATGAATTAATTTAATTAAATTAACTAAATTAATATTAGTGGGGTGAAGGGGGCCATGGCTAGGTGAATGTAATGAAGGGTGCTTATTTGTCGAGGACTAAAGGGAGTGTGACCTAATTTTAGTGTCTACATTTTGCCCCTTTTGTTGTATAGCTTGTATTGGTAAGTGAAGCTAACAAAAATAAGATGTGGTTGCCCCATGTGTGGGTGAAGGTGATCCCCTCAAACCAGGGAACTAACGAGGGCTAAGGTAGAAGTAGTGAGTGGTTTGATAAAAGGTAAATGTGAGGAAAAGGCAGGTGGGCATGGGGAAAAAAGGGTTAAAGGTCTACTCGGGCAATCTAGGTAATGGGTTAGGGTCAAAGGTAAGAATAACAAACGCACACACACGCGTATAAATTGTAGCATGCTACTGTGTTTAAGAGCAGAAAACTCTACATTGTCTAAGGTTGATAGGTTTATCCAAACGAGGTTGAAGTGATTCGGTATCCAAGGTATAGGATATGGTTAGGAAACACAACAGAGGTTAGGTGCAGGAACGTTTATGTATGTTCGGTATACCAAAGGTGAGGTCGGGATAAACGGTCACGGCAAAGAGGCAAGGTAAGGTCATTAAGTCGACCAACATATGTAACATTGCCGCAAGGTATAGTGAACTCATGAGGTCAAAGGTCACTAGCGATGGTCCAGTCCAAATATCTAGGTCACGACACGGATAAGGCCAAGGTAGGGGTAAAATAATGAGTCCCCAAAGGAGGACAAAGGGAGGTAGTAAATGATGAGGTCAGGAAGGTGAGGTAAATGGTTTGGGTAAAGGTGGAGTGGGGTTAATGATTAGGGTGAAGGGTGGGTGAGGCAAAAAAGGAGGTACGTGTAGGGTAAAGCGGTAAAATGTTAGGGCAATGTGTAGGTGAGGGTGATAGATGCCGGTCGAAGGATAATCGACGCAAGATAGGTCAATGATGACGGTTAGGTAAGGCACGCGACCAATGTCGCCAAGGGTAACCGATGTCGATTAGGTCGTTTTTTATAAAAACAAAAAATCAGTGTTTTCTTTTATTCATTTGTCATTTAGCTAAGTAAGAAAATGACAAAAAAGAGAGAAAAGTGTCCGGGCGGAACAGAAAATTGAGCTAACGGTGTGAACAGCGAGGTGATTGGTTGGTGAGAAGCGGGTCCACAGGATCAGTATGAGGGATTTGCTTGGGTAGAGGTTGCGGGTAGTGATTTGGTGATGGCGGAGGCCAGAGAGGGATCGGGCGGGCCACCGGTGCAATGGCCAGACATGCCACCGAGACGACGGCAACGCGACAAGGTAAGCGATCAACTCTAGGTGTATTTGATTAGATAGATCAGGGGATTAGTAAATTGTTTTTTGTAGTTTTTGTTTGTTTTTTGTTTTTGTGGGTGGGCAAAGATTAAATTTGGGAATGGGGGAAAAGTGGGTAAAAAGAGGAATGGGGAGGGTAATAAATGGGATAGAGGGTGGGTGGAGGTGCAAGGGTAGTTTAGGTCATTGTAGGTGGGTAAAAGGGGCAAGGGGAAGGTTTCTTAGAAAGGGGGTTTGGGAATCGCAGATTGCTACCGTGTGATGCTGATCGGCGTCGGTCAACAGTGGTCGGCGTTGGTAAGGTTGAACCGGTATCGGTCACTAAACAGGTGACCGATGTCGGTTAAAGGGTGACCGACCGGTCGGTTAGGGGAACCGCACCGATCGGGTTTTGGTGGACATGGGTCAAAAAGTGATGTGGGCTAGGTGGTTGAGATGGGTAATGTGATAATAGGTTGCGGGAAAACAATATTAGGTAAGTATGGGTATGGTAAATGTAGATTAATGTGTTGTTTATATTGGATGCAGGGGAGAGATCAACTACGTATGCGGGACGGGGTGCCTCCTCTCATCGGTGACGAGTACACATCACAGTGACCACCGGAGGAGCTGCAGCATGTGGAGGTGATGGGCTTGAGTGGGGTTCGTCACTATCGACATGTAGTCCTGGCGGCCTAGTTTGATGGTCGCGCTCATCAATAGATGGGATTCCACGACCAACACGTTCCACTTGCCAATGGGTGAGATCACTGTCACCCTAGAGGACATGTTCTGGATTCTACGGTTACCCATATTGGGTACACAGTGTTTACTCTGTCTCCTCCAGGCCTCGTAGGAGCCGATTGTGACTATTTTTGGAGAGGGGATTGCTGAGCTAAGATTCCATAAGCGCCAACTTGAGCTATGGAGAGATGTACTAGCCCATCCAGGATGTAGAGGGTAGATGTTTTCCCTTATTGTTGATGGGGGTACTCCACAATATGATGATAGAGGAGACCCGCGTGCACAGGCACCAACATTCTTGGTGTAGTTGTATAGGGGTTGTGGGCATATGGACAAACCTACACAAGTTCACCTATGTTGTACATTTTTACCGCACTTCACTGGGAGTATGAGCACATAGTTTGTGTCCGGCATATAAGGATGCTCGAGTAGATGCATTCCCACCGAGATTTGTGCGGGTGGGGTATAGGAGATGGGTCTTGTTATTGGAGAGCGAAGATTTGAGAGGCCCACGCATGATGTGGCCTATTCCCGCGATTCTTGGAGGGGTTGTTGGGAGTGGACATTATCTGGAGGTCATTGTGGGATTCCCCTCATATAGGCATATACACGAGGAGCTAGTTGAGCTCCAAGTTGATGAGATGGATACGGTGGTCGTCAAATGCCGGGGAGCACGAGATGATCCCGGTGGACATAATCTAGTGACAGATTCAAGCTTTTATAGGATGTACCTCTGCCCTTCCCATCGTACTTGAGAAACGACATGGAGAGGACCTTACCTCTACCACAACGCACAAGCACCAGTACCCACAGGCGGGAGGAGTAGGCGGTGGGGACCGGCGGATAGATGACGTCGGAGTGCACAAAAGGTAGGTATAGACAGTGGTGGGTGGCTCATTTACGAGCCATACCACCTGCATCGAGCAAAGTATCTCAGATCTAGCCGCCATCACAAGCAGAAAGAGACGCCTACGAAAGCGGTGTGTGGCTACACCGATTACCCGGGCTTGGGTATACTGCATATGACATAACCTGAAAGCTCTTAGTAGAGGTAGCGAGAGCTACATGTATGCAGTGGTTAGTCTACGGGCCTAGATGGCTGGTGGAGGAGATGGAGAGGAGGGTGATGGTCAGGTGGCGGCCTTACAGGCTCGGGTGGTAGGGTTACAGGCCGGTTGGCCTGACCCATGCACAGATTGGGGTCTTCTAGGCCCAAATACGAGCACGGGGGTAGGGGCACCACCACGAGCACCGAGACCGGGTTCCGGTTCACGGGTAGGAGTGGGGGTAGGGTCACGCAAGATAGGTATAGGGGCCGATACCTATGGGACCACCATAGACCGTGCCTATATCCAAGTTACGGGATGCCTTAGGTGAGGCTAGATACTACCAGGGACAAGGCGATGGCGGTCAGGATAGACTTCATATCCTATGCCGAGTACAGGGCACAACAGGTGTCCAGTGAGAGGACGAGATCCCACACTCATAGTGTGGAGAGCACAAGGGGTTAGCAAGCTCTGAGGCTAGATCAGGCAGAGGCTACCAACGCATGGAGACCAGCTCCAATTGAGGTGCCAGTAGGGACCCAGGAGGCTGAGGGTACAGGTGATACAGAGATGGAGGAAATCCACCAAGATGCCTAATACATGGCCCGGTTTTGATGTATGATAGTCTTTTTGTGATATATACCGGCTTGTGTGCCGAGAGATAGTTGTATTTTTTATCACATACCAGCTTGCGTGTTGAAGACAGTGAGGATGTATGAGAGGTTTTGTATATTTTGAGCATATACCGGCCTGCGTGCGAAGATATTTTGTATTGATTCATTATTTTATTGTATATATGAGACCGCCTACGTGCCGATGACATTTTGTATTGTGTATCGGCCTGCGTGCCGATGATTTTGAGATGATGGACATGAGGAGATAGTCATGTATATTGTATTGAGATACACATTTATTTATATGATGAGATACATGAATATAATTTATTATTATTTGTTGATGTGGTGATGAGATTTTCGATTTATTGGTGCATTGATGAGATTTTTGATTTGTTGTTTTGATATGGACAGAAATTAGGTGAGTTAGGCATGATGGAGTCAGGTTGGTTTAGGCATGGATCGAGTCAGGTCTTAGGCATGGATGGTGTCGGTCGTAGGTATGGTGGAGTTAGGTTTATTAGGCATGGTGGAGTCGGGTTTGTTTAGGCATGGTTGAGTCAGGTTGGTTTAGGCATGGATCGAGTCAGGTTTGTTAGGCATGGATCGAGTCAGGTTTGTTAGGCATGGTGGAGTCAGCTTTGTTTAGGCATGGTTGAGTCAAGTCAGTAGGGTGAAGTTGTGATTCATTATTTTATGCAATGAATGATAATATGGGTCATATGTGAGATGTGGTATAATCTATGCATATTGGTGATAGAGAAATGGTAGGCATAATAAATGTATGTGGTTTAATTTCCAAATTTGGGTATAAAATTGGAAACTAAGTGAGGTGTGATGTAATGGGAGGAACATAGAAGATGAATTGTTTAGGGTAGAGAATGGCCGAGCTAACCTCCAGGGCCTCGTGCCCTCTCGAGTCTTTGCCTACATAGTCCTAACGAAAAGGGACCTCGGTAGATGTAGTTCTCCCATGAGCTAGGGAAGAATATGAGGAGGTATGAAAATGCCTTAGTAGGTTTTAGGCATGTTGTGGGTTTAGGTTTGTTTAGGTGTGGGTAGATTATAGGTAAAGTGATGTAGGTGGGTCGATTGTGGCAAAAGAAGAAGATTACCCCAAAGGTAAGCGTCGAGGACCAAGTCCTGTATAAGGTAATCAAAACATAAACAAAGACGGTTAAAAGATAAGAGGGGGCAATAAAGCCACCTGATTGGTTAGGATTATACCAAGTAGATCACACCGTGGAGGAGGTGATGAACGTAAGACTTGAAAGACATTGCATGATTGATTGTTCTACGGTGAACAATAGTCACATGATAACCAAATGTCTAAGTTCCAAAGTCCTTGAGGTAATAGGAAATGCAAGTGGGAATGGTAAGAAGGGTGAAAGGTAGTTAATTTTTATGTGGTATGAGGCAACATGCGCTTTGGGCAAGAGATCCGAGGTCACAATGGGTAAGTCCATGACTAAAAGGTTTGTTGTTTTGACTTATAGTTGAGATAGACTGATCGATGCGGGAAGTCTATATGGGATGAAGAAAATTTAACTTCTTGAGGTCTTCGTGAAGCTGATCGATGTGGGAAGCTTCAGTTGCTCTCATTTTTTTAGCTTTACATAGTTGTCCTTTGAGGGAGCAATCTATTTACAATAGCAATTATCGAGAGGAAGATGTCCTTTTGAGGGAGTCATCTTTTGAGTGGAAGTTTGACTCAAGGAGTTGTATCCCCGTGAGGGCTTTGAAGTAATGGACAAGACCAAGGTGAAGGATATGACTCTCGTGCAAAAGGCAAGGTGAAACGACCATGGGATCTCATCTAAAGGTAGATGAGAAGTATCCATGAGAATCATGCTATGTGCAGCGTCGTGGTACACATATTCAAGAAAAGATAACAAGTGACAGTACTCACATGATTCTTGTTTAATCATTAGTGAGGTGTATGAAGTGAATAGCGCTTAAGGGAAGAGCATGAAAAGAGACAAAAGGTGAGGTAGGACTACAAGTCAACAATAGAATGGTCAAAGATGTAAGGCGTTAAGGGGCTCAGGTTTGGGTTTACCATCGAGTGAAGATAAATGATAAGCACCTGATCCATAGGTATGAGTCACGATGTATGGTCCAAGCCAATTAGGAGCAAATTTGCCCCGTTTACTTTTTTCTGCTTTGGTTACATATTGATTTTCTTTCAGGACAAGGTCACCAACTTGGAAGGTTCGTGCATGGACACGTTTGTTGTAGGCACGTTTGATACGTTTTTGGTAAACTTGAAGGTGATCCAGAGCATTAAGACGACGTTTGTCTAATAACTCTAGTTGTGTTAAATGGTCCTGACGAAAGTCATCATCATTGAGCATGTCATGGAGAGAAATGCAAAGTGAGGGAATCTATACTTCGAGAGGTAGGACTACCTCTATACCATAGACTAGAGAAAAGGGTGTGGCCTGCAGTGGAAGTGTGAATACTAGTGCGGTATGCCCACAGGCAAAAGGAATGTGCTTATGCCAATCCTTCCCAAAGATATCGTTAACCACTTTCATAAGAATTTTGTTTAGGGTTTTGTTATTGGATTCACTTGGCCATTGGTTCGTGGGTAATAGGGTGATGAGAAATCGAGCTAAATGCCGAAGGCGTCACAAATTTTTTCAATGTTTTGTTTTTCAATTGTTTTCCATCACGGTGATGAGGCGATCGGAACACCAAAGTGACAAATGATGTGGTGGTTAATAAACTCACATATTTTCTTAGATTTTGTGGAGATGAGTGGTATGGATTCCACCCATTTTGTATAGTATTAAGTAGCGGTGATGACCCATTGATGGTGTTGGAAAGAATGGGGTTGATCTCTCTCCAACAAGATCCAAACCCCATTGAGAGAAGGGCCAAAGGTCACGGCGACTTGTATGGCGTGATCGGGTGTATGATGAAGATTGGCATGTTGTTGGAATTTTACACAACGTTTGGACGTAGTCGTAACAATCATGGTTAAGGGTCAACCGGTAATAGCCTAGGCAAAGAATACGCTTAAGAACAAAGAAGGCCACCAAGTAACCTCCACATATGTCATCATGAACTTCCTAAATGGTATAAGGAATTTTAAAACTTGTGAGGCATCGTAAGAGAATACCATCAAAGCTGCGCTTATAGAGGAGTCCCCTGGATGACATAACGAGAGACCTTTTAAGGAATGCGCGTTGTCCATTCACATGTGAGATAAGGAGGCAAGATGGAGAGAGAAAGATAGTCGAGTATTGTTTGTACTAAAGGTCACTCGGGTCGAGGCAACGGTTTCGATGGAGTAAACATCATGAGGTAGATAAGAAGTGATTGAGTCATTGTACAGGTGACAAATATTTTAGAATCGGCAGCAAAGCGAGTATTTGGGAAGCTAAGCGAGCCATGGTATCTACAAATTTATTGGTTGAACATGGGATGGTTTAAAGGGTGTAAGGGTTAAAGGTGGTCAAAAGTACATCTACATGATGTTTATACTTTTGAAGTATCTCGTTACGACATTGGCACATACCATTGACTTGGTTTATGACCAATTGAGAATCACCAAAGATGTTGATTGAATTGACATCTAGGGCATATGCGGCTTGAGACCTAAGACGAGCACTTCGTATTCGATAATATTGTTGGTGCATTCAAAATATAGTTTGAAAGACACAGCATGGGTTCACCATTAAGAGGAATGAGGATAATATCACCCCACCCCCATGCTGACACTTGGAACCATCAAAGAAGAGTGTCATTTGGTAAGGGGGTTCGTCCAGGGAAAGGGTAGTAATCGACTCATCTGGAAAGTCAAAATTAGAGGGTTGATCCCTGGAAATAGGTGCATCAGCCAATTGGTCGGCGATGGTTTGGCCCTTGATGGACTTTTGATGAATGAATTCGAGGTCAAGATCAGCTAAAAGCATAAGCCATTGTGTGGCACGCTGATTTTGATAAGGTTTGGTGTACATGAAGTGTAAGGGGTCGGTGTTGGTCACAACATAGGTTTTGTGGTTGAGTAGGTAATGGCGGAGTTTGGTGGCAACGAAAACTAAGGATAAGAAAAAAAATTCGGGGTGGGTGTATCGGGTTTCATAGTCCAAAAGAGTACAACTTATGTAATAAACTACCTACTCCCTGTGTTGTTCATCGCGATGAGCGAGCATGGCTCCCAAGGAATGATCGGTAGCTAAGATATATAGGTAAAAATGTTGATCGTCTTTAGGTGGAATGAGTACGGGTGGTTGGAGAAGGTATTGTTTTAAGGCCTCAAAAGCTTTGTGGCAGTCATCATCCCATTTAAAGGAGACATCCTTCTTGAGCAGATGATGAAATGGTTGACATCGATCAGATAATTATGAAATGAAACGGCGAATAGATCAGTAATTTACCTTGCAGCTGCAGAGTTGTCTAAGGTTAGTAGGTGGAGGCATTTCGAGAATGGCCTTGACTTTAAGCAGGTCAACTTCCATACCACATAGAGAAATGATAAAGACCAGAGCTTGCACTGAAAGGACCACGAAGATGCACCGCTCAGTGAAGGTGGACGCAATATTTAATGAGACAGTCAAAGATGGTTTTGAGGACGGTAAGGCGCTTGGAGCGGCATTTAGATTTGGCCTAGAGATCATCCACGTAATCTTCTAATATGTGATGCATGATGTCATGGAAGATGTAAGTCATAGCCCGTTGATATGTGGCACCAACGTTTTTAAGGCCAAAAGGCATGACTCGATAGCAGAAGGTCCCCCAAGGGGTGATGAATGAGGTCTTGTGTTGATCTTCTGGGGCAAGCAAGATTTGGTTGTAACCCAAGAAGCCATCCATGAGTGATAGCATCTTGTGGCCAACGGTAAGGTCGACCAGCTGGTCAATACTGGGTAAGGGAAAGTTATCTTTCAGACATGCTAGGTTGAGGTCACGGAAGTCCGTGTAAATGCAGAGTCCCCCTGTCGCCTTAGTGACAGGGACAATGTTAGAAATCCAACGAGGATAATCAATGGGTAAGATGAAGGAAACATAAAGAAGGTGCTAAAGTTCTTCTTTGACGAGAAGGGCAATGCGAGGGTGCATTTTCCTCAACTTTTGTTTGATGGGTTTGGCATTGGGAATAGTGACGATATTGTGGACCACTATGGTGGGGTCAATACCAAGCATGTCTTCATAAGACCAAGCGAAAGTGTGGTTGTGATCTCTAAGAAGAGAAGTGATGGCTTCTGTTCAAAGCTGAAAGATCTAAAGATCGACCGATCTTTAGGATGTGCGGTCGCCCCTGAGTATGAATGTTGATCTCGATAGTCGATTCATTCAACATGGTTTGCGTCAAGAGGGTAACGACCGATGAATATATGCATCTTGCGCACCAAGGTAGGTGAGTATAGATTCATCATCCCGATATTGAACGACATTAATTGAAGGTGTATCATCATCGATCATTTCAGGATATAGGAATGGAAGAGTGGAAGGGGTTTCGCCCTCACGTTGATAAGTCAGAGGCCCAAAGGAAATGGTGTTTATGAAAAAAAAAGTTAGGAGGGATAGATTCAGAATCCATCAACTCTATCGGTGAGGGTGGTGATGAAGGTGGACCGGGTGAAGAAGGTGGAGAAGGGCTAGTGTCCTTAATGAGTTCAATGCGGGCCTATTTGGTAGGTGGTTCGGAAAGCCGATACCACTACGGTCATTATGTTTATGGGTGGTACGTGGAATAACAGTATGGCGGCCTTGCTCATAAAAGCCAAAACCAAAACCCTTCCATGCACATCGGTGCAGGAAGGTGTGGGCAAAACAGTGATTGGTAAGTGATTGGAAGTCAATGGAAAATGGGAGAGTTTGTGGCAGTGGTTCGGTGTATAAGTGGTAGTATCAAGTCCCCCATAGTTGAGACTGGTATGGAGATGACGAGGACCATAAAGGAGGCGTTCTCCTGTGCGGTGATCGTAATGAGGGTGTTGGTGAAGACTTCCATACTCTTGTAGAGTAAGGAATGTATTGACACTATATGTGCGACTCCCCCAGAGTGAGACGTTGAAAAACACCTTCCAAGGGATCGGTGGTTGGCATGTAGGTAGTTGGGATGGATGAAGTGTCGGAGGTCGATGCGGAGGTAGAGCTAATGGATTGGGAAGTTGATGGGTAGGCCATGGAGGTTGTGGCAGCGGTAATAATGGAGGAGGTATGTGCGGTAGAAGCGGCGGCAGTTGTACTTGGTAAGGGGAGGTGTAGGTGAAGAAGTAGTGGTCATGAGGTAGACGACTTAATAGGTATGAGCACATCATTGGCCTCGGTAAAGCATGTTGTATGTTTTAAAAGGTGATGGTTTAGTTTTGAATGGTATGGGTGTGTCCTTCATGTTAAAACTTTACACAATGATGCAAAGTGGAAGGAGCACAACCCATGACACAAATCTAGGGTCTGCTAAGCAACATGTTATATTGGAATTCCCCCTCCAAGATGTAAAATAATTCTAGAACAATGTGGGGGCCCATGCGAACGTGGAGGATGACGGTGCCTAGTGTAGAGGTGATAACGTCATTGAATGAATGCAACATGACAGGATGTTTATGCATGCAATTGTCAAGTATGCGCATTTGAGCAAATGCATGGGATGAAATGATGTTAATGCTAGCGCCCCCATCAATCATCACACGACGTACCCGTATGTCATCAATGTGGACAGAGATGAAGAGAGGCTGGTCAGGTCATCATTTTGGTGTGGTGCGATCTCTTCCTCTGAGAAGCTAAGGGAGGCTACTTGGTGAATAGGGTGGGGTGAAGATGAAGGTGGTAATTTGGTAAGAGAGGCTACATGATGGGGTGTGATAATGGAGGCTATGGGTGTAGGGTCATTGGGTAAAACTTTAATAGATTGAAGCACCTCCATGAGAGCTTGACGATGGGATTCGAGGTTTGGATGAGGTCATATGAGGACATTTTGAGGAGGATTGGTGCGATTGTTTGAGCATGGTGTGATGTGTAACCCCATTGGAAATAGGATATGTGGGGCCAGCAGAGATAGTGATTTTAGTCGTGGGTGTAGATGGTATGTTGGGTATGGGATTAGTTCTTGGGTCGATTGCCTTTTCTTTGCCCTTATCCTTCTGAGCACGTGTAGTGACGTGTATCATGTTGATTTGAGGGGAGGCATGAAATTGAGAAGGTGTAGGATGAGTGGTATAACGACATGACGGGAAAAAACCTACTGGAGGAGAAAAGCCTTGTGAAGTGAGCTGAGCGCAACAACATTTAGGTGATGGCGCGACAAGTTCTTTGATGTGAACCATGTTAATTTCAAATCTTAGGGGTGGCTCTAGGAGCTGTGAGGGTGGAGGTTGTGGTTGTTGAGTGGGCAGTGTGGGAATGGGTGTCGGTGAAGCAAGATCCTCGTCGAGAAGGTCGTCATCGTCAAAGTTGGCTTCAGGAGGACATAACTGGATAAGGACGGCTTTCAAAGCCTTGCAATTTTCCACATCGTGCCCTGGACACACGATGGTATGCGCAAATTTTGGTGTCATCAAACCCTTTTGGCTTGGGTTTGAGAGGATCATAAGGTTTGAGCGGCAGATAATGTGATGACATAAGTCTCGAGGAGGTTGGTTAAAATTTTGGCATAGGACCCCGCTAGTGGATTGCAATGGGAAGTGAACATGGGTTTGGGCGTAGGTGCAGTTGATTGTTGAGGAACGGTCTTTGGAAGAGGAGGAGCGGATCGAGCTATGGTTTTGGGTGTCGGTTGTGTTTGTTTGGGTAGGGGTATGGTGGATGAACCGGTAGGAGTGTGTGTGGTTGTTACGACTACCTTATTGTGGGGTAGTGGAGTTTTGTCTTTGGGTTACACCTTCTTGGGTGAAGGTGATATGGGTGTACGAGGTCTAAAAGGAAAGGCGGATGGGGAAGAGGGATGAGCTACCCATGGGGATAATGAAGGTCTTATGAAGGTAGAGGATGCGGAGTCGTCGTGCAAGAGGTGTAAGGGACAGGATTAAAGTGTAGTGGGTAGTGAAGGAATCGCTGAAGGTATTAGAGGTATGGGTGGTAAAGATGCTATGGGTGTGGGTGTAAGTCGTGTCGAGTGCCCGGTACATTAGAGGTTTGCGAGGAAGGAATGGGTTGTTGTGTTTTTGGTTTATTGATAGGTGGAGGTCAGCTTGACCATGTTGGGAAGCTAAGGTCCCAAGAGAGACGAGTGTTGTGTTGGTGTGATCGGGTACAACCGAGGTATGAGTTATATGTGTTTCACCTGATTCTTAGACGTTTCTTTGAAGTATTGACGAAACAGATAGGGTAACAGGTGTATGAGGAATACTTGTTTTAATGTTGGTTGATGGGTTGTTGTGCGCGTATGACTTCCGAATCCATAGCTGATTGTGAGAGCTTCCTTTTGGCTATGAGGAACTACCTGTAATGAAAACAAGACCACCGAGAAGAGTTAAACAATACGTGCATGCTGAATCGCCTGCACAGCGCGTCTAGATCTAGGAAGTGTGATATTTCCTGATTTACTACCACCACCTTTGTTTTAAACAATTTAATGTGGGAAATGAAGTAAATCCTATTGTAATTTGAAATGATTTAGGTATCTCACTTAAAACACAATAAGAAAGATCTAATCTAACAAGCTAGGTTAGAATAGGATCTGAAGGTCAAATAGTTGGTTCTGGGTCTCTGTAGGTCTGACAAAAGTCTCAGGTAGGTCACAGGTGATTAAGGGGATGTAAAATTAGGTGGATAGGTCCCTATTTCTGGGTTGTATGAGCACATACAGTAACCGATGCCGGTTAAGGGTGACCGACGGTGGTTAGGCGTAACCGGTGCCGGTTACTGTGGAGTTCTGGGGATGCCACAAAATGGGTTTGGGGTCTCCTTTGTGATTGCACAAAGGATTTTGGTTGGTCGAGATGAGGTATTGGGTGATTTGGGAGGGATTTGGTGAGGTTTTAATGGGTATATGGAGGGGGAATGTTGAAGGAGGTCAATGGGTGGCTAGGTAAACAATAGGTGATAATATAATGACAAAATGAAGTGAACCAGAGAAGTAGAATGTTTTACTTACTTGGATTCTGGTCCCTGAAGCTCCGTGAGTGAGGGACAGGGGCGTCTTGGTAAGAGGTTGAAGGCTGCAGGTGATCACCAATTGTAGGAGAGCTTTTGCATGGGCTGCATGTGCATTCCTCTTTGCTTGGTTAGATCAGATCATTGTTGGGGTGGTTGTGCAGGAGAAAATACTTGATCTCCTTCCTTGCATGTGTGTTCTTGCTGGAATTCGATCTCAGAAGATGTGATATCTCTCAGGAAGATCTCAATGTTTGCCAACTTTTTCCAATCTTTGCCAACCTTGAAAATAAGGTTGTTTTGGGGGTTAAAAGGGTAACAGTCGACGGTTTCACCTAACCGGCTTGATTAGGGCTAACCAACATCGGTCAAGGTGGGATTTCCTAGGTTTACTAAACTAGGGAGATCCTCTTGATTTTCTCATATCTCGTGTCGTTAACCCACAAATTAAATTGGAAGCTTCTTGTAAGCATGCGGGAATGTGGTTAGAGAGAATGTAGGCATTGATTTTTAGGGTTATGGTAATGTTGTTGTCGAATCACAAAGACTTCCCGAATGTCTGCAACACGATGGTTTGAGACTCTCAGTACGATTACATAACATGGAGCTTTTCCCAAGTGTGGGACCTTGCGAAATCGGAAAAGCTCTCCGGATGAAGGCCGGTTCCTATTCCTCTGTTCAGATGCACAAGTAGAAAATGCAGAGGGTTTACTAAAAACCTAATCTAACTTGCCAAGGAGACAGGGTAA
This sequence comes from Taxus wallichiana var. yunnanensis, assembly GCA_018340775.1. NCBI lineage: Eukaryota > Viridiplantae > Streptophyta > Pinopsida > Cupressales > Taxaceae > Taxus > Taxus wallichiana. The sequence goes on along the minus strand of CM031237.1, from coordinate 998,525,537 downwards.
GAAAATGCATAAAATAAAACCTAAACTACAAAGGTGATGCACCGAGGAATGAAGAACACCTGTCTTGCCAATAAACACAGACCATTAAAATGCAATGCAAGATCATGCACAGATAGCCAGATTCACAGTGAAAGATCAAGGGGATGCAAATGAATATAGAGAGGGTTGAGAATCATCCACAGACATGCATTAATTTGCTCCAAAGATTGATACAACACACTGCAAAATGCCAAGAGGCAAGGTTGCATTATAGTTTCAAATGGGAGGTTTTAACTCCACAAGTTCACCTTTAGAAAAAGCCCTCCTTACAATTTATAGGAAGAATGAGAGGGAAAAGAGAGAGGAAATCGAAATCTACCCCAACCACCTCAGACTGCATTTAATTATCTCATTATGGTGGTAGGTGAGAACCCTAGCGAACCCAGAAGGTGGTGAACTGTATTTTGCATTTTTAAGAATTTTTCCTCACCTAATTAAAGATATCCAATCGTAGTTGGACAGAGGACCTTGTAAGCTTTCCGAAAAGTCCAACCTTACATGAATCCGAGCTCCCAGTCAAAAGTTATGGCCTAATATTTGCGCCGGGGGTTGCTTCTGTCGCGCCGAAATGTCAAGCCTCCTGGAGGTGCGCCATAGGCGCATCCGTGTGTGTGTCGACATCCTCTTCCATGCGCCAAGGGTGCATACTTTTCTCTGTCGACACTCATTGTCGTGCGCCACTTCTGTGCACCTTGGGCGCACCGTTTGCCCTGTCGACATCCATTGTCGTGCGCCACTTTTGTGCCTTGGGCGCACCATTTGCCCTGTCGACATCCATTGTTGTGTGCCACTTCGGCACCTTGGGCGCACTGCTTGCCTGCCGACATCCATTGTCATGCGCCACTTCTGTGCGCCTTAGGCGCACCGTTTGCCCTGTCGACATCCATTGTCGCCGTGCGCCACTTCGTGCCCTCGGGCGTGTCGAGATTTGAGCTTCTTTGATTTCTCCATTCTCCCGCTTGTCTATATCTACCCTGGGGAAGGATATATACAATAGGTAAGTCTTAGTTAGTTATGACAACTTACTAAGAATAGGTCTTAGGGTGAGTTGGCTTGATGAGGTGTCTAGGTGAAGTGTATGTGTGGATATTATTTAAATTTAGATATTTAAATAATAAATATGGTGAGGATAATGAATTAATTTAATTAAAGTAATTAAATTAATATTAGTGAGGTGAAGGGGGCCATGACTAGGTGAATGTGATGAAGGGTACTTATTTGTCGAGGGACTAAAGGGGAGTGTGACCTAATTTTAGTGTCTACACTATGGGTTTTGGTGCTTATGTTTGCGTGTCGGAGTAGGTGTGGTGTTGACTTTGGAGGATGTAGCTAAATCTAGTTTGATAGGTGGATGAGTAAGGCTAGTGGTTGGGGTGACCTCTAAAGTGGAAATAGGTTTAGTCAAGGAAGATGCCATAGGTGCGGGTTTGGGTTTAGATAGAGGTTGGGTTATGGGTAAGGTTTTGGTTTGAGCTATGATAGGTGTCGTGGAAGGAGTTGTGATAGAGGTGGTTGTGTTTGGTTAGATTGGTCGAAATATTTTTGGGTAGATAGTGGAGGTGTCAGTAAGTGACATCTGCATCTGTGTTAAGACCGGAAGCAGAAGACGCCCCCATAGTAAAGCCATATCTACATAATCTAAGTGATCGACCAAACTTGAGAACGACACGTCTGTAGGTGGAGTTGAAGAGGACCTAATGGCAATTCCCGTAAAATGTGTCTTAGAGACAGGGAATTGGCTAGCTTCAGCTTTCGTGGGTAAAAGAGCCAAAAGTAGGTCTACAGGATCTTGGGTAGCTGATGGAGAATGCTCACCAAGAGGCAAAGGTATCTCAACTGGGTCTATGATAGGTGAAGGAGATGATGGGAGCTCATCTATAGGGGAGGAGATGATGGGTGCTCCTTTGTGGGTGGAGGAGGTAAATAAGTATCCTCTGTGGACTGAAGAAGTACTGTGGGTATCGGTTCTCTAAGTGGAGAAGCCAAAGGTGAAATGGTCTCGATGTTAGCAGAAGACTCCTCCGTAGGTGATGAAGGAGATGAAAGGTGTTCCTCTACGGGTGGAGGAATAGGTGCGGTGGGTTCCAACGCGGAAGGAGGATTTCGGGCTAGGATTTCCTCTATGGAAGGAATGTGAGGTAATTGGGAGGTGACAGGTACGTCATTAAAAATAGCGTGAACCTTGTGGGTATGGGTATCATGAGTTGAGGCCTCACCGATTTGATCGCATTTAAGGGGCATGATTGGGAAATGGTTTCTCAAGATGTGTAGGTTTTGGTTGGCGGTGTGTTAGGATTATCCACGGTTAACTCACCTTTCTCGAGCATTTCTTGGACAATGTTTTTGAAAGTGATGCAATTTCGTCACTATGACCCTTTACTTGATGATAGTTATAGAACTCATGTTCTTTATACCATGCAAGCATGGGGCAAACAAGGTCGAAACCAGTGTGTGGTTTTATAGGTGGAAGGGTGATGGCTCCAGATTTGATAAGCTTTTCTAAGATAGAAGAGTAAGGTTCCCCAATTGGGGTGTATTTTCGTTGTTCTCGTCTGAATTGAAAAGTCTGAACAGTGAGAGATTAGATGAGGGGGTAGCCTGATTTGACGGATGAGCTGGGCCAGCCTTGAGTACCACTGCATTAGCAGTGCCCTTAGCTTTTGAATAATTGTTTTGTGGTTTGGAAGAAGAAGAGGTATCATTCGACTTGAATGTCAAATTCTTATTGCGTAATTGAATTTTCTTCTCTTTGATGGCCCGAATCTCTAACTTTCGCACCATAGTGAATGCTTCATCGAATGTTCGGAAGGTTTGGACCTGCAAGGTCGGTGAGATATGTCTAGCACAAGCCCGCATGAAGAGCTCGATGAGTTCTATTTGTGGTAGTTGGAAGGTGAGCTAATTAATTAGGCTACGCCAGTGAGAGACAAAATTTGTGATAGATTCGTCCTCATACTGACGCGTGGAGTATAGGTCGGTCATGGTAACCTTCTTGATGATATTGATAGAGAAATGATCAAAGAAGGCTTGGGCTACCTGATTGAATGAGAATATAGAGTGTCTAGGTAACCCACTATACCAATCTAATGCAAGTCCAGTCAGAGACATGGGAAAGGTTCTCAAGAGCAAAGCATCATCGTGAGCGATCAGATAACACCTGTGTTTGAACGACCGCAAATGCTATTATGCGGGTCTTCTTTGTTATTGAAATGATTGAATTTAGGCATTTCCCAATACACGGGTATGGGCGGATAGGAATGGATGGGTGGATAGGCTCGTTACAAATCTTAACGTGGGTGAGAGTGTTGGGAGCGTAAACCGATGCCTCTAATGTCTGCATCTTGTCCAACATTAATTTGATTAGGTCGTTGGTAGGTTGCGATGATTAGGGGCCTCCTGTAGCGTGAGAGGGTTGGTTTTGGGCATATAACGGAGTGTCACTCCAGTGTATGGTGCTACCATGTAGGTTGATTGAGAAGAAGGTAATGAAATAGGCGACATACCCAGAGTGAATAATGGATGAAACGAGAGGTTGCGATAAGATGTATATGGAGGTGGAAGGGTCGTGGTAACCCTAGTGGCAATGGGCTAATGATTATGGAATGGAAAGGACCACGTTCTGAAAAGGGGTAGGGGTCACCGACACTAGAGGTGGTAGTGTAGCTACGGGTATGTGTGAGACATTAGGGGCGGATGAGGTTGCGTTTTGGGTAGTTGTCGAGGTATGGTGGATGTGGCGGGTGCCACGGAGGTGGCAGACGTGGCAGTCATAGTGGGTATAGGACCTAGCTGCGAAACGACTGGGGTAAAGTAGATGCGGGCAGCACAGAGCCAGATGGGGCCGATGCAGGAGTGGGAGCGAGAGTCGGGGGATAGATACAGGCATGTCATATATCAACTAACCCGAGGCATCTCGAGTGGACAAGTGGGAAAGGTAAAACTACAAGGCGACAAGGTTTTGGTCAAGGAGTCGTGCGAACTCCTCATCCCCAGTAGTGATAGCGATAGGTTGGATGGGATCCATGGCTGGTGATAAAATGGAAGGTAGTGAAGGACTAGGTGGGAGTGGTTGACAACTGGCGTGAAATATAAGTGTGCTTGCTTGTTTTCGAGTCAGCACCATGTGAACCACTACTAATCAGGTAGGGTCGCTTCTCTGTAAATGACATAGAAAAGTAGTAGGAACAGGTGAAACCGATGGTAAAAGTGTATTCAGTACCAAATGTTGGTTGGAAAGTGAAACAGCAATGATACCCGTTAGGGCAAATCGATGCTTGGTCGAGTAATCACACGGCCACCAACGTAGAAAATGGACAGTGAGTGAAAAACAAGGTATAAGGTCAAATCGGCGGTATGCCAAATCGATGAGGTTTATAACGTCAATGGGAATGATGGTAGTGACAGGGACTCGAAAAGTGGAAGAAGACGAATAAATAACAAGGATGAAGATGAATAAATGTTCAGAACCGATGTCTTTGGTTAGGTATAACCAACGACGGTCATTGGAACGACACCGATCACTGTGAAATCAAACACCGATGAAAGAATAGTGGTTGTGAATTAAAATCGATGTGGAATCAGACCTAGAATTCTAAGAATGATGGGAATATGGTCCAAGCACACTCAGGTGAAGCCGGAATACACCAGCTGTGATGAGGAGTGTGCAAGGATGAACAAGAAAAATGAAGAACGTGATCTCTCACCTCAAAACGCAAGCCAAGCAGAAACACTAAGAAAAATGCGATCCTAGGAGTGCCTTTTCTATTATGTTTGTTTAGCTTATGCTATTTAAGGACCGACACATGAACTGTGAAGTAGAGTTTTTTGGTGAGGATGGCTTCCTACAAAGAAGGAGATCTAAAAGGTGAGGTTTCAGGTATGTTATGGTGGGGCAGGCTTCGCTCAAGTACGACTCGAAAGAGTAGCGAGTGGGGAGTACTGTCGAATCCTCGATCAGTGACGATCATTGATGAGCATTCCCAGAAAGATGTTGTTTAAGAATATGTATTTGTTTTGAATTTGTGCAATTTGGCAAGACTCGAGAGAGAGAGAGATGTGCTTTCTACGATTCGTTTGTCAACCATCATTTGGGCATGACTTCCAACGTATAGGTTTCCCGCAATTAATGTGAGCTAATGCGATAAATCAGAATGCAATGCACTTATTTTTAAGCCCAAATCGAAGTGTGAAGTTGGATGACATAAAAAGATGAAGAGGAAGAGGGATGCTCTTTCACTACAATGCAGAAAACACAAAGAAATGGTTCTTTTTAATTACACCAAAAGAAAGGTTTCCTTTAGAGCAAATAGAAAGAAAAGGTGGGTTACCAAGGAATAAAATTAATGTGTATGCTTTTTAGAAGGGAAACAAACACACAACTTTTCCTAGGAATGAATAAAATTCAAGGAACCCCTGACAGTCCCACCGCGTGCGTGCAAAATGTTTCACATGATTCTTAGACGTTTTCAAATATTGAAGAAACAGATAGGTAACAGATAGGAGGAATACTGCTCAAATGTTGGTTGATGGGTTGTTGCGTGTGTATGACTTATAAATCCACAAATTGGTTGGGAGAGCTTCCTTTTGGTTAGGAGGAACTACCCGTAATGGAAAACAAGACCACCGTAAAGAGTTAAACAATATGTGCAAGTGAACCGCTAGCGTGTGCTAGATCCGGAAGTGTGATACTTCCTGGGCACGGTTACACCGTCACCCACTTTATTTTAAACAATTTAATGCAGAAATGAAGTAAATCCTATCAGAATTCGAAATGATTTAGGTATCTCACTTAAAACACAATAAGAAAGATCTAATCTAACAGGCTAGGTTAGAATAGGATCCGAAGGTCAAATAACCGGTTACGAATCTCTGCAGTGTCCGACAGAGGTCTCGGGTAGGTCACGAGTGAATAAGGGTGATGTGGAATTAGGTGGATAGGTCAGCATTACAGGGTCAGATGGGCAAATACAGAGACCGATGCCGTGCTTGTTAAGGGTGACCAAAATAAATGGTGTAAATTAGTTGCACGATTACTATGGAAAACCGGGAACGCCACAAAATGGGTTTTGGGTCACCTTTCTGATTGCACAAAGGATTTTGGTTGGTCAGAATGAGGTATTTGGTAGCTTGGGTGGGATTTAGCGAGGTTTTAATGGGTATATGGAGGGGGAGTGTTGAAGGGATATCAATGGGTGGATAGTAAACAATATGTGATAATATAATGATGAAATTAAATGAACCATAGAAGTATAACGTTTACTTACTTGGATTCGGTCCCGACGCCTTTATGAGTGATGAATGGAGGTGTTGGTGAGAAGTCAAGATCGCCGAGGATCACCAAACACCGGAAATCTTCTCGCATGGATTGCATGTGTATTCCGTTTTGCCCGGTTGATCAAATCTATCTTTGGGTGAATGATGGATGGTCAGCCGGATGATTCTTTGGATGATTCTTTGGATGCTTGTGCAAGAGGAAATGCTTGATCTCCTTCCTTGTATGCGTGTTCTCACGGAAACTTGCTCTAAAAGATCTGTTATCTCTCAGGAAAATTCCCAATGTTTGCCAACCTCGAAAATAAGGTTGTTTTGGGAGTTAAAAGGTGACCGACGACGGTTCGGCTTAACCGGCGACGGTTAGGGGTAACCGGCGTCGGTCAAGGCAAGATTTCCTAGGTTTACTAAACTAGGGAGATCTTCGTGATTTTCTCGATCTCATGTCGTTAACCCGCGGATTAAACTAGAAGCTTCTTGTAAGCATGCGAGAATGTGGTTAGAGGGAATGTAGGCATTGATTTTTAGGGTTTGGGTAAGTCTTAGTTAGTTATGAAAACTTACTAAGAATAGGTCTTAGGGTGAGTTGGTTTGATGAGGTGTCTAGGTGAAGTGTATGTGTGGATATTATTTAAATTAAGATATTTAAATAATAAATATGGTGAGGATAATGAATTAATTTAATTAAATTAACTAAATTAATATTAGTGGGGTAAAGGGGGCCATGACTAGGTGAATGTGATGAAGGGTGCTTATTTGTCGAGGGACCAAAGGGGAGTGTGACCTAATTTTAGTGTCTACAGAGGGGGTTAATGCGTCAATAATGTCTTCATAAAGGTTAGTATCCCTAACCTTATCCCTTTCCCTTATGTTGGTTGATTGATTATTTAGACTAGGATAGTGCATCATGTCTTTATCTCTTACATTATTATTCCCTTACAACACACGTTTATTGCTAAATGCCACTACAACCCTTAGTTTAATTCGATTTATCTATGTGTTATCACCTTAACTCTTACAACCTCAGATCTTACCAAGACTCTATCCCCGTAGCTTAAACATTAGCTTTGAAACCCTACACATTTGATACAAGTGCGTATTACTCTCTTATAGATCCATGACTATCATACACTTGGGATCTATCTGTAGTTTGTGTGTTGGCCTCGAATTGCCATCTACTTATATCCCGAGGATAATATATTAACTATCTTAGCTAACATACACAAATCACCCATATGTCACAACTATTACCAATGCTCTACAACATTGTGCATGCTTACTAAGTGTGGACACCTAAAAATAGCTCCATTACATTTATTAGTCAGTAAAATTATAAGATTTCAATATGCCTTTGTACTTATTCATTATTGATCCGAACTACACATTATTATTATTGGCGTGTTTGTGGTTACCCTGTTCTCCTTAAGGTGTGAAACGATGAAAAATTAATTAAATGTTTTTTACCGTTGAAAGATACACGACATTTTTTTTTAAAGTTCATTGGGAGACGTAGAAAAGACTTATTAGCTTTACTTTTGTGTTTATTTCAACAAATCATCTTACAATGGTAGTTGATGGCGATGGGAGCTCTAATATATGTGGACAATTAATTAATCGACGACCTCAAATTTAACGCCCATTTGATTATCATAAGGCCGTTTTTCTTTTTACACTGAGAAGACAATAAAAAATTTGGGATTATTAAACATACGATAGATTTTAGAATCCTTTTTACTTAATTTTTTTTTTTTTGCCAAATACAATATAATAATATACGAAAACCGAAAAATAATTAAATACTTGATGAAACATTTATCTATATTAAACTAAGCCACACTCTAACTTAATTCCAATAAAAATATTATTTTAAATACCTATATCCGAATTTAGTTGTAATCCATACAACTCAAAATCACAAACCCACTTAATTATTAAAAAAGTTATTTATTTAAGTCAAAATTGTTGGAGTGTCATTCCATCATAATCCTCCACTACCATTAGGTAGCATTCCACCAAAACCTTAGACAAGTACATTTAAATATTTAAAATCAATTGGGAAAATAAATTTTAGGAAAGGTTTCATATATGGACGAGAATCCATTACAATCGCTCCATTTCACTTAAATTTAGAAATAAAACAAATCAAAGTTTATCTTTTATTTTCCCACACAAGTTTAATAGAATTAGAAAAATGAAGCTTATCTTCATTTTCCCACCGGCATTTTATTCGGCCATTTTGTGACAGCGAAAGACTAAAAAATATTCCACTAATAAACAAAACCTGATCCTGTTCCCAAATCCCCGTCAGCAAACATATCCCTCAAATTCCTGTCAGTTGATGGAAATCTCAACGTCAACGCCAAAATGTAAATCAGAAAATTCCCGTCAATTGCGGGCAGTCTAGTAACGTAAAAGAGAGTCGACCGTACCAGGCGGTAAGCAGCACGAATAACCAGGCGCGGCAACCGGACAAGCCGGTCTGAATTGGTGGACGGTCGCACTTAAGCAGGAAAACCCAACTCAACGCCCTCGAAATTAATTATTAATATTTAAAATTCGGAATCCAAACCCTTATTCGATATATATAAATATATATAATTCTGCAAAAACAAATGCAGATGCTTATCGAGCAGGAGAATTTTTTAACGTTTATGTAATAATAACAATAAAATTAAAAATTAAACAAAAAATTTTCCTGGCTGGATCTGTGTTTGCCGATCAACTTTATTATTGAGTACGGAGGATCACATCACAACATACGTTTCATCGGATTTGACATTTTCTGCAGGTTCAATTAATTTTGTGTTTTCTTAATTTTTACTCCTTGTTTTTGTTTGGGTTTTGATCTGTTCTGCATTTATTTTGATCACATTTCATCGATTTTAATGACGGATTTGAGCTTTCTGTCCGTCTCGATCTCCGTAAAATGCCTTAAATCTGTCTGTCAGCTGTATAAATCGAAGTAATTGAGAACGAGCGACTTTTTTCCTAATTGATTAAGTAATGAGAGTGGAGATTTACTTGAATGCGATTATCGGCATTGCCTGCTTTGTGAACTCTCGCCCAATCCCAGGGTTGTGTTTTTGACACTTTATAGGGTCTAAAAACGTGTTTGAATTTATTTGTTTTTTTGGTTACTAAGCTGCAATTTTGCTAGGGTTAGTCGTGGCTTTAAATTTTTGTTTTCGCAGTTTTTGAAGGGGTTAATCATTTTGCGTTTCCGTAATTTAAATCCGTTCGGTGTGTGTTTTCGTTTGTTTGTGCAGAGGAGTTGTGGGTACCGGGTTTTTTAGCGATTGGACATCATTTTGTGTCTCTTTTGGCTAAGGTGAGGTTATCAAATGCGCCAGGTTCTTTTCAAGTTCAGATTAAATAATGGTGAAGATCCTTTCGTTCCCTTGCATAGTCGCAGTCCACCTTTATAAAACCGTGTATCCTTGCAATCATTTGCATGATACAATTTTTTAGGTTGCCCGGGCAATATTCATTGTATTTATATGCTTATATCAATGCCAAACTTATTTGGGAAAGTGCATTCTGCGTACATGAAAGTGAAGACCGTTGCTTGTCTTTGTTTTCAGGTTTTTATTGTTGTAAGATCTATTTGAATATGTGAAGCAGATTGTTGGTAATGGCGGAGATCGTGTTACTGCTTATTATATTTATTATTTTACTATCTACCTTCGGAAAAGTCCATGTATTTTTGCGAAAGACTAGAAGAATTAAATTTTAGTTTTGTCTGCCCAATGTATTTGTTTGTTTGAGGTTTATATCACATGAGAGACTTATTTAGGTGTATGCATTCTATTTGTACCAAAGTCAAACACATGTAGCACTTTCTTATATCGGAGCCATGACTTATTTGGGCATATGCATTGAAGCTGTCTGAAACTACTTGCATTTTTGCAATGGTAATAGAATATGTTGAGATTCATTGGCAGCCTTTTTTGTTTTTGTTTTTTTGAAATTTCTTGTTTGGGTTCCTACCTATCCTATACCCGAGCGATGACTCATTCAGGCACACACGAGGATGTAGTCTGAAATTCAATTGCATTTTTGCAATGGTAATTGACTACGTTGAGATTCATGGCAGTTTTATATTTGGTTGTTTATTGTTTGGGTTCTTTCCTATCTTACATCAGAGCCACGAATCATTTGTGCATATGCATTGAAGTTGTCTGAAATTCAATTGCATTTTTGCAATAGTAATGGACATATGATTCATGGCAAATTTTTTTGAAATAATTTTTTCCCGTCATTTCATGATTGGCTTTTCTACTCTCTTATATTGGAGCCATGATTCATATGGGTATATGCATCGAACTAGTCTGGATTCAATAGCATTTTTACAATGGCAACAGATTATGTTGAGATTCATGATAGGTTTTTTTGTCGTTTCTTGTTTAGGTTCTCACCTATGGTTGACAAGTGCATGTGGAGGAAGGTAGAAGGGAAACCAAAAATCAAAGGTGAAGGGAAACCAAAAATCAAAGGTGTTGGGAGTGTCATGTGCCATGTTGAGGTTTAAGATTGTATTGGCATCTGTATATATTACTATCTATCTCCCTTAAACCAGCGCAGGAGCCTGTTTAGCATTCTGAACTTACCTTCCCTTGGAAATGGAAATTTGAATGTCTGTGTCAGGTTAGGAACTGGGATGGTAAGTACTTCAATGCTTTCTTAGTTCAGTGCATTTTGTTGGTTATTGTGGCAAATGGATTTACTCTCCTGGTTTTGGGATTCAAAGTTACTCAGGGTAAAGGAAAATGTCTTTAAATTTTATTCTAAACTACTCAAGTTATTATGCCACATAGACCTTTGTAGTTTGGATGTAACTCAAGTTTGTCTAAGTATTAGGCATTCACTTTTGTTGCTTGAGCCTTGCATAATGCCTGGAATGCCTTCCTTTGTAAACATCACTCGACCTTTAAATTTATATGATTTGGAGGGATAATTTGCAATTCTCGCAAAGTTGCTTATATTCTTTGATGCATTCTCTGATGTTTCTGCAACCCATGAATGTTGTTTTCAAGTATTTTGCCCTGGAAGCTACTTTTGCTAGCATTGATTACCTTTATCGTCTTTTTCAATCAGCTAATTTTCTGGCACTTTTTCTATATTTTTCACTTGGAATCATGTTTGGTATCATAAACTGTCATACAATGCACTGGAAGCTGATAAGTATTTTGTAGTTAATTGGGTAGCTACTTTCCTTGGTATGTTGGATATTGATGCCATCTGAATTGATTGGTCTCTGATGATGCGTGGTAGATTGGTGTTTACTTCTCGTCATGTGTAAGGGTTCTATATTATTTTTTGGGTGCCTTTGGAATTCTAGAAAAAATGGCATGATAAAAAAATTTGCATATGTTTTACAAATGTTGGTCCATAATTGCCGCATACCAAGTTATTTATGAGGAGAATCCTGTTTTGGACAGCCATCTAAACTCAGTTTTTCATCTTTGGGCTTGAGAGTAGATTCCAGGTCAATGACTACACTTCATTCTCTAACCAGATCAGTACCCCATCTCATGAGATTAGATTCCAGATCAACAACTACACGTCATCTCTAACCAGATCAGTACCCCATCACAAATAGTCAACCCTTGGCTTTTAAACTAAACTTATGCTCATATGGATATAATCTTTACTCAGTTTTTCTACAGATTTTCCTTAAATCTAATCTCCCATCATATTTTGGCTTTTACTCGAAGAGGCTAAAGCTCTATTAGCTTTAAGCCTCAATTTTCAGGTGGAAGTTGATGAATATTTTTCTTTTCAATGTGTTTGAATTTTATTCCATCCATCACTGCAATTGAAAGGCTTCCTTGAGATTATCAAGTTCTTATATGGTTCATTCTTGTTTGGGGAACTGCCATACATTTTAACTTGCTTACCATCATGCAAAGTGGTAGATAATTTTGTCTGTAATTGTTTCCCTTCCCTGCACCTACTTTGCCAAGTACTTGAGCTCACTTTTTAAGTTCAATATGCTTTCAGAAAATTTAAACCTGGTAAGTACCCGAGTACTTGACTTATCGAAGACAACTTGATAGATTTGCCTCACCTTTACAGAAATTGCAAAAACTTTGTTTGTGGTTTTGTGTCTTCAACTTTAAGCTATGAAGATCACACCCTCAGTTATTGCTGGTAGATACAGCTTTTCCTTGGTTATTAAGTGGTGTTCTAAATCAATTTCAGTTTGTCACTAGAGAAATTTCCTTGGTCCCTCTTCTTACATCTTGAAATCTTTATAGGGTGGTATCTTGGCCAAGCATCTAATAGTGAATTAACTTAATTAACTTGATGTAACCAGTTAATGTTAACCATGTTAAGCTCCATCTTTTTGTCCTATTAGTAAGACAAAGAACAATGTAGCCCATCCAGCTTTGGGGTGCATTTTATACTAAAGAGGAAGAATCAAGCAAAGCAAGCGAGGAGCCCTTGCTTAAAATCTCACAAGCCTTTCTTTGGCCATTTTACTTGCACTTTAGAAAAGTAAATTGAATTGAAATAAGTATGCAATTTGGTGGACAATACTCTAACTATGGAGGTTAATGTGTTATAGAAGTAAAATTAAAATTGACATAACCAAAATTGCAAAAAGAAACAATATTTGATTGCACACGAGAGGACATTTCTACAAGGGAGATCAATGCTTCTTAACTCTACATTTTCATTTCATGCTATTTAATTTATAGCTATACTATGCAAAAGCTAAAAAAATATTAGAAATAGTAAATGAAGGGCTCCAAATGGGAACCAAAGGGGTCACCCCACATGTAGGCAACATGTATCCACTTTAGAAGTGGAATGAATGGCCAATAGTGGACAAATAGCCAAATTTTGGTTGATGATGTTATTATTATAGTAGTGCCATTTGTTGAGCTCATATCACATTCCCAGTGATTGGAATTTGAAATCAAAATGTGTTGGAAAGTTAAAGAGAAGTTGGTAAGATGCCCTACACACGGCCTCCGATTAGTTTTTGGGCCATTCAACTAGATTTTCGATATCGAATTTTGCATTGGAGGACCCAAAAATGAACAATTTTAAAATGTAGAAGATGTCGAAGATTAGACTTTCTCGAATTTTTCATAATTATGCTTTGAATTAATGTTTGGGTCACTTGTTTCTCCTTGAGAAGCAATTTGCTCCATTGCTTCTAGTTTGTAGACTAAGTGTGGAAATGTTTGCGAAATCCAATTGCTAGCAAATCAATTTCCTTAAGTGTACCAACCGCCTCTCATTACTTGAAAGAGCACAATTTGTTGGTCATTTCTTTGACCATTATTACCGATCCAATTAGAAGTCGATGTCATGAAGTCTAGTTATAACTCTATGCTATGTAGATGCTCACCAACATCTTATGTGTCCACAAGTGGTGGAAAGTGCGGGCGACGCAACTCTACATCGAGCATTGGATGCGGCCCGAGGTAGGGTGGCAAGATGAGTGCAAATGCATTTTCACCCACTTGTTTGATGATGGTGTACGGTGCATATCGTTGAAGTTTGAGCTTCCAATTTGGACTCTTGCTTCACTTCCTTTTAAAGAGGAAACCAAAATTTGTCTCCCACCGAGAATTGTTGGGAATGCAATCTTGATTGTGAGATTGTTTATAATTTTAATTGGTCCTTTGTAGAATTTAATGAAGTTGATGTTAAATGTGTTGGATTTGAATGACGAGCTAGGTTACCTTATTTTGGTGCTCATTACGCCGAAAGGCGTGAACTAAGTTAGAAAGCCCGAGGGGCTCTGACACGCCGTACCGACGTGCATCACTCCAAACCGTCCGCTCCATTTTCCGTATCGTCGACCAAATTGATCTCAGCTGTCCACACGTTTATTGAAGGTGCGTTCAAAAACATGCGTGAAACAACTTGCATCGTTTGCCGCAATTCGCATTGTTACCCGCGTGGAAATTTGTGGGTGGCGTGTGGAAATTTGTGGGTGGTGCGTGTCAAAACTCCTCTCGTTTTGGCATGTGGGAATGTTTCTGTTTCTGGCAGTTTCTTACCATTTCCGGAGTGTTGGTAAAATTTTTAGGATGGAAATGTTTTTGCCATTTTTGGAAAGGGTCCGGGAAGATGTAGCAACAAAAACTTGCACGTGCCATAACTTTCATTCCGTGGCTCCATTTTAGGTGCCGTTTTCTCTAAAAGTGTATATTTTCTCGAGCTTTACGCATTGATGGCAATATTTCTCTTTTTTTCATAAAATCTATTTTTGCACCTTTTTGGACCGTCTAGGAAGATGTAGCAGCAAAAAACTTGCACGTGCCATACCTTTCATTCCGTGGCCCCATTTCAGATGTCGTTTTCTTTAAAAATGTATATTTTCTCGAGCTCTACGCATTGATGGCAATTTTTTTCTTTTTTCATAAAATCCTTTTTTGCACCTTTTTTGACCAAACGACTTCTTGCAATCTTCTGAAAGAATCATGAACTTTGATCACCTGTAGACAGATTAGTAATTAAAAATATTGATAGCTTTACAAAACTCGACGAGTATTCTCCCGTATTCGGACTAATCGTCCCACCTACCAGCTTGGCCGCAACCTGCTTATTCAAATGTTGACTTCACATATCAACAAATGCGTAGGTTTTTTTGTTGCTATTTTAAGAGTTTTTTTAATGTTTACACTCCAATTTGCGCATCCTCAGACACAAGACTGAAGGCTATCGCAAAGGTCCGAACAAAAATAAAGCATTAATAGCAATGAAAGAAAATGCTGCAAATACACGGTTTTCACTGCAAATTTATGTTTTTTTAATGAAATTTGAGTATTTTAAAGTTTTCGAGTATTCCCGAGCATTGGCCGAGATTTATGCAATGAGACATTTGCACATGCAAAATACTCCACCCCATCCGACAACTAATGGGACGCCATTTGAGCAAGTCCTAGCGTATGCACTCAACATGAGGATAAATCTAAAATAATTATATAGCTTGGAAATCGTAAACTTTTATTATACCGAAAGGCATTTGCACACACGGAATGCTCCGTCACTTCATTCTTGAATTGAATGACTTCTCCAGCGGTTGTAATGTCTTCTTACAGTTTTTTACTATTGATAGTCATACAGAGCCTACTTGATTTTAGCAGCGCCGATATCAGTGGGGATTATGTGAAGTCTAGAGCAACCCACTATGGGAGTCCAAAGCAGAATGTATGAGCGTGTGGATATGGTTCTTTTGGAAGAAATATTAATACTAGCAATCGCACGTGAATTGTGCGATGTTAACACCGAAGGGGTAGCCTAAGATCAGAGTTGAATTTGAGGGATCAAAACATAAAAGGAGGAAAGGAATGTAGAAGAGGGAGTTGGAGGGAGGAGAAGCAATGGGGAGAGGAAAATAGCGGGTGGAACCTTATTGTGAAAGCCATATGACTTACAACGAGGCCCA
This sequence comes from Taxus wallichiana var. yunnanensis, assembly GCA_018340775.1. Classification (NCBI taxonomy): domain Eukaryota; kingdom Viridiplantae; phylum Streptophyta; class Pinopsida; order Cupressales; family Taxaceae; genus Taxus; species Taxus wallichiana. The sequence goes on along the minus strand of CM031237.1, from coordinate 998,509,819 downwards.
TATGGAATAGGTGTACTTGTTGTCGAATGTTCGATAGGGAAAGGGGGTACACTGTGGAGAGCATGTCGGAAAAGTAGTTTGCTGATATCTTGAAAAGCAAGGTGCGCGATGGACTTGATCCTTGAGTTATTGTTTGGAGGGTCTAATATATTTTTTTTTTTTTTGAAATACTAATAAGACATTCGAGAAAGGTACAAGATCAAACAAATAAAATGAAAAAGCAATTGTATATGGTTATAAATGTAGTTAGCAGAAAAATTCAGTTCTTGCACTTTATGTTTTATATATATGAATGCAATTTGCATTAAAGTGATGAAAATGTCAAAAAAGAGGACAACCCAAAAAACATTTTTATTTTGTTTCAAGCTTTATTATCTTTAGGGGAATAGGTGATTCTCGTACAATCATTTATAATCAAGCCATTGTAATAGTTGGTCATATGAGAAAAAGTTGTAATGTGTATCTCATTCGAAGGAGGGATTTTAAAATAAAAACATGGGAATTAAAAACCTACATGTCCCACGTCTATTCAACGACTTAGTAAATAATGTGGGAATTAAATCTTTTCATGTCCCACAATGATGTAGGTGAAGAACATTATGGAAGCATGAAGCGAAAAGGAATGTTCTTCTGGCAATGGAGTTTCTCGCTCAAGAGGTGTTGTGAGATGGAAACCCAACAATTGAAATTACTTCCGTGGGATCAGTTATCAAGGACACATAAAAGGAATGTTCAAGAAAGACAAGAAAACCCCAAAAAACTTCGCTAATCATTTTCAAGGCAAAAGAAGTCATCGATATTCAAATCCTTCAAGCAATTGGCCAAATGAGAGAAAGGTGGCTCTTATTTACCATTCGAAAGAGAGGTTTGAATGAATAAAACCATCAAATTATACTGTGTAATGTAAGGACGGAAAGAGGTAGCTTATTTTCTTAATCTAAGATTTAATGTGTTTAGTCTATGTTCAAGTAGTTCATGTCTTGCACATTATAGTCATGAAATAGTTAATAACTTAAAATATGCAATCTATCAATATTATGTAAATTTAAATTTGACTTCAAATGTGTAAAAAATTGTTAAACATATCTCGAAATGCAATTCCAGGAAATCTTAGAAATAAAATTGAATGAAACGACTAATACATATATAATTATGGATTTTCACGACATAATATGTATATAAGTGTGTTCTTTACAATACTCAGAATATAATGAACTCGTAGTGAAATGGGAGCTCATTTACAGCTACAACTTGAATCAACCTTTGCATTATTACCCATCACTTGAACTAGCCTTCATTTTTTCTCGACACGTATATGAACGCCTGAAATGTCTTGTAGGCGGTGGTCTAACATTTTTTCTTTACTGTTTTCGACATAAGAAAACATGTCTACATAGAACATTCGCTAGTGTGGACATACGGTCGGATGTACTACATTGCTTTTGATGGTCGGAGGCTGCTCTGGACAGATGTCGAAGTACGATGAAACGCAGGTCGTTGATCTATTGACACATGTCAGAGACCCCCATTATATTATAATATTACTCGGATGATTTCCTATTGATATGCTTACAAACACTCACACATGTCTCAAGTAAAACATAACTTTAAAATATGTTTTACCCGAGACATAAATATATTCTGACAAATCATTAATCAAATCAAATGCTTTTCAATCATAAAATGGAGCAGAAGAGAAGTTTTGGGAAAATCCACTTCGACCTTGTTGTAGTGCATCCAAATATAGCCAAACTTGAACTCGGAGCCATTGATTTAGCAAAACCATTGCCCAAATTTAGCAGAGCAATCAACGGCTTTGCATTGATGTACAATGATTTAAAGGGGCCAAACTCCTCCACCCTCTGCTTGTGACATTTCTTTCACGCACAAATTTTCCTCCACAAATTTTGATTTCTGTTGAAAAATGACAGTTTTAGGCTTTATTTTCCCAAACATTGCCACTAAAACATAATACAAAAGGAAAATAAACTAAATTGCCACTAAAACTAAAGTGTTCATGTTACTGTGGTGATGCATGTATTGTTATTCATGGAGACTTTAACATATGAGGAAAAATCCCCATAATATGGACGTTGTACTATCTAATATGAGAAAATTTGATTTAGAATGCAAAAGATATATGCCCCGCTTAAACAATTTTTCAACAATAAAAATAATATCCCCTCTTCGAGAAGAAAATTCATTTACAAAATTTCAACACCACTTTGATAAGTTACAATTCACCACATATAATGTCATACCCATTTTGAGTTTTGAACTTTTGATTGCGTGTTATATAAGGGTTTTAGAAAATGCATGGTCCCACATATGTTATCAAGCGCTTTAAATGTAAAAAAATATTAAATTATATTTGAATGTTAATGAAATGAATTTAAGAAGATGCACCTTGTTTATTTGGAATTCGTGCGAGGAATTAGTAATCCAACGCAATATTGAGTGAGTTGAATGTAGTATTGAAATATTTTAAAACAAAGATGATTAGAACACTATCAAAGCAATCTGAGTGATGCAAATGTATATAGAGAAGAGTAGGGAAAGTGGAAGCTGCACAATCAAGTCGATCAAATGTAGGTATATAGAGAAGACTGGAACAAATGGAAGATCTCGAGCATGTCAGAAGCGCACATTATTGTTACAGAAACCAACCTGTTTAGAAAAGAGTTATTCACCCGATTATTGTTGGGAATTCCTTATTTGAGACGGATGTCCTCCATCTTCACGGGAGGTGTTTATACAAACCTCGGGGTTAATAATAGTTGCCATTGAAGTCTTGTTTTATAGGCACCGAAGCGGGAGGCTTTGATTTGTGGTTTGCCTTGGACGTAGAAGAATCACTGCTTGCAGTTGCGAAATTATGTTGTTGTAGATTTTTGTGAAAGGCTGAGTAACAACCCTCTACTTGCAAATCCGTTCTCCATGATCGCACCTTGTCATTTAACTGAAGCAGATTTTCAAGGCGTGAATCAGATTTACTCTATGGAAAATATGACAGAGGAAGGAGTCGGCCTTGATGAAACAAATCATCTGTAAAGTAAATGTTATACGCCGATGAGCTAGATAGGCCAAGGTCAAAGTCCAAGTCGAAATCCTGCACTTGTGAAGATCTCGTGTGTTGATTGACATATGTCAAAGACCCCAAGCTTCATCCCATTGTAATAAACACCTTCAGCGTAACTATGTACCACAGGCACACACTATAATGGAATGTTCGTCAAATGGGCGGCCGATGTCATTTTTAGGATATTTTCCTAGGCCACGGTTTTTGAATTCGAAGCCTTTGAAAGCTTAGTTTGTCTACACTTCGTGGGGGAAGAGCGTGATAGAAGGAAAACAAAGGTGGCCACATATAGTAATGTTGTAACTGATTGCATGTGCCCTATCATTCCTTTTTCAAGATGGTAAAGTTGTTGGTTAAACAAGGTAGATTTCTCATAACAATCATCAATACACCTCGTAACATCCTCCGACTGTAGACCATGGTTTCAACTATATACAAAAGCCATGACATAGAAGTATGCCTCCAAGAATTTCCATTTGTGAGGGACATCTAAGGGTTGCCTTTGGGTATGGACAACATGGATTCAAGTTTCCTTAGAATGTCATCTTCCGCCTCAAGTTTCCTTAGAATGTCATGTTTCGCCTCGTCGGCAACCAAAAATTTATTTGAGTAGTTAAGTTATGATGGCTCTCAAAAGTGGAGCACCAACCTTTGATGTGCATTGAATCACCGACATGTTTTTAGGTCAGAGTTTCCAAACATTTCAAATTGGGACGAAATTTTGAGGGTGATCTTCATGACAATGGGCACCTTTACATATTTTGTATATTATTATATGTCAATGCGTCTACATCACGAGAAGACCGAATTTGATGTATTTTCACTTGCCCCTGACCTTCTGGAGGTCTCGTTCCATAAATCGTAACTTCCCTTAAGTCTTTAGTTAATGAACGATACAGGCATGTGCTACCTATTCTTGAAATGTTTGATACCTAAGAACCTTGGCAACTGGGGAATGTTGCTCAACACATTCATTACGGTTAATCAAAAAATCGCGGAACACTTGTGAGGTAAAAGTAGTGGTCAGGTTGGACCATGCAGTGTGCGCTTTCCGATGTAACTAACATACATTGCCTGTTTTAGCAATCGAGATCAAATTCTTCAATGACCTTAAAAATCGAGACCCATAATTAATTGGATGCTATAGAATGTGTCTAAATTGACTCAATATCATTTTAATTTAGAACACAACTATCAACATAAAAATTATTTTAATAATAATATGTTATTGTAGAATATTATTATCAACGTCTCATTATATGTTTTCAATTATATGTAGCTAACTTTAATTTGAAAATAAGTTATGGTAGCTAAAGTTTAAGTGAAAGTAACAAATAATTTTAAAGCGGTCATTGATTTTTAGTTAACAAGGTGGCAATCAAATCTCATTCTTGCCTCCAATCCATGTGGTGGTGCAAATTCATCCTTTCTTTTAATCCATGTGGTGGCTCGTTTGTCAGTTGTTTGTTGGTGTTTAAAAAAATGTGTCTAAAAGTGTAATATCTTATTGAATAGCTCTATCATGAAATTATTCGTATATAAGATCCCATCATCAGAATAAATTATTGTTCATTTTATTTGTTGCAAAGTAATTACTGGGCGGAGTGAAAACGATTCAGAAAATGCAGGTTTCGAACTGGGACATACTGGATACGTTGCAATAAATCCACAGATAAATTAAGAATAAAAAATTGCTTCGACGGCCATAGGGAAAGGCGGCGGCGCTTACCTGGTGGCATCCTCAAACTATAAGGCATTTCAACCAAATACAAAATGCAGTTCAACCAAATACAATGGTGAAGAGTTGGAAGTGTTGTTTATGGTTTGACGAATTAAAAGGACGGTAGCAACACGATACAAAAAAATGTTGAGCTACTCAATCCAAGCTCCATGTGTCGATTGCTCTAGGAGCATTAATTCATGCGCTATTGTCTACCATCCGATGACAATTACGACCAAAGGCGTTAAGCCCTCCAAATGTCGCTCTTGGGGTGCGCTTCTTCCTGGTAGGTTACCGCAAGGTTGGCTTCGAATGGGTAAAGGTTGCTAACGTAATTCCCGCTAATTGGAAAGCGGGGTGCTCTATGACACCCACATTCAGCTCCCACCATAATTCTTACTTATTCCTTCTCCCAACAATTAAAAAAATGACATATATCTGCTCGTCCCATACAATTACTCGAGCTTACAACTAAAAGCATGCTTGCAAAGTGCTAGAGGAAGTACACAGTGCATTCTCGTCTAGCACAACATACCTTTTCGCCTACAAATGCTTAACAACCTTGTGTTCAATTAGTCTTGTGTAAAGTTTCAGATTGCTTCCCCAATTTCGATTTCCCCACCTTTACACATCTCCGCCCTCATACCCCTTCTTCGCCCATTTTCCTCTCGCATTGTTCTCTCCCTCCACTTTGACTTCCTCACACGATAGCTTTCGGTGTTTCCATCGTACACTTCACGTACGATTGCTAGTTTTGAGCCCTTCCTAGTTGAGTTGTCTAAAAATACCCCGTACCATCTAAGGACCCAAATTTGTGTATGTCACCACATTAATAGTTTTTGAATCTCCATGATCATTCCTTCCCCGAAATTTAACAAATTAAAGGATGGACATGACTAAGGAAGCCGCATGATGCATTAACTTTGGTATTCTCGCAAAATGGAGAACTTCATGTTCAGTAGGTTGCAAATGCAAGATGAGAGCAAGAGGGGATGTCACGGATCATTGGTCGCAGGAGATAAGGAAAGGCGGGTTACATAACAAAACCGCGACACACGGGTTTGATGTTCAATAGGTTTGAGAAGAAAGTTAGCACTCCGTGGATTCCAAAAGCCGCGAGACACTCAAAGATCCACCAAAGGGCTGCGGAGCATTAGAAAATAATTTAAAGTCCGCGGGTGAAGGAGAAATAGAAGTAAAAGCCGCGAGATGGTTTATCACAAGGGTTATTACTCTGCGGATTCCAAAAAGCCGCGAGACACCCAAAAAAAGAAACATCTTTCATCAATACCTTTACCGCGGATATTCAAATCATACAATATGAATTTAGAGATGATTGTTGTCTATCCAAAGGTAAATTCAATTATGAAAAGTAATTGTTGAGCTAACAAATGAAATAAAAAGAAGCATATGTACATACTAGGAACAAAATGGGGATTCTATAGGGGCCCCGCCCTTGAAATTCACATAACTTATAGTATGCATATACAAAAAGGGAGGTTCTTGCAAAGAGATACAATATCAATTGATGGTTACACATTCCTTTGCAAAAGCAGAATCCTATTCAACAACTTCTTCTTCCTAAACTCAAATTCCTTGCGAATCTTGAGCCCCATAAACGTATTGGATGTCCCCTGCAAGGTCATGAGACATGCCCATTTCCATGAGGTCTAAAATATTTGCTTTGGGACCTTCCAAGATTTTGATCAATTCCAATTTTCTCCTATAAGAGGAGACCCATTCAAGAAGATTAGACCCGCCTTTAAGGTAGGCCTTAGTACCGTCGGGTAACAACTTTTGAAGTTGAAGATGACCTAGGAACATCAGTTGGTGCCGTGGGGGCAGGTTCAGGTCCATCCACAAAAATGGGTTTGACTTGCACAAGTTGGATTAGGTACGCCCGTCTGCGTCTCCTCAAGGAAGGTGGTGGCACTTCAGGGGCCTTCCCAGAAGAAGATTTCGTAGGTGCTTTCTCAAGACGAGCAAGTCTTTGCTCCATCATGGCTATTTTGCAGAAATTGATGATATATCTTCTGCAGGATCATCAACAAACACTACATAGGCATTGGCAGGAATTTCTTTCTCTTCCAATTCTTCATTGAAGAATAACAAAGATATATCAATGATGTTCTTATTAATGGCAGGCCGATAACGGAGCCAAAACTTCTTTAGCAATTCAGGAGTTTTTTGATCCTCCACATGGAATAAATGATAATACAAAACCTGAAAGACGGAAAATAAAGGAGTCATCTTGACAAGTCTTTGTATCAGTGCTACCCGAACCACGCGAGATGTTAGCGGTCCATCAGTCTCCACCTGATCTTCAATCTCAAACAACATTCTCACAAAAGCCTCATCTGGGCCAAAAAGGTCAAAAATTGAGTGCAAAGTCTTCAAGAAAGTTCCTTCAAACTGGTTCCTAATTCCACATCCGCCATTGCTTGAGAAAGACACGTACTGAACCTCTTTTCACTTAGAATGCTTGAAGGAAGATACAATTTTATGAGAAAACAATGAGAACTTATAAGAGGATGAAATTTGGGAGTAACTGTGTGAGGTATCATTTCAGAATTGAATGTGAAATTAATTTTGAATACTCGCACAGGTCTGAAGTAGATTGATATCTTCCAAAAGGTGGTTTTCAGCTTGAAGCGACAATTTGCACAAAGAAAACATCAAACACGAGGGAGTATAAATGATTATCTATTTCCCAAGGCATATTCCCCAAAAGGGCAGGTGTTAAATCAATTAAAAATAACAACATGAGGGAATAAACGGTTTGTGATTGGGCGCATGAATGATGGTGACAACATGGATAGGACAAAAAGGATTAAACAATAAAAGTAAAAATCCTGCATACATCCATGTCAGCATCTAGAAGCGAAATCAAATTAAGGAATGAAAAAGGTATCTTCACAGTTGCAAAATATTTTCCAAAAATGGAGCCCGTTTGCAGCGTCTTTTTGGGATGGTGATGCAGGTGCATCAGTAGGGTGTCATTGAATGTTGCCATGCTCAAGTGGAGTGTAGGTTGTTTTAGAAACAAGTATTATCATTTCCCTCCAAAATTTGTATTTCAAATATTCAAATTTGGCAATTGTTGGGTGTAAAAGCCTAAATAAGGCCTATTAGTGCATATAAGGGCCAAAATTGTGTAAATAAGGTCTGGAGAGCTTATCTTCATGTGGAACTAAGTTTAGTAGGTGAGATTTGGAGTTACGGTCTTTCTTAAGCTAGAAAATGGTTGAGCTATCTTAGGGAGTAGTTGAGTAAGACTAGGAATGTGGTTTGAAGTGCTACAAATGAAATTCTTGGTCTCCATATGTAATTCCTTCATGGAAGACGATTGTATCATGTATAATCAAGTGAAAATAACAAGTATTGAAGATTTGGAGGTGTCATATGATGTAATTTGCAAGTTCTTCTATGTTTTCCCATGCATTTTAGCAGGGTTCTTGCACAGACCGATAGGAGGAAGTTTGACAGTTGAGGATTTTTAGTTTGGAAGCTCACTGTGGTGCTTGGAACACCTGGAGGGCATCATTACAAGATTAATGCAATTTATTTGGGGTTTTGAAACGTCTTTATGAGTTTTGTGTGCTTAATTTTGGGTTTCTGCCCCTAAACTAGGGCTTTCTTGATCTGGAAAACTGTACGGTGGAAAAAACTTGAAACTTTGTAATCTCCTTGGTCTTGGTGTCACCTAATGTTGTCTGAAGTTGCAGAGCTTGAATCCATTGGTAACTATGTTTTCTATAAGACCCTTATATTCTAGGCTTGTAACGCCCAGTTTCAGTTTCATTGCTACAGTAATAATTTCATGATGTTCTAGACTAGGAAGGAGCTGTGTGAGTTTATGATAGTTGTGAAATGTCCTGTTGCACCTTTTTGTATAAGATATAAGGTTGAATTTATCTCAAAACTCTCCATACTTACCTGCAACCTCCTGGAGACCTAAACATGCCTAATTAGTCATGATAGGGTTGGAAACATCAATGACTGTACAAAGTAATAGCTATCCATTTCCACACCAGAGTAGGGACTTGGTGAAGGGTACTAGAAACACTAAATAACTCAGGGGTTATCTCAGAGGAAATTGAGATCTAACTCAATTTACCAATCTAGGCAGCTACAAGCTCAACTAGGCCTAATGAGCAAAATAAATGGAAATAACGGACTATGACTAAACTGAAGGTCTAACTCCTTCAATACAAGTATGATAAGATGTTCTCAGGCCATTGAAACCGGTTAGAGTCTCTGACCAACATAATTGCCATTTTGGTCTCTAAGAGCCTATTTAGTTCAAGAAGAGTGAATTGGTCTAATGCATGTGGGGATTTCTGATTTGGAGTGACAGTCACAGGGTTTGTATTAAGGACAAGTGAGAAGCATGATAATCTCATGTTGAACTCACAAGTACATCAGAGTTGCTTAGTGGAGGCTAAAATAAGAAGCATAATTGCTTAGTGGAGTGGATCAGAGGACAAGGCATAAACAAAGTGTAGTGTTCATAAAGGTGAGAGGATCTCAGTATATACTGACTGTACCAAGGAGCAGAGGAGGATGATATTAAATAAGGTAGAGGTATGAATTTCATGTTTTCTTCACATATGCTTGAATGAGTTTATATAGTGAAATGTGCCTACAATATATACTATGTGAATACAATGATCTATATCAAGCAAGTGCTTTTAGCTAGATCCTCAGGCAAGGGGAGACAAGATTGGGCAAAATCATGCATGCTCAAGGTAATGGTGACCCACACAATGAAATAGGACTAAACTGAGAAGACCCTTGCACCAGATGGTGCGTTGAAGTTTGGGGGAAATCGGGTTGTAAGAAGACATCAAATTGTATAAGTATGGGGCTTGTCCTCATAATAAAGGAGTTAGTTTTGGTATTCAGATCAAAGGGGCTTAGTCTTTCAAATTCTAAAAAGGTTAGAGATGTAATTGTGAATATTGTATGTTTCCAACCGTGAAATGCATACTGATCTTAGTTTCCCAAACTTTTGTGTCAAGGTGGTTGCAAGTGTACAACCATTGATAAGCTTTGAGAGCATTCATTTGATGTTCCCTTGTTAAGAAATTCAAGAACTGAATAAAGTATGTCCGCTTTGAGTTTAAATTCTGTCTTCTGGGTTCTGTGTTTGGAATTGTCCATTAATGAGTGATATTTTTTTGCTGCAGTCTTGTGTTTACTGTTTCTCTTTGTCATACACTAGATTTGTCCTTGATGTTTGTGCTTTGGTCATTAAGTTTGATATTGTGTTGTGAGATTTTCCTCTGCAATATTGGATTGGATTGTAAAATCCTTGTCATAAACATTTTGTATTGATAGATTTTTGTAAGCCTTTGAGTGTATCTTAGGCATATGAGGGATGAAGTAGTAAACACTTTGTTAGAATGCTTGCACAAGTTCTTGTGTTAGGTATTTTAGAGATTGTACTGAATCCTTTGCATCTATTGAGCTTCAATGAATGCAAATAGTTCTTAGTTGAGATTGTCACTGCTTGATCCAGTTTTATGCACTTTCCATGATTGCAAGATAAGTGTTAAATGCTATGTTACAATGAACTTCTCTGCCTATAATTTCCCCTCTATGAAGTCATAATTGCCATAATTGACCCCATCCCCCATTTTAAAGTGTCCATTTGTTCCATTTTACCACCTAATTTCTCTAAACATCACTGAAGGTGTCTTTTAGCCTTAATTCCATTACTAAGAGAATGCAAGAGCAATTGAACTTAATTGTCTTTAGTAACCTGCCTTTGGTGTGATAAGCATACGCAATACTTTGTGTGACAACTTGTGATAGTGAAGTATTGTTTCTTTGGCCATGCTTGTTCCAGATCAGTCCATTTGAAAAGAAACTAGAGGGAATAAAGACTCCATCTCCCCCTCTGCATTTTAGGTTACACCGTGGGTCCTCTCACCCTAGTTCAAGGTAGGACCAAAAGTAGTAGGAAAAGGCCATCTCCTTTGTACGTGCCCCTCAATCATCCCAAGGCTTGATCCCAAAGGAATGTGTTAGACCCCTCCCCGGCTACAAAATGACATATCACCCGGTCTATCACCATTCCTAAGCAAGTTCTCCCCTTAGAGAGAATTGTTGTCAGCCTAACAGGGGGTGCAGATTTGAGGATTAACACCTTATTCATTTTTTTGATTAGGGAATGAGGACTCTGCTAACACAATGAACAATTCTACATTGATGATGGCTAGTGGTTGAAAGTTGAGTCATACCTAAAATGGGATTATGTCTCATGAAGCCATGAAGAGCTTGATTGTAGCTATATGTTGGACATACAAAAGACTCCAATTTCTATCTTTGTCTATCCATCTATTCGAGGATGTTATGCGGTGGAGTTAATTGTTTCAATCATTAACCATAATGTTGGCCATAAGATCCCAACAAACTTGATGCCTTTGTTTGTTACAACTCTTTGTGGTAGGCCAAAATGAACCCACACATTCTCAAAAGGTGAGGGTTGACTATTGCAAAACTGCCATCATTGACTCCATCAGACCTAGAATTTCAACTTATAGGTCCCTGTCAAATCAAATTTTGTTGATGGCTAGCTCTTTTATGTGGTTGTAAATTGCAGTTTTTACCTATAATTTTTTATGGTTTATCGGTATAAATATTTTCTTAAATTATATAAATATTTCTTAGGAGCATTAAAAAAGTATGGGGTCTATTCAATTATTAGCCTATAACTATTTGTTTTCTCCTAAATTTTTACAAGTCATATACGGTCAAAATCACAAGAAATGACCTATAGACCATCAATTTCCAGCCTTGGTTCCCATAACAAAAATGACTTTCCACCTAGTTGAATGAGCCTTTCAAATCATTTTTGATGCTTCCATTCAGATTAGGAACACAATAGTTTCCCATGCGGGTAAAAGCTTCTCTTGTACATGATGCCCATGAACATACCCGCCAATTATCGGTATTTGGCATATGTTAGAGAAGTCGAGTAGCCTTAATATAATTGAGACGACCTTGATGTCTCATGATTGTTGTGTCAAGAATCATTGACAATGTTACATTTGGAGGTTGACTCAAACTAGTGACTTGATTGGCACTTCCCTATCACGTAGGATGTTGAGATGGAACTCTTGTAAATATGGACCATCTATGTGGACACCAATTTTACATCTTGCCTTGGGTCCGCATGAATTATAGATGCTTATGATTTGTGTGTATGATGGTCTCTTTGCTCATAATATAGGGCTTTCATTGTTTGCACATCTACACTATGTTGTATGCAACTCCATGCTATATGTTGGACACTAGCGCACGTTATTAGAGGTTTTGTTGAGGTGTGCAAATGGGTGCCAATGTTTGGTAAAGATTGTGTCGAGAGCAAACTTTGAGGCATTTGTCTCAATTTCAAAACACTATTGTAGATTTGAGAAGATTGGGACTAACATTGACCAAAGTCTATGTTTAATGGTACAAATGCCTAATGTTGTACATCAATCCTTATGAATATTACATTCACTCTTTTTGTTGTAGAATATAACATTTCCACTGTTGCATGCTTGCACTATTGTATATGACTCCATATTGTATGTTGGATACTTGTGCACTATGCGAAAGGTCTTGCTAAGGTATGCATTTGGGCGCCCATGTTGGATGAAGATTGTATTGTATGGATACTCTTAAGGCATCTGTCTCGATATCAAAAGATCTGTTGCATATTTAACAAGACAAGGATTGGTGTTGAAATAGTCTTTGTTTAATTGCTCAAATACATGATGTTGTGCCCGTTCATCTAAATTTTGTGTTTGCTCCTTTTTGTTGCTTAGTTTAGAGGCCATGCATTGTGAAAGACCCCGTACATAGATCCGCGATATAAGTTGGCTAGTCTAAGAAACTTTGGAATTTTGTGAGTCTTTGGGTTTGGCACTATGATGACTTGGATCTTCTTGGTGTCCATGTGGATCTTCGTTGTTGTTGATGTGGCCTCGGTGAATGAATACTCTCCATGCCGAAGGAACACATCTGTATGTTGGCTTGCAACTTATGTCTCGCAAAGTCGTGAAAAACTTGATGAACATGTTGCACACATTCCCCTACCTTATTGAATATAAGGATGTTGTTTAGGTAGACTACCAAAATAGAATCTATGAAGAGTCATTGGACATCATTTATCATTCTCATGAATGTTGTCGGTGCGTTGGCTAGAAAGAGTGCCTTGACCAAGCATTCGAACAAGACCTCCATGGATTTGAAGCCGGTCTTCCAGTTATTAGTTGGCTTCATGAGCAATTGTTGACACCTTGACTTCAAATTGAGTTTAGTAATTTTTTTTAGCTCTATTGAGTTGATCCATGAGGCAATCAATTAGTGGAAGTGTATACCAATTCTTGATGATGATCTTGTTCATGGCTAGATAATCAATGATGTGTCACCAAGTTCCATCTTTTGAGTGAGTATGATCAAGCTCCCAAAACGTGAGGCACTTGGTCGGATGTGACCCTTTTTAATCAACTCTTGAATTTGATGCTTGATATTGTCCTTCTAGAATTTTGGATGCATACACAATTGTTCGATTGGCATTAGAGTTTTAGGGACCATGCTAATTGATGTATCACTTGATCTTGGAAAGGTACATCTTTTGGTGAGGTGAAAACATCTTTGTATTTTGATAGCATTTGGATTACTTGTTTCTATTGAGTTGCTTGGTTTGGTATAGTGGCACTTGTGACTCTTCTTAAGTTTGATCACGAGTAGGACAAATGTCTTGATCTAAGCAATCACATGTTGACTCTACTTTACATCAATTAGGATTCGGGACTATTGACTTAGCGGGGCCTTCTTTGGTATTTAGATGTATGTACAACCTGTCCATTCAATGGTGGAGTTCGATGAACCAAGTCAATTGGATGTTTCACTTGACTTTGTAGATAGATAAGATAAGATAATTATATTAATGTCCAACAAATGACCACAAAAGTAGGTCAAAGGGACTGCAGAGTACAAATGTGTCCATACAAAGCGGGAAACCAAAAGGTTTCCGAAAGAAGTACAAAGCAAGAGAAGAGGTCAAAGACCAAAAGCGAAGTGAAGCGGAAACCATAAGGTTTCCAAAGAAGTACAAAGCATGAGAAGGGAAGAAGAAGAGAAGGAAGAAGACCCAGGATGAAGCAATGGGGAATGTCTATCCGGGAATGGTAAACCCATCTCTCCTAACATCCAAGGCCGACCGGAAGAAACTTAGAATAGTGTGATGATTTGAAGAAGAGGAAGAGGAGGTGAGATGAAGATAGATAAGATAAGATAAGATAAATATATTAATGTCCAACAAATGTCCACAAAAGTCATGTCTCAAGGGCCTGGTGGATCTAGTCCGCCCTCTAGTACTGGGATTGGTATAATAGTGCTTGGGAGATATCGGGGGGTTAAATATGGACCCCCAAACCATACTGATCTGGAGTGTGACGTTGGGCTGGTATCGATCTGTGCTTAGTGCCTCTCTTCGAGGGTAGAGCCGGAAAGAAGTGATCCTCTGGGAGAGTTTACTCTGTTAAGTGTTTGAATAGTGTGATCTTGAAGCCTAAGAGCCTCTTGCATGTATAAAGCTAGGCACTTCTGATCGACATATTTGAAAAAGTTAGTAAGTGCATGGGTCCCTTTGAAAAGACAATGGAACCTCCCCTAATCTCGTAGTAGATGAGATAGTGAAAGAAGTGAGTTTCCGTCTTGACTTCTTGAAGACTGCATAGCCGGTAGCAAGTCTGTCTCACTTCAAAGGCTATGAGAACCCACTTTGAATCTGACCCGGGGGATGCGAAGAGCATGCATCCAATGGCAAAGGGTATACTAAGGACGAATAATAAGTCCATCCCTCAACTCCAAGAAGTGCTCCGCATAAAAAATCATCTTTGGGTGTAACCCACCATGAGGGTTCACCCAAGTGGTGTGGATGAATTGTCTGTAAATATCCTCTTTGATGATCCTGTTCAGCTCCTGTCTGGAAGGTAGAAGATGAGTGGTGTGTCCAAGGAGTATCAAAAGGAGGAAGACGATCCATCCTAATACTCATTGACTCTAAGAGAGCGAAGCCCCAGTGTACCAACATCGAGTGCGGCTCGAGAGAATAAGAAAGGGCAATGCTCTTCGAGGAACAATATGCCAAATATGGGTAATTTTCTCCCCTTCATCGAGTCAACAAAGCTTCAGACACGGTGCAAAAAGGAAACCAAGGCAAAAATGGTTTTTAGCTTGAAAGGATGGACCCCAAACTCCGCAAGAATGATGTGACGGGGAACAAACTTGCTTTGATGAAGCGATGAAGGAGAAGTGTTTGGACTCTCTCGGCTGAAGCCCAATCTGACTCGAGCAAAGAGGCCCCCACACCATAGAGCCATAAAGAACAATGGGTTTGATAAGGGAATCCATGAGGGACATTTTGGAGATGTCCTGAAAATGATGTTGGAAGCATTGTCGTTCAAGGAGAGCTAAGGGACCATAAACCTTATTGACACATCGTTGGAGGGCATGTCTCGGTCAAACGGAGACCAAAGAATTGCACACCTAAGTGCAGTGCCGGTAATCTCAATCTCCTCCCTTGTGAAGACGAAATTTGTAATTAGAGTTACACCTTTTGTTGAGGTGAAAACATATTTGTATTTTCATAGCATATGGTTTATCGGCTTCTATTGAGTTGTTTGACTTGTCAAAGTAGCGAGGTGGTTATCAGCAACATTCGAACCCCCTCAAGTTTGATCATGGGTAGGAAAAATGTCTTGGTATGAACAATCATGCGTTGACACTACTTTGCATGGATTAGGGCTATTGACTTGCAAGGGCCTACTCTAGCAATTGGTAGTGCTGATTACCCAAAATGATAATGATCACTCGTATGCCTAGCCTCATGACAATGCAAAGCATTCACATGTAAGGTTGTTTGAGAAGCACATTGCAAACATCTAAGGGTGCCACATCACAAACTCCGTTAGGAATAAAACTTAGCTTAATTCATCATTAGTTGATATTTGAATAAATGTAATAAGTTAAAGTATATAATTTAAATACTTTAAACTTATGTCAATAGGTATTAGTTATCCTTAGTTATTAGTTAACTAAGTGATAGTGTTCTCATCCCAACGTTTATGAGATCATGTTCTATCTTGCATATTTTGTTCCCTGGATGATTTCCATGAGCGGATAATAGGCGATTAGGGGCAATATGCTATTTCTGCATATTTGCTCAGATTAGTTGATTTGCTTCCATATATTGTGGATGAGATAGAAGCTGTTCAATATCTATAAATATTGCAGCTCTCTCATTTGTTTATAATGCTTGATTTCATATTAATAAAATTATGCAAGCACCGTCTTGTTTTCTGTAATTAAATCTGTTTGGCGAGATAAGAAAACCATCTCATTCTTGAATGGTTTGATGGAATAGGGTAGATGGATTTGTCGACTAATAGAAATGTCTCTATCTTGATTGTCCCATTCAACAAAGTACGCTTTTAGAGAGGTGTTGTTAGATTTAGCCTCATTACTACTTTGTAGAGATCAATTTCTTTTGACACCTATTGTCCATGATGGAAGTGCCAAGACTTTCTATTTACCCACATGAGAGTGGAACATACTATACTTGTCCTATGGTGGAGGTGTTGCTCATGCAATGGTGTAGAGGCTTATGTTGTATTGGGATCCCACAACTATTCCAAAAGTGGTTTCTTATTGGCTTGACATTGTCTGGTGTTGTGGTACTTGCTTTTGTGGTTCTTGCATCAAATGTCAATGTCTTTGTGTGGCTTTCTCTTCCATGTCTGCTTCTTGTCTTGCTTTTGTTGTAGTGCATATTTTCTTTCATGCAATGGTGTAGAGGCTTATGTTGTGTTGGGCTCCCACAACTTTTCCAAAAGGGGTTTCTTATTGGCTTGACAATGTACGGTGTTGTGGTATTTGCTTTTGTGGTTCTTCCACCACATGCCAATGTCTTTGTGTGGCTTTTTCTTCTCACGTCCTCGCTTCTTGTCTTACTTTTGTTATGGTGCATATTTTCCTTATTACGTGGTGTCAACCTTTGATTTATGTGGATGCGAGTTGTGTAAGAAGATTCTTTCTTTCATCTAAGCTTGAATTTTTCCTCAACTATTGGTAGGCTTCTCCTAGTGTCTCAGTGTTTGCAAATTCCATCTCTTGGTATCGCATGCCACTACAATATTTTAGAACTCTATGCTTTTCATTGCTAGCCTTTGATTTATGTGGGATGTGAGTTGTATCTAGAAGAAGATTCTTTCTTTCATCTAAGCTTGAATTTTTCCTCAACTATTGGTAGGCTTCTCCTAGTGTCTCGGTGTTTGCAAATTCCTTCTCTTGGATGTAATATCACATGCCATTACAATATTTTAGAACTCTATGCTTTTCATTGTCACGTGGACCAACTTTTATTGTCGAGCTATACATTTTGTTGGTGTTGTCTTGAATCGTTTGGTTTCTACCTTGTTGTATTTGATGCAATTTTTGAACAAGTTAGGTGTAATATCGCATGCCACTACAATATTTAGAACTCTATGTTTTTCATTGTCATGTGGACCAACTTTTATTGTTGGTGTCACCCGATTTCATCCTAAAATCTGTGACTACCTTATCCGAAAATTTTTCGTACTTTTAAAATAATGGGTCGTTTTGTGTTTTTATTGCCTGAAAGTTCTTGTATTGCGTCAAGATATTCCCAAAGAGCCATATTAGCCTTTTTCGCCAAATACCCAGATGACCAAAATTGTTATATTTTGTCGTCGGGATTTGTCTACGGGAAATTTGTATTTAATTATTTTGAGCTCCGTATGAGGCTATTTGCGCTCCGTTTAACGCTATTATGATCGAATATGTCAATACTCTTATGTACCAAAAGGGTTTTAACTTGGAATAAGTTTTGGGCTTTATTTGTGACTTTTGGCAATTTTTCGTGTTTTTGTGTTGTCCCGTTTCGTTTTCTGTGAAATTTCTCTAGAACAATTCCTTTGCCGAGTAAGCTCGATTTTGGCCTGGAGCAGCTGGAAAACATATACGCACGTTATGCCCGGAGGAAGTCACCATCGGAGGTCTGGTTCACTGGGAAAAGGCGAAGTCGTGCACAGAAAAGCCCCTGTGGGGTTGGGCGCATTTTTGGAAAACAAAGGATTTAAGCTGTAATGGGAAAAATAGAAGCAACAGGCAAGGTGAGAATTTTATACCGCTGGCAGGTATTTTTTCCGTGATATAAAATTCACTTAAGTCAGTGGGAAAATTAGAGGCGAGGCGGGCGGGAATTTATTGTCCGCCTTGCAGGTAAAAATTCCTATGGTGAAATAAAGAAAAGTGGCTTAAGTGAAATCATGGGATTTTATTGCACCTTGCATGGTAAAAAATTCCATTGTCAAAGTCAAATCACTTAAGTGGATCATGGGATTTTCGGGGCTGCCTTGCAGGGTAAAAAATCCCATTGTCAAAAATTCTTAAAAATAGAATTCTATTATGCAAAAAGTGCGACCCACCTTGGGTGAATAATAATGCATTAAATAAATATTTGTTAATATTTATTCACCCAATTTTGGCACCCAGGCTTGTGGAAAAGTCAACAAAGGGAAGTGGACATAAGGAATTTAAAAATAGAATTCCAAAATTAAATAAATTTAATTTATTTAATGCAGCCCCTTTTGAGAAGGAATTAATACTTTTTAAAGTATTAAATGATTATATTAATTTCTATTTTCAGTGGCTATGGTCAAAGCACACTGTGAAGCTTAAGTGAAGTGAAGTGTGGATGATTAAATTGAATTAATTTAATTGATTGGATGGCTATCCTTAAACATGCTATATTTAAAAGAGAAGAACTTGATTTTTAATTAATTAATTGCCTTTAATTGTTAGGGCAATTATTAATTATAGAATTGTGAGGGTTATATAAGCATGGGCAGCCATATGGGTGAATTATTTAATTCACAGGTAAAGAATTGCAGCCAAGAGGAAAAGTGCGCCCCCATTTGAAGAAGGATTTTGCTCAGGCAAGGTGGAAACAAGGCATTTGAAGAAGGATTTTGCTCAGGCAAGGTGGCAACAAGGCATTTGAAGAAGGATTTTGCTCAGGCAAGGTGGCAACAAGGCTTTTGAAGAAGGATTTTGCTCAGGCAAGGTGGCAACAAGGCTAAAAGCTTCCAAATTTGGTGCATGCTTTGAAGGAGGTTGATCTTTGTCTGCATAATTGTTTGCATAAGTGTTACAGTGCTCAGGAATTCATTACAGGTGCTTTACAAAGGAAAATGAGCTTTTATCAATGTCCAATACATTGCATATATCCTCCGAATCTGAAGAATTGTCCAGATCTGCACCAGTTTTGAAGAATTCCAGTCAAATAAGAAGAAAAAGAATTGTTCAGACAAAGATAGACAAATCTATGGCGAAGAAAGATGAAAAAGAAAGCACAACAGAGTTATTCATCACTTCTAAATTTGTAGATACCTGGAGACAGATTTAGGCTCGAAATCTCTTGCTTTGAATTGATAGACAGATCCAGAGCAGGAAAGACTTCACTCATGCGTGCAGGAGAAACTTCACTCATGCGTGCAGATTAAAAGCAGTGGAATTATTCGAGTTGCAGCTTTTCCATCCATAGCCCAGTTGCCAAAGTTTGTTATGCAGGTGCAGATCCATATCCAGATGTAGATGCAAATGCAAATCCATATGCAGATCCAGATCCAGATCTCATAGTTGCAAAAGCTTCCGGCACAAAGGCTTCATCCTCTTGTTTCGAATGCAGCCCGTGAAGAAGTCAGTGCGTGGAAAATTCCTTCCAAGATCCTGTGCATGTGCTCTCATCTTCCAATTGAAGCCTTCATTGAATTTTCATTCATCCGAAGTGCTTTCCAGGATTTTTAATTGCTCATATGCAATTAAAAATAAGGATGATGAGTTATCTACGGCAAACAATGCATTGATGCATGTACTGGAGAAGAACTGCAAAAGCTTCAAGGATAAAAGAGAAGACAAGGCGAAGGCAAAATTCCAGCTTGCTTCCAGATCCAGCTACTCCCAGATCCAGTTTGGTGAGAATCAAAGGCAAAAGAATCAGCAGTGCAGACATGAAAAAGGACAAAGTCAGCTTTCCTCTTCCTTCTTCTTTCCTCCGACAAAGTCAACTTTCCTCTTCCTTCTTCTTTCCTCCGACAAAGTAATTGAGCGATCAATTAAATTATACAACTTAAGTGATTGGTTTAAAAGCCATTACTTGAAGAAGTCAACTACTTGGAGATAGGTGGCACGTGCAAAGTAGAAGGTTCTATTTTCAGTTGCAAATCATACATGTCACGCAAAGAGGAATTCCAGGAGGAAGATTGCCAGTTGTTTCTTTCCGACTTCCACATGTGCCAGTTCAACTAAAGCTTCCAACTTGTAATTGCCCCTCTACATTCTATAAGTAGAGGAAGAACCTTTGGGTTAAAAATTAGAATTTGTAAGCAGCAATCTTGTGTTCTAGACTTTGTCTTGGAACCCCGAGAGCAACTTGGAGCAAAGGAATACAAAGGAGCAGGTTTCCGGAGAACTGTGTCACGGTGTCTTGTGTTTCTTGCTTTTAATCTTAGATCTCTTGATAAACTTTGTATTATTTTAGATCTGGATCTAGGGCTGCCTTTGTTTTATAATTCTGTGTGTTCATATCCATTAAATTTCTTCTATGTGCATGCAATTAGCTTTGCTATCTACTAA
This sequence comes from Taxus wallichiana var. yunnanensis, assembly GCA_018340775.1. Taxonomy (NCBI): domain Eukaryota; kingdom Viridiplantae; phylum Streptophyta; class Pinopsida; order Cupressales; family Taxaceae; genus Taxus; species Taxus wallichiana. The sequence continues at coordinate 998,489,303 of CM031237.1, read as the reverse complement.
TTGGGATGCACATCTTCCCCATTTCTTCTCTGTATTTCCTTTACTTCCTTTTCTATAAAATACTTCCTTTCTTAAACAACTGCTTACTTGCTGCAGAACTTCTTAGTTATGGTTCATGAACTAAGTGGTTAAAGTAAAACCCTTGATAGATAATAACACATTTTTATTGACAAATCTGACACGGGAGCCTCACTGGTTAAATGAGGGAGATTTATCTCATGACTGCTTAGGTTTGATGCTATGCAGAAAATCTAGCCAACAATTGTCTAGGTATAAACTTTGTTGGTGTTGTCTTGAATCGTTTGGTCCTGACCTTGTTGTATTTGATGCAATTTTTGAACAAGTCATCACGATTCTTTATTGGACAGTATTCTTCTCTCATAAGAGTCTACAAAATTGTCCCATGTTTTGTTTCATGCAGGACATGAAAGAGAACTCATCATCATCTTCATCTCGCCATTGTCTTCGTCTCAAAGACAATGTGATTCCCACCATTTTTGACATGCAAGGAAGCTTTCAAGTGTGCAAGTGTTATTTATTTCATTGTTAGAAAAATTATTCATAGAGAAGTATGATTGCAGCTGGTCAAGCCTTTGGTCATTTTATCTAAATCATCACCATCATTTTTTCAAACCAAGGAATAGCAAAATTTACGTTATCTTGAAGTGTGTTGAACCTTTGAAGGGCCTGCTTGATGATGGCGCGGGTACAAGCTCAAGAGCACTTGTAAAGTAACATAGTAAAGTGTGCCATCATCGCTCTTCTTTGCCTCTAGGGCTTCATCAAGCGATTTTTGTAAAGGATTTCCCATTTCCTCTTTTTTTGTTTGAGTTGTTTGAACCGACAAGGAAGATAATATGTAGGATCACGTCTTTTTCATGCTTTATGTAGTCTAACCTCGTTCAATGGGACATGCCAGAATGGAATGAATCACCCTGATACTATCGATCTGTAATTACTAATAAGTACACAATTCGGTGGACACCACACTGACTACAAAGCTTAATAGAAATGGAACTGAATTTGCAAAAACATGAGTGTTTTATTGCTAATGAGAGTGTTTACAAAGAGGAAATATCTGTGTTCTTCCTTCCATACTATCTGATTTATAGATATACATTGAAGAAATTGAAAAGTCATTAAAAATGATAAATGAAGGGTTTTTAATGGTAATAGAAAGGTCACCCCACATGGAGATGACATGTATACATCTTAGAAGTGGAAATAAATGGTTGAATAGCCAAAATTTGGCTGATGTTACTATTATGGTAGTGCCACTTGTTGGGGTCATATCTCCTAGCCTTGTTGATCGAAATTCAAAACCATGTGCATTGAAAGCTCATCGAGGAACTAGTTAAGATGCCCTAAATATTGGCATCTATTTAGGACATTCAATTAATGTTTCATGGCCAAATATTGGACAAAAGGACCCTGAAAATGCAAAATGCTGGAAAAACAGGTTTTGAACATTCTCAGAGTTCTGTCTCAAACTGCCATCTGATTACAAATTCTAGAGTTTATTACTTTATTTTGTTGAGAACATCACTAATTAGTCATGCCATTTTCTTCTTAACGATTGTTTAGTTCAGGAGCAAATATACATTTGTTGCACAAAAATTGCAATACTTCATGTTGAGTGCATAGATAAATGATATTTTGGCATTTGTCACTTTCATCATCATGAAAGACTGTAGACAACATAAACTTTGCATGGTTGCCCAACATTTTTTATTTCCACTTCTCAAAAGATTATGTCTTGTTTATTTGTTTAACCTCTCGAGAGTTGTAGTTAGACATTTGTCACTCATCATGTTCATATACCTGACAATTGGAAATGAGGTTATGTTACTACTGCTTGATCTTTGTTTTGGTTATTGTAACATGCACAACTGCTTTGGTGTGCTAAGCAAACATGATTAATTTGGTGCTGTTGGTAGAATCAATGAATGTGAAGAGGGAGGTCAAGTTACTAAAACGTTTTGGGAGGGACTTAATATGTTATTAATTTAGAAATGGAGAGTTTGTGAAAAGTTTGGTTTACAGTACCTTGAAAAAATAAACTAGTGTGCATTTATGTTGAAGAACCTTGGACAATTTGTAATACGGTGGATTTATATAACAATTGTAGTCTGATTTCTTTCCACTTTAAGTGTTTCATGGTCTTCTTGCTCTCCATAAGGATCCGAAATTGTCATAATGTAGGGATTTTTCAACAAGTGATTTATACCCCATTTCATGTGGTTTCTATGTCTTCCATGGTCTGGCCTGGGTCAGGTTCATTGTACCTCTGAACTGCTGGTGACTGAACATTTTGAGCCCTGACATCACTCTTGAAAGTCCATTGCATATGGTATTCCGTATTCGACTCTTACCCCTCAAACGATTGTCTTCTGTATGTCCTTGACATTAATGGCAAATGTTTGTGCGCAATGCACTGACCTATAAACCTATCATAAAATATGAACAATAAATGTATATGTTTACTTGTTGCATAACTAGAGTTTTTTTAATCTTGTATATTTTATTTATGTTTTACATGATGCCTTAGCGGTCTGTTCTCTGTTTTAAGCTATGGCATAAGCTTCAATTGTTACAAAGTTTAGCTGGATCTGGGCAGGTGTGTTGTAGTTCGGAAATCACATGATTTTACTTTACTATGATTCTAAATTGATTGCTGTTATCAAAGTAACTGAAGAAACCATATCTGGCATAGTCACCAAGAGACCTGGGATAGGGGCATTATCTTGAAATAGGCATGGGTCCCTGGAACATATGACTAAATTTTAAGGTTTCTTGGTGGCTTATTTATAAATCAAAAGAACACAGAGACAGAAATCTGAACTTAAAATAGAAAACCTTACGGTTGAAAATTGCTGCTCAACTTATTACACATGCAATTATTGGACTGATACTTGATCCAAAAAGTGGAACTACAGTGGGAACTTCAAATCTGAAAATTCTGTAATTTGCATTCCAAAACTTTATAATAAATAGGAGGTTTGGGCTAAGAACAAAAAATTGCATTGATAAATTATGCTAAAAACAGAAAATATGGGCGCAACACTTGGCAAGAGATTCATCCTTTCAGACTACCAGCAAGAAAAGACTCAAGATGGAAGAAACATATCCAGCAGGAAGAAATATAATCTCAAATCACATTAGAAAGAACATTACACTTTTATGTGACTTTACATGAAATGACATATTGTTTACACATCTACCAAATCGTACCAAACAGCTTAGATGCATTGAATCTGGACGCAATGACAAAAAAGGTGGGTTAGTGGACCTGTTGCTGGAAATGTTGAATTAGAGTGCATGTGAAGCATTTTAGAATTTTAAATCATTGAGAAACGAGTATATAAGAGAATATTCTTATTGGTTACTATATTAATTTTTAAATAAAAGGTAGAAAAAATATGCTATTCTTCATCAAATTCTAATACATCTAATTTTGACCACATGTTATTTTATGTGAATGCTTACTGACATACTATAATGGAATTTTAAGATCAAGTAATTTTTATTGTTATGGACTAGATAGTCTACAATTTTCTGGATGCTGTTCCTCGACATGTAAGAAATAAACACCTGGAAACTCTGGTTTACAGACGGGGACCCCATCTCCATACCTGTACCTACATATCCTGGTAAATTCATTTTAATATCCTTATTCATATACCCCGTGCCCTATGTCAAATGAAGTCCCTTAATTCCTATCTCATGTCTCAAGCTGACTGTATTCAGACTTCCTGATATTGTAGTGTTTCTATATTAGTCTTCATTTTTCTCTGTAATTCTGGTTATGTGTCTGAACAACATAAATTGTTTATTTCCATTTGGCTTCATATTTCATATTTCCTTGTCATGTATCTGGATATTCACCATTGGTTTCTTTTGGGCTAGAGTTTTGATACGTGCAGTGAATTTTCATAATTTGCAGCTCAAAAACTGAATCCAAGAGTGGTCTCTCTGCGAGTGCAGTTCTTAATTTATGGCCGGTTTATGAGAGTGCAGCTAGGCATCTCTATTGTTCCATGAAGGAGTGACTTCCACTCTATTTTTGGCAGGAAAGAGATGCGGAGCCTTGTGGGAAAGATTGGGGCTCTTTCCCATAAAATAAATCCCTTGGGAGTACTGTCACAAAATCATCGCCATGCTTTATCAGAGCCTTCAAGGAATATTCCTTCCTCTCAGGTGACTTCTGGGCAGAATTTTTCTCCAGTAATCACTTCTGAAAGGCCGAGCAGTGAAGTCCTCCAAGACAAAAGAACAGAATGTATCCAGTGAGAATTCAGCTCATTCAAAAGTACATGAGCACAAGATTGATATTGGGGATGAAAGTTCTGATTTATTAGGACACTTGTTGATTTCTGGAAAGTTGGTCCCTGATAAAAAAATTCAGGCTCAGGCCTCAACAACCAATCATCAAAATCAAAAACAGTTAAGGCGGAGATTGATGCGAAGCTCACAAGCAAGGCATTTGTTTGGGGTTCACACTATCTTAGTCTTAGAGACATTATTTCTGTAAGCTTCTTCACTATAAACACAGTATTTCATTAATCGTATCAATGCCATGTAATGATGCATGATCTTCTCTTTGGATGCAATAATATCTCTCTTAGTCAATATGGTTATTCATTAACAAGTAGAATTTATTGTCATCATGGTCACTGCTTCTTTCTAGATATTAAGATTCAAAACATTCAATCAACAGGTTTCCTACAATGAAGGAGTTAGGCGCTTTACAGTGCATTCATGTCCATTTGTAAAGAGAGCATGGTTGGCATGTCAATTTGGAAAAACTCAGAGAAAGCAGAAGGATCTTCATTTCTGGCTTCAAGTCCTGAGGATGCGCTACGGTGGGTCACTGCCTTTGCGGATCAGCAATTGTTTGTCAATTGCTTACCACATCCTCTGTCATCATCTAAGCAACAGGGATCATTTATGGATGCAAGAGATTTTGCACCTATCGAGGCAGTTAGATGCAAAAGTCCCCTGTTATGCTTGTTATACTTAATCCTCGTTCAGGACGTGGTAGGTCAAGTAAGGTGTTTTACAACAAAGTGCAACCAATATTTAAGGTCAGTACCTCGGAAAATAATCCATTTTTTGTTCTATTGCAATTTAAATTGGTATATGATTTATGGGAAATGCTTTCCTTTCATGTTGATATTTCTACTTGGTATGTAGTTGAGCATGTGAGTTCATCTGGTATTGTGATGTAATATATTTTAAAATAGTTGCATCAAATGGAACTTATAAACACACAATTCTGAGTCACCATAAGGATTCCTTTTAAACGCAATACATTTTAAAATAGAGATCGGTGTATATCACTGTAGATCTGAGCATATCGAATTGCATTAATGTTCTTTATTCCTTTAGGATGCGTTCATTTTTTTTTCGCCGTATCGTATTCATCACCATTTCTTAATTTTTGAAGTCACTAAATGCACATAAGTACTCTATTAAAATTTTTATACAACCGCAATTGTGAACCTGCTTAGCCAAATTTTGAGGTCCGTCCTGGGGCTTTGCACCCGTACTTTGTGTATCCCCACAACTAACCACCCTCATACCCATGCCACCTTGGAAAATAGGATCATTTTTTTGTAAATAAGTAACAAGAAAAAGTCTTGAATCTATACAAAACTAATCTAAAGCAATCTTAGAAACACATCTTGCCTATGAAGTCTATAGGGAATCCTTAGTAACTGGATCTCCTATCTTAAATAGCTGTATGTTTCTGCCACCAACATAGATGATCACAATGCCTCCTACACTCATGTAATACTATTTAACACAGACCATAACTAAATCGGGGTGAAGAAACCTGCAAATGGTAAGCCGAGATTCTAAAGACTGCTTTCTTGTTCTTGATATTTTTATGTCCTGCAAAACAAAGACACAAATGCAAAGTGGAGGTGGAAGAACTACTAATTCTGGTTTGATTTAATTTTATAGTCCCTTTTGGTTCTTAGAGTTGGCGACACTTGCAAGACTGAATTTTGTGTGGGCTCAACTTGTTTGTCTGGCACAATATTGGAAGCCAACCAGCTCTGTAAATCATTTTGGTAGTGTATGTGAAGAATAGAAAAATAGAAACTATCAACTGATTGGTACTGTTAATGGCTGTCATCAACTGTTTATGATACTGCATGATATTCTTTTTAATGGTGGCGAGGCAGTATATCTTTGGAAAGATATTGAAATGTGAAGTTCATATTTGAAAGTTGAAAAATACATCCCTAGCATTTGCAATCATATTTGCTGGTGGGCCGGAGGCCCACTTTTTTATATGTTGACTTTCTTGTGTTTTTGAATTGTTGCAAAAGCTTTGGAGAATAGAGATTGAAATTAGACATTGTTTGGAATCACAGTATCTTGTTAGTTCCAAAGAACTTGGTGAACTTTCCAATATTTCATATTTTGGACCCTATAAATTTTATTCTTAGTTCTGTATTATTGTTCACAGCTTGCAGGATTCAAGTTTGATGTAGTTGAAACAACATCTGCAGGCCATGCCCATACTTTGGCCTCCCAGGTTGATCTGAGCACATGCCCTGATGGTAGGCTTTAAATTTATACTTTCTACTTTCTATTGAAGCAGTTTCTGTCATAATAGAAGACTTATTGCAGTCCCTTTAAACTTACTTTTGAAGCATTCATTTTACTGTTCATATTGCACTTATTCATGTCCGCTTTTGCAGGTATTATATGTGTTGGTGGAGATGGAATTATAAATGAGGTTGATTTATTCTATTCCTCTGAATAATATTTAGCATGCATATTTACATTGACTTGTTTCTCTTGAATAAAACTCAATATATTTTCCCCAAATTTAGTTCAATTCAACATGGACATTCACATAGATTGGACTGTTTTTTAGATTATAACCAATTTACAGATGGGTATGCATAGCAGTTATCATGCGAGATTACGTGTGTTGGGGAGGAGGTCCATTTGATTGGTGCCTGCCATTTCTTTTGATAATGGAAAATGTGAACTTCTATTAAATATGAAACTAAAATTTTAAATTTTACAAAATGCATGAAGTACGAAGGTTCTGCTGTAAATGGATTAGAACTGCGTACCATAAACTTAGAATTTATTAATGCCAATGAGGTGTAGGTGAGTTGGTAAAATGGGTTAGTTGCATCCCGCCCCAAGTTCAAAACCTCACAAAGGCATCCGGTTTGTAGCTCTGGTCGAAAAGTGTTTACTGATTAAAAAGAAAAAAACTTGGAATTTATTAATATACTAGAATAAAAACTTACATTTGGAACCTTACAATTGCTTCTATGTTCTCATTAAATTATAAGATTCAGGGTAGCAGACTCTGTTAAATCAGGCAAAAAAATCTAAATATATGACTAAATGAATACACAATATATAAGCTTTGTCCTATGCAAAATGCCAACTGAAACTACTCAAGCTTTAGGTGTCACCCCCATCCACATCAGAACCATTCACTATTGGTTTGCCTGGACTGAACATCTCTTAATGCTGTTAATGCCATTACAAAGCGCTTCTGTTATGAAAACACTAGGGCAGGACTGCAGTGTTTTAGGCATATCAAGGACCCCATGACCTTCGTCAAGTAACGCAGACTAAACAAAACTGGTCCGAATTACAGGTGCAACATGGTGCACAATACATTGGCTATGAAGTTTAACGTGTTATGAAAATGGAACTTAAATTGACAGAAACCGAAATTTGCAAAAACAAAGAATTTTCTTGCAAATGCGTGTACAAGAGGGCAATCTCTGTGCTGCATTCTTCATTCAATGGTATGTATGTTATAGCTGTACATTGCAGAAATTGAAAACTTAATTAAAAATAGTAAATGAAGGGTTTTTCCTGAGAACCAAGAAGTCAGCCCACACGAGGATGACATGTATCCTCTTCAGAAGTGGAGATGAACTACCAGACAAGGGAAAATTGTTGGATTTTGGTTGATGACATTATTATGGGGTTATCTTCCAAGAGATTGTATTTTGAAATTTGCCTCAAATGATGCAGCAAACAAATGTTTAGGAGATTGTATTTTGAAACTTACCTCAAACGATGCCAAGCAAACAAATGTACACACCCGACACTGACATCCATTCTGAACTGAAGAACATCCTTGCTTTTCTTCAGCACCATGTTCAATTGATTGGACATATTCTATTCTACAATCCTATTGACTGTCTAATTTAAAGCCATAGCCAAACAAATGTGAAACTGCAGCAAGAGTCAGTATGAATACTACCCTAAGGACAAACATCTGATTTCAAGGTCCCGATCTTTCATGCTGAAGGTCAATGGTTTTCTAACACAAATTTGGGTTTATGCTGAAGCTATGCAAGCCAATTTGGAGGTTGCTGGCCAGCAGCTCTGCTTTCAAAATAAAAATTAAACATGCACTGTTAGTGCTTTGGATTTGCTAAATATTGAGCATCACTATCTGTCAAAGTTTTTGTCTAGCACTCCAGCTGTAGTTATAAATATCTGTCTAATCTGTGTTCCTTTGTTTTCTAGCACTGTTTCTCTCTCTCTCTCTCTCTCTCTGTGTTGCACTTCGGAGATGCAAACACTTTTGTCGACTACAGATCACTGCTTAGGTAGCCGGTATGGGTATATGTGCGGATACGAGTCTGGGGACTTGGTATGCTGGTACAGTGATTTTTTTGGGGGCTCAGTTACAGCTGTACAAAAAAGTTAAAATACCAAAAATCAATTGAGCATATTCTGTTCCATGATCCTGCTATCTAATTTCAGCAGGGTTACCAAACGTAAAATCAGAGCAAGAGGCAGTATGAATACTACCCTAAGGACAAGCATCTTATGCCAAGGTCAGCGCTGAAGGTCAAAGGTTCTTTAACACAAATTTTGGGCCATACCGAAGCTATGCAAGACAATTTGAGAGATTGCTGGCCTGTAGCCCTGTTCTCCAAACAAAATTAATCATGCACTGATAGTGCTTGGGACTGTGCTAAATATTGAGCATCATTATTTGTCCAAGTTTTTGTTTAGCACTCTAAATCATTTTAGCCTATTCTGTTCCACAATCCTACTAACTATCTAATTTCAGCAGGGTTACCAAATGTAAAATTGCAGAAAGAGGCAGTATGAATACCACCCTAAGGACAAGCATCTTATGTAAAGGTCAGTGCTGAAGGTCAAAGGTTCTCTAACACAAATTTTGTGCTATACTGAAGCTATGCAAGCCAATTTGGGAGGTTGCTGGCATGTAGCCTATTCTCAAAACAAAAATTAATCATGCACTGATAGTGCTTTGGACTGTCCAAGTTTTTGTTTAGCGCTCCAGCTGAAGTTATAGACATATCTGTACTGTTTTTCCATCTCTGTTGCACTTTGGAGATACAAGCACTTTGTCCCCTATGATATCGTTTCGTAGCTGGTATTGGTGCGGGGACTCAATACATTGGTTGGTATGACAATTATTTTTTTGGGGGCTCAGGCAGGGCTATAAAAAAATATGTAAAACTAAAAATAATAGCCAAATAAGTAAAATTAACCATATAATATGCATAAAGTAAACAAAATAAGCTAAATAGCCACACAACATATTGATAATTCAATGCAAAATATTATTATATTCATTTGTCGATCTTAGAATAAGTACATTGTGCAAATGTAAGAATGTATAACACAAAAATCGAGACAAATCAGCATATTCATTATACTCTAGGTAGCCGTACATGTTATGGATCGGGATCTGGTATACCAATACGACAATTTATTTGGGGTGCCATGTACGACACTTGGGTATGGCCAAACAAAAAAATATAAAATGTTAAAAATATTTAAAAATAGGCAAAATTAACCATATATAGGCATAGAGTAAACAAAATAAGTGAAATAGCCACAAAACATATTGATAATTCAATACATTTTGTCACGATATTCATCGATCAAAGTTAGATCAAGTACATTGTTCAAATGTTACAATGTATACACAAACATCAAGATATATCAACATGCTAACTATGATGCTATCGTTGAAGACATTGGAGGATTTATTAAAATCACAAACATTAGGAGTAGAACCACAAGCATCAGCAAAGGCCGCTTCTCGCTAGCTCCACCACGCATGTTGTGCAAAGTACCCCTAGCTCCGGGTCTAGCAATGAAAGTTGGCCGATAGAAGCATCCAAGTCCTGGTGGGGTCTATATCCCAACATTTTGTTGCTCCACTCATCCTTCTTGTCTGATGGAAGGTGTAGGTTAGAGTGCATGAAGACCAAATCCTCAAGCCTTTTTTGTAACCAACTTGTTGCGGTTAATTGAGTGGATAAAGGAGTATGTACCCTAGTTCCGCTCAGATGAAGAAGAACTTGCAACCTATTAAGGCAAACCACAAAGTCAATGCAAAATTAAAATATATAAAACTAAAAACTGAAAACTTAAAGAAAGAGAGTTAAAAAAAAAAAAAAAACCTACATGTGATAAAACTTTTATTTCAAGTGGCATGAGGTGGGTGTATGCTTGCCCATGGAGGTACCACCACGAACAAACATCCATCTTGTATTTGTCACGAAGAGTGCTATTCACAAACTTTGTTCCAACCGAGTTTTTGCTTTTGGATTTGGGAAGAGACTAGTAAATGCTGCCTTATAACACTCGCTAACCTCAACATCCCGATATGGTAGGGCCTTCCCGGCGAAGAAAGAATCTCCACGTTGTAGTATTTTGGAGTTGAGGCAAAAACAAGAAGGATGCAATAGGGTGGTCATTTTGTTCCACCTTTCAATGAGATGAGACTGCACTTCCTCGAAGAAATTCTCTCGTAGGATCTTGCTCTATGGCAATTATAATGGACATAATGGAGTCAATTATTGATTCGATTCCATCATAAATCTCATTGAAACATGGATGATCCATATCAACAAATTTGAGCATGATAGATTGGGTAAAATTGAGCAAATAACCCATACGATCCCACCACCCGTAATTGAGGATTAACAATTTCACCTTTTTGGCCCTCTCACTATTTGCCTGCCTCCATACACCCCAAAGGTCATTGATAACCAAGCCGCTTAATGCCTCTCACACTTTAACAAGTCTCGATGTGAGTGTGTGTGAGGCAAATCGAGTCTCAACAATCTAATAAGAAATTAAAACAAATAAAATTAAGACAAGTAAAACATTCAAAAATCAAAATTCTACAAATTACAAACTTACAAAATTATTTCAATGAATTTATTTAAAATAAAACCATTAAAAAATAAAAAAGATTGTTACTTTTAACAATTGCTATGTTGAGAATCTCTTGAAGATGGTTTGGGACATGTGGTATTTGTTGACAAACATCTTGATCTCACTTGCATCCTCATAGACTTGCTTGATCCAAGCAATTTTTGTGCCTAGTTTTCGTAACATGAAGTTGAGGATTAGACAAAGATAAGGTGTCCAAAATATGTGCCTACACCTTGCCTTAGCCAATAACCGTGCAATTCTGTAATTTTTGCGTTGTCTCTACAACTTGAACAACATTTTGAGGCACCATCACCTCCGTGGACTTTATGAGGATGTTGGCAATGAATCAAGCATCATTCATTTACCCCTCGAATCAATAGCCCTTAGAAACATTGTCCCTTTAGGGCGCTGCAACCACATCGATCAACAACCTATTTGTCAGTATCTTTTCATCCATCGGAAATGATGGATACCCTTGTTTCAACTCATTGATGTTTGATGGGCTGCAATGCCTTTACTACTCGTTTTCCTTTTTTTTTTACAATAAGGTGTTGCACACCGCACACCTTGTCATACTTGGGCTAGTGTACCCTTTTGGAGCTTCATCAATAAATCTTACATATTCCGCCCCTATGGTGATCTAACAACATTAACAGGGACACTAGATGTGTAAATAAAACATTCAATACCTTGGTCGGCTATGTCTTTGCTTTAATTTTGGAATGCCATTTCCAACGAGCTCTCATCTTTTGTTCTTTTGTGAGTAAGAGGTGAATCCTCTTTCCCTCTGGTGATGGGTGTAGACAAAAATGAGTGATCTAGGGCCACAACATTGACAAACTCATTACTGTGAGAAACACCTAGCCCCCATTTTGTTTTGGAAACGCGTTTCCAAAACAGAAACTCCTTTGAAACGTCCGAGTCTCCTAGAGATAAGTATACATGATAATTATTTATTATTTCAATGAATACAAAATATTTTGAGTGTTTTATCAATTATAATTATCTCTTATGGTCTATGGAGTACAATTTTAGAATGAGTACTATGCATATATATATTGGAATTCCCCTTTTCCAATCGAAGACCTTTGGCCTATTTTGTCAACTTTGACGGCCAAAGGAAAAATATAAGGGTGACTTAAGTTTTATTAATTTTATTGTATTGTGCAAAAAATTACAATATAATAGCACATATAATAAATTAATAAACTTAACATTAAAATAGAACCTAGAAAAGTACATCAAAAGAAAAACACTTATTTAATTTGTATTTTCTAGGGAAAATGGCGACTTGCCTTAAGGGGAAAATGGGAACTTAGAAAGGATAAAACATTTCTATTGTGTATTCCCTCTAGGGAAAAGCGACCAGCCTTGGGAGAGAAGAAAATAATTATTAAATACCTTTTGTATTCTCCCTAAGAGAAATGGAGGGTGGAAAATGCATCGAAAGAATCATACAAGCTGATTGGTGGTCTTGAAGGTTGTTTTGGGTCTCTTCTTCCTTTAAAAGGAGAAGTAGACTTGCTTGAGAGGCATTCCATATTCATTTGATATATTCTGAATTGTGTTGAAGCCTGAAGCTTTCACCAAAAATATTCTAAGGACGAAAACCCTTAGTATATTGCCTCTAGAGGACGAAAACCCTCTTAGAGTTTAGGAGGAATTTCTGCGCTGGATTTTCCATAGAGCTTACACAGAATTTTAGTGTTTTTCAGCGGTAATTATGGAGTTTTTGCAATAAAAAGTTGATTACCAGAGTTGCAGCAGTGCTGTACTGATTTTCTCTAATGGAGCGACTCAAATGTGGCTGTTATGTGATGTTTTGAAGTCATTCTAAGGTCTGATCCTTGCTGCTATCTGTTGTATTTATTTTTACAACTCAGGAGAAGGTATTTTCAATACTGTGGATGGATTTATATTACTGTTTCAGCCTCTTTAGATCTGCAGATTTCTGATATAAATTTCAGATTAATGACAACTCAGAAAAGTCAGATTTTATATGTATTTTACGCTGCCAATACGCACAGGTCAGATTTTATTTGGTTTGATTGCTGTTGTGGGAATTTTATATACCAAACTAGCCGCATTTTTTCAGATCTGCATTAGGGAAAGTGCCATAACATACGAAAAATCTGTATTTGCTGTTCTGTTTGATTTAAAACTCATTGGAGCGTAAAGAGATCCATTTCAACGAGCTCTCATCTTTTGTTCTTTTGTGAGTAAGAGGTGAATCCTCTTTCCCTCTGGCTGTGATGGGTGTAGACAAAAATGAGTGATCTAGGGCCACAACATTGACAAACTCTGTTACCAGAAACACCTAGGCCCCCATTTCATTTTGGAAACGTTTCCAAAACAGAAACTCCTTTGAAACGTCCGAGTCTCCTAGAGATAAGTATACATGATAATTATTTATTATTTCTATGAATACAAAATATTTTGAGTGTTTTATCAATTATAATTATCTCTTATGGTCTATGGAGTACAATTTTAAAATGAGTACTATGCATATATATATATATATATATATATATATTTTGATAATATATTGTACATACATTTCCCATGACGTTTCGTATCCAAGGTGTTTTGAAAATTGTTGTTTCAGCGTTTTGTACCGTTTCGTTTCCGTTTCTTGGCAACATAGTTGACAAATGAAGAAACAAGTGGCTTACTACGTGATCTTTCTTTTGTAGCCATAGGTTGCGTAGATTTTAGGTAGTTACATCCACATCTTCTTGTTCTTTGCATGTGGTAATCGCTTTCCATCCAACCCTCCACATGCTTTGATTCCTTGGCCAAAAACCCCACACAAATGGTATTTCATTGGACTATACGAGCTCTTAAATTACATTTTACATTTTGAGCAAATCCAAATGACGGCCCCTACACTTGGCAACTGTTCTATTAGTGTGACCTGCTTCCAAAGGTGCGAGCATGGATCGTATTTGAATGGGATACCTCGTATACTTTGGTCAACAGAACTAGAACTTGAAACCATTCTAGCAAATCCCTATAGCTGCATAATGCATTTACTGAAAACAATTAAGTGTTGAAATAATGTTTAGAATTCTAAGTTACAACAATAGCAAAAATAAAAACAAATTACAAACTAAAAACCTATTTAATTTTTTTTCACAAAACACTTACCTTAAATCACCAAACATCTTGTTTGCGAGCTCCTTGAGCTCTTTGGCACTTGTTACAAGCCCTAAACAATTGAAAAGAAAAAAATGAAGGTGAGAGTAAATGTGTAATGAGAAGCATGTAATGTGAGGTTAATGTGTTGTTTAACAAGAGTTTGGGAGATTCTTTTAATGTGTTGTTTAGCAAAAATGTGGATTTGACCTTTTTTTTTTGACAACAAAATGAAAGAAGAACATGTTTTTTCCGTGGGTGAGTGCCAAGGTATGTCTAGCAGAAACTTGGGTGTGCCATCTGTGTACCCCATATTGGGTACATATTGTACCCGTGCCCAAGGCTGTACTCGCAACGGAGATTATACTCATAATCATAATAGTCTCTAGTGTATTCAACGAGAGCATCAAAACTATTGTATGCTTTATTAGAACCACAAGGAGTAGTAGTTTTGCTCTTGCTAGTTTTGTTATGCAAAGTACACTCTAGCCTTAAGCAATTGAAAAATTGAAGGTGAGAGAGCAAATGTGCGATTGGAGATGAGTATGCAATCTGACTTAAATATGGCGTTGTTCATAAAAAGAGTTTGGGGGAGTCTTTGAGGGATCGATGTTATTTTTGTCTTTTAGGGTTTATGGTGTTATTTTTGTCGTTTATGGTTTATGACCTTTTTAACCATAAAAAAACATAAACGAAAGGTTTTCCTAAGAGTTTGTGCCGGATACGTGCAGTGTACTTGGGTATGTCTTAGGTGTTGGACATACCTGTGTGTATCCCCTGCAGACCTGCAGGCGAACCTGTACCTAAGCCTTGCACAGGTGTATCCGGCTTCCTAGATCTCTTCTCATATTGACTTGCAGTATTTATAATGTGTTTTCATTACTAATAGAGCTTTTTGAAATTTTCAAAAACAAAAAAAATGGTAGCAAAATTTGTTTTTGTACATGGATAGGGTACTATTTGTATAGATTTTTTTGTCCTAAAGGGCACGTGTATGACAAAGAAGCGTGAATTCAACTATGTAGGTTCATATTAGGATCTCTTTTACATACTGCCATGTTTGGAATTTTTCTATGATATACTTTAGCATCTTCGGTCTTTGTTCGTGAGACTTTCCTAAAAGCTTTTGGACAATAGCAGACTATCATGTTAAGCCTTTTGTTATTATGATAATTTTTGTTTAGCTTTGTAAAAGCTAACTGGGTCTCCATAGACTTGTCTAATGCAAATTGTTTCAGATAGACATTATTTGGCTTGAGTTCATATTGCGGGTGGCACTGGCTATGGCCTCTGGGTTATGTTAATGTTCAGAAGTGGTTGACAAAATGATAAATTTTACATTGATGCTGCCTTGTGATCTACGTTTTGCAGGTTCTGAGTGGTTTGATTAACAGGGATGACCCCAAAGAGGCAATGACAGTTATGATTGTTTGACACAATGATATATTTTAATATTTATGCTGCCTTGTGAATTATGTTTTGCAGGTTTTGAATGGTTTGATTAATAGGGATGATCCCAAAGAGGCAATGACAGTTCCGATTGGCATCATTCCTGCGGGCTCTGATAACTCCCTTGTCTGGACAGTGTTGGGAGTTAGAGATCCTATTTCTGCTGCGTTAGCTATTGTAAAGGTGAGGTATACAGTTGCTACAAAGAAGTGTGGTAATGCATTATTTAGAGGCTTATGTATTTTTATTGTATATATTGACATTTACTTTATTGTAGATGGTTTTTCCTTTTGAATTTCATAGAATGCCAGCAAACAAGATTTTGTCACCATTTTTGAATCCTAATATAGGAATGAAATGTGATATTCATCAACCCCTTGTGTAGGAGTAAAGGCAATGCAGATTGTTCCACAAGACTTTTTATTTATTTTGAGCTTGTCTTATATCTGTAGTTTCTTGCAAAACATATGAGCTATTCTTTTCAGTCTTGTGGATCTGATGTCTGTTCCTAGTACAATTGCAATTTTAGTGTCCAAACAATACTTATAAGCTATGTCACAATGTTCTTTGAAGTTGTATCTAAAAAGTTTGAATTTTGCGAAATTTATTCTCATTGAACATGAAATCGAACTTTATCTATTATTTTTGCATGAGAAGTTTTTGACATGATTTTGCATTATTTTACAAATGTGTGTGTATATACATAAACTGATTGAAAGTAGCAAGACAAAAACTCTCCACCCTGCCCCTCTGACAAAAGATATTTTCTGGCTCTCATGACTCTTGTAAGCATGTTTTTGTTTGGGTGAATATTTTCTATGTTACACCAAGATTTTTTCCGAGATGGATATTTTGGGAAGCCATTTTTAGGGGATTGCAAGAAATAGCTATTAAAAATAAGGGATTATTACAGTAAATATCAAATATTCATATGATAATCTTGATTAGCCATTCATCATATACATTATAGAACCTTAATATATAACATTATAATTGAATTGAGAATCAACATGAGAGCTGACACACAAAATAAAAATTTCATTGCTTTCATTGCTAATGGGCATATATTATTATATTATATAAAAATTACAATAAAATACCCAAAGGCTGCAAATTCAACCACAAAATTGCAAAAACATTGAAAATTTGCTGCTGCTCCTAATCAACTGCTAACCGATGTATTAAAAAGCGGAACCGGACTCGGGAACGGCTGAGGGTCAGACCATAATCAAACTTGAACTAGACCTGTTTAAAATTTATGAACCAGTTTATTAAAAATACATAAAATATTACAATTTTAATGAAAACAATATATTTTAAAGATTCCAAACCATGATTACAAACAATTAGAGACAAAATATGCAAAGTTTGCTCATGTATATACCATGTAAGGGTAAATATAGCAAAATGGCACCAAGTGCAATACATATCTGAAACAAAATACATAAACAATGAGGCTCTAAATGACCTCTAGACTCCTAGAGTCCAAAAACAATATGCTACAAGCTACAACATGTCTGATATCAATGATCAAATCATCGATCATCAAACTAGATTAAGCCAATTAGAAAGTTGGATTTTAAAAAATGTGTTTTAAATGTCAAATTGCTTATTACAAATTGGTTGAGGTAAGAAATAACTATCATCGAGTCTGTTCCTCTACTGGTTTCTTCTCTTTGCTATCAAATTGACCGGTTTTTAAAACACTACTATTAACATTTTATCAAAATTAGAGTTTGAGTTTGAGTCACTACCACTATGAGGGACTTCTCATCTAGTGGAACCCCAACCAATCCTTATTTGTGCCGTCTGATCAACTTGTGTGGCATCTTCAAAGTCAACATCCCAATGTGTAGCATGAGTTTGTTGAATGATTATGCATAACCACCAACTTCTTTTATCAAGAGGTAAGCCCATAACTTTTGATTGATTGAATGAAGTTGTATGTGGACCAATACCTCTCTATAGCGAGAGGAACTAACAACATGTGAAAGGAAGCGAGTGGGAAGTATCCTCAACTCTAGTGCATCCTCAACATGCCATGTCTATCATTCAATAGGGTTGGTTGGAGCTAATGTAGCTCTATCTATGTTTGCCTATGATTTGGTGAATGTTGGATGTAGGGATTGACAAATGCTAGCCATTGCATTTGAAGTAGATTGGTCATCAATATACATCTTTCAAAGGGCCTTAATGAGCCCTTCTTTCATCTTTTCATAGTGAGATGGAGGCACTCTCCCGAGTTGTCTTGCATACCATTTGGAATTCATAGCAAAGGCTGCCATATGAAGCGGGGTGTTCATAGTGTTCCATCGCTGCATTATAATGAGCCTAACATGCACCTCATAAAATCCCAAATTAGGATCCTTGCGAATGAATGGCTTGCTTCATGTGCTCAAGCTTATCGTTAAATGTTTCGTAAATGAGCAAAGGCTGACATATGAAGTGGGGTGTTCATAATATCCCACTATTGCGTCAAAATAGGCTAGATACATTCTCCTCATAAGATCCCATATTAGGATTCCCGTTATGAATGGCGCGCTTCATCTACCCAAGCATACTATTGAATGTTTTGTAAATCTCTCCAAGACCAAGAGAGTGTGTATCAACATATTTTATGATCCACACAATAGGTGAGATGGAGCAAACATATTTGCAAACAAGTTACAAAAATTAAAATTTCAAAAGAGATTGACTCAAATGACAAACTCAAAGGGTGAATGTTATTATAAAAAATGAAAAAATAAAATTATTTACAATCTAGAAACATTAATAAATTAATAATTTTATAATTTAATAATAAATAAGCAATTTTTACCTCACCATGGTCCACTAATCATAGTCAAAGATCATTTATTTCACATTTTTCCTTTAACTTTGTTTGCCTCTCGGCTATTTACCACACTTTGGATTAACCATCATTAATTGTAGAGGCTCCTGCAACTCAAGCATCATGTTTAAAAATAAAGTCGTTGACATATCTACTATCCATAGTTTTGAAGAATTCCTTATTCGAAAAGTCTTGAATAGAGTGACGTGCGGTGGTTGTGAATGGACATTTGTATTTCTCTTTTGCAACAACTGCTTTCACTCAATCTATCTTCCCAATTTCTTTCGATGCGTTGTTCGATGCATGACCACAACACGGAGTCCAAAAATTGTGCTTATAAGCACCCTCCACCATCAAGCCAACTAAGTTACATACACAAAGTTGAATTGGTGTACAACATTTGAGGGCCCGACTTCCTCTACGACATCTTTCAAAATCTGAAATTGAAAGTTTGTATTCGTCATCTTCTTTGAACAATCAATATCTCTAAGAATATAACTAATAAGAGCTAGCTGAACATGCGACAATGATATTGATGGGTGGTTGATGTCTAATATCAGTCCACCCATCCAAGATGATAGAACAACCGCCCCTTTCCAAGGTTGCCTCATCTCCTCCATCTCCTCCATCTAAGGTTTGGGTAGGCAATGGCATACAAGGTTGCATAGTCTTTATTGGCATTCCCTTATTTCTTGCATCAACTTCCATGTACAATAGTCACCTTAGCCATCTCAGCTCGAGTTATTTTTTTATGATCATTTAATCCTTCTCCACTTACGTGTGAAAGATGACAATAAACCCCTCCATCTTCTCCATCTAGGGTTTGAATAGGCAATGTCATACAAGGTTGCATAGTCTCTATTGGTTTTCCCTTATTTCTTACATCGCCTTCCATGTATAATAGTCGCCTCAGACATCTCAGCTCAAGTTTTTTTTTGATCATTTAATCCTTGTCCACTTATGCGTGAAAGATGACAATACACCCTTGCGTATCTCCCCTACTATACCAGTACAAATGGCATAGCCATGCTTTACTTCTTACAAGGGCTTTTTAGAATTAAATGGGTCGTTTGTATAAATTTTGAGGAGTTGAGAAGGGCATTCAAATGGGTTTAGTCCTTGCAACTCTCCCACTGTCAAAAGAACTCTCACTAGTACCTGTACATCCTCTTTGTTGAATCTAAACCTTTTCACTGTCACTACCTTCATTGTTGCTCATTGTATTTTTGTTGAAAACTCCACACACAATTGTAAGTGCAACCATAAAACAAAAAACAAAAAACAATTTAAAAATTCTCCCTAAGTGTTCAAAATTTGGAAAAAGTAAAAATGCAAAAATAATTTGTGCAAATAAACAATGGATAGTAAACATAACTCAAATGATATAGTTTGATGCTCTCTTTCCTCTTAATTGTTGATTTCTTCTTTTCTCACAATGTTTCTCCTTCTGTCTTCTTCACAGAATGCAAATAGCAAAATGATTTTGTTTTTGTTTTTAGTTGTTAGTGTGGCTGTTTCAGGTTTAAGGTTGGTGTAAATGGGTGTGAGGCTCCTTGTGGTTGCGCCCCCATCCCCCTTTTTAGTTTAGTTTATTTTTGTGTTAGTTGTTAGTGTGGCTTCCTAGAAATGTTTCCTAAAGGGTATGAGGCAGAAAATATAGGGGGCGTGTCTTGTCTCTGGGATAGTCTTCAGGGTACTCGAATATTTTTGTTGTATAAGAGTCTTGCACAATAATAATTAGGGTCTTTGCTCCATTCTTTTTACCATATTTTAGACTTTCAAGGCATTCATGTAAAGTAGACTGTATTAGAGCTTGTTCTCATGTAATGACCTCAATGTATTTCAGCTAGTTCACATGCAGTGACCTTAATAAGGTAAATTTAAATTGACTCACGATTTTGTTACTTTAAATTTGGTTACATGTCTACTGAACTTGTTCATTGTGATAAGAACTAACAATGGTTCATTGTGAAATGAATTAACAATAAAAGTTGGTAGAAGATCAAAATTACTAACAAATAAAACCCATAGCTACTAGGAGATGAGTATGAGTACAATTACTAATATACACTTTTTTCTCAAAAATAGGAAAAAAATATTTTTGATACATAAACAAGGGTTGTTATTGGGTTCCTTTCCCATTTAAATTTAAAATTTCCAAAAAGATTTACATTAATTTTAGCATTGATTTCATGTAAAAACTTGGTTCAAAGCAAAAAGATCACCACCCAAGGAGGCAACCTATGGCTAACTTGAAACTAGGAACTATTATCTAGGTAGGCGATACAGTACAGTACAAGTACAGGGACGAGAACTCGGTGTACTAGTACGGCAATTCTTTTGGGGGCTTGGGTACAATTGTACAAAAATATATAAAATATTAAAAATATGAAAATTAAGCAAATAAACCATATAATATGCATAGAATAAACAAAATAAGCTAAACAACCACAAAACATAGTGATAATTCAATGCCAAATGTTATGATATTCGTTGGTCGAACTTAGAAAAGTACTTAGAACTTAGTAAACAAAAAAAAAGTAAAAAAGATAATTTTTTATGGTGGGCACTTTGTACCACACAACCAAGACATTTCCTCGGTGTATTGTGGCATGCACCCATACAAGGTACATATTGTACATGTACCTAGATCATGTAGGACTATAGATAATTAGATGCGAAAACCCGTCTCGCACATGGTCAAACTAGCGGTTTATTGGAACGATACATAATAAACCAATCCAATAGATAGGGCCCAAAAGGCCTAGATTAACACAAGAACCAGATACAATTGGGGACATATCTAGAGATTATGCAAACACTAGCCCAAAAACGAATAGGTTTTCAAAGATTGAGCAACTATCGAAGAGCCAAAAAGACGAAGAGGAGATCTATAATACTTGAAAACTTCGTGAGCTACCAACCCAAATCTGGATGAAAAGAAGCTAAATACTTTTTCAAGATACTGCAGAGTGGGTGTCTAAGTGCTAAGCGTGCCAACACTTTGTTGGGCGTGTAAGATTGCCCGCATTACCTTTAAAACCAATTGTAATTGAAGAACCCTTCCAGCAATGGGGCATGGATTTTATTGGTATGCTCAACTTGGCCTCCAGTGCCGGTCATCATTATATTATGATAGCTACTGATTATTTCAGTAAGTGGGTAGAAGCCATTCCTGTTAAGAACGCCACTTTCGCGGAGGTGTGTAATTTTATAAAGGAAAATATTGTTATCAGGTTTGGCGTGCCTAATAAAATAGTAGCAGACAACGCTCCAAATTTGTCTTCTGAGGAGTTGGTTGATTTTTTCTACACTCATGGGATCCAGCTGGTACATTCCTCCAACTACTATCCCCAAGGGAATGGCCAAGCTGAATCAAGTAATAAAAATTTGGTGACTATCGTGTGAAAGCTAGTAACTGAAAATCAAAGAACTTGGCACAAGAAGTTATTTGATGCACTATGGGCAGATAGGATTACACCGAAGAAGGCTATAGGCATGTCCCCTTTTCAGCTATTATATGGAAGAGACACAGTGTCTCTTACCTTGGAATTGCCTGCCTTACAACTTTCTAGAGCCCTGGAGGATTCTACATTCAATGATGCTATTGAAAAAAGGATAATGTATTTGACTAAATTGTGAGAGGTACAGGCTCAAGTTGCAGATAGATTGTCAGAGCATCAAAAGAAGGTGAAGGTGATCTTTGACAAAAAGGCCAGGGAAAGAAAGTTTGAGATCAATGACTGGGTCCTTTTATGGGACAAAAGAAGAGAAACAAAAGGCATGCATGAGAAATTTGATTCACTATGGAAAGGGCCTTTTGTGATTAAAAAGATCACTGGAGCTGATAGCTTCATTCTTGCTCATCGGATGGAGTTGAATTGCCGTTGCCTTTTAATGGGCAACACTTGAAGCTGTTCCAGGACATAAAAGAGCAGGGTGAAACTCTGTATGTATATAAATAAAACTTTGTTTTTCCTTGTTTTTCGTGTTGTGTCGTTTTTGTTTGCCTGACCCCGAGCCCAAAGGACAAGATATGAAACCAGAGATGCTAGGATCTCATTTTTACCCTTGTCATTTTGACAGAGGTAAAGATGTCCACAGACGGAGCCGATTGGTGTCCCCAGATTTCACCCTGAAATCTGAGACTACCCCATGTAAAATTTTTGTACTTTTAAAATAACGGGTCGTGTTTTTATTGTCAGAAGATGCATGTATTGCACTTAGATATTCCCAATGAATCATAGGAGCCAATTTCGACAAATACCCAGATGCCGAAAATTGTTTTATCCCTTCATCAAGTTTTGTCTGCGGGAAAATTTTATTTAATTATTTTGAGCCTCGTTTGAAGTAAATTGTGCTCCGGTTTAGCCCTGTTGAAATTTTGCATGTCAATATTCACATATACCAGTAGGGTTTTCATCAGGAATGGATCCTGGGCTTTATCTGTGACTTCTGACAATGTTTTGCGTTTTTGTTATTTTTCTCTGTGAAATTCCCCTAGGTCAATTCGTTCGCTTGATCTGATCTGTTTTCTTGCCTGGAATATCCGGAGATCATCTACGGCCGTCATGCCGTAAGGAATCGGATCCGGAAGTCGATTCTCTTTAAAAAGACGAAGTCGTGCACAAAAAAGCTTCTTCCTAACAAGGCGCATTTTTGGGAATAGATGGATTTAAGCTGCAGCGGTGGGATTCTTGTACTGCCTTGCAGGGTACTTCTTCCCATGAAGGCAAAGTCACTTAAGTCATGATGGGAAAATTAGAGGCGTGAAGCGGCGGAAATTTCTTACCCGCCTTGTAGGGTGAAAATTCCCATCGTGAAATAAAAAATTCACTTAAGGCATTGATGGGAATTTCTTACTTGCCTTGTAGTGTAAAAAAATCCCATTGTGGAATTCAAACAACTTAAGTGGATAATGGGATTTTGGAGCTGCCATGCGGCTTCAATAATCCCATCAAATTTGACTTTTAAAAATAGAAATCAGCCTTTACCAAAAAGTGCGACCCCTTTGGAGGATTGATTAATTTATTTAATGGCATTTATTAATAATCTCTCTTCCAATTTTGGCGCCCAGGGATGAGGAAAAGTCAATGCATAAAGGGAAGTCAAAGTAGACTGGAAGTAGAATGCCAAAAATAAATTAAATTAATTTATTTAATGCAGCCCTAGAGCATGCTAAAAAGTGCGACCCATTTGGAGGAGAAATAATACTTTTTGAAGTATTAATTAATGGTTTTTATTCCTATTTTTGGCGCATGGAGAAATAGAAGGTCAAAGCATGATGTTAAGTGAAAGTAGAGGGCTAAAAATAAATTAAATTAATTTATTTAATGGCAGCCATGAGCATGCACAAAATAGGCGCCCAAATTGAAGAGAAAAACATGTTTATTAATTAATTAATTGCCAGGAATAGGAGAGACAATTATTAATTATAGAATGATGAAGGTTATATAAGCATGGGCTGCCATAATGATGAATTAATTAATTCTTCTAGCAAAGGAGTGCAGTCCGGACGGTTTTGGCGCTTAAAAGAGGAGAATTTTTGATTAAAGAAGTGTTTTTCACTGCTGGAAAGTTTCAAGTTTTGGTGCCTAGGATTGGAAGAGCTTGTTTTATGTTTGGTTAATTATCTGCATAGTGGTACACATGCCCAAGTGAAGTTGAAAATATTCATGCTTGCTTTGCATGCAAACAAAGCCTCAAATTTTAGGGCAGCAGGCTTTATATATGCAGATTTTTATGATAAAAATCAAGTGTTCATGTTCCGGTTGCCGTCTTTGTCTGAATTAATTGCAGGTATTCATTACAGGTGCTTATATAATTGAAAGGGAGCTTAAATCAATGTCAGATACATTGAATATATCCTCCGAATCCGAAGAAATCCCCAGATTTGCACGGTTGTAAAGAATT
This sequence comes from Taxus wallichiana var. yunnanensis, assembly GCA_018340775.1. Taxonomy (NCBI): domain Eukaryota; kingdom Viridiplantae; phylum Streptophyta; class Pinopsida; order Cupressales; family Taxaceae; genus Taxus; species Taxus wallichiana. The sequence continues at coordinate 998,464,768 of CM031237.1, read as the reverse complement.
TCGGCCGAATAAAGAGAAAAAGAGTTGCTTAGACAAAGATAGATCCGGCCATGACAAAGCGAGATGAAAGAGAAAGCTCAGCAAAATCATGCATTACTTCGTGTTTGCTTTGACATTGGAAATACAGATCTAGGTCCGTAATCTCTTTCCAAATTGATTGATAGATTCGAGTTGGAAAGACTTCTCATGCGTGCGATCAAAAGTAGTGGAATAATTCGAGCTTCAGCATTCCCATTCACAGCCCAGTTGACAAAATTCATGATGGAGTGTGCAAGGTCGTACCACCCACTATCTATTAAAGTTCGAGATGTTGCGGGGAAGACAATAATCCGGTGGATGCACAGCTTCATCAATTATTGTCCAAGATTCCAACACGACAGTGGTGACTACTTATCAAAGACACCGGACGCCCAAAGAATAGATGGGAGAAGCATAAAGTCGACTGTGTGTGCATAATGAACAACGTGTACATGAAGAAGCCCGATCTCCATCCAAGTGTTAGGAAATAAGAGATAAAATATGCGGAATAATCCCTTACAGAATCGCAATAGTAGAAACTAATATGCAAAAAATATTACAGATCTCAAATAAAAGTGCATAATAAATAACACAACATAGAGAGACAAGATTTAACGTGGTTCACCCAATTTGGGCTACGTCCACCAAGAATCACTTGCTCAGATTTTATTACAAGCCTCCACTCTCTCAATACAATACCCAGATCCGTTTGGAGCTATGCTCAACAAACTCTACAGAATTCACACCCGAATTCAAAACACATCTGTAATACATTTGCTTGTACATCTATCATATGCATAAGACCATATAAATAGACAATTGCTTAAGTAGTTTGATACAAAACCGTGGGTATCAAAACCAAGGGCAAAAAACCATGGGTATCAAAACAATGGGCAAAAGACCGAAAAAACCATGGGCCCAAAAACAACCCATAACGGTTACCCATTACCCATAAAAATATCCGAGTGTAACACATAGAAGGTGTACCACATTCTAACATGCAAATAGGCTCTACAAACATAACACCAAGTTCTCGAGGACTCTTCCACGATCCAATCATTGCAAGAGGTGGATGACATTACCAAATTGCTATGCAGGATAAATGGCGAAGCTAACGCTCATAACTTCCGCTCATGGATGTATGCCTTCATTAGGACCATTAAAATCAACAAAACAAATTCTATAATCAATTGGTCGGAAATCATTAGTGACAATATCGGTGAGTAGCTCCGGAATGTGAGGCGGACTTACAGCTTCAAGATGACTTCATATTTGGTATATGCAATGCCTTTTTGCAGGTATCTTCTCCAAGCTAGATAGATGTGGTGTGCTCTCCAAGGATCCTATTTTTGAGTGTTGTTTGCAGCTTACTGTCCCTGCATGCAATAAATATTATAAGGTGGTCAATGATGGATTCTTCTACGGATTCATTTGCGGTCAACGGTGATTTGAAGGTCAACAGGTAAGCAAGGAAGCTTGGGAAACTGGCCCCCAGTGGCGATATCTTCATCCAGTTGCGGACTTTACATACCTCGGGGTCATCGGCTTTTCAGAGAACCACTCAAGTTGCCCAGATATCTCGAGCGACAGATTGGTCATCATAGAGTTGAGCGGAGACAACTCATGGAGATGCATGACCTACAAATCGAACGACACAATTCTACAGCTTCTTGATCACAAAGTGGGCTATTACAATTGTCCGATCATTCATAAAGCCGAGAGGAATTGGAGCGGAGATGCTTTCTCGAGTACGAGCATGAGTTCTTCCCAAAGACTGCTTGAACTTTGATCCATATAAGGTGGCAAAGAAGACAATCTCCCAAGAGTACGTGCATGTGCCTTTGTTAGAAGATTTCCTGGATGAAGTGCGTGCGAGTACGAAGTTAGGAAGAAAGACTTCAACAGGTTATCAGTGCGACAAGTGTTTGACTTTGGATTAGCATGGATACCTGCGGATCTTAAAGATGATGGGCCTGTGTTACTTGATGCATACCATCAGATGGGAGGAGATAGAGTTGTACTTCAGGAGAACATAGGTGGTTGCCACACGATCGAGGAAAGGTCTGTCACTGTTTTGGTCAATACTTCAAACTGGTTGCTGACAAAGGGATATTGCCTTGATGAAGCTTTGATGAATCAGATCACAGGCAACCTCAACACAGGAGATTCCCTCAAAAGGAAGCACGAGGGAGAAAGCAGCAGAAGGCCTGAAAAGATTAAAGTGCACAAAAAGTCTCATTCAAGGGAAAAGATCACTTCTACAACTATGGTGTTAGTTTTGAACTTCTCCAACGATCAAGTACTTCACCAACTATTGCACCTCAACAAGATACTGTCGTTCCTCCGTTGAATCCGACAACATTTGTCTTTTCTCCTCAGCCACTCCGATCAGCACCTCTTCCTGAAGAAACGCTGAAGTTGCAGATGGCATAATTTAAAAGAGCTTTGTCTTTAGACAATACAGAGTATGGTAGCCACAAAACTGTAGTAGTTTCGGATGGAGAGGAACTAGAGCACGAGATGGTGGTACACTCGGCAACTTCTCATTCTTCGAGAAACAATTTCTCAGAGTGGTTGGCTTCACAGTTGGTCCCAGAGGCTAGAGAGGAGATCAACTTAGAGGAACATGACTTGCAGCTGCTCCTGAGTTTGGGCGGAAAAGACAAAAAACCTAAAGTTGCTAAGGTGACTTCAAGGTTGATTATTGAGGAGTCAGGGCAGAAGTTCGCTGAGGTATCAGTTCTAGCAGAAGGAAAGAAGAAGGATGAGCTCACGACAGCGGATATAACAGTGACCAAAGTACCCATAGGTCAAGCCACTACTGAAGGATTGAAGCAAGACACGCAGACATTGATAAATGCTTTATTCCTTAGGCTTGACAAAGAAAAGACGGAAAAAGTTGAACTTCAAAAGCAAGTGTCTCAGTTGTGCGAGATTATTGCCAAAGTTGCCAAATCTTCCACTCAGCCAATTTCAACACATAAGTAGGTGAGTGATCATTTGATGCAGGAAGTGGAAGATGCAGGTAACCAGGTTAAAGCTATCAACGAATGGAAGAGTCTAATCATTCGCCAAGCTTTTGTACAACTCGGGAGGTGCCGGCCCGTCTAAAGGTTATGAAGGATGCATCGGTTCAGTGAAAGCAACTGGTGATGAGCACGATGGACATGAACACAGTAGCTGAAAGTAACTTGAGTACTTTGGTTGAAATAAATAAGCTACCGAGGGAGGTGTTGACTCGGAACGAATTGTGCTGATGGATCAGTTGAGAAGGGGAAGCAACTTGAGTTTGCAGTATCTTTCCGCTTGGAGATCTTCAGAATCATGTTGAAAAGGATGCAGGCACTTGAAAGTATGGCATCATCACTACCAGACAATGTCATTGCTTTCACCAATGAGGAAGTGGTTGGGAACGTTTCTTCATACACAAGGACCATTCCTAACAAAGTGCCTAATTCCCTGGAAGGATCTCTTCTGATGGTGCAAGAGAGGATTGATGGAGTTGTTAGGCCTTTCACGATGGATTCCATCAGTAAGTTGGTAACGCTGCAGTCAGATATTAAGAGGTTCGGGCCTAGCTTGAAGGATGTGGAAGCGTGCATCGAGGTTTTGAACGAAGGCTTGCTGCAATTCAGGACAGAAAAAGAAGTTGTGGCTAAAACAAATGGGAAGTTGTTGAATTACATGTTCGACAAGTATATTCAGTATCAAAACAAAAAGATGTAGATGTTACAGTTGACGGATCTTTCTTCTTCTATTTCCACGTTCCTGGATGTAATTGTAAAACTTTAAAGTTGTTGGTTTTAAAACCATTACTTTAAGTTATGTGGAACGATACTTTAAGTTAAGTGACAGATGATGTGTACAATTTTGACTAAAGATCCAGATGCATGTCACTTGGAGAGGAATTAAAGGAAGATGATTGCCAGATGTTATCTTTACTTCTTGTTTATGTTCTAGTTTAGTTAAGTTTCCCATTTGTAATTTCCCTTCTACATTCTATAAGTAGAGAAAGAACCTTCGGGTTAAAAATCAGAATTTGTAAGCAACATTCTTGTGTTCCAGACTTTGTGCTGAAACCCCTGATAGCTATTTGAAGCGAAGGAATAGAAAGGAGCAGATTTCTGGAGAACTTTGTGTCACGGTGCATTTTGTTTCTAACTTTTTGTCTTAGATCTACTTATAAACTGTGTTATTCTAGATCTAGATCTCGAAAGTGCCTTTGCTTATAATTCTCGTGTGTTTATATCTATTGGTTCTGTCTATGTGCATGTAATCAACTCTGCAATCTTTTGATTGGGTTGCACATCTTCTCTCTTTCTTCCCCTGTGTTTATATTATTTCTTTCTTCATCGATATTTCCTTTCTTTAACAATCGCTCCTTGTTGCAAAACTATACAACTATGGTTCATGAGCTGCATGGTTAAAGTAATACCCCTAATAGATACTAGCATATTTAATTGACAAATCTTACATGGGAGCCTCACCGGTAAATGAGGGAGATTTATCTCATGATCGCTAGGTTTTCAGCTATGCAGAAAATGTTGCCAACAAAGTGGTAGGCTTGAAGGACCCCGGTTTCAAAAGCTAAGTAGAAAGGACTACAAATATGAGGGGTAAACGTAAAGCATTAAATCCCAAGGCCCCAAACCCATATGGCTTAGGTACTTATACAAATAGGCATGCAAAGTGGGATCAAGACCCCCAAGGAGAATGTATGGAATCAAGTTGGAAAGATTCGAAGCTAGTTCCATTAGACATCTATGTCAAGGCACGAGCCGAGGAATCATCCATGTTATTGTCTATTATCAGTGAAAGGGCCAATGCATGATCTGATAATGCCATTGGGGAGTGTCTAGGGCTTAAGGGGCCCAGTGCTGGGTAATCTTAGGAGAAAGCAAAGCTCTCCTCTAGAACCTATCCTAACCTCTCCTAAAATTAAGGTAAGGGGAGTTTATATTGATTTTTTAAAGAAGAGGTTGATTTGAATAGCCATATCCCTGAATTTGGCATAGGGGTTATTATTTTCATCTAAAGGTCTACTAGTAGGTGATGTAGAAATATGAGAAAATAGCATATGGTGTTTTGTGTAGAAGCCTACGAATGTGTTTTGCAGAATTTGTTTTCTGGGTGATCCCTTAGAATAAATTGCATACTCCAATTCCATTAATTTTTTCAAGTTATATGATACATAAGAATTTTTGAAATGGAAATGCTCTTGGAGTTGAAACTATTTTTTTAGATAAATATGGAAAATTATGCTTCTCAATTCAATCATTACCATGATCATATTTCAAGTGTTTTTGGTGAAAAATACAGGAAGTAGTATTTTATCAGGCCTTAGACTATGTGGATCAACTTCATTCATTGGTTGCTATGACAAGGTATTTAACATTCATTTGTTGTCATAGTGAGGTATTTAACATTCATTGGTGGTTATGGCAAGGTATTTAACATAGCCAATAAATTAGAAGATAAACCATACACCGTTTGACATTAACTATAATAAGATAGTTTGAGAGGTAAAGTTTCAAGATGACATAGGTAGTTGACATAATGAAAGTTCAGGTTGAATTTGAAGAACACAATAAAGAGGCATTAGCAAGAATTACAAGGCTTTGAAAATGTCTGGAATTTTTGTGAATCTCCAGTTGAGCATGGTCAAGGAAATGAAAGATGAGTAGAGTAGAACAATGGACGGAGTCTAAGTGGACATTCATGTGTGCATTACTGTCTATCATGCCAGTTCGTGATTTTTGGGCTTGTAAATTTTTGATCATATAAATCATAAATGCTGATTGGTACATTTCCATTCAAAAGTCTAAACTAGGCTGGCATTAACTATAATAAGACAGTTTGAGATGTATAGTTTGAGATGTAAATTTTCGACGATGAAATAGGTAGTTGACAACTTGACATAATGAAAGGGTAATTCATGTTGAATTTGAAGGACACAATAAAGAGGCATTAGCAAGAATTACAAGGCGTTGAAAATGTCTGGAATTTTTGTGAACCTCCAGTTGAGCATGGTTAAGGAAATGAAAGACGAGTAGAGTAGAGCAATGTAAGGAATCTAAGTGGACATTCATGTGCATTACTGTCTATCATGCCAGTTAGTGATTTTGGACTCGTAAATTTTTGATCAGATAAATGCTGATTGGTACATTTCCATTTAAAATTCTAAAATATAGGCACTTTGTTTTTAATGCTGCACAACAACATGATTTTTTTCATAGAAGCATATTTTGCTAACAAAGAAGCATTTTGTTGAAAACAGGGGGTCTAACGGCCACAGATGTATTTGCGGTTGAGTGGATCCAAACCGGTGCCATTCATGCTGGCCACACAGTTGCATATTATGGCTTCGTGAGTGATGGTAACTTTATACTATTCTAATCCATGTCAGTATTTTCAATCTAGAAATAGTTGGTATCTACTTGTGGCTGTGAATATTTGTTTCAGTTTTCCTTCTGAGAGTGTCAGTTGACCTTCATTTTTGAAGATGAGAGTTTCCTTATGGGAGGAACTTCAACGAATGAGTTCAATTTTCTATTCATTAATAGCTATTTAATTTCAATGGTAATTGTTCTGATCTTCACAAATATACTCAAGGATTTAGTAATTTTACACCTAAAATCATTGAGCGTGCATCTACCAGTTTATTTAGTTTATTTGTGTGGTCAATTGTATTTTCCTTTACTTTTGAAATGCTTGGTTTCCATTTATTTTTCTAGGAAGATTGTCAGTTTTCATGCTACAGAATGTATCAGTGCCATTTTGATTTTTCAGCAAAGGAGATTTCATGGCTCTCAGCTGATTTATAATTTTATACAATGTCTCATGTTGTGCTGTATGTAGCCTGCCGAGGATGAACATTAACCGTGCTGTAAGTTTTGTATTTATATTGCACTATTAGTTCCAAGTCATGCAAGGGAATATGCGTTACACCATTTGTAGTTCTGATCAAGGGGACCATCAACAACAATGAATGACCTTTAGCTCTAAAGCTGGTACCTAGGGTCATATATTCCTTCAAAATTAACTTAAGACCTGCATTGTCATGATCACACTAACATTGAGAGCACACCTAGAGGGTTTTGGACCTTCGTCACCATTATGGCGATTCTTCTACCCTGCTACTAACCATGGCCTGTTGGAAAAGACTGCCATCTCTGATATTACAAGTGACAATAAGTGCATTGGATAATGAACTGAACAAAACATTTATAATGTCATACTCTGTAGAAAAGTAGAAAATCATAGTACTTGCAATGAAATCATTTAGTGAACAGAGTAAACAAATATTCATAAACAGTTGAAGAAAATATCGAGTAATTAAAGTTGGTAAAAACTACTCTTTCTAGAAATGCAGTTTGTGTGCTACCTATGGAAAATATAATGAGAAAACCATATTCTAAAATGACAAGGGCATTGAATTTGGTGATAAGGACGATGTTAAGAATAAGAAGGTGCTTAAAAAGAAAATTCAACAGTATCAACTGTTGAGAGCCTCACATATAGTATTAGATACGATGAATAATATGCAAAAAAGTGTAGATTGTACAACATAAGCGATGTGTGGGCCAAGCACTCTAATATGAATTATGTTCAAAAATACCCTTAAGGTAGGGAAACACCATACAACATTCTTTATGTGGTAGGAATGGCTCTCATAATTGTAGGCCTCTTAAAGAAGGCAACCTCTTTATTAAAGCATATGCATTAATTACAATATAATTCATTTATCCGTTTACATTAACCTATGCATTTTATTTATACTAATTCTACTCCAACCAAGTACTACTTTCCGGACATGCGGGATTATTCCAAATAGTTCAAGGATGATTTACAAAGCAAATAAGTCCATAACTTTTATTACTAACGTAAGTTATCCATGGGTGAATATAATATAGTCATCATGGGGATGTGTACCACGTCTACATCTCCATCCACCAATATATGTTATAATACCATCTCCCTAGGTACATTATATTCAATCCCCGTAAGCACATTTCATCCTTGAAACATGAGAAGAACTACATGACAAAATATGAGTTTTATTTTTCTTTTCAAATAGCTCATTTACATAATAAAAGATGTCCCCAAAGCTTGAGGACCAAATGGAGGCTCATCCATGCAACTTCGTCTTCTATTTGCTTGTTTCTTTACTTGGAGATGATCATGTTTAATAACAATTTAATGAACATAATGATCTCAGTCATGATAATGACCATAGTTACCTAAGTCTCGGGATGGGGTTTCTCGGATGGCAAAAACATTCCCAAATTTTGTGGGTGGCAGGGGGATGACTATTAAAAGAATATATAAAAATTAATATTTGAATATTTTAACTATATTCAATGAAGTTTAAGGATTTAAACCGCTTTCAATGTATTATAGGTACTTTCAAGATCATAATTAGTGTTCTTGGTAAAAATAATAACATTTTCAAAGTAAAAACATAAGAATGCTTTTGAAAGATTTAAAAAAATAGGGGATGTCCTATTTAAGTTCCCAAGTCTCCAAAACATTTGAGATGCCACCAAAATCTAGGGATGCGTCTCCGTGTAATCGCAATAATTTGAAATTGATGCTCAAGGGAAGCATACAAATCTATGTAGGGATCAACCAATAAATTAGCATCAATCAGTAAACAAGTGATCAAAACTGTCCAACGAGGAAAACAAATTATGGAAAATTATTGACAACACCTAGAAGAACAATTTTTGGTAAATGTGAATAATAAAAAAGTAAGCTGAAAATAATTCTCTTCATTATTTTTGGGAGAGTCTTTGAAGAGAAATTCAAATAAATTACTCTTCTAACTGAAAAAAATCCTCATACTATTCTTTGCAATTATCCTCCCAATCTATCAATACATATATTTCCTTTTCATATTCTTCTTTCATATGTAAATGAAGAGAATTGATGTAAACCATCTCAAGTCTCTAAGAAGCACTATTGGGGCCCTCACATGCCTTATTTAGTTTTTCCAATTTATCTAGAACAAAATGATTAAATGCCGTGAAAACTAGGGTTCAATTTTTAAGCACCTTTCTACTACAAATATGAAAATAAAATCATGTAAAAATAAACAATTTTTTTTTCAATTTGCACAAAACGACGTCTAATCCGCTCACCCAAAATAAAATATATGACTTTTTTGAGGGGTGCATCTAATTCTTTTGTCAAACATTAGGGTCTCGTGGTCAACTTCGATCTCTATATCTCCTTGATATTGCTCCAAATCTTTATCAGTGACTCCTTTCTCGGAAGGCTCTTCAAGTCGTCTCCTTTTCAAGGAAGAATTGTTTGAATTAGAGACCTATGTAAGGAGAACGACCTTCACGAGAGATTTTTTTAAATTGGCAATATTTCCTAAATTTTTCTTTCACATGTCCTAGTAAAAGCTTTGATACTAGATGTTAAGAACCTCACTAATAATATTAGAAATACACCAAATAATATGCAGATTGTACAACATAAGGGATGTGTGGGTTAAATGCCCTAATAAATTATGTTGAAAAATACCCTTGAGGTAGGGAAACACCATATAATATTTTTATAGGCAAGGAATCGCTTCCCACTTGCGTAGGCCTTTTCGAAGGAGCAACTTCCTTATGTGAGCATATACATAAATTACAATATATTTCATCCATGCCTTTACATTAGCCCGTGTATTTTATTTATACTAATTCTATTATGCCCCTAACATTATATCTTCTTAATACTTATGAATGCTAAGGTTATGTAATAGAGTTCATAATGTTTATCTTCCATTTATTAGTTCTTAATATTTATTCAAGCCAACCTAATGATGGTGAAAAGGTGTCACCCTACCTAATTATGTCTATAAATATAGATGAGAACAACTCTTCCAAATCATCACAAGTTATATTATTGAATTCCTTTCCTTATTTATTATGATTTATAGGTTTGGCCATTTGATTGTTTCTTCTATTATCATATAGAAATATTTTAACAAGTGGTATCAGAGCATTGATTTTGACAATTTTTATTTTTGTCATATCTCACAAATTGTTACGAATTTTGCAACGATTTTCTCAAATGTTGAGAGCCATGACAAGGAAGCTTCAGTCCAAATTACAACTTTCTATAATGTGTTTTGTTCGAGTTATTGCAATTTTTATTGTTTTTCACAAAATTGTTCTCTAGGCTGCAATTTAGGAGTTTGTTAGATTTGAGGGATTCTATGTTCCGAAATTTTTTTGGTCAATGACGGAGCACAAATCTTGAGCTAGAAACAAAACCAAATTAGCAGCCATGCCTTTTGACTAGATGCTTTTTCCTCAACCACTAATTCCAATAACTCCCTTTATTGGCCACCACCGAAAATCAAGGGTAACATTCTCATGCGGGATGTGAAATGGTAGTAAATTTTATCCAACATATTTTGTTTGTCCCATTTGCAACATCCTTCAATGAGGATTAAGACAGTTTAAATAAGATCTTGTATCCGAGGTTTAAATAAGATCTTGTATCCGAACCGGAGTCCCTAATTAATCAACATCATACAACCACTCATATACATACGAATCACCTTATAGGGCACAACGAACCAAACATAGTGCAACTGCTCCACATGCCAAAACTGAACCTACCAAAATGGACATCCTCAAGTTTGATGGTATGGATGTGACTTCATGGTTTAGTCTTATGGAACAATATTTTAATCTTCACAATGTTTCAAAGAATGCAATGGTTGACATAGCCTTACTATGGAACACTATTTTAAACTTCACAATGCACCAAAGAATGCAATGGGTGACATAGCCTCACTACATCTAGAATCTACACTTCATCAATGGTACTAGTGGTTGATGAGCGACAAACCATGACTTACTAATGACTTAGCAGTCCACTATGAGCAGACATGAAGGGGGAGTTATTTTACATAATTAACATATTTGAAACAAAAAGAACCCATAGTTGAATATAATGCAAAGCATATAAGATTGGCAATCCAGACTTGAGAAGTGATACCTTATTCAAGATTGTAATTTTACCTCAATGAACTAAATGACTGGATTAAGTATGATGTTCTTTTATTTGAATCGTGTACATTTAGGAAAGCTATGCAACAAACACTACTCATTGAGCAATGTGACTTTGTTACCGTGATATTCATGCAAGGTTAAACTACGTAAAGGAGCAAGTTTTGTAATTTGCTCAAGGTTAAAAGAGTTGAGCACATCATTTAACAATAATCGGACATTCAAATCTACTCTCCCTTTTACGCTTACTTCCATTTACAAGTTTTAGTGTAACATGAACTTCCATAAATCATTTCTAGAATAGGGACGAACCATTAATTACCATAAAAATTAAATTCCAATTAACTAATATTCTATAAGTGCCTCGTATGATTTCTATTGGGAGTTACCTTCGTTATTTGTGAGAGAACAATATTCTTCTAATTATGTCAATCGGTATTCTACAATTGTAATTGGGGAAATGTAATATACTATTTTTCCACTCTTATGTTTTTATAAATCAATTAAAGCTTTACGTTTTAATTTACTTTTCAAAAAAATAAGTATAATTCATAAAATAACAAAGTACGATTTATGAAAATAACACATCAACCTTAGTAATTATTCAACAAATACATAGTTCAAAGAACAATTCTATCTCATTAAGTTTTAATTCATGTCTTTGGTTGGGCTTTTTTGAAGGCAATCCTCTCAAGGTAGATTTGGAAGCATAGGCAACATCAAGCAAGGAGGAATCATTACATACATAGCATCACATAATGCACATAAATCACATTATACAAATTGTGGCTAGGACAATTTCGAGGTGTTCACTATACCCCTTGTTGGATACAAATTGTGTACCCTGTCTCAATGCCTTAACACAACCTCCTTGCTTCCTCTTTTCACCTTGAGTTTCTTATTTCAATATTCTTTTTCTTGACATATTTTCCTCCATTTCCAAGAGTTCCAACCCTTATCTATAGCATTCAAAGGTCCTTATAAACAAGGGAAATTTTCATATCCCTTTTATTTCACATTATTGCATTTAATAATATAAACCCACATTCTCGGATATGTACTTGAAGTCATCTTCCATTTGAATTTCAACCCTTTTTACATATAGTTTTATGTGACATTCTTTTATTTTAGCGTTTTATTTAACAAATGCAACTAATATTGTTGATGAAATGTTATCAACTCGTTTAACCCAAGGTAGAGAAAAGGATAAAAGGGCTATGTTGGCATTGCGACAGTAAATGGTTTAGAAGCCATAAGTGTGCGAATGATGAGAAGAGACAATTGGATATTGAGAATGAGGTTTTGGATGAGGAATAATTAACTAGTAAGGAACCAATAATAGAACATGAGCATGCCAATTTTAAAGAGGAAGAAAACCCTACCATCTCGTTATATGCATTAAAATGGGATAATCACAACACAAATACTCAAAGTGGTCAGTTATATTAAGACAAAGAAGGTGATAGTTTTGGGCGATACAAGGAGTACACATAACTTCATTGACAAAAAGTAACTAATGAGCTTCAATTGTTTTGTGTATCCAATCTCCAATTTTGAAGTCATGATTGCCAATGGTAAGTAACTCCTTTGAGGTAGTTAATGTCATCATATCAAACTCTCAATGGGAACTATTAGTTGGATTAAGAATTGTTTGCCATCCCGATTGGGGCAGCAGATGTAGTTTGGGAGTATAATGGCTTAAACAATTGGGAATAATATCTTTTAATTTTCAGGTTATATTTGTGGTTTTCAATATAAATGGAAAAAGTACAATCTTAGTGGGATGCATTAAAACCTTACCATCTCAAGTTACTTGCATTAAAATGGGATAATCACAACACATATACTCAAAGTGGTCAGTTATATTAAGACGAAGAAGGTGATAGTTTTGGGCGATACAAGGAGTACACATAACTTCATTGACAAAAAGTAACTAATGAGCTTCGATTGTTTTGTGTATCCAATCTCCAATTTTGAAGTCATGATTGCTAATGGTAAGTAACTCCTTTGAGGTAGTTGATGTCATCATATCAAACTCTCAATGGGAGCTATTAGTTGGATTAAGAATTGTTTGCCATCCTGATTGGGGCAGCAGATGTAGTTTGGGAGTATAATGGCTTAAACAATTGAGAATAATATCTTTTAATTTTCAGGTTATATTTGTGGTTTTCAGTATAAATGGAAAAAAGTACAATCTTAGTGGGATGCTATCACCACCAAGCCAAGTTAGCGACTCTCATAGGATGGAGAAATTGCTTAAGAAACAATCCTAGGGCACATTGGTACAACTATTTCTTAGAAGCACATGTTGTGGAAAATCAAGATACACCAAATCTCTACAAGATTATTCAACGCCATCAACAAGTTTTTCAAGAACCAAAGAGCCTATTGTGAATCAAAGATCATGATCACGCAATTGAATTGATTCCAGGAAATATTCCGCCTAACATTAAACCTTATTGCTATCCCTATGACCAAAGTTGGAATTTGAAAAATAGGTCAACGAAACGTTGGGCTCAAGTATTGTTCGTCCCAATAAAAGCGTTTATTCATCTCCGATGGTTATGGTTAAAAAACAGATTGAATCGTGGAGAATGTGTCCAAATTATAGGTAACTCAATAAGGTCACTCGAAAGATAAGTTTCCTATTCATGACATCGATGAATTATTCAATGAATTGAATGGTGTTGTTTCCTTTACTAACGTAGATTTGCATTTGGGGTATCATAAAATTTGAGTAAGGGAGACTGTAAATAAGACTGCATGCATAACCCATAAGGTTTGCTATGATTCTTAGTTATGCCATTTGGTCTCGCTAATGTTCCCTTTACTTTTTAGAGCCTCACAAATTCTGTTTTTGCCAATTTCTTCGGAAATTTGTGTTGGTGTTCTTCAATTACATCTTAATCTATGGTAAAACATGGGAAGAAACATTTACAACATTTAGAGAAGATATTATAAATATTGGAACATAATCAACTTCATGGAAAAAAATCCAAAGGACATGGAATACTAAGGACATGTGGTATCACATGAAGGTGTTAACATGAACACTAAGAATATAGGGGCTGTCAAAGAGTGACCAACACCTACAAATATCAAAGGTTTAAGAGGTTTCTTGGGTCTAACAGGCTGCTATGAAATATCTGTTAAAAACTATGTTTGTATAGGGGCACCCTTAACAACTTGAAGAAGGATACATTTTCATGGTTAGATTTAGCTGCTCAAGCATTCCAACAACTGAAAAAGAAGCTCTTTCCTCCACCCCTGTTTCTCTAAGACATTTGTGGTAGAATGTGATGCTACTGACATGGCATTGGGGCAATACTAATGCACGAAGGGTGTCCCTTAGCATTTGTTGACAACTCAAATAAAATGACTTGGAAGGCCCACATATGAGAAAACATGTTAACTATCATTTATGCAGTGTTAACTATCATTTATGCTATGAAACAAGTGGCACCGATATCTCGCGGAAGGCATTTCAAAGCTAAGAAAGATCATGCGAGTCTTAAGTATTTCTTGGAGCAGCAATTGTTTTCATGGGAACAACTTAAATGGGTCACAACGATGTTTGGGTATGACTTCAAAATTATTTACAAAGAAGGAAAACATAAATGGGTCACAAAAATACTTGGGTATGACTTCAAAATTATTTACAAAGAAGGAAAGGAGAAAAATAGAGGAAACAACAATTTGTGTCATTTCTTAAATACAACCTTGTGTCGGAGTGGTGCAAATAGAGTGGCAACATGGCACGTCAAAGGAAACTCATACAACTACATCAACAAAACCCGTGTTTTTTCGATAAAGTATGCTTGAAAAGGAGATTTCATACTATACAAAGACATGTTCGTTTTGTGCAAAAATTCAAACTTAAAAGCTAGCATCTTGCCTCAAGTGCAAGACTCACCCATAGGAGGACGTTCTGTGTTTTAAAGACATCACTATACATAGAAGCATTTTTTTGGGGGAGGCCTTAAGTGGGATGTACAAAAATTATGGCAGAATGTTTGAAATGTCAACAAAATAAAGGAGAAACAACTAAGACTCATACAACTACATGGCACGTCAACAAGGAAACTCATACAACTACATCAACAAAACCCGTGTTTTTTCGATAAAGTATGCTTGAAAAGGAGATTTCATACAATACAAAGACATGTTCGTTTTGTGCAAAAATTCAAACTTAAAAGCTAGCATCTTGCCTCAAGTGCAAGACTCACCCATAGGAGGATGTTCCAGGTTTTTAAAGACATCACTATACATAGAAGCATTTTTTTGGGGAGGCCTTAAGTGGGATGTACAAAAAATTATGGCAGAATGTTTGAAATGTCAACAAAATAAAGGAGAAACAACTAAGACTCAAGATTCTTATAATCATTAACCATTCTAGCAAAATATCGGGTGGACATATTGATGGACTTCATTATGGGATTGCCAAAGTGAGATAAATTAGATGTGATATTAATGGTTGTGGATAGATGCACATAGTATGTGCATTTATGTGGACTTGCTCGTTCTTTTTCAAGCTAGTATAGAAACTCCATGGGATTCCCAAAATTATTGTGAGTGATTGAGATCCTATCTGCACTAACAGAATGTTTGATATGTTAACAAAATAAAGGAGAAATGGTCAAGGATCCAAGATTCTTACAACCATTAACCATGTTGTTGGGTGGACATATTGATGGACTTCATTACAAGAGTGTCTAAGTCGAGTACTTGGATTTGTTATTGGTGGTCAGTGGATACACTCACTAAGTATTTGAATTGACATGGGCTTTCTCATCCATTTTAAGTTAGTACAATGGCTGTAGTATTCATGGAAAAGGTACAAAAACTCCATGGCATTTCCAAAATTATTGTGAGTGATCATGATCCTCTCTTCACTAGCATATTTTGGATTGAACTATTTGCAATGTGGGGGCCAAACTTGCACACAATTCCTCTTATCATCTGCAATTATATGGCCAAACATAAATTGTGAATGAATGTCTAAAAGGATATCTATGTTGCTTTCCATTAGAAAAACAATCACATTGGTCCAAATGGCTTTCCTAGGCTAAAATGGTGGTATACCACTTGTTTCACTTTGGAACAAAAATGACTCCATTTGAGGCTCTTTATGGCTATTTCCCCAACCTTCTACTACATCTTATTTGTAGGGCATCCCAAAGTTCGTGCGACCGAGGATCATATTCAACACTAGCAGGAAAATTTGATTGTGGCTCAATATAGGACGAAACAAGTAGATTAGGAGATTGGGTATTCCTTCGATTACAACCCTATAAACAAAGGTCACTTGTGCAAATAAAAACATCAAGTTAGCATCAAAATTTTATGGGCCCCATGAGGTTCTCCATCCAATTGGAAGTGTAGTCTATAAGTTAGAACTTCCACCGTCTTTAAAAATTCATCCTATATTTCATGTCTCTTGTTTGTAGAAAGTAATCGGTACCAAACCTCCCGTCTAGTCGGAATTGCTTGAGTTAGATGATAAAGGGAAGTTATTATGGAACTTGAGACTATCATTAAAAAATAAATGAGTGAAGCTATCTCAAGTCGAGCTATTCTTGAATTTCTCATCAAATGGAAGAATCTGCCAACTCAAGATGCAACATGGGAAGATGAATAGTTCATGCAAAAGCATCTTGAGTTGCTAAGTGGTAAGAGCAACACTTTTTTGAAGTGAAAAGGCATGTGACACCCTTAACCTTTTTCTTCCGCAACCTTTATCTTTTGTCTATTAGCTCGTAATATTTAATTATGATGACCTAAGTAGGGTGAAAGGGTGTGACCCTACCCTACCTAATTGTGTCTATAAATAAAGATGAGCAAAGGCTCTCTCATATCATCACAAGTTCTAGTATTGAAAGGGCAACACTATTTGGAAGGGAAAGGACATGTTACACCCTTAATATTAATATCTTCTTATGGTGGTATGGGAATGGAGTGCATAACTTTTATCTTTCATTTATTAGTTCTTAATATTTATTTAAGCCGACCTAATTAGGATGAAAGGGTGTGAACCTGCCCTACCTAATTATGTCTATAAATATAGATGAGGAAGGTGCTCGCATGTCATCACAAGTAATATTATTGAATGGGCAACACTTTTGTTTGAAGGGAAAGGACATGTTAAACGTTAGGGTAATAATATATCTTCTTATGGGTACTAAGATTATGGAATGGGATATATCATAACCTTTATCTTTCATTTATTAGTTCTTAATATTTATTTAAGTCGACCTAATTAGGATGAAAGTGTGTGACCGTACCCTATCTAAGTATGTCTATAAATATGGATGAACAAGGCTCTCCCATATCATCACAAACTGTATTATTGAATTCTTTTCCTTATTTATTCTGATTTATAGAGCCTTCCTCCTTGAAGTGGATTATATCCGAGTGTTTCTTCTATTATCATAAGTAAATATCTCAACAAATTCTACTTAACCAACTACTAATTTCTATGCATGTGAGATTATTCCAAATAGCTTAAGGGATGACTTGCAAAGCATGTGTGCCAGTAATTTTTATTTGACACAAGCTACTCTGAGAGGTCAATATAATATAACCACTAAGGGAATGTGTGCCAGATGTTGGCATCTCTACCCACCAATATACATCATAATATCATCTCTCTAGGTACATTACATCAATGAAAATACAAAAGAAACAGAAGTAAAGCAAATGAAACATATTCACCAGATACAAGAGGACATGTTCATCTATTGAATCTGTCATATTCATTGAAGGTGAAGGAAAAGAAACAGCTTCTATACTTAATTTCAATTCTATCATTTTTGTAGTTGACTGATTTTGATATTTCAGGCATGCCTTATAAATCGATACATAAATATATACATGCCTCCAAATGGTTCTATATGTACATTGGAACTATGGTTATAATTTTAGGCTTTATAACTAGTTTTTGGTTGCAGGTCATGGTCTTTCAATTTCGAGCATTCTATCAGAATGTGTTTGAGTCATTATTTAGAGCCAATATACTTGTTTGATGCTACTGAACATGCTGAAATTTAACACCTGAGACAAAATATACCTAATAATCTATGAATTTGCATTCTAGCATTCTAAGGTTTGTCATACATTTCTACTCTATACATGTTCTAATATGCTTTATGCTTATGCAGTTTTACAACTCTCAGAGAAGTACCAAAAACGCTTTGGTCCATTCCGGTACTTTGTAGCTGGTGCTCTTAAATTCTTTTGTTTGCTTGCAAGTACAACTATGAAGTTGAGTATCTTCCTGTACCAGAACCAACTACAAACAATGGTAGTATTGGTCCAAATCAGGGGCACACAATTGATGTATCAGAGAATCAGTCTGATATTTTTGGAAGAAAATCAAATATTGAAGGATTGCCGAGAGCCTCAAGTTTGTCAAGTATAGATTCAATTCTGATGACGCCCAACCGAGTGTCTGGAGATCTTGATGTAATAACAGGTAGCACATATGCAACAAGTGAGCCATCTGAATATGTGCGGGCGTTAGATGCAAAAACTAAGCGATTATCCTCTAGTAGAAATAACTTGCCTCCAGAACCTGAGGAAGTAGTTCACCCTTCGTTGCCAGGATCTGCAACTCCCACTAGGCCCCGAAGAATGAAGTCTCGAACAGATAAAGGATGGACAGGAACAAACACGGCAAATGATTCCTCAAGATGTTCATGGGGAAACACCATGATTGTTGATAGAGAGGACATCTCTTCTACAATGTCTGACCCTGGACCGATATGGGATGCTGAAGCTAGATGGGATACAGGCCCAAAATGGGATGCAGAACCAAAATGGTTTACTGAGAATAACTTTGATGTGAAAGGGTCTATAGATGAAATGCTGACAGGGTCAAACCATGAAGTGCAAAAGATAGAGGAAGAAAAGTGGGTGGTTAGACAAGGTCCGTTTCTTGGTGTGTTGATATGTAACCATCAGTGCAAGACTGTGCAGAACCTAAGATCACAGGTGCTTGCGCCCAGGGCTGAGCATGATGATAATACTTTAGACTTGTTGTTGGTTCGAGGTGTGGGTAGACTGAAACTTTTGCAGTTCTTCATACTAATGCAGTTTGGGCGCCACCTCTCTCTTCCATTTGTTGAGTATACTAAGGTAAATGCTGGGTCTAACTGTGATATTGCAGGAAATAACTAAAGAAATTGAAGTACTTTCCAAGTAACACTGCAGAGTGCTGCTTGTCTTGTGGTATGCTTACCTAGATAGATAATGAGTAGTATCGTTTTTCCTAAAAAAGTTAATCAATTTTTTAAAGCTTGGGTCATTTGGAATGGCACTATGGCAACTTATGTAGGGTTTCAGGAACGTTTTCCTTCCTTTATGCTTTTACTTCGCAACAATTTCATTTTTTTTGATGCTTTTCCTATTGTTTCTTTTGTTTGGTCAAGTCTGTGCATGTTTCAGATGTCTTGTTATATCTCCAATGCTCCATATGATTATCCTTTTAAATATTTGTTTCCTTGCAATTCTTGATGTGTACACACACAACACAATTGTCCATTTAGAGATATATCAAGTTGGTTTTTGTAAACCTGAAAAGCTTATGTATTGTAGTCTCTTCATATCAAGTCTGTTGTCATTCTGGGGTGGTTTTAGTTGATATTTTTGCTAATCATGCCTGTTGGATGACCCCAAGTCCAAAAATATGACAGTCGTATATGCAACAGTTGTTTTACAAATTAACGGGAATATGTGGTTCCAACTTCTAAAACCTTTCATCTCCTGGTCTTTCTTGTGACAACATCAAAACGAGTATTTGTTTGTGCAGTTACTACTGTTATGAACACAATTGATGAGAGAAATGGGTAACGGGGTTTAATACAGGCAGCCATTTTCGGTAACTGGCTTACATAACATTTGAATTCCATGTACCTATATCTCCTCAAAGCGAGTTTATGATTTTGTAAAATTTGTTAAGGAAATTGGATTTTCTGTTATTTTCATTGTATGTTCATGTTACTGTTATGAGATTACTACCTCACACCTTTTACCTTGCATACATTTATGTCATCTACATGAAAGTTAATGATTCTGTAGAATTTGTAAGAAAATAATGAGAATATAATTTAAATTTTGACCTACATGTTTTTGTAGAATTTGACAGGAAATAATACTAGAATAGGTTTTATCTTTTTGTGGAACTCGTCAGGAAATAATACAAAGGTTTGATGTTTTTGTAGAACTTGTAATAAAACAATACGAGAATAGGTCTATTCCGAGTTTTTTGATATTCTATATTGGTCTCTGCAGGTGAAGTCAGTGAAGCTTAAACCAGGTAAGAATGTCCATCAGGGGTGCGGGATAGATGGTGAACTTCGTACCCTGAATGGGCCCATTCTAACTTCTTTGCTTCCTGATCAGTGCAAGCTTATTGGTCGTCCTGTACAACACTCTGAATGATGTCGTTTCTGTATTCACTGTGCTAAGTTGAGCATTTTTTTGGCAAGTAAACTTAATTTCATCATTGTACTGTATTCTGACTTCTTTTGTGATGCTTGTTTTTGGGTGCCAATAAGAAGGGATAGTTTCTGTGCAATGGCAGCTTGTGCAATCAAGATTTGTAGTTTTTGTCTTCAGAAATAGCTCTCTTCACATGTACATGTTATTCTTACATGTGCACGGCTGGAGTCCACGGATTATGGGTATTTTTCCCTGTCAAAATGTACTGTAAAGCCTTATGTAATTCATCTACAAATTGTATTTTAATCATTTTTTTCTGGACTCCATGCGTTCTGTAAAGCTGCAATTCTACTTTGTCACGGATATAGTTGGCCCAGAAAACTAATTTCAATGGTGAAAATTACTTGTACAAACCTTTCCACTTCTTCAGCAATGTTGCAAAAATATTAGTATCTTCAATTGGTATTGTTTATCATCTTGATGAAGTGTGGGTTTTCATAACGAGAAATCCAATCAGTGGTAGTGTTTATGAATGGGATGTTAAGAGGGCAGAGAACGTATAGAATGACACACTTTTTATCGTTAATATTGGTCGCGACCTATTGATAAAATTCACCGTGAGGTTTCAATTGAAAAACTACTGTACCTAAAAATGTCTTTTACTATCGGCGAGTTGAAGTGTATTTTGTAATTGGCTGTAGGATTTTTACCCAACCAGATAAAGTTTTTCTATTTGCAGGGTTCTCTTAGTATGTGAGCTGAAACACTGCCCATGTTTGTCTCTGACCCAAAAATATGTATTATTGTTGTTCCGCCTCCTATATTTCAGATCTACATGATGATGTACTAAATCCATAAAATCATATGAAGGCAGCTATAACTTGGGCGTTGGATGTTTCTTGACATTTGTTAGGTAAGGTTCTTAAAGACATTGCTTTTGTTTGAGATTCATATTCGAGAAAACCTTTTGCAGGGATGAAGTCATCATTCAATGAGTTCCCATGCATAGGGCATGTTACCTACATAGGATTGCTGCATCAGAAGGAACACATGAAGTGCCACATACTATCCTTTTTATTTGTTGTGGATGGTAATTTTGCTGATGGTTAATGCTTTTTAATGCTCTTTAGTTTTCTGATATTAATAATCAAGCTCTGCATTTTATGTTTTCACAATTAAATAACAAGATAGATAAATATTTTAATAATGTCCACGAAACCAAAACATTTTGAGACCCCAAGATGAAAATCATAAACAAGGAGAGAAATTGGCAAAAAGGGGAAGACTAGTGTAGTTGCATTGTACTTCAATTATTGTTATTTTTTTAAAGGATTTTTTATTTTTATTTTTAAATTCGAATTTTGATCATAAGTTATCCACTTTTCACAATATTGTCTTTTTTTTTTTAATATGGTAGACATAGGGCCTCCCTTATAGGTTGTCAGATAACTAACTCAAATGTTGTCATATTCGGAGCATTCAATCATATAGTGCCATATTGTCTCTACATTACCCATGCATAGAAAGACACTCTCTTCCCACATCTTATTTGGGATCATCCACCTACATGTTTGACATCTGTGAGATCTGATATTTAGGAAGGCTATGAGTATCATCATTTTCTATTTTATTTTTGCCCCTTTGTAAAAGAATCAATGGCAATTCTCTTGAAAATCTGCTTACATTTGTAAAGATGGTGGCAGAAAAGATCATGTTGCCAATCCTGCTTGACATGGAGTAGATGGTAGGTGGCACGGGGATGTATCCTAGAAGAGGGGAGAAGGGATAATGATCAAATAGTGGGCCAAAATTCAAAGATCTATCTAGGACAATGGATTGGGCACACAACAATTATATACCTAGCAAATAGTGGGCCAAAATTAAAGATCCATCCAGAACGCAATGGATTGGGTACACAACAATCATTTACCTTGAGCAAGTGTGTGCTTGTAACCAATTCTTGTTGAACCCTTGCAATTGAGTAGGAGATAATGAGGGGGAGGATGTAGACTTGGAGACTAGATATGCAACTAAAATGCATGTTTGAGCCATAATGCATAGAGTTCCTCCTAATTAAGGAACTTGCAAGAAATGAAGAAGAAGCCTAGCTGCAAGAAGCTGAGGAAAAGAGAAGAATGAAGTCTATGATCAATCACTAAAAAAAAGATGCGAGGACATAGGTATGTGAGGAGAACCTAAGATGGTAACTATAGGGGACTTAATTGAATTAGCAGGGAATATGATAAATTGTGCAATTGTTGTGAGATTATAAAGATGTGTTTCCTATCAAATTTATTGAAATCAAGGGGTGGATCCATCATTGGGAGAGATGCGGATTGAGTTAAAAGAAGGTACGCAACCCATAAATAAGCACTTGTATCGATTGAATCTCAATATGAAAGCGATAAATGCCAAACTTGATATGATGATAAAATCTGGGTTGATATGCTCTATAAGTGAAATCAAATTGGGCGAGTCCAATGGTAACTCGAGAAGACGAGAAATCTGCATTTGTGAAGATTATAGGGCATTGAGTGATGCATGAGTGAATGATCCATTTCCCACACCATTTATAGGTGAAATTCTCAAAATGATTGTGGGATATGAAGTATATTAATTTACAGACAGGTTAAGTGGATACCACTAGATCTCAATTGCAGATGATCATTTTGACAACATTCATAATAAAATGGGTATTGTTCGCGTATAGAGTCATGCCATTTGGGCTGAATGCACCAATAATGTTTTCAAGCTATGGTCATTGTATTAAGGATCTCATTCATTACTTTTTGAAACTTTATTGGGTAGTATTATCTCTCTTCGAGGAACACTTGTCAAAGTTGGGGTTGATGTTAAAGCGATACAAAGCCTTGTGATTTGCCCCAAATTTGAAGAAATGCTTCTTTTTCACTCCTTTTGGAGTATTGGTGGTACATGTGGTATGCAAAGATGATATTTTGGTAGATTCGGTGAAGATCGTAGTAGCCATTGGCTTGAAACCCCTTAGAAGTCAATCAAAGGTGCGTTCCTTTTTGGGACCCATATGACACTACCAAAAGTCCATACGAGGATACACTAACATTGCAACACCCACGGAGAAACTTTTACATAAATAAAGTGTGAGTGGACTCCACAATGCCGAAATGCAAGTTAACTAGAAGCTTGATATTGTTATGCTGAAGTGCGTTCCTTTTTGGGACCCACTTGAAAGATTTAAAAGATTGTCCGAGGAAAGATGAATATTAAATCAAATGAAATCTGGCGGTAAGAAATTCGAAGTTATCCTTGAAAGACTTTAAGAGCAAATTATAAGACACATTGCGAGTACGTTTTTAGGATAACATGTTTTAGAAGTGTATATGGTTATATCGAGATTGTGTCTAAATTTCTTTTTAATTTATCAGTAAAAATGCACTTTCACAGGTATATTTTAGTGTCTTACGTTGTGCAGGTCAGGAACTCGGAAAGAATGGCGAGTTAATAGACATGTTGAAGATAAAATAATATCATGAAACATGCGAGCAACGAATTGATTTCAAAATTACTGAGGATCAATGATCGTCAAAATATTTTTGCCTTAATTTGCCTTGTGGAGATATAAGTTCTACAGATATGGCACAAATGTCAATCATTGGAAATGTAAACACTACAAAGTCAAAAGAGGGACTCCAAGAATTTTGCGTGGATGCGTGTTTATCATCGATAAAACATAGTAGTTGCAACTTTCAAAGCACAAATCCTTACCAAATGTATTCCATTGACGAAGGCTAAATTGGTCTGATTCGTTAGTCATCGGTTGTTAATAACAGAGGAGGGTCGATATATATGTGGAGATTATAACAATAACAAAGTCGAAGGTAGAATAGAATAATATACGAAGACTTAGCTGATGGACTGATAATAACAGTAAGACAAAGATACCTCAAAAACTGAAAAACAACACATGGAAATATTCAAGGCAAAATTAAATCTAAATTTGGAGTCGAATCAGGTAAACATGGAAGCAGAGATAAAAGGAAGTCAATTTTAGATTTTGATTAGAAACCTTTAGAGCTCCAATTTTGACGTCCATTTACACTAAAAACAAAAGATAAAAACAACGGTTTCTAATTTTAAAGGGACGAGTTTTGGAGTTGCTTATTTCTGGAGTTAAATTAGCCAACTAAAGTTTAAGTCTAGGTTTCAATGGAGAGGATTCACTTTTGGGAGTTAATTGATTTATTTTGGGGATAAAATTAATGTATAAAGGGAGCTCGTTTCTATATTTTATTTTTCAGTTTGTTTTAGTTTCAGTTATCTTTAGATTTAGATTTAATTGTTTTATGATTAAATTGTTTATTCTGAGAGTTCAAAAACATACAACTAGTATGAATAAACTTGTTTCTTTATAAATATGTAAAAATTTCAATGTAAAATCTTCTAGAGCTGAATTCAATGCACACATCAATTTTGGAGCTTTACAAGTTTTGTATTTTGTTTCTTAATTTGTGATTCACGTCTTCAAAACCTAGACAATAATCTCTTTTGCTTTATAGAGTAGAGTCTCGCACTTCAATTTTCAGTCAAGTTTGTTTTGTGTAGGATCTAATTAGTTTGAACAATAGTTAAATTAATTAATCTATGATATATGCTTTGTGCATGAACTGTTGTTATTCGCTTAGTTGATGTAGAATTGAGATTCCTTACCTTATTTTCTTAAACTGATTGCCTAGAGTTTACAAAGAGTTGAGTTAACACTAATTCTACTTTGCCATGGTTTTGTGTGTTTGATTGAGATAAAAAGGTGTTTATGGAATTTAGAAGCCAAAAGAGAGCCTAGTATTCTATTCTCCTTGTCTTTCTATTTTGAGTTTTTATGAAAATCCACATCATTTAGAACCATTGTAAATACTAATAGGTCGAGCCCCATTGCAAATTATGACTTTCAGTCTACAATACAATAAACTCGAATGTCTATCTAGATAAAAAAGATCTAAAATCAAAATCATAACATGTGGCCTACCAAGCCACATCGATCCCCGCACAAATTAACACTAGGTCATGTGCACCCAACCGAACTTAGATGTCTACGAGTAATCCATACCTTGAATCCACATGTTGAGCTCTGGTTCTAAAACGAGTGAGAGAGAATTAAACCACTTTCTTCCTATTTGAGAATTGCTTGTTAATGTGCATAAAAACAACGAGACATGACACCTATTTTGGTAAATTTCAGATTGGAACAAAGTATTCTATGTTTATGTTGATGCATCGGGGTCAACAATAGGAGCGATATTTGCACAACCAAGGGAAAGAGGGATAAATCTTCCCATTTATTTTGTGAGATGAAAACTTTTCCATGAGAAAAGAACTACACCACAAAGGAGAGAATCCTTGGCTATGGTCTTCACATAACGAAAATTAAGACACTACTTGTTAGCAACTCCATTCGAGTTCTTCATTGGTTATCAAATGTGAACAAACCTTAGTGAAAACATGGAGAGTAATCACACCACAATAACTAAAACAAAAACGTATGTCCATACATGCTCTAGGCCCACACTTCGCTACTTGGGATATCTCTGTTACATATGATCACCTTCATACGAAAGCACAACTAATTAAACTTTCAATTCCAATGAATGTTGAGATTTTCACTCGACAACCACATACTACCAATAATCACCTACATATGAGACTCAATAATCTCTGCTCTCACTTCTAGTGAGTGTTAGCTTCTCGATGACCAATCACTACAAAAGTATGCAATAGAAAATGCACAATAAATTCTTTATATCCTATTCATCTATTTGCAATAGTGCTACATCACACTCATCATAAATATAGAAAATGGTAAAAACATGCCACTAAAGCTAATTGTGGCTCCATTGTTAACAATTGATGAACGGTTGCTTATTGACCTCCTCCCTTCGATGCGTTATTAACTTAGCCAAATGTGACCATGAGACTCATATATAAGTCATTTCTAGGATAGACTAACCCCCATAAGAATGAAACACTCATTAGATGTCGGGTTCCATTGAAAATACAATTGTGAGAATTTTTTTAATATTTTTGACACTTTCAATTTATTTAGATTACCTTGACTCAACTTTAACAATTTACATTGACAAGAGAATGACACTTAAAAGTATTTAAATATTATTTTTTTACGTCGTAATGAAATTACTTAGATAAATTTGAATATTAGCAACGATAAAACACTAAAGAACACTAAAATGTAGAGAAATGATCACAATATGAAAGTAGGATAACTTAGCCACTTCGAGGGGCAATCTCCAAACCATACAATAAGACTCAAGTGCTCAATATCATGGTCAACTACTACATTCTAACTCCTATATATACTATTCCTATGTTATGGCCATCACTAAGGTCGACTCACTAATGATATTATAACATATATGAAAGAGATACAACGTGATAAGCAGCTATGATAGTCACAGTCGACCATACACATCTAATGTAAGATATAGGATTTAGGTTGTCGCATGCTCTTCCCCTTTAGAGAAACATTGTTCCCAATGTTGAGAAGTTCGTGATGCTATCAGCATCCTCCCATGCGACATCTTCACTGTCTAGATTCTTCCACTTGATTAAATACTAAGTAATGACCCTTGTCTTCAATCGCTTCTTCGCATGTCCAAGGATGCATTCCGATTCCAAGACGATCCTTCCCTCCTCATTGAGATTAGACAATCTTGTGATGAAGTCCATGGAAACCTCTTCCCACCTTTGGCTAGGAATAAATAGAGGGTGTAAAAGACTTGGGGATTTAATTGTTTCACCATTATTTTGCTTTGACAAACCATGCATTCTACCATAATTTTTTTGAATCCCCTTTTAGCCCTTCCTAGAATAAATCTTGCTTAGTTCGATGACAAGTCTCGTAAGAAACCGAATGCCCCCTACTAGAGAAGTATGTAGCTAAGATAAAATCCTATTTTTAGGGTGAGTTCTCAAATAGGTATAATATATCCTTGTACCATAAAGCATCCCCTTTCCATACAAAATTTTATGACATGCTTGGATCGTGTTGAGATTCTCAATGACATTTTGTGTACTTGAGTCATCTCGCCATTC
Organism: Taxus wallichiana var. yunnanensis; assembly: GCA_018340775.1. Lineage (NCBI taxonomy): Eukaryota > Viridiplantae > Streptophyta > Pinopsida > Cupressales > Taxaceae > Taxus > Taxus wallichiana. Next base: position 998,437,214 of record CM031237.1, on the reverse strand, counting down.
GTGCCTTGCCTCCTCAACCCAATTTTCTTGTAATATAGATATGACACACAACAATGCCTCAATTGACTCATCCTTTTGAGATAGAGCATCAATAACTACATTCTCCTTCCCTTTCTTATAGATTATCTCAAAATCATACCCCAACATTTTTTAGACCCATTTTTGTTGTTCTTCGATGATAAACATTTTTCTAAGAAGTATTTCAAACTATCATGATTTGTCTTTACATAAGTGTCTCCGCCCATTAGATATGGTTTCCATTGCTTTACTACATGAAGTATGGCTAGCATTTCCTTCTCATAAATTGGTTTTGACATATTATTACCTTTGCATTGACAGATCTCAAAGGTAATGGGATGACCTCTTGCATGTGTACTACCCCCATAACATACCTTGAAACATCATATTCAACAATGAATGTTTTGGAAAAATATGGAGTAGCTAGAATTGGAGTGGTGCACATGGACTCCTTCAGCTTCTCAATTGCTTTAGTAGCTTCCTCATTCCAATGGAAAGAGTCCTTAAATACAGTTGTTAATGGTGATGCTATGCTACCATAGATCCTTACAAATATACGATAATAAAACATAAGTCCCAAAAATACTCAAAGATTCTTTAAGGTTTTTGGAACCTTCCACTTCAAGCATGGCCTTTATCTTGTTAGGATCCACTTTAACACCTTCATAAGAGATGATGTGGCCCAAATATTCAACCTCCATGAATCCAAAAGAACACTTAGAGGGCTTTGCATAAAGCTGATGTTGTTTAAGAGTCTCTAACACCTTATTTACATGATGCAAGTGTTCTTCCCATGTTTTGCTTTATATTAGTATATCATCAAAGAGTACTAAAACAAACTTCCACAAGAATGGCTTAAAGATAGAATTCATCAAACCTTGAAATGTAGAGGGTTCATTTGTGAATCCAAAAGACATTACTAAGACTTCATAAGGGCCTTCACGTGTCTGGAAGTTTGTTTTAAGAACATCCTCATCCCTAATTCTAATATGATGATATTTGGAATGAAGACCAAGTTTTGTAAACTAAACAACACCATGCAACTCATCTAACAACTCATCAATTACAAGAATATGAAACTTATCTTTGATTGTGTACTTATTGAGTTCCCTATAATCGGGACACATGTGCCAATTGTCATATTTTTACACACCAACAATATCGGAGAAGAATAAGCACTCTGACTATGACGGATAATTTGTGCTTCTAACTTTTTTTGTACTATCTTCTGAATCTCACTCTTTTGTACATATGGGTACCTATAAGGTCTGATGTTGGATGGTTGGCTCTCTGGTACTAGCTAAATGGATCCAAAGACAACTGAGTGCTCATCTATAACTGCTTGCATATATGATGGTATACTTGTTTTTGGTCGATGTGCTCCAATGAAAATAGTTGTGCCACGAACCCATATGCACCTTTTAAAAACATTTTTGCATTTGGTGAGAGCTCACTAGTTGTAGGGACTTTTCTCCTAATTCTCTTATTTCAAAAGTCCCCATTCTAACTGAAAACACATGAACAACTCTCGAAAGTTCATCTCAATGGTTCCTAAGGTGGTAATCTATTGAACTCCTAACACAATGTGTTATCCTCCCATGAAAATGGCATACATAAGGCTATTTAGCAAGTAATCTCCCATGGTGAGCTTAATGTTATGGCATTTTCCTAACAACTAACAATACCCCTATCAATGATCATTACTTGAAATTTTAGGAGTCGGATAAACAAAATAGTTCAAGCGTCATCGCCAACTTATGATTGATTAAGTTGTGAGTATTTCTTGACTCAATTAACATTGTTACCCTTTATTTTTTAAAGAATCCAACCACTTTGAGGGTTTGGGGGTGCTAATACCTGAAATTGCATGACATGAGATCATTGGTTGGGGATCTACTAACTCTTTCTCTGGATTAGAATTGACCTCTACCTCTTCATCTTCTTCCTTATATTCTTCTTCATTGGGCTACTCAATGTAAGACAACTTATTTTCAACACATTTATGTCTCGGTGGGAATGATGGTGTTGGGGTGCTACAATATCTTATGTTAGTGAAAGTTTTCCTCCCGTTGAAAGAAATTTTTCCTCTACCCTACACGCCATGCTAATAAAATTAGAAATCTTAAGTGGATTAAACATACACATGTCATGCTCAATGTGGTCCTTAAGACCCCCAGAAATAGGTCATTCGATTCCCTTCATGATCCATAAACTATAGTAGACCCCCTAATATCAAATAGTTTTTAAGAACAAATACTTATTAAAAATATCAAACTCCTAATTTAAATGAATTGAGAAACTAATTAAAAACTCATTTAGAATTGATTCAGAGTGATTAGAAACTCAAAACATCAATTCCGCAGTTAAACTCTTCCAAATTGTCATTTTACGATTTTTCGTAATTTTCCTTAGCTTATTGTTAATCCATCAAAAACTGAATTAAAATATTGATAAAAATAAAAAATCGAAAGGAACAATGATAAAGAGATTGATAATGAAGTTCACCAATTTGGATACGTCTCTGGGTTCGTTTTAAACAACAAACCTATCCATTTTTAAATATATTGTAAATACATTATGAAAACTCACAACATGAAATGAATCATGCTTGTAAAAAAGCTACTTAACAAACCTTCAAAGAACTCAAATCGATCAACAATGTTCTCCCCTACCCGGAGCGCCACAAAGCATGATCCGTAAAGTAACACTAATCTTGTGTTTAAATAGTTTCTCAAAACAGATACTTAACAAATTAATCATTTCCCCAAATTTACCAAATAGGAATTGATTAAAAACTGATCGAAAATCTGATTTAAATGTTCCCAAAATTGAATCGAATATTCGATTTAAAAATGATGATTCATTTTCGGTTTGCACGATCAAAAGGATCAAATTACGATTTTTGAAAACATTGTGAAAGTGTTATAATTGCATCCAATTAATTAATTTATGATTTAAATATACAAATATCATAATAAACATATGCATATTGAACACACAACATGAAAATTGATAACGAAGTTCACCCGTTAATCGGGCTACATCTCTAAGATAGCTTAGAACGCCATCCGATCCATTAAAAATCAATTTACAAGTACAATGAATAAAACTTACAAAGAATAATGGATTTAAAATTTGTAAAAATATGCTTATCAGACCTTCAAAGAACTCTGAACTCGATCAACAATGTTCCTCACCTTCCTGTAGCATTTACAAAATCCATTTCCCCATGTTCTACGTCAAAAGTGGCGAAACATGCTTCAAATGACGTCAAACGAACACCAATTGGAAAAATAATTACACCAAAAAGAGCATCTATCGATTCAGTAAAACTCTCCATTTCATTTCGTAGTCCTAAAATTCCCTTAGGATGGATCAATTCTCCATTTTCTATAAACGCCCATAATGGCTTTTAACACATGCACTGAACAAAACTTGTTTAAAAAAACAATAAAGCCCCATATAACTACTTACAAGTTGTGAGTGAGTTGGTTGGAAGCCTTAGTATTTTGTGCCAGTCGTAGGTTCAAATCTCCAATGAACGAGATATTTTTGACATATGGGTGTGGAGAAATCCCACATGCATCGGGTTTGAAGTGGTCTTGAGGCTTAAAATAGGCTTGACATATTGTTTTAAACCATGGCTTCGGCCACGTCCCACTCGTTTTTGCCAAGTATGGGACATAATCCCCTCTCGCAAGATCAACCGTAGTGTTTGGTGAGTTAGGTTTGTGTTACTGCAAATTCACAAGCACCCCCAAATGAGTTATGGATCTAGCTTTTCTAAGGCAAACTCATCTGGTGTGAATGCACAACATTGAGCTTTCTCCAAGGTGTGGGACCTTGCAAGGTGAGAAAACTCTCCAAATTGAAGCTGGTTCTTACTCCTCTGTTTAGGTGTATGCATGCAATTTTGCAGAGGTTCTGATTCAAAATCCTATTCTAAAACTATCAAGGAGACAGGGTTGAGAGAAAACATAGAAATGGGAAACAAAACTAAGCAAAACAGAAAGGTGATACACCAAAGGAGTGCTTGAACTCCTTACTTTGAAAATATAGACACAAATCATGAAGATGCAGCAACAAAACATGCACAAATTACCAGAATGCAATGAAGGATCAGAAGACAATAATAATTGCATGAGAGGATTGAAAATTGATCACAAAACATACATTATCATGCCCAAATTTGATACAATATGTTCCATTGGCAAAGAGGCAAAAACGTGTTACAATCTCCATGGGAGGTCTGAAAATCCTTCAAATCCACTTGCTAAGGAGAAAAGAAGAGCTTGCAGAAGCAAGAACATCCAACATTACAAAATGAGCCAAAACTGGCTTTTAACCATGAAGCAGAATGGAAGAAAGGAGAAAACACGGGCAAATCTGATTTGAGATCTCCAACCACCGACAAGATTCATTAAAATGGCAAGGGCACCTCTACAAATCCACTTCCCAATGCATTCGAGCCCGCAAGACAAGAAATTGCCCATACCTCATTAAATCTGGTAGATGGAAATCTAATTTTTGCCTTTTCTAGTGCCAGAGACGTTTTTCCAATTTTCTCCCATGAATCTTCACCAAAATCCAAAATTGAGGGGTCCAACATGTGGAGAATTTCACCAGCTTTCCAATGATATAAAGAATGTGAAAATCCGAGCTCGGGATCGAAAGTTATGCCTCTCTAAAGATTTAGGGCAAAAATGGCGAAAACAGAGTCAAAATTGGGTTGGCGGGGTCAAACTTTAAAATTTTCCCTTTTCAAAATTTTCACAAAAATCTCCGCGCCCTCCACTTGCTTTGGGACACATGGCACCTCTTGGTTTGCCGAGGGAATCACGGGCTCAAACCTATCCTTTTCCTTTTAAATTTTCATTGGGAAAATTTCCCAAAATTTCCCCGCCCGCTCTCCCGGTGACACGTGGCATCGCCTGGTTCATTGATGGGATCGTGGGCTCATTTCTTGCCTTTTTCCCCTTTCTTAGATTTTGAAAAATTGTCCCAAACAGCTTCGCGCCTCCACCATTCCGCCATGACACGTGGCAACTTCAAAATGGTCCGCAGGCCTTGACCATTTTTTTCCATTTTCTTCCTTATGGGCTTGCGAACCAATTTTGGATTTTTAGCCTTTCGCTCCAAAAGGGCTAAGTGCCCAAATATCTCCCTGCCTCTGTAGATGCACTTCCTTCCCCCCCCCAGGTGGGCTGCGGGCCAAAATTTGCCTTTGCGCCTCCGCCAACTCTCTTGGCAAATTTTTCCAACTTACCTCCACTGGCCCGACCTCCGCCGCCACGTGGCACTTTCTCATTGGCCGCGGCCTTGTATAGGGAAAATTTCCTCAAAAACTCCGTCGAACCATAACTCAAAAATTACAAGGAGTTAGGAGGAAAATTTTACCTTTCTGGAAAGGTGAGAAAATTCTCTATTTGATGAAGCAATTTCCAAAATCCTTTGAGTGCTTGAAATGTGTGAAAATTGAAGTTGAAGCACAAGGAAGGAAAAAATGAAGGCAAGTTAGCCAAAATAAGCAGGGGGCTCATTTTGGATAACAATTTTGGTGACTCAAAGGGGTCATCTCTGCTTCTAGATGAATAATCAGTGGCCTTTGAAGCATCCATTGGGCATGGAGTCAAGCCTAATAAACTGATTCTGATCTGAACTATGAAAATCTGACCTCTGAGCCACTTGGAAACCCACTAAAAACTGAACTGATCTTCCTCAACTGCCAAGACAATGCACTATGCAAGAGTAAAACCAAAACCACAAAAACTATGTGCCAACATGAAAATCATACATACCCCAAGTGGGATATGCAGAGTGTGCACAAGCACTTCTTCTGCTGAAAGCAAACCTACCTACTCTACTCTAATTGGAAGCAAAGGTAAGCTAAACAAACCCTACAATTGGTTGTGCAAAATAGTTTCCTTTCTTCAAAATGGGCAGCCATACAATTGATTTGGAGCTGATCATGGCTGTTAGGATGAGTGGAAAATCAACAAGAAGCTGGTCTTCTACCCAAATCAACAAGGTGTCGACAAAACAAATCCAATACCTCTTTTAGTTTCTTTGCTTTTGGATTGAAAAGGTATGACAAATGATCCTTGGTACTTTGTAGCTCATCCTCATGCTTAGAAGCAAGCATGACTGGTTGTGGCTTCTCCTTTGGCTCCAATGAATCCAAATACCTTATTGGGCAAGGTCTAATCCGTTTGATATGCCCATAGCTCTGATTTTCAACTCCAAAAATGGAGTCCTCTTGTAGACCTTCTTGGATGGATGATGTGGAAGAGGTGGTGAAAATATTTTTCTCTTCCCCTTCCTTTTCCCATGAAGTACATGGAAGATATAAATCTTCCAAACTTGGTTCCAATGAGCTATCACAAAACACAGGCTACTATTTTTCAATGTTCTCCTTTGTGGCAGCAGGCTCTTGATGTTGGAGAATGAATGGTGGAGAAGAGAATGTTGTAATTTCAGCTGGCTCCTCCTCAAGACATTCCTCTAAGTCTGATAAACAATCAAACTCTTCGCTGTCCCGCTGTAACAAAGCTTTTCCCTCTTGCATGGTGACCTCCAAATCTGCATTTTCTTCACCATGTGTAGCTTCATTCTCAAACATGAAACTTGTCAATTCAAACTCATCCAAAAATTAGATTTTTGGAGAGATGAAGTGGGAGAGAAACATGAATTTTCTTGTGCCTCTTGTTCACAATTTGGACCTGTTTTGTTCACCTCCATAATGGATTCATCAATCAAATCAGCCCCTTCGAATGAAAGCAAAAATGTATCAATAATGCTTCCTTCTTGTTGCAAAAACTGACTTGATCTCATCCATTTGCTCCTCAAAAATGAGATTTTGAGCTGGTTTTTCTTCCTCCATGATGACTGATTTTGCAGTGCAGATTGGATCAACATTTTCTTTGGGCAAAGTGCTAAGGGAGACACCCAACTCATCACCAACAAACTGCTGATTCTTTTCCTCTTGTTCTTGTTCTTCTTCTGCTGCAAACTCAGCCTCAACCACCACTGTTTCTTCAACCCCAACTTCCTCTTCGGCTTTACCATCAAGGGGATTTTTGAAAACTCAAATTTGCAGCCCAACTCTTCATATTTTCTATCATTTCTTCTCTGTTGGGTTCCTCTTCTTGCTGTTCTCCTTGACTGGTCTTCTGATTTTCATCTTCCCAACATGGATCTGGGAATGCAAGAGGATGGATGGGTTGTGACTCAATTGATTTTGCAATTTTTTGTGGTTTTGGAGGAGGTAAAACTTCATTTTTCTTTGGAGGGAATGGCTATTTGGAAGGGAAAAGAGTAGAGAAATTGAGGTGGGATGGGAGACTAGGAGATGGAGAAATGGGATCAACATTTGGGGCAGCATATGGGAAACTTGAAGCTTGACACTGCTGAAATGATAAAGCTTGAGAGGGTGAAAAAGAAAGACAAGGAGCTGTTGAATGACTTACCCATTGACAAGGTTGATTTAGACTTTGCTCATATGCTTCTATCTCCTCAATCCATTGTGCAAGTTGGGGCAACATTTCAACCATGAAGTCCAGCTTCTCCTGAGGGTTGTAGTGTCTTGGAATAGGGCCTCCCCATGGACAGGGTGCTCTGAAACCAATCTGAAATGCCTTCATTTGTGCTTGAGCCCTTGATTGCACCATGTTTACCTCCATCTTTTGGATCTTCTCCAACAAATTTGCATTTTCTTCTTGACTGCCCTCACAATCTGCATACCCTTGTGCTTGACATGCTTCATAGCCAAACTGATTTTGGCATTGCTCATATGGATATGCATACTGGTTTTGAATTTGATCAGAATGCTGATCTGGAGGATTTGAAAAACATGTTGGAGGTGGGAAACATTGCTGCTATTGTAAATGTGAATCCCATGATGGAAATGAAGTCATGATTGCACAACTTCATGGAATGGAAAAGAGTGAAAGGGATGGAAAGAAGAATGGATGAAAAATGAATGAAAATGAATGGAAAGAGGGTCTGCAACTTCTGAGATGGGTTGTTTACCAGATGGAGTCGCCAGATGTGTTTGCAATTGCCTCCAAAGGCTGAAATCTTCACAGAACACATCAACCTGTAAAAGATGAAGTGGAAGACCTCTAAGGTCCCACCGGGTGCCAAAATTGTTAGTGTAAATTCACAACACCCCCAAATGAGTTATGGATATGATTTTCTAAGGCAAACTCATTTGGTGTGAATGCACAACATTGAGCTTTCTCCAAGGTGTGGGACCTTGCAAGGTGAGAAAAATCTTCAGATTGAAGCTGGTTCTTACTCCTCTGTTTAGGTGTATGCATGCAATTTAGCAAAGGTTCTAATTCAAAATCCTATTCTAAAACTATCAAGGAGACAGGGTTGAGAGAAAACATAGAAATGAGAAACAAAACTAAGCAAAATAGAAAGGTGATACACCAAAGGAGTGCTGAACTCCTTGCTTTGAAAATATAGACACAAATCATGAAGATGCAGCAACAAAACATGCACAAATTACTAGAATGCAATGAAGGATCAGAAGACAATAATAACTGCATGAGAGGATTGAAAATTGATCACAAAACATACATTATCATGCCCAAATTTGATACAATACGTTCCATTGGAAAAGAGGAAAAAAACGTGTTACAATCTCCATGGGAGGTCTGAAAACTCCTTCAAATCCACCTGCTAAGGAGGAAATAAGAGCTTGCAGAAGCAAGAACATCCAACATTACAAAATGAGCCAAAATTGGCTTTTAACCATGAAGCAGAATGGAAGAAAGGAGAAAATGCGGGAAAATCTGATTTGAGATCTCCAACCACCAATAAGATTCATTAAAACAGCAAGGGCACCTCTACAAATCCACTTCCCAATGCATTCGAGCCCACAAGACAAGAAATTGCCCATACCTCATTAAATATGGTAGATGGAAATCTAATTTTTGCCTTTTCTAGTGTCGAGACGTTTTTCCAATTTTCTCCCATGAATCTTCACCAAAATCCAAAATTGAGGGGTCCAACATGTGGATAATTTCACTAGCTTTCCAATGATATAAAGAATGCAAAAATCTGAGCTCGGGATTGAAATTTATGCCTCTCTGAAGATTTAGGGAAAAAATGGTGAAAACAGAGTCAAAATTGGGTCGGCGGGGTCAAACTTTAAATTTTTCCCTTTTGGAAAATTTTCCCAAAAATCTCCGCGCCTCCACTACTCCGGGACACGTGGCACCTCCTAGTTCACCGATGGAATCACGGGCTCAAACCTGTCCTTTTCCTTTTAAATTTTTATTGGGAAAATTTCCCAAAATTTCCCTATGCTCCACTCTCTCGGTGACACGTGGTGTCGCCTGGTTCGTTGATGGGATTACGGGCTCATTTCTTGCCTTTTGCCCCTTTCTTAGATTTTGGAAAATTTTCCCAAACAGCTTCATGCCTCTGCCATTCCGCCATGACACGTGGCAGCTTCAAAATGGTCCACGGGCCTTGACCCTTTTTTTCCATTTTCTTCCTTGCGGGCTTGCGGACCAATTTTGGATTTTTAGCCTTTCGCTCCAAAAGGGCTAAGTGCCCAAATATCTCCCTGCCTCCGTCGACGCACTTCCTTCCCCTCGCGGGCCTACGGGCCAAAATTTGCCTTTGCGCCTCTGCCAACTCTCTTGGAAAATTTTTCCAACTTACCTCCGCCAGCCCAACCTCTCGCCACCACGTGGCACTTTCTCATTGGTCGTGGGCCTGTCTAGGAAAATTTCCCCAAAAAACTCTACCGAGCCATAACTCGAAAATTACAAGGAGTTAGGAGGAAAATTTTACCTTTCTGGAAAGGTGAGAAAATTATCTATCTGATGAAGTAATTTCCAAAATCCTTTGAGTGCTTAAAATGTGTGAAAATTGAAGTTGAAGCACAAGGAAGGAAAAAATGAAGGTAAGTTAGCCAAAATAAGCAGGGGGCTCATTTTGGATAACAGGTTTGTTGAAATGACCGCGCTGGTAACGTGGTTAAAATAACTCGTCAAGTTAGCATGGTGGTTGGAATAACTTGACCGATGAGCTCGTAGGTAAGTGACTCACCCAATATGGAATATGTGTTGATTACGTGGGCCTTTCAAAAATATTTAGTAATTGAGCTCCTATCCTGCTACATGTCAACAACACAAGACACAACATAATATGGCATAAAACTATAATGTAATTGGGAAAATTAAAATTACACTAATATACCACGGTAGTCGGGTCCCCTTTCGAAACAAGAGTGGACCTCACTATTGAAAACCAATCTTTTGAATGCCTGTTGAAGACCAGAGGGTTAGACCAACAACATCCACGATCACAATTTTTCCTTGATCAACTCTGAATTACATAAATAGACTCTGTGCATGAGTCGACTGCTGAGACCTATGTTTTCCCTATTGACCAAGTTTGACCATGAAATTTGACCAATGATATCGGTAACATACGATGTCCAATTCATGCATTCCAATAGGTGTTGGAAATCTATGTTATCTTTTGTATTGTAATGGTTTAGGGATAAATAGGGAACTTCTGACCACCCATAATGTCCTCCAAATCACACCTCCCCAATAAAAACCTTTTAGTCCCCAAAAGTCCAGTCACCCAGAATCTGCTAAACGAATCTCTACATCACACCAATATAAAAACCAAATGGTTAAAATCAAAAATATTGAAATGCTTATCATAGAAATGGATTAATATGAAACGACAACAAAATTCCAAACATAAGCGAGTGTCTTACTGAATCCCCGTGATTTGACCAATACTATAGATAAAAAAATTAGATCAGTATGAAATGATGACCAAATGCCAATAATAGGTGGGTGTCCACTGACCTGCAAAAAATTTCAACTCTGCAAAATATCATTGAAATCGATCAATATGAAATAGATGACTAAATGCCAAACATAGGTCACATTGTCCATTGATCTTGTGAAATTACAAAAACCATCAACTCGTAAAATATCACTAAAATCGATCAATATGAAATAGATGAATAAATTCCAAACATAGGTGAGTGTCCTTTAATCTTGTGAAACTACCAAAATTTTTAACTTTGCAAAATATCACTAAAATAGATCAATATGAAATAGATGACTAAATGCCAAACATAAGCGAGTGTCCATTGATCCTATGAAATTGTAAAAACTGTCAACTCTATAAAATATCACTGAAATCAATCAATATGAAATAGACGACTAAATGCCAAACATAGGTGAGTGTCCATTGATCATGTGAAACTACAAAGTATTGTCAAGTAGATCAATATGAAATAGACAACCAAATGCCAAACATATGCGAGTGTCCAACTAACCCTATGAAATTGTCAATCATGAAAAAACATCACTGTAAAATATCACCCAAAGTAGATCAATATGAAATAGACAAAACACTTTCTCAGTAAGTGTCCAACTGACCTTGTGATACTAGAAAATCATTGCAAAATATCATGGAAATGATTTATAAATTAAACTACACAATGCCTATAAAGAGGTGAGAGTTAGATTGAATCCATGAAATTGTCAGTGAAGATTAAAATATCTATCCAATGTGAAATTGGGGATAAAATCAAACTGCCTGCACAAATGTTACATTTTAATCGGTGAAACTACCCATCACTGTAAAAGATCACTAGGTGCAACTGCAAACCAGTTTGTTAGTGCAAATAATGTACACCCTAATTGTAACCACATGTGACAGTTACAAATAAATGCCCAAAAATAAGGGACTTAAATCATGTGTAAATATCATGCATGGATGCAATAAGTTTCTATATTAAGTACAAATACAAATGGTGCCAAAATGGGTCTTATAAGCATCCATATTTTGCACACTAAAATGAAAACATATGCAAATCCAAAATTAGCCATATGGAACATGCCCATCGAACTAATATATTATGATGTCTAAATGACAATGGAATTTTCCAACCATAAATGTGAGAAGGAAATCCAAGCATGTTAAACACATGCATTTGGCTCTTCCCTATAAATGACACATTTACCTCTACCTACCTTTAACATGCTTCAAACATGGGTTAAAAACTCCTTATCAATCAACATGAATCTTATAAAAGCGATGGTGTAAAAAGCATGCTAATCAATACCATAGCTATGTAATTAAAAAATATCTAAGAAATTAGTTTTACCAAATCAAGGGATGATCCCTCTTCCCGGTTCAACAACTTGAATATAAGGCTACACCATATAAAACCTCATGTATAACGAGGTAGTGATGAAACCCCATGTTTTCAAATAGTTCCAAAACAAGGCATATTCCTTTCCAACATGCCACACAAAGGTTATCCAAACATGGATATCAAAACCCAAAATTGTGTAAAATAGCCATTTCTCATAGACAAGAAATGTTGGAATAATTTTCCTTCCTTGAGAACTGAGAATTATACACCCTATTGAGAAAAGGTTAACAAATTGTTGAATTTTAAAAACTTAAAGATTACATCCTACAATGTTTATAAAAAGTTGTGAATATAAAATCAACTAATAACCAATTAGTACCCAAATGTAAATGAGTGCAAAAATAATGTCCAATTCCCTAAACAATGTCCAAATGCCATCTCCATATCTTAAAATGGAATGGTCTTTTCACTTGCTCCTAATCAAAGGACATAGGCATAAAAACAAATACAAATTATACTAGAAAGAAAATCTTCACAATATGGTTTACCTCACCAAACATTGTGACCAATGCTAACTCTGATTAGATTCAATTCCATACCTTAATCACCCTGCAAGAAAAATCAAGAGAGATCCATCTGTCCCTCTCATCACATGGTTTCATGTTTTCTACAAACAACTTATACTCCCAATAACTACACACTGCAAATGGAATATCAACAAGCCCAAATGTATGCACAAAATGAATAAAACCAAGCTCAAAACTGATATCAAATCAACACAATCGAAAGTTAATCGAACATTCTACCAGGATCGATACCAAAACATGATCTATAAACTAACAACGATAACGTTTTTAAATAGTTTCTCAAAACATATACTTAACAAATTAATTGTTTTCCCAAATTTACCAAATAGGAATTGATTTAAAACTGATCCAAAATTTGATTTAAATGTGCCCAAAATTGAATCAAAAATATGATTTCAAAATGATTATTCATTTCTAGTTTGTATGATTAAAAAGGATCAAATTATGATTTTCAAAATGTTGCGAAATTCCTCCGGATCACTTCCAAAAGATTCTCTACACGTAAGGATAGGTTTTGGAGTTGATGAACATAGTCCTTGACTAATCCTATTTTTAAGTAACTTTGTTAATTAGATGAAGTAATTCTCTGACACACTAGAACTATAAATGTACGATTGTAGCTCTTCAATAAAAACTATCCACGTGACACTGAGACCATTCTTCTCCCTTTGAGAACATAACCATCAATACCAAATGAATTGGTTAGGTTTAAGATACAAGGATGCCATGGTAACCTTTTGTTTAGATGTGATATGATGAAGATCCAATAAATTATCCATTTGGTTAATCTAATTGAGTGGATATTTTCTATAAAAATAACAAATTTCCACTTTCGAAACATGTTATGGGCCTACATAGTATTTGTATTTGGATTTGACTCACTAGAAGGTCCACTCTTGCTATTCTATCCATTACCGTGACCTGAAGATCCACCTTGGTTGCTCTAAGTATGATTGATTTGTTGCTAATTTGAAAAATGATGACGGACCTTTATATTTGTACTAAGTTATTGCACGATACCATCCAATTGCTGATAGATATTTTTACATCTCCCTTATTGGCCATCTCGGTTGTAGGATTCACAGATCATACTCAAGTTGGCTTACCCTATGATCCACCGAGGTAAATCTTGGTGTTGAGGATACCGTAATTACCCCTTCTGAATCTAAATCCTCAACTATTACCCCATATTTATCTAAAGTTTTACCTAGAGTGACATGATTCTTTTTGTTTCTTGTGGAAGGCCCCGCCATGATGCCCCATAATAGTGGGATTTAGGGATTAGGGCCAAAATTTAGGTTTGGGGTTTCGAGAGGAATTAGGCTAATAGTGAAAAACTCAAAGAATAGACTCAAACTAATTTTTTATTCTCTTTCTCGAAAATTTAAAGAACTTGGAACAATTCTATAGTTTCAGCAACCTATAGAGCGAATTATGAAAAAACCTAAAACTAATATAATTTTTTCAAAACAATTCAAAAAATCTTTAAATTTGGAGAGGATCTTACTTGACTGATTTCAACACATCACACACAAATTTGTAGAAAAAGTCGCTACATTTTTCGAGATATAACCAAACATTCACAATTATGGTGTTGACACGATTATGGCTGAGATCAAGCTCGATACCACTTATAATGAAATTACTTAGATATATTTGAATATCAACATAAATAGAACCAAAGAAAACTAAAATATAGAGAAATGATCACAATATGCAAGTAGAATGACTTATCCACTTTGAGGGGGAAACCTCCAAACCATACAATAAGACTTGAGTGCTGAATATTTTGATCAACTAGTACATTCTAACTCCTATACAAACTATTCCTATGTTATGGACATCACTAAGGCCGACCCATTAATGATACTATAACATATGTAAAAGAGATGTAATATGATAAAAAGTTATGATAGCCACAAGTCGGTCATACACATCTAATGTAAGATATAGACTTAAGGGCGTAACATACAATCTTACCCATTTTCAAATATTTGACACCACCAAATAAAAACTCCCCCATATACAAAAATATAACTCACAAATTAAAAATTATCACCACCTTTAATGATATTTTACTCAAATCTTTGTGATTATAATACCACAATAAATTCACAGATTATCATAAACTATATCATCATTGACATATCACAATAGGTGGATGACTTACATATGATAAAAATGTTTGGTAATGTGGATGCATCATAGAAGGCACAAAATCTTGAAAATGGCTTTATAGGATACCACATAAGCTCAATCTAAACATTATTGAAGATATTGATGGAGAAGAATAAGTGAACAACTAAGACACTTCACCGCTAATGTACACATGAAAATATGCAAATATTTTTGAGTGGAACTGATTTGGATAATTACACTTTGTTATCCTCAAAAAGGCATTTTAGCTTTGTTAATGTATGAAACTATACAACAAATTTAATTTCATATGATACTAAAAATTTATAACTATATGAAATTTATTTCTTTCATGGTCACTCAAGCATAATGAATAACTATCATAAAGCGACGTCTGAAGTAAAATTAAAATAATGAAGCTTTGAAAATACCAAAAAATAGTTCAACATGTGTGAATCCACAATGTATGTGAATTCTACATGCCATGTTCTCGGTAATTAAGACTTTCAATGCCATATTGTAGCATTTATGGGAGATTAAAATCTTCTTATAGGTATCAAACACCGACATTAGACTAACATAAACATATCTTTGATTAAAACAAAGTAGCTAATACTACACATAGTAATTGAATATTAGATCCTTAGAGGAAATTCACATATTCTAAAAATAATAGTTTTGAAACTTAAAACTAATTTTCACCCCGATAAACTCCATCAATAAGACAACGAGTAATTGAATTAGCCCTCAAAAATAAGTTTATTTCTCCATTATAAAACTTAGATAACAAAAAAATGATACCAAATGTGAAATTTCATTTAGAATCTTAAATAGAATAAAACACTTCACATGATAAAAACTAGTTTTATGTTATATTCTATTAATCCATGAAATGAGAAGTAAAAATAAATAGAAGGAGTGTTTCTTGAGTGCTTCTTAACCCATTTCAATAGCTCATCCCAAGGCACCCACTAAACGCACATTCACGCCATTGATGAAGTCCTCGTGCCCTGCTATACTCAAGCGCTTAGATAATGTAAAGATGGTGGAATATCCAACTGTGATAGTACCATACCCAGAGGATGCTCCAAAACTTGGTTGGTTCAAAGACCATGAATATTGCGACTTCCACTATGTTAAAAGACACAAGACAAATATGTGTTTGAGATTGCGTCATTACATACAAGAGCTCATCGAGGAGGGTAAGATTGCTGTGGATTCTCCCCCTGAATTTAGAAAAGGTCCAAATAAGAAAATGGGTATATACAAAGAACCTTTTCCTAATCATACAGATAAAAAGAAAAGGAAACCAAATCAAGGAAAACCTCCAACGGCTATAGAACTGCCGCTTATGTTTACCCTACCAATGATAGTCCTTTTGATTCTCTCATAGGATGTATTAGCTCATCTAATGAACAAATCAACACTATCCGGATTTTAGAAAAGAGTTGTGTAGTAGGGACGAGACGTGCTTGCTTAATCATACCAGATCCCATGCCTATCCCTCAGGAAGGTCAATATAATTTAATAGATCAGTTAGAGAAAACACCTGCTAGGATATCTATTTTTGATGTCCTTAAAATCTCTAATGCCCACAAGAACATACTGTATAAAACATTGTAAAATTCAGGGGTTTTGACAGATGTAGATCCCACAAACCTCCAAGCCATGATTGCGCACCTAGGCTTCAATTATCATATTACTTTTGATTGCACTGCAATCCCGCGTAACAACCTAGAACATAACTTACCCTTATATCTTAAAGTGGTGGTTACCCATCGAAAAATCAAGAGGGTATTTGTGGACGGTGGATCTGGTCTAAACATTTACACTTTGAAGCTAGTTAAGTAGCTAAGTGATTCAAAACAGATCTAGGAGCTAAGACTATCACAATCACAACTTACGATAATGAAGAACAAGAATTAACGGTACTATAGTAGTGCCCATGGAAGTAGGCCCAACTTATGATGACACGATGTTCCATGTCCTTAACTTGGACCTTCCATACAACATGCTCCTGGGGCACCCATGGATCCATTTCATGCAAGCTATTCCATCAAATTTTCATCAGTGCATCAAGTTATGTCATGAAGGTCAAGTGGTTACCATTCTGGGTGACCTGGAACCATTCACACATTGTAGGGCATTGCACAATTTTTCTCGTGTGGCTTATGAGTGTCCTTCGGCGAGATGTTGTTGTCCCCCTACAAATGGAAGCTATTAAGAAACAAATAGATTCAGAGTCCCTCATGCCTTATAATCAAGACTTTCCTTCGTTAGTCAACCTGTTCTCTTCATGGGAGGCAACATCAGCAAAATATGGCCCAGGTGAGTGATTCACTCTTGAACAGGATTTGTTAATATCAGATTTATCAGTATCTCCTAGAACAAGGGGTAAGCCTTATTTTTAGTTCAAGAGCACTTGAGAGTAGTGTCCTAAACCATTGGAATTTTTTTCCATAGCGGTCTCCTATATGAGGAGAAAATGTTAGAAGATCCTACTAGCAAATTGCCAGAAGGTACCATGGCTTCATGCCATAAAGCACCTAGTACATCAAAGGTCACCGCATGATGTTTGTCATGGGCTATAGTGGGTTTGGATGTGGCATTAATGCACAAGGACGGCTAGAGGCTATTCCCATCCCTCGTTTTAAGTCAGATAAGTATGGCCTAGGGATAAGGCCTCATAATGGTCTACCCTATGAGAATGACACCACCTATTCTGAACGTGAGGACGTTTCATCTCATTTTGATAGCAACACAGATTCCTAATGTAGCCTCTACAAGGATCTTGCTTCCACTAACCTATTCCTAGATTCAACGGTCCTTACCTTATTTGAATCCATCCCCTTAAATAATTATCAAGTAGCCCTTGTATATCTTGAACTTATAGATTGGGATCAACAACTTCATGTGCCGCTAGACTTCTTTGAAAATGATGAGGCATTTGCAGAGTTCATGGGACTCAGGGATTCTATTCTAGCTGGGGACCACAAGAAAGGATTTGCAATTCAACTAGACACCTATGCATACTTTGGGAAGAAGCAGAGATGTGTGGACGTTTGAATAAGAAGATGGTAAGTAAGAGTACAACCACTTTTGAGAAACCTAGCAAAAAGGATAGACGGAAATCTCACAGTGACAAACTCTTTAAAAAAATCATAGATAAACAAAATGAAAAATCTAAAGATGAAGTAGTTTATCCATTAAAAGATGATAATGAGCTACCGCAGAGGTCAATCTTACTCTTCCCCTCATCCTACACGGATGGAAGATGCTTCTTAAATTCTTGATGAGGAAACAATCAACATCAACATTGGCTCGAAAAAGTAGCCTAGAATGATAAAGTTGGGGGCTTCACTCTCGGCTCGGGGAAAAAAAGATATTTGTAGAGCTCTTAAGAGAATACACGAACATATTCACATGGACATATGCGAGATATTCCTAGTTTGGACCCGAGAGCTAGTTGTGCACAACCTCGTTGTGCACTTGGATGCCAAACCCATCAAGCAAAAGTTGAGAAAAATGCATCCTAAGGTGGCACTCCTTGTCAAAGAAGAATTAGAAAAGCTGTTAGTTGCTGATTTTTTTAAACCCATTGACTATTCGAATAGATCTCTAACATAGTCTCGATATAGAAGAATCCTACCGGCATAAAAATCTGCATTGATTTCGTGACATTAATAAGGCACATCCTAAGGATGAATTTCCCCTACCTAATATTGACATGATAGTTGATTCCATTGCTGGTTATGAAATGTTGTCCTTAATGGATGGCTTTTCAGGTTATAACTAGATACAGATTGCAGAAGAAGATCAACATAAAACAACCTTCATCACCCCTTGGGGGACATTTTGCTACAAAGTCATGCCTTTCGGGCTCAAGAATGTCGGGGCTACTTATCAGCGGGCCATGACTATTATCTTCCATAATATGATGAATGACATCATGGAAAATTATGTTGATGACATCCTAGAGAAATCCAAGAGTAGGGGAGAGCACCCTGAAGTAATGAGGCATATTTTTCAACATTTACGAGACTATAAGGTTCGCTTGAACCCTAAGAAATGTGTCTTTGGTGTTTTATTAGGAAATCTTGTAGGGTTCATTTTTTCACAAAGAGGGATTGAAGTGGACCTTGCTAAGGTTACGACTATCACAGAAATGCCACCACCTACCATTCTCAAACAACTAAGGAGTCTACAAGGGAAAATTCAGGCAATCTGTCACTTTATTTCACAACTTGCGGATAAGTGCCACCCCTTTAACCATTTGCTAAAGAAAGATGTTGCATTCAATTGGGGGCCTAACTGTCAGAAGGCCTTCGTACTACTAAAATAAAGACTTGGTCAGCCCACCTGTACTCATGCTTTGCTACCCTAGGCGAGTCTCTCCTCTTGTACATTTATGCTACCCAGTTTTCTATTGGTGCACTGCTTGCCCAATATGACTTAGAACATAAAGAGAGAGGAGTTTACTATCTCAATCGCACCTTAATTGCGTACAAATTGAATTATTCATAAATAGAAAAGGCCTTCTTGGCAGTTTTCTTTACCTTCCATAAGCTTCACCATTATCTCCTAAATAATAAAACCAAACGCATATCCAAAGTTGACCCTCTCAAATACCTTTTTCCAAACATGCCCTCATAGGCCGAATGGCTAATTGGATCATTCTCCTGAGTGATTTTGATATTGAGTTTATAAATCAAAAATCCTTGAAAGGACATGTATTGGTTGATTAGTTAGTAGAATTGCCTCTACCAGGTACGGAACATTTGTGTCTAGATCTGCCAGATGCATCTATGATGTAAATTGAAGAATCCATAGAGTGGCAGGTCCATTTTGATGGATCGTTCACCTTCCATGGATTAGGAGTAGGAGTGGTGTTTATCACTTCCACAGGTGATGTCATACCAAGAGCATTCTGGTTGGGATTCCCATACACTAACAATATTGCAGATTACGAGGCACTCATCACAGGACCTCGGGCTAGCTATTACTTGGAACATCTAACAACTACAAGTCATTAGAGACTCTCAACTTATCATTAAACAAGTTAATGATGAGTACAAAGTTAAAGATGAGAAGCTCATTCCATATAAAAATATGGTCGAAACCCTGAAGGAGTACTTTACACAGATCATATTTGAGAAAAAACCAAGGTCACACAATAGATCCGCGGATGCTATGGCTACTATTGGGTCTCTGTTACGCATTCCCCCTAAGGAAAGTAAGATGCCTTTCTTCGTAGAGAATTTACAAGTGCCAACATATGATATGCCAGAGTCATGTTTGGCATGTGAAGTTGTTGGTCCCTTATCCCCCTGGTATGATCCAATCTTTCAATACCTACAAGATGACACTTTTCCACTAGACATTACTCATTCTGAAAATAAATCCCTTATCCGCTACATAGCTCATTATACCCTCCTAGGAGGCACCCTTTATCGTCATGGCTAAGATAGGAATCGCTTCACTTGTTTAGATGTTACTAACTCGATCCACGCCATTAAGGAAGTACATGGTGGTATTTGTGGAGCGCACACCAGCGAACATGGTCTTAGCTAAGAAGCTATTGAGACTAGGCTATTATTGTCCTACCATAGAATCATATTGCTACAACTTTGTAAAGAAGTGTGAACTATGCTAGAAATATGGAAACTTAATACATGCGCTAGCACAGGCCTTGTAGCCTATTGCAACACCTTGGCCATTCTCTAAATGGGGCCTAGATCTCATAGGGAAGCTCCATCCTTCTTCCTTAGATGGCCATACTCACATCATCACTGCCACCAAATATTTTACCAAATGGGTAGAGGTTGTCCCTCTTACTTATGTCACCGGTGCACAAATTTCAAAGTTCATCATGAACCATCTCATCTGCCATTACGGGATCCCTTCAGCCATTGTCACTGATAATGGTAAATCCTTCAAGAAAAAAATGGTTAAAACCTTGTGTCAATGTTTCCATATCCAACTCAAGTGGTCTACCCCCTATTACCCTCAAGGTAATGGATAGGAAAAAGCTACTAATAAAACCCTTGTGCGGATTATGGAGAAAATGGTCGTAAAACCAACCGTAATTGGCACTTACAGATACATCCTTCCCTCTGGGCCTATCAAACTTCCATCCACACTCCTACTGGCACGACCCCATATTCGCTCGTCTATGGAACTAAAGCCATCATACCTATAGAAGTAGAGCTTACTTCCCAAGAATATCTCTCGAGAGACTATCTTGATAAAGATGAGGACTACGAGAGTTGCTTGACCGATAGAGTTGGAATTATTAGATGAAAAGTGTATTAGAGTGCTCAATCACCTGAAGGTCTATCAAAACAGAGTATCCAGAGGATATAAAAATTCATCATTCATCGGGAATTTGATGTAGGAGATCTAGTTCTAAAATGAAATCAAAGAACACCGTCAAAGACAAAGAAAAGAAAGCTAAGTTTGAGGCTAATCTGCTAGGTCCTTATCTAGTAGTTGCAAAGTATGGATCAAGATCCTATAAAATTGCATACTCGGATAGTGAAGAGCTTCCAAAACCTATGAATGACATACAACTCAAGTGGTTTTATGCTTAAGCATGATGAGAATATTAGATAAGAACTAAAAAATAGAAAAAAAAGAAAAAACAAGCAAAAAAATGAAAAATTGAGAAAATAGTAAAGAAAAAAATAGGTCATCCACATGTGAAAACCATGCAATTGTGGCGTAGTGGGCAGGTCTTTGAGTGAAAACTGGTTTTTGGTACTCAAGGAAGATTCACCGGATGCAAGTCACTCTTACAACAGGATGAGTAACCCTCACCTAAAAATCTATGACTTCCTTTGCTACATCTAAAAAGCCTATTAAAGCTACCTTTGCCAACCTTGATCGGCTTATTTTCTCTTATATCTACATGAAGGACATTGCCTTTGCATACTCCCATCTAATGTTGAGAGAACCTTCACATTTTCACCTTCTTGTACATATGTGCATGGCATTTTTCCTTTTGTATATTCCCACATCACGTTGGGGGCATCCACGCTTCTTTATTCTTGTACATTACTTTCAGAACATGACCTTAGAAAATGCAAAAACATTCAGAAAATGGATATGCAAAAATCTAAACATTCAGAAAATCTCCCCTTTTAAGGATGAAGCTACGACAACCACACAACGTTGTCTTAGAAAACAATGTGAACAGTAGCCTTGAAAACTTATCTTTTTAGATAAACCCAAAAACATTAGAAAATATGTCAATGTTGTCCCGTAAAAACAAGGTAATGATTTAATTGCTTTTAGTTGTTGGTTTGTATAGTTTTGATTGTGAATACCTTTTCATGTGATGTTGTGACTTATTTTCTTAGCATGGGTTGGATCTTGTTTGAAATAATTATATATGGCATTTGATTCATTTGTAGCTTGTATGCATTTATTAGGGTTCATTTTACTTACTTAGATTAAAATGTCAATTTGATCTTTTTAGTATGTTTTATCAATTCATGTGTTTGCATCATAAGTTGTGTTGTGTTGTATAGGTACAATTGTTTAGCTTTGTTAACTTTTGCTTGTGTATTTGTCTCTTGCACAGTTGTTTGTTATCACATCTATCATCTATCATTCATCACATATAAAACATCATCTACTACATCATATATACAAAAATGCTAAGTATAACATCATGCATGTATGCTAAGCTAATCATCACATATCATATCATCAATGGGGGAAAGAGGGGTTGCGCATAATCACAAATCTATCCCCCCCACACCAATATCATCTAGTATCATCCCAAGTGCTAGAATAAGAACTCAGAAACATCTCATAAAAATCTAAAAACATGTGATACTCTCTATGGATACATCATCAATATGAAAGCATGAAACATACACATCTCTAAATCTAAGGTATGTCACATACATAGAGGAAAGGGAAATCATACATCATGATGCAATGATTACAAAACAATAATCAATAATCATACAAAGCATAATCATAGTATAACATGACAAAATCATCATCAAAATGTCCATATAATACATGTATAATTGTCCATGTCAATACTCAAATGTACATCATCGATACAATATGCCATCTAACAAGGGCATGCATCAAAAGAATCGAGCCTTCATCAAGAGGCGCCATCAAACAATGGTACATAAAACTATACATCAAAATCATCCTTCATAAGAGGCATATATACAATACATATGTACAAAAGAAGAAGTAAAGAGCTCAACCACGCTCTCTCCCTCACCGGGGCTCCCGAGACCATGACCTGGAGGTCGAAAGAGTGGTGGCTATCATGGACCAACACAAGGGGTATCACCATGATGTCTAGCTAGCTGCTATCCAGTCACCTACTCTATAATAGGCTACCGAACTGATCTAACTCGAATGACCTAATCGCTGTGACACTGAGCCTATCATGCTCACACTGATCGCTCAAAAGGTACCACTCACTTTGCTCTACTGGGACTGCCCCTGAAATAAGTAGTCCTATAATATAAATCCTCACCGCTGGACCTCATGACATCCCGTGTCGATCAACATCTCCGGAAGAAATAGCTACCTATATAGGCGACATCTCGCTCACCTATCAATCTGCCACCACTGTCGCCTGAGCTTGTCTAGAGCGCGTAGTCTCGATCTCTATCTACGGTGATACTCTACACTTAGGCTCATTCCTGATCTCTCTACGTAATATAGCCCTGTGACTATGCCTGGGCATGGTCCCTCTGAGTAACAACCATTTGCACTTGGGTCTAAGACTGATGTAAAAATTTAGTATCTCGAGCCCCCTGTGTGGCCATCTCACTAATCTTACTCTACCATAGGGTACTATCACTACCCTGAGTGGCCTGTGCTCTAGCTTGATCTCTCTCCAATGTCAAAATTTGTACTTGAGCATGTGCCTGATCTCAATCTGCTGTAAGGTCATGTACCTATGCCCTGGCTACATCTCTCTCCCCAACCACCAGAATCGAATGACAATCACCACACTGTAGAATCGCCACCGAAGAGCAACCAGCTTTCCACCATCACCACCACCCCTAGAGCATGAGGTGGTGGGCCCTACTCTGGAAGTACCTACTGGAGAGGGGTGTAAATCCTAGTTGGAATGCCTACTGGGGAAACTCTATGTCAGCTGCCCTGAACACCTATCTCGGCCTAGGCACGGGGCCCCGTCCCCCGTGGCTGCTATAATGCTAGACCTTGTCCCCGCCATCATCATCATCATCATCATCATCATCATCATCATCATCATCATCATCATCATCATAATGAGTCGGGACCACCGTCATCATCATCATCACTGTCATCACCGCCAATGACTCCACCCTCGCCACCACTAGGAGGCCCCACTGGAGGAGCTCTCACACCGACATTATACACTCGCCCTGGAAATAGTCAAACGATGTGGAAGCACACCATGGTACCATGGCACATACTCAGGTGTAGTGCCCAGATCTCTAATCTGTCTCAGTGGCACCCACATAACAGGTACCACCTGTAGGAAACTAGCCAATGCTTTGTATCTCGGGAAATCTGTGGACCCATATCAACGTACTCTTAGGCCCTGCGAGCGTACCACCTATCTGGCCCAAGAACATCCTAGGTAATGCCAAACTGCCTCTGGCACCGATCCACCCTGTATAACTCCCGCATATAGCTGTGGCTGCCTAATATAAAATGCTCCACTGTGGCAGTACTGAGCTCTAAACCGTCCTCGGGCCACTGGAAATGTTTGTAAGGCCTCCAAACCATGGAAGCCTACTGTAACTCATCAAGCTCGTGGCGATAGTGATATGCATCCCCCATATATGGCCACACATCATCCCCTGTCGGGACCCAACCCATCGTAGAAGGCTCCTTGGAGCCCAAAATCTTAAAACACCTAAGGGGTGACCAATGGCAATGTGGTCCCACGCCCAAATCTAAAGCAAGCGGGCTGGTCCTACCATCTTCTATTGGAGGTAATCAAGTGAAGGTCCCAGTATAGGTGTGCTAAGATGCACCGACCCCAACAATATGTCTCTCCTCTACCAAACCGCGTATCACTTCAAGGAGCCCGAGTGAAAATGAAGCACCGTTATTGTCAGGGAGTAAGAATCCACTGAAAAAGGCCATCATATAAACCACTACTCGGTCTAGCTCTAAGTCCTCAATACACCGTGATAGCCTAATACTCATCCCATGTTGTGGTATCGTCGGGACACCAAACAACTCTATGATATATCACTGAATATCAATCCAACGGCTCATAGACTGGATAAGATGACCCTGGATCGGGACCTGCATAATATGCCACACGTCCTTGAGAGTAATCATAATCTCCCTAGTCGGGAGCCAAAAGCACTGACTCTCGCTATGCCATCACTCTGCTATAGCTATCAAAAGGCCATGATCTAATGTGATCTAGGGCATATCCGCCACATGAGCCAATCCCATAACATATAGAAGGCTATCCAAAGTCACTCTATCATCATCATCAAACTGGGCCTCTATCGTCGCTAGCCAACCATATCACTCACGGGTCTATAGGACGGGTAGTATACGCTGCAAACAAGAAAACACACATGTATCAGTTAAACATTTCTATCTACTTCTATCTAAAAATTTTGGTAGATCACCATTCTTCTATCTTATTTCCTAAACATTTCACTTTCTTCTAGTTTGTCTTCTTTCTCCTTGGCCATTTCGGCCGAAGGGTGTTCGATCCCTTTTCGACACATGTGTGCCTCTTCCGACACTGCGCTCCCATCCCGACGCATACGTGCCTTGTCTCTTTTTCTCATCTCGCACTGATGCATGCATGCCTGCATGATGATGCCAACGCGCTTGTCTTCTTCACACATACATGTGCACGTCCCGTACCCCCACCCAAAATGCGTATGCGAACCTTTTGACCTATGCATGTACACGCCCTTTCATTTCCCTCCAACCGCTATGTGTGCACGTATCCATTTTTTTTTTGATACGCATACGCGTACTTTGGTTGCGTTGGTTTTGACGCATGCATGTGCATGCATAAGTCAAAATTCTTCTACCTAGCCTAAAAGCCCTAAAAAGTGCATTAAATGCATAATTTACAAGGAGGGATAGGCCACTCATGTAGGGTCCATCTGCTGGGTCTCGCATGAACTCTTGGATGCGATCTGCTCATCTCCTCTTGCTCGGTAATCTCACCATCTCACTCTAGGGTCTGTCGCTCTCGCTCGCGGTAAAAATTTACAAGAAATCTGGTATAAATGAACTGATTGTGATTGATTTACCCCCCAGGTGGGTATATTAGGCTACCAAGATTCCCCTAGGGAATGTTTTATCCTCTGTGATCATTCTAGTCCCTCTTCTATCTCGCCGAGATGATTATTTTTCCATTAAAATAATTATTTTTACTCATTTTTGCATCCTGGGGCGCTTAGTGTCACCCTGCGGTCATTTCTTCATTACATTGGAATGATTTATGCATATTTCGGTGTCATTTCTTATCTTTTTTTCTTCTATTTTTCCTCTATCTTTCACCTGTCGTGATGATTATTTTTATTAAATAATTATTTTTGGCTTGTAATTCTTCTCGCTAGGGCATTTTATGTGTTGACTAATGCCTTTGCCTTTGCCTTTAGGTAGTTGTACATATTTTTAGGAGATCTTTGATCTCTTATACAAATTCTACTAGACCAATCATAAAATTTAAAAATTGTAAAACCATCTAAAAAACCAAAAACACTGAAATACTTCGAAAATAGACTAAAAATTGGTAAACCACTCATCTACAATTGAAATCTATGTCTCTCGCATGGCACTCATCCCATATCTTGCTGAAATTTTCAAATATTTTGAAACAACGACTTGTGGAGCATTTAAAATTTTCAAAACATCTACCAAAGCTTGCTTTTTACTTACTTCGTCTCTACTGGGCACTCTTAGTTTCCTGGTACTATTTTTGTCGTGCACATTGCTCTTTTACTGGACTCAAGTGTCCTCCATCTTTTCCCTTGCATATACACATTTCTTGGGGCATCATCCTTCACCCTTGTCATTTATCAGAACACTTGGGAATACATCTCGATAACAAAATATTTGTGTAACTATCTTGAACGTTGTTGGTTTAAGTGTGTGTGATTGTACTTATTTCCCTGTTAAGTGAGATTGTTTATTTCTCGTATTGCATTACATTCATGTATGTTGCATGGAGTTGGACATTTTTAGCACAGGGATAACTATTTGTATCTTGGATTGTCATGGAATTTGATGCCTCTGTTGTATGCTTACATTTTAATAAGGACCGATGATGAGGATTCTAAGCAAAATGATGATTATGTATTGTTTCTATAAAGCATTGGTTTGTGGATAGCTCAATATCCCTTTTTTACTTTCTCTCCTACTTTATTTTTGATCGATCGATCAAGTTTCTTTGTCACCCCATCGACACTTGAGGGGGCATCCTTCATCCTTCATCCTATTAATTTTTCTTCTACCCCTTCAAAATTTTCTACTCGTTTACGTTTGTCTACTTTCTTTGAAGTGACGTAGCTTACGTCACCCCAAAGAGGGGAAAATGTAGACACCTGTAGTTTGATCAAAGCACTATTATTTCTAATATTGCACTTACTATTCTCTTCCTCGCAAATTAAGACACCTCGTCAGTTAGATCTATCTAACTCCCCTCTTACGACACTCTTTTGGTTGTATTTCCTCTTGTAAACTAATTAAATAGGTTATAATAACCTCTTCTTGGATAATATTCTCTTCTTTACCACCTCTATTAGCTCCTGGAATATCAATCCACTTCATTGGATTGATTAGGCCTTTCAAAACCCTCCCAAAACCTAATTTCTCTCTAAATAGGATTAATTACCCTCTAAACATGGTTAGCTAGTCTTAACCATGATCAACCTCTCTCTAAAACTAGTCAAATCTTACTTTGACTTGCTAATTAACTTGTTGAATCTCTTTTAGTCCCACATGCACCAAAGGCCTCCCATTTTCCAAATGGAAAACTATAAATAGCCTACTACCCCCCTCTCATTTCTAAGAACACTTCTTCCCTCTAACCTAAACTATAATATTATTGCTAGGATTAGGACCTTTTATTGAGCTATTTGCTTTGCTTTTGTATTTCTATCACACAACATGGAGTAAATGGGAAGAACCATTGGCCTTGAAGCCATTAATGGTGAGATCCCATTATCTTGAAGCATAAACTGATTGCTTAGATCCTTTTAGGTTCATTTACTTTAAGCTTTCAAGAATAGAGGTTAACTTCATTTGTTTAAGTTACTTGTTTACTTCAAGTTAATGCATGAAAATAGGATTCCTTTCTCATTTCTTATCATATGGTCCATTGAGGGGATTTTGCACAAATATTTGGGGTTCTTGAGTGTTTCTTACCCCATTTCAATAGCTCTTGCAAAACCTTTTATCAACACAGGAGATCTCCTATCTATGGAGTCTACCTAAAATCTCTCAAACAACTCCACTATTTTGATAAGTTGTTTCAAAAATTGTGACCATTCACTAACTTACATAAACACACAATATTCTATACCAATAATGTAATTGAATCATATAGTTATATAGTCTTAAAAATGTGAGCAATATCAAACAATTCCTCACAAATTATACACCTAGATAATATTGAAGAAAACCTAGATCTATCTTTTCAAACATATTAAAATGTCATATTTCACTTTTTAAATTGGTGATGGCAAGATCAATAACATATAAAACCAAAATCATTATGTCATCATCAACTAATCTTACAGAGAGAGTAGGTCCAAAATCAATTATTTGAAAACAAGTTTCTCTATGATATTTATAAAATTTTAAATACTCAGCCCATGGAGCATTCTTAAGCCCCTATAAAGAATTCACCAACTCGTAAACCATATGCTATTTTCTAGGAACTCAAAATCCTTGTGGTAGACTCATGCACACTTCTTCCTCCAAATACCTGTTTAGAAAGGTAATTTTAACATCCATTTGATAGACCTTCCATCTAAATTAGGTAGCAATAATAATGACCATTCAAAATATTATCTTTTTACATTAGGAGAAAAAGTTTGATCATGATCTACTCCTTAATGTGTATACATTTGATCAAAAATATGATATTTGTAGTTGTCTATAGGGTCACTTGATTTACATTTAGCTTCATTAATCCACTTATAACCAATGTATTTCCTAACTTGGGGTAGATCTGATAAAACCCAAGATATTTTTTTAATCAAAGTATCATAATCCGCCTTCATTGGGGATTCCCCTTCATGCTTACCTTTTACCTCTTCAAAAGTATTTAGCTTAAACATTGATGAAATAGTTAAAGCTAGAGAAAACATTACTCTCACTATTTTACACAACTCATTTCCCATATCTTGTAGATATTCCTTCCATTATTCATAGAATCTCACACTCTTGTACAACCTTCTCTATGAAATAATACCACTCCGGTTTTCATAAAAATTATACATATATTAAAAGTATCCGTAGGCTTACCATTACTTGAGAAAATTATAATTTTATCATCTATTTTAACATCTCTATTTACCATAACTTTGTTTGTGGAGATATATTAGAATCTATATGATTTGGACTGATCACTATGAAAAAAAAACCATATACATTTTACTTTTAACATCTAAAGCACTCCTTTTTCCTTAGAAATTAATACAAAATTAATATAACCAAAAATTCAAAAATCACTTACATCATGTGTTGTACCTGACCATGATTATTTAGGAGTTATGTTTTGTATAACTTTACACATGCTTCTATTAAGAATGTACATAAAAATATTAAAATTTTCCCAATACTAAAAGGTACATTATGGCTTTACACCATACAACATACCATTTCCATAATTGCCCTATTTCTATTTTCCATGACTCCTTTTTCCATGAAATGTAAGGATTACATATACTATCTATGTATACCTTCCTTCTTGTAGTTGCCTTTAAATTGTTTTAAGAAAAAGTTCCTATATTATTAGAGCTTAGATCTTTGACTTGTTTAGTTGACTATTTTTTCCAAAAATCTTTTCATACAACAAATTTAGAAAAACAATCATATTTTCTATTTAGGAAATACTCCCATATTTTTATAGAAAAATCATCAACAATTAGTAAGAAATATAGAGCTCCATATATAGTATGAGTTTTCATTGGACCATGAAAATCACGTGTACTAGGTTGAATACGCCTAAGGCTTCCATGCCTTACGTAAAAACAAATGTCTAATTTTCTTACACAATTGACACCTTGCTACATCCTTATTCTTATAGCTTATATTGGATATGTATGACCAACTTGTGGCTTACATAATCCCTTATCTTGTCATATGTCATTCATTTATGCTTTCATATGCTTAGTAGGTCGACTTAGGTGATGGCCATAGTATAGGAATGGTATATATAGGAGGTAGTAATGAGTTTTGATCATCATATTGAGAACTTGAATCTTATTGCATGGTTTGGAGGTTTCCCCCAAGTGGCCAAGTCATTATACTTTCATATTGTGATCATTCATCTTTATCTTGGTGTTCTATTTTTGTTGATATTCAAATCTATCTAAGTAATTTCATTACAAGTGGTATTAGAGCTTCAATATGAACATATTTGGGTCAAAACCCTAATTTTTAAGATTATGTTATATCTTAAAAAAGGTAGCAATTTTTTTACAATTTTAAAACTAAAGTTGCAAAATCAGTCAACTAAGTTTCTCCCAAAATTTCAAGATTTGTGGACTTGTTTTTCGCAAGTTATATTCATTTTAGGACTTTTAATAAATTCACTTGATAGGATTCTATTTGAGGAATTTTGGTATATTTCTTATATTTTTGGAAAGCTTGCAAAAATATCTAGGTTTTGTAACTTCGCGTTTTTCCATTTGGCCTATATCAATCTACAATCTTGAACCTAAGTTAAAACCCAAAACCCCGAATTCTTACCCTAATCCTTGTATACTAAGACCCAAACCGTACATCACGACATAATGATCAAATAGAGGAAAAGTGAAGGGTCATTCCACCCCAAGAATGACTCCAAATAAGGAAGATATAGTATTTGATTCCTTATCTTCTCGGGTACCAAAATTGTCAACCAACTTTAGGACAAGGTAAATAATATAGTAGATAGGGATGACCTCAACACCGTGTAGGCCCACGTTGGTAATAAATTAATTTTAATAAAGGAGGAAATGAGGATAAATTTTGAAAATGGGTTAACCATAATGAAGGGTGAAATAAAAATGAAAGGAATGATAAGAAGATTGTTCCATGTTGCGAAGATCTCAGATGATAATAACACACCACATTATATTTACAAAACAAAAGAGCTAAAATATCATATATGGAAATCCATCATAATCCATTATTCTCAATACATTAGAATTGAATTACATTACATTGCTCAATAAGAAGGATGTACATATAGGAGGAGGGAAGTGAAACTAATACCTAGATTAGCGGTGAAGAAATCCCACTAACTGATACTGGTAGTTAAGTTAACTCCACAAGACTAGAAAGCTAACTCCACACAAGTGGTAAGCTAACTCAACACAACTAGTAAGCTAACTCCACATAACTAGTACACCTAAGGAAGTTAACCCAAAAAGTTTAGGGCTAATACAAGTGTAAGAATTATCCCGATAAAAAATAGAAGGATAAGTAATAATCTACACTAAAACCCCTATAAGCGTAGCTTAGGTGGGTGGAAAAGGAGGGTTAAAAAAGGCCTTATGAGGTACCCACGTACAATAATTGGGAAAAAGGGACACCTGCAAGGTACCCAAAACTAGTAATAACAAAGTAAAGAGAGAAAACTCCCGCTGCAAGATATCCCAAGAAGATTATCTCCAAAACTCATACAATGCTTTGAAGAATTTTGGTGTGCACTATGGTCCAATCCACTTCTTGATCAAAATCTCAAAAACAAATGATCATGGGCTTTACCGAATAACTTATGCAAGGAGACTATTAATGGAGTGATGTAGAAAGTGTAAAAAACACCAAATATAATTGATCAAATGTTAAAAATAGGTGTGCCACGATCCAAGAATAATAACCAAGGAAAGGACATGAGATCCAAAGAAATCGGAGTGCCACGATCCAAGAAAAGCCAAGGTAACAAGGTAAGGACACACAAATCAAAGAAGCAAGATCAATCACACTCTGAGATAGGCGTGTCATGATCCAAGAATAATAACCAAGGAAACAAGGCAAGGACACGAGATTGAAATAAATAGGAGTGCCAAGATTCAAGAAAATCTAATGTAACAAGGAAAGTACACGAATCCCAAAAAGGCAATATCAATACATAACAAGAAAAGGACATGAAACCTGATAGTATCAACACCACACCCTCCCATACTGTTGAATGGGTAGAGTAATGCTACAAATCTATATGAGTTGTCAAAATAACTACTCAAACACTTGGGTTTCACTAGAATAGTTCCCCCATAAGAGAGACTGTTAACATGCCAAAAAAGTGTCAAAAATACAAATCTAAAATATCTCAACAAACAAGAGAGATAAATGTTGGCACTTTATAATTGAGTGTGTGTTACAAACATGACATTTTAAATTTTTAGTTTATTTCTCAAAATAAATAGTTCTAGTGGAACAAGCATGAAAAATAAACACTTTTGAAAAAATGACACTCAAATCCGAGTTACGATCAAAAGATACAAAATTTTCAA
This sequence comes from Taxus wallichiana var. yunnanensis, assembly GCA_018340775.1. Classification (NCBI taxonomy): domain Eukaryota; kingdom Viridiplantae; phylum Streptophyta; class Pinopsida; order Cupressales; family Taxaceae; genus Taxus; species Taxus wallichiana. The sequence goes on along the minus strand of CM031237.1, from coordinate 998,404,641 downwards.
GTTTTTGCTTTAATATTTATTTAAAAAAACATAAAATGTCTTTTTCCTTCACTTTCTTCGATTACTTTTATTGGAAAAAACTTTCCAATTTAAGATCTGCAAAACGAAAGAAGAGAAAAAAACCCAAAATTGAACATCAAAACCCGAAATGGGTTTTTTTATTTTCTCGCTTCTCTAACACAGATTTCCAAGATCCCCAAAATTAGCACAAATCTACAAGATCAAAAAATCCTCGGCACACAAGAACTAGATGGATGACTACATCATCTACATCTTTGATACCATGAAAGGAATGATAAGACGATTGTTCCATGCTACGAAGATCATAGATGATAATAAAACACCACATTAGATTTGCAAATCGAAGAGCAAAAATATCATATATGGAAATCCATCATAATCCATTATTCTCAATACATTAGAATTGAATTACATTACATTTATCAATAAGAAGGATGTACATATAGGAGGAGGGAAGTGCAACTACTACCTATATTAGTGGTGAATAACTCCCACTAACTGATACTTGGTAGTTAAGTTAACTCCACAAGACTAGCAAGCTAACTCCACATAACTGGTAAGCTAACTCAACACAACTAGTAAGATAACTCCACATAACTAGTACACCTAAGAAAGATAACCCAACAAGTGTAGGGCTAACACAAGTGTAAGAATTATCCTAATAAATAAATAAAAGGATAAATAGTAACCTCTGACAACAACAAAAAATAAAGATTGAATCAATGTGGAAGGAGATGATGAACACTCTTTTAAGCATGAATACTGACATGCATTCCCATTTGAGTCACATGATTTCCTCAAGCAATGCACAACTAGATCCAAATCACACCAACCAAGGAGGATCCTTTTGCAAAACATGGTGGATCTTCTAGCCAATGGCGTAACATTATTCCAAAAGTGGAAATGTGCAAGTTCAATGGGAATGATCTGATCACACAGATTAACCAAATAGAAAATATTTTTGACCTACATCATGTTTCAAGTTGAAAGAAGGTGCTAATGAAATCAATGTATCTGGAACCAAAACAATTCACTTGGTATCATTTTTTATGCACTCAAAATAAGAATAAGGCTCTTAATATCACATAATCAATAGTCACCAAAATATTATCTATGAACATATCTTAGATTGAGCAAGAAATACTTAAGCCGTTTGGAAAAGATAAGAAAATCATGGCCAGAAAGGATTATATTCAACAGCTCCATAGTTTGTCATTGCATGTGGATACAATTACATATGAAAATTTTAATGATTTGTTCTTAGGTGGTCTCAAGGATCACATCCAACATGAGGTATGAATGTTTGATCCACTTATTGTTTTTAATCTATTATCATGGCACATAGGGTAGATAAAAAATTCATCACCATGAAGAGGAATAAATTCACTACCATTAGAGATCATAACACCTTAGTACCATCATTCCCTTAATCTATAAAGTTGAAACCTCAAAAAATTGAAGAGAAATGAGCAAAGGGTTTATATTTCAATTGCAATAGTAAATAGAGTAGAGGACATAAATGTGTAGAGAAGAAATTGTTTTACATTGAAGGGAAAAATGAAGAGGAAGATGATGATGAAACATCAAGAAGTAGCAGTGCCAAAGGAAGAACTTGAAGAGCCTCGGATGAGTATCTCATGTCGCTCTATTTGGTATTAGCACTCCACAAACACTTAAGGTGGTGGGATACCTTAAGGATAAAAGTAATGGTATTGAATGACTCGAGAGTACACATAATTTCATCAATAATAAGCTAGAAACATGGATAAATTGTTTCATTAATATAGTACATGAATTTCAAGTAAGATTACAGATGGCGACATAATCCAATATTCAGGGGAAATTCTATATAATCAAATCAAACTTATGATGGGCAACTATAATTTGGAGGTCCATATGTTATCTATTCCCATGGGGAAAGTTGATATTGTCTTAGGTGTTCAATGGATCTCAACTTTGGGCACCATATAGATGAATTTATAAGAATTGTTCATGCAATTTCATTATGAAGGAAGACAATTTGAACTCTGAGGACTACAGGAAAAATGTCCACAGTTAGTTAGCTCTAACCAAATACATAAGATTATAAGAAAGGGGGTAGAAATACTTGTATCACAATTGTTCTCTATAGAAGTTCAACCACCACATCCCGATATTCATTACGTTATTTTTAACTAAAAGGTTGTCTTCGAGGAGATAAAAGGATTACCTCCAAAAAGAGATCATGGTCATGCTATTTAGTTAGTTCCAAGAATCCAAACCCTTGACATTAGGACTTATAGATACCCATATGTGTAATAGATTGGGATTGAGAAGATGATAAAGGAAATGTTCAAAGAAAGAAAGAAAGTATTATCCATCATAGTTAGAGTGTTTATTCAACTTCAACGGCGATGATGCGTAAGAAGGATGACCTATGGTGCTATGTTTAGATTACAAAGAACTTAACAAGTACACTATGAAAGATAAGTTTCCTATTCCTATCATTGATGATTTTTTAGATGAGTTGCATGGTGCACTTTATTTTTAAAAATTAGAATAAAGGCGAGAGATATTCATAAGACATCCTTCGAACTCATCAATGCCATTATGAGTTTCTAGTGATGCCTTTTGGCCTTACTAATGCACCATCCACATTTCAAAGTTTGATGAATTCTATATTTTAACCATTCTTATGGAAGTTTGTCTTGGTATTTTTTTATGATATCCTAATCTACAACAAATCATGGGAGGAACACTTACATCATGTAAATAAGGTCCTGGAAGCTTTAGAGCAACATCAACTATATGAAAATCCTTCAAAGTGTTATTTTAGGGTAAGGGAAGTGGAATAATTAGGCCATATTTTCTCTCATGAAGGTGTTAAGATGGACCCTTACAAGATAAATGCCATGGTGGAATGGGAAGTTCCCAGAACCATCAATAATTTGAAAGGTTTCTTAGGGATCATAGGGTACTACCATATATTTGTAAAGAACTATGGATTTATAATAACACCACTCACAACATTATCAAAGAAAGACTCATTTCATTTGAATAAGGAAGCTTCTATAACATTTGAAAAATAGAAGGAGGTAATTTTCACCACCTGGTGCTATCAACCCAAAATTTCTCCAATACCTTCATCGTTGAATGCGATGCTTTAGGAAAGGGGATAAGTGTAGTTCTCATTCAAGAAGAAAACCCCATAACATTTGAGAGCTATCAACTAAAGGGAAAGAATTTTTTGAAGCCCACCTATGAGAAGGAAATTATGATAATATTACATGTAGTCAAACAATGTAAACCATACATTGATGGGTAACTTCAAGGTAAAGACAAATCATGATAGTATAAAATAATTCTTGAGTAACAAATATCTTCTCAAGAACAAAAAAATTAGTCACAAAGATGTTGGCTTATGAATTTGAAATCATTTATAAGAAATGGAAATAAAATTTTGTTGCTGATGTACTATCTATGAGAGACGAGTCCAAAAATTATTGTTATGTTACATCTCGATAATGAAGGTGGATTAGGTAGATCATGCAAGGGAAACATGGCAACAAGATATAAAGACCCACACTCTCATTCAAAATCTCTAACAGGATTTAAGTAGCTCTTTAAAATTATATGGAAGGGTGATACATTGCAGTATAAGGACACGTTATACTTTTTCAAGAACTCTACACATAAAAATCAGGTTCTTTCATAACTTCATTCTTCTCCACTAGGTGGCTACTCTAGGTTCTTAAAAAATTATCATAGAGTTAAATAAGATTTATTTTGGGAAAGGTTAAAAGGACATGTTCAAAATTTGTGGAAAAATGTTTTATGTGTCGAGTGTAATAAGGGTGAAACCATTAAGATACTAAGTCTCTTATAACCTTTGTCTATTCCTAGTTAGAGATGGGAAGATGTCTCTATGGATTTCATCACATGATTACCAAAATTAGAAGGGAAAAGTGTAATCATGGTCATGGTGGATAGACTTACCAAGTATGATCATTTTTGTGCCCTATATCATCCTTTTATAGACAATGCGGTTTCCATCTCTTTTATGGATATAATTCAAAAGGTCTATGGGCACACAAAATTATAGTCAACGACCATGGCCCTATATTTACTAGCGAGTTTTTTGGACTGATTTATTCTATTTTCTGGTACCCAATTGGCTTAGATTTCATCTTATCATCCCTAATCTAATGGGAAAATTGAGGTGGTAAAAATGTTTAGAGGGGTATCTTAGATGTTTTACTTTGGATAAACAAGAATGATGGGTGCAATAGTTGCCACTTGCAGAATGTGACTCCATTTCATATCTCATCCAAAATATATCCTTTTTGGAACTATACAGTACCATCCTCCATAAACCATCTGTATATTGAAGGTAAAACCTAAAGTGAGAGTAGCCGAATGTCACATTCAACACCAACAGGATGTACTCTCTTGGCTTAGAGAGAATTTGGAATTGACACAAACCACTATGAAACAAGTTTATCAACACCATAATGAGCATAAATTTGAAGTAGGATACTTTGTTTTTGTATGATTGTATCCATATAAACATTTCTCATTAAAACAATAGAATAAGGATAATAAGATTGCACTTAAATACTACGGTCCTTACCATGTTTCGTTGAAAATTGGTAGTGTGACATACAAGCTAGAGATCCCTTAAGAAACTAAAATACATCAAGTATTCCATGTTTCTTGCTTGAAGAAGGTCATTGGAAAAAAAGTGTCAACCCAATTAGTGATAACTTCTATGGAAAGGATGAAAGCATCATATTGGAGCCTAAAGGGATCCTTCGACGCACACTAAAAGACGAAGGACAAGAGTCATTACTGAGTATTTGATCAAGTGGAAGAATCTAGATAGTGAAGATGCAACATGGGAAGTGAATTATTTCTAAAGAACATCCACATATTTCCAACATTGCGGAAAATATTTCTTCTAAGGGGAAATACATGCTACACCCTTAGTCCTATAGCTTATATTGTATATGAATGTATAGCTGACTTATGGCTCACATAATCCTTTGTCTTGGAATATGTCATTCATTTATTCTTTCATATGATTAGTAGGTTGGCCTAGGTGATGGCCATAATATAGGAAGGGTATATATAGGAGATAGTAAGGAGCTGTTAATCATCATATTGAGCACTTGAGTCTTATTTCATAGTTTGAAGGTTTCCCCCTTGAAGTGGCTAAGTCATTATACTTTCATATTTTGATCATTCATCTCTATCTTGGTGTTCTTTGGTGTTCTATTTTTGTTAATATTCATATCTATCTAAGTAATTTCATTACACACCATACAAAAAAATTATAACTTTCTTGAATTGAAAATAGCCCATTCACCATATTATTCTTTCTTAACAAATTTAGATACTACTAAGGTGACCATATTTTTCATGCCAAATAATGCTAGTGTTTTCAAATGAAGTAAGTGCATGTTCTTATGTTATTTTATGATATATTAGATTTTATTCACCCCTTTCCTAATACCAACAAAAATTACTTTCTTATCATTTCTATTAACTACAATCTATTTATTTCCTTGAAAATTTACAAAAAGAAAGTCATTTTTGGTGATCTCACTAATAGATAGTAGGTTCTTGTTCAAATCATGTACATATCTAACATTGGCAAATGTATATCTAAAGAAATTGTTTAATGTAACTTGAATAACCCCACATACTATAAGAAACTGAGTCCAAAGTTCACCAAAGGAATGATTTACTAGTATTTATGTTAATGAAATCCACATTCTAGTCCATATGACACGTATAATGTCATAATACTCCTAAGTCAAAAGTGTTAGATTCATGACTCGTGGACTGGCCCTAGAATGCCAAAAAGGAAAAGTCACTTGGTGTCTCCTCTTTATTACTTCACCAATATCGACATACTAAAATTTATTTTGTGCACTTGCCATATCTTGTTGTCATTTTAAACAATCCTTCTTAAAGTGACCATATTCATTATAGTAAAAACACTTTTATTTAGAATTATAAGATCAAACATTTCTTTTGGAGGCTTATTTTGATGGAATTATTACATTCAACTATCTTCCATTTCCTTGAAACATGCAATGCATTCAATATTAGTAGTAACTGAGGTTGAGGATATTGTTTGATATTTCCTCTATTATTTCTACATGAGAGGTGTGTAAAAATTCTTAAATTCAAGAATTTGTGTCTCCACTATTAGGTCCATTGACTAAACAAATGATTCATAAGATGAAGGTAAATTGTACAATACTAATGCCACCTTATTATGATTATCCACTATCTTTTCAATGTACTTTAGCTGATCACAAAGATCCTTAAGACAAAAGAGGTACTCTAAAATAGAACATCATTCTTGTAGATTAGTGGAAAATAAAAATTCTTAAAAAATAAATCCCTTCTAGCTTCAAATTCTTGATATTTTGTAGTTAAATATTTCCACAACTGAGATGCTTCAATTACATTTCTAACATAAGGTATTTGATTATTAATAAAAAAATAATTTTATCATCATTAATGCTTCCTACGCATCTTACTAAAGTCACCAACATTATTTGTAGGCCACTCTTTATCTAATACAATTTGATCTAAATTTCTATACTCATACCATAAATATTTTATGACTCCAAAAGTTGTAGTTTTTATGGGTTAATTTCTATGTATCAGGCAATTCCAAATGTTGGTTCATATATATTTCCTTACAAACTTGACCTCTCGATTGTTATATTTTTTTCACAATAATATAGACTACTTTTGACAAATATTTCTTTACAACTATTTTTAATTTCCCTTAACCAAACTACCTTGCAAATTTCTAATCCAAATTCTACCCATTTTCTTATTAAGTAATTATTTTGAGAGCTTCTCTTAGTGTATTTAATTAACCATATAAGTTTATATGTGAATAATATGCACTTGTAATATATTTCATGGATAATGCTTAATCTATTTATATAGAAGAGTATCAATCAAGTTATTGAATTGATTAAATTTTTCTATTAATAAATTAAAGATTTTTTTATGCAAGCGAACTACTCTACAAACCTTAACAATAGCCTCTTTTTGTATGTATAAAACCATAGAGAGCTAGTGTTTGAGGTATTCATTGTGGAAGAGAGTTATGTTTATACCAGTGAATTCAAGTTAGAGCTATTTTCCAAAGGGAATGTCCAACTAAGGGATGAGAAACTAGGGACTACCTCCAAGCCTTAGGACCCTAGCTTTTTTAGGCATTCATCTAGAGACAATTGAATATGATCCTAATATAGTCTAATACCTACCACTACTCCTAACTAAGATAAAAATTACTCTGGGAAAAATGGGAAAGGGAGAACATATTAAAATAAAATGGGTGGGGATTACACCAAATAAGAGGGGGACACTCTTCTTATAATTTTAGAGATAATGCATTAGAATCTTACAACTATAAACCACACATAATACAACCCATAAATATTATAAGGAAATGAGACAATCATAGAGAAATAAAGGGTTATAGTATGCATATTTTTTTTTCGGAGTGAGATGCACTTTGGACACATTGCAATAAATCAACACATAGACTAGGTACAAAGTGAAACAATGGGAACGCAAAAGGGTAGAGTTTACCTACATCCAGAATAGAGGACCTCTTTATAATGAAATCACTCTACAATTTATATAAGGGAAGAGAATATATGAGGAGAGAAGAGTGGAAGGTTGAGATTTGGATGCAAAACATCCCATCCAAATGAAACCATGGATAATATATCACCCAAATTTGAATCCTAACTATAAAATCCCTGATAGAAAATGATAGGCCCCAAATATTTTGAAGGGTAGTGCATTGATGGATAATATGTCTACATGAGATGTTGAAGTGTTATGATCAAGAAATTTCCTCCATCAAGCTTTGAATCCACCTCCGACTTGCATTGAAAGGAGAAAATGGTTGGAAAAAGCTTTGATTAACTACTTCTATAAAAACATAGAGGTTAAGTTCTCAAGATATGTTATATTTAATGGAATTATCAAATACACTCTTATGTGATTTGTTGCCTTGAATCGAAATATTGGGCCCAAAAGAAAGAGATCTTATTTCCACCCACACCATTAAAACTTGGGAAATTTTTTATTTTAACACTATAGTCATGTTCCATTTTCCTCATTGGGCCATGTGGTCCATATGGCAAGATCTAATTGGCCACTAAAAAAGTTGCCACTCACCTTTTCTTAGGCTCTAGTTATGCGGACCCCTTGGATTGGTTCCATGTGGCATGCCATGATTACATCGGGATCTTGTTTTATTCTACACCATGTTTCCATTCCTCTTGGAACATGACTACATATGAATACACCATATGACCTAATCCCATCTTCCTACCTTAACCAAATTTCACTTGAGATTGAGGCCATGTGTAAGCCATTCGGGCCTCCACACTATGCCAATTCTACCCTATTTTTGGGACACATGAAAATCATTTGGGTCTCAACATATTTGGTTAATCACCACTAAAACCTCAGTATTTTGTAACCTAAATACATGTAGACACGCCACTTATCACCCATTTGAGTCCACATGTTTATAATAATTTGCTTGTTTGTATAACACAATCCCAAATTTTCATGCCTTAGTCAATTTCATTGGGCTTGGGGCCAAATGTTGTTCATTTGAGTTCTCATATTTTTGGTCATTATGGACTCTAGAGCTTGAACTCATGCCACATGGAACTCATTTAGGTCTCTACACTTCTAGCCAATTGCATTTTTCAACCTGTTCTACTTAATTCTATCTAATGCATAATCGCATGGGATTGCACCATATGGCACAATATTATGCAATTTGTACCAAATTTTTAGCCTTAAAACCAATTCTTATCAAGTATCCTAAAAGTGCTCCACATGCCTCCTTATCAACTAGTTTCATTCCTTAGTCAATTTTCTTTATACTCGGGGCGAACACTTAATCAATTTTTAAAAAAGTTTAATTATGTGGATCCTTTTCTCCACTTAAAAAAGGGAATATTTTTCTATATAAACACACGGGAACTACCTCCCCTTCTAAATATGGGACTGATATCCAATGTGAAAACCTTACCCAACAACATTGACCATGGTAAATGATATTGGGATTATTTCTACAGCTTAAAACCATGCCTCTGCAATGATTTTGGTGAGTGGAACGACATATCACATTATTGATTGACTGATTTAGGCATCCCAAAAGCAATATAGATGCTCAAAATCCATCCAAATATGACTATAACACAATGAAAATATCAATATTCCCAAAAATTGATTGTGCAAGTAGTTACAAATCTTTGAAAGATGAAAAACATGCCGAAACCCAAGTGAAAAAATTAAGATGGAGCACTGAATGGATGAAAATTGAGGGATATAACATGATTCCATGCTCAAACCCCTTCAAGATGCTTCTTGCATGATGATAAAAGATATACAAACTGTTAAAACCCAAAATAATACGTGAAAGCTCTTGTAAATGCGAGGAAAGAGGAGAAATGTAGTTTAGATGCATAAAATATATTAGGAGGTTCATTTTGGAATTTTTTTTGGTAAATCACATGGTTCATTTTCCTACTAAATGAAAATATTAGTATCCTTTACATTCATTGGGAATAGATTCTACATGGAACACTTGAAATGTGACCAAAAGAAGCTAGGAAACCCTTTAAACCTTTTCCTTTAGATATCCTTTTAAAAATTTTGCAACTAGCTACCTCTAAACAACTCTTTCAAGAGTGGCTCAAAATACTTATCTAAAAATACATATTTCAAAATAAATATGTACAATGTGTGAAGTACTTGTTTTGTAAAACTAAATCATATTCTAACCTACTCTAACAATTTTAATGACAAACTAAACAAACCTAGAGATTGGTGGGAGAAGGAACTCCCTTTCTTGATGAAATACGACCATGGAATGAGTTTTACAAAGGTTGATGATGCGGGAGCATCAAGCATGTACATAATTTATTTTTCATTTTTAATTAGTTTTGGTTTGAAATAGCTCTAGGAGGTCCTTTTTAGTGTTTCGTATACTTCCCAACCTTCTTGGGTCCCTCTATGGGTGTTATGAGGTCATTTTGAATATATGAATTTCTAAGTTGAAACTGCGATGTTTAATGTCAAGTGTGAAAACATATAATAATGTTAAAAGGCCTAAAGGGCCTCATGTGATGTAAGAAATGTGTTTTCACCCACCCAAGTAGGTTTACCTTTGTTATGATCAATTTTACCATGGTTAGGGTTCATAAACTTATTGTAACTACCTCCATTTGGATTATGAAAGGAGATATTTGAATGGAAGGAGTAACGGGAGTTGGGAAAGTGGATAGAGGTTGTAAATAAGTGTGAAAGATCCATAATGGATCATAGGTGTATGGAGGTGTTTTCACCTACCCAAGTAGGTTTACCTTTGTTATGGTCAATTCTACCATAGTTAGGGTTCATAAACTTGTTGTAACTACCTCGAGTTTGGCTCATGAAAGGATGTATTCGAATGGAAGGATTAACTAGGAGTTGGGGAAGTGGATAGAGGTTGTAAATAAGTGTGAAAGATCCATAAAGGCTCGTAGGGGTCTGTATGAAATAATGAAAAATCTTGTAATGCAAATCTTTGGTTAAATAAAGCATTTAATTTCTTGTAAACATGAATAATAAATGATGGTAAAGCTAAGTTCTTGTGTTTTTTAGTTGTGCATGCTTTGATAGAGAAACATAAATTCTATTTTTATTGTAGTATCATTAGAATGATAGGGTGGATCTTCATTTGATAAGACTGCTAAAAATAAGGGGTAAGATTCTTGTTGACATGACAACTCTATGTTTTAATGGATTAACTTGAATGTACAAGTTATAGGGAGAATAAAATAACATGATCAATGTGAGGAGAATATTATGAAGTTAAAAATTATAAGAAATACCAACATCCTTCATGCACGAGGAGGTAAGTGGACTGATTTATAGTGTTGTGATTGTTTGATGTGATTTGCAAGATGAATAAACATCAGTAAAGATATATTTATAGTTATTGGTCTTATAAGTACATATATGCATCACTTAGTGAGATATATGTTGGGGTAATAATGTCAAGTGGGGATACCTTTGGGTGGACCACCACTTCACGACCCTTTGTTTTAAAGTTTATTTAATAAACTTTATTATGTTGGTCTTTAACAGTTTAGAGTGAAACGGTACAACCAATTCAACCATCCTATATAAATAGGGAGACCCCTCACGGGATTGGTAAGAAGATTGACATATCAGATTTTAAGATCATTGTGATCATTATATTGTAATTGTGAGAAAATGTTATGTAATTATCTCTGTGAGACCGAGGAGTGAAGTGGAAGTGTTGGGTAAAAGTGTTTGTGAAATTCTTAATAAAGTCAATGCTTTATTCTGAGTGGGTTTTTTCCTTCGGGTTTCCCCACTATAAATTTGGTGTTCTGTGTTTATTTACATTTCAATTATTTACTTTCTGTTCATGTTCTATAATATGCAAATATAAACATCTTAATCTATGTTTAATCACTGCACTTCATAATCTATAATCTTCAACAATTATATTATGGATTTATAATTTGTTAATTATTCATTCTCATTAAATCCCTAACACAATATCAACGCTGGTGGTTATGCTTGTGCAAAAATAGATTTGGATGTTTTTGATTTACAGGAGTAAAGAACTTGAAGTTTTTTGGATCTGCAAAACCCTAATTGTTCGCCATCGACTTCAAGTTAAACGAGTTTAAAATTCCAAAATTTTCTCCTTAACAATTTGTGAATATTGGTTGGTTTGTTGATTAGATTTGACTTATACACTTTATGTGCATAGATATGTGTTTTTGTAACCTATTCTTGGTCTTTCACGATTTAATTTTTTGTCTGAGATATTTTAATTATTTTGTGCCCTTTATATATTATTATGGATGTGTAAATTATTTAAAATAAGTTATTTTATTTTATGGTTTGTTTTGGATTTTTTTGAATTGTATTTTTCCTAGAAGGATTTCTAAATTTCGTTGTTTTTTGGCTTATTCTCATGCGGGTTTTAGGTCTACAATTTTATTTTCCTTGGAAGAGTGACAAAATTGTGACACTTGTCCTTATTGCCTTATGGACTTTGGGCCACATGCTTTCATTTTATTTGATTGCAGAGGAGCGGACCCAAAATTTAATTTTGGCTCATTTTGATGACTTCACGTCTGCACAGAGCCATCTCTCAAAAGGATGAAAAAATGTTGCCATATGTCCACTTCAATCGTTAGATCATCGCCAAGTCTTTGCCTTTTAATTAGCCTTATGTTTCTTTCACTGCGGACCTAAAAAGACATTTTGTTTAGTTTTTTCTCAAGCTTGAGTTCTCGTAGGGTGCATCTCTATTTGAGAGTGCTATAATTATGCCACGCATCCTCTCTCTTATATTGATCTTGAGACACATGTGCCCTCTATATTTTTGATCCAAGTGACACATGTTCATTTGTTTGTTCACTATGTACCCCGTTGACCTTGTCAAACCCTATTGCGGACTCGATAAACTATATGTATTAGTTTATTCTACAGACTTCACATTCATTGGGCATATCACCTTTGAGAATCACCATAAAGATGACACGTGTCTTGTTACTTTGCCTTGATCTATGACAAGTGTCGCCTTGTTTGATCACCATGTGTCATTTGACTTGTCACAAACCCTATCGCATGAACTGATAAAGTTATTTCTTTTTGATTAAATTACGGGACCTCACATATGCCGGATGTTAGAAGGTCGAAACATGCCCTCTTTTGTTTGTTGATTTGTGATTCATGTTGCCTCCTTTTTGTTCATATTTCATCTCTTTGTTTTAATATTTTCCAAGTGTCTTCTTCTTTTCTCGTTTGCTTCTTCGCATATCCGGACCCAAAAATCTTTCTATTTTATTTAATTCCGTGGACCTCACATCCGTTGGGATAATTTGTTTGAAAATTTATCGTAAAAAGACACGTGTCCTTGTTGACCTTGTATGATCTTTGACACATGTCGTATATTACTTTTGTAAGCTTTGTTTTATTTTTTAATTAAATGCATTTTTAAAAGCTGTATTTCAACTTGGTCTCGAGTTGACTTGCTCGCGAGTCAGTTAATTAATTTATACCGAGCAAAGTGTGTCTTGTGTGTAGAGATAGCTCATTTTTTTGACTTGATTTTTCTCTCCCCAAGAGGAGTTTGTTATTTTTAGTTAAATATGTGTTTCATAGCTATTTTGTGTGCCTATTATTATTATTAAAAATGGTCAGAAATGCTAGTTTCTCAATGGATAAATATTAGTTATTAAATAGAACAAATTATAGTATTTGGAGAGTTAGATTTAAATATTGTTTTATGACTAGAAAATTAGGGGATTTGATCACCGGTGTGGAAAAAGACCCACCAGAAGACAAGAAAATCTGAAAACCTTATCTCCTTCTCTCAAAGATCACATGAAGCCCTATCAATCCTATTGCAAAGCATAAGAGATGAATTTTTAATGCATATAGGTCATATGGATTCTCCTACTTGATGCATGGAAATAATTAGAAACTATGCATGAAGGTAATCATCTTTCCAAGATAATTAAACTAATTTTAGAATTGTTTACAACTCCCATGAAGGGGGATGAGAAAATTGTTAATTACCTAGCTAAAATTAAAAATATTAAATCTCAGTTAGATGGATGTAATTGTGAATTGTTTTAGGATAAGATTTTATATTTTATCATTTAGATAAATATTCATGAAAAATTTAGAAACTATATCTCCATTCTTAACTCTAAATATCAAAATGAGTCTGATTTACTTGATTTGAATACTTTTTCCTCTCTTTTGATTCAAGACAGCGTGTTATGGAAAAAAATTATTCTAAAGAGAATTCCACTCGGAACTTCTCACTCAAGAATAAAAAAGTAAACATTCTAAATTAAAAAATTAAAAACCAACTTTTAAAACTCCTAGTGAATCTAAAAACCAAGAAATTTAAGAGTTAGTTTTGATGGTAATTGTCATTTTTGTGGAAAATTTGGCCATAAGAAAGAAGAATGTAAATTGAAAAAAAAGTCAAATTTCAGAAATAAAAAATGGAATAAATTAAATAAAAATCAAGATGAAAATGAAGAGAATAATCATAGACCTGATGTAATAACTCTATAAACTACATCTATCACCTCTGAATGAAAAACATGTCTTATCTTCCTAAATGAACGATAATCAAATTGTACCAAGCCAAGAAAACAGATGCTAATCAAACACCACGACCAATAAGATGAAAGCAATTCGCCAAATAACTTTACATAAAAGCTTTGCAAACAAATGAGCAGTAATATCATATATTATTATGGAACTCAATGCAATACATTGAGAATGGGCCTTGCTTAAATAGGCAAGGAATAACAATCTAAGAACTAGTCAAGGTCGTAGATCAAGCCATGAATCAAGGAAATAACTAGTCATCAAAGAACTAGTCAAGACCATAGATTTAGGAGAGAACTAGACATCAAGGATCTAGTCAATACCATAGATCAAGGAAAAACTATACCTAACAACTAGATAATATCTCCTAATATCTAAATAAGATAAAAGAAATATCCACACACATAAGTGGGTGAGGATAAATACAATAAAGGTAAATAAAGTACCTAGGTGAACATGAGCTAAGGTAAATACCTACTCTAACACCCCCCTCAAGTGAAGCTAGGGGATAAAATAGATGTGGCATGTCCACGATGAGTCCCGATAACTAGGCACGATGAGGTACTCATGTACAATAACTAGGAAAAAGGGACATCGTAAGGTACCCAAAACCATTAACAATAAAGTAAAGAGTAGTAAAACCTGCTCCAAGGAATCCTAAGAAGCTCATCTCAAAAAAATTGTACAATGCTTGAAGAATTTTGGTGTGCACTGTGGTCTGAATCCACTGCTCGATCATAAAACTCAAAAACAACTGACACTGGGTTTCACTAGAATAGCTCCATACAAGGAGACTATCAATGGAGTGATGTCAATTATTGCAAAACACCAAACATAATTTAATCAACTGCTGCAAATAGGTGTGCCACGATCTAAGAACAAAAACCAAAGCAACAAGGCAAGGACACAAAATCCAGAGTGTCACGATCCAAGAAAAGCCAAGGTAACAAGGCAAGGACACAAAACCCGAAGAAGTAGGATCAACACCACACCCTCCCATACTGCTAAATGGGTGGAGTGGTGCTACAAATATGTATGAGTTGTCAAAACAACTACTCAAAAACTGATAAAATAACACTGGGCTCCACCAGAATAGCTCCCCCACAAGAGAGACTGTCAACATGCCAAAAGTGTCAAAAATACAGATACAAAATCTCTCAACAAACAA
This sequence comes from Taxus wallichiana var. yunnanensis, assembly GCA_018340775.1. Lineage (NCBI taxonomy): Eukaryota > Viridiplantae > Streptophyta > Pinopsida > Cupressales > Taxaceae > Taxus > Taxus wallichiana. The sequence goes on along the minus strand of CM031237.1, from coordinate 998,389,253 downwards.
GAGAGATACACTACACTTGCTAAAAAAAATGCTCAAAACAAGAAGCATCACAATGTAGAAGGTATAGAAAGTGGAATAAGAGGAAAATGGTGGTGGAGCCATGCCTATAGAGTCCTCTCAATGAATGCCTATGTCGTCTCCATGAGTGATCAAATATCCACCCCAAATCAATACGGATGGATGAAGAAGATGCCTGCATATGACTTGGTGCAAAATGTACAATGGGTGCATGTAAAAGAACATCAGAATGTGTGTCAGGTTGATCATGTCTGACAACTAAAATCTCAGGTTTCTCAAGCCTGAGTGAAGATGTAGAACTCATGTGTTGCTCAGGATCCTCAGAAAGAGTCGAGCAAACAAAAAAAGGAGCTCTGTCAATGTGTGATCCCAATGAAGTATCTACTCGAAAACCAATGTCATGATGAGAATTCCACTTCACATGTGGAATAGAGGAAATAATACCCTGTGAATGTTTACCAATGACTCTGCTAGTGAGACCCATAAAATGGAGCATGCGAGAACTGAATGCAGTGGTATGCTTCCCAAAAATCCATGCAACTGAGCATAAGTAGGATACACAACATGTGGTACTGTAATAGGCACAGATGTGGAAGAACATGCAATAACAAGCCTCACAAGTTTAGAAGCATCAAAAGCGGGTTCAGGCTCAAATCTGGTATATCAATGTTAGTGGGTACAAGAGCAACAACTGCAAGTAGACTAGGAGCATGGATATGGTTGTCCACAATATGATGGTGATGCTGTAGGCTAGCAAGTTTGTTCTGCAGGGAGTGCATTATTGTATCCTTATCGAGAATGAGTGATTGTAGAAGAGAATTTCTCTTCTTGAGTGATCTATTTTCTTCCAAAAATTTTACAATATCCTCTTGAAGTCTACATACTTCAGAGAAAAGCATATCATTCTCATAATCCATGATAGGTACAAATTACAACTCCCAAAAATTTAGGATGTCGGGCTCAGCCAAACTTACATCCACAATTGATTACAACACTCCTCCATATTTGACACTTTATAATTATAGTGCAAGTCACAAATTAAATAACTTCAATGGAAAGAGTACGAAAAAACAAGCACTTTTGTAAAAAAAAATGGCACTCAAAACCAAGTTATTGATCAAAATATACAAGCTTTTTAATATTTTGCTCAGTTATTTATTTTAGTTGCCACTAAAACAAAATAAATTGTTGTTGCCTTCACCACACAAAAAATTAAAGGGGATGTAGTTAAGCATGAATCACAAGCTTTAAGCCCTCATATGACCAAAGTCTAAGGAATTTAATGGGTGGACCCCTGCCAACAAAGGAAAGATTCGAAAACCTTCCTGTGCGTAAACCGAGATAGATACATGTAATGTGAAAAACCCCAGTATAGATCTCAAGAAATGCAACAAACACGAATAAATAAAATCACTTTTTTTCCCTTGGCTTGAATCCTGAGGCATGCCTGTGTGCTTCTCTGCAAAAATAAAAAAACCCACAAAAATGACTACCTCCAAAATTGGCCAAGTTTATAGTCGATCTTAGGGTTTTCACACCTTCTCGAATCCAATGGAAGCCTCTGTTTTGCATAAAAATGCACACAACAACAAAATACGACCAAATCCCAAATATATGAATACACAAATAATTTATTTGCAAAATAAAACTTACAGACGGATGCCAACAACAATCTCCAACTCTGATACCATGAAAGGAATGATAACCAGATCGTACCAAGCCAAGAACACAAATGCTAATCAAACACCATGACCAATAATATGAAAGCAATTTGCCAGAATAACTTTACATAAAACCTTTGTAAACAAATGAGCAGCAATATCATATATTATTATGGAACTCAATGCAATACATTCGAATGTGCCTTGCTTAAATAGGCAAGGAATAACAATATAAGAACCACAAGGTTGTAAATCAAGCCATAAATCAAGGAAATAACTAGTCATCAAAGAAATAGTCAAGACCATAGATTTAGGATAGAACTAGACATCAAGGATCTAGTCAATACCATAGATCAAGGAAAGAACTATACCTAACAACTAGATAATATCTCCTAATATCTAAATAAGATAAAAGAAATATCCACACACATAAGTGGGTGAGGATAAATACAATAAAGGTAAATAAAGTACCTAGGTGAACATGAGCTAAGGTAAATACCTACTCTAACATCTTCTTGTATGATTTGATTATCTGTTCATATCAATTATCTATCAAGTCTTATCTCACTATTTAAAGGTTTAGAATAAGATATTGAAGGAATATATGTTATTTTATAAAACATTTCCTAACATGGTTAGTTGCTAAGCATATTGTTATGATAGTTGTTATACAACTAGTGCTTAACTTTTATAGTTGGTTAAAAGTGAAATCATATGATTTATATTATGCTTATTATGATATTATGACTCTAACCATACTGATATTGTGTTGGATATACATCTAGATTTGTGTTCAAGTGTTTTTGGTGCAGGTGCCATCACTTAGAGCAGCGAAAAATCCATGTGGCTAAAGAGGCTGTTGAAATTAATACACATGGGAGCTAAAAGAAGTATTCCTCTTCTATGTGAAGGCCATATTGCTCTTGATAAAGAATCCAATTCAGCATCAAAGATAAATTTATAGATATCTTCACCAAGCCATTGTGTGCTTTGAAGTTTTACAATTTCTCTGCCTTTTAGAGTTTCCATTGAGGGGGAGTGTGCATGACAATGCCACCTCTTAATGGCCTGTTGTAAACTTCTAATACTTCCTCCATTTTGTGATAAGTAAATGTTTCACGCTATGTGAATTTACTTGTAAATCCCAATGAAGCATTAGTTATGGGAATGCCTTGTTTTATAAAAGGATCCATAATTTGATATAAGTCTTCATATGTAAAGCACTTGTCCTAAGAATTTTTATATGGGAAGATCTGTATGATTTCCCTTGTTTACATGCTATCCTGAATCATCATTGATGATTTATGGATCTGTAAATATTTTTGTAGAAAAAGGTAATTTGGCATGTTTTGTTTTTTTTTCCCACTTAACATTAAGGGGGAGTGTTGGGGTAATAATGTCAAGTGGGGATACTTTTGGGTGGACCACCACTTCACGACCCCTTTGTTTTAAAGTTTATTTAATAAACTTTATTATGTTGGTCTTTCATAGTTTAGAGTGAAATGGTATGAATGATTCACCCATCCTATATAAATAGGGTGATCCCTTAAGGGATTGGTAAGAAGATTGACATATCATATTTGTAAGATTATTGTATTGTAATTGCAAGAAATTCTTTCGCAATCATCTCTATGAGACCGAGGAGTGTAGTGGAAGTGCTGGGTAAAAGTGTTTAAGAAATTCTTAATAAATGTAGTACTTTATTTTGAGTGAGGTTTTTTCCTTCGGGTTTCCCCACTATAAATCTGGTGTTTTGTGTTATTTACTTTCTATTCATGTTTTATCATATGCAAATATAAACATCTTAATCTATGTTTAATAACTACACTTCACAATATATAATATTCGGAAATTATATTGTGGATTTATAATTTGTTAATTATTCATTCTCGTTAATTCCCTAACAATATATAAATTCCATCACGCTACTGTAGGTTCATGATAACATTATAATAGTGAGGGAGAAGTCTAAAACTTGTAAAATCAGATATACAAACTATCAAAACTGGTAAATAAGATTGAGAAAGATTCAAACATATTCATAGACCTAAGTTTACCTTAAGGGTTCTAGAGAAGAATCATGGGATATTGTTAAGGTTAAAAAGATCCTACATAGGTATGAAAACATAGACAAGGGTTTGGAATGATGCCTAACTCTTGAAAACTTGATAACTACTGTAGACACCCATAATTATGGACGAGAAACTAAAATATTTAAATTGCGCTAATTATCTCCTTTCTTGCAAATTGGTGACATATCGCCAAAGGCGCTCATCTTCTCTCCTATCATCATTAATTAATTACACTACGCTAATTAATTAAGTTGCCTATCCAACAAATACCCTAATTAACAACCTTCCGTTAATAAATCCCCCTTTTATCTAGACTAATTAATTATTATTAATTAATTAGCTTCCCCTTTCATTAAACCAATAAATCAATATTTAATTGATTTAATCCCCTTCTATAGTCTAAATCATGCTAATATTCCTCTAAAAGCTTCTATAAGCTTGCACATCTATTAATTAAATCATCTTGATTAATTAATGAGCCCCCTTTATCCACATGAGTCACTAAAGGACAAACTAAACCCTCCTAAAGTTAACTCAACCCTATCTAAACCCCCCTTATCCATAACTAACTCAACATCCCTATTATCCCACATGCAAAGGGATGTAGTGGTTTGTTTATCCATTGGGCTATATAAAGAGCCCTCCTCCTACCTTTACACTTACACCTAAATTCCTTGAGAAGACAAAAACAAAGCACATAACAAATAGATTATAAGATTTTATTTGTTATTCTTGAGAAATTCACCATTTGAAGAGGTAAGCCTCCTTTCTTGCATTTTCTAGCCAAGTGCTTGGGTCATATGGGGATAGTCAAAGGGGCTTGTAGCCAAGCTTTGATGAGCTCTCATTCCTAGGTTCTTGATGATCAAAAAAATCAATTTGATTTCCATGGAGTCTACATACGTCCATTTGTTTTTTGTTGGTAATCTAGAGGAGTATAGGTTTGAATACTTTAGCATGTTAAATTGAAGTCAATGCTTTGACTTAGCTTTAATGCTTTGATTTTGTTGGTGATCTTGTTTAGCTCTCATCTTGATGGTGCCTAGATTTTGACCTAGCTTTGTTATAGAACTATTTAGGTGGTAGTTCTTATTCATTTAACTTAGCTTAAGAAAAATACATGCACATAACTACCTAGAAAATAGGGTTATAAAAATGTTAAAACAAGCACAACTTAGTGTTATGGAAAATCTAGGAATTATCGGGAGTTACAATCAAAAGGAGGTGGTGAGGAATGATGAAACACATATTTTGGAGTTAAATTTAGGTTTTGAGGAGTATATTTGTGTAAGTTTTGAATTAATTTCTTACTTGGGTCTAGTAAAACCATCATCTAGGGTTTACAGAGAGAATTACTTATATCTTATACTTTATCCAATGAAAATGGCTAAAATTTGGTTGAAATAGAATGAGAAAGGTACTATAATGAATTAATTTTATTTGGAGGTGAATGGATGCATATGGATGCTAAAATCATTGAAAATCATGTTTAAACCCTATCCTAGACCTAACCATGACCTAATTAGAAGCTTAGGCATGATGAAACTATGTTATTTATCAAAAGAAACCATTTAAGAGTATTTTCCACCAGTGACACAAGACAAATGGGTATTCAATAATCATCATAGTTCATAAATAAAGTGTCAATGAGTTTTCATCCTAAGATAAAATAGTTAGGAAACCTTATTGAGAAGGTGAGCAATAAGTTGAAGAGGTCAGTACTTGGTTATAGGATCTAAAAAATTGATGGAGAGTTTAAACCCCATAAAGGGTACTAGAAAATGTGTTTAGTTTCTCCAGAGACCTTGTTAGTCATTCAAAACTATAATCTTTATATAAATTTGGGGCTAATAAAGCCTTATAAAGGTGTAGAGGACCTAAGCAAAAAAATCGATACTTGTATATAACAGGTGGTGGTATAACTAGTTATGAAGTTTTTAATAGTGAAAGAAGGTTTAAGGCATTGAATAAGTAGGTTAGGTTCTTAGAATTATAAATGCGGATTCATAGTGGTAGTCTTAGTACATTAGTTTAGGAAAAAGTTCAAAATAGGGTAGTATGATAGGTTTTACATAATTATAGAGCAGAGAGAAGGGGGTGAGCATTGTGCATAATGAATAGGTAATAAATGAAAGAAACATCAATAAAAATTTACAAGAAGTCATTTTTTTAGTATTGGCATTGTAAAACTTGTAGTAAAATTACATGATTAGTTATCATTAGAGGCTAACGTGTTGTTTGGAAAATTAAATTGTGTTCCTCCTGCATTAGGTGGTATCGTACCTGATTTATCTCCTTAGAGGTAAGTAAGAAAGAGATATTGAAGTGAAAGAAAGTGAAGTTTGATAAGAATTTGTATGTGAAGAACCCTTAGTCATTGAGGCTTAAGAAGGAGATAAAGAAAGTTGAGAAGAATAATTCCAAGGTGAAAAAGACTTGGAGAAAAATACTTGGAGGTTGAAAGATAGGTAAACAAGTGGAAAAATACCAGGTGAGACCTAGGGTGAGGTATTATGAAGGAGAAAGGTGGAAAATACTTTCTTGTAAAGAAGAAAAGAGAGAGTTGAGAAACAAAGTGAGTCGAGATGAAGGGTTTCTTTCCGGAGGGATACCACATCAAGATGAAAGAGAGTATAAGAAAGAAGGATATGACTAATGAAGAGATGATTGCTGAGATAAGAGAGATAGAGGAAGAGTTACAATTGATGATAGAAATAAGGAAGAAGGAAAACCAAGTTATTGGTTGGGTATGAGGAAAGGAGTGAAGTTTTTGATAGAATGGATTGTAGAGAGAATAAGTAAACTGTTGATTGTTTGGAAAAGAGAGGAAAGAAAAAGGATAGGAATATGAAGGTCATTATTTTATATCTAGAAATAGGAGTGATGTTAAGAGAAGAAGAAGATGAAAATAGCGAAGAAAAAGATAAGAAAAAATAAGATGGAGAAGATATCTTGAAAGGAGCATCTAAAGGGGCTATATGACCTCAACATTTTTATTCTAACATTGCTTTTGCATGTGTGAGTATAGGTGAACAAAGTGAATATATGAAGACAATGAAAAATGCATTGAATGAAGACATAGAAGATAAAAATATCAAAGATGAAATAAGACATGAAGAAGATACTATTAAGCCAAATCAACGACAATATGAATTAGTTAATAAGTAAGGTACAAATGCAAGCATGATGAAAGGGTAGTTGAGAATTCTTACAAGCATGTGGAGTTGGTTGAGTGGAGAAGATGAAGTAAAATTTAAGAAAAATTATTTAGAAACCTTAACCAAGGAAGAATACAATGAAGATGATATCTTGAGGAAGAATCAAGAGAAATAAAGGAAGGAAGAATGTGATGATGGAAATCAAACTTAAGTGAAGGTAGTAGAATATGTTCAACAAGAAAGTGAAGAATTCAAGATATAGAAGGAAGAATCCAAAAATGAGACTAATTTGTCTCAATGTTTTCAATCTAATATTGCTTTTATCTATGATTGTGCATGAAACAGAAATAAATGTGAAAGATGGAAAGAAATAAGAATATGATGAAAATATACATCTAAGAGATGAAGAGGGAGAAAAAATAAAGATAAAGAAAGAGTGAAGAAAGATGAAGACAAAACAAACAAACTAGAAACAAGATAATAAAAACAAAATAATGAGAAGAATTTTAAGTTGAAGACAAGCTCAATAAATTGAGGAAAAGAAAAGAAAAAGTAGAAAATAAATTGGAAGAAAATAAAGAAGATAAAAATTTGAGATGGAGCTCAAATCTTCCCACTTGAGGAGTATGATGTAGGAGCATCAAGCTTGTACATAACAAATTTTTGGTTTTCAAGTAGTTTTGGTTTGAAATAGGTCTAGGAGGTCATTTTTAGTGTTTTTGTATGCTTCCCAACCTTCTTGGGTCCCTCCATGGGTGTAATGAGGTCATTTTGGGTTTTCCCTCCAAAATACACATTTTGAATATTTGAATTTCTAAGTTGAAATTGTGAGGTTTAATGTCAAGTGTGAAAACATATAATGATGTAAAAAGGCATAAAGGGCCTCACATGATGTAAGCAATGTGTTTTCACCTACCCAAGTAGGTTTACCTTTGATATGGTAAATTCTACCATGGTTAGGGTTCATAAACTTGTTGTAACTACCTCCGTTTTGGCTTATTAAAGAAGGTATTAAAATGGAAGGAGTAAGTGAGAGTTGGGGAAGTGGATAAAGGTTGTAAATAAGTGTGAAAGAGCCATGAAGGATTAGGGGGTCTATATGAAATAATGAAAACTCTTGTACTACATATCTTTGGTTGAATAAAGCATTGAATTTTTGTAAACATTAATAATGAATGATGGATAAGCTGATTTCTTATGTTTATTTAGTTGTGCATTCTTTGAAATGATAAATTAATGATATTTTAATGGTAGCATAATTATAATGACAAGGTGGATCTTCATTTGATAAGACTATAAAAGTAAGGGGTAAGATTCTTATCGGCATGAAAACTCTATGTTTTAGTGGATTGAATTGATTGTATAAGTTTCGGGAGAATATAATGATATGATTAGTGTGAGGTGCATAGAATGAAGTTACAAAAGCATGAGAGAATAACATCCTTTATGCATGAGGAGGTAAGTGGAATGGGTTATAGTGTTCTAACTATTTGATGTGATTTACAAGATAAATAATCATTATAAAGAGATATTGATAGTTATTGTTATTGTAAGTAAATATATGCATCGCTCGGTGAGAGTACAGAGAGGCCATTAAGGTTTTGTAGGTTCATGATATAATTATAATAGTGAGGGAGAAGTATAAAACTTGAAAAAAATATACGACTATCAAGACTGTAAATAAAATTGATAAAGATTCAAACATAGTCATAGACCTAAATTTACCTTAAGGGTTCTAGAGAAGGAGCATGGGATATTGTTAAGGTTAAAAATATTCTACAGAGGTATGAAAACATAGACAATGGTTTGAAGTGATGTCTAAGTCTTGAAAACCCAAGAACTACCTAAAAAACAAGGTTGTAAGAATGTTAAAACAAGAAAAGCTTAGTGTCATAAATAATCTGGGCATTATCAAGCATTACATTAAAAGGAGTTAACTAAGGAATGATGAAACAAATATTTGGGAGTTGAATTTAGGTTTTGAGGATTAGATTTTTGAAAGTTATGAATTAATATCTTACAGGTCTCAGTAAAACCCTCATCTAGGGTTTGGAGAGAGAATTACTTATATCTTATACCGTATCAAATGAAAATGGATAAAATTTGGTAGAAATAGAATGAACAAGATACTCGAACAAATTTATTTTATTTGGAGGTGAATAGATGTGTACAGATGCTATAAATGTTGATAGTCATGTTTAATACCCATCCTAGATCTAATAGTGACCTAATTAGAAGCATAGGCACGATGAAACTGTGTTATTTTTCAAAATAAACCATTTAAGAGTGTTTGCCAATAGTTAGAAAATCCAAATGGGTATTTAATAATAATCAAACTTCATAAAGAAAGTGTGTCAATGAGTTTTCATCCTAAGATAATAGAGTTAGGAGACCTAAATAAGAAGGTGAGAAATAAGTTGAAGAGGTTGTAGGATCTAAAAATTGATGGAGAGTTGAAACCCTATAAAGGTTACTAGAAAATGTGTTTAGTTTCTCATGAGAATTTCTTATCATTTATAACTATAATATTTATATAAATATAGGGCTGATAGAGCCTTATGGAGGTGTATAAGACCTAAGAAAATCAAGTGATTCTTATATCATAACGGTGGTGGTATAACTAGCTAAAAAGTTGGTGAAATAATTTATCGTAAGGGAAAATTAGTGATTTTTCACTAATGAGACTAGGTCCCTCCTCTTGGGAATGGGGAGGCTCCCATTTATCGAATGTAGGAACTATAAAATATGTGCTAGCCGTTAGGCCATATATCATACATGAATACTATTGACGATTATCTTTGTAGATGGACCATCAAAGTTGTGGGATATCTTAGAGATGTGGGACTTGTCCCCTAAGATAACCTCCAGATTTTATAGAAGTTGGATCTTCTTTGCTTTGTGTTGAGATAAGGGTTAGAGGGGAAATAAAAAAACATGTAAATCTATCTAAGGCGATGCACCAAGATTTTACTAAAAACACAAGGATATTAATGAAACAACTATTAGATTATTCAAGAGCATTCAACATGATCCACTATTCCAAAGATATTTCAAACTATCAAAGGCTGAAATGAAACTAAAACATAAGTACGTTAACAGATTTATGTAGAAGATCCAAGGGTGTATAACATGATAGATACTTAAACATTCATCTAGAATACAAAAAGGAACATAGGACACAAAACATTGCGAACTTAAGTGCATAGAACAAGAGCTTTTATTTATAAAGAAAATAATACATAAGGCCAAAATGGCATAGATTACAACTTTCCTTTACAATAGAGCCTTGCTAAGGTTAGTAAACACAATGTACTTGAACCTAAATTCCTCCCGAAGCTCTAGAAATTCTTTATGATTTTTCTTTGATATTCTCTCACCCCCTTTTTCTCTCACAAGAACATTCCTTTATAGATCCTTTGGTTCTTGTTCCAATGACTACAATCATATCTCCACCCTCCACATTTAGTTCCCACCTATGAAATCTTTGATCTTTGGAGCCAAATCTCAACTACATGCCTCGTATCGAGATCACATTCAATCTATCGAACCTTAATCCCTTTGCTCCTTTGATTGGTCCTTTAGTCGGTGGTCACTTCTTTCGATGCCACGTGGAAAATATGCACTTTGCTTTGGGGCCTTTTCCCTCTTTTCCCTTTTAAACTTACACCGGATGAAACGTGGGAGCTAGCATGTCTTTCTTATTTACTTTGACCCTTCAATCCATTTAGGATGCTTTGCCATGCTTTAGCCACATGTTTGATTCTCAATGCTCGAAGGCTCCCAAATCTTTGTGCCTCTCTAAGATGTGTCGAAGGGAGACTTGGATACCCTCCATGCTTATCTCCATACTTAGGAAAAAATTAGGTCTCGCCAAAAAAAAAAAAAAAGAAAGGAATAGGGACTGGGCAACAAAATATAACAGCAATGGAAGATCCCCACAAAAATGTAGAAATCCTTCTATGGATATGATGAATCACCAAAGGACTCCATGTAAGTCATGAAAGGATTTGAAAATCCTCCCTTGTCTCAAAATTTCAAAATTGTGGCTCAAGGAGATGCCACTCAAAGTTACCTCAATGTAACACCGATACCCAATCCATTTAACCTCTGTAAGGTAAGTCCTTTGTTATAGAGCATAAAAGGCTCTATCTAGTTCAATGATATCCTTGTGAGAATGTTTTTAGAGATTATGCACCATGGTGTGCAAATGGAACTTCAGTTTTACAATGGGGTTCAAAATGAAATCCACCTCAAGAACACTGGAATCATCCGTCAAAGAATGAAAGACAGCTTTATACCGCTCCTTAGTTGTTAGTAGTAGTTGTTGGATTTGGTCCTCTAAGAGGATAGTGGAGTTATTAGGGAAGGAGAGGGAAAGCCCAATTAGATTAACTCTTTGATGCACTAATTTCTTTATCCGATCCCTGCCTAGAGTTGAGTTAGGAGATTCTCGCCACTTGATGGCTGCCTTATTACAGCTAATAATCTCACTAATCTTCACCATGACCACCCCCGTGTCCTGTAATACCCACCCCTTATAAAGCCGAGTCTAAAGAATCATAAAGCTTCTGAACCAATGCCTACGATTCATGGATCGTGGCTGATGCAATGCTATTGATGGTTGAGGTGGACAACTCTACATTGGTGCATAGGATCTATGCATAAGATATGAATATGAGTGAAGGCCCTAAGTATTTTTCCATGACATAAATCTTTTTAAAGTAGGAGGTATATAGTCCCCGTACCAATGGGGTAATTCCCCTTTCTCGGGGATGATGAGAGAGTTTATGGGGTCAAATCCTTGACTCAGTCTTATGATGACTTGTATTTTATTTGCAAGCTCCCCTTTTCCACTTTTGAGGCACACAACTTTAATTGGAGCAAAGTGACCTCTGCTTCCTAGAGTCCATCTCTTATCAAAGGAGAATCTTCTCCCGATTGAGAAAACTCACCACAACCTTAGATGCTGCTAGTTTAGTCTCTAACCTTTTAGACTCTGCTTGGGAAGTTGTGAGAGCTTCTTGTGATGCCACCACTTTTAACTCCTTACAGAGTTGTTCCACCTCCTTTCCCTTGCCCTTGATTTCAGTGTTTAGGTGGATCATAGTGTTTCGTGTCTAAATGAGGTTAGCCTCTATTTTATCAATTTGTTTTTGAGCTTAAGGTAATCCGTGGTAACCACGGTGGTTGTTTCACTCATCAACTCGACCTTATCTTGAGGCTGAAACTGAGTCAAGTCCACCGCAACAACGTTGATGGAGTAGTCATCTAACTATATCTGTTCTATGGGTTTCTAGACATTGGGGACCATCTGAGCGATGGTCAGGGAGCTCTGTTGATGGTTAAAAATGACCACATCTACTTCGTCATTCCTGCTATTATTTATTTCTTCTTCTTCTTCTCCCTTCTCTTATCTCGAGACTCCCATGGCTATCTCCACCGATTCAAAAACTTAGAAGGGGAAGGAACTACCCCACTTATAAATGGGAACCTAGACATTGGGGACCATCCGAACGATGGTCGTGGAGCTCATGTGATGGTCAAATAATGACCACATCTACTTCGTCACTCATGCTATCATTTATTTCTTCTTCTTCTTCTCCCTTCTCTTATCTCGGACTCCCATGGCTATCTCCACCGATTCAAAAACTCAGAAGGGGAAGGGACTACCCCCTATAAATGGGAACCCTTGTGGTAGGCCATAGGGGATGAAAATTGGTGTGGGGGATGAGAAGTTACGATAACTAAAGAGGGGCCCATCATAACTCGAGGAGAGAAAGTGGGAATGTTGATGGGGAGTGGAGGCATGAAAGAGGAGCTAGGAGGAGGAAGAAACTGGGTTGGGGTGACCAACATGGAAGCAATCCCAACTGTGGAAGTGGGAGGTGAAGGAGATGGATGAATTGGAGGAGGAGAAGGGGCGGAGGAAAAAGAGAAAATGACTAATTTCTATTTCTTTAGGGGAGGGATCCCGGGACTTGTACTCTCTCTGGTAAACACATAAGGGTAATCGATGGTTGGGTCGAGGGAGACCCCGAATTAATTTTGGCATGGGTTGTGCTATTAAATCCTCACCCCGAGGGTCCGACACTGTCCGAATAATGGGTGTGCCACCTAAAGGATCCCGTTGAGAGACTAAGGTTGTGGGATCTGGATTCATTTGTTGCTTAAGAAGGGTTGAGGAATCTCGTTGCATGTCGCGTGAGCTGTTCCTATGTGAGAGTTATTTACTCCTTACTTTCTACATTTGGATCATGCTCGACATCCCAAAATTCTTCCCGTGTTCATCAATGGACACAACCTCGAAACCCAAGGTTATTTTCTTGATTTTTCCCTATATTTCCAAAATGCCTCCATTTTCTTCACGTCCTAGTCCTTGGCCCCCAGGGCTGTCCATAAACCATTAAGAATAGTTAAATAGGGTTCATACATGTGCCGACCTAGATGTAAAGACTCCTATTTTGGGATCATGATGTCCTTCACTTGATATATTTATCATGAGTGTCTTCCCAGGAGACCACCTATCCTAAAAGAATTTCTGTGCTCTTACCGGTAAGATTCTCGAGCCTTTGTTTTGAAACAGGATGTCGACCATATGCCCCTTTGGGTCATACTTCTACATGTTTTAGATGTAGGTGAAGGCTGTAAGAAGACATATTTTGTGTGAGAAGATTCTCTGCCTTGTATTTGATGATGGTAATCCCTCCCTTGCTCAAGGGGAGGTCGAATAATGATTTTCTCTTCTGGGTAGAGCCGAATTCTACATCAAGAATTGCTAGTGCCTCGGTTATCTCTAAGGCCACTACCCGCATTGTGAGGATCTTTGGGAGCATGAAATATTCCTCTCTCGAATCTATGCAGCTAGATCATTGAATGTGCTATCCCAAATAAAAAGTCACAGGGGATGCGAGAGGGTCCACTAGGAGGGCTCGGATTGTACCATTCATTATAATGCTAATCCTTTATGGGTCAAATTCTTGTATAAGGGGCACAAGAAGAAATTAGAAAACTCATATAGGTTTGAGGAGTGAGACAACACATGATTCTATATAGGATGTACTTGGGATGACGGTTTGAATGTCCATCTCCATGTCCCATATGGCCGTGTCCATGTAATGGTAAAAGAATTGGGAGTTTTGATACAAAATGTAACAACCTCATTTTAAGACTTTAGAAAAAGGATTTTTTTAACATAATGTTCTCTGTTCTAAATTAATATAATTTAGAACACACATTCCATTTCCAATCCATCTCATAATAGAAAACCATATGCAGTGTAATGACTCGGTGAAACATCGATCTCTCATTCCATGACTCAATATTAAACCAATCTCTCATGTTAACTTAATAATGTGTATAATATGTATACTTGGTTCCTTTACCCTTTTAGGGGTACCCAAGTGTTCTAGTCTAAGAAGCCTATCTGAATACTTGTTACCGATATTCATCTAAATCCTACATCTTAGACTAGGTGATATAGGACAACGCAACCAGAAGCTTGTGATACTTTGGCCAAAGTTTCTAAACATTTCTACCATGTTTACATTCCAAGATGACATGCTCATCGAAAGGAATAAATCCTTCACCACACTTGCACTGTTATCTAGAATAGTATTTCTTGACTTCTATCAACTCTATCTGAGTAAAAGTTACACACTAAACAAGGTAGTATCATACACTAGTGTGGAGGACTACTCGTGGTGACTAAGGATACATATAGATACTCAATCGAATTACGTCGATTGGGTGTGTCTAGTCACCGTAAGTACACATGATTTGACCAAAACTAGCTCATGTTCCTATCTCTGTTTAGGGTGGAACCATGAGCCCAATTTTTACTTATGTCAATCGAGTTAATCGAACTAAGTGGGGTGTTGAGGCATAAATGGCTGCATCATAGTATCCTCGTAATGACCCATGTCATTAAGAAGGTACTATGCCGTAGTTTCTATGTTTCAACATCCAACTAAGTTTCCTCAACTAGACTAACATACTTAAGAATATATATTAGTTTATTAACCCAATCAATTATTATCTTATAGATTAATGATAACAACACTTTTAAGGGTCTACTAAGCAAGTATTTTACCTAAGAAGGTTACGAGATGTATTTTACACAAAAGGAAGGTATGCAGATAAAATCTGCCTTCCTAAACACCTTGAATTCATGCTTAGGTTCATCTTAATCTTATCTGTTTATTTCATATGTTGTCATGACTGAACTCAATGTTATGAAAGTGTGATCAATAGATCTTTTACTTCAGTTTTATCTTATAACAAGCTTATTGAAACTTTTACTTTAGACTTCATAATATGAAAATTCTAAATCCTTTTATTATCCTTTTAAACATTCATGTTTCATTTACAGAAATTCAGCTTAAGGAAAACACAACCAACCATCCTCATAATTTAATCATAACACCCATACAAGATGTCATATAAAGCTCTTGTTTATTTACAAGGAAGATATCCCTTTCCTTATTAAGGACTAATGTCCTATTTATGAAAACAGAACTCATATACTTTAGCATAACAAAGAATTCATACACATTTATATAATAAAATCATATCCCCTTTTTACTATTTAAGGATCTACCAAAGAGTATCAACTTAGTTGTGCTCTTTCACGTGAATTGAAATTAACTATAAGAATAGATCCTTAATCCTAGAAGCTTATATAAATCACATAATCTATTAAGTTGTGTAATCCCATATTACATACATAACTATATTTCCCCATCATGAATGATATTACTTAGCAATATTACACATCTTATGTCATAAAAGTCTCATAAGTAAATCAATAATCAATAATCATCAAAGAAATTCATTTATCAAAAGAGAGTTATCCACTCACTAGAACTTAGGAACATTTCAAAGTATTACCAAATGTCATTGCATCAATATAAACTAGTTTTAATACATCTTCTTTTCCTGAAAAAGTACATTTCAAGTAAATTTCACTACATAGTCATCATAATAAAGAGATAATTTCTTTAGTAAAACAAATGTAAAT
Source organism: Taxus wallichiana var. yunnanensis (assembly GCA_018340775.1). NCBI lineage: Eukaryota > Viridiplantae > Streptophyta > Pinopsida > Cupressales > Taxaceae > Taxus > Taxus wallichiana. Next base: position 998,373,328 of record CM031237.1, on the reverse strand, counting down.
TTCTATGTCTTTCTCCTTTCATCTTTTACGAAATCCATTTGCAAAATTGTTAACACGAGTCAGTTCATATGAACTGAGCATGATAAACACTATAACGTTAAAGCAATGTGCTTTTATCTAACTATTTCATAAAAGGAACCCTACATTAATGAAACGGTTCCAAATCATAAATTAAGATTAACATGAAGCATTTTCCAAAAGATTATAAAACCAAGAAGGAGAGAGAAAGATCATAGAACCTACAATAAGTAATGTTTAAGTAAGAACTAATTAAATCAACATAATTAATTCTATCTCAAACACAAATATGAACTCATTACAACCTGTTAGTCATCCAAACAATAATATTGAAGAAAGAAGAATTTCATATTTCTAACTTAATCTTAACTTCTCAATCAAGTTTCCAACTTAAGTTCCACAACTCAATGTAGTCTGTCTTTTCAAAAGAAGTGAAAGACATAATCATACAACCTAAATAAAAGAAATTGTTGTTTTTAATATCCTAAATGTTAACAACCAATATTATGAATGTAAGATCAAATAAGAATTTGATTAACATTCCATCAACAATCTTACCTAACTCAGACACAACTTAGAGTCTAAGGATTAGATTGACCAAGAAAAAGTCCAGACATTACAGGTGAGAAAATTTTAACCATACAATATAATTGGTGCAATCCTACCAAAACAACATAGCTCTTGGTAATGGATCCATGTGGGTTTGAATTCATCTCAGAGTTAGGATATTAAAAGATCAAGACATAACTAACATTCCAAGCTTCCCAAAAATAACCACATCTGTATGCAAGTGGTTTCCCATAAGCTACCAAAGAAGAATAGAGAAATCATTTTAAACCACACACAAGTTCAAACTAATCAATCTACAAATCAAGGAAAGGAAAAGTATAACTATAGGTCCAAAAAAATCAAGACCCATCTCATTCCCAGGGATTAGTATTACACTCAGACCAATCTGCATCAAGGTCGAGGGAACACCATGATCACACACAAAAATTTGAGTGCAATAAGATCTGTCATCAACAAAAGGAAGGTCCAAATTCTCTCTGGAAGCCATAAAATCTAAGTGAGGATGAAAGTTAAAAATGAAAGCAACCTAGGGTGAACAACCCAAAACTTTCCAAAGGACTCATCAATTCCAAGGTTGGTACCGAATCAAAAAGAGTATCCATAAAATGGAGTTTACAACCTTTCAAGAAGAATATCAAGGTTTATTCAAACCTCAAACTCCTCTTAAACATTTATAAGTTAAACCTCAACTTAAAACATTCCATACTACTATTACCTATTTCCCAGGTTAACCCATGAGGGTATTCATTCCAAATTACTCAACTACGATGAGGAAGAACATACAAGTCCTTGCAACTAGTCCAACCGAGAAGGATTACAATTATGACAAAAATAAAAAGACAAGTAAATCAAAACAGTCTCCCTTAAAGATGAACACACTTCCAGTGCTAGATGAGGACTTCAAATTCCCAAATAAGATAAAAAAAAAACTCTTACCTATAGCAACCACGTAGCCCAGAATGGGTAATAATAAATGAATCAGTTCAAAGAGAATAGAAACCAAAAGCATTCAACATGTATACCTTCCTATTCGTCTTCTGAAAGATATAGTCGACCAATATTGTTGGTTTCCAACTATTATCAACAAGAAACCGACAAAAATAAAGAACACAAAGATTCCCTAAAACACGTGTAGATCTCAAACTTCCATGACGAATTGCTCTTAAAAGTTAGTCTCTAAAAATTCATAAAAGGAGATAATTATAAACTAAAATCAATAGATTTTGACAAAAACCAGTAATTATATACACTTACACATTACCTAGACAAGGTAAACCATCCAACAAAGATACAAACACAGACTTGTATCAATATCTAAGAAAGTTCTTAAGCAATAAGCTAAACAAATCTATCATTCAATCAATACAACCCATATATAATAGTTAACACAACATGTAAAACATCATAACACATCCACATGGAACCAAATAAAGAAATGCCAAAGAAGCCAAAAGAAGAAACACCAACACGGAACTTAGAATGATTCCAAAAAGAGCAGAGTTATTTTAATGAAAACATTTAAATAGAAGCATGATATTTAAAGAGATAGGGCCTATCATGCTTGATAGTGCTCATGTATTATTTTCCTCATTGCAAATCTTCAAGCAGAACCTCAATAGCAAGATTTCCATGAAAACACAAAAAACCAAGCTTTGAAACTTTCTTTTCCTTCTTCTTATAACTTCCTTTCCTAATTTCCGTTACCATCACTACCATGCAAGGTGAAAATAGGCATGCAAAAATTTGAACTGGAGGTTTGAAAAATGAAAACCACATGCAGAGATACAAAGCTCACAAAAACCAAATGAAACAATGAAAACCGAAAACCACCTTTTCCTCCAACTTCTCCTATTTCCCAGGTAGTTTTCACAATGGCCGAGATCAATTAATGCAAATAGGACTAATAGATTCCTTACCTTATCTCCCACCTTCGCCAACTCCTTGTTGGTTATAACCAAAGTTTAAAACTCCATGCAACCAAACTTTAGCAGAGGTGACAACTCAACCTCCTCTAAACTTCCATGCACTCGCCAAAATTGGTGGTAACAGGGTGTTTAAGCCTCATTAAAACCTCTTAAATACTTAGAGATTGGTGCCACCAACACCCCTCCTTATGTCATCCATGCCATCCCCTTTAGGCTAGTCCATGCCCTTAGGTTAGGTTCACAACAATAGTTTAGAAACCAACCTAGGTTCTTAGGTATAGTTTATTAGTTTAATCTTAGAATTGTCTTAGCAATAAGACTTAGGATCACCTTCATCTAATAAAAAACCATATTAATAAAATTATTTAACATAACTTAGGATAGGATAAAAACTTAGGAATTTAGATAAAATTAGGTCCCCCTAATAATTATTAAAATTACCAATTCAATCTTACCAAAAGAAGAACAAAAATGATGTTATTGGATCACTTGTGAAGGATGTGAGTAGAAAAATGTCACCCGTGATCCCGTGGCAGCCTGGGTTCAGAAATCCAACATTCTTGCCTATCGATCAATATGATCTAGACGTTATAAAATTGAAAGCATGCCTTGGATCACTGAAATTGATCCAAGGTATATCTATCCTGCATCAAAATCATAAAGAATGAAGCACAAGTTCAAATGCAATAAAGACTATGAACGAGTTTAGGCTAAATCAATTTCCTCTATCCACATGTAGTGAACATTCAACATAACAAGAAATGAAATACTTCATTTTAAATTTAGAATAAACATGGCAGGATTGTATCTATTTTTAGAAGATAACATATCATCTACAACAAACATGATTTCTTAGTTCACAAGAGTACACCGTCTTCAAACAAGAATCACATATCAACGTTTGCAACTTCAAGTAAGAAGTCATCATAGATATCAACCATGTTAGAGGCATTACATACCTCCCCCTAAAAAGAATCATCATCCCGATGATTGAATTAGTCCATATTCTTAAACAAGAAAATATTCATAATTATAGTTCTTTTATCCACAATTTCATAAACATAAACCATATTTGAGGAATTCAAGTTTTCATAATTTATTATAACATTAAAATAATTGTTCCAACACTAATAAATTATAGTACATGCCCAAAAATGGTAGAAATTAAAGATAATTTTAAGAAAAGTATTTAATTGTTTCTAACATCAGAACTAATTCTGTTCATATAAATGAGGAAAAATAGTTTTCATGTCCTCAAGGTTTTCCCATGTTGCACTTTCTTCATTAAAGCTGGTCCCATAGAACCTTGCATTGAATAATTTCACAATTTTTCAAGTGCAACTAACAAGTTTTCAGCATTCTTATGGGTTCAACCATGATTATTCCAAGAATATCATCCAGAATACATGTACAAACTTGTCCAAGTATTCTTAAAATATATTATTCATTAAATTCATAAAAGCTACAGGTGCATTTGTCAAACCGAAAGGTAAAACCATGAATTCATAATGTCCATGCCTTGTCCTAAAGGTTGTCTTATGAATATCTTTGTCTTTGATTCTTAACTGGTGATACCCAGAATGAAGATCTATCTTATAATATGCTAATGCACCATGCATATGATCAAACAAATCATCAATTATAGGAAGTGGATATCTGTTTTTGATTGTTTCTTTATTTAACGCCACACGTAATCAATACAAAGTCTGAGTGTTCCATCCTTATTTTTAACAAAGATTACCGGTGCTCCCCAAGGTGAGACACTCGGTTTATCAAACCCTTATACTATAACTCCTGTAACTGTGCCTTAAGCTCTACTAGTTCAATGGTAGTCATTCAATAAGGTTCCTTGGAAATAGGCTTAGTTCCCGATTTGATTTCTATTGTGAAGTCAAATTCTCGTTTGGGCAGAAGATCGGGTAGTTCTTTCAAAAACACATCGTTGAAATCTCTTAATAGTAGAAACTTTCCAAGAAATCACTATCCTTTTCTGTTGTTTCAGAAATTTTTACTGCATAAAGAGTGCAACCTTTGTTTTTGGCCTTTTTAAGTTGCATAGCTGACAATTTTCTAACTGAAATTTCTCGTTTTACCCCTTAGATGTCTGCTATTTTTTACAGATCATCAAGGAAACTAATGTGTTTTTCAAAATGATCAACTTTTGATTTATGATCGAAGCCGCTTAACACCTATTATGAAATCATATGACCCCAAAGGAGCAACATAAAGATCTATTTCAATGGAAAAATTAGGTAATTCTAGAACTACTCCAAAAAGACATTTACTAATAGTATGGACAACATTATTTCCATAATGTACAGTCCAAGATTTTTCCATTATTCCAGCTTTTATTTTTAGTTTTGCATGCTAATTTACTAGAAATAAAGCATTAAGTAGCTCCAATATCAAAAAGTATAGTAATAGGAGTACCAAATAGCTTACTCCGACACTTTTATGGGCGTAGATTCCTTTTCACTAGTGCAACATGTATCTTATGTCTTGCTATTGCTATCATCTTTCCTTAGAGGGCATTGATTTGCATAGTGATCCTTACCACGGTTGAAACAACCCCTCTACCGGTCCTCTCTTTTGGGTCAATTTTTTTCCAACCTTGAAATTAAACGAGCAATACATATTTGCACATAATAATATATTAATTCACCCACTTTTTTAGTGCAATACATAAGGCTATTATATAGCCATCATAACAAATGAATCAACCTCCTATAAAATAGGAAGGAGTCACAACAAATAACCCGGAATGTTATTCACGGGTATAACAAACTCTAAGAATAATATATTGTTGAAACAATATATTATAACAAAATACTTTCAAACCTAATATTTAATATATAACAATATTAAATATTAGCTAACAAACTATAATGTAAACATTAATATTTAATTTCCTAACATTCCCCCCCTTAATGTTTACATGGTACAACATATCTCGTTCACTGATTGTAGCCTGCCACCTCTGTGTGCTCATGATCAACTCCGCAAATGTGCAGCATTGGGCTTGCACAAAACTCAAACATGTGCCAACGCACATTTCTTCCACTGATGGTTTTCTCCGGCTTCTACCAACAACCTTACCAATTGGTTTTGCAGGTGTACCAATAACCTTTCACACTTGGTTTTGCAGGATCACCAAAAACCTTACACAATTGGTTTTTACAGGTTTACCAAAAACCTTACACAATTGGTTTTTACAGGTTTACCAAAAACCTTTCACAATTGGTTTTACAGGTTTACCAAAAACCTTTACATCATGATTGCTACAATACTTTTTGATCAATATTATACAATGTCACTACAAAAGGGAATCATGTAGGAAATACTGCTTTCAAAACTGAACAATAAAACATAATGGAAATGGAACAATGAGACCATGTTCCCCCCCTCATTGTGAACATTTCACTTATTCAACCCAAAACAGGAACTCTGAAATCATACTGCACACAACAAACTGCAATTCTGAAATGAAAGAAAACTCACACACACACTGTCACCACAACTTCATGCGGCCCCATCGTTGGCGACTGACGAGAGGTCGCTGAATGACCTCCATCCTCCTGTGCCTCCGTCCTCCAGTCAAAAATCATCTAGAAGAGAAAATCTTCATCACTTTGATGTGCGGTATTTTCTTCCTCTTCATTTTCTCCTTCTTCATCAACAATCATGGCATTATCTTGTAGTTTCCCATCAAGTAAGTCTTGTGCTCTTTTTCTGCAATTGTTAGATATATGACCAGGTTGTTTACAATAGTAGCATGTAAATTGTTTCTTCGGTCCTTTAGAGGTTGAACCGTATTTGGGTATTTTCTTACCAAATGCTTTCTTGTTTCTGCCAAACATTGCAGTCTCCTCTGGTTCAACAACCATAATTCTTTTTTCTTCATCTAACAAAGAAGAAATAAGTTCTTCTAGACTTGGATTTATTTTGCTTAATGTAAAGACCATATTAGAATAACATGAAGGCATGCTATTAAGTAATACTGCTTTAGCATCATCATCAGGTACATCTACTTTTATGCCAGCAAGTTGATTACAAATAGACCGAAACTTACTGATATGCTCCACCATGCTCTCACCTTCTTCCATCTTGAGGCCGAACAATCTTTGCTTTAAGGATATCGCTGCGCTTCCCATTTGTGATCCAAACAACTTGTTCAATGTCACCCAGATTGTATGAGAGGACTTTTTTAAGTCTATATGATGTAGATAAGCATCTGATAGACCCAATCCGATAATTGCTGTAGCCTTTCGATCTCTGCTGTCCCATTTTATTGCTTCATCTGCATTTGTCGGTTTTTTTTCTTTTCCATCAACAATATCCCATAAGTCTTTGTTGATTAGGAATAATTGAGTCCGCACTTGCCAGGTATGAAAATCTTTGCCTTCAAATTTTTCAATGTGACTCAACTTATTCATTATGAATTTTCACACAATTTGGACGTCGGATTCTACCGAGAATGCGTCCGTGCAATAACATGTAAAAAGTAATTAAAGAGACTTAACAATTTTTCACAAACTACAACAAGCTAGTTAAGAGTAACTAAGAGCCATAATTGCCCTGACCTCTATAACATGTGTATGCTTTGCTAAGAAATGCAAATACCTTTGAATATTGGAAAAATACTTGCCTTTATTTGTCTACCTGATCTATAGCTGGATGCGACTCAATGCATGGCGATTCAATTGAATCGATTTGTAGAAGTTATTGATCGAGCCAATAAAGTGATGGAACAGCGGTTTGCACAGCAGTACTGTCAATACAAAACAACTCAGGGCCGAACCAAACAGACCCATGAGAACACTAAAACTGTCAAAGGATTTGACTGTGCAGACCATTCATTTTTTTATGACTGTTACACAACAATGACAACTTCTCAAAACTCGAGCTCAATGTGTATATAAAAAAATTCCAACGTAGATCTCTGCGCCTGCAGCTTGTGTGGACCGGAGATCACTGTAATTCGTGGATCTATGCACCCGCAGCCAGATCTCTTCCTTAAATTTCTCACATGACTATTGCAAAACATCTTTTATTATGCATGCATATTTGCACGAGGGCACGTGTTGATCCGAGTGTAGATGGGCACATCTTTTATCTATCTTTTATTATGAATGTTTGATAAAATAGATCATAGAGGAACCAATCCGAGACCATGCAATCACCAGGAAACAAAAAAGACGTGTCTACACAAGAGAATATTAACACTAATGAACTTCAGATGTGTATAACTAGATCTAAAAGATGACAATGCCTTGACATATGCAGGTTGGATCAACAAATGATCAAATCCAAGACATAAACGAGTCTTTATTTGACTAATCTTCCTCCAAATGGGTTCAAAAACCAATATGCTGACAGTGATTTAAAACGCGGCAGTCTAATCTGTTATCTATAGACTTAATAAGATGCAAATAACTCAAATCCAATGAATATTCCTGAAGCTGGTTATATATGCAAGGAGAGATGTCTTACTGGTATGGCTTGACTGTGGTAAAACAAAAAAATGACTTGCATGTACAGGAGCAGTAAGCGAAGCACTTCCATCTAGCAAAAATCGCTCCGATACCAAATAAACGAGCAACTACATATTTGCACAGAATAATATATTAATTCACCCACTTTTTAGTGCAATACATAAGGCTATTATATAGCCATCATAATAACAGCAGATCAACCTCCTATAAAATAGGAAGGAGTCACAACAATTAACCCGGAATGTTATTCACGGGTATAACAAACTCTAAGAATAATATATTGTTGAAACAATATATTATAACAAAATACTTTCAAACCTAATATTTAATATATAACAATATTAAATATTAGCTAACAAACTATAATGTAAACATTAATATTTAATTTCCTAATAGAAATTATTATTTTCTCCTCTAAAGGACTTATGTCCATTATTGTTATTCTTCACAAAGTTGTTTCAAATGTTTGTAGTAGGTTTATTTGCTTTGTTGTTTTCTTATTATTATCGATTCTGAACTTATTTTTTTACACCAAACGCTTTCCATGCCACCTTTTTTTGGGTGCAAGAGATGAAGAAGAATTATGAATTTTGTTACGATTCTCTTCCTTAAGGGAAGAAATTACTTTTAATTTCTGTTCTTTCCGAATGGATTTTTCTACAACCCCTTCCATGGTGGTTGGGTTGTGAACATCTACTTCACCCCCTATGATAGGGTTCAACCCATAATAAACTTGTGTATCCTAAACTTCTTGTCGGTTTGATACCAAGGAAATTACTTAATAATTTTAGTAAACCTCTCCCAAGATCTACTTGTTACGCTTAATTTTTCTTGAATTAAATTCTAAAATTCTGATCATAATAGAGATGTGGCAGCCAATGTTTCCTAAAGTAGCTCTTAAAATGATCCCAAGTGATGCTTGATTCATCAATGTTTAATTCAACTTTACAACTATCCCACCAGGAGGATGCCTCATGGGAAAGCTGATAAGCTCCCCATACCGCTTTTGTTTCTTCTAATAATTTTTGTATTATAAATTACTTCTCCATTTCATTGAGAAAATTCACAAATTCATCCCCTAGTGTAGTGCCATCAAAATTTGGTGGAATTATCCTCTTTTAGTGTAATCCTTAATGAGGAAATACACAGAAAAGATCGGAGAAGCATCATCTGGAAACTATTTAATTGTTAAAAACATGGGAAGATCTAAAGAGAGATCATCTAAGAGTAAGAAGAATGGGAGATCAAAGTAAAGACATGACAGATCTAGATCCAGTACAAAGATTTACTTTATTGGAATTATGGAAAGAGAGGACACATAAAGAAGGAGTGTTAGTCCAAAGAAAATAAAGAAAATACATCGATAAAAAGGTAAAGAAAAGGTAAGGAGGAAAACATTGCAAGTAAGGTAAAGCAAGATGTGCTTATTCTCTCCTTAGATAATAAATTAGAATCTTGGGTGATAGATTTTGGAGATTCTTTCCATGCTACTCCTAATAAGGGTTATTTCCGAAATTATGTTTAGGGTGATTTTGGACAAGTTTATTTAGGTGATGATGAGCCATGCAATATTACTAGTAAAGGTGATGTTTATCTAAAGTTGTAGAATGGAAACCCATGGGTATTGAAAGATGTGAGGCATGTGCCAAACCTCAAAAGAAATCTAGAATCTACAGGGCAACTTGGTGAATCTGGATGCGTAGTTAAATTCATAGCCAAATCTTGGAAAGTTACTAAGGGATCTCTTGTTGTGGAAAGAGGTAAGAAGGTAGGAACTTTATATCTATCTACCTGTATTACTGATTCCTTTTCTATGCTATATACTACAGATTCAAATGCAAACATGTGGCATAATCGGCTTGGCCATATGAGTGAAAAAGGAATGCAGATCTCAAAGGATAAGAGTAAGTTATTAGATTTGAAACAATTAGATCTCAAATTTTGTGAGCACTGCATATTTGAAAAGCATAAGAGAGTGATATTTCTCAAGGTTGGGTCAACAAAGAAGGAGCAGAAATTAGAGCTTGTACACTCAGATATGTAGGGACCAACCCAAGTAGCTTCTATTGGAGGATCCCAATATTATGTGACTTTCATTGATGATGCCACAAGAAAGGTACGGATCTATTGCATTAAGCATAAATCTTATGTTTTTGAAACTTTTAAAAGATGGAAAGCCCTTGTAGAAAATAAATAAAATTTAAAATTAAAGTCTCTTAGATCCGACAATGGTGGTGAGTACTCGTAGCAAGGATTTTAATGATTATTGTTCGAGATAATGTAATACAAAGAGAAATAATGGTTCCTAAACTCCATAGGAGAATGGAGTTGCAGAAAGAATGAACAAAACTATCATGGAATGTGTTAGAAGCATGAGGATACTTGCCACTTGCCTTTAAAGTTTTGGGAAGAAGTAGTGGATACAACAAGATACTTGATCAATCATGGCCTTCAAAAACAATGGATGGTGGAATACTGTAAGAAGCTTGGTCTAGAAAAGACGTAGATTTTTATTTTCTTAGTGTTTTTGGCTCATAATATTTTGTGCATATTGATAGGGAAAATAGGAGAAAGTTGGATGCTAAATCTAAGAGATGTACTTTAATTGGTTATGGCTCTAGTGATTTTGGATATCGATTTTAGGATTTAGAATATTCTAAGATTGTTAGAGTCATGACATTGATTGGAATGAAAGAATAATGTATAGGGATAAGGTTTTGGTGCCTAAACATGAACAGGTTGAGGATATTTTGAAGGAAAATTCAATTTTTAGACCTAAAGAAGACATCCACAGATACCGCGTCGCCCTACAGAACCGATATCGATCGTGCTAACTGGAATCGCTAATAGGATTGGGTTTAGAGAAGTCAATTATAGGAACCGAGTTCGTACTCCTAGAACCGATGTCGGTAAGGCAACCGAAATCGCTATTAGTAGGAAGAGGAACCGTGGTCGGTTACAGTGACCGACCGATGTCGGTCATTGACAGATTGACATGAATGTGTAACAGGCACAAAATGAGCCCCAGATACCCTAGATCTCAGTGAGAAGGTCACAAAGGGTAAGTAGACCTCCAAAATGATTTTCACCTTCCTTTTCTTATTTACTACTTGAGTGATAGTGGTGAACCAAAAATCTTTAAAGAAGCAATGCGGGTAGATACCCACGAGTAGTGGATCATGGAATGGATGAGGAGATGGAATCTTTGGAAAAAATCGACATGGGATTTGGTTAAGTTTCCAGTAGGTAAGAAAACACTGTAAAACAAATGGGTTTATAGAATCAAAGAAGAAGAGGGTGGAGTGAAAAGGTACAAGTTGATGCTTGTGGTAAAGGGATTTACATAGAAAACATGTATTGAATTTGATGAGATTTTTTTCTCCTGTAGCTAAGATGAATTCTATTAGTACTGTTCTATGTTTGGTTGCAACAAAAGATTTACATTTAGAAAAACTTGATGTTAAGATGACTTTTCTTCATGGTGATTTGGAGGAAGAGATTTATATGTAGCAGCCACTTGGTTATGAAGTCAAGGGTAAGGAGAAACTTGTGTGTAGATTGAAAAAGAGCCTATATGGGCTTAAGTAAGCCCCAAGGCAATGGTATTTAAGATTTGATAGTTTTATGGATGAACATGGTTATATGAGATGTGAATCTGACCATTGTGTTTATTTTAAAAATCTTGAAAATGGGAGCTATGTTATTTTGTTACTATATGTGATGATATGCTGATTGTAGGCTCTAGTATGCAGGACATTGGTAAACTTAAATAAAGGTTAGCTCACACATTTGTAATGAAGGATTTGGAGTTGCAAAAAGAAAATCCTTGGCATGCAAATTCACCAAGACAACAAAAATAAGAAGTTGTAATTGTCTCAGGAGGCTTATATCAATAAGGTGTTAGAAAGGTTTAATATGTAAAAATCAAAACCTGTTAGTAAACTTATGGATGGACACTTCAAATTGAGAAAATATCAGTGTCCTTAATCACACAAGGAGGTTGAGTACATGGAACATGTTCCATATGCTTTAGCAGTAGGAAGTGTTATGTATGCCATGGTTTGTACTAGACCATACATTGCACAGGTAGTGGGAGTTATGATCAGGTTTATGGCTAATCCAGGTAAATAACATTGGAAAGAAGTCCAATGGATTCTTAGGTATTTGAGAGGGACATCCAACATGGAGTTATGTTATGGAGGGTTAGATACTTCTTTACATGGCTATGTTGATTTAGATATGGCTGGAGATTTAGATGGTAGGAGGAGCACCACTGGATATATTTTCACAGAGGTGGAATGATAGTTAGTTGGATTTCGAGATTGCAGAAGGTTGTGGCTTTGTCTACTATAGAGGAAAAGTTTATTGCAGCTATAGAAGCTGGAAATGATATGATATGAATGAGTAGGTTCATGGAAGAGTTGGGTAAGGAGAAAAAGGATTACAGATTAGACAGTGATAGTCAGAGCATGATTCATTTGGAAAAGAACTCAACATTTCATTCAAGAATGAAACATATTCAGTTGAGGTATCACTTCATACGACAAGTGTTGGAGGATGGACAACTAAAGTTAGAGAAAATCCATATGGATGATAACCCTACATACATGCTAACGAAGCCATTGGTAAGGGATAAGTTGGAGCTTCACTCCACTTCTATTGGTCTTCGAGTTTAAGACTTGAAGAGGAAGAAATGGGCCAAGGAAAAGGAACCAAGGATGGTGATGTACAATATAATGCAACAATTGATCTCTAAGTGGGAGATTGTTGAGTATGGAGCTTAATTGCTTCACAAGAAACTTGCTTTTACATGTTACTAGTTCTGACAGTAATCGGCGTTGGTTAGTCCCGGTCAGGAAGTGACCATTGATGGTCACACAAGAAATCGCATGGTTACTTGTATGACGCTGTTTTTATTTTTTGAAAAAAATTAGAATAAATCACTTGTTTTAAAGATGATTTATTGATTGTAAAAGCATAGTTAAGTTACCAAAAATAGTTATATATGCATGTATGCATTATAAGAGGGTAAGTAAGAAGAAGAGAAGAAAAATAACAATTGTTTGCATGTAAGTTTTCTTGGTGAGCAAGAAAGAGTAGCTGAGTGAGGGAAAAACATTGAACATCCTGTGAGGTGTTGGAAGACAACATATCTTCATTTTATTTCCTTTGTAAAGAACTGAATAATAATATTGGTCATTTCTTGGTGGACGTAGCCCACACTGGGTGAACCACATTAAATCTGGTGTAATATTTCTCTTGTTTATTTTATCTTCTGGTTATTTCCACATTCATTGCTTGTATGCTTTATCTGATTATAGATCTATGCAACACTGTTATATGGTTTAACCCCAACATATATACTAGTTTTAATACATCTTCTATTCCTAACAAAAGTACATTTCAAGTAAATGTCGCTACATAGTCAACATAATAAAGAGATAATTTCTTTACTAAAATAGATGTAACTTTCTTTATGTATTTCTCCTTTCATCTTTTACAAAACTAACTCCAAAATGGGTGCATCTACAAAATTGTTAGAATGAGTCACTTCATATGAAATAAGCATGATAAAAACTATAACGTTAAAGAAATGTGATTTTATCTAACTATTTCATAAAAGGAACTTCAATGTTAATGAAATGGTTCCAAATCATAAATTAAGATTAACATGAAGACTTTCCCAAAATATTACAAAAACAAGAAGGAGAGAGAAAGATCATAGAACCTACAATAAGTAATGTTTAAGTAAGAAATAATTAAATCAACATAATTAATTCTATCTCAAACACAAATATGAACTCATTACAACTTGCTAGTCATCCAAACAACAATATTTAAGAAAGAAGAAATTCACATTTCTAACTTAATCTTAACTTCTCAATAAAGCTTCCAACTTAAGTTCCACAACTCAACCTATTCCGTATTTTCAAAAAGAAGTGAAAGACATAATCATACAACCTTAATCACAAAAGTTTATGTTTTTAATATCCTTAATGTTAAAAACCAATATTATGACCGTAAAGATCAAACAAGAATCAATAACATTCCATAATTAATCTTACCTAACTCAGAATAGCTTAGAGTCTAAGGATTATATTAACTAAGAACAAGTTTAGACATTATAGGCAAGAAAATTTTAACCACTTAATATAATTGGTGCAAGCCTATAAAAAAACATAGCTCTCGCAGGATCCATGTGGGTCTCGCATTCATCTCGGAATTAGAATCTTAAAAGATCAAGACATAACTAACATTATAGATTCCCAAAAACAACCACATCTCGTATGTAAGTGGTTTCCCATAAGCTACCAAATAAGAATAGAGTAATAATTTTAAACCACACACAAGTTCAAACTAATCAATCTCTAAATCAAGGAAAGGAAAAGGAGAACTATAAGTTTAGAAACAACTCAAGGCCCATCTTATTCCCAGGGATCAGTCTTACACTCAAACTAATCTACATCAAGGTTGAGGGAAAACTATGATCACACACAAAAATTTGAGTGTAATAAGATCTGTCTAATAAAAAAGGAAGATCGAACTTCTCTCTGGAAGCCATAAAATCTAAGTGAGGAAAAAGTTAAAAATGAAAGAAACCTAGGGTGATCAACCCAGAAATTTCCAAAGGACTCATCAATTCCAAGGTTGGTACTAAAACTTGTTCAATTTTAGGCACCAAAACCTGATCCATGTACATTATTTTTTCATTCCAATCAATGTCATGAATCCTAACAATCGTAGAATATTCTAAATCTAAAAATCAAGATCTTAAATCACCAGTAACCAATAACTAATGAAAGTAAATCTCTTAGATTTAGCATCCAAATTCCTCCTATTTTCACTATCAACATGCACAAAAGCTTCTGAGCTAAAAACTATGAGAAAAGAAAAATCTACCTCTTTTTCAGACCAAGCTTCTTCTAGGTATTCAACCATTTAGTGTTGTTGAAGGCCCATAATTGATCAAGTACACTGCTGTATCCACTTCTTCTACCTAGAACTTCAAAGGCAAGCTGATATGTATCCTCATGCTTCTAGCACGTTCCATGATTATTTTGTTCATTCTTTCTGCAACTCCATTTTCCTATGGAGTTATAGGAACCATTCTTTCTCTTCATATTCCATTCTCTAAACAATAATAATTGAAAGCCTTGTTGTAGTACTCACCACCATTTTTAGATCTAAGGCACTTCAATTTTAAGTTTGTTTCATTTTCTAAAAGGGCTTTCCACCTTTTAAAAGTCTCAAAAACATCAGATTTACACTTAATACAATAGATCCATACCTTCCTTGTGGCATCATCAATGAAAGTCACATAATATTGGGATCCTCCAATAGAAGCTACCTGAGATGGTCCCCACACATTTGAGTGTACAAGATCTAATTTCTGCTCCTTCTTTGTTGACCCAACCTTGAGAAATCTCACTCTCTTCTGCTTTCCAAATATGTAATGCTCACAAAATTCAAGATCTAACTGTTTTAAATCTAATAACTTACTTGTATCCTTTAATATCTCGCATTCCTTTTTCACTCATATGGCCTAGCCGATTATGCCACATGGTTACATCTGAATTTGTTGTAGATAGCACACAAAATGAATTAGTAACATAGGTAGAAAAATATAGAGTTTCTACCTTCTTACCTCTTGCCACAACAAGAGATCCCTTGAAAACCTTCCAAGAATCAACTCATGAATGTAACCACACATCCGATTCACCAATTTACCCTACAAATATTATATTTCTCTTGAAGCTTGGCATATGCCTCACATATTTCAATACCCATGGATTTCCATTTTACAACTTTAGATAAACATCACCTTTACCAATAATATTACATGACTCATCATCTCCTAAATAAAATTGTCTAAAATCATGCTAAACATAATTACTAAAATAAACCTTATTAGGAGTAACATGGAAAGAAGATCCAAAATCTAAAACCTAAGATTCTAATTTATTATCTAAGGAGAGAATAAGGGCATCTGTCTTCTTTACCTCACTTGCAATGTTTTCCTCTTTAAATTTTTCTGATGTATTATCTTTGTTTTCCTTGGACCAACACTCCTTCTTTACATGTCCTCTCTTTCCACAATTACAATAAAGTAAATCTCTGTACCTGGATCTAGATCTACCATATCTTGACTTTGATCTCCCAAACTTCTTTCTCTTTGATGATATCTCCTTAAATATTCCCCTGCTTTCAACAATTAAAGCATTTCCAGATGATGCTTCTCCTAAGATTTTCCTGCGTATTTCCTCATTAAGGATTACACTAACCACATCATCAAATTTCAAAACTTTAGAAGCAATCTTTGTATTACTAACAACCATTATCAAGTTATTCCAACTATCTAGAAAAGAGCATAAGAATAAAAGTGCTTTCACTTCATAGTCAAACAAAATTTCTCCGATTTTTATTTGATTTACAATAGACTAGAAACCATTCAAATGATTAGATACAAATCCACCTTATTACATCTTAGAATTAAACAATTTTTCATCAAATAAACCTTATTCGAAGCACTAGGAGTTTCATACAAATTTTCTAAATATTTCATCAACTCTACCGTGGTTTTTACATATGTGAAATTCAAATCCACCGATGCTTCCATTCAATCTTATAGATCTCGAGCCTTTATGTCAAGAACCTTCCATTCTTCATCAGTCATCATGTTTGGATGTCCATGCTCATCCAACGGTAAGTATAGATCTTTTTGATACAAATAATCCTCCACCTGCATCTTCCATAGTTGATAATTACGATCAAATTTCTCTACTCAATATTTACTATCTTCTACCATTTCTCTGCTCCCACTCAATCAGAAAAATCATTTGTGAGTAGATCTTGTCCACGCACAAAACTTCTAAACAAAGCTATGATACCAGTTGTTGGGGTTAAACCATATAAAAATGTTACACGATCTATGATAAGATAAAGCATACAAGACAAAAGTGAGGAAATAACTAGAATATAAAATAAAACAAGAGAAAGATAACACCGCATTTAATGTGGTTCACCCAAGCAGGGCTACATCCACCAAGAAATGACCAATATAATTATTCAAAGGCTTTTACGAGGAAATACAATGAAGATCTGTTGTCTTCTAACACCTCACAATATGTTCAATGATTTTCCCTCACTTAGCTACTCTTTCTTTCTCACCAAGAAAACTAACATGCAAAACAATTACTATTTTCTTCTCTCATACCCTCATACAATGCATACATGCATACATATCTATTCTAGGAAACTAACTATGCTTTTACAATCAATAAATCATCTTTAAAGCAAGAGATTTATTATAATTATCGTTTAAAGAACAAAGCAATGTTGCATAGGTTATCGATGCCAGTTCCTACTTTAATGATGCTGGTCACTTCTTAACCGATGCCGTTTACCTTCGACCGATGCCGCTTTCCTCCTGACCGATGCCGATCACCTAAAACCAACAACATGTAAAAGAAAGCTTCATGTGAAGTAATTAAGATCCATAATCAACAACCAACAACTATCTTAGAATGATATACTAGGTGTTTTGGGCTAGGCCCAAAGGGTTTTTCTTTTTAGAAAAAGGGTTCTTCAAAAGAAGATAAAATGGTGTTTCAAAAAGCTAGTACAATTATACCCAAAAACTCCTTTTTATAGCCTTTCCTTGATTAGAAATCAAAGGAGGTTGGTACCTCATGATATTTTCAACCTATACATGCTTATAACATTCAATAACATCCATCCCAATAGTCACATTTGACCCAAGTAGGTCGGCCTAGCTAAAACCCTTCATCCATGCACCAAAAATCTCAAAAACCCTTGCATTGGGATGACAAAAATCTCCTAATCCCAAAACTATTTTTTTTTAAGATATAAAAAATAATAAAAAATGTTTAAAATAACATTTAAAAATCATATATGGTCACAATTTATCTCATCCAATCAAATTATTTCGTTTACTAGGCCCAAAGCTCTTTGTACTTCTCAAAATAGTTGTTTCCTGCACCCTTCAACACCTTGGAAAATTCATCTGATCATAAAATCACTTCTACTCAACCAAAACATGCCATGTGAAAACTCAAAAATAAATTTCCAAACCTGTATAAAACTTATAATAAAGTTAGAAGTCATGAAATCACTTCAAACCAAAACAACATTTTCCTTCACCAGATCAACCTACCAAAAATGTTATTTACAAAGATTAGCTCATAAAATCAATTATACAAACATTAAAGACCTAAAAGTAGATTATTTGGATTCCAAATTCATCCCTATTCACTTTATAGGTAATAGGAGTCATCAAACAATCCAAATCATGCTTCAAATAGTATCAAACTTTCACCAAAACAGATCCTCACATCTGAATTGTCAAAATAATTATTTATTAAATAATGCCATGAAAACCATGAAAAATTAACTCATCATTATTCAATAAATATATCAATGTAAATATCTCTTAATCTAATTTAAAAAAACTTTAATCATCTTAAAACTCCACATGTAGCTCAAGTTATGCTCATTTTACTGAAGACTACTATTTGAGATCCCAAAACTGCCCTTTGACTAGTCAACCTGTTTGGACCTAAAAACACCATGAAATTACATGGAATTTTCCTAAAACAATTATGGACACAAATAAAAACTTCCAATAATAATTCACCATCAATTCTTCATGCTACTCCTTTGGACTATCTTGTCTTGAAACTTTCATCTTTAAAAGCTGCTATTTTTAGGTGGGGACCACATATCACCATGACCTCAATAATACATTTATGGAAATATAGAGGATTCATATACAACATCCAATCATAACATTTTTAATTACAATCAAAATTGGGTCAGTATACTTTATTTTCTTTCAATCTCGCTCTAGTTGGGGTTTTAAACCTCTTTTGCCTTCTTAATATTCGTTTATAAAAACATGATGATCAAATGACCTCATTATTTTTATTAAACCTTCTAAACTAATCTTAGAATCATACCTTAAAGACATAAGGTCCCATTCAAAGCACACTATTCACAACGATCATCATCGATTTCAATTTCAAGCTTGATTTTCACCTTGTTCTTGACCATGTCTTACAAAATCAATCATATCTCGACAAAATACCCAACATGAGCACCCGAAATTTTTTTGAGAGCATCATCAATCACCCCTATAACATCTCCAATTATCAGAACATCAATTCCATATCCCAATATCTCCAGTCATTAATACTTACATATGCATGCATGTTAGATCCTCATAATAACAACTATGGCCAATTGAAATAATGCTATAAATGAACATGAAACCTATGAAAATGAACCAAAATACCTCATATGCCATGATATACATGTTTTCATGCTTCCATGAGCTTAAATGTCTCCAATCCACTCTGTCATACCTCATACCTAACATACCTACTCCTAATGAACACATGTAACATGGAGAATCACATGTACCTGCACTATTCCACTACTGTGAGTGCTCAAACACCCTCAAATAATGCTATTAATCATGCCAACATGATTCCCAAGCATCCAAGAAGCTCACACTACCAAACAACACCTCTTAGGCACCTATATGGGCTTCCTAGAGCAAACATACATCATTTAATCCCAATTTAACAGGTTGATAAACATATGAACAACCATGTTAGTACCACATACATCATCATAACATCATCCTACAACATTCACTTTATCATTAATGTGGGTTTTCATTAATGAAAACAAATACTAGGACACCATGCCAACAATCTCTCCCTTTGTCATTGATGGAAAACACCCTAAAATTCTCCCCCTTTTTACATTAATGACAAAGGCATACCTAGCTTACATTTTCACCTTCATCAACTTCATACCTCTATGCTTTGGTTAGAAAAATCGACCAAAGGTCTCAAATTTCTCCATTTTCTCCAAAATCCTAATTCTTGCCTTATTTCAAGCATGCAAATACCAAGCTCCCCATGGAAAGAACACTTCCTACAACTGAAGAACATCAGTACACCATGAAAAATAAAAATTCCACCTTATTAGAACCAAAATATTCATTTTTCATCATTTAGGGAAGCAAAACATGAAGTTTTTTTCTATACCCCTATTTTGAGCTTCTTAATGAATACTTTGTAGCAGTCATGGGATAGGGGTGACATCACCCTCAACATGCCAACAATGTCATGAAAACCTTACCTCATAATTTCTCCATCAATCTAGATTAGGATCCACCATTTATAGTCTAAGAACATACAATACAAGACATCTTCATACTTCCACACTTAAGGGCAATACCATGAGACCATAACAATCCTTTTAGAGCAATTTAGGCCAATTTTAACATCCATCTATAGGTCAACCATGCCTATAATTCAAAAAATAACACTACCCTTGGGATTAAATCCTCTACTTCTATATTCTAAGCACAAATTTGTGAGACTCACCTTCTTACCATGACAAGAAATCAACTTTGCAATTTTCACATTGTTCTAAAAACCATTTTCAATTTTCTTGAGTCATTTCAACTGAGTTGAGTCGGTACACATATTTGTAAGAAAGATCAAGATGTAAACAACAATTTCTCACCTTGAATGGTCTTGAGAATACCTTTTCACTCCTTGGTTGAAAAAACAAGTACTCCCCTACTATGATTAGCATACATACACTAAGAGCAACATGATTTCTTGTTATAACAACGTCAATCATAGTTATGAGACTCGAGATAATCATATTAACATCACTATACCATTTTAAGAGAAAAAAACATGACTTGGGGCTCTTAAATTCATACAATCGCCTGTATTGAGGGCTGAATCATGCTCCCCATGTCCTTGATAGCAAACATACACCACTTTGTTTAAAAACACTTGTCTCGGAATGTATGCAATGTCTTAGTCATCTTATCAATGGTAAGAGTACCTTTTAGGCATAAAACCTGAGCATCTTATCTTTAAATTCACTACTTCATATGTATCCATCATGAAAGAACCATGCAAAGGACTGAGAAACAACATTAGATTACAAATGACTTTCAACACACTTAGAATGTGCACCTATAGGCATGTAGGTGGAAAATTTTGGAGAAAAATCAGGTTTTCATGCCTTGGCAAGCCCTTATCACCTTATCCTTACTCCATCTTAATGAAAACCACTTAAAGATAAAAGAACATACCATTTCATGTTGAGCTTAATTATGTTACCTTATTTCACCATGCTCTACCTCTTCTTACACCCGTAGGCTACCTTATTCCCTTCATGGAGTAGTATTAGGCTCACACAAATGTTCTCAAACTATGATCAATAACATGTAAACTACAAAATTTTTTGAACCCACTTCATACGTATGAATACTTCAAGAAACATATCAACATAGGGGAAGGCCAACATTCATACCTCGGACTCAGCCTTCTTTTCTCATTGATTGTCTTGTAGAGTGCACTTTTAGCTTCAGAATAAGGTGAAATGCAATAATATCTTCCTTATACCAAGACTGAGACATATTAATTACTGTAAGTATCATGAAATCCTTCCTTACACTATTTCAAAGAATAGAAGACCATCTAACTACTATGAAATATCTAAGAGTTAGGGTTTTAAGATCAAACCGTCATTCTTTGTGCACTACTTAACTGTCATAAAAACTCTCATTAAACATATCTAGAATCAGTACACTTACTTGAGACCTCAAATCACTTCCATACTTTAGCCCCACATATCTATATGATTAGTAAAAATTTTAGACCAAAAAAATCATTGTATCACTCAAAATCAAGTTTCCATGCATAGCACTTCAAGGTGGTCAGTGTAAACCCAGATCAAGGACAATGAGGTAGTAATTCGACATATTCTACTTAAATATCCCCCATACTAGAAAAAAATCCTTGCATCATTATTTTCAAGAATAAATAACACCTTCTCAACTAATTATCAATCATAAACATCAATGTCTCATACATGTAGCACTCCATCTTACTTGTAAAACCCCGATTTTGAGTAACTTTAGTCACTGTGATCCCTCTACACCATAAGTCTTGATCAAGTTGGAACTTTTAACATATTCACCATCTTCTCGAGCTTATTCAACTATCTTGGAGAGATAAGACACATGATAGACCCCATATTGATGTAGATCATGCTTGAAGACTGAAATAACAATTTGAGGCTCACTTTTGATATCATGAAGAACACCATTTCTCTCCCAACTTGATTGAGTACATACTTTGTAACCTCACTTTCAACTCAAAGTTTATACTCAAAATTTTACAATGAAAAACTCATCACACACTACCAAAACTCAAAGAAGACACTACAGACTATGAATTTATAAAAATACCAACACATAACCAAAACTTGACATGATGATTAAGTGAGAACACCTTCATATGCTTGATATAGAGACTTGAATTTTATTGACATCACATAGATAAGAACTCGACTCATATAGAGATCACAAACATCTTACTATACCTCATAATTAATTATGGATAACTTTACAAGAAACTCATGGAGATACTTAATACCTATCAATACTACTCATAGACAACCTTAAGACATCAATGAGAGACAACCAAGACACTCCTGACCTTCACAAGGTGCTCATACACACTTAATACTATCATACGATGGCACTAAGATAGTGAACAAACTCTTATGGAGTTAAAAAAACTTACACTCCTTATAACATATCAAGAGAACTCATGATTATTCAAAAACATCTTAGACTGAACACATAAAATAATGATGTAAATACAAACCTTAAGGGAATTAAACTTGAACATTCAATGACCATAGAGCTAAGAACATGAATTCTTACACAAGAACTACCAAATAGAAACATGACAACATACTTAGAGACACTGAATGGCATACCTTATCATCAAGAAGAAGAAGACATACACTTGAAAAATACAACTCTCGCTCACTCCAAATATTTTTTTCTATACACCTCTATGAAGCCTAATAGAGGCATATGTCACCATGGAGGAGCTTGATGAGAGACCTAAGTAGGTCTCAAGCCCTCTTCTTGGACCTTGATTGTCTCCTCTTTATCTAATTTCTCATTTGTTGTAAAGATCCCTCCTTTAGCTCAGTCACATCCTTGGAGTCTTCTTTAGCACTTTGACTAGTCTCATCCTTCCTTTTGTATGTTTGATCTTGTGGCTTAGGTTTTGTGACTCTTTCTTCAATTGACCTGCATTACAAAACCTTGCAATGTGCCCTATCTTGTGGCACCTAAAGAATTCCACTTGCCTTCCTTTTCACTCATAATCCCTATGACCATATCCATTACAAGCATAACAATACCCCTTGAATGTGCTTACATACCTCTTTGTGTTTGATGGCTCATTTTTGCAATATTTTGCAAGATGTCCCTTTTCTTGGCAATGATAACATTCAACTCCATATCTTTGACCTACCTTTTTCTCCTTCTTGTCTTGACATTCTTCTTCCTTCTTCTCTTCACAATGTTCCTTTCCTTTGCCATCATCCTTCTTTTCAACCTTAGGACTACAAAAACTAGCCCTATGTCCATAATCACCACATTTGTAACAATTACCATGAAAGACACCATACCTATATGCACTTGGCTTCCTGATAGGTGATATTCTAGGAGGTGAAAACCTTGATCTCTCTTCCTTGCTTTGCTACTTTTTCTTTCACTTGATTCTTCTTCATTCTTATTGGATGAATCCTCATTGAAGCCTAGACTTGTCCTATCACCATATGCCTTTTGATTTTCCAACATCTTACTTAGATTTTCTAGAACTCCCTTGAAAGGATAATACTTTTCTTGTCATGGTACCTAAATATTTCTTCAAAACCTATGTTTCTTCCCTCTTGATCTTCAGCTCAGTTTGTGCCTCCTCAAGTTGATTTGTTAGAAACTTGATTATTTCTTCTTTTTCAACCTCAATTTTGATATATCTTTCCAATTGATCTTTTAAAAAATTAACCTTAATTCTTCATGAGCTATAACTAACTTGTTAATCTTGTCTATATTCTCACCTACCCATTTCCTTATCAAGAAGGTATTAATCTAAATTATCTCCAAATATTTGGGTGCCATTTTGTCACCAAAGATCTCCCTCTAGATTATTAGGATACTTCCAAGGGCCTGTTATGATATCAATTTTGGAGGTGAAAAGGACTGAGAGGGGGTTAATCAGTCCCCAATAAAAAAGTTTACACTTGTGCTTCAAACCCTAACCACACAATCTCAAGTAGATCTCATCAAAGCATATAGTCTTCTCAATGAAATATACAAAATGAAATAACCACAATTATTAAACATATAAATCCACTTATATTGATGATAAAATCATATCCACACACATATGTAAATATTCAGATCAGATCACAAGAGTAATGCCTTCAACAAAGATCAACAAGATGCACTAAAGATGTATCAAGATGAACAATATAGTCATATGAATATCCAAGAAGATATAATTATTCCAAAAGTGAATAAAACTCAATATCAGATCTGAATACACCTTAGAAACCTGAAAAATACATCAACATGCTATGGAGATAGCATCCAAATACAAGCACCAAAATTCTCCCCTCCTTCTCCAACTCGCTCTCAAGGAAACAACACCAACATTCACTTGCTCAAATTATCCTCATGAAAAATCAACCAGAAACTATCCTAGAATGATATTCCAGGTGTTTTGGGCTAGGCCCAAATGTTTTTTCTTTGTAGAAAAAGGGTTCTTCAAAAGAAGATAAAAGGGGGTTTCAAAAAGCTAGTACAATTGTACCCAAAAACTCCTTTTTATAGCCTTTCCTTGATTAGAACTCAAAGGAGGTCGGTACCTCATGATATTTTAGACCTATACATGCTTAGAAATAACATCCATCCCAACAGTCAAATTTTACCCAAATAGGTCGGCCTAGCTAAAACCCTTCATCCATGCACCAAAAATCTCAAAAACCCTTGCATTGGGATGACAAAATATCCTAATCCAAAAATTATTTTGGTCAAGCTCTAAAAATAATAACACATGTTTAAAATAACATTTAAACATCATATATGGTCACAATTTAGCTCATACAATCAAATTATTTCATTTACTAGGCCCAGAGCTCTTTGTACTTCTCAAAACAATTGTTTCCTGCACCTTTCAAAACCATGGAAAATTCATTTAATCATAAAATCCCTTATACTAAAAAAACATACCACATGACCAGTTAAAAAAATTAAAGAACCTGTAGAACACTTATAATAAAGCTATAAGCCATGAAACACCCTTAACTTCAAACCACAACAACATTTGACTTCTCCGATCAACTCCGCCAAAAGAGATGTTTACAAATATTAGCTCATAAAATCATTTATACAAGCACTCAAGGCCTCCAAATAGATTTTTTGGATGCCAAATTATTCCCTATTAAATTTATATGTGATATGAGGCATACAAAATCCAACTAATGCTTCAAACAATATTAAACATTCACCAAAATAGGTCCTTTCTTGAACTGCGCTAAAATCCTTCTTGCTCAAATAATACCTTGGAAACCCTAAAAATTCCTCTTCATGATGAAATAAATATATAAATATAAATATATCTTAATATTATTTCCAACACAACTTGAATCATCTCAAAACTCCACCTATAGCTCAAGTTATGCTCATTTTACTCAAGATTGCTATTTGAGATCCCAAAACTGCCATTTGACTAGTCAACTTGTTTGGACCTCAAAACACCATGAACTGAATGAAAATTTCCTGAAAAATTCATGGAAATTAATAAAAACTTCCAATAATCATGCACCATCAATTTTGCATGCTACTCTTTTGGACCATCTTGTCCTAAAATTTTCATCTTCGTAAAATTCATTATTTTTAGGTGGGGCCCACATATCACCATGACCTCAATCATACATTTATGGAAATACTAGGGATTCCTATGAAACATCCAATCATAAAATTTTCACTTTCAATCAAAACTAGGTCAGTATACTTCCTTTTCTTTCAACTTCTCTAGTAGGGTTTAATTAGGGTTTAACTAGGGTTTTAGATCTCTTTGCCTTCTTAACTTTCATTCATAAAAAAATGATGATAAAATGAACTAATTATTTTTGTGAAACATAATAAAATATCCTTATAATCATCCTTGAAAGCAACAATGTCCCATGAAAACCACATTATTCACAAGAGAGCATCGAAGTTCAATTTCAAGCTTGATTTTCACTGTTCTTGACCTTGGCTTACAAAAACAATCATTTCTTGCAAAATACAGAACATGGGAATTTGAAATGTTTTTGAGAGCATAATAAATCATCCCTATAACATCTCAAATCATCATAACATCAATTACATAGCCCAATATCTCCATTCATTAAGACTTACCTATGCGTATTATCTTTAGATTCTCATAGTAGTAACTAGGGCCAATTGAAATAATGTTATAAATGAACATAAAACCTATAAAAATGACCCAAACATACCTCATATTCCTTTATAGACCTATTTTCATACTTCCATGAGCTTAAAAATCTCCAATACAATCATGTCATACCTCATAGCTATCATACCTGCTTCCAATGAACACCCAGTAACATGTAGAATCACCCGTACTGCACTATTACACTATTGTGAGTGCTCAAGCATGCTCAAATCATGCTAGTAATCATGTCAACATGCTTCCCAAGCATCCAAGAATCTCACACTTCCAAGAAACACGTCATAGGCACTGTATGGGCTTGCTTTGAAGCAAGCATGCATCACCGAATCCCAATGTAACAATTGATAAACATATGAACCATGATGTTAGCACCACATACATCATAATAAAATCATCCTACAATATTCACTTTGTCATTAATTTGGTTTACGTCAATGATAACACCTACTAGGACACCATGCTAACATTGATGTGTCTGGTGGTAAGGTCTTATGAAGATAAGGATCTTCTATGCCCATGTAAGAGAGGATGGAATCGTCATCGGTGGATTGAAGAACATCGGTGATAGGAAATATTCCTCTACAATATGTGGATATTGAAGAGGGAGGGACCTAGTTTCACCTTCACACTGATAAGTGACCGGTCCTAAGGTGATGGTGGAGATTAAAAAAATCTAGAGGAGATGGACATGGTGTCATCCATATCCATAACCTCGTGGGATGGAGAAGATGGAGGGTCAATGTCCATGAGAGCCAAAGATAGAGGAAGAGGGTTGGTAGATTGTTCCTTAAAGCCCAACCCAAATTTTTCATGGGGTTTGTGAGATTGATCAATGATGAGGTCATGCATTGCTATTCATAATGCCCCATTCCAAATCCTTTCCAAGCACAACGATGAAGATAAGTGTAGGAAAAGGATTTCTTGAAGAAAGTTGAACCCATTAGTATATGGTTTTGTGGGGTTGAGCATCAACATGGGAGGAAGGGTGATTAATACCACCATAGATGAGATTGGTGCAAAGATGAGGTAGACCAAAAGGAATGACATCCCTAATGTCAAGTTGATACATTAGAGCTTTATCGGGTCTTCCAAGTGGATTAGGTTTGGAAATGACATTAAAAATGAGGAGACGATACTCCCCCAGCATGAGCCAATCCATTACTTTGTCTAAGGAGTCATCATTAGGAAGCTTGGATGTAGAGACAAATGAGCTAGTGGATGCTTCAGAAGGACCTTGTGTGGGAATGAACATGTTATTAGGACGATAAGTCATGTGACATGATTTGAATGGAGGATTTTCTATGGGGAGAGTTAGAATCTTTCCCTCATGTTCATATTTTATACATCATTGAAGGGTGGAAGGAATGTAATGCATGGCGTGAATCCATGGTTGTCCAGGTAGGATGTTGTATTAGAACTCACCTTTGACGATATATAAGTCTTCATGGATGAGTTTTTCACCAACATGGATAGGAAGAATAACTGTGCCAAAAGTGGGGGAAAAATGCCGTTGAATGTGCAAAGAACCACATGTGATTGGGTGACAATGGAATTAGGGAGCTTGAGTTGATCAAAGGTATGAGATGAGATGATGTTTATGCTAGCTCCATTGTTTATCATAGAACGATGGATGAATGTGTCATTAATACACACAATGATGAAAAGGGGAAGGTCATGCTCCTTGGGTGATATGTCGGGGATTTTGGTAGTGTCAAAGGATATGAAGGTGAAAGTGGCAAGTGCTCCAACAAGAGATGTAAAGGGTTGAGCCTCATCGTTAGGAGTAGGGATACACTTGAGAGCTTTAATGAGAGATTGCCTATGATCTAGAGAGCTTTGGATGAGCTCATAAAGTAAAATATTAACTGGGGCCTAATGAAGTTGTTTCATAACACTCTTCTCAATAACAGAGGCTGAAGGGTAGCTAAGATAAACACATTAGGTTTTGATGAAGAATGGGATGAAGTAGGTGTTATCGAAATATCTCTCCTAGTGATTTGGATAACTTGTATACATATTCTAGCTTTGAGCTCTTCATTGCAAGGTTGTGCGCACACAAGTTCCCTTGGCAGATTCCCTTCTTTTCCTCACATTCCCTTGCAGGATTCCCCTTCTTCCCTTCCTTTTCTTTACTTATTTGTTCCATCTTCATGTGCACGCATCTTCTATGCATTTTCCCTCTTTTTGGAAAACTTTCAGCCTCATGCACACTGCACATCATCTTGTAATTGTTGCACCTTGACCATGCGCTCTTTGCTCACCAGTTTACCTCATTTCCCCACATGTGTCACATGTGTGTTCCTTTGTTTTCTTCTGCGTGCCCTTCCCTCACACCCTCCTTTGTGCCCTTCTATGCCAGGTCATCTTCTGACATGATTGAGTATGCCACATGCAACCAGCCAAAGCGCGCCAACAGGGCATCGAATCATTGCAACAAATTAGTGAATGACACATGGCAGAAATGAAAAATATTATGCACAATTGGCCATTCTTTCAGCCAAATCACACATGCCACGTGTCTAGTGTGTGTATATGACCCGACATCCTTAGAAAGCCATATATTTTGCTACAAATATCTGATCAATTCATTCTGGACTTATCGTAGAACCTGCTAACATTAGCCATAGTGCTAGACATTCAAATTCAAATTTTGGTAGATTTGGTAGGTGAGAAATGGAAAACATCTTTCTGAGCATTAATGAAGTAGATCTGATTTCTTCAACCACCCGATTTGATATGATCCACCCTCCTTCCTCATCCAACATGCCAAAATAGACCTAGGGAAGTGCATTCGATAGATTCTTAGGAAGATTTGTAGGCATTGAATGCTTCTTATTGGTGGTTGTATTTCAAATTTAGGTTTTCCCTCCTTCTCTTCTCCTTCTATAGATTCATCTATAAATGTAAGAGTGGGATCATTATTAATGTTGGATACTCTGAATCCTTACACATTTTTTTGCTAAGGAATTCATCTTTTCGTATTTTAAGTTCTGCAGACCTCTAGATTTGGCTCATGCATGTGGATATCAGCCTCTTTCGCCATTATAACAGCTCTATGCATTTCTAGAAGTGATAAAAACATCGTTTTGTGACTATTATCTATCCTAATGTGTTTTCATTTCTTCTTTTTGCTTTTCTTTTATAGTGCGTGTTTTTTGTGCCACTTCACGTCCCTTGTAGTTCTTATTTAGTTTTGTTCCATGAGAATGATCTGGGTAACACATTTTTAGTGTGTTACTCATGCCTAGCCTCCTTTCATGCATTCCCTTTTCATTCCCACTCAAAATAAATAGTATTCATCCCTCTTTTCTGGTGCTATCACCTTTTAGTGTAGTTCATTTTCATGTTATCCTTCTATCCTTAGTCCCTTGGCATTTATTAGCTTAGTTTCCCCTTTCAGCACTAGGAGTAGTAGTAGTAGTAGAAATAGATAGAGGAACCGACCTTCTTTGGAGATCCATCTCAAGCGCACAAGGTCCCGGATGCTAATCAACCACCATGATCTATAAGATGAAAGCAATTCACCAAAATAATTTTACATAAAACCTTTGCAAACAAATTAGTAACAATATCATATATTATTATGGAACTCAATGCAATACATTGAGAATGGGCCTTGCTTAAATAGGCAAGGAATAACAATCTAAGAACCGCTTAAGGTCGTAGATCAAGCCATAAATCAAAAGGAAATAACTAGTCATCAAAGAACTAGTTAAGACCATAGATTTAGGAGAGAAATAGACATCAAGGATCTAGTCAATACCATAGATCAAGGAAAGAACTATACCTAACAACTAGATAATATCTCCTAATATCTAAATAAGATAAAATAAATATCCACACACATAAGTGGGTGAGGATAAATACAATAAATGTAAATAAAGTACCTAGGTGAACATGAGCTAAGGTAAATACCTACTCTAATAGTAGTAGTAGAAATAGATAGAGGAACCGACCTTGTCAGAGATCCATCTCAAGCGCACAAGGTCCCACAACTTGAGACGGTTCCATTTTGATCTCAAACAGCTCGGATCTTCCAGATATGAGATCTTTGCGAAATTTTGAAGACCAATAATTTCGACACATGTCCGGTGGGACCAACAATGAAAGCTTACATTTTTATATTACTAAGTTATGGTGTGTGGACTTAGTGCTTCAGCGTCTAGAGGCTCGTTTGAACACCTCAGGTGACTCCCAACATTTCTAGATCTCTATTTTTAGATTCCTCAACACCTTTCATGAGAAGAGTGCATATAAGAATAAGTGTAGCAACTAAATATTCTTTCAAGCACCTCTAGTTATCCCCGAGAAGAGTCCATTCTAGAAGGCCCGCGTGTGCATCCCTATCTCTAATGCGCCGCACCCATTCAATACTTCCTCAAAGCAGACAACCTATGCACCTGCAATGGCACATCAGCCACCTCCTCCCTTGAGAAAAATTTCCAACTTCACAGGAGGAAGTCCCTTGGTGCTGGCCATGCAAAATGACATGCCAAATGGTGTGCTCAAAAGTATTCCATACTTCACTGGTGAGAATCAAGTCACCCTCAAGAGCATATCCAAGATGTAGAAAATGTGTGTTCACTCTATTTGATCACACATGATGATGTAGTAGTAAGGTTACTTGTAGCCTCTTTCAAAGGTAAAGTAATTCAATGGTACCGAGGCTTAAGACTGGGATCTATTACCACCTAGGATGAGTTGGGAACAACTCTTTGCAATTAATTTAAAGATAAGTCAGATCACCTATCTCTAGTGGAGCAACTAAAAACAACAAAAAGGGCACCCAATGAGTAGATGACTGATTTCAACATTAGATTTCAAAATACTTGGGATAAAATCCCTCTTGTGGTAATACCTACATCCCAACACACCTTTCTATTTTATCTAAAGGTGCTTTGAATAATGATATCTCAGTCATGATTCAATCTATGGGAGGTAGGACCTTATCAGCTGCTTATAGTATTGCATTAAGGGCAAAAAATAGTCTTATTCAGGCGAGAAAGATAGCTCCTAGACCACCTATGTCCTTGTTCCCAGAAATGTCACAAGTGCCCCAACCTTATATGGCCCCTATTTCTATTCTTGAGAAAAGCATGCAACCAATTACATCTACATCCTACTCTTCAACGTAACAAAAGGAGGATGAGGAATTAAAGGATCTGATAAGAAATTTATCAAAAAAATTCATATCATTAGAAAAGAAATAGGTGCATAGCCACAACAATCATCCTTGGTGGAATCAATATGGAAACCAAAGATACACACCCGATCAACAAAGTGATAGATGGCATACTAACACACATCTACCCTTGCAAGTTGTTTCTCTTGCACCCTCTCTTCCAGTACCTAGTACAAGTCAGGTGCTCATTCCAGTTTAGAATAATTTGGTGCAAGAGTCAGAATGGTGCTTCCCTTGCAATATGCCTCATAGTCAAAATCACTATGTGAATTCTCGCATGTGCCTAAAGCCTACATGATCCAAAATTATTTAGCCCGTGAGCCTTGAAAAAATGCCTCTCGAAGTAGTAAACAAAGAAATACCACAAGTTCCGCCAGAGAAAATTTGATGTTCTTTGGCACCGAGGAATTTTATGTAATCAACCAAGTGGTAGATGATACAAGCAGAGATGCACACCTAGGTTGCAGATACAACACAAGATATAAGAAGAAAATGTTAGATTCAGTGCAGGTCACACTCCCAACAATGTAGGCTGACCCTCAAAAGTAGAAAGAAGTAGCCAAGGCATCCAATAGTAAGAGTGCTCAAGTCCCTATACAAGAGGCCCCATGTAAGGCTCCTGAAATAGCATGTGCCCCTCCTTTGGTAGGTCAAGCTCCTACTTCTATGCCTGAACAATCAAAAAGGGATGTTGTTCCCCAAATGCACAAGTCAAGATCTCCCATTCAAAATTTTTGACTAGATGAAGAAGACAAATATAAATGTCACAATGTGGGATGCCTTGACTATTCCATCTCAGTGGGATCTGTTGCATGAAGCTTTGGTACAACTCCCACGCACTTGATCCAGCCATACAGAAGCCACACATTTCTATTAACATCTGCTAAGAAGAGGAGAAACAAGTAAGGTGGTTAAAACCCCACCCTTCTATATGTCCTTGATCATAGGTAAACATCTTGTCCATAATTACATGATAGACTTAGGTGCTAGTACCTCTGTTATGCCTAAGAAGATAGCTGATGTCCTAGGTCTTAGGTATAGCCCCTTGTCTAAAGGAGTCCTACAACTTGATGGATCAACTATCAATACCTTAGGAGTCATTAAGGATCTTGATTTGACCCTTCATGCATGTCCAAGTTTAACAATTACTCAAGATGTGTCAATCATTGACTTACCTCCTTTGTTTTCCCTATGTCTATCAAGAGATTTCACTTTGCTCAAGTGGGTGGTTACTTGTCTTTTGATTGGTCTCATATGTTACTCAAGACAAGGTATGGTACCCAATTTACCATACAAGTTGAGCCTATATTTTCTTATCATGTAGAGTCATATGTCCCATCCCCTCTCCAAGCTAATTGTTTAATCCAAGAACAAGCTTCAATTCTGAAGAACAACCTCTTCCACCCTCTGTTCCTGACCTAGTACTTGATGAATGGGTAGAAAGGAACCATAAATTTGATCCATATGCTAAAGAACTAGAAGCTTATGAAACTGGGCTTGGTACTTACTGCATTCTTGAAGAAGAAGTTGTGCTTTCGCATGCGCTTAAGAAAGATAAAGTTGAACCTGGCCTATGGAAGTTATACTTTGATGGTTCCAGTAGGAATGAAGTGGGAGTAGGATTTGTTCTCATTTCTCCCAAGAATGAGAAATTATTCTTTTTGTATATCCTACACTTTACATACTCTAACAATGTGGTAGAATATGAGGCACTAGTGCATGGTCTACTTGATTCTTTGAAAAGAAGAAAAGTAAGGTGTTGCAAATATTTGGGGATACAGGGTTGGTCATTTATCAAGTTACCAACAATTTGTTAATAAAGAATAAGCTTCTCAAAGCTTACAAGAACAAATTTTGGAACCTCCCGAGAGATTTGATGCTCTAAACTTACGGTGGTGCCACGAAAAATGAATAAGGAGGTTGACCAAATGGCCAATATTGGTTCACGCTTCTCTCCTGCAGAGGAATTTCTCAAAAGAAACACTTAGCACATTAAGATGGTGGTTAGGCCATCCATTCTGAAGACAACAATACCAGATGGAAAGTGTCCGAAAATGATGCACAGATCATCAAGTTCATCCAGAATGAAGCTAAGTTCTCATCAAGCATCTAAGATGACTTGTATGATAGCTATGGTGACCAAGTAATACAGCTGAAGACAAATAAGTTGGCTAAAGGGCTCGTCACCCTAGAGAAAAGGTTTAGCCCTGACGATGAGTTAAAGGGTGAAGAAACATATATGTGTGCCACACAAGAAGACTTCTCCCTAGTTACTATTGTGCACTGAAAGGAGTTAATGCTCAAGGTAAGGCTTATACGCATGATGAAAGGTAGGAATTCATCTCTCTATGTCAAAATATAATGATATATTCTCATGGGAGTATAAAAACCTCAAAGGTTTTGATCCAAGTGTTTCTCAACACTCCATTGATCTTGATTCCAAAGATCAAGCTCGTCGATAAAGCATCACCAATCAATCCAAAGATAAAGCCCCTTGTGAGAAACAAGTTATCTAAACTCATCAAGGAGAAGATTAATTTTCCCATCAAATACTCTACTTAGGTTACAAATTTAGTTCCCATGCACAAAAATAACGGTGAAATCAAACTCTGTGTTGATTTCAAAGATTTGAATAAGGCATCTCTAAAGAATCATTATCCTTTGCCTTCAATGGAGAAAATTCTGTAGACTATGGCTAGTGTGCAAAGGTTCTCAATGTTAGATGGGTATTCAGGTTTCAATCAGATCATAGTCAAGGAAGAGGATCAATTCAAAATAGTGTTTAAAACCAAGTGGGGAACATATGTGTATCATAAAATGCCCTTTGGTCATCAAACACAAGTGCAACATTTCAGTGCGCCATGGACATTTCCTTCAAAGGTTACATCAATGAGTTCATCTTGGTTTACCTTGATGACATAACGATATTCTCAAAGTAGAGTGCGAGATCATATGGTGCACCTGGAGAAAGTATTTGAAAGATGTAAAAAGTATGGGGTGTCTCTTAACCCCAAGAAGTACAATTTTATGGTGGTGTAGGGTAAGCTCTTGGGCCATGTGGTTTCAAAGGATGGTATCACAATTGATCATGAGCATGTTTCAGCCATCCTAGCTCTTTCCCTACCAGCGCATAAAAAGGCCTTGCAGTCCTTCCTTGGTAAGATCAATTTTTTTAGGAATTTTATCCCTAACTTTACAGGATTGGTTCGGCCCATCACCTTGATGCTCAAGAAGGACATAGCTTTCAGATGGACAATAGAAGGAAGAGAAAGCTTTAACAAAATAAAGAAAGAAATTTCTTGTGCACCAACACTCATCAACCTAAATTATTCCAAGGATTTCATCCTTTATGCTTATGGTGCTGATACTAGTGTTACTTGCTTGTTGTAACACAAGAAAATGAATAAGAGCTAGAATATCCAATGGATTTCTTTAGCTAGACGTTGAAGGATTATGAATTAAGATACAATCACATAGATAAGAAAGTCTTTTCCATCATGTGCGTGCTCAAGAAATTCAAAAGTATGCTCGCCAAAAATCATATCAAGGTATTAGTCTCCCACTCTTCTGTCAGAGAATTCATCATAGGAGCAGAGATTAGTGAAAAGAGAACATGATGGGTGACCAAAATCATGGAGTATGACATGACTATCAAAGCCACAAGACTGGTAAGAGGTAACATGCTCTGTAGGAAGATTTCGAGAATGTGTAAAATGAATCGAGACTTCATTATTTCGAATGAAGGTCTTCCGTGCATAGAGCTTGAGTAGAATACGAGATCCCACACACATTCTTGGATTAAGGATATGATCACATTCCTTTTTGAGGGCACATACCTTCCTAGTTTGAGTAAGGCATAAAGAATAAATATGAGGTTATAATCTATCCCTTATGTTTTGGTTGATGTAATTATCTTCAAAAATAATCTTGATGGCGTTCTGTTAAGATGCATCAATGACGTGCAGAGTGAAAAAGTGTTAGAAAAATTTCATGATGGATTCTCTAGTGGACACTTTTCTACCAAAACTACGAAATGAAAATCATAATGGTAGGTATATTCTGGACTACCCTATTTTTAGATGCACACAAGTGGGTCACGAAATGCAAAGAGTGCGCTTTCTTTGCAGGAAAGAAAAAATTGGTAGCGCTTCCCCTTTGACCAATCCAAGTGGATCAAAATTTTGTGTAATGGGGTCTTGAATTCATAGGTATGATCAATCCACCTTCAAGCACTGGACACAAGTGGGTGTTGATAGCTATAGACTATTTCACCAAATGGACAAGTCATCCGTGCTCAAGGAATTGATCGAGTTAGTCATCCTTGACTTTCTCGAAGGTATAATTACAAGGTTTTGCGTCCCTCAAACCATTATCTTTGATAATGCAAAAGCCTTCCTTGGTACTAAAATCACTAGATTGGGTGCTAAATCGAACATCTACCTGAAGACTTCTTCCAACTATTACCCTCAGGGAAATGGTTTGGTAGATTCAACAAACAAGAACCTGATCAAAATCATGAAGTGCACAATGACCATCAACCAAATGTGTTGAGTATGGAGCTAAATTACTCATGTTTTAGCATGCAATTGGAACTTGCTGGAAAATACGATGAATCGACATTGGTCGGGGAAGACCGGCATCGGTTAGGGTTTGACTGGCATCGGTCGGGGCAAAGTTAGAACTAAAGAACGACTGGATAGAACCGGCATCGGTTACCTGTGCGATGAGCTTTTAATTAACTCTCAAGATTTATTTCTATTTTTAGCATTGTAATAGATTTAATGAATGTAATTGCATGGCTAAGTGCCCTAAAGTTTTAAATGACTATTTAAAGCATAAAGCTAGGGTTTAGAGTAAGAGGATTGATCATAATTACAAGATAATTATATGAGAGAGAATTCTTTGTGAAGAAGGAAAAAAGCTTGAAGGAAGACAATACTGAACATATGAGAGGTGTGGAAGATTGTAAATCTTCATTGTATATCTTGTCAAAGATTTGGATAATAGATTGACTTGTTTCTTGGTGGACGTAGCCCACACTGGGTGAACTACATTAAATTTAGTGTTGATTTATGTCTCTTGTTTTGTATAATTCTTTTGGTAGAATATCCACTTTTATTTGCATGTATGCTTAGATTTGATATATTATTTGTACAACTCGATGTGTTAACCCCAACAACTGGTATCAGAGCTTTGTTTGAGGGTTTTGTGTGTTGATAGATTTACTCACAGAGGGTTTTTTGATTGAGTGGGAGCTACAACAATGACAAAAGATAATAAATACAAGGTAGAGAAGTTTGATAACCGAAATTATCAATTATGGAAGATGTAGATTGAGGATTATCTATATCAGAGAGATTTGTACTTACCGTTGGATGAGAAGTCTAGACCTATGAAGATGACTGATGAAGAATGGAAGATTCTTGACAAAAGGCTTTGGGATCTATAAGATTGAGCCTAGGCAAAGCATCCGTGGCTTCCAATATTACGTGGCGACTTCTACGGTAGACTTAATGAAATCTCTTGCTAATTTATATGAAAAACCTAGTGCTTCAAATAAATTTTATTTGATGAAGAAAATTTTTAGTTCTAAGATGCATGAAGGTGAATCTACCTCTAGTCATTTGAATGATTTCCGATCTATTGTAAATCAATTAAAATCAGTTTCAATACCATTTGATGATGAAGTAAAAGCACTTTTATTCTTATGTTCTTTTCCTGATAGTTGGGACAACTTGGTAATGGCTATTAGTAATACAACATTTGCTAATAATATTTTGAAGTTTGATGATGTGGTTAGTATAATATTGAATGAAGAAATTCATAGGAAAAGTACAGAGGAAACATCATCTGGAAATGCTTTGAATGTAGAAAGCAGGGGCAAGCAGAAGGAGAGATCCAAGAGTAAGAGTAATGGGAAATCAAAGTCAAGGGATAGTAGATCTAAATCCATAAGTAAGGGAATTACTTGTTGGAAATGTGGAAAGAAAGGACATGCAAAGAAAGATTGTTGGTCAAAGAATAAAGAGAACCAACAACCAGACAAAGGTAAAGAGGTGAATCTTGCTACATCAGAGGTAATACAAGATGATCTTATTCTTTCTTTAGATAGTAGAATTGAATCATGGGTTTTAGATTCAGGAGCTTCTTTCCATGCAACCCCTAATAAGGGTTATTTCAAAAATTATGTCCAGGGAAATTTTGGGCATGTCTATTTGGGTGATGATGAACCTTGCAGTATTATTACTGTAAAGGGGAAGTTCATCTAAATATGCAGAATGAAAATACATGGGTATTGAAAGATGTGAGGCATGTGCCAAGCCTTAGGAGGAATCTTATTTCTACAGGGAAACTAGGTGAATCTGGTTGCATGGTTACTTTTACAGGAGACTCTTGGAAATTCACCAAGGGTGCTTTTGTTGTGGCAAGAGGTAAAAAGGTAGGAATGTTATATTTATCTACCTGTATTACTAATTCCTTTTCTGTATTATCTACTTCAGATTTAGATGCATGCATGTGGCATAATCGGTTGGGTCATATGAGTCAAAAAGGAATGTAGATCTTAAAGGCTAAGGGTAAGTTATCAGATTTGAAAGATTTAGATCTTGATTTATGTGAGCATTGTATCTTTGGAAAGCAAAAGAGAGTGAGATTTCTCAAAGTTGGGGAAACTAAGAAGGAGCAGAAATTGGAGCTTGTACACTCAGATGTGTGGGGACCAGCTCATGTAGCTTCTCATGGTGGATCCCAGTATTATGTTACTTTCATTGATGATGCTACAAGAAAGGTATGGGTTTATTGTATTAAACGCAAATCTAATGTTTTTGAAACTTTTAAAAGATGGAAAGCTCTTATTGAGAATGAATCAAATTCTAAGTTAAAGTGCCTTAGATTTGACAATGGTGGTGAATACTGTAACAAGGATTTTAATGATTATTGTTTAGTAAATGGGATACGTAGAGAAAGAATGGTTCCAAGAACACCACAAGAGAATGGTGTTGCAAAAGAATAAACAGGATAATCATGGAACGTGCTAGAAGTATGAGGATACATTCTGGATTGCCCTTGCAGTTTTGGGTAGAAGTAGTTGATACAATAGTTTATTTGATTAACCGTGGCCCTTCAAGTTCACTAGATGGAGGAATACCAGAGGAAGCATGGACCGAAAAGAGGTAGATATTTCTTTTCTTAAAGTTTTTGGTTCAGAAGCTTTTGTGCATGTTGATAGAGAAAATAGAAAAAAGTTGGATGCAAAATCCAAGAGGTGCACTTTCATTGGTTATGGATATGGTGATTTCGGTTTTCATTTTTGGGATTTAGAGAATTCTAAAATTGTTAGGAGTCGTGATGTTGAATGGAATGAAAAGAGAATGTATAGGGATCAAATTTTGGTACCCAAGGATGAGAAAATTGAGAAGTTTATTGATGAAAATGAACTCTCGGGTTTTAAAGAAACACCTATAGAAATACACAGTAACCGTGGTCGGTTAGGCCCTAACCGACATTGGTCAGATGAACCACCAGCGATTCTAGAGGATCAGAACCGGTGTTGGTTAGCCGAACCAACATCGGTTAGAGGTGACCGCGTCGGTCACTGTCAAAAGTTGATACTAATGTCTAGGAGGTCCAAATTGAGCCTCCGGTACCCCAAACTCCTGTGAGAAGGTCACAAAGGGTAAGTAAACTTCCAGAAAGATTTTCACCTTCTCTATTTTATCTATTATTGACTGATAGTGGTGAACCAGAAAGCTTTGAAGAAGCAATGCAAGATAAAACTCACATTCAGTGGGAGCATGGCATGGATGAGGAGATGAACTCTTTGGAATAGAACCAGACTTGGGATTTGGTTAAATTGCTAGTAGGAAAGAGAACATTGTAGAACAAGTGGGTTTATAGAATTAAGGAAGAAGAGGGTGGACAGAAAAGGTACAAGGCAAGGCTTGTAGTAAAGGGATTTGCACAAAAGGTAGGTATTGACTTTGGTGAAATATTTTCTCCTGTTGTTAAGATGACTTCTATTCGTATTGTATTGAGTTTAGTTGTAGTAGAAGATTTGTATTTAGAGAAACTAGATGTGAAGACGGATTTCCTTCATGGTGATTTGGATGAAGAGATTTATATGCAGCAACCACTTGGGTATGAAGTCAAGGGTAAGGATAAATTAGTGTGCAGGTTGAAAAAGAGCCTATATGGACTCAAGCAAGCTCCAAGGTAATGGTACATGAAGTTTGATAGTTTTATGCATGAGCATGGTTACTTGAGATGTGAATTTGACCATTGTGTTTATTTCAAGAAGCTTGAAAATGGGAGATATATTATTTTGTTACTGTATGTTAATGATATGCTTATTGCAGGATCTAGTATGCAGGACATTGGTGAGCTTAAGAGAAAGCTAGCTCACACGTTTGCAATGAAGGATTTGGGAGCTGCAAAAAGAATTCTTGGCATGCAAATACATAGAGACAGGAAAAATAAGAAATTGTATTTGTCTCAGGAGGATTATATCTACAAGGTGTTAGAAAGGTTCAACATGTAAAATGTAAAACCTGTTAGTACACCTATGGTTGGACACTTTAAATTGAGTAAAGATCAGTGTCCTTCATCACAAGAGGAGGTCAAATACATGACATGAGTGTCATATGCTTCAACAGTTGGAAGTCTCATGTATGCTATGGTTTGTACAAGACCAGACATTGCACAGGAAGTGGGAGTTGTGAGTAGATATATGGCTAATCCAGGTAAAGAGCATTGGAAAGTAGTCCAATGGATACTCAGGTATTTGAAAGGGACATCTAGCATGTAGTTATGCTATGGAGGTTTAGATATTTCATTATGTGGCTATGTTGATTCAGATATGGCTGGAGATCTGGATGGTAGGAGGAGCACTACTTGGATATATTTTCATAGTAGGTGGAACGATAGTTAGCTGGATTTTGAGATTGTAGAAGGTTGTGGCTTTTTCTACTACAGAGGCAGAGTATGTTACAGCTACAGAGGCTAGTAAGGAGATGATATGGATGAGTAGGTTCATGGAAGAGTTGGGAAAGGAGAAAAGTAATTATAAACTATTCAGTGACAGTCATAGTGCAATTCATTTGGCAAAGAACTCAGCATTTCATTCAAGAACAAAACACATTCAATTGAGGTATCACTTCATACGGCAGGTATTGGAGGATGGACAATTGAATTTGGAAAAGATTCATACAAGTAAGAACCCTACGGATATGCTAAAAATCCATTAACAAAGGAGAATTTGGAGCTACACTCCACTTCTATTGGTCTTCAAGTTTGAGGCTCGAGGAGGAAGAAACAAAGCTAAGGAGGAACCAAGAATGGTACTGTATAGGTATAGTGCAGTAATTAATCTCCAAGTGGGAGATTGTTGAGTATGGAGCTAAATTACTCATGTTTTAGCATGTAATTGGAACTTTCTGGAAAATACAGTAACCGACATCGGTCAGGGAAGACCGACATCGGTTAGGGTTTGACCGGCATCGGTCAGGGCAAGTTGGAACCGACAACGGTTGGGCAGAACCGACATCGGTTACCTGTGCGATGAGATTTTAATTAACTCTCGATTTATTTCTATTTTTAGCATTGGAATAGATTTAATGAATGTAATTACATGGCTAAGTGCCCTAAAGTCTTAAACGACTATTTAAAGCATAAAGCTAGGGTTTAGAGTAAGAGGATTGATCATAATTACAAGATAATTGTGTGAGAGAGAATTCTTGGTGAAGAAGGCAAAAATATTGAAGGAAGACAATACTAAACATCTGAGAGGTGTGGAAGATTGTAAATCTTCATTGTATATCTTGTCAAAGCTTTGGATAATAGATTGGCTTGTTTCTTGGTGGACATAGCCCACACTAGGTGAACCACATTAAATCTGGTGTTGATTTATGTCTCTTATTTTGTATAATTCTTCTAGTAGAATATCCGCTTTTATTTGCATGTATGCTTAGATATGATATATTATCTGTACAATCGGTGTGCTAACCCCAACAAAAGACAATGGCATACAAAGGTCTCACACGCACTGGCGAGATAGAATCACAAAGAAAAAAATCAATAGTAACTTTGCCTTACAATCTTGTCTATGGTAAGGAGGCTCTGCTCCTTTAACACTAGAGTTGAAATCATTAGCGCTTGCCCAATAGCCTAAATTCGAAGGTGTAGACTAGAAAGAAATTAAAATGGTATATCTGATTGATCTTAAAGAACTAAGGAAATTTTCCATGATCAAGCTAGAACAACATCAGAAACGACAAAGAAATGGTTTGACAGAAAGGCCAGGCCCCAAGATTTCAAAGTTGGGGACTTAGTCTTAAAATGGGATGCTGACAGAGCTAAACTAGGGTGTCATTCAAAGTTCGATGTAGTTTAGATTAGCCCTTATATCATCAGTTCATGTAAAGAGGCTAACTCTTTTGATTTAACTCATCTTGACGAAAGCATGTTGCGAATCCTAGTAAATGGGATCTATCTCAAACCCTTCCATTAAGTTTGATGCATCATTTTGTATATATTAGAGCAGTTTCAATTT
The DNA here is from genome assembly GCA_018340775.1 of Taxus wallichiana var. yunnanensis. Classification (NCBI taxonomy): domain Eukaryota; kingdom Viridiplantae; phylum Streptophyta; class Pinopsida; order Cupressales; family Taxaceae; genus Taxus; species Taxus wallichiana. The sequence goes on along the minus strand of CM031237.1, from coordinate 998,331,215 downwards.
CTCCAAATTCGTTGTGCACACATTATTTGTTTGTACATAGTTCTTTCCTTTCATGTGCTTCTTACGTGTGCTCTTCTTTTTCTTCCAAAATGTAGATCTTATTTTAATAGTTGTAAGATTCAAAATCGAGTCAAGAATGATCCTTCAAGTGACTTTAGGGGTAGTTCTCAAATAATCACATAATAGAATCCATGCCCAATGGATGCTTCAGGCTACTGATCTTCTTCATCTAGTAGGCAGATGGCCCCAAAATTCACCAAAATTATGTTATCCAAATAACTCTCCTAGTGATTTGGATAACTTGTATACATCTTCTAGCTCTGATCTCTTCATTGCAAGGTTACACACACTCAAATTCCCTTGACACATTCCCTTCTTTTCCTTGTGCACCCTTGTGCACTTCCCTTTCTTCCCTTCCTTTCCTTTTCTTCTTTGTTCCATCTTCCTGTGCACGCGTATTTTGCGCATTCGCTCTCTTTTTGGAAAACGTTCACCCTCACGCACACCCACACATCATATTGGAATTGTTGCACCTTGACCATGCACTCTACTATCTTTTATGTATTATGAGTTGTAGACCTCTAGATCTCGGCTCATACATGTGGATATCAATCTCTTTTGCCATTGTATAACTCGTGTATTTCTCGGAAGTGATAGAAACATCGTTTTGGGACTATTCTCTATCATAACATGTTCACATTTTTTCTTCTTTATTTTTATTTTGCAGGCATGTTTGTTGTGCAATGTCACATCCGTTGTAGTTCCTATTTATTTGTGTTCCATGATAATGATCTCGTAACATTTTTTCAGCTGTGCTACTCATGCCTAGGCTCCTTTCACACATTCCCTTTTCATTCCCACTCGTAATGCAGCTAGTATCCATCCCTCTTTTTCGGTGCTATCACCTTTTAGTGTAGTTTATTTTAATTTTATACTTATATCCCTGGCCCCTTAGCATTCATTAGCTTAGTTTTTCCTTTCAACACTACTACTACTACTACTAGTATAAATAGATAGAGTAATCATCATTCTTCGGAGATCCGTCTCAAGTGCACAAGGTCTCACAACTTGGAGACTATTCCATTGTGATCTCAAATAGCTCGGATCTTCCAAATCCAAGACGTGGATGTAATTTTGAAGACCAATAGTAGGATTTCTAGAGGGAGTGGTGAAAATGACTTTTGATTTGGATTGAGTAGGTGGTTAGAAGTCACGGGGGTGAGAATGGGTGGTGATCCGAACAACATTGATAAAGAGAGGAGGACCTTCTTTGGGAGATGTCATTGTTAGAAGAGGGATGTCGATGAAGGTATTATATAAACAAGGAGATTTAGAAATCTTGGTGGATGAAGGTTGGGATATAGAAGTGAGGTTAGTAGATGGAAAAGGGTGATGCCCTTCAACAAGAAGATCATCCTAGTTGATAATATTATGGATAATAGTTTTGAGAGCTTTACAATGTTCAATATTATATCCTAGTGCATGATGGTATGATAAAATGAGTTTAGAGTCAAACCAGAAGGTATTGGGATACATGGATCAAAATATTTAACAGTGGAAGGATAATTGTAGATTCTTGAATCGGGCATTGAAATATTTTCGTGTAAGAACCGATGGGGGTATTTGAAGAAGGGGTTACATATGTAGTTCTGAAAATGGCGATGATGAGGTAAGAGGGATGGTTTGCTTTGAGGTGTTTTATGGGAGCCCTTGATTCCATTTTGGACTTAGAAGAAGAGTGGTCATGTATTGATTTCAGTTTGAATGATTGGTGGCTTATATGGTTTTAATTATGATTTGGAATTTGAGAATGTGGATGGTTTTGAAGAGAGATCAAATTTAGAGAAAGGATGAGATTACTTCAATTTTTTGATAATGAGGGTCTTGGAGGATGGGCATGGCCCTAAGATGGAAAGTGATGCTCCTAAGAGTGATGTTATGACATATGATTGCTTAGGGGGTTAGTCTATTAGGAAATCAATCATTTAGTGCTCCATTAATATTTATGATTTAATATTTACTTAGAGGTAAATATATGTGTGTAATGTAAATGTTAATATGAGTTGTTTATTAAACAACTCATATAACAATATTAGTTTTGGTGAGTTTCAATAGCTCACGTATTTAGGTGTTGAGAGAGAGATTTGTGGGAGTGTTGTTGAACAACCTCCTTGTTTTTAGGAATGCATATTCCTATATATATGCAATCCTGTGATATGAATTAAAACTAGAGCATTATTGGTTTTTCATTTGGTTTCAGAGCGATGTAATCGTGAGGATTAGTAGGGGAGATCATTCATTTTTTGCCCCAGGATATGAGATATTATAATTAGGAGATTTATAAGAGATTCTTTCAGTGGGAAAGCTTGCAAAGTCATACGAAGCTCGAATAAACTGACTGTGCCTGGCATCTAAGAAGCACCCTGATTGGCTTGGGAGAAAATTACAGGACTGTGCGTATTCTGTAATTTATTGGATTTTGAGGCTTGTGTTTCTGAGGCCACGCTCCCACTCTCTTTACGTCTGCTCCACTACTGGTCAGATCCTATCGACCCTCAAACCCCACGTTTCAATAAAGCTGTCAAGGAGGAAATGTGTCAGATTTCCTTCATTACACTTGCATCAAGAATTGTAGCCTTCCACGTATTATTCCAAGTTTTTTTTTGGTCTTAGCATTTCATGGTGTCTCCCTACCGCACCTCTTGGCATTCAAGCCTACACCAGTAATCAAGAATCTATAATTCTGCTATCAACAATCCATATATCCAGTGAGCTACCAACAATTCATTATTAGATCTATTCATAATCGTGCATGCAGCTGTGTAAGTGGGATTCGGTGGTCAAAGATCTGCTAACATTCTATATTATTTTCAAAGAATATACCAAAGCCTCCATTTGGTGCAAGTCTGGTCGGGTGAAGAAGAAAAGTGTGGTTTATCTCACCAATGGTAAAATTTCACATTTCAAAACTGATCAGGAGCCTGCGGGAGCTCTCTAAGCATTTGGTTGTGATGGTCTTCTCTTAAAACGTGGGCTCCCCACACGCATACACCTCTCACATGTTGCAGTCAATAGTAAGCATGCTGTTTCAAAAGGTGTATTGTTTGTCTTTATTTATTATATAGTCGTTTTCATTTAAAAAGTAATCTCAGTTTATTACTTTTAAAATTTTTTTAGTCCAGTTGTCATATTGTCTTCGGACGCATTTTCGGTTGAAACCGACGTCCATTTTTTTAACATGGCTAAGTTGAATCGAATGGAAAAATTTGAAGGCAAATATTTTTACACATGGCAGGTGAAAACTCAGTTGTTATTAATCAACAAATATTTGTGGGAGATTGTGGATGGAAAAGCAAAGAAACCAAGAGATGCAGATGAAGCGAATATGGGACATCAAAGATCGAAAATCCATAGCAATAATTGGATTGGGATTATCTGATGCGTATTTGCATCATATAGATTTATCAAAATCCTCAAATACAATTTGGACTACACTAAACAAACTATTTAGATCGCATGAAGCGTGAAGCGCGAAGCGGTATCACTAAAACAAAAGTTGTTCGAATCAAAATGGAGGAAGGTGACAACATGGTGGAACACATAAGTAAGTTTCGTTCTGTATTAAATCAATTAGCTGGAATCAAAGTAGATGTTCTCGATGATGATGCAAAATTAGTTTTACTTAATAGCATGCCTCCTAGCTATTCTAATATGGTCTTCACTTTGAGCAAAATCAATCCAAGTCTGGAAGACTTGATTTCTTCTTTGATAGAGGATGAAAATAGAACAAATAAAATTGAAACAAAAGAAAAAGCGTTATATGGAACACATGGTAAATATTTTAAAAAGAGATACAGATCATTCTTTCAAGCAAGGTTCAACCTCCCAGGATCCAAAGAAAAGGCTTATTTGTCACTATTGTAATGTGTCTGGACATGGAATAATGTTTTGTAAACAAAGAGCTAGGGATCATTGGATGGTAAATTGAATAATAAAGATTTCATTTCTAAAAATAGAGAAGAAGAAAGTGATTGGGAAGCAGGATCCAACCATTCACATGACAGAGAAGTTGTTGCTCAAGATAGTGAAGAAGACTTTCTCTTCTAAAAGAATGCATCCACTGGAGGATGGAGGCATCGGAGGCTGGAGGTCATTTAGTGACCTCTCGTTAGTCACCAATGACGGGGCCGCATGAAGCTATGGTGATAGTTTGTGTGTGAGTTTACTTTTATTTCAGAGTTGCAGTTGATTTCAGTTGTGTGCAGTGTAATTCTTTCTCAGTGTTCCTGTTATGGCTTGAATAAGTGAAATGTTCACATTGAGGGGGGGAACATGGTCTCAATGTTCCATTTTCTCTTTTCATATTTGTAATCAGTGAGTGATATTTCCTACATAATTCCCTGAAGGAAAAGCATAGTGGACAGATGAAAGCACAAAAGAATAGCAGCATCATGATATTGAGGTTGTTGGTTGTCCTGTAAAACCATCCCTGTTGAGGTTGTTGTTGTCCTGTAAAACCATCCATGTTGAGGTTATTGGTTGTCCTATAAAACCATCCATATTGAGGTTGTTGGTTGTCCTGTAAAACCATCCAGATCATGAGCACGCACGGGCGGCACGCTGCAGAAGGAAGTGCAATTACTCTTCCCCATGTTCGCACTAAGGGGGGGAATGTTAGGAAATCAATCATTTAGTGCTCCATTAATATTTATGATTTAATATTTACTTAGAGGTAAATATATGTGTGTAATGTAAATGTTAATATGAGTTGTTTATTAAACAACTCATATAACAATATTAGTTTTGGTGAGTTTCAATAGCTCACGTATTTAGGTGTTGAGAGAGAGATTTGTGGGAGTGTTGTTGAACAACCTCCTTGTTTTTAGGAATGCATATTCCTATATATATGCAATCCTGTGATATGAATTAAAACAGAGCATTATTGTTTTTCATAGTCTTGGGAGAAGGAAGCTCCAACTTTTTGTGTGGTTGCATGATTGATTTTTGGACGAAGTCATGCCAAGGTTCTTAGACTTTGGTTTTGAGGATTTACCTTTGGTAGGAATGATGAAAATTTCAACTGGGGGATATGTGGAGGTAGAACTAGGTAATGTAGGTTGCATTGTAGAGGTGGATATTGAAGGTGGAAGTGGTTTTTATCTCGATGCGCTTGAAGATATATAAAGGGGTGGTAGATTTTGTAGATTTATGATTCATTGGTGTAGGAATGGTTGGACTTATGGATGGGGTGAGAATGTTATTTATAGTAATATTAAGTGTGGATGTTTACATGGTAGATTATTATATAGTTGGTATGGATGTGGAAAAAAATTCGGATGTTGATGTAGACATAGTCATGTAAATGTTACATGACTAGTTTAGGACAATAATGTCTTGTAAATGTTACATGATTTCATGGATGAGATTCAAATTAACCTCGAGCTACAATTCCAATGATTTAACCAAGCAACTACTCGGTGTTTGAAAATATTTCACATGTCTAGGAGCTTTTGTAGTCATTATTTTACCCTTAATACTTCTTTCTAACCCCAAGCGTGCTGGCCTATAATCCAACATACGTTGGGTGCTCACCTAAGATGTGCATGGGCACCGATCCCTCATTTATGTGAGCTTTGCAAGAGAGTTCTGTCATTAATGGAGGATTATTTGCAAAAATAAAAATACATTTATCTACCTTAAAAAGACATAAGATATAACTTTAACGATCTACACATTAATGCATCACAAAACCTAATAAACATTATAAGAAGTATAAGAAACCGTGATCCAAGTCATGATAAACCAAATAACATGAGGGTTTACATCCATAAGAAATTTTTATAGAATAGATCCATGTATATTGATTTAACAGAGTTCTAGTAGCCATATTACATTCAAAAGGGCCATCTCAGACCATATTCATCAAATGACAGAGACTCAACTCCTACAAACCTATCGATCCAGAGATCCTAACTATGTTTTTCCCCATTATATCCCTTGTTATAGATCCTAGTACCCATACATATGCTTAATGGTATCCCTTACAACCCTCTAACACTAAGTACTCTAAACCCTAGTACCATGAACTCCAAACCCTTAGCATTTCCTAACATTTCGCAACACTTCATTACTCTCCTTCTCTTTCTCTGCTCCCCTTTACACTTTGCACACTCGTTCTTGTCCCAAACACTCCTTTAAATATGACCATCATCCATCACCATGAATTATCTCCTGAGAAGATTGCATGCCAAGTGTCAATGTGGTCCTCCATTGGCAAATGTTTATCCTCTTTGCAAACCTTCCACTAACTATAATGATGCCTCTAGGAATATTCCCTGTATGGAATATCCTTTTCTTGACCTCTAAGGTTCCAGGCTGGTACCTTATCCACTTATCACACCTAGTCGGGTCCTCACATTTTTCCTGAAGTGACTCTATGATGCCAAATATGGCTAAGTGCTTTAAATCCTTGTTCTACCTCCCGCACATGCCTTGGTTCCACTTAAACCCTTCTTAAACCTTTTTTCCATGCGATTTTCCTTGAGTGCCCTTCTATCTACTAATCTTACACGTGCACGTCTCTTGGTACTTAGCCAATATTTTAGGGTCCAATATCACCCCACACTACATGTGTTCTCCATCCTTGAAAACATTCTCTTCCTCAAAGAATAAAGAATAGAGGTATTGAAACAATTAAAGAATGGAAGAATGGAAGAATATGCTACTACTACATGAGGAGTGGGAACTCCTTTACGGATGCCTCAATCTTCTCCCAAGCATCTACTTCTCCCTGCGCTGTTGAATTAGGTCACCCACCAATGTGCTTACTTCATCAAAACTAATTTCCTCACTCTTAGCTTTCAACGTATCTACAATGCTTTCCAGCTACTTGCTAAGGTTGCCTCATGCATCCATCCTGCAAATGACTTGGGGCTATAGTTCCTTTAGCTTATTCTAAATCAAAACCCAAAAGGTTTAGATTACTTCCAACTTCTTCTCAACTTAGGCTAGGATCTTGTCTCGCTCTACCCTATTTCCTTTATTCTTTTGCTTAAATTCTTTTAGATCCGCCTCATGTGTAGCAACCAATATGCTTGTTGTAATCATTTTAATACCCTTAGACCTATAGTCTAATCCCATACGCACCGACCTATCACCCAATGGGCACTTGGGCACTCACCCGAGGCATGCGCGGGCACCGAGTCTCTCATTTATGTGAGTCTTGTGTGAATGCATTATCTTATGACAGATAATCAAATGCAGAAGAATAGAAAAGAACTATACAACATTATAAGAACCTAGAATGAGTTGTCATCTCATTGCATCCAGAAAAGAGAAATAACAAGCAACATATATGTAACTAGTCCATTCATAAAGGAAATGCATAAGGAATATACTCATGAACATGTATATGGTTTACAATAGAGCCTTATATTCATATCAACATGTTTAAGTACCACATTACATTCCATGAAACCATTACAGACCTTCATATCACAATGCAGAGCCAAGTCATGCATCAAAACTAGACTATGTCCCTTATACCCCAAGGATAATCATAGACCCATCCCCCTAAACATGCCATCACTCCCAGAGTTCTCCTAATCCCTAACCCCTAGAACCCTCCATTATATTTCTTCAGAGCTTCACCTCTCTTCTCCTGTTCTTTTCTTCTATCAGAGCTTGTATTTATAACCTTAGCAACCACCGCCATGCCTTTCTGAAGTTATAGATTGGTTGCCAAGTGTCGAAGTGGTCCTCCATGGGAGCATGCCTTCTCAAATCCAAGCTCTCCACTCTTTGCAATGATGTCTTTTTGGATCCTTCTATCGCATGGAATATTCCTTTTGTGGTCACCAAGTTGCCAGGCTAACACCTTATCCATTCGTATGCGCATTCAGGTGATGTTTTTCTTGTGTGCTTCCAAGAACATCGAATATGGCTAAGTCCCAGAACACTTCCTTTTCCCTTTACACACATCAAGGGTTCTGCTAAAACCTTTTAAAACCCCATCCCCGATTAACTCTTTTACTCTGTCCATCCATTTCGGGAGGTAAGAAGAATTGAAATCCAACTTAGTTCCTAGGGATGCATTAAGTGCTTGCCAAAATCTAGATGTCATCCTTGGGTCTCTATAAGATATGACCAACCTAGAACTCCATGTAATCTAAAAATTTAATGCACGAATATTTTTCTAAAACAGTGAATCATCCTTAAGATTACCATAATAAAATAAGCTACCTTTGTTAGTGTTGGTGCCCATTTTAATCCTCTGCCATTTTGACCTAATTTTTCCTTTGGTTTGCATGCTCTATAACATTTTTTTCAAAATTGGTGGTCTAAATTTTTTTCCTCTAGATTGGATGCTTTGAAAAGCTCACAAACTTATCATTTTTCCCCAACTTGAAAGAAAAATACATGCATACCTTGTTTTGTGCCCTAATTCTTCCAAATCAATGCCTCTGCCATTTTTTCCACTTTTCCCGGCCTTTGGAGCTCGTGGTTGTTCATTTTATGCTTATTTTCCCTCAAAAATCTATCCCCATGGTCGAAAATTGCCTAAAATCATTTTCCATTTGTTTTTGAATAAAAATTCTTCACCCATGAAGAAAAAATAGAATTCGGGCATCCTTGGAAAATTATGTGTTTTTGATGGTCATACGAGTGTCCTTTGCATGTCAAATTCTATCTCAAACACCATCTCCCACGTGGCTGTTTGTTGTTGGTCAAGATTCGGTGGGTTTCTTAGAAAACTTAACATTTTTGTGTTTTGGCAAAAAATCAAAATTTCCCCCGCAACTCCGCAGGTCCCAGAGGAGGACATGTGTCATGTTCTCATTCAAAGGTGGAATGGAAGGTTGGCAGAGGACTTAGAATTTTTTTCCTTTTTGGCGAAAGGGATGAAAGTTACAAAAGGGGCTGCAGGTTTGTCAAATGAACCAAAGGGGGACACGTGGCGGGTGTAGAGGGGAGTGAGGGCTGCCGGAGGCAAAAGTGAAAATTTGAGGCATGGCTCCGCGAAAAGCAGAGGGAGACACGTGGCAGGGACAAAATCAGAGGTGCGGTCTACAAAGGAAAAGTGAGAAAATTTCCTTTAGCAAAAAAGGGAGTTAAAATGTGAAATGAGCCTACGCAGATCCTCAGCGATAGAGAAGGTGACATATGTCAAGGATAGAGGTGGAGGTGCGGGCCAGCGGGGAAAAAGTGAAAATTTTCCAAATTTCCAAAAAGGTGGAAATGTGCAGAATTGAGCCGTGAATTCAATGGGACCCACAATGTGCCATGTGTTAGCACCAAATTTCAAGGGTGGAGGGGCAGAGAAAATTGTCAAAATTTTACATTTTTCCAAAAATGTTAAAAAGTCAAAAAGTGATCCCAAATCCATTCCCAATCACATTTTGACACGTGGAGGGCTCATATTAAAAGGAGAAAGGGAAAATCAATGGTAACTGTGCATTTTTCATTTTGGCCACCATTTGAGCTCCAGGAAGCTTGGAGATGTGAATTTTACATAAATTTTCATCAATTTTTGGCAAATTTGTGTCGTTTGTGCCTACAAGGATCAATGCAATTGTTTTTAAGGATCAATTTGCAGATTTGAGGTGTTTTTGGAATGATTTTTTCCCTAGCCCATGTAAAAACGTGAAATATCAAGTCAAGAAGTTGCAGAATCAAATTTTGGATGGATAAGGATGAAATGAAAGGGGCCTGCATGCTTTGAAGATGAAAAAAGTACCCCTACAATGGATAATGATGAAGGTTTTGTAATGATTCACCTTTTTTGAAACACCTGGAAACTTTTGTTGCAAATATGTTAAACGTCCCTATCTCATGAATCATGTTGGAATTTTGTAACAAACTTGATGCTTGGCATATTATTTTCTTGGGAAAGAAGGATCAAATGTAATAAAATGTTATATAATGCATGTTTTTGACATGCAAAAGGTCGGAGAAACTTAGAATTTCATGGGAAAATCTGGGAAGAAGCCCATTTTTGAGAAACCACCTGAGAACCATTTCTAATTCCTTTTTGCATCGATTTGTATCATGTTGAGTTGGTTTCATTTGTAAAGCTATCAACAAGCTCGAGATTGTTCTTATAACATTCCCCGCTTGATAAATTTGGTCATTCAAGATTATTTTGTGTTGTCTCCAGAAAATTTGCATGCACTTATGTTTCGTAATGTTTTCAATTTATGTTTCTTGCTCTATTGCAGTGATTGTATTCAAAATCTCTTTAATCATACATGGTCTCATTTCTTATTGATAGTTTAGTAGAATTTGTAATCTCATACTCGGAAGAGATTTCATCGATAAAGAGATAAACAAATTTAAAATCACTTTACCTTCCTTGAATTTAGAGATTATTTGTAAACCTTTGGGTGCACCTTAGGTCATGATAAAATAGAGTTTTGTAGATACTTTGTTGGTTCATCTACTTCAAGCTTTTGTGGCAGGTTGTCAAAGATTGTGTGGAAGAGTGTAGATTTGGGCTTCCATTTATTGCACATATCCTAGTTGAAGGAGTACCTTAACCCATTTGAAGCATTCTATTGTTTAGGTCTTACAAGTTTCTTGCAAAGGTCCTCAAAGAATTTGGCAAATTTTGGTTAGTCTTGTCTAAAATCTCCCACCAAAATTTCATTCAAACAAACTAATCCTACCCATACTACCCCTGCATTGCATTGTGTGTCAACAAAAGAAGACAATCCATTTACAAAAATGCACAAAGCAAATCAGGATCCTACAATGTCTTTAGTAACCCTTTCCTTGCATTGAAATTATCTCCATAATCTGGAAGTGACAACTTGTGAAAGTCAGATTTGGAGTGTTGATCATATTTTCCCAAGGCCTCTTCATACTATTTGCACATATTCATCTCCTTCACCATTTGAGGGTTACAAAATAGGTTCTCTTACCTTGGTTAAAAGGCGCAACCTAAAACAGTTAGACAATATCATGTCCTATTTGAGTGCTATTCATCTCTCCAAAACCTCGAGTGCTAGTTAGATCACATCCCCGGCTACAAAATGACATACATCATGATCTATTTGCCTTCAAGCTTCATGTAATATCTTAGATGCTGTTTAGGTTGAAAAGGAGAACAAATTTGGGTACCAACACTTTTTGGCGCCATTGTTGGGGATATTCTTAGTTCAATCTAATCCATGTGCATACATATTTGAGATATTTGAATGCATATCATACCCTAGTAATGCCCCATGCAAGTTTTGAATGCAAATATATTATTAAAGCATATTTCTATACTCAGATCTGCAAGGTGTATACAAAGGTTTCAAGTTTTGCTGTAATTTTATAAGTTTCCAGTAGTAGTTGCACTTCATTTGCATTTGTGGTTGATAAATTCAAGAAAAAGGAAGGTTTGATCTATAAAGTTTTGCAAGATTTTAGTGCTGATAGGTGTTTGACAGAGTATTTTAGTGCATTTTCACAACTAGGGTGAAATTCCTTAGTGGCAACTCCATGTTATTTTGATCTTGATAAATACCAGTGTCTTAAGATTTCTGTCATTTATTTTTGTGTTGCTAATCTCTACAAAACTAGAAGGAAGAAGATCTCTCTTCATTAAAGACTCTGCTAAGAAGTTGTTTTCAAATTCAAGGAACTCAAAGTTAGAAGGGAGAAGAGTTTGGAAGGTTGTTAAAGGTTAGACATTAGGAAAAGGTATATCCATTGGTGAGAGAGATCAACCTTTGGTAGAGGATTATCACTCTTCTTCCAATGATTCTGATTCAATAAATCCTCTCATAAACTTGTTTACTTAAACTAGTGAAGGTCCTTCTATTGTACCTGGTGAGTTCCTTCTTTAATCTGCACCTCTGTGTTTCAATTCAAATAAAACTTTCCAAGAAAATCAGCACTTAGAGAATACCAATCTTGTGAGCCACATTCTAAAGCCCCAAAGACCTTGCACTCCTCATCAGCTTGTGTCACCCCCAAGATCACCTCCACCAAACAATATGGCTTAGCCTAGACCTCCATTTGTTGTTAACACCTTTGGTCCTATAGACTTTAGAGGAATGGATGGTTACCCAAATGTTGTCCCATAAGATGTCAGAAATAGGTTGCCAAAATTCCAAGGTAATAATGCTATAACTGGTGATCAACATCTCAAACTTTTTGTTAACATGATGGAGGATTTTGAAATATATTTTGAAGATGTGTATGTCAAATTGTTCATTCATACACTAGAAGAGGATGTTAGGGATTGGTACAAGGCTCTGCTTGATAATTCAATTGATTCTTGGACTGAGATGAAGAATGCATTTAGGTTGTAATATGGTGACAAGACTGATCCTAGATTTCTCTTGTCTGAATTTGAGAATATCAAGAAGAACCCCAATGAATCAGTTCATGACTTCAACACAAGGTTTAACAAAACTTTGAGAAGGCTGCCAGTTAATTTGAGGCCTTGATGAGTCTTGTTTAATCAAATATGCAGATGAATTTGATAAAAAGGTAGCCTACTACTTAAGAGACAAGAACCCTACTAATTTAAGACAAGCCTTCACCATGGCACTTCAAATTGAAAATAATATCAAATTAATTTGGAAACCTCTCAAGAGAGATGGTGTAAAGTTGATAAACCCTGAAAAACCTCAAGCTAGCAAGGGTGCTGATTTGGAGGAGGTTGTGAAGACTTTGGCAGGGGCTGTCAAAGAGATTTCCTACAAGTTGGCAAGAGCTGAGAAGGGAATTGGGTAGACTTCACAAGGTCAGCAAAGAGCACAAAACCATGACAGATTTGCCAATCATCCTAGGGGTGATCAAAGGGAAGATGATAGAGGGAAAGGACCCATGGGGTCTACAAGTAGACATCCTCAAGCACGTGAAGGAAGAATGTTACCTGATCCCCTAACTGTTAGGGTTGTTGTTGTTGAGGAAGTTGCTGATATTGATTAGTGTGATAGGTGTTTTCTGCCCCATCCTCCATGTGAAGTGGACCAACAAGATGGTGAAGCTAATAATGATGATGGTACTGATGATGATATCTACATGGTGGGCTATTCTTCAAGCTCACAAGGAGGAGCAACATCTATTGAAGTGATAAGTGCAAGGAAAGTTGCAACCTTTTGGGATTGCATCAAATGGGTACAAGTATTTCTTCCCCTCATACTCTTGAAGTTGATGTATTGCAAGATTTTGAAATTCCTAACAATGAATTTGAATACATAAGAGCCTTGATGATTAATAAGTATGATGGTGGCATCCCTTTGGAGGAAGATAAACAATTGTTGATGAATGTTGTTGTATCTCAAGAGAAAGACTATAACACTAGGAGCAAAGTTATTAAGGGATTTGGGCCTTAAGCCAAACCTAAAACACCCTTGCTTACAAGCATTCCCAAAGAATCTCCTAGAAGGGAAACACATGCCAAAAGCTCTGCTATCCCAAGGAAAAATTACAGTCCTCCTCATGCCCAAGATGCCAAGAATTCCATGCCATCTCGATGAATCTTCTTGTCTCCCTTCCAATGTTTGCTTTGCCAAAGAATGTTCCCTATGGCATAGCCCAAGTATTGAGCCAAGTAAAAGTGAGTGTTCTAATCATTGAGTTTCTTAGGATTCCTGAGCATAAGAAGAGAGCATTTGAGTACTTGGTATTGAAAGAGGAGAAGAGCACCCCAAGAAGAAATGTAAATGTTGTTGAAACTCCTCTTCGGTCATTGCAGACCAAAACACCACCGGTAGTAGAGGATCTTGGAGAAATACTTTGGGTATACTTGGGGACATCCTTGGTTGATTCCCAATTGAATTTTGATCCATTCTTTACAAATTTGATCATAAAGGATAGACTACTTCACAATTGTATGTTTGATTCTGGTGCATCATGTAATGTCATGCCTCTAGAAGTCATGAATGAGTTGGATATCAAAGTGACAACAACCTATGGAAAGTGTACTACCATGGACTCAAGAGAAGTTCCGATTGTTAGTTGTGTGAAGGGTTTTGTGGTGCAACTTGCATCTTATCTTGGGAGGAATTTAAAATTAGATGTTGTGATTGTTGATTGCCCTGCCAAATGGGGTATGCTTTTGTCAAGAAAGTGGGCTGTAAGTGTTGGAGGGAGTGTCTAGATGGACATGTCTTTTGCCACCATTCCCATTGAAGGCAACCTTGTCAAGATCTATGGAGAAAAGAAGATGTTGCATCTAATTGAGGATCCAAACAATGCTTCCTATGAGGTGTTGTTTGCTGATGTTGATGTTGATAATTTTATTGGGTTTGTTGATGGAAAAGAACACAAGATGGATCAGTCAAAGTGCCTTGATCAGGTAAGTTCTCCTTGGAATTTTCTATTTGATGGTACTTGCTCTAAATTTGGAAATGGTGCTGGTATAATTTTGATTTCTCCTAGCTTGGAAGAGTTTGTTTTTTCCTTCAAGCTTAATTTTGAATGTACTAACAACATTGCTGAGTATGAAGCCTTGTTGTTGGGTCTGAGAATTACATGGAAGTATGGTGTCAAGGACATCATTACAAAGGGAGATTCAGAGCTGGTTGTCAAATAGATAAGAAAACTATATGCTACAAAAATCAGCGGATGAAACAATATAAGAATGTAGTTTGTGATCTAATTGAGATGTTTGATTCCTTTAATATTTTGCACCATGAAAAAGTTTCAATGCTACTACTGACAAGTTGGTAGTGTTGGGGTCAATATTTGGAGATTGCACTATTTCACCTTATTGTGAGTACAATGTTGAAGTGTTAACTAGGGCAGCTGTCCCTGACAACATTAAGCATTGGAAAATGTTTAATGATGATGCTCAAGTGCAAAGGTTCTTACAAAATCAAGGTGATTTTGCATATCATAATATTTATTGGGAACCAATGGTATGTGTGACTGAAGGAAGAGAGACTTTGTTTGGAAAGGATATTATCCAATTGAAAACTAACACCATTCCTAGAGGTCTTGTTGCACTTGAGTCAAATTTTAGCAATGCTAATTGCATCATCAATAGAAACATATCTACCTCAAGGAATGTGGAAGAGCATAACTTGGGAAATAGTGATAAACCAAGAAAAGTTTGGTTGGGCAGCAGTCTAAACAAGGAGGAAAAACAATCCTACCTCCAACTATTTTAAAAATACAAGGACTGTCTTGTTTGGTCTTATTAAGAGCTGAAAGCATATAGAGAAGACTTGTTCCAACATGAGATCCCTCTTGAGAAAGGTGCCAAACCATTTATATAGAAGCAAAGGAAAATTAATCCACTCCTCTCCATGAAAATGTAACATGAATTCAAGAAACTGAAGGAGGGAGTGATCATTCAACCCACGAGGTATTCATCTTGGGTTGCAAACCTTGTGTTAGTCAAAAAGAAAAATGGAGATATCGACTTTGTGTAGACTTCAGAAATCTAAATAAATCTTCATTGAAAGACAATTATCCTTTGCCAAACATGGAAAACATGCTGCAGGTAGTGACTAGATCTGAATTTTTGTCTACCTTGGATGGTTTTTCTAGCTACAATCAAGTTGTTGTTAAGGAGTCGCAAAGATTTAAAACTCGCCTTTACCACTCCTTGGGAACATATGATTATGTAAGAATGCCTTTTGGTCTTATGAATTCTAGAGCTAATTTCCAAAGAGCAATGGATGTTGCTTTTGTTGGTTACATAAATGACTTCATTGTAGTTTATCAGAATGATGTGACTGTGTTTTCAAGGAGCGAAAAGATCACTTGCAGCACTTGGAAAAAATGTTGATCAGATGTAGATAATATGGCATTTCTCTCAATCCAAAGAAGTGTCATTTTGGAGTAAAAAGGCCAAGCTGCTTGGTCATATTGTTTCAAAGGCTGGTGTCATGATTGACCCTGAGAGAGTAGAAGCAATCAACAAGGTCCCAATTCCAAGAACAAAGAAGGGTATCCAATCCTTCTTTGGGAAGATCAACTTCATTAGGAGGTTTGTGTCAAATTTTTCTGAATTGACTCTCCTATTACATGCATGTTAAAGAAATATCAAGTTATCAAGTGGGAGGAGGCTGCTATTCAAGCTTTTGAAGGAATCAAAGAAGCACTTAAACATGCACCTGTCTTGGCAGCCCCGAATTACAAGAAGCCTTTCCAAATCTTCTCCTTTGCTTCTAAAAATGCCATTGCATATGTTTTTCTCTAAAAGGATGAAGATGGGGCTGAGAGGCCTATTTCCTTCTTTAGAAAGTCTTTACAAGTTGTTGAGTTAAAGTATACAATCATGGAAACACAAGCATTTTACTTGGTGAAAACAACAAAGGTTTACAGTGCCTTATATCTTAAGTTCAAAAGTTGTTTCTTATGTTCCCCACACCTGGTAAAAGACATCTTATCGAGATGGATATCTCAAGAAAATGATGTAGATGGGTGAACAAACTACAGGAGTATGACATTAAAATCCAAACAAAAAAATTGGCAAGAGGTTTGGGTTTTGCTAAGCTCATGGCTGAGAGAAACTTTTAGACTGTGGAAGTGAATGAAGTAAAGGAAGAAAGGGTAGATGTTCTTGAGAAATTGGTAAGTTCTAGTGGTACAAGGATATAATCTTTTACCTCAAACACTTATGCTACCTTGATCATTTGAATAAAAATAAGAAAAGAGCCCTCAAGATGGCTTCTAAAAAATACATAATCACTAACTTTGGGTTGGCTTGGAAGAACCCTGAAGGTGTCCTCTTGAAATGTATAACTGAAGATGAAGCTCCCAAAGTAATTTCTAATTTCCATGGGGGAGTTTGTGGAGGACACTTTGCTGGAAGGGTTACAATACACAAAGTTTTGAGAGCTAGTTATTGGTGGTATAATCTTTTCAAAGATGCAGCCATGCTTGGTTAGAAAATGTGAGAGCTACTAGCATTTCTCTAGAAAAATGAAATCTTCAGGCTCCCTTCCTTTGCGGCACTGTATCGATTGAAAGCTCTCACAAACAATGGGGATGGAATTCATTGGTGAGATTTCATAACCTTCTAGTGGTGGACATAAGTGGATTCTTGTAGCCACAGTTACTTCACCAAGTGGGTAGAGGCAGTCCCCATCAAAAAGCAACACACCAAGTTGTTATGGAATTTTTGTTGAATCATATCATATGCAGATTTGGTGTGCCATCAAGATTGTTACTGATAATGCCATGTGTTTAAGAGCTAAACCTTTGATGGAAATGTGCAAGGAGTATGGAACAAATCTAACTTATTCTTCAAACTATAACCCCCAAGGAATGGACAAGCTAAGTCCAACAATAAGAACTTGTTGAAGATCATTAGGAGAACCTTGGAGTTGAACAAGAGAAAATGGGGTGAACAACTGAAATTTGTAGTTTGGGATGATAGAATCACTGCCAAAAGAGCTACTGGTAAGATCCCATTTGAGTTGGTGTATGGAACTCAAGCTCTACTACCCTTACATCTGCAATTATCTTCATTTCAATTTGTTCAACAACTTGAATATCAAGAGGTCACCCATATAAAGCAAGGATTAATCGATTATTGAGCTGGATGAGGAAAGAAGAGCATCCCACTAAAGGCATGTCTGATTTTGAGAGAAGTTAAAGAGGTTTTTTTGATAAGAAGGTCACTCTTAGGGCCTTTAATATTGGAGATTTGGTTTTATTATGGGACAATAGAAATGAAGATAAGGGCAAGCATGATAAATTTGATGCATTATGGATGGGCCCTTACTCCATTGATATCAGAATTGGTGAAAATACTTATTTTCTCAAGAACTTAGATGGGGAATTGCTTGAACTTCCTGTTAATGGCGAGAATCAATCATTTCTTAGATTAATCCCCAAATTTGAGGTATGCACTAACTTGTATAGTGTATAGTGTTTGGTTTTTGCTCTGTTTTCTGGTGTTTTGTCGGTTTGTGGTTTACCTTGGTGTGTGGTAGCCATTTTTGTCGGTTTCTCAGCTGGTTTTTGGTGGCTTTGGCTCATGACTCCATTTTCCCAATGGATTATTTTGGCACTTGGTCTACTTTTTTCTTATGGCACTCATTGGGAGTGCACATCCCCGAGCAGGAGCCGAGGTTGGTGCCCATTTTAATCCTCTGCCATTTTGACCTAATTTTTCCTTTGGTTTGCATGCTCTAAAATGTTTTTTTGAAATTGGTGGTCTGCAAACTTTATCCTCCAGATTAGATGCTTTGAAAAGATCATAAACTTATCATTTTACCCCAACTTGAAAGAAAAATACAGGCATACCTGTTTGTGCCCTAATTCTTCCAAATCAATTCCTCTACCTTTTTTCACTTTTCCTAGCCTTTGGAGCTTGTGGTTGTTCATTATTATTTTCCCTCAAAATCTATCCCCATGGTATAAAATGACCTAAAATTACTTTCCATTCATTTTTGACCAAAACATTCTTCACCCACAAAGAAAAAAATTGAATTCGGGCATCCTAGAAAATTCTCGTATTTTTGGCGACGGCCATACGGGTGTCTCAGTACGACGGAAAAGTGACATGCGAGCATGGGAATCTACAAGTGACTCTTCCTCGCACCCGACCTCCTGAGGTCGTCTTTGAGATAGCTGGTGGGTATGGAATATGTGTGAGATGCGGACAAACTAGTTAGGTAATCTAATGTCTTCAATACGCACTAGCGGAATTTGTGAATCTAAGGCAAAGAAGGCCCTTCTAACTCGAACTCGATGTCAGCTCTCTGGTGTGATTCGATCTATGGGTTGTGGAATACGTGGAAAATGACCCGCGATAGTTTCGTGTATTTCTCCAGACATGGTCATATGGTGGATGGTAAATATAGCCAATTCTATGGACGATTCTCTGGCCTAGTCCAAAATTCCCTAGCTCGTTAGCTCATGTGTTTAGCAAGGATAATTGCTCGATAATGACAGTGGATGTGGCGTAGATCTGAATACTAGTGTACGTAGGCTAGTGTCTCGTGTCTCAATTCTACCGTGGATTCGTTGGGTCATGCGGGATCTGTGGGTCACAACCATAGATTCTTAATTGTTGTGGACCTATTATGGTCATGCGTGAAATCAAGTCCTAATCCCTAATATCCAATAATCGTATGCTTTCTCAGCTTCTATATTTAGGATCAACAACTGTGTGATTTTCTCAAAATATCTTATAGGCGTTCGTGCAACCTGGATTCTTAAGTGGTATCTATATCTAGAAGGGTATCTCTGCATCTAGTTGTGGGACCAAAGGATCACAACTAAAGGTTTGTTCTCTTCGAACCCTTCTACAGTCATATGAATGTTGCCTAGGTAATGTCTGTAGTTCGGTTGATTTGACGAAAACATGTGTGCTTGGTCGTCTTCTCGTTTAACCCACTCAATTGGGAATTGATTTGTTGCAAGCTTACCATTGTTCGGAAGACTTGGATCCTAAGATTTTGATCTATATCGGTTATCGCCGTGATGAGATTGGGCTAAGGCACGATTGGCTCGAATACGTATTCCCTGGGCTCTCTAGGTCCCGTGATTGTCATACAAAAGCAGCAATGTAAATTAACTCGTAGCAAAATGAAATTTAACTACGTCGAATATATCTATAGCATATATGATTTCTCTATTTTTTTGTGTTTTCTGATGAACTTTATGAATTTAAGAAAGCAACTATTTAAAATATCTAGAATTAATAGCTAAAATAACAATTTAAAACAAACAAAATAACCGAGTGTAGCTATTTGTCTCATGTGCATTTTAGATCTACTCTAAACAAAGGAAAAGCTTATCTAATCTATTTGCAAGACTCTCGATCCTACCTCGAAGTGAGGAGTGAATCATAGTTTCTCGAAAAATATCAATCCCCACAACTTCCCCGCCAATATCGAGAGTAGAATTAATTGAAATAAAGTAATTAACTACTCTATTTGATATGATTCTAACTAGAACTTTGAAAGCTAGAATCTGGATTCTGCAGAACAATGGCGAATCCGATGATGTGTGTGATCTTTTCCCCTCAGTGTGATCTCCTCATTCCTTCATGTTCATGTGGATCCAGAAAAACATGTAATGCTAGCATCAACATAGGTAGATATTGGGATAAAGGCAGCTCAAAATACAGACTGAATACAATGCGAGTAGGAGAGGGATAGCGCAAGAGTACAGAGCTTGGCTTATGCAATTCCTAGCGGGATTTATTGCGAGTCATGCAACATAAAGCGTCCAGAACCTGAAACTATCCTATTTGAGGAGAAAAACTTGTAACTTTAATGGCTTCCTAAGCTATTCTACTCCAATGGATTGGATGAAATAACAACAGTGCTTGCACAAGATGGATATGTGGCTTACCAACAGTAAAACAATGCTAACTAAGCATGCAATGAAAGAAACTAAGCATTCTAAGAAAAAGGAAAACTAAATCTATTGCAAAGAGAAATCAGAGGCAAATTTTGAGGGGCCATTTGCTTGAGCACAAGCCAACTATTTATAGCATTTGCATTTACCCAAGGTAAAAGCCAAATAGAACTCTTAAACTATAAACAATGGCAAAACACTATTCCAGGGAACCAAAATCATAAATGCAAGCTTATGGCAGTGAAAGAAAGTTGGTAAAACATTGAATTTACGTGAGTCATGTTAAAAGAGCTTTCTAGAAAACGCGTAAAGGACCGCCGCCCAGGCAGGGCGGCGGTTTCGTCACTGAAGAGCAAAAGGCCAAGAAAAGAGGGGAAAAGGGAAAAATAAAGCACGCGGGGCTAAGCGGGGCATGCGGGATATTAACGCACACTTGGAGAGCTTTTTCAGATTCCGAACACCTTGCGAGGAGATCTCAGATATCATCATTGGGCATGTGTCACATTGTTATGGTAGTACAAGACCTTACAATTTTGGGTACGTACATATTGCCCCCTCGGAGAAGCATTTTAGTCATGAAGAGGCGTAAAATGGTGGGTCCGAGTATGGCGGTCCCGAAATGGGAAGTTAGAAGTTATACCTGATACATCCGTGTGTTGAAATGACGCCATCCAAGATTCCCGCTACCTGTAAAATGAAAAGAGAACTCAAGTGCAGATAGACACAATAGTTTGAAAAATAAACACTAAAATAATAAGGAATGAGAACGTACCATTTGTGTGGGGATAGGAGTTTACCTCCGTCGGTGCTCCAAACCTGTGAAAAAGTTATTTGAAACGAATCCGGATGCTATATATATGAAAGTGGGCCCATTTTCCTATTCATTTGTGCGAGTCGATTTGATTGATTTTGAGCTCGGGACCCACGGTGACGGTTTCTTGCGTGAGTAGAGTCAAAACATCCGTGATGACATAGCGATCATGCCTCCACGTGTGGAACATCGACCCGTGAGATCACAAAGTTAGTTTTCTTCGCTTTATCCTTTTACCCCTTAAATTTGAAATGCTAAATACTTTGTCATGGGGGTAGTTTTTGAAAATGATAGTGTTAAAAGGTCCACCTAGGGGGTGCCTACTTGGGTAGGCTTTGTTTTTAGGTAAAATGGTCATTTTTTTGCACTTTTAGGATTTTTAAATTTAAAAACCCACGTGGGTTTTGGACCACGACCGCCGCCCTGCCCAGTGGCGGCGATTACATGACCGCCCTTGTTCAGGGTGGCGGTTACACGACCACCCCCCTTAAGGCAGTGGTTACAAAACCGCCTCCTGCTCGGTGGTGGCGGTTTTGCACAGAATGCAAAAGGAACATCTATTTGAGATTGTGTTTGTATTTTTAGCATTTCTACGTGTTTTCATGATTTTTCCAGTATTACTTGGATGCTAACTTGCTCTATTTTGTGTGTTTTTGGGTGTATGCAGGTGAGAGAGGAGTATATCCGGTGGAGTAGAGAGAGGGAGTGTGATTGGCTCCCAGGGGTACTAGATGCCCTCTCACAGGATGAGGAGGACACTCTTCAGTGGGCTGGGATACTACACATTTCACGCGTGCCCCATGTTACACCATCTAGTCACATCCTTTGTGACTTGTTCTCATACTGGGATGCAGATCGGAACACCTTCCGATTGCCAGGGGTCCGCGGTGAGTGGACTATTACATTGGAGGATGTCTATCGTATTCTGGGGTCCCGATCATCGAGACGACTCACCCTAGAGACAACAGGTTCACGGGCACAGATTACACAGTGGGCTACATACATGGGAGATGCAGTCATCTCCACGGGGTCGAAGAAGGGGGTTAGAGTTCAATCCATTCCTTCTTTGCCCATCCCCTTACTTCGCCAAGACATCATGGGGATCCTTGCCTCGAGACTGATCGGGGACAAGGGAGGAGATACATTATTATCCTGCTGGGCCCCCATTATTACACAGATAGAGGGGCACGGTTGGATATATGCCTGGGGGCAGACATTCTTGGGACCACCTACCATGACTTATACAGGGTGGTCCGCTTTACGAAGGGCCTCCTTGAGCCACCCGACCCTAGTCATGAGCACTTCATCCCTTATGGCAGGGGTGTGGAGGTGGCAGATCCTGGAGCTGTGAGGGAAGCCAGATGGATAGACATGTCGGTGCTTAGAGAACCTCATCAGCCAGTTGCTTCCCTAACTACTATCGACATGGAGGCCACACCATACAAGACTATGGCAGTATATGGGCGAGGAGGCTCTTACCTTGATCTCCGCTCCACCACAGGCGGCTTATTGATAGAGTGGGGCGAGTGGAGATGCACCCCTTTGGCCGAGTTCCTTAGCAGTTTGGCCTACCATACATGGGTATGCTTCCCCTAGTGGTGCCAGTATATAGATCAGCCGAGAGGCTAGAGGGGGTCCTAGAGGCCGGGTTGGACAAAGTGGTTACTCTTGGCGTTCCTATTGCAGCCAGGAGGATAATACGTGCAGGGAGAGCCGATGTTCCTCGAGCACCTTTGCTTCAGATTGCCGTGGGTCCTGCCCATAACAGTGATGACCCCATTGAGATAGACTCCGAGTCTGAGGAGTTTACAGGGGAGAGACAGAGGAGGAGACCGAGGACAAAGTGATCCCGAGTGGCACGATACAAAGGAGAGGGCCGAGCAGAGTGCGAGAGAGGGTGACTTTTGTTTCGAGAGAGCCACTCTCCCAAGGCCATGGGGAGGATGAGTCTCACATTGGGGGTGCTACGTTGCTCCACCACAGGAGTAGCCCCTCGCCGGCAATGGGAATCCATGGCGGGCGCCGATCCCATAGATCCATCTTGGAGGCCCGTGATCCGAGTAAGTTACCCTCTCTCCCTTTTAATGTTCGCTTTCTTAGTTAGGATCTCCTTAGTTGCTATCTTGTATCTTTGAATTTCTTGTTTGGTTTCTAATTTGTTTTCTCCTTGTTTACAGAGACCGCCGATGAGTGGTGGGATTTGATTCATAGGGTATGCACCGATACCCTAATGATCCCCATGGAGAGGACCCGCACAGAGTGTCCCGTGGAAGTCGGGAGCCTTCAAGCACTGTGTAGACATACCAACATCTTTGCTCCAGTCTAGCATGTGGCCAAGATGGTATTGACCCTTCGCACAGAGTTAGCGGGGTACAGGACGGCTGAGTGCTTGATGAGGAGCCATTCTTGTGGCGAGACTGCGGCTGCCCCTCGGGATCCTGAGCCCTCCATGCATTCAGAGCGTTGGCGTAGCCGAGTCCTAGGCGTGGGCGTGCACCTTCAGAGGGGTCTCATAGGGATTGAGAAGCCACTTGGCTCTCATAGATTTTGTACTATATATTCTTTTGTATATCCCGGGCTCTTTGAGCGTTTTGACCATGCTTAGTGCATGATGGCATTGTATATAAACGTTGATTATTTATATATATGTATTTTTGTTCTGGATCAAACTCTTGGTATTCATGGCTCACTTTCTATTTCCAGTTTCCTATACTATGATGTATGTTTATATGCTTCTTTTTAGAATATATGCAATGGTGAACAAATGATGCAAGTGTTTTACTTTCCTTTTGTGTTTCATGATGCTGATATATGATGATGTAGATATAATGTGATTTTGAATCTTAGTTTCGTAAGCAATTTGGATACTTCATATTTGTTTTGGCAAAGTGATGAAAATAAACTGGTACGATAAACAGATAAACCTACCCCTACCCCCAACTCCACGCTACTAGTAAGATGCGAGGGCTTATCACCAAGAACTGGGAAGGGCGCAAGTTATGAGGTGTAGTGAAATGATAGTGATGAAAGATAGACAAAGCTTTGGCGGAACCAAATTAGGACACCACAAGTCTACTCCACTCGAGTGACTTCATAGTTTTGGATGCAACTTGCTTTGTGTTTATCCAGACTTAGACCCGTAGATGGCCACATAGTAGACAAAATCTGGGTTTTTAGGATTTTAACTCTCTTGGGATTTTGAACATCTGATTCATTTGTTTTTGACTCAAAGTTTCAAAGTTTGAATTGTTTGTGTATGACCTTTTGCATTTATTTGTCAAGAGGACCCCCTACACTTTTCCCCATGCTACTAGTAAGAAGCGTGGGTTTATCACCGTGGGCAAAGCATAGGTGAGTAAGGGCATTTCCATCCTTTCCCAACCCTACGTCACTAGTAAGAGACACAAGCTCATCACCAAAGGTTGGTGGGGCAAGGAAATGTGTAAAATTAAAATTTTCTGTTTGATCAATGTTTGACTTGTTTATTTGAGTAAAATGTCAGTATGTGTTTATTTCCAAAGAGATATACATATGGGATAGATGTGACACCATGAAGCTTCTAGAACAGACCATAGGCAAGACACCTACCCTAAGAAGAAACCAACAAAGTGAGAATAAACTTGCAGATCTTGGTATGGTTACCGTTAAGACTTTGTCATGTCTAGCTTTATTTGATAAAATGATTCCGAGATAATTTGATGATATCATGAAAATGGAGAAGTATGATTAAAGTGTTTATGCCAACAACATCATGAGTTTGTAATGAATTGCTTTGAGAATAGATTCCTTGATCACCATTTGTGTATGAAACAAGTAGACAATATGATCCTAATCTATATGAAGATGCAATGTAGATATATATATATATATATATATATATATATATATATATATATATATATATATATATATATAAAAGTAGCTAGCTATTACGCATAGAACCACTTGAGGTGCGGGGAATTGACCGTTTCACCAAATTCCTCACCTTCTAGCGTACATAAAGAGGTATGCATCGCTTTCCATAGTCCTTCATGACTCGGTATGGGCCCAACCATTTAGGCTGGAATTTCCTTCCTTCACCTGGTCTTCTTGTCGATCCATTTTTCTAGCCTTAGAACTAGATCACCTTCATATATGTCGCGTTCATAGACTTTCTTGTTATATTTCCAAAGACATCCGGTCAGCATAGACTCTATGCGCTTGTTCATCATCTAACCTAGTTTCATCTAGGCTTTCTAGTTGGGAAAGACGTGCTTCTCTCGTAAGCGTCTTCATCCGTAATCCTTGTAATGAAATGCGGAGACTGGGTATTTCAACCTCGAGTGGGAGAACTACCTCTGCCCCGAATACTAGTGAGAAAGGAGTTGCTCCCGTTGGTGTTCTTATTGAGGTTCGATGGGCCCATAAGGCCGGATATAACTTCAAGTGCCAATCTCATTTGTTTTCTTTCACCGTTTTAAGGAGAATGGATTTTAGTGTTTTATTCGTCGCTTCAGCCTGTCCGTTGGCTTGAGGGTAATACAAGGAAGCCGTATGATGGCTTATTTTAAATTTATTGCATAGCTCACGAACCTCTTCATTTTAAAAAGAAGTTCCATTATCGGAGATAATGATTTGCGGGATATTGTACTCATGCGAATGATTTGGTTCGAATGAAATTGGCGATTACGGAACCGTGTAAAGTAGTAAGAGGCATAGCCTCCACCCATTTGGTAAAATATTCAAAGTGGCCATGATTATAAAATTATGGCCATTTGTGGATGAGGGAGAGAATTTCCCTATTAAATCTAGGCCCCACGTAGAAAAGGGCCATGGAGTAGCAATTGGTTGTAGAGTTTGTGCTGGCATATGGATCTCATGGGAGAATTCTTGGCACATATGACACCTGCGTACGAACTCTACTACGTCATGTTCTAGAGTAGGCCAGAAATAGCCCATTCGATGTATTTCACAAGTGGTGGCATGACCACCGAAGTGGCCTCCACACATTCCACTGTGGGATTCATGGAGAATCTTCTTGGATTCTTCCGTGTCGACACATCTTAGGAGCATTCCATCGAACACTTTCCGATAGAGAACTTGCTCTATAATGATGTATTTAGCTACGATAATACGTAACCGCCTTCTTTGTTGCGGTGTAGCTCCTTCTGGATACGTATGGTCCATGATATAATTAATGATATCAGCATACCAGGGACACTCAGAGATAGAGGGTCGGGTTTCGATGTAGTATACGCACTCATCTGGAAAATCTAAATCTACTAGATCACCTCCATCTAATGGGTTATCAGCTAACCAATCTATGATGATTTTCCTTTAACCAACTTCTGATTTACAAATGTTAATTAGAATTCCCCATTAAGGTTATAAAATGTCCAGCCTTTTTAGACAAAGACCCTTGTGTGAGGAAAGTTCGTAAATGGTCCATTTTTACCATGACCCTTTTTTCTTGATTTAGCATATAATGTCTTAGGCATTTAGTTGCAAAGACTATGGCAAGGCATTCTCATTCTGCTTGTGTATAATGTGTTTCATAGTTGAGCAACGTTCAGCTAATGAAATAAATCACGTGTTCTCTCTTGTCATCGTCTTCTTGAGCCAACATGCAGGCTAGCGAGACATTGGTAGCTCATGAGTATAAAATTAACGGGCGATCTAGCTTAGGTGGCATTAGCGTAGGTGGTGACAACAAGAAATGGTTAACTGCATTGAAAGCTTTATTGCAATCTTCAGTCCAATCAATGCTATAGTCTTTCTTGAGTAAATTGTTGATTGGATGAATGGTGAAACTTAAGTCCGGGATGAATCTTCGGATTGCACCCAGCTTTCCGAGAAATGACCTGATTCCAGATTCATCCGAAGGTGGAACCATTTCGAGGACAACCCGAATTTTGGTTGGGTCAACATCTATCCCTTGTGACGATATGATGTAACCCAGGAGCTTCCCTCCTGTTACACCAAAGACGCATTTTTCTAGATTTAGCATGACTCTGTATTCTATCAGACATGAGAGGATGACATGGAGTACTTCCGGATGGTCACAACGCTTCTTGGCCTTAGCCAACAAGTCATCTACGTAGGATTCCATGATTTTATGAATTAAATCGTGAAATATATATGTCATAGCTTGCTGGTATGTAGCACCAGCATTCTTGAGACCAAATGGCATGACAACATAGCAATAAGTTCCCCAGGGAGTTATAAACGTGGTTTTAGCTTGATCTTGTTCAGATATTTTAATTTGATTGTATCCCGAGAATCCATCCATGAGAGACAAAAGTTCAAACCCAGCTGTTGCATCAACGATGACATCAATGGATGGCAACGGGAAGTCATATTTAGGACATGCTTTGTTGATGTCTCGGAAGTCTATGCAGATGCGTATCTTTCCATTCTTCTTGAGAACAGGAACGATGTTAGATACCCATTGGGAGTAATCGACTGGCTTGATGAATCCTACTTGGAGGAGTTTTATTACCTCCTCTTTTACCATGAGAGCTACCTTGGGTTTCATGGGTCTTAATTTTTTTAATCGGCTTTGCAATAGATTTAGTGACGAGGTTATGCACCGCGATGTGGGGTGCAACTCCTGTCATTTCCTTATAATTAAATGCAAATGCCTTCTGATGTTCTTTGAGGATCCGAGTGTGTATTTATACTTCCTTTGGGGTTAATGAGGACCCTAGTTTCAATATCCTTGGTTCGTCTTCCGTTCCGATGTTAATATCAATTGTTTCTTCGATCAAAGAGGCGTTACCCTCTTCAAAATTAGGTGACGCTTAGAGGTAAATGCCAATCATCCCCATTTTCTACTGTGCATATGCTAAGTTCCATTTGTGAGGGAAGATCCATCATGGGATTTTTGAAGTAGGAAGACGAATGTGGGATTAAGGACAAATCTATCATATGATAGGAGAGATGTAGTGCCACATAGGCGTTTAAGTAATCCAAAGTGGACATATCACTATCAACATGGTCTAGGATAGTAGATTCATTTCCGTTTAAAAGAGAATTTGTCATTGTCTTTATCGCTGGTTCATCACGAAGGGATACCATGAAACGGATATCTTCTAACTCATTACTTGGAGTAAAACATGATGCTGAAGTTGCTATTGAATCGGCGAGAAGATTTTTCTCTCGTGGGATTGCTTCAATTGATATGAAGTCAAACTCCTTGCTTAAATCTAATACATCTTTTTGTAAAGTCAGTAAGTGCTCGGCTTTGGTTTCATATACCTCGAGACTTGGTTTGCTAGTAATTGCGAGTCTCCTAAGACTCGATGTTATCAACACCAATTCTCTTAGCTAAGATGAGGCTAAGGAGGAGGGCTTCGTACTCGCGCCATTGTTTGTGCACTCGAAATTTAGTTTAAAGGTAAAAGGTAAGACTTTTCCTTTAGGGGAAGTAAAGATTATATCTTCCCCCACTCCGTAACGGCATCTAGCTCCATCAAAATGGAGTGTCCAATATTTGACTGGGAATATGGACGCTAGGATATCTGTTGTGTTTGCATATTCTACTTCCACCATACAGAGATCCTCTGCTGGAAGAGAGCCAATGCCTAGGGAATATCCTATGCCTACTGAATCGAATGGTAAGAATATTGGTAGATCATTTTCTATCAATTCAACAATTTTTGTAGTAGTTCCTAATGATACTGCTTTCTACAGTGTTAGCCTCATCTTTGGGGGTTGGGGTTGCTTTGGCTAGGCTCATAGTTTCAAGATTTGTCATAGGTACCAAATTTTCTTTTGTTTTTGCGTCGGTAGGTTTATTAAGTTGATTTGTTGGGAGTTCAAACTCCGAGTGTATGCCCGGTCTTCTCTTTAAGTCAGCTAGGTGTACATCAAATGGTTTTGGATCACCTTTGGCCACGAATACCATTCCTAAATGTAAAAACCTTACTTCTTGAAATAGTGTAGAAGGAATTGCCTTCATGCGGTGTATCCATGGTCGTACCGAGGATCATATTATAGTTAGTTTCCGATCTATAATATAAAACTTAGTCAAGATGGTTTTGGGTCCTAAGGTGATCGGTAATATTATAGTTCCAATCGAGGTGGCTTTAAGACTATCATAGCTCCTTAGTGTGTTTCGAGTTGTGGAACAATTGGTTTCTCCATACCCTAGATTTTGGAGGAAAGAGAAGGGGACTATGTTAATCTGCCCCATCGTCAACCATTACACGCTTTACATAGTTGTTATAAACCCATACTTGTAAATGTAAGGCTAGATCACCTCGGTGTGTGATCTCAGCATCTGTCGGCTTTTTGTTTATCTCGAATATGAATTCGACATCCCTATCTACCTGCCCTAGAGGATGAACATCAAAGTCCACATGATTTACCTGTGTTTCAGGTGGTGGAGTGATGTTAATTAGATGACCTAAACCTAATGCTTCTAAAAGAGCAGCCCTATGGGCAGGAGAGTTCTTTAGTAAGTCTAAGAATGAAATGTGCGAGAAGGTTTTTGTTAGGTCGTTAATCAAATCATAGGCTCCCATAGGTTTTACTACGATTTGTTGGATGTCATCTGCCTCTCGCAGTGGCAGTGGCTTGACTTAGAGAGAGAAATACTCTCGCATCCTTGTTATAGCTTCGATGGGTAGCTCGGCCTAACTCTACTAAACCGACTACCTTAGGTTGTGGCTGATTTCCTAGTTGTGGCACAACTAATGGATTTAGCGAGGTCGAGGCTTGGGTAAGTGCACCAAGTTGGGGGACAATTAAGTGGACATCAAATCCTGAATTTTACATTAAAAACAGCAAAACATCAAATTTAGTCTTCCACGGACTTGAACCATGCCGAAAAGTAAAAACTATGTCATAAAAATGGTACCATTGCATAGGGAGACTATTAGCTTTGTAGAAATACTAATTTTAAAGTGAATAGAAGAGGATAAATATCATTTTACAATTTTTTACTAATAGTAGGTCTTTAAGACACTTTTTCCCGTGAATGTTTATGTCTACGTTTAAGACTGCAAAATTTGTTTCACTTATCAGAATGTGATAAAACTTATACCATCCCAACCATGGTGAAATTATATACATGTTCAAAAAAAAAAAAAAAATTGATTTCAATATTTTTTTATGAAGTTATGGCGGGCAAACGAAAAGTGCTATGTTTTCTTTATGTTTTCATACCACTTTCACGGAAAAAATCATAAAAAATAAAATATTACTCAAAAAAATACAAAATAAAATCCATCCCAAGATAGATAGTGGCATATAACTTCTCACCAAAGGAAAAAAATATATATCAATTTTTGGTCATCCAAATTGTGGGCAAACGGACTATAATCTTATCGGCGTTTTTAAAAAAATACCAAGTCATTGAATTTTGATTTTTAATATAGCTAATCTTGTCTATTTTTTACAAAAATTAGTATTTTAGAAACTAGATTCCGGATGCTACGATTCATATTAATATAATTTTGTCTAATTTTGAGTGTATGTATTGATAATAATCCCTACAATTTGATATTATGTTGTTATTTTCAATATGATGTCCACGAATGACCCTATATTTGTCCATCAACTTCCCGCACTTACCCGCTTCATGATCATTATTTCCTGTCATTACACCCTTGTTCGTCCCGGGCTAGATTTAGCCTTGTTATCGTGATTTAGGAGTGGATAATTAAAGATCTTTAGGGGTGCGTTTTGAGGGGAAACTACCCCTGAAAAGGTATTTGACATTGGTGATGTAGGATCTGCCAAGAACATATCCATGAAAAGTTGTTTTTGTTCATCTGGCAAGCGTTGCATGAATTTATTGTAGTCATGGCATGTTCTAGTGTCATGGCCCCGAATTTTGTGGAAACCACAATATGAATTAGGATTGTAATTCCTAGTTTGTTGGTTTGATGTGTATTGTGGCCCAAAATTTTGATCAAACCGTTGTCTATTAAAATTTTGCATTTACTATTTTTGGTTTGGATTCTGGTTTTGGTACCTAGTTGAATTTTGGCTTGGACCCTATATGGGATTTTTCCATTGTTGTTGTTGTTGTTGTGGATGATTAAAATCCACTGTATTGATTGTCGGGGTAAAGTTGTTATTTCGTTGGTTGTAAGTTTGTGATGGAGTATTGACAACATTTACCTTTTTAGGCTGGTCGGTTACTCCATCTGTTGTTACACCCCGATTTTTGTTAAGGATTTTAGGTCCTTGATTGACGTTCATGGTAGTAGGATAAGTTGTAGTGTTCTGGTTGGGGGTGATTAACCTCCCGTTTGCTCCATATGTTTTGCGACCGCTATCAATGCCGCTTGATCTACTCGAAGAGCGCTCTCAAGTACTTCATCGTAAGTTCTTAATGGGAATTTCTGGACTTCTTCCTTCACTTCTTTGCTAAACAAATGAAGGAATAAATCACATAGTTCCATTTGATCCATGTTTGGAGCACTTGCCAAGAATAAAGAACTGTACGCCACCTTTGAATGAAATGGGCGACAGATTCATTGTGTTCTTGTTTGATGTGTAAGAACTCTCTGATTCCTGTTCTTAATAATTTGTTCATGTCGAAGGCCTTGATGAACTCTGACACGAGTTGTTTGAATGAATGTATGGAAGCCTCAGGTATTTTATAATACCAATCGAGAGCGATGCCTTCTAAGGTTTTTGGGAATATTTTAGCAACAACCCCATCCCATGGGAGTAGTTCTCGAATGGCTGTAGCGTAAGCTTTGATATGCGCATTTGGATCTCCCTCTCCTTTGTATTTGGGAAAATCGGAAGAGGCCTTGGAAGCATGATGCTTCGTATGGTGAAATCCAAGGGCTCTTTCAAATATTCTGAGTACGTCCCTATCGCATATGTTTTGACCATTGACGGTGCCTATTGAGGGAGCGGTGGTGGGATGGGTTGTTGATATGGCACAGCGTATGCGTTGGCGGGGAATAAGGAAGCCCCCGTGTTTGAGAAAACATGTTTGGGAGAGGAGAACATATCCCCTTGTGGTGATTTGGAGTATATGTTTAAGTATGACAGGTACTTGTCCCAAGAATGGATTGTTCGTGTACTGCAGGCCGGGAGGAATAGTGTTAGAGATGGTGGGTCTAGTTGGCATTTGTTGTGAATACTCATGAGTCATGCCTAATGTGCCTACTCCCGTGAGGAGATCTACTTGGCTAGGATAGTGTGGAGGATTGGAACTCCCGCTTACATGAATTACGAATTTTGACTTGCTTGGGTAAGTTCTAACCCTCTAACTTTTTCTATTAGAGTTGAAATGACTTCATTTGGTAAAGTCACTTGTTTTGCCGTATTAGCATTTGTTGTATACCATGGTTTTATATAGGCATGTGATATCTTGCTATGAACTGATCGCTATCTTGCCAAGTTTCTCGAGTGTATTTCCTATATGTAGTGGCATAGAGGTATTTTCTTGAAAAGTGACCTCAGTTGTGTTTGTAAACCTCCTACAGGTGGATACATACTTCGAGAACGTTGGTTGTTCCTGGCATAATGTACCGAATATTCATCATCTAAACCTCAGTATGAGTCTGATTATTTACTAACTTGTGGTCTAAGCAGCATATGAGGAGATGAACCAGATTCTCCAGTGAACATCATATTGTTTGAGCACAAGGCTCCATTTGTTGTGTTTGAGCGAGTTATTCCAACTCCTCTGTTTGGAAGGACGAGCTATATCTGATCCTTGGAGTTTGCATTGACAACTGGTTGGTTGAGTAGTTGTCACCCTATATTGAGAGCGAGGGTGATGATTGTCTATTTTGCTGGGCGTAATATGCCTCAAGACCCAAGAGGGGTCTGTCATATGCATCGAATCCCGACATATTTGGGGGGTATATGAATACCCACAGAATAATGGGAAGGAGCGAAGGTGATGGTGAAAGCTAATGAGGTGGAAAAGATGAAAAGTATACTTAACTTGGAAGAACATGTAATAATATGACTCCGAACTAGAAAGTAGGAAGTTCACATCGGGTTCACCAATTTTGTAGGTGAAGCTGATGTGAAGGCCAATGACGTACAGAAGGTGAAACAGTTGTTTGTTTCACGTCGGGTTCACCAATTTTGTACGATGGAAAAGTGACATGCGAGCATGGGAATCTACAAGTGACTCTTCCTTGCACCCGACCTCCTAAGGTCATGCCGAGAGAGCTGGTGGGTATGGAACATGTGTGAGATGTAGAAAAACTAGTTAGGTAATCTAATGTCTTCAATACGCACTAGCGGAATTTGTGAATCTAAGGCAAAGAAGGCCCGTCTAACTCGAATCGGTGTGATAGATCGATCAACAAGGATGACTGCTCAAGGCACCAATCAATATCAAGATTTGGCGTGATTCGATCTATGGGTTGTGGAATACGTGGAAAATGACTCGGGATAGTTTCGTGTATTTCTCAGGACAGGTCATATGGTGGATGGTAAATATAGTCAATTCTATGGACGATTCTCCGGCCTAGTCCAAAATTCCCTAGCTCATTAGCTACCGTGTGTCTAGCAAGGATAATTGCTCGATAATGACAGTGGAAGTGGCGTAGATCCGAATACTAGTGTACGTAGGCTAGTGTCTATGTCTAATTCTACCGTGGATTCGTTAGGGTCATGGGATCTGTGGGGTCACAACCATAGATTCTTAATTGTTGTGGACTGTTATGGTCATGTGTGAAATCAAGTCCTAATCCCTAATATCCAATAATCGTATGCTTTCTCGCTTCTATATTTAGGATCAACAACCGTGTGATTTTCTCAAAATATCTTATAGGCGTTCGTGCAACCTGGATTCTTAGGTGGTATCTATATCTAGAAGGGTATCTCCCGCATCTGGTCATGGGACCAAAGGATCACAACTAAAGGTTTGTTCTCTTTCAACCCTTCTACAAATATATGAATGTTGCCTAGGTAATCTGTAGTTTGGTTGATTTGACGAAAACATGTGTGCTTGGTCATCTTCTACGTTTAACCCACTCAATCGGGAATTGATTTGTTGCAAGCTTACCATTGTTCAAAAGACTTGGATCCTAAGATTTTGATCTATATCGCTTATCGCTATGATGAGATTGGGCCGAGGCACGATTGGCTCGAATACGTATTCCCGGGCTCTCTAGGTCCCGTGATTGTCATACAAAAGCAAATGTATGTAAATTAACCGTAGCAAAATGAAATTTAACTACGTCGAATATATCTATAAGATATATGATTTCTCTATTTTTTGTGTTTTCTCGATGAACTTTACGAATTTAAGAAAGCATCTATTTAAAATATCTAGAATTAACAGCTAAAATAACCATTTAAAACAAACAAAATAACCGAGTGTAGCTATTTGTCTATGTAATTTGTAGATCTACTCTAAATAAAGGAAAAGCTTATCTAATCTATTTGCAAGACTCTCGATCCTACCTCAAAAGTGAGGAGTGAATCATAGTTTCTCGTAAACTATGAATCCCCATAGCTTCCTTGGCAATATCGAGAGTAGAATTAATCAAATAAAGCAATTAACTGCTTCTATTTGATATGATTCTAACTAGAACTTTGAAAGCTAGAACCCTGGATTCTCGCAGCAATGTGGTGAATCCGATGATGTGTGTGATCTTGTCTCCTCGGTGCAGATCTCCTCATTCCTTCGTGTTCACGTGGATCCAGAAAAGCATGTAATGCTAGCATCAACATAGGTAGATATTGGGATAAAGGCAGCTCGAATACTGACTGAATACAATGCGAGTAGGAGAGGGATAACGCAAGAGTACAGAGCTTGGCTTATGTAATTCCTAGCGGGATTTATTGTGAGTCATGCAACATAAAGCGTCCAAAACCTGAAACTATCATGTTTGAGGAGCAAAACCTGCAACTTTAATGGCTTCCTAAGCTATTCTACTCCAATGGATTGGATGAAATAACAACAGTGCTTGCACAAGATGGATATGTGGCTTACCAACAATAAAATAATGCTAACTAAGCATGCAATGAAAGAAACTAAGCATTCTAAGAAAAAGGAAAACTAAATCTATTGCAAAGAGAAATCAGAGGCAAATTTTGAGGGGCCATTTGCTTGAGCACAAGCCAACTATTTATAGCATTTGCATTTACCCAAGGTAAAAGCCAAATAGAACTCTTAAACTATAAACAATGGCAAAACACTATTCTAGGGAACCAAAATCATAAATGCAAGCTTATGGCCGTGAAAGAAAGCTGGTAAAACGTTGAATTTATGTGAGTCGTGTTAAAAGAGCTTTTTGGAAAACGCGTAAAGGACCGCTGCCCCCGAAGGGCGGCGGCATCTGGACTGCCGCCCTGCTTCGTGGCGGCGGTCACAAGACTCACCGCCAGCGCAGGCGGCGGTTTCGCATCACTGAAGAGCAAAAGGCCAAGAAAAGAGGGGAAAAGGGAAAAACAAAGCACGCGGGGCTAAGGGAGGCATGGGGGATGTTAACACACACTTGGAGAGATTTTCTGATCCCGAACACCATGAGAGAGACCTATATCATCATTAGGGCACGTGTCACGTTGTTCGTAATACAATACCTTATAATTTCGGTATGTATAGTGTCCTTTGCCCATAAAATTCTATCTCAAACACTATCTCCCATGTGGTTGTTTTGGTAAAAATCAAAACTTCACATTTTAGAAAACTTCACATTTTTTGTGTTTTGGCAAAAAATCAAAACTTCCCCCACAACTCCATAGGTCCCGAAGGAGGACATGTTTCATTTTCTCACTCAAAGGCAGAATGGAAGGCTGGTGGAGGACTTAGAATTTTTTTTTCCTTTTTGGTGAAAGGGATGAAAGTTGCAAAAGGGGCCATGGGTCCGCCAAATGAACCACAGGGGGGCACGTGGCGGGTGTAAAGGGGAGTGCGGGCCACCGGAGGAAAAAGTGAAAATTTTCCTTTTTGCAAAATGAGTCAGAGTGAAAATTTGAGGCGTGGCTCCATGACGAAGTAGAGGGAGACACGTGGCATGGATGGAATTGGAGGCACGGGTCCACGGAGGAAAAGTGAGAAAATTTCCTTCAGCGAAAAAGGGAGTTAAAATGTGAAATGAGCCTGCAGATCCTCAACGATAGAGAAGGTGACACGTGTCAAGGGCAGAGGCGAAGGTGTGGGACCGTGGGGAAAAAGTGAAAAATTTCCAAATTTCCAAAAAAGGTGGAAATGTGTAGAATTGAGCCATGACTTCAATGGGACCCACAATGTGCCATGTGTCAGCACCAAATTTCAAGGGCGGAGGGGCAGAGAAAAATTGTCAAAATTTTACATTTTTCCAAAAATGTTAAAAAGTCAAAAAGTGATCCCAAATCCATTTCCAATCACATTTTGACACATGGAGGGCTCAGATTAAAAGGAGAAAGGGCAAATCAACAGAACTATTCATTTCATTTTGGCCACCATTTGAGCTCCAAGCTTGGAGATGTGAATTTTGCATAAATTTTCATCAAATTTTTGGAAAATTTGTGTTATTTGTGCTTGTAAGGATCAATGCAATTGTTTTTAAGGATCAATTTGTAGATTTGAGGTTTTTTTGGAATGATTTTTGCCTCACTGTGTAAAACGTGAAATATTAAGTCAAGAAGTTACAAAATCAAATTTTGGATGGATAAGGATGAAATGATGAAATGAAAGGGGCCTGTATGCTTTGAAGATGAAAATCGTGCCCCTATAATGGATAATGATGAAGGTTTTGTAATGATTCACCTTTTTTGAAACACTTGGAAACTTATGTTGCAAATATGTTAAACATCTTTATCTCGAAATCATGTTTGGAATTTTGTAACAAAATTGATGCTTGTATATTATTTTCTTGGGAAAGAAGGATCAAATGTAATATATTGTTATATAATGCATGTTTTTGACATGCAAAAGGTCGAGAATCTTAGAATTTCACGGGAAAATATGGGAAGAAGCCCACTTTTGAGAAACCACCTGAGAACCATTTCTAATTCCTTTTTGCATCAGATTTGTATCATGTTGAGTTGGTTTCAGTTGTAAAGCCATCAACAAGCTCTGAGATTGTTCTTATAACATTCCCCTGTGAATAAATTTGGTCATTCAGGATTATTTTGTGTTGTCTCTGGAAAATTTGCATGCACTTATGTTTCAGAATGTTTTCAATTTGTGTTTCTTGCTCATGTTGTAGTCTTGTATTCAAAATCTCTCTTGATCATACATGGTCTCATTTCTTGTTGATAGTTTAGTGGCATTTACAATCTCATACTCAAAAGATATTTCATTTGATAAAGAGATAAACAAATTTGATATCACTTTACCTTCCTTGAATTTAGAGATTATTTGTAAACCTTTGGGTGCACCTTAGGTCATGATAAAATAGAGATTTCTAGATACTTTGTTGGTTCATCTACTTCAAGATTTTGTGGCAGGTTGTCAAAGATTGTGTGGAAGAGTGCAGATCTAGGCTTCCATTTATTACACATATCCTAGTTGAAGGATTACCCTCCTAGTTGAAGGATTACCGTAACCCATTTGAAGCATTCTGTTGTTTAGGTCTTACAAGTTTCTTGCAAAGGTCCTCAAAGAATTTGGCAAATTCTGGTTAGTCTTGTCTAAAATCTCCCACCAAAATTTCATTCAAACAAACTAATCCTACCCATACTACCCTTGCATTGCATTGTGTGTCAACAAAAGAAGACAATCCATTTACAAAAATGCACAAAGTAAATCAAGATCCTACAATGTCTTCAGTAACCCTTTCCTTACATTGAAATTATCTCCATAATCTAAAAGTGACAACTCGTGAAAGTCGATTTGGAGTGTTGATCATATTTTCCCAAGGCCTCTTCATACTATTTGCACAAATTGAGGGATATCTTCATCTCCTTCACCATTTGAGGGTTACAAACTAGGTTCTCTTACCTTGGTTGAAAGGTGCAACTTAAAATAGTTAGGACAAGATCAAGTCTTATTTGAGTTCTATCCATCTCTCCACAAATTTGAGTGCCGGTTAGATCACATCCCCGGCTACGAAATGACATACATCATGATCTATCTGCCTTCAAGATTCATGCAATATCTTTGATGCTACTCAGTTTAAAAGGAGAAAAAATTTGGGTACCAACAGCTAGTTTATCAACAACCACTAGAATATCATCATGTTTATTTCTTGACACAGAAACCCTTAGACAAAATCCATGCTTGTTACTTGCCATTTATACTCTGCGGTAAGCTATGAGGATACAACAAACCGATGGATACATATGCTCAACTTTAACACGTTGACACTCTAAGAAGAGTGTCACAAATTATATCACATCCTTATTCATCCCTTTCCAAAAATATTAGCAAGCATTTTCGTAATGCCAGGGTGTCCAAGAAAAAGGTGAATTATGAAATTCAGCTAACAATTTCTTTCTTAACACATTTGACAAGGGTATGTATACCCTATTTTCAAAATGCATGATTCCTTAATTTTTAAAGTGAAAACCTTTATATCTCACATCATTTGGATCTACAGCAAGTGTAGACACCAAATTTGTGTCTTACGACCCCCCGTGCCCCGCATCTCATTTCGCAACCTAGCCTCACCACCTAAACCTTGCACAATTATTTATTAATTACCTTATAATTAATAAATCCACATCTCCAAACCTGCCACCACATTTCGCCAACTCATCATGACCTAGCCCTAACCCTAAACTAACCTAATTAAGACCTATAACTTGGTCTACATCCACACCCATGACTAATTAATCCTCACCTGCCCCAAAATCAACCTAATAATGACTTGACCAAGCCCACAACTAATTCCTCGGGAGAAAAGGAGAGAAAGTTGGCTACTTTACTAAAAATAGTCCACTTTGACTTAACCGATATCGGTTCCTACTCATTGCCGTCGGTTACGTAATCGCCATCGGTTCCTCAGAAATGAACTCCCCAACCAAAAATGGGGGACCGGGAATCTGGAATCAAAAAATTCATTGAAAGATCGAGAATTCACTTGGCCGAGCAGAGACAAGTGAAGGAAAGAAAGGAGTTTGCAGAGAAGAACATCAAGCCCAAGACTCGCAATCCGAGTAACCGAGCTCAAAGACACTCATCCAAGCATTGGGAGAGAAGATAGCTCATCTTTGATTGTCCCGATCATCCTACCCGAGCCCCGCCTTTGTTATCACGGTCTTTGGACTGTATCTTCATGAGGAACTAGTAAGTAGTATCTTGTATGTTCTTTTGATAACATTTTCTTGAACTTCAATCACGTAAATTATAAGTCTATTCCTAGATCTACTACCCCAACACCCTACATCTAACTATCATTCCTCTACCCCTACACTGCCCCAAGAACAACTCCCATACCCTCTGAGCCTTCTCCATCACCCCATTACCTATCCTCAATCATTTACTAGCCTTATAAACACCATAGCCACCTTATAGCCAACCTTCACTAAAAGCCCCTAAACCACTGCCCCTACCGATATCGGTTAGCAGAAAGCGGTACCGGTGATAGTGACCGGCATCGGTCACTGTGATTCAAAACCAAAACTAGCCCTTTCCTCTATTGTTTTAACAAGGTAATTAAATTGTAATTTTGCAATAATTTGTGTTAATTCATATTAGCAGGGGAACTGACCACCTTCGAAAGGAAGTTTAATACTTCCTGGGCCCAAGGCAGTTCCCTCATTTATTGTCTAATTAGAATCTGGTGGTCTTGTATTCTTACTTGCAGGTAGTCCTTCCCAGACAAAAAGGAGTTCTTTGCAATCGATCTGATCTCTCTCTACGGTACGCGCACGCCCTCTCAACATTCAACAGGTATTCCTCCTAGCCCTAACCCTTATCTGTTTCTCAAAGGAATGAAAGGATAGAAGCAACTCTATTCCAGGAATGGAAGCATTCTGTGTGAAACATTTTGGCACGCCAAAATGACAGATAATGTGATGGTTAATGAACTCGACGATTTTTTCTTTTTTGGTTGAAATGAGTGGAATGGCTTCCACCCATTTAGTGTAATATTCGGTTGTTGTGATTATCCAACGGTGACGTTGCGAAGATGGTGGGTGAATCTCACCAATAAGGTCTAAACCCCATTGTGAGAAAGGCCAAAGATCTCGTGCGACCTGTAGAGGATGGCTAGGAGTATGTTGAAGGTTGGCATGTTGTTGACACATAACACAATGCTTAACATATTTGTAGTAGTCGTTATTAAGAGTAGGCCAATAATAGCCTAGGCGAAGGATTCGTTTGGCCATGGCAAGGCCACTAAAATGTCCACCACAAATACCATCGTGGACTTGTTGGATGGTATAGGTGACCTCCACACTGGTTAGACATCGAAGGAGGATGCCATCAAAGCCACGTTTATAGAGGAGTCCCCCCATGACGACATAACGAGAAACACTTTTAAGAAAATCACGTTTGCCGTTACTAGTAAGGTCAGGTGGGAGAATAGAGGTTGTAAGATAGTCGTGAAATTGGTGATACCAGGTATCCTGTGAATTAGCAGACACATTATTTATCATACAAACATCCGGGGTGGAGTAAGATGGGGCAAAGAGTTGTTGGACCAAGATGAATATGTCGAGTCGGGCAACAGTGAGGCAGAATTTGTGAGGCTAAGCAAGCCATAGTATCCACAAATTTGTTAGTGGAGCGGGGAATGGTTTGGATAGAATAATGAGTAAATAAGGTCAAAAGTGAATCCACGTAATGTTTGTACTTTTGAAGTTCCTCATTTTTACATTGGTAGATGCCCATAACTTGATTGACTACCAGTTGGGAGTCACCGAAAATGTTAATAGACTTGACACCTAAGTGTAACGCAACCTGGAGACCCAAAACAAGGGCCTCGTATTCCGCTGTATTATTAGTACAGGGGAAATCGAGCCGGAATGAAAGAGGCATAGGCTCAGCATTAAGAGGAATGAGAACAACGCTGGCTCCACCGCCACGCTAGCATTTGGATCCATCAAAGAAGAGGGTCATTGGATACGACTCCTCACTGAGTGAAAGAGTGGCAATGAGTTCGTCAGGGAAATTAAAATTGGTAAATTGCTCCCCAGGTAAAGGGGCTTCCGTGAGTTGGTCTGCGATAGTTTGTCCTTTGATTGACTTCTGGTGTACAAATTCAAGGTTGAGGTCAGCGAGGAGCATAAGCCATCGGGTGATGCGTTGGTTTAGATGAGGTTTGGCATACATATAATGAATGGGGTCCGCGTTGGTGATGACAAAAGTTTTGTGATTCAGGAGGTAGTGTCGGAGTTTGGTGGCTACGAATGATAGGGCTAGGCACAACTTTTCTACATGTGTATACCTAGTCTCGTAATCCACGAGAGTATGAATTATGTAATAAACGGCTTGTTCTCGATGCTCAGAGTCACGATGTGCGAGCATGGCTCCTACAGCATGGTCGGTGGCAGAAAGGTAAAGGTAGAAAGGGTGATCGTCTTGAGGTGGGATAAGCATAGGTGGTTGCAAGAGATAGGCTTTAAGAGCCTCAAAGGCTTGGTGGCACTCTTCGCTCCATTGAAAGACAATGTCCTTTTTAAGGAGGTGATGGAAAGGTTGACATCGATCCGAGAGTTGGGAGATGAAACGCCGGATAGATTGGAGTTTACCTTGCAAACTACACAATTGTTTGAGGTTAGTAGGTGGGGGCATTTCTAGGATAGCTTTGACTTTAGCTGGATTGACCTCGATGCCACGCAAAGAGACGATAAAACCAAGAAGTTTTCCCGAAAGGACACCAAAGACACATTTCTTTGGTTGAAGACGAACACAATATTGTAACAGGTGATCGAAAATAATGGTTAAAACATCGAGATGTTCACTGCGATGTTTAGATTTGCCAAGAAGATCATTGACATAATCTTCAAGGATAGTGTGCATAATGTCATGAAAATGTAAGTCATAGCCCGCCGATAGGTCGCACCAAAGATTCTTAAGGCCAAACGACATGACATGATAACGAAGGTTCCCAAGGAGTTATGAAAGTAGTTTTATGTTGATCGGCCGGGGCTACCAAAATTTGATTGTATCCCGAGAAGCCATCCATGAGAGAAAGCATCTCATGGCCACGTGAGATCAACAAGTTGATCAATACTTGGGAGGGGGAAGTCATCCTTCGGGCAAGTGAGGTTAAGGTCTCGAAAATCCGTGCATATCCATAGTCCCCCCGTTGCTTTAGTAACAGGTACGATGTTAGAGATCCATTGAGGATAGTCAATAGGTAAGATGAAGGAAACAGAAAGGAGTCGTTGAAGCTCTTCTTTGACCAAGAGGGCAATGCGTGGATGCATTTTTCTCAGTTTCTGTTTAACTAGTTTGACATCGGGTTTTAGGGTAATGTTATGGATAGAATGTCGATCAATTCCCTGGCATGTTCAAGCGTAGTACCAAGTGAAAGCTTGTCATGTATGGAGGAAAGTAGTGAAGGCAGTTTGTTCTGATGTGGTAAGAGATTGTCTGATCTTCACAATGTGAGGATCATCCTCGGTGTGGATGTTGATTTCTATAGTCGACTCATTCAACATGGTTTGAGTATCAGATGGCAAGGCGCGTTGAATATAAGAGTCGTCCGCACCAAGGTAAGTGAGGATGGAGTCGTCATCCTGGCACTCAACAACATTAATTGAAGGTGAGTCCTCTTCGATCATGTCTGGATACAGAAGGGGAAGAGAAGATGGGTCTTCATTACCACGTTGATAAGTGAGAGGACCTAGGAAGATAGCGTTTATGAAAAAAAAAGTTAGGAGGGATAGATTCAAGGTCTATCGACTCTGTGGGTGACGATGGAAAAATGGGTGATGATGGTTCTAAGGGGTGACCTTTTCATCTTCCCGATATAAACGGATATGTGATGTTTTCAGTGTAGGGGGTTCAGAGAATCCAAGACCACGACGATCTTTGTGTTTGCGTGTAGTAATGGGAATGATTGTATGTCGGCCTTGTTCATAAAGACCAAAACCAAAACCTTTCCAAGCACAGCGAGTCAAGAAGGTGAGGGCGAAACGACGATTTGTCAGGTATTGAAAATCGGATTGGAAGGTAACCACACTAAGGGGAGGTTCACGGGTAACAGAGGATGTGTCAACACCCCCATACGTTAGGTTGGTGCGGCAATTAGGTGGTCCGTAGGAGATTACCTCCCCCACATGACAGTCGTAGGTAGGATGCGCATGTAACTGTTCATACTCCTGTGGGGTATGGAAAGAGCTAACGTTATATAGGTGATACTCCCCCAGCGTAAGGCGTTGAAAAACATCTACTAAAGGGTCTGAGGTTGGGATGTTGTCCGCGGGAAAGGAAGTGGTATTTGTGACAGCGGTCTCATTGGTTGAAGGTGTAGGTGCGGTTGAGGTGGATGGTTGAGGTGTGGTTGAAGTGGATGGTTGGGTTGGATGAATGGGTGTCTTGACTGGTACAAGCACATCATTGGGGTGATATAACATATTGTAGGTTTTGAAGGGGGGAGGGTTAGCTTTTATGGTATAGGACTTCCCCTCGTACTCAAATTTTATGCATCTATGTAAGGTGGAGGGAACGCATCCCATAGCCCGGATCCAAGGGTGGCCTAACAACATGTTGTATTGGAATTCTCCCTCAAGGACATAGAAGAGTTCAGGTAAGGTACGTGGCCCTACACAAATGTTAAGGATCACAGTGCCTAAGGTAGAAGTAATAGCATCGTTGAATGAACGCAACATGGTGGGGTTGGCACACATGCAGCTAGAGGGGATATTCATTTGTTGGAAGGCTTTAGAAGAGATGATGTTTAGGCTAGTGCCCTCGTCAATCATAACACGACGTACGCGGATGTCCCAAACGTAAGCTGAGATGAAAAGAGCGGGGTCAGGATCTTCTACACCAAAGTCAACAATTTTGTCTTCGGGAGAAACCGATAACAGCAGTTTCATTGCATGTACACGGAAGTGGTAGATTGTTTGGTGAGAGAGGCAACATGGTTGGGTGTTAAGATGGAGGTAATGGGAAAGGTTTCATTAGGTAAGACCTCTATCCCTTGAAGGATTTCAATGAGAACTTGTCGATGAGATTCAGAGGCCTGAATGAGATCATACAGTGTCATTTTTACAGGTGATTGGTGAAGCTGTTTGATCATGGTTCGGTGGGCAACTCCATTAGAGATGGGGTAGGCAGGTCCACGAATAACCACTTTAGGTGGTGGTGTGATCGGGATGGTGGACGGAGAAAGAGAGGCCGCAGGTGTGCTTTCTTTAGCTTTCCCATTGTTTTTCTACCCTCGAGTAGCAACACTAATCATATTGATCTCGTGAACACGAGAGGAGGAAGACGGTAGGGATAAGTCATGGTCTTCGAGAGGTGGGGTTGTAATAATGATATATCTTGGTGAGGAGGGGACAGGTGGTATAGGAGAGGGGATTGAAGCTAAAGATTTCTCCCTTCGTAAGTTGTCTTTCTTAACCTTTCTATCTGAGAGAGGTGACTGACGAAGTATGGCTTTCAACGCTTTGCATCCCTCTACATCATGTCCTGGTGTGCGGTGGTAAGTGCAGATTTTAGACTCATCATAACCTATAGGTCGAGGTTTAGATGGATCATAGGGTCTAAGTAGGGGTAGGGAAATGGTCGCATTCTCCACCAACATAGAAAGGATTTGGGCGTAAGACCCTTTGAGCGGGTCAAAGTCAGAGGAAGATGAGGCTATTGATTGGGTAGGTTTCGGAAATGACTGGGTATGGTTGATTTGTATGAGTGGTAGCTTAGCCAAGGGGTTTTGATAATTGGGTTTAACTAAACGTGACCTCTTCGGTGCAGAAGTTATGTTTTGTTGGTCGATGACGTGGTAAAGTAGCAAAACCACGAGAGAAAGAGGAGTAGCGAAACAAATTCTTTGATGATGGAGTTTGTTTAGGGTTGATAGGTGGACAGG
Source organism: Taxus wallichiana var. yunnanensis (assembly GCA_018340775.1). NCBI lineage: Eukaryota > Viridiplantae > Streptophyta > Pinopsida > Cupressales > Taxaceae > Taxus > Taxus wallichiana. Next base: position 998,286,311 of record CM031237.1, on the reverse strand, counting down.
TACTTGGGCCGACGGTGTTGATATACCCTTGGATCTTTGTATGGGTACAAAAGGTGTAGGTCATTTTAAAGAAAACGCAGGAGGTATGATGTATTGATGCAAGGTGGAGGGATGAGGTCCCAATATAGAAGGTAGGTGTGACGGTGATGGTTTTAGTTTTGATAGAGACATAGGTTAGACTTGAGGAGATTGGGTATGTCTCATAAGTGGATGGACGACTTTACTTTTGGATAAATCTAACCTTTTAGGTGGGTGTGTTAGACTGGGTATTGGTGAGGTCCCAAGTGTAGGGGAAGGTTTGGTTAGGTCAATAGAGGTGGATGAGGTATTTGGTAGAGATGAGGGGGGTGAAGATGAGGACATAGGCATTTTAAGCTTTTGTAAATATTTCGGGTATATGGTAGAGGCGTCTGGATCAGTCATCTGCATTTGAGTAGAATATGGTGTACTCAAACATTCCCATAGGACTCATCTATCTTCTGAGGGGTGACAATCCTCATGTGTGAATAGGAACTTTTGTATGGAAGAAAGGTGGGTTGTGATTCCGGTCCACTATGGGTGTGATACAGGGGGTAAATGAGGTACTGTATCAATGGGTGTTAAGAGGTCAACCGGTCGCTGAAAAGATTTAGGCGATGAAGAACTAATAGGTAGGAGGGCATGTTTGAGAGGATCCGTCATGATTAAAGAATTTGGTGATGTCGGTTCAAGGGGTTTCTCATCTAAGGATGACGAAAAAAGTGGCGAGCCTTCCTCTTGTACAACAAGAGTGGTAGAAGGAGATGTTTGGGAAATAGATAAGTTAGATAACATCTGCTCACAGTCTTGCAAAGATGTGGTGTAAGAAGGCTCATCTATGAGAAGAGAACTCTGGTGGTTAATTCCTTTATGGGTAAAGGAATGGCAAGGATTTCGTCTTGTCTTGATGGTGGTGAAGGGGGTTCGGGTCCTGCGTTAGTGAAGAGGCTTGATTCAGAATTTTCTCGATAGAAGTGTTTGGTTGGGAGTCAAAGACTGCATGGATTTCATGAACACTCTCCTCGGCTAAGATATCTTGGTTTATGTTACTGTTAGAAGAGTGGTTTGGGAATGGTTTGCTGAAGATTTTCAAATTTCGGTTAGCAGGGGCGTTAGGATTATCGAGGGTTATATCCCCTGCATCAACCATTTCCTGCACTATGTTTTTCAACATCTTGTAGTTTTCATGACTGTGTCCCTTCACGCGGTGGAAGTTACAGAAGTCATTTTCTTTGTACCAAGAAGGTATAGCGCGGGTGGAATCAAACCCGGAGTGAGGTTTAATAGGAGGTAAGGTAATAGCTCCTGCTTTGAGCAATTTTTCCAATATCACACCATAAGTTTCTCCCAAGGGAGTGTAATTGATGGGCTCGGCTTTATACTTATAGGTGGTTTTTGGTGGGGTATTAGATGGTGTTTGGGATTTGACCATCACCATGTGTACAACTCCTTTTGATTTCGAAGCAGTCGATGCGTGAGGATTGGTGGTGTTAGGTTTGTTGGTGGAGTCTTGGGTTTGGAAATTGGGGTTTTTGTTGCGCAACCGTAATTTCTCTTCCTCTAAGGCTTGAATTTCTAGTTTCCGAGCCATAGTAAAGGCCTCGTCAAATGTGCGGAAAGTTTGAATTTGGAGGGTAGGAGAAATGTGCTTAGCGCAGCCCGCATAAAGAGTTCGATAAGTTCGGCTTGAGGCAAGGCATAAGTAAGTTGGTTGATAAGGCCCCGCCATCATCCAATGAAATCTGTGATAGATTCATCTTCAAATTGTCGGATGGCATAGAGGTTTGGTGATAGATACTTTCTTGCAATGTTAATGGAGAAATGATCCAAGAAAGATTGGGCTAATTGGTTAAAAGAGAAGATTGAGTCTGGTTAACGACCGTACCACTCCAAGGTGGGTCCTGATAATGACATGGGAAAGGTGCGGAGTAATAAGGCATCGTCATGAGCAATCGATATAGCGGCATGTCTAAATGATCGCAATGTTGTTGAGGATCCTCCTTACTATTAAAATGAGTGAATTTTGGTAATTTCCATTGAGGAGGATATGAATGAAGGGGGACAAAAGGATGAATAGGCTCCCGACAAACTTGCTCATATGTCAGGGTGCTACGGCTTCCTGAAATAGAAGCCTCCAGATTTTATATCTTGTCCATCATTTGTTTGATTAAATCAGTGGTGGGATGAGATGATGGTGCGGTTGTTGTAAAAGGTGGAGGATTGGGCCAAGGGCCTCCACTAGACAATGGGGGGGCTAAATGTTGATAAGGTATTGAGGATGAATAGGTTGAGGCGACCGAATAGGGATGTCCTATATAAGATGTTGAAGTCACTGGATACGTGTGTGGAAATGAAAAGGTGGGCGGAGCTTGAGAAGGAAAGCTTGTGTGAATAGGTGGCAGAGAGCAAGTTATGAAAGGAGCAGTCTGCGAGAGAGACGGGGTAGGAGTAGTCGGCGGTAATGATATGTTGGGTCCCAGATTAACCAAAGGGAAGCCAATTTGTGCCGTATGAACCCCAAGCCACTGAGTTGGGTGACGGGGCTAAGGATGAAGAAGGCAAGGCGGAATTATTAGGTGGGGAAGGAGCTAAGTGAGCGGCTATACTAATAGGCATACCAACAAGGAGTTGACCGTCGGGTGTACGGTCAGGGGCATGAGACAAATAGTATTGTACAGCGCTAGGATTAGCGTCCAAAAATTTCACAAATTCCTTATCTCCTATAGGGATTTTGGGAACCTCGCTGGTGTCCGTAGGATTCCCCACAGGATGTGAAGGGGGTGATTCAGGAAAAGGCACGGAGCAGGCATGTGAAACCATGGCTGTAGCTTGTTTCCGAGTGATAACAACCATGGAAAAGAGTACATAGTAAGGATGCAATCTATCAGGAATAGAAGCAACAACAAAATGTTGGAATTGGTAGGTTGCTGGTTTTGGGAACTATGAAAGACAGTAACCGATATCGGTCAGGTAACCGATGTCGGTCAGACTATAGCCAACATCGGTAAGTTAACCGATGTCGGTAGAATAGGACTGGTGTAAGAATCTGTAAGAAGTTGCTGTTTTGGGGTTAACGATGCTTAGTATGCCTACCAAACTGTTCTGAAGTGATCACAACAAACAGTGTATGACAGAGAAACAGAACTAAAAACAAGCAAGATGCACAAGCAAATTAACAGACTAACCCTAGGATTAGTTTTAATTATTGTGGGCTTATGCCTTAGACGCAAGATGATGTCAATCCTAAACAAAAGACTTAGGGGAAATGTCAAGTTTGTTTTGGCTTATAAGGTTACCTTAATCGGGCAGAGGAATACCGCGGAAAAAGGGGGGATGTTTGAGTTGTTGTGTTGATTATGACGTGATTTGGTATGTGTTGTGCAGTGAAAGTAAGATTAATTTCTTGTCAATACCGTGGATATCACCCCCACGTATACGACCTGTTACTTAATCTATGTTCACTAGAATTGAAAACAACAAGCAAGAATGTGATGCACGTGTTTTAAACCCAAATCAAAAATGATATTCGATGAAGCAAGGAGATGATTTTCACTAATGCAAAAATGTGAAAGCAAAATAAATTCTTTTACCAAAAGGTAACAAAATATCTTGTGAATATTGTAGAAGAAGAAAATAGCAAGTGTGCTCCCTATATGAAAGCAAGAAAGAAAGAAAGAAACCCAAAATGGGTCCCACTCCGTGGTGCCAAAATGTTTGGATACCAGGATTATATCACCCTTGTTTAGATACACTATCGACCTTTGCCTATGAATTACTTGTTTGCTCTTCAAATCATGTACCCTAGTCACACTACTGCATTTCAACATGCGTCTGCTTCCTTGGACCTACCCCACCATCTTACCATCATCTCAACACCATTTACCCTTTATCAACCCTATCCCTGATTTCACGCTACCTCAATCTGTGATAGATTTGAGGGGGATTACCTATACCCTTAACAGGAGTAACCACTTCTTATTATTGTCAGTGTAGCTTTACAAGACAAGCTACACGACAACAAGGGGCTAATGTAGACACCAAATTTGTGTCTTACGACCCCCCGTGCCCCACATCTCATTTCGCAACCTAGCCTCACCACCTAAACCTTGCACAATTATTTATTAATTACCTTATAATTAATAAATCCACATCTCCAAACCTGCCACCACATTTCGCCACCTCATCATGACCTAGCCCTAACCCTAAACTAACCTAATTAAGACCTATAACTTGGTCTACATCCACACCCATGACTAATTACTCCTCACCCGCACCAAAATCAACCTAATAATGACTTGACCAAGCCCACAACTAATTCCTCAGGAGAAAAGGAGGGAAAGTTGGCTACTTTACTAAAAATAGTCCACTCGACTTAACTAATATCGGTTCTACTCGATCATTGCTGTCGGTTACGTAACCGCCATCGGTTCCCTGTAAATGAACTCCCCCAACCAAAAAATGGGGGACCGGGAATCTGGAATCGAAAAATTCATTGGAAAGATCAGGAATTCACTTGGCCGAGCAGAGACAAGTGAAGGAAAGAAAGGAGTTTATAGAGAAGGACATCAAGCCCAAGACTGCATTTGAGTAACCAGAGCCCAGTGACACTCATCCAAGCATTGGGAGAGAAGATAGCTCATCTTTGATTGTCCGATCATCCTACCTGAGCCCTGCCTTTGTTATCACAGTCTTTGGACCTGTATCTTCATGAGGAACTAGTAAGTAGTATCTTGTATGTTCTTTTGATAACATTTCTTGAACTTCTGAATCACAGCAATTATAAGTCTATTCCTAGATCTACTACCCAGTAACACCCTACATCTAACTATCATTCCTCTACCCCTACACTGCCCCAAGAACAGCTCCCATACCCTCTGAGCCTTCTCCATCACCCCATTACCTATCCCCAATCATTTACTAGCCTTATAAACACCATAGCCACCTTATAGCCAACCTTCACTAAAAGCCCCTAAACCACTGCCCCTACCGATATCGGTTAGCAGAAACCGTGACAGTGTGCGATGACCAAGCATCGGTCACTGTGATTCAAAACCAAAACTAGCCCTTTCCTCTATTGTTTTAACAAGGTAATTAAATTGTAATTTTGCAATAATTTGTGTTAATTCATATTAGCAGGGGAACTGACCACCTTCGAAAGGAAGTTTAATACTTCCTGGGCCCAAGGTAGTTCCCTCATTTATTGTCTAATTAGAATCTGGTGGTCTTGTATTCTTACTTGCAGGTAGTCCTTCCTAGACAAAAAGGAGTTCTTTGCGAATCGCTCCGATCTCTCTCTATGGTACGCGCACGCCCTCTCAACATTCAACAGGTATTCCTCCTAGCCCTAACCCTTATCTGTTTCTCAAAGGAATGAAAGGATAGAAGCAACTCTATTCTAGGAACAACATTCATGCGAAACAAGTGTTGTCTTTACTTGCTGAAAATAAGAATCAGATTCCATGACAATTTTTACTTCATCTTTAAACTGATTTCTCAACATTATAAGAGAAGAAATGTGCTTCCTATGAATTAGAGAATCTGCAACTCTATTTTCTTTTCCTTTATATAACTTATGTCAAAATCATACCAAGATAGAAATTCTAACCATCTTCACTGTCTTGCATTCAGATTTGGCTGAGTAGTAAAAATATACTTCAACCCAAGATGATCAATTTTTAGTTCAAAAGGTCTACCAAGAAGATAATGCCTCCATACCTAAAGTGCATGAATAATGAAAACAAGCTCTAGGTCATGTGGGGCATAATTCAGTTCATGTAACTTGAGTTTTCTACTTTCATAAGCTATAACATGATCCTTTTGTAACAAAATACCTCCGAGACCTCCCTAGATGCATCCATTACAATAGTGAAGTCTCCATTAGGATCAGGTATAACCAAAATAGGTGCTGAAGTTAACTGATCCTTCAGAGTCTTAAATGCAGATTCATATTTTTCATTCCATACAAATTTCTTATCCTTCTATAATGAAGTTATTGGTGCAACAACCTTAGAGAAGTCTTTAACAAACTTCCTATAGTAACCAACAAGACCCATGAAGCTTCTAACTTCATGTAAATTCTTTGGTGCAAGCCACTCAATTATTACAACAATTTTTGAGGGATCAACCACTATTCCATCTTTATTTATGACATGAACCAAATAGTGCACTTTTGTAACATTTGCACAAATTACCATACAACCTTCTCTTTCTCAAGATTTCTAGAACTACTTTCAAATGCTCATGATGTTCTTTGATGCTTTTAGAGTATATGAGAATATTGTCTAAGAATACAAGCAAAAATTTGTCCAAGTATTTTTGAAAAATATTATTCATTAAATTCATAAAAGCTAGCAGTGCATTCGTTAATCCAAATGGTAAAACTGTGAATTCATAATGTCCATACCTTGTTCTAAAAGATGTTTTATGAATATCCTCATCCTTTATTCATAATTGATGATATCTAGATTGAAGATCTATCTTAGAATATAATGGTGTACCACACATTTGATCAAACAGATAATCAATTCTAGGAAGTGGATTTTTTTATTAATTGTTTCTTTGTTTAACATCCTATAATCGATGCAAAATCTAAGTGTCCCATCTTTATTTTCCACAAAAATTACCGGTGTTCCCCAAGGTGAAACAATCGGTCTTATCAAACCCTTAGAAAAAATTTCTTGTAAATGTGCCTTAAGTTCTATCAAATCAATGGTAGTCATTCTATAAGGTGCCTTGGAAATAGGTTTGGTTCCCAGTTTGATCTCAATTATGAAGTCAAACTCCCATTTGGGTGGAAGACCAGGTAACTCTTCTAAAAACACATCATTGAAATTTCATAACAAAGGGATATATTTCCATGAAGTCACTACTTTCTTTGGTTGTTTCAAAAATTTTTACTGCATACAAAGTGTAACCTTTATTTTTGGCCTTTTTAAGTTACATAGCTGACAATTTCCTAACTAAAATCTCACGTTTTACACCCTGAATGTCTACTATTTTCTATAGATCATCCAAACAACTAATATGTTTTTCAAAATAGTCAACCTTTGCCTTATGCTCAGCTAGCCAATTAACACCTATGATTACATCATAAGACCCCAAAGGAGAAACATAAAGGTCAACCTCAGTGGAAAAACTAGGCAAGTCAAGGACTGCTCCAAAAAGACACATACTAATTGTGTGAACAACATTATTTCCATAATGTACAACCCATGATTTATCCATTTTTCCAGCTTTTATTTTTAATTTTGATGCTAATTTAGTAGAAATAAAACATTCAGTAGCTCTAGTATCAAAAATTATAGTTACAGGTATGCCAAATAACTTACCTAGAACCTCTATGGGTGTGACTTGCTTTTCATCCTGTTTGTCAGCTATTGTAGCGTGTATCTTGTGCTGCTGATTACAGTCATCCTTCTTCAAAGGACATTGATTTATGTAATGATCCTTGCCACAATTATAACAGCCTCCTACAGTCCCCTTTTAGGCTTAAATTTATTTCTAGCCTTAAAGTTATCATTCTGACCCCATAGGACTTATGTCCGTTATTATTGCTCTTGACAAAGTTATTTCGCACATTAGCAATAGGTTTATTTGCTATTGCTATTTTCTTGTTGTTTTCAGTTACAAATTTGTTTTTCATACCAAACTTCTTCCATGGCCCCTTTTTAGGTGCAAGAGATGATGAAGAGTTTGGAATTTTCTTTCTAATTTCCTCCTTATGGGCAGAGATTTCTTTCAATTTCTGTTCCTACCTTATGGATTTTTCAACTACCCCTTCCATAGTGGTTGGGCTGTGAACATCCACTTCACCACCTATAATGGGATTTAATCCCATGATAAATTTTCATATCCTAAACTTCTCATTAGTTTGATACTGAGGTACATACTTAAGGAGTTTAGTAAACCGCTCCTAGTACTCTACAGTTAATTTTCCCTAGGATAAGTTCTGAAATTCAGTCATTTTCTGATCATAATAAAGTTGTGGCAGCCATCATTGCCTAAAATAAATTTTAAATTGATCCCAAGTAATATTTGTTTCATCAATGTTTAGCTCAACCTTGTGGCTGTCCCACCATGAAGATGCTTCATAGGAAACCTGATAACCTCCCCATATTGCCTTTGTTTCCTTTGAGAAGTTCCTTATTGCAAATTACTTGTTAGTGCAAATTAGCAGCACCCCTGGATGTTTTCTCGATTTCTATTTTGATAATGGGCATCTAGTGTGATTGCACAACATTGAATCTTTTCCCCAAGTGTGGGACTTGCAAAATGGGAAAAAAGTTCCCTAGATTAAAGGCTGGTTCCTCTACTCCTCTGATCATATGTATGCATGAATTTTATAGAGGTTTAATACTAGATCCTACTCTAAATTCCAAGGAGACAGAGATAAAGGATGTAAAAGAAATAAAACTAAGTAAAAGTGGTGATACACCAAAGGAGTGGTGAACATCTATTTCTACAAATTGACACAGATTATAAAAATGCAACAAAAATTATGCAAAAATTGCTAAAATGTAATGAAGGATCAAAATGAAGCAAATAACACAAGAAAGGATTGAAAACTCATTCACAGAGCTTGCATTGTCATTTCCATTTTTAAAATACAATGCATTACAACAACAAAGAGGTAAAAACATGTTGCAGTCCCAAAAAGGTATGATATTCCACAAATTCACTTTCCAGGGTGAAGGAGGGAGCTTGCACAAAGATGAAAAAACATCCAACGCTTTACAAATGAGCCAAATCTGACTTTTAACAATGAAAACTTGAGCTCAAGAAGGAGAAACGTGAGAAAAATGAAAGGAATCATTCAACCACCAACCAGATCCATCAAAATAGCATGGGTACCCTTAAAAGCTCATTCCCCAAGGTTTTTGACCATGCTGGAGAAGAATGGAAGCCATACTACATTAAAAATGGTGGTGGAATGTTGGTTTTGCTCTTTTCCCCATACCAAAGGTGTTTTTCTCAATTTTCTCTCACTAAACTCCACCAAAAACAAAATTGAAGATTCCATCATGTATAGGACTTCAATAGATTTCCAATGACACCAAAATCGAGAAAAAATGAGCTCTGGATCGAAATATATGCCCCTATGAAGATTTAGGGCAAAACAAGGCAAAAATCGGGTCAGGCAGCCGAAACCCAAAATTTTTCCCCTTTTTTGAATTTGGGAAAATTTTCCCAAAAAAACCCCCACACTTTGCTTTCGATGCCATGTGACACATTTCCATTGGTCCATGGGTTCAAACGGCCATTTTACACGTTTTTTGAATTTTGGAAAAAATTCCAAAATCGCTCCGCGCCCCACCGCTCCGCTGCCACGTGGCGCTCTCTAATTCGACGTGGGCCTGAACTCCAAATTTTTCCTTTGATGCCACCGACCCTTTTGACTTATGCTTGGCCACATGGACACATGGCACATTTTGATTGGTGCGGGCCTTTGGGCTCAAAATTTTCATTGTGCCATTTGCAACACTTTGGCAAAATTGTCAAATTCCCCGCGCCCTCGACTCCCGCTGGCCTCATGGACACGTGGCACATTTTTATTGGTTGCGGGGCTCGGGAATTTTTTTTTTTTGTGCCCATTTTTGGAATTTTTCTAACTTGCCCCCACCATCCTCCTCCGACACCACGTGGCGCCCGCTCATTCCCTACGGGCCTTCGGGCCAAAATTTTTCTTTTTGTGCCCTGCTATTCCTTTGGAAAATTTTCTAACTTACCTCCACCAACCCACCATTCCACCAACATGTGGCACATTCCCATTGGTGGCAGACCTTTCCAGGGAAAATTTCCCTCAAAAACTCCGCCAAGCCATAACTTGCAAAATATAAGGAGTTAGAAGGAAAATTTTACCTTTTTGGAAAGGTGAGGAAATTCTCTAGACTTATAATGGGTTCTTGTTGGTAGAATTAGCTTGGCCATTACCTTGAGGGTAATAATTTGATGAAGTTCTCAGATAGATCCCATTCTTAATAGCCCATTCAGTTACCTTTGATCCTATGAATGCCAATGCATTATCTGAAATTATAGTGGCAGGTATACAAAATTTGGTTACTATCCCCTCATAGAAGTAGAGAATGCTAGATTCATTTGCCTCTTTGAGTGCCACCACCTCAGTCCATTTGGTGAAGTAGTCTATTGCTGTTATAATGCACTTCTATCCTTGGCTTGAGTTTGGGTTAATGACTCTAATGAAGTCCAAACCCCATTGCATGAATGGCTGGTCAATTGAGATTGGGTGCAATGGAAGGGGAGCTAATCTTTCCTTGCATGTGAAGAATGCACAATTTTTGCACCTCTTGATCCATGCATAACAATCACTAAACACCTTGGGCCTATAATAGATAGCCTTCATAATCTTGAGGGCTGTCACTCTTGGAGAAAAATAACCCCCAGCTGATCCACCATGGAACTCTTCTAGCATTCTCTTAATTTGATTTGTCCCAATGGATCTCAACAGCACTCCATTTATATCCTTTTTGAACAAGACACCATCAACAAGTGCATATGGAATAGCCTGCAATATGAAGTGACTTCTCTTGGTTTTTTTCATCTCTGGAGGGGATAGGCCTATTTATAAGAAGTGCACTATGCCTTGGGTCCAACAAGGAGTGAGCATACCACCATTCTCTTCTTGAACACCTCTTTGTTCTTTGTTTTCCCGCAACGCCAAAACAACATCCTCCCCATTTCTTGCTTCCATAGATTTTCTCAAGACCAGCACTCTCACACAATCCCTTTCCTTGGAGCAGCTTGGTGAATTTGATCTCAATGTCATACTCCATGAAATGAGGAATCCACCCCTGCACATTTTTCATTTAGGTCTTTATTGAGGAGGAAGTCCTTAACTCCCACATGAAAAACTAATAGTTGAACCTTGTTGTTATAAACTAGATGCTTAAATGTCTTCAAGCTCCTAATTACTGCAAGAACATGCTTCTCAATGAAGGAATACCTCACCTCATAGTCCTCCAAGCTTTGGCTAAAGAAGACAATTGGCTACTCTGCATTTTCTTTGTTTTGCTGTACTAAAATTACAGAAATTGTATCATCACCGCCAAATGCATAAAGGATAAAATCCTTAGAGAAATCTAGGTTAATGAGAGTTGAAGCTTGTGAGATATCCTCCTTGATTGCCTCAAAACTTTCCTTACCTTCAGCTATCCATTTGAAAGCCATACTTTTCTTCAACATCATAGTTATTGGCTTGACAAGGGCTGCAAATTCTGAACAAACCTTCGAACAAAATTGATTCTTCCCAAGAAACTTTGAAGGGCCTTCTTGTGACTTGGTAATGGTAGTGATTTTATTGCTTCAACCCTCTCTGGATCAATTGCTAATCCCTCTTTAGAAACAATGTGGCCTAGGAGCTTTCCTTCATGAGCTAGGAAAATACATTTTTGGGATTCAAGGATACCCCAAATCTTCTACATCTTTGGAACACTTGTCTCAAATGAAAGAGATGATCTGCTGCACTTTTAGAAAATACAAATATCATCTAGGTATATCAACACTATTTTTTTGATTAATCCTTGAATGCCACATCCATTGCTCTTTGGAAGGTAGCTCCGACGTTAGACAACCCAAATAGCATTTTCCTATATGCATAGGTTCCCCATTTGGTGGTGAAGGCTATTTTGAACTTATCATCCTCCTTTACCATGATTTGATTATACCCTGAATAACCATCTAGCAATGAAAACCTCTCGAGCCAACAACAACTTGTAAGATCTGCTCCATATAAGGAAGTGGGTAATGATCCTTAAGGGATGCTCTATTCAAATCTCTAAATTCTACACACAATCTGATTCTCCACTCTTCTTTCTAATCGGAACCAAGTTTGTAACCCAGCTTGAATGCGTGATGGGATATGATACTTGCCTCTATTAACTTATTCAATTCCTTCTTCATGAGAGGCTCCATGTGTGGATTGACTGGTCTTTGTTTTTACCTGATGGGTTTAACACTTGGATCTAATTCAATTGTGTGTTGAGCTAACTTGGGATTGAAACCTCTCAAATATTCATAGCTCCAAGAAAATATATCCAGGAACTCTTGGAAAAGTTGCATGAACTCATACCTTTCTTGCTTGGTTGCCACTTTACCAATTTGAAGTGATTTGCCTTCTCCCACCGAGATGGGCACTGAATCTTCTCCTTTGACTTGGATGTTTGCTTTCTCTTTCCTAAATTGATCATTAGGATTAAAGATGGACTCTAAAGTGACAATTCCTTTTAACAGTTTGTTGGTTCTCAGCTGTACCACTTGATCACCATACTGCTGTTCTAACTTCTCCTAATTTTTGGCTGAGAACTCAACTTCTTCTTATAAGAAATTGATGATTTGGTGGTCACTTTCAAACACTTGCCAAATTACATTATTATCTAGCACTGATGGCCTTATAATCACATGAATTTTTGGCTGCACTTTATCTTCCTTGATACTTTCCACAACATCAAAGGATGCTCCAACTGCTGCAAGTCTATCAGCAGCTTGGTTTTCTTTCCTAGGGATGAAGTTGATGCCAAAGCCTTAAAAATCCTCAATGAGGTCCCACACCCTATTCTTATAACTCTTGAGTAGGTCATTTTTGGCAGCATGTTGTCCTTTAACTTGATTAACAATCAGCTCATTGTCACCAAAGACTTGTAAGTTTTTGATACCTCTCTTTCTTGACCAATGCAATCCTTGTATCAAAGCTTCATATTCAGCAGTGTTATTAGAACATGCAAACTAAAATCTAAAAGATGAATAATACTTAATGCCTTGAGGTGAAACAAGCATAGCTCCCCTCTTGCACCTTTTCTACTTCTTGACCCATCAAAGAACAACTACCATACCTCATTGTCATCTTTATGGTTTGGCTTGGTGATGCTAGGAATAGGCTGATTTTCTTCATGCATGTAATAAAATCCTAGTTTAGATTCTTCTATTTCCTTGTAGGGATCAAAAGCATGTACCTTTCTTGCCCATTCATCAAGAGTCAAATCTAGGATGCTTCCAACTTTGGTGTCAGCTTCATCTATGCCTGGATAATCCTCTTGATCAAATGCTAAACAGTTGGCATTGATTGGGCTTGGAGTATGAGGCTCAATGTGAAAGTTTGCAATAGATTCAGACCTGATTATTACCTTAGTTCCATATCTTGTCTGAAACAACATGTGTGACCAATCAGTAGATAAACAGCCTCCAATTCTAGTCCACAAATCCCTTGAAAAACATAGGGAAAAATGTGGTGGTAAATCTATCGCCGACACATCTTGCAAAATAGTGACATTAGGGCATGCATGCAAAGTAAGGCTCAAATATTTAATTACCCCAGCTGTTGTTACTACTATTCCATCAAGTTTCACCACCCTTTGGATATGACTTCATATTAGAGTCCAGTTGATCAACTATTTTCTTGGGCATCATAGAACTACTTGCCCCATAATCAATCATGCAATTGTGTACTAGTTTATCCCCAATGATCAATGAAAATTAGAATGGAGGGGGCCTCAAAATTTACCTTCTTGTCCTCCATGCTTCCCCTCGGGTGAGCAGCATTTGTGAGTACCTTCTCTTGCATAAGAGTTTGCTGATTTGAAGTTGACCAATTTTTCATGGAAGCTTGTAGTAGATCCCTTTGTCTGGGATGGATAATGATTCCCGCATAGACATATTCACATTTTTCATATTCATTTGTTCAATGATGCTAAATGGTGATGAAACATCTCTTTTCTTCCCCTTAGCCTACACATTCTTTTATTATACATGGGTTGTAACAACCGACATTTGAGTTGGTCTAGAGAAGGTGGCTTGGGCTGTCCTTGCACATTTGGAACTGCATTTTGCTTGCCAACACTTTGTGTAGTGATGGAAGGTTGTGGATCACCTGGAGCTAATGACTTCCATTCACCAATATTGCTCTTCTTTGACCATGTGTTAGCTACTACATTCTGAGAATTTTTTTGATTCATACCACAAAAATCTTTAACCTACTAGTTCACAAGTATAGTCTCATTTGGAGTTGTATTTTGCTGAGATGTTCCTTATTGTTGGTTTATTTCTTGACTAACCTCACTCTCTATGCTAGTTGTTTTCACCATCAAATCTTGGTTTAAAGCACCATTGAAGCACATAGATTGGTTGTGGGGTTCATTACATGGGAAACACCAATCATACTCTTGAGATATGTTAATTTTCACCGGCACTAAGGCTTTAGAGGTAGATGCAACATTGGGGTTATAAGCGCTGAAATGGTCTATTGGCATGAGGCCTTACTTGATTTTGATTTGCAACTAGATTGAGTGGCCTATTAGGCTGATATGGTTGCCTATTAGGCTGATTTTGAGACTAATAAGAAGGTCTAAAACTTTGGGCTTGCTACCTTTTGAGTGTAACCACCTTATTGCCTAAATTTTTTAATTGTTTCATGACTTCTTGAAGTTCATTTGAGGCACTAGAGGATGAAGTAGAAGTTTCATTTGAACTCTGATTTCTAGGAGTGGGAATAGGAGCTAAAGTAGGTGCTTGACTAGTGCTTGGGTTTTACAAGTTTGGATATAAGGGCATAGGAGGCCTAGGCACCAGTTTACCAGCTTGGATCAAATAATTCTCAGCCCTAATGGCAATGCTATAAGCTGCAGTATATTTGCACCTCCCATAGATTGGATTAACATAGAAATATAAGAATTTAAAGCTTTGAGATAGTATAAGAAAGTGCCTTCAGCTGTTGGCCTTACTGTCACTAGGATTCTATCCCATGTCCTTTGAAATCTGAAATTGAAGTCTGTTAGCTGCTTATTGGGAGCTCTCTTGATAGTTGTCAGTTGTTCCAATAAAGAAAAATTATCTCCCTTTTCTCCAAACTGCTCATGGAGAGCTATGCATAACTGATTCCAATTTTGGATAGATCTTGCCCCAAAGCTCTGAACCATTGCAAGGATTTCCCTTTGAATGAAGATGCCAATAATTTGATAGCAATTTGCATCTCAACAATCTCATGGATTGCACAAACATTAGCAATGTCTTTGACATGATCACCAGGAGTGGTCTGATTTTCCCCAGTAAAGTATGGGATGTTCTTCAATGCTGCAACTAGAACTGGGTTTTGTGCATTGAGAGCAAGTGGGCTGCTACTAGTGAAGTTGACATAAGGGTTGTGTTGTGCCATTTTGATTGGCCTGAGAACCCTTGTTGATTGGGTGAAAGGTCTACCAGGTGGAGGAGTTGATAGAGTTCTGTTTGGTGGAGATGGAGACCTTTGAATTCTTCTTCCCCTCTCTCTTCTTCTTGGGGATAACTGTAGATACTTAGACAATCCCTCTTCTCTGGCCCTTGACCTTGTTTGGATCCTTCTCATGAATCTTCAGACTTGGACTGCTGAAACCAGTTGATTTTATCTCTTTGGAGTTGCCAGATGTGCAAATCAGGGCTCTTTTTAAGCAAGAAACTTACAACAAATGCACATCAACTTTTTGTAATGAAGATGAAGACCTCTAAGGTCCCACTGCATGCCAAAACTGTTAGTGCAAATTAGTAGCACCCCTGGATGTTTTCTCAGATTTCTAGTTTGATAATGGGAATCCAGTGTGATTACATAACATGGAGTCTTTTCCCCAAGTGTGGGACTTGCAAAAATGGGAAAAAACTCTCCAAATTAAAGGTTGGTTCCTCTACTCCTCTGATCAGATGTATGCATGAATTTTGTAGAGGTTTAATACTAGATCCTACTCTAAATTCCAAGGAGATAGAGATAAAGGATGCAAAAGAAATAAAACTAAGTAAAAGTGGTGATACACCAAAGGAGTGGTGAACATATATTTCTACAAATTGACACAGATTATAAAAATGCAACAAAAATTATGCACAAATTGCTAAAATTTAATGAAGATTAGAATGAAGCAAACAACACAAGAAAGGATTGAAAACTCATTCATAGAGCTTGCATTGTCATTTCCATTTTTAAAATACAATGCATTACAACAACAAAGAGGTAAAAAACATGTTGCAGTCCTAAAAAGGTATGATATTCCACAAATTCACTTTCCAGGGTGAAGGAGGGAGCTTGCAGATCATAAAAATGTCCAACCCTTTACAAATGAGCCAAATCTGGCTTTTAACAATGAAAACCCGAGCTCAGGAAGGAGAAACACGAGAAAAATGAAAGGAATCATTCAACCACCAACCAGATCCATCAAAATAGCATGGGTACCCTTAAAATTTCATTCCCCAATATTTTTGACCATGCTGGAGAAGAATGGAAGCCATACTGCATTAAAAATGGTGGTTGAATGTCAGTTATGCTCTTTTCCCGATACCAAAGACATTTTTCTCATTTTTCTCTCACTAAAATACACCAAAAAACAAAATTTAAGATTCCATCATGTAGAGGACTTCAATAGCTTTCCAATGACACCAAAATTAAGAAAAAATGAGCTTTGGATCGAAAGATATGCCCCTCTGAAGATTTAGGGAAAAACATGGCAAAAATCAGGTCGGTAGGCTGAAACCCAAAATTTTTCCCCTTTTTTGAATTTGGGAAATTTTTCCCAAAAACTCCGCCCCAATGCTCACGATGCCACATGGCACATTTCCATTGGTTTTTGGGTTCAAACGACCATTTTACGCCTTTTTAAATTTTGGAAAAATTCCAAAATCACTCTGCGCCCTGTCACTCCATTGCTACATGGCGCTTTCTAATTCGACATAGGCCTCGAACTCTAAATTTTTCCTTTAACACCACCAAACCTTTTGACTTATGCTAGCCACATGGACATGTGGCACATTTTGATTGGCATGGGCCTTCGGGCTCAAAATTTTCATTGCGCCATTTGCAACACTTTGGAAAAATTGTCAAATTCCCCCGTGCCCTAGACTCCCGCCGACCTCATGGACATGTGGCAAATTTTTATTGGTTGCGCGGCTCTGGGAAAAAATTTTCTTTTGCGCCCATTTTTGAAATTTTCTAACTTACCCCCCCTGCCGATCCGACCTCCGATGCCATGTGGCGCCTCCTCATTCATGGGCCTTCAGCCAAATTTTTTCTTTTTGCACCTTGCTATTCCTTTGGAAAATTTTCAAACCTACCTCCACCGACCCACCGTTCCGCCAACACGTGGCACATTTCCATTGGTGGCAGACCTTCCCAAGGAAAATTTCCCTCAAAAACTCTGCTGAGCCATATCTTGCAAAATACAAGGAGTCAAAAGGAAAATTTTACCTTTTTGGAAAGGTGAGGAAATTCTCTATTTGATGAAACCATTTCAAAAAAATTTTGAGTGCCTGAAAAGTGGAAAATTTTTACTGAGACACAAGGAAGGAAGAAATGAAAGAAAGTCAAAAATAAGCAAGGGGCTTATTTTGGATAACAGTACTTTTCCATTTCACTGAGCTAATTCTCAGCTACATCTCTTAATGTAGTGCTATCAAACTTGGATGGGCTTATCCTTTTTATATCATTAGTGAGTTCAACTGTCAGCCTTGCCTTTTTATTTTTAGGCTAATCAGTGCATTAGTCAGTATTATTGTTATCAACACCCAAATTTACAACATTAACGTTGTCCATGGGAGCCGATTGTTATTACCAACATCTTCTTCCTCCTCCTCATTGCCCATCACTTGATGTTCAAGTACATCCAAAAATCTCTTGTTCCAACAGGGCAAGAAGGATCTCATCATGTTTTAGGGCGTGAGTTGCTTCTCCACCTGGTGGTGGGTTGTTTGTAACGCTTTCCTCTTGTTCTAACCATTTTTGTTAACAAGAAAATTTGAGTTTTATCAAAATATGGACACAATAGGTCCAAGAGCTATAACCTTCGCTCTCGATACCAAGATGTAACATTCCCATTTTAAGACTTTGGAAATAAGAGATTTTTTTATTTAATGTTCTCTATTCTAAATAATCATAATTTAGAACACACATTCCATGCCAATCAATCTCATAATAGATAACCATATGCAATTGTAATGACTTGGTGAAACATTGATATCTCATTTCATGACTCGGTATCATACCGATCTCTCATGTTAACTCATTGAATTGTATACTAGGTATACTTGGTTCTCTTACCCTTTTCTAGGGTATTAAGTGTTTTGTTTAAGAGGCCTATCTGAATATTTGTTACCAATATTCATCTGAAATCTCACTTCTTAAACTAGGTGACATAGGAAAATGCAACCAGTAGCTTGCGATACTTTGGCCAAATATTTCCAACATACTGTTCATATTACTATTCCTAGATGACATACTCATCAAATGGAATATGTCCTTCACCCCACTTCATCTCATTATCTAGAATGGTCTTTACTTGACTCTCTATTAGTCCACTTGTTCCAGGTTTTACCCTAACCAAGGGTAGTAACATCGTTTAGTGTAGAGGACTACTCACAAGGACTAAGGATACATAGACATACTCGATCGACCTAAGTCAATCACGTGTGTCTAGTTATCCTAAGTTGTCAAGATGTCCCCAACACTAAATCATGCTTCTAACCTAACCTAGGGTATAACTAAGGACAAGTATGAGTTATGTAAGTCTAGGTGATTCAACTCTGAAGGGTGTTGCAACATGTCAATTGCAACACAATATCCTCGCAAAGACCCAAGTCTTCACGAAGGTATCAGCATTGCAGTTGGCGTGTGCCAACATCCTTTGAGTCATCCCATATGGATGTACATATCCACGAAAGAAGTTAATTACTTAATTATTTTCTATAATTAAGGTCTAATTACAACAACCTACCGAATCCCTAGTTTCATTAACCCCTAAGGTTGCCAACCATAATTGAGTTGTAATTTCTTTGCAGAAACATCAAGATTGCTTTTTTAATCATTAACTTCCTACTTTAGGATTCAGTTTAATAAAATATAAGAAACAATCAAACAATATGGTTCACTTATTTTACTCAACCATTCTTAGCTTGTTTAAGTTCTGAATTAGATTCCTTTATATTAGACTTCATTGAGATGAAGTCTACTTATTAAATTTTCATGTTTACCTTTCATTTTTCTTATACCATTAAAGGTATTGGTCAAGAGGTAGTTCATCTTCCTCTTTCCCAGAAATGACATTAGGTTTAACTCAAAAGGATTCTAAATAGTCTAGATTATCATTTCGAATAGTTGTCTTCCTCTTTCTTATTAAGAATTAGGGTTCATTGCAACCCCTTACATTATTCAAGATATCATAATGAATTTTCACTTCCATTATCACCATTTTAATAAACCATAGTGATTTAGTTAAATGATCAGCCATGAATGCCAACTTGTTAAGTTGCATTTTAATAAAGGGATAGTGTATCTAATTCCCTTACCACCTAATTCATTTTAAGTCAATTGAAAGGGTTCCATATAGATATGAATATGAGAGAATAAAGATAATCTTACAATTCCCTTCACATAATGTACAAAGAGAATGACACATCAAGTACAAATAAACCCACAATCTTTTCCATTCATCTAAGTGGAATACATACTTTACAAGTCCAAACATTTCAGACATCTTTAATGTCAAACAACATCAATAAGCTCAATTAAGAAATACAACTTTTCCTCTTATAAATACATTTCAATAATGAATCATATTTCCTCATAAAAGTTCCAGTCTTTAGGTAAAAAAGTAACATCATAAAATAAATTGTATTCTTTTATCACTTACGAAGTCCATCTGTAAAAATTGATAGCATGGGTTAGTTCATCGAACCGAGCATGATAAGAACTAAGCACTAAAACGATGTGCTTTCAACTAACTGTTTACAAAATGTAACTTTGCTTTTATGCAATGAGCTTAAAGCATTACGAAAGATACATCATAAAGAAATAATAATCATGAAAGGAAGAACAAAGTGTTAAACCATATTATCATTAAGTAGAGATCATGGTGTAATCAAACAAATGTTCAACCAATGATTTCATAAAGAATTATATCAGATAAGTAATATTCCATCCAAATTACTTACCACATTTCTACTATAGATATTTATAGTTCATCTCTTGATTCATTCTATCTAAATCAAAGAAAGATACTAACTCTAATAATTCATAAAAATAGAATTATTTTTAAGAAGCAATGATCCAAAATACTCAGCATTAACTTACTCCATCCTAAAATATCTAAGGCCAAGCTCATTCAATCTTTATGACAAAATTTAGGATGAACCATCAACATCTTAAAGTAAGAGCTTCCTATTTAAGATACTACATCCAAATTCAAAGCCAAACTCTAGCCTAAGTTTTGGTTAAGCATCAATGGGTTTGATAAAGGATATTTTTCATTTACATGCACCTAGAATTAGTCACACATCACCATAATTAGATCCCTATCAAAACATTAGTCAAGGAGAAGAAGATAAGATTTATCCTCCAACTACCCACTCTGTAATTTCCTTCAAACTAATACAACTAAGCAAGTCAGCTCCTTACTCAAGAGTAACATAAATGAGAGAATGAACAAAAAGAGAGAGAACAACTTATAACTTCCTTCAAAGTTCGAAGAAAATAGAATGGAATACGTTAAATCAGAATAGAGAGAAGGAATGACACAATTAAAGCTGAGATAAGATTTCATTATTCCTTCCTAAAAAGAGGAATACATATCGGGATTAAAAGAATTGATACAGGTCCAATCGAGAGGTCATTAAAATCTAGCAACCATTGAAAACACACAATAACTATTTGATATAGAATAGAGATATATGACTGCAACATGAAGATCAGAAACCAATGATAACATTCTCTCAACATACAAACAAGAACTCAAGTATAGTAGTAGTACATAAGCTACTACTAAAAAGAGTTATTCAAATGATTTTAGTTAGCAATAGTACTCAAAGCAAAAAAAAACTACTGAACATTTTAATTCATCCCAAATGTTAATAACATCAGTCTATACATTTCTCTAATTTTCCCAAACAAGAGAGAGATAGAGTAGCATTAAAATAATTTATTCTTATGTGACCACAATTTATTTTCAAGTGTCATCACACATAAAGCTTACCCATCCTTTGATGGTAAAATGAAGAAAAT
This sequence comes from Taxus wallichiana var. yunnanensis, assembly GCA_018340775.1. NCBI lineage: Eukaryota > Viridiplantae > Streptophyta > Pinopsida > Cupressales > Taxaceae > Taxus > Taxus wallichiana. Next base: position 998,265,280 of record CM031237.1, on the reverse strand, counting down.
GAATACAAGATTTAACAACCGCAAATTACAGTCAAGCCAACCTAGATCCCCAACTTCACAAAAATCAAAGGAACAGTCTACAGGTAGAAAGGATGAACTCATCCCAGATTTGACCACAAGGAAAAGGTGACATGACCCCAAATCAGGTGCTCAAGGTTGAGTTCAAAAGAAGAATAAAAACTGAAACATTCCAGTCCATTTCATCAAGATAGACAAGACTGAACTAATCCATAGTTCAACATAGGTACCCCATTCCTACAACATCATCTAAACATCAAACTTGAATGAAAAGAACTAGTAAATCCAACAAGATGAACCGATAAGGTAACTCCTGAAGCATGAAACCTCACCTCAGAAAGGATACATAAAAATTCGATAAGTCTTCCCACAAACACGATAATAGGATAACTATCAACCTTACTATCAGACAAATTGTATCAAGGGGGATCCATTCAGACACAAAATCAGATAAGTCATTAACAAATATTCTCATAACATACAGGTGTAAGAAACAAAAATTGACTTCATTTAAGTCTAAGCAGAAGTTGAACATGATTTTATCAAATTTCAAGTATGGGAGAACAAAACCAAAATGTAATCCTTTCATAGCAGTGACTTCTACCATCTAACTTCCATATAGTCCAATAGGAGTTCTCAGAATCAAAACATCTCAGCTCAACAAAAGTATAACATATTTACTATTGTTTTCTAACAAGAACAAATCCTAACATTGAATCCGACTTATCCATTCTAGCATAGTTCAAACAGACATAACAAGATTCGATAACATCTCGAGCTCAACAAAAGTAAAACACATTTCATACCTTCACCCAACAAAGGAAAACAAACCCAACTCCTATTTTTTTCAAACAGGGAATCCCTCTATACCATTTTGCATAGTCAACAAAAGTTCACAAGATTTTTCCACATTCTAGTTCAAACAATGGTTAAAGTATGAATCATTCATTTTTCCAACAAAGGACAAACCCAAATAATATTTTCATCAAACAGTAAATTCAAGTAGGAGTATACAGTGAAAAATACAAGCATGAAAGCAAGATAAACATCACATAAAAACCCATTGTTCCCCAAGAGTAGAGTTATTTTTATGAAGTCATTTAGGAAAAAGTAGAATAACTTAATGGGTAGAGCCTATCATGCCTGATAGAGCTTCTTCGCAGAAGATTTCTAGCTGAGCCTCCACAGTCTCTTCTTTTTCCAAGTGACGTCAACAACTCCAATATTCCTAATTCCTCTTATACTTCCACAAGATCCAAAAATAGCTCAAGAATGCCAAGAATATTGATGGATCAAAAATAGAACTGTTGGTTCGAAGAACCAAAAACTCCATGCAGAGAAAAAATAAAAAGAACAAAAGATCAAATAACCTTTCTAAAATCTGCCTTGCATCTCTCCTAGGCAGTTTCTTCCATAACTAAGACTAATTAATGCAAGGACTTAGTTTTCCCTCCTATTTCTCCACACCACCGCCATCCAAGTTTGGTGAACCTTCAATTCAAAATTTACATGTAATTTCCATTTAGTGGTGATGCCAACTAGGCATCCCCTAACTCCCCATGCCTCCACCAAAATTGGCAGTTCAGAGGATATTAAAACCAAAATCAATTCTCATTAATGCCTTGAAAACCAATGCCACCACCCTTACCACTTGCCAAGTAGTCCATAGGTACCCCTTAGATTAGTATTAGTTTAGGTTAGATTATCATTAGGTTAGAAATCAACCTTAGTCCTTAGGTAAATATTATTTTCCTTAGGTTGTTTCAAAACTCCACAACCATAAAACATACCAACTTAGGTTAGGGTGTCAACCTTAGTAGTTTAGTAATAGATCCTAGGTTCTATTACGCTCTTCAATGTTTTAATTTTTTTAACAAGAAGGCCCAGACTTACTAATTACAACATGATGCAAAGCAAGGGCACCAGAAACCAAGTCCTTCAAATTTATAAATAAAACAAAACTCAGTCCCACTTCACCTTCCATTTCAGAATGCTAAGTCAACTAGACGAATCAGGTAAGGAGAATTGAAGCATACCTTGATCAATGGAATTGATCCAAGGTTTTGTTGTCAACACAAGATGAGTTTAGACAACAACAACACAAGCTCATAATATTTTTTAAAAATGAATTAAAGTTGTACAAAAAGATGAATGGCCTCATTTTCAAGTAAGCATAAAATCACAACAAAGTGAACCTCTTCACAGTAATAATTTATCATTTGCAAACATGATTTCAAAATTCATAAGAGTACACCTTCCTAAGAAAAATCACATTTCAACGTTTGAAAAGTCAAGAGGGAAAGTAATCACAGTAATAGTTTTGTCAAAGATGTTACATTTTGTTTCGTACCTTCATCAATGCTCCTTCACTTATTTAAAATTCAGCTCATCAATGTGGGACTCAAATGCCCATGATAACATTTTACTCTTCCAAGGGTATGCACCTTCCTCATCAAATGCATCCATGGCCAAAAGTTGTTCCATTAGTAAGGTGCTCAAAGCATGCATGCAACACATTGTTAAAATCATCGATGTATCCCATTACCCGACCTTGTGCTACTTTTGTGCTCTTCCTCCCGTGTATGTGACCCTTGGAAAGCTTATAGCAAAACTTGGATCTCCCCCATGCTGCCATATTCTCTCCCCACACTTTCCTCCTCAATTCCTTTAGGACCTCATTCACGTTGTGTTCTATTTCTTGCTCTACCAGTCCTTGTTAATTCCCTACTTCACTCTTTGGGGCCTATTCTACCTATTCTTTTGTGAGGCTTGGGGTATTTTGATCCTTTGTATTTACTTCTCTGCTCACCCCCTATCCTTGGGCCTTAAATTCTTATTTATCAGTCTTCTCCTCATTCTCTTTGTTATACTCCCCATATCTTTCTTCCTCGAATCATGTACCTCATATAATGGATGGTATTTACCTCCTTCAGGCTTATCATCATCATCCCCTGTCGCTGATGTAGGCATCTGACTCTTCATATCTTCCGAGTCTACCTCATCCGTCACCTTCTATTTCTTTCTTCACCGGGAATTCTATTACATGAGATTCTTCTTTTATTTCTCCTCGACAGTGATCTCTTCATTGGAGATTCCTCATGGGTAAGGGGATCTTCGTGGTCCGGTGCCTCTTATTCTAGGGTCTTTTCCTTGTTAAGATACTTATTTATCAACACGTAAGTACTAGGCTTAGTGATTTTTTCCAAATAAGCACCCACCGATTGTGTAGTTTGAACACTTGGTGCCTTCTTCTTCTACACCTCATCTCTTTCTCTCTTCTTTTTAGGCGTGGATTTCTTCCTTCCCGTAGGGTCTTTAGGAATGGAGACATCATTCTTTAAGTAAAATCCCTTTTTAAACTTTGGCCTTATGCGTAGATATACCCTTGTTGTGGTCCTCCCTACAATCGGAAACATTAAAGGCTTCATCATTTGTACTTCATAAGAGACATATTTCTCTATGTATGTGCGCTTCTTTTGCAGACGAGCTTTAGGCGTAGTTTGTTATGATCCTCAAGTGCAGATTTCACTAATGCCTTGAGGGTTTGGTGTAATAGTTCATTCCATTTGGTATCGAGTGACCACCCATGTTTGAATCGATGGTTACGCTGTTCTTGTCATGAAAATGTGCAACAGGGAAATTGGAAGTTTCTAAGCACGACAACTATACCCCTATGGAAAATTTTTCATTCCTATTGTCATGAAAATGTGCAACAGGGAAATTGAAGTTTCTAAGCACGAAAACTATACCCCTATGGAAAATTTTTCATTCCTAGGTACCCCAAGTCAAATCCATCAGTCCGATCACCCCTATTTGATGTAAAATTTGTACCATAGGTTATTTATTAAAGTGCACTCATTCCACCTAGGTGATTTTATGGAGTTCTAAAAAGACACTATCTCATGGCAAAGATAAGGAAGGGCTATCGCTGCCTTCCTGTGATCGGATCCATCCTCTCAAGTGAAACAAAAGAGAAAAATAAAAATGGAGGCAAATGAAATACCTTGGAACATCATGGAAATGATTTTGGAAGGTCTGGGGAAGTTCTGCAAGACTTGGAGCATTCTGAGTAAAAACAAGGTTCACAAGCCTGCATAGCCACATGCCTAAAACAACCGTTGGGATTCAGAAGAAGATTTTGGGAGCTTTGGATGGAGTTAGAAGTAAAACAAAACATCGTCAGAAAGAGGATTACAAGACCTAAATTATGGTGAAATAATATTTTTCACAACACCTTGGTGCATATGATTGGCAGGTAGTTTTTCTCAGGCACAAATGGAGTCCCAGATCAAAAATCTAATTTTTTAGGGATCATATGGCCGAATCAAGACATGAAATCCCCATAATTGGATTTAAAATGACATTAGTAGTTAGGATCATATAACATTTCACCAAGAAAATTCCACCGAGAGCTCAAGTTATCTTCATTCCAAGTTACCCTCCCAAAGGCGCTTCAGACTTAGTCATTTTTTCGAGAGGACACATGTCACACTCAGAGCCCGGCAGATTTCATGCTCCCGACGTCCCTAAGGTTAGGTACATCAGCCCTTGGAAAATGTGCCCAGCCCTCATGTGACCCATGGGGCCCTCATATGACCTTCGACTTGGCGCTTCAGCCCCTAAGTGCATTCTTAGAGCATTCATTCCCCGCCGTTGGATCGGGCGCCATGTGTCACTCCAGACCACCATGGAAATTGATGTACCTTATGCACCTAAGGTGGGGGACATAAAACCTTGAAAAATATGCCCATACCCTAGGAGGAGTATTTTGACACCCATGTGACCTCCTTTCACCTCCCAAAGGCTTCAAATCAACTTTTTGCCCCTTCATTCCCCTCTTTGCTTGGATCTAGTGCCACGTGTCCTCGTATTGCTCATTGTGGAAATTGATGTCCCTCACATCCCTAAGGTCAGGGACATCAAGCATGGAAAAATTCACCCAAGCCCTACCTGTGCATATATTTTTTAAAAATTTCCAAGTGTCGCTTTTCCCGCTTCTAACTTCTAACAGTTATATGTGCACTCCATTCCTCCATTCTTCCTCTGCAACATTCTACCATCACTCCACCATTGCAAATTCTTAGACCAGATAAAAAGGAACTAAAATAACTTTCCCATGGTGATGCATAGGTCTCAGAAGGAATCCTCATCAAGCTAAGGAGAAACGAAGAACAACAAAGAAGAGAACAACAAAATCCCCATGGCTAAAAAATGGAAATCTAAACAAATCTTGCAAAACCAAAGGCACAAATAAATGAACCATTTATTGCTGTTAATTCATTTTTCCAAGACCATCAAAAAGAAACCTTCAAAATCCCCCCACATGTGACAGAGCATCCACAATGAAGAAATCTCTTTTTGGCTCAACAAAGAAAGAAGTGGGATTTCCCATCAAACCGGTCACGGATCGAAGTAAGATTGAACGTGAAGAAACAAAATAAAAAATCCACATCAAAAATATAATTTTTTTCAAAAACGGAGGAGAAAACTAGACCTACAATTTTGAGGTCCATTAATGGCTACCGCATACTTAAGCACGCTGTGTCTCGAAAATTAAAACTTTAAAATCTCTTGATTATTAAGCGGGGCCCAAAATTTCAAAGGGATGATATTGGGAAAAAAACCATATCAAAAACTTCATTTCATGTCATCCGACTCCCGAGGCCAACTTTCTAAAAATAGCAGGTCTACTACATATGAACTACTATTTTGAGAAAGTCATTAACAAAAGAACCTGCGAAGGAGATGAGGACATTGGAGGTGCACTACACCGAGAATCCACTAGAACGGATATTTTGGCACTTAATAAAAATAGTAAGTGTGCCCTCAAGCAGCCCTCAAGCACTGCTAAAAATAGAAATTTGATCAAAGGAGTGAGGAACACAGGAGAAAGGGGAATCAAGGTCACAACACTCAAAGAAAGGATCGAGAGAGTTGCTTTTTTCACACTTACTAAAAATAGTAAGTTACACTCAAAGAGAAGTTTTGGCACAATGGAATGTACAAGGACAATCATTTAGGGCGACATCATTGTTCAGAGCATCCTAACCATTATTCACAGGAAATTCAAGATCCACCTTAGTTCATTCAACTAGGTGAGCATTCAGAGCTAATTTGGAGGAGTTTCACAAAGTGTGCAAGGATTTCAAAGATTCGAGTTTCACCGCATTTGGAGCTTTCCATCAAAGAGGATCAACGGACTTCATTGGGAAAATCTACTCTTTTTCTTCTCTCTCTCTCTCTCTCTCTCTCTCTTACCCCCAACTTTCTCTCACTTTCAATTTTTCTAATTCTTCATTGGGGGTTTGCACTTTTTGATATGATTTTAAGTCACTTAAAAGTGACTTTAGAAACATAATGTAAATTAATTCACCTTGCTATTATAAAAGGGACTTAAATATTTAAAGTGGAATATGAACAGTCTTAAGTCATATTAAGGCATATGGAGGGTCATGAGGAAGATGATAAGTCACCTCTCATTCTATAAATTGTAATGCCATTCCCATTACAAAGGGTTGGTGATTTGTTGGTCCGAAAATGCATGCCTCGGACAGATCTATGGATAGATGAGCCAACAAAGGTGTAGGGCATAGCCCTCTTTGAGTCAAAGAAAGCAAAATCGGTTTATTGCTATTCTACCAAAGCAGGAATCTATGCAAGTCTCACAGATTCGCCTTCGGGGTTTGGGATCTCATCCCGAGGGGTGTTTCCGATCAGCGAAAAGAAAGGAAAGGAAGAGGGGATGAAGAAAGAGCAGGTCCGAAGGAAGAAAAGAAATGAATTCCAAAGCAGAAAGGTCAAAAATTTATGTTTTGGGATTGGTAGTAAATAGAGCCAAACCTACTTGCATAAACAAACAAAGCAATACTGATGATGAATAAATGACAAAAAAGTAGATATGAATCTAACAGAATAAACACATACAGATCTAACATAAGAAAGGTCTGATGCATAACACAGCTATTCAGCACAAAGTCTCAATATTTGTATTACTGTTTTCTTCTGTTACAAGAAAGCTCAAAGTCTTTTTTCTTCACTTCTATTTTTCATCTGAAAGATATTCATCCATCCCACAATACAACAAGTATTGGGGTATATATAGAAGAAGAAGAGAAAAGAAGGCAAAAAGGAGCCAACAACTATTTACAAAGATATTTACAAAATATCTAAAAGTCATGTTGACTTTTTACAACTTGATGGATGACATCATCCCATGATGCAACATGGATGATGTCATCATTTGTATCAACACACTCCAGATATTTCCAAAAAGAAAGACGGAGAAGAGAAAGAGAAGAAGAAGAAGAAGAAGAAGAAGCTATTCGTCATCATCATCCTGCGGCCGAAAGGGGGTGGACTGCTTTTGTTGCTCCTCAGGTGACGAGATATGGAACTGAGAGCGGTATTCCATGAACTTGTTGATTATTGGCCCTAGTTGATCCTGGGAAGGATCCTTGTGCCTATCACTTATCGCCTCACAAGTCTCCCGCTCATCTATGAGCTTCTCTGGGAGTTTGGAATAGTCCTTTCGCCTCAATGAGGAACCCGATGAAGTCCCTACAGGCCAGCAGGTTGTTGATAGACTCTGTGTCAAATGTGACCTATAGCCCTGCTCTCGAGAAGTGATCTCCTCAAGATCCGGGTGGTTTCATCAGCTTTCCTTAAAGTGAAGGAAGGAGTAAGTAACCCTGGCGACATATTAAGAACAATTCGTTCCATTTGGTGCATCGTATCTAGGGCTTCTTCCTTGACTTTGTCAATCTTTTCTAGAATAAATTCTAGCTGATCCACCCGGTAGTCCAGAGTGGACATGATTTTGTTGAGGGTCCTTGGATGGCTGAAGACGCCGAACTTGACTAGATCTTCGACCAACAAAAACATTTGTTGGAAGGTCTCGTGCTGCAATCTGGCATGTTCCAGCTCTTCTGATATGGGCCCTGCTAACACTTGGAGCTCTTTATTCGCCTTACTGATGTTCAGGTACAAGTTAGAGAACTCGGCGATCACTTTTTCACTGTCTTTGAGGATTTGGCTCCTCCAAGCGGAAACGGCCATACCCTGCTCGCCGATCTTGGCATACTCATTAATTTTCTCCTGGCTGAGAAGCTCAGAAGTCTCGGTGGCAGTTGTGGGAGGCGCACTACCCATCTTCTGTAAGGCTTGGAGCAGATATTTGTTTTGCTCCTTTAGTTGCCTTTTCTCTTCCTTTATCTCTTTAAGCTTCTTGCAGAGGGCGTCAACTGCAGAAAGAGCCTCCCCCTGAAGACTTTCGGAAGATGTCCCCATTGTGACTTGGGTCACAGTAAAATCTGTAGGAGACAGATCCTTTTTCTCTTTGAGGGGATTGGGGTATGTGATTTCCATAACTCTCTCCCCTACAACACTTTGAGAGAAGCGCGTGACAGGCTTCTGCTTCTTTGCCCCCTTAGATGGGATCACGGAAAAGTCCATCGGAGCGATGGGAACTTTCCTCTTTTGCTGACTTAGCTGAGAGATCCAAGCTGGACCCACGGTAGAAGGACCGGAAACAGAGGAGGGGCAGCAGCGCAGAGTAGAGGGGAAAACGTGGAGACATGTGGCGGCGGCATTGATAGAATAGCTGAAGAAGTGCCCACGGAAGGAAGGGAAACTGCAGCTGCAGAAGACATAGGAAGGGAAGGGAGCTTGGAGATAAGGGAAGAAATGGAGGAGGATAGATCAGCGAGGGAAGAGAAGATAGATGAAGAAGCGGGGGAAACAGTAGAAGAAGGAACAGAAGACACGACCAAAGGGATGGTCGCTGAGGAGGGGAAGGAAGAGAAGAAGAAAGGATAGAAGGGACCTCAGTTATTGTAACAATGCCGACATCCTGAGTGGATGGGCCAATGGGAATATCCTCTTCTACTTCTTTCTCTGGTGTGACCAGAGATATTACCTGCTCGGGTGCCGCGGAAGGAGGACTCTCAGGGGCTTCTTCCTGAATGGTGCTGGATTCACCTTCTATGCCTTTGCCCTTGCCTTTAGGCTGCTTTTTGGATCATGGAGGTGCGTTGCCCAACGGGGAGGTTGTGAAATCAACCCCAAGGTAGATTAGTCTGTTCATACGGCACCAATGCTCTGTCCTACGCAGAGTCTCCTTGACCCTCTCCTCAATTGTCTGAGGGGCCTTAGTTCTATCAATGGCCGGAAAGGGCCAATTGTCCCCATCTGTGTCAGTATATACCTTGTCTATTTCATCTTCCGCAGTTTGGAAGCCTTTGGGGACAATGGCTATCCCATATTGGATGATTTCTGCCAATGCTAGGTGAGAATGATCCTTTCTCCTGAGCTCCACCTCATGGATGACGTCAATGTAAATGTCCTCGATCTGAGGGACGTGGATTGGATCAAGTTTCACCCTTGGCAGACAGCATGCTCCTTGGGTCGAAGGTAGGCCTGGCTGGGAAATCATGTCTTAAATTGAGCAACTCCAGCTCTGCGAACATTTCCTTCGCCTTGTGGTGGGTAGAGCATGTATACCGGCCCACTGTGAGGGGGAAAGGAGTTCCACCTTCTTTCTTTTCGTGGCATTTCTCGTGGTATGTGATCACCGCCTTGACATGTACTCCAAAGCAGAATCGCTTTAGGTCCAAAGATACCTCGGTAGCAGCTGGTTGGCTCTCCTAAAAGTTGGTAGCCCTTAGATAGGTGAATGTGGAAACCGGGTGAACAGGGCCCCCCATTTCTCAGTGGCTGCTACTATGCTTTTGGTCGTGCGACCATAAGTCATATTCGGCCTCAATAGGCAGATGATGTGATAGAAAAACACATCGTTAATTTTTGTAAATTGGGAGATGCTATTCTCCAGCCTCAATTCCGGTAGTATTCGTATATCTTGACCTGAGGCCAAACTCCACTCCACGTCAAGCCTGGATAATCCCTCTCCGATGCTACAGCGTAGACCACGTAGGAGTTCATATGGAATGTCCTCGTTGTGCTAAATTGTTGTAGCTGCTCAGAGATTGTGCTGCTTATAATTTCTCCCCAGCAAAAGCACTGATCAGGCATATTCTTGTTCATGGTCTCTAAGTACCGCAGCATCCATTTATGGAAATAATGGGCATCAGAAAGCCCGAAGACCCTGCTCAGGAATGTAATGGTGTCGCTGAGCTCCTCTGAGAAGTCGCTGCGGTGGATGATTTGGGGCCACCGGGTTACTACCTTTTTGTTTTTCAAGTAAACCTCATTCATTAGTTGCATACACTGATCTGCATTGTCATCCCATGCCTTAATGCAATCTGCTTGACTGACGGCCACAAAGTGCCGGTGGTGGGGTATGCCGAGTATTCCCTCAAAGTGACGGCAGTGAGGTTAATGACTACCTCGCCCTTGCTGTTTACGACACACCTTGTGTCTTTGTTGTAACATTGGGCAATCACCATCAAGAATTCATTGTTGACGGCGCTGACTGGGATTCCACCGGTGAAGTGCAGGGCACTGCCTATCAGTTTGTCCATCCATGGACTCCTTGTGACTTTCTGAGTTCTAGCCCAGAATTCCTCCATATCAATATGTCCCAATTCTGAGTCTCTGACGTCCATGCTACACTCGGCCTGGGACTCGGGCATTCTGACCCTTTGATATTTATATTTCATCTCTTCTTCTGTAAGTTTGGCCTTTCCTTTGGATTTGGTGGGTCTCTTGCTGGATGTAGACATATGTTCTTTCGAACTCAGTTGCTGATCTGCATGAAGAAGAAGCGAGACCCAATCCGAAAAGGTTGTATTAGCCATTTGATCTTCCATTGAAATGTTAGCAGAAGAAAGAGTTAGAGATTTTGAGACTCAGGGCGCATGGCGCATGAAAGCTGCAGCTTACAGGCACACAGGAAAGTGTGTTGCAAGGGTTAAACTGGCACCAAAGGTGCATGGCGCATGAATACTGCAGGATGCATTTTACAAAAGGGCGCATAAAAACATCGTGTTGCACGGAGACAGGATGCGCCGAAGGCGCATGGCTTTTTCATGTTACATGGGGATTTGGTGCGCCCTTTGGCGCATGTATCTTTTGTGTTACATAAACTTCTCGTGCGCCAAAGCTAACTTGGCGCAGCGCATGGAGGGTTTACACGACATAATGCTTTTGCAATGAAGAATGCGCCTGCGCTTTCAAAGTCTTGCACTTGGCGCAGATTAAGCCGGTGTTGCGCAGATGCAGGGTGCGCCAAAGGGGCGCATGTTTATGCGATGCAACAAGGAAGGTTGGTGCGCCATTGAGGGCGCAGGGCTAGTGTTTGCAGCAGGCAAGATGGGTGCGCCATTGGCGCGGATTTTAGTCATGTTGCAGGGGTGACAGATGCGCCAAAGGGGCGCAACTGTTTTTGATGTTGCAAGACGCGCCGGTGCGCCAAAGGGAAAAACAGTCATCTTCATTTCTCTCTTCATTTGTTTTAGCAGGGTTATTGGGCAATGAAACGGCTCATTTAAAAGGAAATAAAACCATGTTTTTCAGACAAGTTCCCCTACCAGCAGATCTGGACAGAGGGGGAGGGATATGGGAAGATAGCAAAAGGAGGAGGCTAGATCAACATTTTGATATCCCCAAACACAAACTAAAACCAGACCACCAAGCACAAAGAACCAAAACGCAAAACGCATGGAAGAGACAAGAACACTTACCCGGATAAATAGTGAGAATCTGGCAAACGGGTCCACAACGCGTTGAAAACGACGAGGCAGGGGCTGACAGGCCAGAGAAAATAATCACGTGATGCGTCTGGTGAAAATGACATTTGTGGGCGCGTAAAAACATATATATAGGTGAGCTAGTCATAAATGCGCCACCAACTTTATAAAGGGCGCATGAAAATTACTGTCGACATAGGAAAGTATGCGCCCTTTGGCGCACCAAAGCATTTGTCAGCATGAAACTAAGCGCGCCTTTGGCGCACCAAAAGTTGTGTTGTCATGAGATTATGTGCACCCTTTGGCGCACCGAAAAGTAGCGCAACAAAAGTTGTGCTAACATGAAGGCGCATGCGCCTTGGCGCACACAGAGAAGACTCAACATACAAGGCGCACCAAAAGTCATGTTGACACTGAAAAATATGCGCCAAAGGCTTTAAAGGGGGTGCACCAAAAGTTGGTGTTACATAGTAATTCCATGCGCCTAGCCAAAAAAGACCAAAAAAGACTAAGTTCGAAAAACCAGATTTCTCGGGAAGGGATTTTGCAATGTTTCGAACGCAAGGGATCCCTAACGAGGGATCGAAACAAAATTTTCGGTATGGTTATCGGTAAAATTTCCCTTGTCAATTTTACGGGATAACATGATTGATCTTGTAAACTCAAGAGTATATTGCACCTTGAGAGAACAAAGGAGATAACCATTTTCTTCTATTCCCCCCTTCTCAATTTCTTCCATTCCCACACTATGTACAAATTTTGCTTGAGCTTCAATAAAGGAAGAAGGAATTTTAGCCTCTTTGATTGAGGATTTTATTGGTACTTTGTGTTCATTAAGCTCTATTTAGTCTTGTTGCTGTTTTGTAGATTTGTTTTCTTCTAAAATTCAAGTGCATGTGATGAAACTTCTGACTGGTGTGCGCAAGCCTCTAATTTTCTACTTGCAACATTGGTTCTCCTACATCAATTCTCACTCCCTTTCCCACTTCCAGAAAAAGTCTTCCCTAGCAAGAGATTGCTAGCTTTTCCATAGGGTCAGTGGAGTGCCCCTGTTGGATCCTCGGTCGAAAGACCACCACAGAAATCCACACTTTCTCGTGCATGCACATATGGCAGCTGTCTTCGTTAAGTAGAGGGACTTAGATACCTAGAGCATTAGCAAGAAATCCACAAGTTTGTCCACTTGAAAAATTTTCTCACCAAAAGTTTTTGGTGCTCACCGTGGGGTAGATTTAGAAAGATCTCGCACCTAATATATGACCACAAGTTCCCAAAATTTAAAAAAATATATTGAAAAAATAAAAAAAGGAGTTCATGAAATTCTTTGAAAGATACACTACTAATTTTTGCACATGAATTTTCACATTCCACAGTGCCCTTTCATGTTCCGACTGTAGAAGTTTTCAAAAGCTAGCTGAAAGAAGATACACCAGGTTGAGCAGGTCGAGAGGTGTTGCTGATTCCAATTTTGAAGCTTTGAAAAATCAGCAAGAATGAATTAGAGATAATCCATACTTCTTCTCTCAAGCCTCCTCTCCATCTGGCACTTTGAGTAGTTCTCCTAGAAATCCTATCCAAACTCCTTCAAATTCTCCAATTTTTCAACCATCATTAAACATAGAGTTTGCGAAAGAAGAAGAATTTGAAGAAGTAAAAGCTAAAATAGAAGCAGAAGAAATGATGGTGGACGAAGAAGAAAGACCTCAACCCATTGTTCCATGGGGAAGGAATACATGCCCGCTTGCTCTTGAACCCCCTCTTCATGATCTACCAATGGGTTCCTGCAAGAACTTTCCAAAGTTCAAAGGTGACAACTCACAACATCCTGAAGAACACGTTGCTTGCTTTCACGACATCATGTGGAATTCTTGGTGTCCAGCATAAATATGTTTCTATAAGATTGTTTGTGGAGTCACTCTAAGAAAAAGTAGTAGAATGGTTCTACCTCCTACCTTCCCAATCCATCACTAGTTAGGATGACATCAAGGCTACCTTTGAGGAAATATTTAAATCAACTGAAGATTGTCAAGACCTCTTGGTGCAGCTAGCTCAAATGAGGAAAGGAGAAAGTAAAATGATGAGAGACTTTGTGGCTTGTTTTGAATGGTTGCTTTGTAGGATACTGGAAGAAGATTCACCCTCTCAGAATAATATCAAAAGATTCTTCATAAACGCTCAATCACCGGAGGTAGGATTTCTCCTACAAAGAGTCTAACCAAGGAACATTGTAGAAGCACAAAGGAGGGCCATTGAATTGATGATGATCTCATCCTCTCTGGAAAGATCAAGAATCCATCAAAGGGTAAGGCCCAACATCCTGAAGATGAGAGAACTAATCCATCGCTGCAAAAGTTGGTGAATGATATGGCCTCTTTGAAGAGGGAATTATTTGAACGTGTTTCTTCTCGAGAAGCAACATAAATTAGATTGTAGGAGCACCCCAAAGAATTTCCTTGGAGGCCCCACCTGTGAATGTAAATTGTATATTTCAAGAAAGTGAAGAAGAGTTTGAACAAGAAAGTGAAGGTGGTGATTTCCAAGAAAGTGATGAGTTTGAGAATGATACACAAATCAGATTTTGTGAGTATTCTAGAGGTTATGAAGAAGATGCACCTAGTTTCTCATGTGCGGTATTCACTCATTCTCATTTTGAGAAAAGAGCATCTCCCTCCACTGCTACAAAATAAAAGAAGGTTGATGATCCTCCTATGGTGACTCCACAAAACAAAATAATCAGTCGAGGATCCCCACTTCCATCTTCCATGAAGTCTGCATTGTTGGATCCTGATCTTGTAGCAAGTAAGAAGACTCCCAAAATCCCAAGTAAGTCTTCCAATGTCTCTTCCATTTCTAAACCCAAATCTGCTCCTAAAAATCTAATTCCTTGAAATCTCCTAGTGTGCCTTTCAAAATACCATCCATTCCTCAAACATCAAATCCTGCTCCTAAGCTTATCAGATCCCAAAATTGGTCCCTTCACTCCCTTTGACTTCATAGAATATGCAAAAAAATCCAAAGTGTAGATTATCAAACCGAATATTTGTGGACTCATCCTGAACAATTCGAGAGGTTTGTATGATACATCGGGAGTGGTAGTCTAACACCCAATGATGCGGCTCATCATTCCAAAGGCATGCTACCAAACTCACCTACACCTCCCTCACGTAACATCCTTTCTCTCGAGTGCATCAAAGATTGATAAAGTTGAACCTTTCTACATCTCCCTTCTTGTTGGAGAATATGTACTGAACAATTGTATAATAGATTCTGGTGCCTCAGACAACATGATGCCTTTGAAGGTCGCCAAGGCTCTTAAACTTACAATGACTCCACCTAGTGGCTCTTGCTACTCTTTGAATAAAAAAGGTCCCACTTTTAGGGAAGGTTAAAGATGGACAGTGGCTCTCGCTAGATTTCTAGACAAGAAAGTTTTAGCGATGATTTTGGTAGTAGACATCCCAACCTCATTCGGAATGTTACTGAGTAGAAATTTCTGCCGAGAGTTGGGAGGGAAAATTCAGATGAATTGGTCTTTTGCAACCATACCAATGAAGGTAGATATGGAGAAATTACTTCCCGAGAAGAAGATGAGGTACACAGGACAAAATTTTGGAAGCTCTAAGCTAACATATCAGTATCAAGGTAGCAGGTAGATGAATCACTTTGTGGCAACCGAGAAAGAAGAGGATATCCTCATCTTGATAGGCCCAGACATGCCTTCCCAAAGAGACTTATATTTTGAAGAAGCATTGAGGAGATTTGAGTTATAAGAGGACAGCCCCAAATCACCAAATGATGCACTCATGAGGAAGAGGAGATGGTTCTTGATGATCTTCAAGAAGAAAAATTATTTTATATGATTTTACAAGATGAGGAGTTATTCTCATTCCCATTTGGGGATGAAGATGATCTCAGTCAAGCCATCTATGGAGAGAAAAACTCAGCTTGTGATAATCCCGTGAAAGCTTTGAAAGAAATGTCTATATAAGGACAAGATCTAAGAGCCGTGAGATCATCTGAACTTTTAACGCAAGCCATGAATATGGAAGATAAGCGTGAAACTGATTTGGAAGCCTTAACTAATGTGAAGGTTAGCCATATTGAGATAAGGCAAGATGAGAAATATGATGTCCCTCTCGAGCCAATGGTTGGTGGATACAATGATGAAGTTGAAGTATTTTCTTTCCCATTTGAAGATGAAGACTCTTTCCATGATGAAGAAAGTGAATCAAGGAGTTTCGAGACCTCCGAGGATGAAGATATTTTTGATGAAGGATTGATAGAATGCAGTGATTCCCAAAATGATGAGGTAATCCCCTCGGGTAGTTGCCTTGAGCTGCAAAATAAATATTCTTCAAAGGCATACAAAGAGGAGCTATAGGAAATGATGAAGCATAACTTCATGTAAGAAATCTTGGATGCAGTAGAAGTGGTGGAAGACCCCAAGTTGATTCTTGATCTCTTCACTCCTGTCATGAACATACAACACAAGTATGAGTTTTCCTCCATCCCTTCCTTTAGTACTCAAATGCCTCACAATGGAGTAGAGATAAAGGATGAATCAAATGTTTCTCATGGAGAATATTTCAATGAGCATAGACCTAGGAAAGAAATTAACTCAAAGGTTCAAGGAATTGGAATGAAAATCAGCATTGGGGCAGTGATGAGATGCTCGATGGAGAATCAACTATATGGATAAACATGGAAGGAAACTGGCACGATGAAACCAATTTCAAAGAGCATGAAGACAATGAAGTTTCCAAGCAAGGACCCATGCATCAAGAAGCCCACATGGACTCACTCCTATAAAGTAAAGGACAATAATGGAAGCACTGCTTCCATAAACAATTAAGGAAAGGAGGCTACTTTCTGGAACCCGTCAATGGCTTCGCAGAACATCATCATTCAGTGTTGCCTCTTCAGGGGTAACTTTTGAGAAATAAAAAGTACTTCAGTGAAAGCGGGCTGTCCCTCACTTTGTACCATAGGTGATTGATAGGTGTTTTTCCCTTTCCGTTGTGTGTGTTTCCCTTCTTGTTGTGTGTTGTGTGTTTCCTTTCTGTCATTTTGTGTGTGTGTGTGTGTTTCCTTCTTCTAATCTTCCTTTCTAGAAGATGTGCATGACTCATGGGGCCCAATGGATAAGGCACTGGTCAATGAATTATATGGTCTAAAATTGAGATTCTAGATTCCCATGTTATGTCTTTGCTGTGCTCAGTCCATGTCATGTCCCCAAGCTAGAGCCAACTGTTGTCGTGAAAATGTGCAACAGGGAAATTGAAGTTTCCAAGCATGACAACTATACCCCTATGGCAAAATTTTCATTCCTAGGTACCCCAGGTCAAATCCATCAGTCTAATCACCCCCTATTTGATGTCAAATTTGTCCCCTAGGTGATTTAGTAAAGTTCACTCATTCCACCTAGGTGATTTTAGGGAGTTCTAAAAAGACACTATCTCATGGTAGTATAGGGAAGGGCTATCACTGGCCTTCCCAGGATCGGATCCCCCCTGGAGTGAAACGGAAGAGAAAAATAAACATGGAGGCAAATGAAATACCTTGGAACATCATGGAAATTATTTTGGAAGGTCTGGGGAAGTTCTGCAAGACTTGGAGCATTCTTAGTGAAAACATGGTTCACAAGCCTAGGCAATTCACAGGCCTAAAACAACTGTTGGGATTCAGAAGAAGATTCTGGGAGCTCGGATGGAGTTAGAAGTAAAAAAAAAAAAAACATCTTTGGAAATATTATTCCAATACCTACATTATGGTGAATAATACTTTTCACAACACCTTAGCGCATATGATTGGTAGGCAGTTTTCTCAGCATAAATGGAATCCTAGATAAAAATCATATTTTTAGGGATCATATGACCGAATCAAGACACACAACCCCCATATTTGGATTCAAAATTCCATTTACAGTCAGGATCATATAAAATTTCACCAATAAATTCCACCGGGAGCTCAAGTTATCTTCATTCCAAGTTACCCTCCCAAAGGCGCTTCAGACTTAGTCAATTTTTCGAGAGGACACGTGTTAGCACCAGGAGCATGGTGGGATTTCATGCCCCAAAATCCCAGAGGTCAAGTATATCAGCCCTTGGAAAATTCACCCAGCCCTCATGTGACCTCTGGGGCCCTCATATGACCTTCTGACTTGGCGCTTTAGCCCCAGTGTGCATTCTTGGAGCATTCATCCCCCGCCGTTGGATCGGCACCACGTGTCAGCTCTAGGACCACTGTGGAAATTGATGTCCCTTATGCACCTAAGGTGGGGGACATAAGACCTTTAAAAATGCACCCAGACCATAGGAGGAGTCTTTTGACACCCATGTGACCTCCTTTCAGCTCCCAGTGCTTCAAATTAACTTTTTACCCCTTCATTCCCTATCATTGGATCTAGTGCCATGTGTCGTCGTCTTGCTCATTGTGGAAATTGATGTCCCTCACATCCCTAAGGTCAGGGACATCAAGCATGGAAAAATGCACCCAAGCCCTACATGTGCATATCTTTTTGAAAAATTTCCAAGTGCCGCTTTTCCCGCTTCTAACTTCTAATAGTTATATGTGCACTCCATTCCTCCATTCTTCCTCTGCAACATTCTACCATCACTCCGCCATTGAAAATTATCAGAACATATCAGAAAAGGAACTGAAATAACTTTCTCATGGTGATGCACTGGTCTCATAAGGAATCCTTATCAAGCTAAAGAGAAACAAAGAACAACAAAATCCCCATAGCTAAAAATGGAAATCTAAAAAATCTTGCAAACCAAAGGTACGAATCAATGAACCATTTATTGCTATTAATTCCTCTATCCAAGGCCATAAAAAGACACCTTCAAACTCCCCCCATGTGTGACAGAGCATCCATAATGAAGAAATCTCCTTTTCAGCTCAATGAAGAAAGAAGTGAGATTTCCCGTCAAACCGGTTGTCGGATCAAAGTAAGATTGCACGTGAAGCACTAGAAGAAAAAACTCACATCAAAAATATAATTTTCTTTACAAACAGAGGAGAAAACCAAACCTGTAATTTTGAGGTCCATTAATGGCTGCCGTACCCAGAAGCACTGCTAGGTTTGAAAATTAAAACTTTAAAATCTCTTGATTATTAAGCGGGCGGGCCAAAATTTCAAAGGGATGATATTGGGAAAAAAACCATATCAAAAACTTCATTCCACGTCAATCCAACTCCCAGAGGCCAACTTTCTAAAAATAGCAGGTCTACTACATATGAACTGCTATTTCGAGAAAGTCATTAACAGAAGAACCTGTGAAGGAGATGAAGACATTGGAGGTGCACTACGATGAGAATCCACCAGAACGGACATTTTTGGCACTTACTAAAAATAGTAAGTGTGCCTTCGAGCACTTGCTAAAAATAGAAATTTGATCCAAAGGAGTGAGGAACACAGGGAGAAAGGGGAATCAAGGTCACAACACTCAGCAAAGGATCAAGAGAGTTGCTTTTTTCACACTTACTAAAAATAGTAAGTTACACTCAAAGAGAAGTTTTGGCACAATGGGATGTACAAGGATAATCATTCAGGGGGACATCATTGTTCAGAGCATCCTAGCCATTTTTCACAGGGAATTCAAGATCCACCTTAGTTCATTCAACTGGGTGAGCATTCGGGAGCTAATTTGGAGGAGTTTCACAGTGTGCAAGGAGTTTGAAGATTTAGAGTTTCACTGCATTTGGAGCTTTCCATCAACGAGGATCAATAGACTTCATCGGGCGACATCTACTCTTTTTCTTCTCTCTCTCTCTCTTTCTCTCTCCTCTTCCCCCCAACTTTCTCTCACTTTCAAATGTTCTAATTCTTCATTGGGGTTTGTAATTTTTGATATGCCTTTAAGTCACTTAAAAGTGAATTTAGAAACATAATGTATATTAAGTCACTTTGCTATTATAAAAGGGACTTAAATATTTAAAGTGGAATATGAATAGTCTTAAATCATATTAAGGCATATGGAGGGTCATGAGGAAGATGATAAGTCACCTCTCATTCTATAAATTGTAACACCATTCCCATTGCAAAGGGTTGGTGATTGATCTTGTAAACTCAAGAGTATATTGCACCTTGAGAGAACAAAGGAGATAGCCATTTTCTTCTATTCCCCCTTTCTCAATTTCTTCCATTCCCACACTATGTATAAATTCTACTTGAGCTTCAATAAAGGAAGAAGGAATTTTAGCCTCTTTGATTGAGGAGTTTATTAGTACTTTGTGTTTATTAAGCTCTATTTAGTCTTCTTGTTGTTTTATTGATTTGTTTTCTTTTAAAATTCAAGTGCATGTGATGAAACTTATGACTAGTGTGTGCAAGCCTCTGATTTTATACTTGCAACATTGGTTCTCCTACATCAATTATCACTCCCTTTCCCACTTCCAGACAAAGTCTTCCCTAGCAAGAGATTGCTAGCTTTCACGCAGGTCGCTGGAGTGCCCCTATTGATCCCCTGGCCGAAAGTCCACCACAAAAATCCACACTTTCTCGCCCATGTACATACGACATGCCTGCACCAATTAAGTAGAAGGACTAGGATTCCCAGTGTTGGAAAGAAATCCACAAGTTTGTCCACATTAAATTTTCTTGCCAATGTGATGTGTAGCCGAGGCTCGTGGGGTGCCTAAATGTCGGTGAAGTGGGGCTCGTACATATGGGAGTGGGTGCAAACCCACCCAAGTCGGGCTCTATGGAAGCATGGTGGGATGTTATGATCCTCATGTGCAAATGTCACTAATGCCTCGAGGTTTTGGTGTAATGGTTCGTTACAGAATGCAATACATTTTTTTCCTCCTTTCCATCAGTAATGCATCATATTAAAAACCGGGAATGATAAAGCATGATTTGTGAATGAATTTTCAATCCTTTCTTGCGTTTATCATTTCCTTCTTCGATTCTTCATTACATTTTGGTAATTTGTGCATGTTCTAGTGTTGCATTATTATGATCTCGTGTCTATTTGCAACAATAGAAGTCCATCGCTCCTTTGCTGTATCACCATTTTTACTTAGTTTTGTTTCTTTTGCATCTTTTAACTCTGTCTCCTTGGAATCTAGAGTAGGATTTAGCATTGAACCTCTACAAAATTCATGCATACACATAAACAGAGGGGTAAGAACCAACTTTCTCTGGAGATTTTTCTCACCTTGGAGAAAACTCAATGTTGTGTAATCACACTAAATGACCCAATTCTAGACTGCAGATTTGAAGGTCATTTAAGGGGTGCTGTATATTTGCACTAACAAATGTGGTTAAAAATGAATGAAATGAGGGAGGGGAAGGTCCAATGTAGCTTAAATAGGGTTGGTAATGAATCTAGGATAGGTTTGGGTGGGTGGGAGTAGGTATTTAGGTTGTTTTTTGTGAATTTGTTGATAATGTGGATAGGGATTTCAGTTTTTGGCCAAAACAGAGACCAATGTTGGTCATGGGTTGGTAGACATCGATCAAGGTCTAGCGATCGACGATGGTCAAAGAGGACCGATGATAGTCAAGGTGACCAATGCTAGTCACAATTAAGAGTAAATAAGTGAAAGAAGGGCTAGGTAGGAAAGTAAAATAGGCGAGGAAGGGGTAGGTGAAGATTTATATAGAGGGAAAATGGTAAAATGTTATTTTGGTGATGTGTGATAGGTAAGTAGGTGAGATGAACTAAGATAGTGGGTAATGATGATAAGGGACAATAGGTTTATAGGTGAATTAGGTAAAGGGGGTAGGCATGATTGATGTGGTTGGGTATTATGTGGTGGGTAATAGGTGATTTGAGGTGGTCAAGTCTTGACAAGGTCGTGTGTTGGATGATGCAGTGAGAGATTAGTTGAGGATGAGGGATAAAGTACCACCCCTACTGGTATAGATGTGACCTAGCATGACCGCAAAGGAGTGGGAGCACATGACTGATGTTGGACTTAGTGTGATCTAACGCTATAGGCATATAGCCCGGATCATAGCTTGATGGTCACTCTCATCGATAGATGGGACTCTACAACCAATACTTTTCACTTACCGATGGGAAAGATGACTATCACCTTGGAGGATGTTTATAGGATCTTGCGACTTCTTATTATTGGGGAGCCAATATATTCCATTTCGTCTGAGGCATCGGTGGAGCTGATAGTGGCGGTATTTGGTGAGGTGATGGGTGAGATGAGGTATCACAATGCGAGTCTCACTTATGGAGATATGTATATAGCCTATCTGCAGGAGACCAAAGTATTGTACGATGATGGTGGCAGTGGGATGTTTTGTTCTTCCAAATTCGAGGGTGGGAGATTTCACGATTGATGGGTGTGCTATAAGACATGAAAGAGGACCGATACGCTTTTTGTGGGCACCAACATTCCTAGTTTAGCTGTATAGGGAGCTATGGGACTATGGGAGATTGAGGATATTTGCTATGTGTTGTACTTATTTATTACACTGTTGGGAATACAGGCACATTGTGTGTGTGCACCCAGTTGGTTTACCATGATAGGATTGGTTTGGGCGTGGTGTTTTTAGAGTTGGTTTTAGATTATGGGTACTAGTTGGTGGACAACCGAGGGTGGAGAGGGATACATATGACGTGTAGACACCAAATTTGTGTCTTACGACACCTTGTGCCCCGCATCTCATTTCACAACCTAACCTCACCACCTAAACCTTGCACAATTATTTATTAATTACCTTATAATTAATAAATCTACATCTCCAAACCTGCCACCTCATTTTTCCACCTCATCATGACCTAGCCCTAACCCTAAACTAACCTAATTAAGACCTATAACTTGGTCTACATCCACACCCATAACTAATTACTCCTCACCCACACCAAAACCAACCTAATAATGACTTGACCAAGCCCACAACTAATCCCTCAGGAGAAAAGGAGGGAAAGTTGGCTATTTTACTAAAAATAGCCCACTTTGACTTAACCAACATCGGTTCCTACTCGACCGCCGTCGGTTACGTAACCGCCATCGGTTCCTCGTAAATGGCCTCCCAACCAAAAACAAAGGATCGAATTCATTTGAAAGATCTGAAATTCACTTGCGAGTAGAGACAAGTGAAGAAAAGAGAAGAGTTTGTCGAGAAGGACATCGAGCCAGGATCGCAACCGAGTAACCAGAGCCTAGTGACACTCATCCAAGCATTGGGAGAGAAGATAGCTCACTTTGATTGTCGGATCATCCCACTCCGAGCCCTCGCTTCGCCATCACAAATTCTTGAACTTGTTTTTCATCGTGAACTAGTAAGTAGAGTCTTGTACGGCTTTAAATAACATTTCTTGAACTTCAATCACGTGAATTACAAGTTCACTCATAGATCTACTTGCAGCCCCTTGCATCTAACTCTGTCATTTTTCTACCCTTATATTGCCCCAAGAATAGTCCCCACACTCTTTGAGTCTTATCCATCACCCCATTGCCTATCCATAATCATTTTCTAGCCTTATAAACACCATAGCCATCTTATAGCCAACCTTTATTAAAAGCCCCTAAACCACTCGCCTCTACCGATATCAATTAATTAGAACTGCTAAGTATCTGTTATACAGCTGACCGATCGGTCACTATGGTTCAAACCAAAACCAGCCTTTCTTCTATTGCTTTTTAACAAGGTAATTAAAGATTAATTTTGCAATAGCCCTTTTGCTATCATTTATGTTAATTCGTATTTAAAAGGGGAACTGATCACCTTCGAAAGAAAGTCTAATATTTCCTGGTCCTAAGGTAGTTCCCTCATTTATTGTCTAACTAAAATCTGGTGGTCTTGTATTCTTACTTGCAGGTAGTCCTTCCTAGACAAAAAGGAGTTCTTCACAATCGATCTGATCTCTCTCTACGGTATGCGCACACCCTCTCAACATTCAACAGGTATTCCTCCTAGCCCTAACCCTTATTTGTTTCTCAAGAGAATGAAAGGATAGAAGCAACTCTATTCTAAGAATGGAAACATTCTGTGTGAAACATTTTGGCACGCCCGGTGGGACCTTTTTTGGGTTTCTTTCTTTCTTGCTTGCTTTCATATAGGGAGCATACTTGCTGTTTGTTTCTTCTAAAATATTCACAAGATATTTTGTTATTTTGGTAAAATAATTTGTCTTGCTTTCACATCTTTGCATTAGTGAAAGTCATCTTCTTTGCTTCATCGAATATCATCTTTGATTTGGGTTTAAAACACGTGCATCACATTCTTGCTTGCTGTTTTCAATTCTAGTGAACGTAGATTAAGTAATGTGTCATACACGTGGGGGTGATATCTAGGTATTGATAAGAAATTAATCTTACTTTCACCGCACAACACATACCAAATCACATCATAATCAACACAACACTCAAACATTCCCCTTTTCCGCGGTATTCTCCGCCCCGATTGAGGTAACCTTATAAGCCAAAACAAACTTGACATCTCCCTTAGGTCTTTTGTTTAGGATTGACATCATCTTGCGCCTAAGGAATAAGCCCACAATAATTAAAACTAATCCTAGGGTTAGTCTCTTGATTTGCTTGTGCATCTTGCTTGTTTTTAGTTCTGTTTTTACTGTCATACACTCTGCTTCAAAGTGATCACTTCGTAAATGGGCGGTATACTAAGCATCGTTAACCCCAAATCAAGAATTTACAACTTATTACTCCGGTCATATTCTACCGACATCGGTTAATCGACCGACGCTAACTACTATCCGACCGACATCGGTTACATTCGACCGATATCGGCATCGTCTTTCACAGCCTCCCGACAAACCAATGACCTACAAATTCCAACATTTTGTGGCTGTTTCTATCCCTGATAGATTGAATCCCTACTGTGTACTCTTGTCCATGGTTTTTATCACTTGGAAACAAGTCATGCAGCCATGGTTTCACATGCCTTTTCCGTGCCTTTGCCCGAGTCACCCCCTTCACATCCTATGGGAATCCTACGGACACTCAAGTGAGGTTCCCAAAATCCCCGTAGGAGATAGGGAATTTGTGAAATTTTTGGATGCTAATCCTAGCGCTACTGTATGACAAGACTATTTGTCTTATACCCCGACCGTACACCCGATGGTCAACTCCTTGTTAGTATGCCTATTAGTATAGTTCCTCACTTAGCTCCTTCCCCACCTCGATAACTCCTTTGCCTTCTTCATCCTTAGCCCCGCCTCCCAACTCTGGTGGCTTGGGGTTCATACGGCACATGATTGGCTTTCCTTTGGTTAACTCCGGCCCCATATATCATTACCGCTGATCGCTCCTACCTCGTCTCTCTCACAGATCGCTCCTTTCATAACTTGCTCTCTACCACCTATCCACACAAGCTTTCCTTCTCAAGCTCCACCCACCTTTTCATTTCCACACACGTATCTCGATGGCTTCAACATCTTATATAGGACATCCCTATTCGGCCACCTCAACATATTTGTCGTCAATACCTTATGAACATTTAACCCCACCATTGTCTAATAGTGGCTCTTGGCCTAATCCGCCTCCGTTACATAACAATCGCACCATCATCTTACCCAACCACCGATTTAATCAAATAAATGATGGACAAGGTGCAAAATCTGAAGCTTCGCTTTCGAAGCCGTAGCACCCTGACATACGAGCAAGTTTTTTGGGAGCCTATTCATCCTTCTGTCCCCCTTCATTCATATCCTCCTCAATGGGAATTACCAAAATTTACTCGTTTTAATAGTAAGGAGGATCCTCAACAACACTTGCAATCATTTAGACATGCCTGCTATCTGATTGCTCATGACGATGCCTTACTACTCCACACCTTTCCCATGTCCTTATCAAGACCCACCTTGGAGTGGTACAAAGGCTTTAACCCAAAGACTCAATCTTCTCTTTTAACCAATTAGCCCAATCTTTCTTGGATCATTTCTCCATTAACATTGCTAAGAAAGTATCTATCACCGACCTCTATGCCATCCAACAATTTGAAGATGAATCTATCGCAGATTTCGTTGGACGATGGCGGGGCCTTATCAACCAACTTACTTATGCCTTGCCTCAGGCTGAACTTATCGAACTCTTTACGCGGGCCTGTGCTAAGCACATTTCTCCTACCCTCCAAATTCAAACTTTCCGCACCTTTGATGAGGCCTTTACTATGGCTTGAAAACTAGAGATTCGAGCCTTAGAGGAAGAGAAATTGCGGTTGCTGCAACAAAAACCCTAATTTCCGAACCCAAGACTCCACCAACAAACCCAACACCACAAATTCTCATGCATCAACGCTTCAAAATCAAAAGGAGTCAGTACACACAAAGATGGTCAAATCCCAAGCACCATCTAATACCCCACCAAAACCACCTATAAGTATAAAGCCGAGCCCATCAATTACACTCCTTGGGAGAAACTTATGGTGTGATATTGGAAAAATTGCTCAAAGCAGAGCTATCACCTTACCTCCCGTTAAACCTCACTCCGAGTTTGATTCCACCCGCTATACCTTCTTGTACAAAGAAAATGACTTCAGAATTCCACTCGTGAAGGGACACATCCACGAAAACTCGTAAGATGTTGAAAAACATAGTGTAGGAAATGGTTGATGCAGGGGATATAACCCTCGATAATCCTAATGCCCCTGCTAACCGAAATTTGAAAATCTTCAACAAACCATTCCCAAACCACTCATCTAATAGTAACATAAACCAAGATATCTTAGCCGAGGAGAGTGTTCATGAAATCCATGCGGTCTTCGACTCCCAACCAAAAGCTCCTATCGAGGAAATTATGAGATCCAAACTCCCTCCACCCCCATCAAGACAAAACGATAACCTTACCATTCCTTTACCCATAAAGGAATTAACCGCCCAGAGTTCTCTTCTCACAGATGAGCCTTCTTACACCACATCCCTGCAAGACTATGAGCGGATGTTATCTAACTTATCTATTTCCCAAAAATCTCCTTCTACCACTCTTGCTATACAAGAGGAAGGCTCGCCACTGTTTCTATCATCCTTAGACGAGAAACCCCTTGAACCAACATCACCAAATTTTTTAATCATGACGGATCCTCTCAAACATGCCCTCTTACCTATCGGGTTCTTCATCACCTAAATCTTTTTAGCGACCGGTTGACCTCTTAACGCCCATTGATACAGTGCCTCATTTACTCCCTGTATCACACCCACAGTGGACCGAAATCACAACCCACCTCTCTTCCATACAAAAGTTCCTATTCACACATGAGGATTGTCACCCCTCAGAAGATAGACGAGTCCTATGGGAGCATTTGAGTACACCATGCTCTACTCAAATGCAGATGACCGATCCAGACACCTCTACCATATACCCGAAGTGTTTACAAAAGCTCAAAATGCCTATGTCCTCACCCTCACCCCCCTCATCTCTACCAGATACCTCATCCACCTCTATTAACCTAACCAAACCTCCCCCTACGCTTGGGACTTCACCAATATCCAGCTTAACACACCCACCTAAATGCTTAGATTTATCCAAAAATAAAGCCGTCCATCCACCTAGGAGACAGACCCAATCTCCTCAACTCCAATCTATGCCTCTGCCACAACTAAAACCATCGCCATCACACCTACCTTCTATATTGGGACCTCACCCCTCCACCTTGCCTCAATACATCATACCTCCTGCGTTTTCTTTAAAACAACTTGCGCCTTCTACACCCATACAGAGATCCATGGGTGTATCAACACCGTCACCCCAAGTATCCTGTCCACCTATCAACCCTAAACAAACTCCATCATCAAAGGATTTGTTTTCTGTCACTCCTCTTTCTCCGTGGTTGTTTTCTGCTACCATGTCATCTGACCAGCTAAACATAACTTCTACGCCAAAAAAGCCAAGTTTAGTTAAATCCAATTATAAAAACCCCTTGTCCAAACCACCACCCATACGAATCAACCATACCCAATCATTACCAAAACCCACCCAGTCAATAGCCTCATCTTCCTCTGACTTTGACCCACTCAAAGGATCTTACACCAAAATCCTTGATATGTTGGTGGAGAATGCGACCATTTCCCTACCCCCACTTAGACCCTATGATCCATCTAAGCCTCGACCTATAGGTTATGATGAGTCTAAAATCTGCGCTTACCACCGCACACCAGGACATGATGTAGAGGGATGCAAAGCTTTGAAAGCCATCCTTCGTCAGTCACCTATCTCGGATAGATAGCCTAAGAAAGACAATTTACAGAGAGAGAAGCCCCTAGCTTCGATTCCTTCTCCTATACCACCTATCCCCGCCTCATCAAAATCTATCATCATTGCAACCCCGCCTCTCAAAAATAATGATTTATCCCTGCCATCTTCCTCCTCTCGTATCCATGAGATCAACATGATTAACATTGCTACTCGAGGTCATAAAACCAATGGGAAAGCTAAAGAAAGCACACCTGTGGCCTCTCTTTCTCTGTCCGCCATCCCGATCGCACCACCACCTAAAGTGGTTATTCGTGGACCTGCCTACCCTGTCTCTGATGGAGTGGCCCACCATACCATGATCAAACAACTTCACCAATCACCTGTAAAAATGACATTGTATGATCTCATTCAAACCTCTGAATCTCATCGACAAGCTCTCATTGAAATCCTTCAAGGGATAGAGGTCCTACCTAATGAAACCTTGCCCGTTGCCTCCATTTTAACACCCAACCATGTTGCTTCTCTCACCAAACAAACTACCACTTCCGTCCCTGTACAGCAAGCCACTGCTGTCAGTTTCTCTGAAGATGAAATTGTCAACTTTGGTGCAGAAGATCCTGACCCCGCTCTTTTCATCTCGGCTTACGTCCGGGACATCCGAGTATGTCGTGTTATGATCGATGGGGGTGCTAGCTTAAACATCATCTCTTCCAAAGCCTTCCAACAAATGAATATCCCTTCTAGCTGCATGTGTGCCAACCCCACCATGTTGCGTTCATTCAATGATGCTATTACTTCTACCTTAGGCACCGTGATCCTTAACATTTGTGTAGGGCCACGTACTTTACCTGAACTCTTCTATGTCCTTGAGGGAGAATTCCAATACAACATGTTGTTAGGCTGCCCTTAGATCTCAGCTATGGGATGCGTTCCCTTCACCTTACATAGATGCATAAAATTTGATTATGAGGGGAAGTCCTACACCGTAAAAGCTGACCCTCCCCCCTTCAAAACCCGCAATATGTTATATCACCCTAATGATGTGCTTGTACCACTCAAGACACCCATTCATCCAACCCAACCATCTATTTTGACCACACCTCCACCATCCACCTCAAATGCACCTACACCTTCAACCAATGAAACCACCACCGCAAATACCGCTTCCTTCCCCGTGGACAACATCCTCGACCTCGATCCCTTAGTAGATGTTTTTCAATGCCTTACACTGGGGGAGTATCGCCTATATAACGTTAGCTCTTTCCATACCCCACAGGAGTATGGACAGTTACATGCGTATCCTACCTACGACCGTCGTGTGGGGGAGGTAATCTCCTACGGACCACCTAATTACCGCACCAACCTAACATATGGGGGTGTCGATACATCCTCTGTCACCCCTGAACCTCCCCTTGGTGTGGTTCCCTTCCAATCTGATTTTCAATATCTAACTAATCGTCGCTTCGCCCTCACCTTCTTGACGCGCTGTGCTTGGAAGGGCTTCAGTTTCGGTCTTTATGAACAAGGCCAACATACGATCATTCCTGTAACTACACGCAAACACAAAGATCATCATGGTCTTGGATTATTTGAACCACCTACACCAAAGACACCACATATCTGTTGTATCCAGGAAGATGACGAAGTCACTCCTTCCGAACCATCATCACCCATTTTGCCATCATCACCCATAGAGTCGATAGACCCTGAATCCATCCCTCCTAACTTTTTTTTTTCATAAACGCTATCTTCCTGGGTCCTCTCACTTATCAACGTGATAATGAAGACCCATCTTCTCTTCCCTTCGTATCCGGACATGATCGAAGAGGACTCGCCTTGATTAATGTTGTTGAGTGCCGGATGACGACTCCATCCTCACTTACCTCGGTGCGGATGAATCTTATATTCAACGCACCTTACCATCTGAAACTCAAACCATGTTGAATGAGTCGACTATAGAAATCAACATCCACACAGAGGACGATCCTCACATTGTGAAGATCAGACAATCTCTTAACGCATCAGAACAAACTACCTTTACTACCTTTCTCCGTGCCCGCAACCAAGCTTTCGCTTGGTCCTACGCTGACATGCCAGGAATTGATCCTGACATTGCTGTCCATAACATTACCCTGAAACCTGATTACCGAGAAAATGCATCCACGCATTGCCCTCTTGGTCAAAGAAGAGCTTCAACGACTCCTTTCTGTTTCCTTCATCTTACCTATTGACTATCCTCAATGGATTTCTAACATCGTACCTGTTACTAAAGCAACAGGGGGACTTCGGATATGTACGGATTTCCGAGACCTTAACCTTGCTTGCCCAAAGGATGACTTCCCCCTACCAAGTATTGATCAACTTGTTGATCTCACTGTGGGCCATGAGATGCTTTCTCTCATGGATGGCTTCTCGGGATACAATCAAATTTTGGTAGCCCCGCCGATCAACATAAAACCGCCTTCATAACTCCTTGGGGAACCTTCTGCTATCGTGTCATGCCATTTGGCCTTAAGAATGCTGGTGTGACCTATCAACGGGCTATGACTTACATTTTTCATGACATTATGCACACTATCCTTGAGGATTATGTCGATGATCTTCTTGGCAAATCTAAACATCGCAGTGAACATCTCGATGTTTTAACCATTATTTTCAATCACCTGTTACAATATTATGTTCGTCTTCAACCAAAGAAATGTGTCTTTGGTGTCCTTTCAGGAAAACTCCTTGGTTTTATTGTCTCTTTGTGTGGCATCGAGGTCAATCCAGCTAAAGTCAAAGCTATCCTAGAAATGCCCCCACCCACTAACCTCAAACAATTACGTAGTTTGCAGGGCAAACTCCAATCTATCCGGCGTTTCATCTCACAACTCTCGGATCGATGTCAACCTTTCCATCATCTCCTTAAAAAGGACATTGTCTTTCAATGGAGTGAAGAATGCCACCACGCCTTTGAGGCTCTTAAAACCTATCTCTTGCAGCCACCCGTGCTTATCCCACCTTAGGACGATCACCCTTTCTACCTTTACCTTTCCGCCACCGACCATGCTGTAGGAGCCATGCTCGCACATCGTAACTCCGAGCATCGAGAACAAGCCGTTTATTACATAAGTTGTACTCTGGTGGATTACGAGACTAGGTATACACATGTAGAAAAGTTGTGCCTAGCCCTATCATTCGTGGCCACCAAACTCCGACACTACCTCCTGAATCACAAAACTTTTGTCATCACCAACGCGGACCCCATCCATTATATGTACACCAAACCTCATCTAAACCAACGCATCGCCCGATTGCTTATGCTCCTCTCGACCTTGACCTTGAGTTTGTACACTAGAAATCAATCAAAGGACAAACTATCGCAGACCAACTCGCGAAGCCCCTTTACCTGGGGAACAATTTACCAATTTTACTTTCCCTGATGAACTCATTGCCACTCTTTCACTCAGTGATGAGTCGTATCCAATGACCCTCTTCTTCGATGGATCCAAATGCCAAAGACAAGAGGGTGGCATTGTTCTCATTCCTCTAGATGTTGAACCTATGCCTCTTTCATTCCGGCTCGATTTCCCCTGTACTAATAATACAACGGAATACGAGGCCCTTGTTTTGGGTCTCTAGGTTGCGTTACACTTAGGTGTAAAATCTATTAACATTTTCGGTGACTCTCAACTGGTTTTCAATCAAGTTACGGGCATCTACCAATGTAAAAATGAGGAACTTCAAAAGTACAAACATTACGTGGATTCACTTTTGACCTTATTTACTCATTATTCTATCCAAACCATTCCCCGCTTAACTAATAACTTTCATGGATACTATGGCTTGCTTAGCCTCGCAAATTCCTACCTCACCAACCGACTCGACATATTTGTCTTGGTCCAACAATCTTTGCTCCATCTTACTCAAATTTCCGATATGTTGGTATCATAAATAATGTCTCCGCTGATTCGCAGGATACTTGGTATCACCAATTTCACAATTACCTTACAACCTCTGTTCTCCCATCTGACCTTATGAGTAACGGAAAACGTGCTTTTCTTAAAAGTGTTTCTCATTACGTCATCATGGGGGGACTCCTCTATAAACGTGGCTTTGATGGCATCCTCCTTCGATGTCTAACCGGCACGAAGGTTACCTATACCATTCAACAAGTCCATGACGGTATTTGTGGTGGACATTTTAGTGGCCTTGCCTAGTGGCCAAACAGATCCTTCACCTAGGCTATTATTGGCCTAATCTTAATAATGACTCGCTACTGAATATGTTAAGTGTTGTGTTATGTGTCAACAACATGGCAATCTTCAACATACTCCTAGCCATCCATTACAGTCGCACGAGATCTTTGGCCTTTCTCACAATGGGGTTTATACCTTATTGGTGAGATTCACCTGCCCTCTTCGCAACGTCACCATTGGATAATCACAACAACTGAATATTACACTAAATGGGTGGAGGCCATTCCACTCATTTCAACCAAAAAAGAAAAAATTGTAGAATTCATTAACCATCACATTATCTGTCGTTTTGGTGTTCCTCATTGCCTGATAACAGATAATGGAAAATATTTCAAAAACAAGTTATTACAAGACCTTTGTGACAACTTTGGTATCAAACTTAGCTTCTCATCACCTTACTATCCACAAGCAAATGGTCAAGCTGAATCTTCTAACAAAACCCTGACCAAAATTCTCATGAAAGTCGTTAACAAATCTGGAAAAAATTGGCATGATCACATCCCCTTTGCCCTTTGGGCTTATTGTATCAGCATTCGTACCTCCACTAATGCCACCCCATTTTCTTTGGTATATGGTACCGAGGTTATCTTGCCTCTTGAAATACAAATACCCTCCCTAAGAATATCTCTTCGATATTCTCACCAATGATGATTTCCGCCAAGAGCGGTTAGCCCAATGGAGCTTCTTAACAAGCGCTGCGTCTTGACTCTTGACCACCTTCAAATCTATCAAAAGTGCATCAAGTGTGCTTATGATAAGTGACTTCATGAGCGTACCTTTAAGGTTGGTGATCTTGTCCTCAAAGAGAATCAACATGTAACCAAACTAGAAAAGAGAAAACGTGGAAAATTTGCTCCTAATTGGATTGGGCCTTACATTATCACTCACACTTATGGATCAGGAACTTACCGTTTAGCTTCGCTTAATGGTAAACCTGAGCCTGAACCCCTTAATGCCTTGCATCTTCGGCCATTCTACTTGTTGAATTTAGTGTTATATCACTTCTTATCTACCTTGCGCTCGTCCCTTGAGCTCGTTTACCACCTCATACACTTTGTTTCATGCATCTCAAAATAGAATCAAGCTCACGTGGTTTGGTCATCACCTCTTCTTACAGATGCCTTCCCCTTTTTAGTCTGGTCCATGACTTAAAAGTATCAAAATAACATGTTCTCAATTATACACTTATGGGATATTCTTGAGTCAAACTTCCTACAAAACTAGATGCTTCATGCCAAACAGACATCTAGACATCTAAGTTATACATAGATCGCTCCCTCGAAGGACAAATATGTGCAAAGCCACTTCGATATTATAAATAAATTGCTCCCCAGAAGGACAGCTATGTGCAAAGCCACTTTTGCTACTATAAATAGATCTCCCTTGAAGGACAGCTATACAAAGTCGACCTTTATCGAATCTTCTCACATTGATCACTTCGTGAAGACCTCAAGAACAATAAAATACATATCCCATGTAGACTTCCCGCATCAATCGGTCCATATCCGAGAAAAAAAAAAGATTCAAAAGCACTTTTGAGTCATGGAATTGTCTATTTAGATTTGGTTTTCTTTTGTCGACATAATCACCTTATAACAAATTCTCTGCACCCCATCTCTACCAAACTCACCTCACCATTCACAAAGCAAAAAAACTCAAGGGACGTGACGTATATCCGATATATTGTGATTATACAACTCTTTTCACTTATCGACTTCTCGCATATGCAAGGTACCTAGGGATTCAAGCTCATCCTACGTTAATATGTGGTTTGTTTAGCTCTTTTCAACTATGGGACACTTTTGCCTCTTTTACTCAAATCTAGGATTATGTGTTGACCTTAATCAGGACACAGTTCCCTACTACTTGGGTAAGCAAACTTTCACTTCACCTATACCTACACCAACAACGTCAATCCCTTACCAACACCAACAACATTACCCTACCAATATCAATATTTTTACCAACCGACAAATTGCCTAACCATAACCACATTGCCTGAATTCACCTCTCCCTGGTCCTAAGGGAGAACTACATCGGTCTGAGGCCCCTCCTTGCTTTGTGTAATGGGCTATGTAGGCAACACTTAGGAGACATGGGGTCTCCCAAGGTTAGCTCGACCATCCCCTACCATAACCTATCATGTGTTGTAAATATAAATATTTTTGTGTATTTCTATTTGATCACATTCATCTTTATCCTTTTTCAAAACAAAACATTCAAAACACAACCATTCTTATTATTATCATAACTCAAATCAACATACATATTCAGTTTTATTTAGATGTTTAAACAAATACATCTTCTCTATCATCGACACGCAGGTCAACATCCTTATTTATTCTTCTACCCCTATAAAATTCACTTAGACCCTTGCGCCTCATCCCGAATTAGGTGGTGATCGTGATCGTGATCCTCGACACCACTCACCTGGCCTCTCCATCCTCAAAGGTGCCACTGCTATTGGTTCCTCCCACTGATCCACCAACATCTCCTGTAACATATGAATACGCCCTCTCGCGTGGAGGAATCTTGCCTCTAGTCTCTCCACTCGTAACTACGAAACCTCTAACAATCACGTTGTCTCATTCACTTGTGTTTGAAGCTGGTGAACCAAATCCTGCAGGCGGTCTCTCTCCATTGTAATCACAACTATGTCAAGACGATTGGCCCTCTCACGTACACCTCGTATCTCTGCTACCCACCATAATCTATAAGCCTTTGTCACTCCCGCATCCATTACCTGCGATTGGGTCATTCTCTCTCTGGTCCTTACGGAGGTGTCGACCGGGGAGGTGAGAATGATGCCTCGGCGTCGATCCTCATGTATGGTCTATAAGCCAGGGTATATCCTGAACAAATCCAAATTGTCACCACGCGATCTAGAGGAATCCTCTCGTACTCACCTGGCCTGTGCCCCGCGATCCACCTCAATCGCTCTACACCCCTCAAATCCTCAGCTATGTTCTTTGTCACCATATAGTTCCCGTAAGGCCTCCAACGAATATCCATAATCGTCACCATCTCCCACATCTGCCTATAATACTCGATGTCATTTGTCACGTCCTGGGATCTCGCCTCTTGTTCTGTTTGGACCCATTATCTGAATCCCAACCTCTGCACTCTTGTCTCTCTTTCTGGATTGGTTGGCCTATTGGTCGCACACACACAATGTGCTCATAGGCCCAACAATGTAATAAGTATGCACAATCCAGTGTCATCCTGTGATTTCACCTGCAAGCCCATAAACCCCTGTATAGCTCGGCCAGATATGCGGGTGCCCATGTGAAAGTCACGCTCCTTTCTATCATTTCCCAAATAATACACATCAATACTTTTGGAAATCTTCCCCCATCCGCCCTTGGTAATGCATAATACCCCACCGCTATCATTTATACCACTGCCAACCTTGTTTCCTCAGGGTGTGCTGCATACATTATACCATAAGTGAATGTCAAACCTCACCATGTCAAATCTCATGCGGCTAGACCAAATACTCATTGTTATCGCTCCCGCGCCGCACTTTTCGCCTGCACGATACACCGGTCTTCCTGTAATTGGGAGCCTGAAAATCCTAAACACATCTTCCAACGTCATCGCTCATCTCCCTTGTTGGCATATATAAGGTATTCTTTTACGGATTCCATCTCTCAATCAACGCCTACAACATAACATGATTGTGTGCGATTCGTGAATAATAGCGGATTCCACTTAACCCCACATGGTTTATCAATGCCCACTCAACTGGTGTTACATCTGCTCGGACCCTTGACAACAAAGCTGACACACTATCATTCATCCTCAACCCTGCCTCTGCTTGCATACATCAAATCAACAAACAAACCATTCAATAAATAAAATCCCTAGGTGTTTTTTCTCACATTCTGAATTTCATACGATGAACCGATATCGATTATAGATAACGGATATCGGTTACTTAACCAAAATCATGGTTATCTCTAAACGATATTGGTTCTTTATCGATCCTATACAACTGCATAAAAACACAACCTATGGTAATTATTTTCTCGTTTACCCCTCTCGTACTCTGAAACATACCCGAAACCCCCGCTTACCTACCCCATAACACTCACCCCATCCCAAATCATTGCCTATCACCTTTTCTTTTCATCTTTACCCACTTACCTTCTCTCATCCTATTCATAAAACATGCAAGAATTGAATTACAACCAAAAATTTTACCTCTTGGGAGGCAGCACCTTGCGGTGGAACCTGTCTTCCCTCTCGTCTCGCTTACGGATGCTTCTCCTTGTTCAGCCATGTTTACCACCCTCTTCAATATAACTTGCCTTTCTGCCTTCTTAATCTCAACCCACAATCACTTTACTGTCTCTTTTCTCCTTATCACTTAATTCTCCCATGCAATTACCCGTATCGGTCCAAAACAACAGTAATCGCATCCTCGTATTTAACTTGTTGCATGACTCTAAAAATAAGAACTTAAGTTGCCTCCCAAGATTTTTTATTTTTAGAAAAGCTCGTTTTAGCATAACCGCTATCGGTTACCTAACCGGTATCGGTCATATTGCTACCGACGTCGGTTAGCTAACCGATATCGGTCATATGTCTCATTTTGCTTAAACCTAGGATTTTCTTTATTTTTTGCAAATTTTTGGTGGCGCCCGCCTCTTTTCCCTGCATAAGGACATTGTCATCAATATTTGTCATCAGAATCCCATCAACGCATATACATATCATCAAAAATCCAACTCATCATCTATATACATTAAATTCCAAAACACATGAGACATTTGAATATATACATCAAACCAATTATTATACACACCATGTGGATCCAACTCATCATCTATATACATTAAATTTCAAAAACCATTGACAAAACACATGAGACATTTTAATATATACATCAACCCAATCATTATACACACCATGTGGATCAAAATCATCATCTATATATATCAATGTAAAAATATACAACTTGCCCTGCATGGGGCCTCTGTGATCTAAAAAATACAAAACTGGCACGCAGGCCACTGTCTCTATCAAAATCTCGACTCGGCTCGTAGGCCGGTCTCTCATATCAAAAATATACTCGGCTCGCAGGCCGGTATCAACTATACAAAATGTACTCGGCTCGCAGCCGGTATATACAACCAAAATGAATAAATAAATCATATGTGGGCACGCAGGCCTCTATATACATACTCGGTCAGTAGACCGGTGTCTATATCCAATAAACAAAAGCCCATCTCAGCTCCCAGTGTGTATCGCTCTCTCCCCCCACCAAACCAAAAAGGCCCCCGTCACTCCTAGGCATCATCCACTCAGTATCATCACCGGTCTCTCTCTTTACCCAGGTCGAGGTCAATCGGCTGCGGTGCGGGTAGTGGGGCCTCTACATCATCCTCTGCGAGTCTTGTGGGAAGAGAGGTGGCTCATCCTGTCACAAGCCCAACTGCCGTCGTACCCTCTCTAGGGGTATCCACTCATACTCCCCAGGGCCTCCGTCTAGCTATCCAGAAACTATACTGGATCCAGCGCATCTGTGCTCGGGCTCCTCCTCGGGCTGATGGCCTCTGTAGGGCCTCCATATAATGTCCAGTGCAGGTCAAGCCCTCTAACATATGATGGTAGTAGGCCACATCCCGTCCTGCGAGCACCGCTCGTGGCTGGCCCACGACCCCCAACCACCTCTAAAATCCATATCTATATACTATCTATGGCCCTGGCTGCTGGGGCAGCCCTACTGGTCATATACAGATGATGTGCTCGTACGCCCAGCAGTGTAACAAAAATGTCGAGAAAATACCGAATCGCCTCATACGGCGATAACCCCACAGCTCTCTATATAGCTGCACCAGATACAATGTTGCCCAGGCATAGCATGTATGCTCCTTTACCATCTCGTGCAAAACTCCCATCAAAGCTCGTGGGAAGCGGCCTCCCTCTAAGTCTCGGGAGGGTGAAGCAGGTGATACCTATCATCATCAACACGGCAAGCCGTGTCTCCTATCGGTGTGTGCGATACATATCGCCATAGGTAATGCTCGCGCTGTGATAGGTCAACAATGGGGCATATCCCCGAATACATGCAGGATGTTGTCCATCGCTATCTCCACATCCACTTGGAACACTGCCTCACCTATGATCGGTAGTCTCAGGATGCGATACACATCCTCTAAGGTAATCGTCATCTCTCCAGTAGGGAGATGGAAGACATTGGTTGCCGGATCCCATCTCTCGATGAGGGCAACCATCAGGCTGTGGTCCCTATCCACAGCCCTATACCGCTGGACTCCACCGAGTCCAACCTCTCGCATGATGCCCCACTGCGCTACGGACACATGTGGCCGCATCCGCCTCAATAGAGGGGGCATCCGATCCCGCATCGTGAGCTGCTGGCATGCCTGTAAAAACAACCCACTTCATCAGGCCTACCCTTTACAATAACACCTACCTTAACTCTCTATACCCACTTACCCACCCAACCACAACCCGACTCTACAACACACATCTACACCCACCTATCTTACCCTATACATCTACGATATCCCCTTTACTTATCTCACACCCTACCAACCACCCCGATCTACTCTAGCCATTTACCTATACCCCCTTGAATTTAACACCTCCTACTTCATACACAACACATAACCTATCCTACCCGAACCATTTCCCCCAACAACCCATCCTCCCCCACCCCAATCATCTTTCCTATCACCTCTCCCTCCCGCCCCTTCACCCCTACCAAAAAAAAAAAAAAAGGTACTGACGCGGCCGACATGTGACCGATGCTGCGCCGCTAGTGATCGATGTCGGTCACCTGGTGACCGACATCGGTCACTTTGTCCCCATTCCGGCCAAGCCCAAAACAGCTCGCATAAAAATCTTTTTTTTACCTATTTCTCCCCTTTTACCCACAAGAAAACCCTACAAACCTACCCACCCTGCCTTTTTGGCCTAACTAGCCTACATACCCACTCCATTTTATAAATTACCTCCATTCATTCATTATTTTATTAAAATTAGGATTCCTACCCAAAACCCACATCTAAGTTAAACTCATTCAATTCACATAGGTAGGAGTTCAAAGCCTACCGGTACAACTACACGTCGTCGTGGTGGGATAGGTGGCGGTGGTCCAGCTCCTCCAGCACCTCCTGCTCCTCCTGGCTATGCCATGGCTCCAAATCTCCTCAGCTGGGTCCTCAACCAATCAAACTCTGCCTCCCTTTCATTTGGGGTCTACCAATCACTTACTCCTCCACTTAATCGGAGCCAACTTAGCCTGAAACTCAACAAATTCACTTCACACCTCGAGACTAAAAAAATTGGGTGCTCAAATTCACAAAGTGACAATGACATGCCGTATTTTTCTTTTTATAGGTTTTGACCTATAACCGATACCGGTTATTTCGCGCCCTAGAATACCGGTATCGGTCTTCTAACCGATATCGGTCACACATAACCGATATCGGTTACCAACTTCCTTCCCCTAACTCCTACCCTTATCCACCAATCTCCACTTTTTCCCGCATCACCTACCCCTGGCTTTGCTGACTAGCCTTATTTTGACTTCAATCGGCCCGACCCATGGCCGCAACCAACCATTTGGCCCGACCCACGGCCGCAACCAACCATTTGGCCCGACCCAAGGCCGCAACCAACCATTTGGCCCGACCCAAGAATGCGACCAACCATTGGGCACGACCCAAGGCCGTAACCACCCAACTAGGCCCGACCCAAGGCCGCACCCAACCAATTAGGCCAGACCCACGGCCACAACTAATCAATCAGCCCTGACCCAAGGCCGCACCCAACCAATCAGGCCCGACCCAAGGCCCTCACCAATCGGTCGGCCCGACCCAAGGCTGCACTAATTAAGTACCTCACCCAAAACCCACAAATTACAATTTTATCCACCCATCATGTAACTTTTTGTTCAATCTGGCTCACTGCTTCGTGTTTTAGCATGATTAGGATACTTGACTTGATCGGTCGACCAACTTTGCCTAGGCACAGGACCGTGACGTTTATCTCAACCAAGCCAACCATTTGGTACTACTACTGAACATGCCTAAACGTTCATGTACCTTACCCATTATATCCCTTGGAGCTACTTCCTATGCCTTGGATACCGGATTATATCACCCTTGTTTGGATAAACTATCGACCTTTGCTTATGAATTACTTGTTTACTCTTCAAATCATGTACCCCAATTCGCACTACTACATTTCAACGTGCGTCTGCTTCCTTGAACTTACCCCACCATCTTACCATCAGCTCAACACCATTCACCCTTTATCAACCCTATCCCTGATTTCACGTCGCCTCAATCTGTGATAGATTTGAGGGGATTACCTATACCCTTAACTGGGGCAATCACTTCTTATTAATTGTCAGTGCAACTTTACAACACAAGCTACACAACAACAAGGGGCTAATGTAGACACCAAATTTGTGTCTTACGACACCCTGTGCCCCGCATCTCATTTCACAACCTAACCTCACCACCTAAACCTTGCACAATTATTTATTAATTACCTTATAATTAATAAATCTACATCTCCAAACTTGCCACCTCATTTCGCCACCTCATCATGACCTAGCCCTAACCCTAAACTAACCTAATTAAGACCTATAACTTGGTCTACATCCACACCCATGACTAATTACTCCTCACCCGCACCAAAACCAACCTAATAATGACTTGACCAAGCCCACAACTAATCCCTCGGGAGAAAAGGAGGGAAAGTTGGCTATTTTACTAAAAATAGCCCACTTTGACTTAATCGACATCGGTTCCTACTCAACCGCCGTCGGTTACGTAACCTGCCATCGGTTCCTTGTAAATGGCCTCCCCCAACCAAAAACAAAGGATCGGAATTCATTTGAAAGATCCGAAATTCACTTGGCAGAGCAGAGACAAGTGAAGAAAAGAGAAGAGTTTGTAGAGAAGGACATCGAGCCCAGGACTGCAACTGAGTAACCAGAGCCTAGTGACACTCATCCAAGCATTGGGAGAGAAGATAGCTCACTTTTGATTGTCGGATCATCCCACCTGAGCCCTGCCTTTGCCATCACAATCCTTGGACCTGTATCTTCATCAGGAACTAGTAAGTAGTGTCTTATATGTCTTTAAATAACATTTCTTGAACTTCTGAATCACAGTAATTACAAGTTCACTCATAGATCTACTACCTGGTAGCCCCTGTATCTAACTGTCATTCTTCTACCCTTATATTGCCCCAAGAATAGTCCCCACACTCTCTGAGTCTTATCCATCACCCCATTACCTATCCATAATCATTTTCTAGCCTTATAAACACCATAGCCACCTTATATCCAACCTTTATTAAAAGCCCCTAAATTATCGCCCTTACGATATCGGCTTATTAAGAATCGGTCTTGGTTATACGGTGACCGACATCGGTCAACGTGGCTCAAACCAAAACCAAACTTTCTTTTATTACTTTTTAACAAGGTAATTAAAGAGTAATTTTGCAATAGCCCCTTTGCTATCATTTGTGTTAATTCGTATTTAAAAGGGGAACTGATCACCTTCGAAAGGAAGTCTAATATTTCCTGGTCCTAAGGCAGTTCCCTCATTTATTGTCTAACTAAAATCTGGTGGTCTTGTATTCTTACTTGCGGTAGTCCTTCCTAGACAAAAGGGAGTTCTTCACAATCGATCCGACCTCTCTCTACGGTGCGCGCACACCCTCTCAACATTCAACAGTATTCCTCCTAGCCCTAACCCTTATTTGTTTCTCAAGAGAATGAAAGGATATAAGCAACTCTATTCTAAGAACGGAAACATTCTATAC
Source organism: Taxus wallichiana var. yunnanensis (assembly GCA_018340775.1). NCBI lineage: Eukaryota > Viridiplantae > Streptophyta > Pinopsida > Cupressales > Taxaceae > Taxus > Taxus wallichiana. Next base: position 998,223,453 of record CM031237.1, on the reverse strand, counting down.
GAAACATGACGTGCCATACTACTTGAAGTGATTAGAGGGAATTTCGGTAGTTGATATCATGTGGAGGCCATATGTTGACTATCCATCATACAGAGGCATGGATGAGGAGTTAGAGGAGCTTCAACTACTGAGATGGATACATGGGTGGTGTGTTGGGGAGCATGAGATGATACCCATGGATAGGGTTAGAGGACAATTTGGACTACAGGCAGGATGTGCTCCCACCATTCCCATAATATTATAGAGATGAAATAGAGAGACCCATGTCACAACCACATTTAAGTGTACCTACAAGGCAGGAGGAGAAGGTATGAGATGAGCAGTTGATGATGCAGAGTCACCGATGGATACAAGTCAAAGCTTCATTTTAAGACACCCCTATAAAATTGAAGGTGGAAAATACCTGGCGAATATCCCCGTAACCAGTTTCAGCGAAAGGTGAATTTGACAGTATTCAAAAACAAAATTTTTGCCTGGTTTTTCATGGCTCCAGAGTCCATCAGTGACGTGCGACAACACTAGTTCGTAATGACGCGCGTCACTGGCGCGACACTAGTATGTAATGACGCGCGACATTGGCGCGACACTAGTTCGTAATGACGTGCGACATTGGCGCGACACTAGATCGTAATGACGCGCTACATTGTCACCTCTTTATCGTCAGCGTTAGTGTCTATTAATGACGCGCGACACGCTTTGCTTATTGTGCGTAGCGTCACTACCCCTGATGATGCGCGTCATTTGCTCCTACTGACGCGCATCACTGTCTCCTATTGACGCGCGTCATTAGGGATCATTGTCGCGTGTCGCTTTATGACCTTTGACGCGCAACAAAGCTTCTATTGATGCGCGACACCGTACCCTAATGACGCGCGCCGCACGGAACTGTTGACACGCGTAAGAGGTAATAAATGCGCGCGTGACAATAGGAGGAAGTGACGCGCGTCAGTAGGGGATAGTGTCGCGCATCACTAGGTGCCAGTGTCACGCGCGTCAAATGTCCTAGATGACGCGTGACAAAAGTTAGAGCTGACGCGCGTCAATAGGAGACAGTGACATGCGACAAAGTTAGAGCGACGCCGCGTTAATAGGAGACAGTGGCGCGCATCGGTAGGAGCAAATGACACGCGTCATCAGGAGCCAGTGATGCCCTATTTAGCTTATAAATACCCTTGTGCTGCTCATTTTCTCTTTTCATTTTCCCGTTCTTGAATTTTTGCAGGTCTAAATCGTCGCCAAAGACACAATTACAACTATAATGTCGACTTCACATGCTTCCCAATTGCAAGTTCAAGAAAAAAATCAAGAGAATCCAACTCAATCGATTTCAAGATCAACTACAGAATCCCTTATGCCCTCACATCCATACTTGCTTTAAAGATGTCTTGAGAATATCAAGCTTTGATGGAAGAGTGTGAATTTACTGAGGGGCTCGTGAATATGCCCCATTTCGAAACAGATCCGGATATTTTGAATTACCTTCTGTCATGCTACAATTCAGAGGACGGTATTTTTTATGTGACTCTGAACGATGGCCAAATGTTCCAATTCACTATTGAAGAAAATGACATACATCGGTTTACGGGCCTTCCTTTCAGAAATTTACCAATTGTTACAACCAAGGCAACACTACTGGAAGAAGACAAGAAATTTCTCGAATCAACGTACGGTTTCCATGTTGATTGTAAGTATAATTCGTTTTAATTCATATTTTTTATTGTTTTTTATTCTGATACAATTTGTTATAAATTTATAGTAATTATCACTGTTTCACATTTGCAGCCCATGTCAATAAATCCAGGCGTGGTGTAGATACACAATCAATTGCACACCACTTTCTTGCTGCACTTATTTCATTTTTTCAAGCCAGAATTGTTTTGCAGGGTCGCCAAACAGATATACCAAATTGGGCCATCGCATACATTTGTGCCACTATCTCAAAATGACAATTCGATTGGTGCACATATCTATCCAAAAAAATAAGAACTGACATAATAAATTCAAAACTCTCAGATAAACCTTTCATTTATTCAACAAACTATCTCCTTGGCTTCTACTATGAGGCGCTTTTAAATTTAAAAGATAAAGAAATTCCTACTTGCTCTGATGAGGCTTTGAAGAAATTCTCAATTCCATTTGAAGAACAACAGGTATAAACTATTTAGTTTGTAATTGTATTTCAATTTTCGACATTACAGTGCAGTAATTAAAACTTAAATTTAAATGTTTTGCAGAGAAGATATCTTGAAGCCCTTCCCGGAAAAAAGAAATTATCGAGAGGAAGAGGCCAACAACACGGGAGGCTTCGGGGACTCCCAATCTGAAATGGAAGCTCACTCCTCTCCAAACCCTCAACAGTTTGAACTCGTTAAACGCCAGAGAAGTAATACATTCTCATATATTATTTACAAATTCCAAAGTTGCATATTTATTTTTCAATTTAAATTTTAACCAAAAGAATTGACATTATTTAATATTGATGAATTGCAGGGACTTTGGAACCTTCTTCCCCAACTCACTCCATACAGTCGCATGCATTCATATCTTCTGAACAGCCACTGAGTACAACTCCTACAAGGCCACCCGTAGCACCGAGAAAAACAACCCCTCGACAACAAGGTACAACTTTTCTATAGTACGTTTAATTTCGTAGTTTTGACTTTATGAATTGTTTTAATATTTTTCATTTTTTTCTTGTACTTTTCAGCACATGTCAGTCATGATCAAACCATGGCACCGACACCCACTCAACCATTAATTTTTAAAATGCCAACCAGAGGAACAGTGAAAAAGAACATTGGTAAACGCATGCCTTTTGCTCCGGCCCCTAGTGGGACACTAAACCTTGCCTCCTCGTTTTGAATTCCAACTCTATCACTTGGTGGCTTGCCCAGTGCAATGGGCATATCTATTTTGAACAATATAAATTTAGATGAAGATTATTTGGGCATTGATAGCAATGACCCAACTGGTTTTTTCGATACCCGCGAGATGATTCAAGGCCAGCAGGTATACTTCAAATTTCAATTTTAATATGCTTTACAATTTTGAATTACATTCTGATTTAAATTTATTTATCTAAATCTTGATTAATTTTTTCAAAAATAGGATCAGCCCACCCAAAGGCGAAACAAGGAGTAGTTGATCTTGGTGAAAGCCCCATTCTTCTCCCAGAAGATCGCGCATCGATTCGATAGCGAACAGTTGCCACATTTTCCTTTGGAGAACTTAATTGGTAATGATTGTCAATCCCATATCAGTGAGTTTATTATTCCTCATATCCAACAGCTTATAGAATGGGAGAAAAGGGCTAAAGTTCTTATCAATGAAATTATTGGCAACGGATAGTTTATACGTTGCGATCCGAATCAACCTGCGAAGATGGATTCCTTACTTACCCAAGTAAGATGTGGGACTGTCACGTTTAACAACAACTATAAAGACGACATTTTAGATAAGGCACTAAACAAATTGGAAAATATTAGTGCCGAGGCCTAGGCATATTTTAACAAATGGTCCAAGGACAAGGATTTGGTATCAATCGCAAATGCCGAAAGAGATAGAGCATTGTAAAGTACTATTACATTTAAACAATCATTTTTGTTATTTTGAAATTTTGAATTTACATTAATATTTTATATTGACATTACTCTTTTTGTGCGGTTGAAATATGAAAATTTAAAGAGTCGGCGAAGGTTTTGCAAGTTCACTTGGAAACAAAGAAAGAAAAATTTATTCGCAAAGAAAAATTTGAAGCAAAATATTGTTTTGGTTAACAAACAAAACAATACACTAAAGCGGATAATTAAAGAGCATGGTCTCGACCCTGACATATTATTCAAAGCCAAAGTAGCTTCTGATCCAAATTTGCTGTCGCATGGAGATGCAACAAATCAAGAAGAAAGAATTATAAAAAATCTGGACAGTGCTGCAGAAGATCTTATAAGTTTAGGGGTTATTTCTGGTGTTGGGGAAAGAGGTACATCCACAGTGGAAGAAGCCGTTGGGGAAGAGAGCAGAGTTGAATTGTATAAAGAAAAAGAGGGTTTTGAAAATTAGAAACTTTTATTATTGAGGAAACTTTATATATTGAATTTGAAAACTTCTACTATTGAGTATCTACTATGGTATTTGAATTTAATAATATGGATTTATATAGTCTTTAATTTTAATTGCATTAGATGGTGATTATCATGAATTGTATGTGGACGTAGATGATGAATGCGATAATCGATAATTAATGATAGATGATGATGAAAGACGATGATCAATTTAATGTGTATAATGTAAAATGTAGTGCCTAAATATCTTGTGGGACTTTAATTATCTTGAAAATTATGTTTTTGGGAAAAAATAGCAACTAAGATTTGAAGCAGATCTTTAGGATTTCTCCTTAATAGACTTATGGTGTAGGAAAATTCTATTTTAAAGAGATTCACCTCTATATAAGTTATTAAGTGCATAATCTCTCATTAGAGAGGTTGTTTGACATCCAAAATGGTCAAGACCATTTGTCAGAAAATAACGTTTTGCTGCAAACAATCAAGACCATGGTTTAAAAGATATGGTTTTGTTATCATGGATATTGTTTTGTGTAGAGTAGATTGACAAGTTGCTCTAAATAGTCAAGGTTATGGAATCTACATTAACCAAAGTTGGAATAACCATGTGATTAAAAGATAGGTCAAGCTCGATATAGAACTTTGAAGTTTAATGTAAAACATATAAGGTTGAAGAATCCTATCATTTTTTAATATTTGATAAGGGTGAAGAATAATTGTGGATTAGAACTGGGAGGCTATAAGTTGGAATAATTTTGAGTGTGTAAGAAAATATTGAAGGTTGTAAACTAGATCATAGCAAACTATGTGTGTAGATTTTTATTAGATAAAGACTCTGTCAAGTTGATTTAAATAGTTGTGATTAGTGTAGATTTGGGTGGGTGACTATAGGATATGGAAGATAGCATTAGAATTGAGTTTGAATAACTTCGTGTTAGAGGATGATCATTATAAGTCTAAAAATAGATCTATTTCTTCATGGAGAAATCTGAAGAAGTGATGGATCTATGACAAAGCAGGGAATTTTAGGAAGAGTGTCAGGACTTATATTTATAATAGTATAATGTATTGTTTAATAGTTTATCCCACGCTAAAAAAATATATCAAAGGATTTTGCACATATAAAAAATAAATTAAATATAATTCTAAGAAATCAAGAAAGAATCATCACTGGTAAGAAATTAAACATAATTGCAAATATGATAGGGTTTAGCTTACCTCTTGCGTATTAGATTGCTGTGAAATCATCAAGGGTAACGTGCTAGATCTTTGTTTTACCTGACATTGTAGATAGAGGGGTGAGTTGCTCGACATTGTATCGATCCCGAGAAGTGCCAAAACATCTTTAAATATATAGACCAACAATATCTTTAAATAAATGATAACAAGAGCTGAAAAAATGTAAAGTAACAAACAATAAGATTATGTTGAAGAAGATACCTATTTAAAATTGAAATCATCCCCGGTAATGTGCTAGATCTTTGTCTTAAAAAAATTCAACACAAAAAATGGATTAGTAGATAGATGGGTGAGTTGCCTGACATTGTCATTCCCGAGAAGTAACAGCTTCCTCGGATGGATGTCAACCCACGTTTTCAAAAAATAAAATATTGTATTTAACTAAATGTAAATACATAGACATCTTTAATGATAACCAGAGCTGAAAAAAATGAATAGTAACAAACAATAAGATTAAGGGGAAAAAGATACCTCCTTAAAGTTGAAATCATCACTGCCACTGGTAATGAGCTATATCTATGTTTCAAAAAAACCCAACACAAGAAATGGATTAGTAGATAAATGGGTGAATTGCCTGACATTTTTAGTATATAGACCTGTAACATCTTTAATGAAAACCAGAGCTGAAAAAATGAATAGTAATAAACAATAAGATTAAGGGGAAAAAGATACCTGCTTAAAGTTGAAATCATCACTGCCACTGGTAATGAGCTAGATCTGTGTTTTAAAAAAACCCAACATGAGAAATGAATTAGTAGATAGATGGGTGAATTGCCTGACATTTTTAGTATATAGACCTGTAACATCTTTAGGAAAACCCATGGTTAACCAAAACATGAAATGTGTATAGGAGTGTCTTTTAGTGCTTCATGCCAAATTTAATTAGATTTTGAAATGAGTATTTAAACTTATTCAAGTTTTTATAAAACTCGATCGCTTAGAAATGTAGACTAAACAACCTGTCTTCTTAGCATCCAAGAAGTTAATTTTGTATAGGATTCACATCTCGAGATATTGTAAAATGTTTTGGGGAAAATGGATCAGTATCAAAATATGTTGTATAGGATTCACATCTTGAGATTCTCTCTTCAGGACTGCTTCTTGGAGTGGTTGAATTAAAATATGTCTCTTTTTTTTCAAAATTTTAAGGTGGTGCATATGATCATAGCTCAATAAGGTTGTTTACATATCATGTTAGTTACAAGAATGAGGTTTGAAAGATACAATAAGGGTAAAGTGATCAAAATTGTTGTGTAACGGAAAGTTGTTTTTACTTTCTTCTAATTATCATTGTTGAGCTGATGAAATACTTGGTTGACCATTGCAAGGAGTATCAAAGTATAAAATTCCTGCTACCACCTTGTTTTGTTTTCCTTTGCTGAAGATACAATGTTGAAGTGTATGTTTGAAGACAATTTTTTTGAAGCTCCCCCATTTCTATGCCTTGAATTGATTAATCATGATCTTCTTGAAGTACAATTGATAAAATCAAGTGTCTCAAATATTGAAATTTTTTTTACAGCTCAACATAAAGTTCTCTGTGCAAGATTGGATCATCTTAAAAAGGTAACATTGTGTAAATTTTGTCAACAGTGCCCTTACTGGTACCTCATCTCAAACTCAGTCTTAGCATATATCATGAAGTTTCTTTTTGAACTTATTAAACAAGACCCTATATCATCATCAAGTACACACCAAACACTGTTTCTTTGGTTTGGGGATAAATTTGAAGGCTTCATCTCAATTGGCTGCATTGCAAACATGAAGGGAATTTCCTCTAGAGCAAAAGAGGTGAAAACTTCGAATTCCATTAAATTTTGGATAAGAAATCAATTATTTGGTAGTCTCAGGCTTTCTCAATGGAACGTCAATGGTCTTGACCGACGCGCGTCAATGGTCTTGACCGACACGCGACACTCCCCGCTAATGACGCACGTCACTGGCACCTAATGACGCGCGTCACTGGCACCTAATGACGCGCGGCGTCATCGGCGCCCAATGACGCGCATCACCGCTCCTAATGACGCGTCATCGCGCACACGCGCTGGCAATCGCACCTGGACGCGCACATCGCACCTAATGATGCGCCTCGCGGCACCTAATGACGCGCGCGTCATCGGCTCTTAATGACACGCGTCACTGGCTTCTAGTGACGCGCGTCACTGGATCCTAGTGACGCGCATCACTGGATTCTATTGACGCGCGTCACTTTCTACTTTTGACGCGCGTCGCTCACTCCTATTGTCGCGCGTCAGCTAGAACCTTTGACACGCGTCAAGTGAAGCCATTGACGCCCAATTTAGCCTATAAATACCCTTCAACCGGTCATTTTCTCGTTTTCACCTTCCAGCTCTAGATTTTTTGCAGGTATCGATGCTTCCCAACTCCAAGTTCAGTAACAAAAATCAAGAGAATCCAATTCAATCAATTTCCAAGATCAACTACAGGAATCCCTTATGCCCTCACATCCATACTATTAATATGCCCCATTTCGAAACAGATCCGGATATTTTGAATTACTTTCTGTCATCCTACAATTCAGAGGACGGCATTTTTTATGTGACTCTGAATGATGGCCAAATTTTTCAATTCAGTATCGAAGCAAATGACATCCATCGGTTTACGGGCCTTTCGTTCAAAAATTTACCAATTGTTACAACCAAGGCAACACTCATGGAAGAAAAGAATTTTCTCGAATCAACGTTCGGTTTCCATGTTGATTGTAAGTATAATTCCTTTTAATTCATATTTTTTATTCTGATACAATTTGCTGTTATAAATTTATAGTAATTTTCACTGTTTCGCATTTGCAGCCCATGTCAATAAATAAAAGGCGTGGTGTCTAATATGTAACATTTCTGAGTACATGTAATTTTTGCAATGCTAGTGTCTAAGATGAGCTTTGTAACTTTGATTGACTTGATGAGTGCAGTGGAAAAGTTTAAACAAAAAAAAGATCTTAAGAAAACTGATGGAACCAAGAAGGGGAAATTAATTGATGTTCCCAAACTTGATGATGCAAATCAATCAAGGGGGAAGAATTCTGATCAATGTACTTTAATATTAACAAAGGGTGACTCACCAAGGCTCTTCTTTGTAAGTGTTTGTGGATTGAATCGGGAAATGTGAATACTCGAATTTGGTAGTATTGTGACATGTTTCGACATCACTTTCCAATTTAATTTTTGTTATTTTAGTTATCTTTATTCTATCAAGTGGCGGGAATATCTATTTTTGGTCAATATTATTATGGCGTGTTTCCTCTCAAAGGTAAGCCGCTTTCAATGTTGGGGAAGCTACCACTCACCAACAAATGGAGGATAAAGAGATAGTAAATATAAAAAAACTTTTTCTATAGGAAGATAAAATATATGACAGCATTAAATCTTTAAGATATGGCCATCGATGATAATGATGTGACTGTACATGATCTTTGTATAAGCGTGTTTAGTTTTACGCTTAATTGATCAATTTCATACACCATACACGCCATCACTGCTTAAAATTCCTTCATTTGTTGTGGAATTTATCACTCCTATTGTCAGGGTAATTGTTACCCTTGTATATTTTGTTGAGTGTATTGAGACTCTTTATATTTGTTTTTAAGCCTTCGGATGTTATTTATCTCCATGTCTAATTTTGGCACATGTTGATGTAGGCAACTCACAAAAATGGAAATGTGTTATCTTTTTACACAATTCCTGAGTATGAAGCTTGGAGAGAATCATTGAGTGGATCGATAACTGGCTGGACCATATAGTACTACAAAGTAATGCTAGTTTGTTTTCTCTTTATATGTTTTCAAGTTCTGGTTTTGTTCACTTGCTGATTAGGTATCACTTGTTGCTTGGACCATACAGGGTTTTGGCACAAGTACTTCTAAAGAGGGCAAGGAGTATTTCATACAACTAGACAAGCACAAAAAAGATAGATTCAGCTTATAGAATGGGAGAGAAGGGCTAAGGTTCTTATCAATGAGATTATTAGTCGTTATGAAAATTATTGGCAACGGATAGTTTGAACGCTGCAGCTGATCCAAATTTGTTGTCGCATGGAGATTTCTTGTTTTGGGGAAGGAGGTACAGCCACAGTGGAAGAAGCCGTTGGGGAAGAGTGCAGAGTAGAATTGGATAAAGAAAGAGAGGGTTTTGAAAACTAGAAACTTTTATTATTGAGGAAACTTTAAATATTGAATTTGAAAACTTCTACAATTGAGTATGTACTATGGTTTTTGAATTTAATTATATGGATTTATATACAATCTTTAATTTTAATTGCATTAGATGGTGATTATCATGAATTATATGTATGTTTCTTGTTTACTTGAGTTGTCATGAATTGTATGTGGACGTAGATGATGAATGATGATAATTGATAATTAATGATAGATGATGATGAAAGACGATGATCAATTTAATGTGGACGTAGATTTATCATCAAGCACAGTAATTCTTCTCCTCTAGACTTTTGAACTTGTTTTAAGATAATTATTCTCTACACTTGTAACGATATGATTAGAATGGATAGAATTGTAATGATATAATTATGAATTATTTTAAAAAACGAAGTTGTTTTAATAAATTTAAAATTAGATAAATAATTGTATTAATAATAATTGTAGTGTCAGGACTCAGGATATGATAATGATATGGTGATGATATGATATAGGGGTGAGTTGCCTGACATTGTCAGTCCTGTCTCCTGAGAAGTGCCAGCAACATCTTTAAATATATAGACCAACAATATCTTTAAATAAATGTAAATATATAGAATTAGACTTGTAACGTCTTTAATGATAACAAGAGCTGAAAAAATGTAAAGTAACAATCGATAAGATTATGTTGAAGAAGATACCTATTTAAAATTGAAATCATCACCGGTAATGTGCTAGATCTTTGTCTTAAAAAAAATTCAACACAAAAAATGGATTAGTAGATAGATGGGTGAGTTGCCTGACATTGTCAGTCCCGAGAAGTAACAGCTTCCTCGGACGGATGTCAACCCACGTTTTCAAAAAGTAAAAATGTTGTATTTAACTAAATGTAAATACATACACCTGTAACATCTTTAATGATAACTAGAGCTGAAAAAATGAATAGTAACAAACAATAAAATTATGTTGAAGAAGATACCTATTTAAAATTGAAATCATCACTGGTAATGTGCTAGATCTTTGTCTTAAAAAAATTCAACACAAAAAATGGATTAGTAGATAAGTGGGTGAGTTGCCTGACATTGTCAATCCCGAAAAGTAACTTCCTCGGATGGATGTCAACCCACATTTTCAAAAAGTAAAAATATTGTATTTAACTAAATGTAAATACATACACCTGTAACATCTTTAATGATAACCAGAGCTGAATAAATGAATAGTAACAAACAATAAGATTAAGGGGAAAAAGATACCTCCTTAAAGTTGAAATCATCATTGCCACTGGTAATGAGCTAGATCTGTGCTTTAAAAAAACCCAACACGAGAAATGTATTAGTAGATAGATGGGTGAATTTCCTGACATTTTTAGTATATAGACCTGTAACATCTTTAATGATAAAGATAAAAGATAGATAGATAAAGAAGATACCTATTTAAAGTTGAAACAATCCATTATCAATAGCTTCATCAAAGTCGATGTTGTCTTCATGGTAGAATGTGACAAAGAGCCAATTACACTCTCAAGGTTGGGAATATTTGTACTTGGAGTTGTATTATTCACACCTCTTCTTTCGCAAAGGGAATTCCAATGTACAATTGCTCTGTCGAACGGAAAGGTTTCGATGGAGTATCGAGAAACATAACACCTCATGCAGCTTTCCAGATTTTTATCCAACCTGTTTCTCAGTTTTGATTTTATAAATGACAATGCACTGAAAACCCTTTCATCCTCCACAAACCCCAAAATCATTGTTTGGCATAACTCATATAATCTAAAGTATTCACTGATATCTTCTTGTAAAATAGAACTTTGATAGATTCCTCGCCACAGCCTTGTAATAGCTCCACTTTCAGAAGGTTGATCTAAATTCTTATATTGGTTCCTCATTGTTGTTGCAAAAATTTGTTAATCGAGACTTTAATAAATCGGCATTCAAGTATACCTTTGATTTCCACACCCTTGAGCTCGACGTCTTTGTAAATTGTTCCATTATTGTACCCATTGATTTATGGAAATGCTTATCGACAAAGTCTCGCATGGCCACCTTCGATATTCCAAAAATTAGGATTCATCACACCCATGGCTTCCAAATTTTATCTTTACGAAACGTTCCCTAATTTCGATGACAAGGTTTCAATTTTTTTAAGCTTTATTCTTGTTTCAACTATAATAGACTCAAACAAATTACGTGTCACGAACATCTTCTCGTTTCGATCCTCGTAATAGCTTGACGTTTTTGCAAAATGTGCACATGTATTTCCCTCCCATTAAAGTGATGCGAGGTGATCGTGGATATTAAATCTCAAAAAGGTGTTAGGATTTTTAAGATCTAATAAATCTCTCCAATTTTCAAAAACAGGTGCATCAAAACTATCATTGGAACAAGACAATATATCAAGACTTTGACATACCATTTTCCTCATCTAGTATAAAATCCACAATATAGATTAATCTACCCTATGCATGCTTCATCAGTGTATTGATCTCCTTTAACATTGGAAGAATACCAACCAATGTAAGCAATGTCTCCAAATCGCTTAAACGGAACAACAAGTCCCTCCCTCTATCAACTTCATGACGGTATTTGTGCATGAAACCAACCAATGAAGGATACTCCTCACGAACTCTGCGTGCGCAGTTCATACAAAGAGATCCATCTAGTCTCCACATCCTTCGAAGTTTTTGCCATCTGTAATTCCAATTGCAAATTTTGGAACTTGAGAAAACGCTTTGGGTTGCTTGACATATAGGCATGAAGTTCTCTTATAAGGTCTTCTAATTTAGCAACATTTTCGTGGTTTCTTACCATTTTATACGCTAAATTCATTCTCATGAGCCATACAAGTGAATTGGTAGCATATATGGGGCCACCGTTGTTTTTAATCTAACACAGAGCCTGTTCGGTGACCCTACATGACGAGATGCACCATCTCGCTCCAACGCATACCAACTTCGTAGCAATTTCATAATCAGGTCATACCAAAGACATCTTTCAAATGAGAAACAACTATTTTATATAGGTTTTCGGCATTGCAATTTTCAACCATTTTCATAACACCCAATAGATGAGGTGTCCTTATATGATTTTCTAAAGTATAGATGTGGATACATACCCATGCGGTGTTGTCGACTGCTGTCACTTCATCAATTGAAAGAGAGATAAAGTTTGCTTTTTTTACATTCTCTTTCAAATCTTCCTTCTCTATCATCGAGAGGCATTTTGCCATTTCCCATCCACTACTCTCAAACCAATGAGACTGAGGTACATTCAGCATTCCGTTAAATTGATACAAAACTTTGAAATCGAGGAAATCTGAAATCGCTCTTCCTTTTTAAGTATTTGAAAAGAGTAGAGAATTGTATGAATTTTGCATGTAGATTTGTTTCTTTCATCTTACCAATATGCGATGTGATCGTTCCTCCCTTTTCCAAAGATGTCTCAGTGTTTTTTCTCGCTCTGCCTCATATTCCATCACGTATCTAACATGCATGCATTCTTTTTCGCTTTCCACCTATGTGTTTTGATTTTCTCGCCATCCGCCCCGTTACATTCTGATTAAATATTGTTTTCCACAATGTTTTTCTATAGTGTCCAAATTTGAGTTGCATTTTTGTTGCTTTCCCAATTTCCACGTACATATTTTACATGTACATTCGGATGGGATTTCTTCTAATTAGATGATTATACAGTTCAATAAACGGAAATTTAGTTGCCCAATCAAACTTGTATGTCCCGCCAATGGTCCACATATTCTTGTTCGTTTTAATGCTTTACTTTTTTAGTAGAATTTTGAGCAATATCACAATCACCGGTTTCCTCTTTCTTGGACCGGAGTTTGATTTTGATTTATGTCTTCCATTTTGTTTGAGTGTTTGTATACGTGATATCTAGCCGCACTTCTGGTTGCACCCAACAGAACAATATCTTCAAGATCTGGCATATTATCGTAGGTTTCATTTGTTTGACTTTGATACTGTGCAGAATGCATGTCCACCTCAATAATTCCTTCCACATAGTCAGTATTCTGATTCTTTGTGGTGGCATCTATATGATTGGTATTTACAATATCTATATCCGCAGAGTTTCCAAAATACTTGAAGAGTGATTTCTGAGATTTCTTACTTACTTTTAGGTTATTCGTATTCTTTGAGCTGGCACCTTCCATTATTCTGAAAAGAGTCCTGCGTCAGCAAAAGAACCAAGTAGCGACTCTGTCTGGTCTGAGGTCTTGTCACACGTCCACTGTCTGAGGTCGCGCGTCCACTCTCTTAATATACTGTCGCGCGTCAACACTGCCCAAGTCGCGTCGAACACTCTTTTTGCACGTCGGTATAGCTCTTATCGCGTCAAGATAACTCTTGTCGCTGCGTCCGCATGCTGACTCTTGTCGCGCATCAAGACATGCTCTTATCGCGCGTCAACAATCACAAAGCAATAAATGAATATGAATCTCTGGTGCTCAAGGGTATGCGAGTTCAAATTTCACAGTATTGGTAATTTGGTAAGCTACTTGAGGTATACTACGCGGCGAATCACCTAGGTTTTTATAGGAGATGTTTTCAAATGAAGGCGAAGCCGACCCCCCAAAAAAAATATACTATATATTTTAGGCGAACAGGACACCGACCCACTCCGAATAATTCGCCTTTTCAAATTTTCCTAAAATGAAATTTTCGCCATATTACGAATATTCGCCGCTAAAATTATCCCTATTTCCCCATGTGCTTTATAGACCACCCGCAAACTCCATTTTGGAAATTCACGGAACACTTCAATTGAGAAGTCATTGGAACACTACAAATAATGTTTCATGGCTTATATCGTTAGTCACTTCTAAACTTCAATTTTTCTTCCTCCTCGTGGCTTCTCACCTTTAGCAAACTTGCATCATGACATCTAAGGAGTAAAACCCATATCTTACTTTTTTGCATGGAGTCTTGTTTTTAGTGAAAATCCACCTCGGTCTCCTCTTCACCATTCTTTTGTTCCACGGACTTGGAGAGTACATAGAACATTGAATTCTGAAATCTGCACAACATTGAGATATAGTGTTCTACGACTTTTAAGCCAAAATCATTTTGGAAGTTACTTAAATAGCTTGGGGGGTTATTTTGGATAACATTTGATTCTTATTCCTTTCTCCAAAATGGTAGAGAGTTTGATTTATAGTTAGAGAACGATAGATTCAATGGCTATAATGAAGCCATGATGGATTTAGATCAATGGTTGAGATTGATTTGGGAGTTGAGGATGAGGAAGTTTTTATAGATGTGAGAGATTTCAACAACTTTAAATTCATGTAAGGTAGTATAAGATGAAGGTTCTAGAGATGGAAAACTCTAGAAAAGTATTTGATTAGGTTAGGTTAATGATGATTATATAAGAGAATAGTTGGAGGATTTGTAGGGAGGCGAGGAGGGTAAGTGGAGGTAGGTAGCTAGGAATTTTAAATTCCAAAAATATGAGATGGTGTGATTAGGTGATTGATTAGAGAAATTAATCATGATGAATGAGTATGTGGAATGTTGTAGGTTAGATGTGATGAAGGGATAATTAGTAAGAGGCATTAATTGATGAGGGGGAAGTTTGTTTATTCCACTAATTATGTTTAATGTGTGCACATGTCTCGTGAAGTATGTATTTATGCCTACTCACCTCACATATGCTATCACCCTTAGTGGAAGTGTCACCTTTAGAGGAAGTGTCACCCTTAGTTGGGCCAATAAGATAAAAGGAGATATCTCTTTTTGGAGTCAGTATATACCATCATATATGTACATTGTAAATTACTTTTCGCAAATACTTTTTGCAATTCATTCTCAAATCAATAAATTTTAGTCTCTTTACATATTAAGTTTTTTATTTTGGTGTGAGCCATACTAAAAATCTATAATGTTATAAGCCTCTACCAATCTTTCACATTATTAAAGGAAAGACCTTCTAAATGGTAGGAGAAAACAAATAACATGAATCCACCTCTTATTAGCCTTTTTGTCACGTTTGTATAATAATATTGTCTTGTCTTTATATAACTATTTAGTCCTAATTTGTAGCCGCTTACTCTTTTATTTGTAGTCTAGTGTCTCTTATAACATATTTTAACACCGCCTTTTTTTTATGAATAATTTATATTATTATTTTAAAATAATATAAATCTATTTAAGCCCTTTTAAAATAAAAATAAAAATATCAAACACTAACGAGTGAATCGATTCCCACACACGAAAATAAAATAAAATTTACTTTATAGCTTCGCATTGATTTTTGATTTGAACCTATTGATATTTTAATAGACATCATATTAGATTGTAAAAATTTGATACATCATAAAATTAATATATCAAAGGAAATATACATATGATACTCCAATCTACTCATCAATTTTCATTTTAAATCCAAAAAAAAAAACATTTCTAAAAAT
The DNA here is from genome assembly GCA_018340775.1 of Taxus wallichiana var. yunnanensis. Taxonomy (NCBI): domain Eukaryota; kingdom Viridiplantae; phylum Streptophyta; class Pinopsida; order Cupressales; family Taxaceae; genus Taxus; species Taxus wallichiana. The sequence goes on along the minus strand of CM031237.1, from coordinate 998,207,577 downwards.
TGTTTTTTAAAATTTTTATAATACATTATAATTAAAGGCTTCATTATAATATTAGAGAATAACTTTGAAACACCATGGTACCCAACATAAATGTGTTTATGTGCTGCTACCAATATATAAATTCCATTTACTTGAAGTGATATTAAGCTCAATGTAAGGACTATATTTTTAGAAGTGGGTGCTTTGCTTTGGTGTATGTCTTCTCGGGGCAGGGGGCGGGGTAAAGCATGTGCTAAAATATATATTTTTGAGTAATTAATTGTTATTATTATTTGTTTGTCTCTTTTTCCCTTTTTAGGTGAATATTTAAGTACTTAAAGTTGTAAACTTTTAATATAAAGTGATAATGTGAATGTTATTGATCAATTTTTGGAAGAGCATGTAAATACGTCATTCTATATATTATCGTTAAATTAAGAAACCCATGTTCTAATTTTTCAAATGATAGTGATAGTGAAACATAAAGATGAGCGCGACACCTTAATGTATATCAATTAATTATTATAGTAGTAGAACAACAATTGTTATTATATATTGTCAAATTAAGTCTACTAACTAATCAAATTACTATAAGATTAATTATGGGTATTATACATCATGTTTTACATTTTTTAATTTATTTTATTTTTGATATATATATTCTAAATTGATTTAATAGAAATCTTGTGTTTTAGATTATGTGTTAACATATTATCTCCTTTGTAAGGTTTAACTATAAAAAATTCGTCCATGTAAATTCCATATATATATATATATATATATATATATATGGAATTTACATGGACACTTGTTTGTTTGTCACAAGAAATTTCAAAGTGATTGTTTTGAATATTTCATATATCACATTGATCAATAATCGTATTGCCTTCTTCTCTAAGAGTTTTCCTATGATCGATGTATAAAATGATCATCAAACAATTGAACTCCAAATTCCACCATATGGCCAAGATATTACAATTAAATTTTTTGAAGTAAAGGGGAAAAAACTTCTAAAATATAGTATAATGGATGCCAAAATTAAACTTGAAATTATCGTATAAAAATCAAATGAATGTCAATTTTGAAATCTAAAATTAATTGTTAACCATAAACACTACATCATCAACCACCCAATTGCTATTCCATAACCCACATATTCCAACAAATATACCATGTACAATTGCCTCTAAATACACGCCTTACTACCTTAAGTTGGATATGCCTCTTTAGTACATCTTGGAATTTGCTTCGATGACTCTAAAAACATTATTCGATCAAAACTAATAATCACACATTAGTTTGTTGTTTAAGTCATAAACCTCAATATATTATAATCCTTATGTCGATAGGGATAACGCCACAATGGAAGTGACCTTCTTACTAATATAATGGTTGATTGGTGCTTGGATGAGTATGCTTGCTTACTTGGTTTCTCATCACTTCCTCTATGATGATAACAGTCGAATTCCTCTTCTTTATATATTACCTATCTACTACTTTGAGATAATTTTCTTATAGCAATAAGAGAGCAATTATTTGATGCATGTTGCACCATAAAAGTTAAAGTTATAGATAAGCAAAGCTTCCTTTGTCATTGTGAAAAACATTGTTTGGAGTAACGATTTTGGTTATGATGTTAAGAGAGAAGTGAAATTATATTTATGGTGTTGGGCATAAATTTAAAGATAATTGAATATGATATATTTTTGGATAATGAAGCTAAAAAAAAAGACGACAAAACTTAGTAAACAAACATATTATAGTAGTAGGTATTATATTTAATAATTATCAATGAAGTGTTGCAATTTGATGTAAATCCAATTATTTATACTATAGTTTTTATATGATCTTCATTAAATTTTCAATTAATTCCATATTTAATAACATAAAATGATTAGTAAATAATATATGGTAGTCAATGGGCATTAGTTTATTTGTGAAGTTGTTTGGCTTAGAAAGAACCCACCTAAAATCAATTATTGGTAAGTGTAAATGCCCAAACACTAAAATATGATGAGACTAAGATCGTAATCCAAACAATATGATCTAAAAAAAAGAAAAAATCAAACCTACAAAACATTTATAAAAAAAAAAAGTGTAATATAAGACAACAAATACTTAATTTATTAAATTTTAATCATACTTAAAAAGAAAAAAAAACATTATGAGTTACAATTGATATCTGATTTGCATTTAATTGATATTCAATAGACATCATATTATAAAATTAATACATAAAAGGAAAGATACATATGATACTCCAATGTACTCATCAACTTGCTTAGAAGAATAGTCTTTAAAAAGTCGTTGTCCACATTTTATTTTTTACAATACATTACTATTAAAGGCTTCATCATAGTTGTTGCTCAATAATGGCCTCTTAATATGTTAGTAATAGAGAATACCTTAAAAACAATAAAAAGTATTAAAACATTAAAAAATCATAGGCAACCATGGTGGTTAGTGAATAATAGTAGCCTTCTCATAGGTCCAAACTTGGTTGAGTTCAATACTCAACATACATGTGTTTTATTTTTCTTGGTTGGTGGAGTATTCAACATAAATGTGTTTTTGTGCTGCTTAACAATATTAAAGTTCGATAGACTTATTTGCCCTTCCGAGTCAATGTAATGACTACTTAGTATGGTTGATGTGCTTGGTAAAACCTGTAATTAGAGATTTTTAAACAAGATTTTCTTGGATTATTTTAACTAATTAATATAGACATTTGTTTGATTATGAGGGAGAAATTTTAATTTTAAAATTAATAATCATTTGGTCATCAATAATTATATATAATTATTTAAAAATATTAAGAAATATCAATTTAAAGATTTTTATTATGAAGTTTTTGTATATTAAAGATTGATAATTGTAGTAATTTCCTTCTCAAAATCTCATTAATTAGTGACAAATGGTATTAATGTAGCTCCACCATTTTCTTGGGTTTGAAAGACAAAATAAAATTAGCCTCCAAATTTTATCATATGATCAAGATATTATAATTGCTTTCTCAAAACAAAAACAAAAATCTTATAACCCAGAGTTGAATGGATGTTTAACATAAGGAAAATCTTATAGATGAGAGTTGAATGGATGTTAAATATAAGATTAAAATTAACCTATACCAATTGTCAAATTTAAAGTCTAAAATTAATTTTTACCCACTCACGAAAACTATAGCCTCTACCACCCTACCACAACAATACAACGTCATTAGTAATAGTATAAATATCAATCTCAACACTTATCTTAAATTTTCTATATAATATATTGATTAACAACTTCCTTATTTTTAAAAAGAAATCTTAGGGATTAATGGGACAAAAACATTTACAGGAAAAAGAGACTCCAAAATTATGAATAACAGTCAAATAAATGTCAAAAATAAGATCAACATTACATCTTAATGATTAAATAAAAAATAATTATTGATCCTCTATGCATGAAACATTACAACCCCACTACCACAGAGAAATATCATTGTAAAAAAGTCTATGATATAATCAAAAATTAAAAAAACACAATTTACTAATGATGTGAAATTTGAGGGGGTCACTAAACTGGTCGAAGTCGTTTTCTTTATAGTACATTTTAAAGATATTTCTGTGGTAGCAGTAAGATTACAATTATTTGATGGCATGTTGCATCATGAAAAGCTAAAATTATAGATAAGCAATACTCACTCTATGATTGTTAAAACGCTTTGCCTAGTTTTGTGAATTTGGTTGTGATATTGACCTCAAAGAAAGTAATACAGTGAAATTAAATTTATGGTATTGGGTGCACACAGACTGAAACAATGTAATTAGTGGTTATCAATGGAGTGGAGTGTAGGTTCCTGACCTCCAATTTTTTTCTACTGTATGTGGTAGGTAATGATAACACTAAAAATAAAAATAATAGTGGGAAGTTGAGGGTCAAAGAGTCCTGTGGAGCAGGAGATGAAAGGTGACTAGGAAACCTGATTGCTTGTGGGAAGGTACCTGATGTAGAAATATATAAATATATATATGTGTATATGTATATATAACTGGATGACAAAGAACTGTGTTGTCTGACACGGAGGAAGAGTGTTTTAAGATTATTAGTAAGGAGGGCATGCTCACTTGTCTTGTAAGCTAAATCAAAGCAATACAAGGAAGGCAGATAGATAGATTATTGAAGCTCTGGGTAGCTACTGTTTCCTCCCATCATTTCCATCAATCATCTTCCATTCATGCATATCTATTATCTCCATTGCTGTATATAGGGTGGAGTTTTACTGCAACAAGAAAGGCAGAAGCTCATATGTCAAACTTGTGATCCATTATCAAGCCCTCTCTGCATAAAAAGTACTTGAAGGATATTTTTACATATTCCTCTTACAATGTCAACCATGTCATACAATCCCCATGCTTCCTCTGATTGGCTTCTCCACACTTCTGCTGTGGACTTGCAAGGCCATCAGCAGCAACCACACCTGTTTTTCTGGGAACCCAGTTTTGTTGTGGGCTCGGATAGCTCTATCAGACCTTGTACTGATAAACCCAATCTCTTTACAACACTGCCCTCAGGCTCAAGCCAATACACAAGCCTCTGGGACTCGGCAAGGTTCTACCACAAGCAGCAGCCTATTAGCCCTTTAATTTTAAGGGCCAGTGAGCGAGACTGCTTTGAAAACAAGAGCATGGGGTATTCCTATTCTGATGGTTTGTCATCCATGTCCACTCTCACAGAAGAGAAATGTGTTCTGGATGGTCTGTATCAGGGATTTGATGCGGAAGAAGGCATTGTCCCAAGCAAGGCCTTTGATGAGCTCTCAATCCCTCCATTTTTTGAAGATGGTATTGATGATATCCCCTTTTTAGTCACTGCCCAAGCTAACTGCAGTCCTTCTAACCATTCGGATGCTGTTGGATCCAGCAGCTCAGGTAGCTTACATTCGCCTCTGGATCAATTTAACAGCGAGTTTAGAGAATGCCCATCTGAGTTCCAGGCTATTTTGGGTCTCCCGGAGCCCCCTGCTGGCCCAAGAGGACCTTGTCCAAATTCTTATCAAATGCGCAGAGGCCTCCTCAGAGGGACACCATGAAATTCTGTACTCTCTGCTTGCGAAGCTGCAAGAATTCTCTTCCCCATTTGGAGACCCCCTGCAGAGGATATCCTTCTATGCAAGTGAGGCTCTGAAGAAGCACAGTGTCAAGCAGGGGAGAAGCGAGGGAAAAAATGGTGTGAAATCTTGCCTGGAAGATGATTTAGCTTACCAAGCCTTGTATCAGCTTCTTCCATATCACAAATTTCTCCATTTCACTGGCAACCAGGCAATACTGGAGGCTGTGGGGAGTGCCTCTCATATCCATATCATTGACCTCGAGATCAGGCAGGGCTTGCAGTGGCCTAGTTTCTTACAATCTTTGTCCCTCAGGCCTGGAGGCCCCCAAAGCTGCTAAAGATTACTGCCATAGGAAATGACGAGAAGAGATTGAAGCAGACAGGGAGGCGTCTACTGGAGTTTGCTCAATCAATGGGTATTGAATTTTCTTTCACCCCTTAATTGCAGAAATGGAAGAACTGGATGAATCTGCCTTCAGTATAGAAGCCCACGAGACTGTAGCTGTGAATTGCTCTGTAGTCCTCAACCGAATGCTCTGCAAATCAGGTAAAATCCACGGGCTCTTGGCATTGCTGAGAAGGTTGAATCCTGTAATCCTTACTGTAATGGAAATTGAAAGCAATCAGAACATGCCTTCTCCTGTGGCCCGGTTCCTCCAGTGTCTCATTTTCCTTAGGGTTGTATTCCACTCCATTGAGGCCTCCTTGGAGAGAAATAACCCTGAAAGAGTTCTGATTGAAAGAGTTTACATTGCACCCAATATCTCTAGTGTTCTTGTTGATGACAAAGAGAATTGACTCAGATATGCCTGCATTGATAGCTGGCGAAAGTTTCTTCGCCATTCAGGCTTTAAGGACTCCCCTCTTGGTCATTATAGCCAATACCAGGCTAATATCTTGTTGGGTTTGTATTCAAACGACTCCTTCAAGCTCCACCAGGATGGGTTTTCTATAACTCTTGCGTGGCAAGATACTCCTATTGTTTCCGTCTCTGCATGGAAATTATAGTTCCCTGCATAAACATATGTACTCTCTTAGGAAGGTGTATTTGTATTCTTCTTAGTATTTATTGCTATCAGTTGAAATTTTCTTAAGAAAACCCTCACAATATAAGACACCCGGTGCCAGTTGCAGACCAACTCCTCCAGGGTTGGACAACTAAGAGTAAGGTCGAAATGGTTTAGGGAAATAAGTCTTTTGAGACCTATTTTCTGAATCTGTGCCCTATTGTTTGTAAATTTATTGCCCAACAGGGAGACCCTCTCTGGCACTTCTTTGGTATCTCAATTACATCTATTTTGACAAGGAGCGACTAGAAATTTTCTTTCTATTCTGGACAGATGCAGGAGGATTGCAAGGAAATGCTGCAAAAGGACAGATTACAATAGGCATTCATCCGGATCCCCCCTCCATATGATTAGAGAATAGCTTAGGTGAAGATATTTCTGTATAGTAGGGTAGGACAAGTGCTTACTGTAAATGAAGGTAATTACACTCTTGCTTACTTAGAAGCAAACATGCTCTCTGCAATTGTACATGTTCTTTCCTCCCGAGGCGATTCCAGATTTGCAAATTATTGATGTAAAGCCTAATAAGCAAGGCTATCCAGAGTTGTCTCCAGTTCATGTCATTACTCCATTAATGAAATTTTCAAGTATTGTTAACATACAAGTGCTTAATGGAACGAGTGTTTTCCATTCTTCAAGTGTCCTGTTTGAAATATTATGTCTTTTTCTCTGCCAATGCCTCCATGAAACAAACAATTTTGACTAGGAATTTAAATGATGGAACGTAGATTAACAGTGGCTGAATGTAAATGAATATTTGGAAATATTTTTATGGCAGTCACGAATTTAAGTACAACAATGTTTCCAAGGCCCTTATTAGCAAAACAATATTTCAGAGGCTCTTATTATCATCTTCATTATGAACATGTAGTGATGAGCCATATGGGGGCTATATCTAGTAAAACATATTGAATTGAAGCTTTTAGACCTGCATTGATTATTCACACAGCCTTGCAGCTTCCTTATATATTGAATATGTGAGCAGATTCCATTCTTTTAAGTTCCCTGATAGAGATGATGACTTTCTTCCCAGCAATAGCTCCATGGAATACATAATTCGGACTAAGAATTGAAATGATTTGTCAGGCAAACACCACCAGCTGACTGATGTCTAAATGATTTTTTGAAGACGAACATGACACCCATGATTTTTATCATAACAATTACAAAGATATGACCATGGTAATTTTCCCCACAATCCCCGTCAGGTTTTTAATAATGACATAGAATTGGTGGTGACCAGTCATTTTAAGTATAACGATTACAAGATATGGCCACGATAATATTCCCCACAAGTTTTATCAAGTTATTAATAATGACATTGAATCGGTATTGATGAGTCATTTTAAGCATTATGATTATAAGATATGATCATGATAATTTTCCCCACAATTCATATCAGGTTTTCAATAATGACATTGAATCATTACTTATGAGTCATGTCAGAGTTACAACACGTAACAAATATGATGATTTGAAGAATAATTTTTCTAAATTGAATTCTGGTGTTCCAACATTTCTAATTTCTAAACTTCTTCTCATCCATTGATTGATCATGAATAACCTGTAATCTGCGACTCAAAAACCACAATAACTAGGACTCAAAACTTGTAAACATGCATAGATCATTCAAAGAAATAAAATACAATTGAACAATTATCTTTTCAATGCATGTAACAATTAGGACCATCTACATTTTTTTATATGGCTTGAAATCGGTCTTTAGTTTGAAAACATGCGTGAATCATTCATGAAACTTTTTATAGTGAAATGGAAAGCAAGAAACCACAATAACTAGGACTCAAAACTTGTAAACATGCATAGATCATTCATGAAGCCTTGCGCTTTAAAGAAATTATGAGTGATAAGAGTCAAGTAGAGTTAGGAATGCTCTGCTTTTGAAGGTAGAAATAAAATACAATTGAACAATTATCTTTTCAATGCATGCAACAATTAGGACCATCTACATTTTTTTATATGCTTGAAATCAGTCTTTTGGTACAAGGACACCTCATAAACAACTTGTTCTTTCCTTACAACTTCAATACGGATGTGCTCTCATGTGCTTCATGTCTAACTTGTTCTACATGGACTATTGCACCTTCATAATTATAGACCATTCAAAATAGTAACCTAGTGACACACAAGGGACGTGAAAGTTCACAACTAGTCAAAAAAGGGAGAGGAGATGGGGTAAATAGAAGTAGAATAAAGCCCGTTTCGCTCGCAGAAGGGCCGTGCCCAATATGTATTATGAATCGGTTCGTCCATTTGAGCCGTAGATTGGCAGCTTCTTTAAATTTGGTTCATATTGTAAAAAAAAAATTTTTCTATCTTAACCCTAAAAGTGCTATATGAGAAGTTAATAAAAAAGAATGATGAGTTAACAAGTTGAATACATAAATGCATTAATATCATAGAAACTAACCCACCCTCTATTAAAATTAGGTGTCTATATATACCATCATTTTCTTATGATATTCAATAATAATAAATTAGATTAATCTTGCTAAATAGTCAAAACAATTTTATATTTATTAGATTATGCAAAAGAATTACAACAATAACTAGAAAACAACACCTCTAAAAACAATCCAAATAAACTACAATAGAAATATATTACAGAATATTACAAAAATGAAAAATAATTGGTGTGAATTTAAGTCTCATGATTCATTTTTGCACCCTTCTTGAACGTAAAATTGCTCATAAAAACAAGCCCATCACTTGAAAAATATATAAAGGAGCTCGTGAGGGTTATGAAAGCCATCAATTAAAATGGACAATTTAAAGGAGCTATCAATAAGGTTGTAGTGAGGGTTATCAAAGGGCTCCATCCACTACAATAGAAAATTTTAAAAATATTTAAAAGATGAGGTTGATCAATAGAGTCAATTTTGTAAGACAATATAAAATGCAGATTATTCCAACATAATATGGAAGAATTAGAGTGCAGGTGAACAAAAATGAGTCATGGAAGACAAATTTGAATAACTTTGCTTTGATTTATGAATACTTTAAAATTTTAAAAATCACATTAGACTCCTCTTTTTATCTGCTTTACATGAAAAGACATAAGTTTAACTTATTATGAGTGTGGGCAAAGTGGTCCTTGACGTATACACACAACTTATGTGTAGGCAAAGTATTTTGGTGGTTTGTCAAAAGAATACAATTCAAGTAAGTAAGAACGGACAGAAAGTGCACAAGTGATTTCATTTTCAGAAAAGCACAATCAAGTCAATTTACTTATATATATGTACTGAGCATTGTGGGGGAGTTAGGCCAAAACACACGTCACTGCAAGCATTCCTGTTTGCATTTATAAAAGTAGAAGCTCTTTCAAAGCAGTTGAATCAGGTAAGCTACATAAGCCCTGATTGAGACTGGTATGGATGAAGACAATGTAAAAGTTGACAGTACAATTCTACCCTAGCTATTTTGTTTGAAATAATTGTCAGAACCATAGATTATATAAATCTCAAATGTTCAATAATGGAAGAGTTTTCTAAATTTAGAAAAATTCTAAACAAGCTCTGTGTATTTATTGATCATTCAAGAAACTATGTGGCTCTTGTTTTACTCTAAGATAATGAAAATAGTGTGTATCAATTGTGTGTTGCAAACTTGCAACAAATGGCAGGCCTTACAGCCCACCACCTGTTGATTTCAGCTCTATTATGACAAACATGATATTTGACAGGTTACTGAATACATGTACAAACAATTGCAAGGAGGTTGGATAAAACAAAGCTTCCAGGCTGGGAGCAGTACACTCTGGATGACATTCCAATCTCCATAAATACTTGAGCCTCCTATTCGCTCTCTCCATGACCTGATTAGATTGCTTTAAAACATGACAAGACTTTGAGCAGGACCACCAAGACCTTTATGTAGGTCAGATGGTGAAAACTGGAATTATTATTTCCACTGAAGATAGATGTTAACTTTTATAATTGAAGGATACACATCGAGATTTTGAAAGAAACGTCTCTTAGGAATTGGGTGTACTGATAAAAATTGTAGTTTTAAGTTGTTTTTTTGGTTAGAATGTTTGGTAATATTGAGAGTTGAAATAAACATATTTTATTAATTGGGTGTACTGATAAAAATTGTAGTTATAAGTTGTTTTTTTTTGGTTTGAATGTTTGGTAATATAAAGAGTTGAAATAAACATATTTTATTAATTGGGTGTATATGAATAATCAAAGTTCTTCAATTTAGTGTTAAAACATTGAAGAGTATTTATTAATCAATTTTCTTCTATTTATATCATCAAGGATTGAGAGGTATCCATTCCCTAAATTCACACTTAAATATATGGAATGAAAATTTGTAATACCAATGATTGGATTTCACACATTTGTAGATAGCACAACAAACTTTACTTTACTATTAGAGTACAATCATTTTGATATCAATTTAAAGTCTTTAAACAAGTAAAAGCATTAAATTTTTCTAAATGAAACTTTCCTGTATAAATAGTGGTGAGTAAGGTAGCAACTTTTGTATGAAGAGTATTAAGGGATGGTCTTTAAATATGGAAAAAAGGATGAATACAATAAATATGGAAAACAATACAATTTCATTAATTTGATAACTATAGACACGTGAGCTTGTTCCTCTATAAGGAGAGTTACTCTTACTCATGTGAGTTCTAACGGGTAAGATGGTTTAGAGGCTCTTGATATCTATTTATGAAATTTTTAGGTGGGCTTTATTCTTATGAAAGAAACGTCAACTTTCTCCTCTCCGTACTGCTGCTACTTGTGCATTAATTTCTTGCTGTTTTAAATTTTCTCTTCTGTACTTTTTGGACCATGTTATGGAAGTAAAACTTGTATTTTAATACTTTCCATTTGACTGGTCATGAATATGGAAGAATTTAAATAATGGATATGTTGCTTTGATTAATTAGGGGAAAGGAGGCAATGACTATGCATAAGCCAAATTGCCAATGACTCTGAGTGGATTTATGAACACTTTTTGATGTGTCTGACTGAGTCTAATCAGCCAAATGTACAGGCTGTTTAGGTGAGAACCATGAATTCTAATTGACAGCTTTTTTCATATAATGAAAATTTCATTTACAGTTTTATGGACAGAACAAAATTTTTTTTCTAGGACACGAGAATCCTTTTAGAGTACAAGGAGGCAAAACAAACTGCAGAACTAAGCTACAGCTACAAACTTATAACCATAATCTCAGCCATGTAAACCTTGGGACACTTCTAGTTGTGAAGATAAAGACAAACCATGACTATTCTAGTGAACATTAATCCAATCAGATTTGGTAAAATACCTACACACTTTCAGAAGAATCCACTGGTAGGGAAAAGGAAAAAACAAGAAAATGAGTTCAACGAGTATGTGACAAGTAATAAACCAATACATAGATTCTTAAAGAACTCAAAGACAAGTTGAAAAAGTTGCAATGAAAAGAAGAGGAAGGAAGAAAACGGACACTATGCAAAAAAATATATGCTGCAGGATGACATAAAACAACTTGTCTCTAATAATTATTAATAAAAACAAGGCTTATCGGATTTTGTGTGATGTTGACATTGTATGTTGCTTTCTCATTAATATATTTACAACTATTGTTTTTATTTGGTAAATAATACACTACAGACACATCTCTCACCAAAGACTAGTAAAAATATAGTAGTATTGTCAAAACTATATGAATGGAGGGTTAAAATGTAATGACATGAAAGCACTACGTAAACATTTGTTTGGCCAAGTGTCTATCTCTATGATTTGATATCTGATTATGAATTGTAAATGGCGGCCAAATTATTTGTTTTTTAATGAGGATGCCTTTTTTTTAATTAGGAGTTGTCCTATACCAATTAGTTTTTTTTAAATTGAAAAGTGTTTTCCATTAATTTACTAGCAATTGCAAATGAAATGTGCAATGTCAACGCCGAAGGGGTAGTCTACGATAAAGTTGATTTCGAGTGTCCAAAACATAAAAGGAGGAATAAAGTTGCAGAAGAGGGGGCTGGAGAGAGGAGTAGGAATTGGGAGAGAATAATGTTGGGGAGGAGGGCGGGGTTCGAGCATTTAATGGAAGCTAACTTTTTTCGAGGAGGAAGATATGTATCATGTGTATATTTTGTTAATTGTTTGAAAAAGAAGTGGGATACGACGTAGAAGGTGTCGTGGAAACATAGTGTGGAGATATCTTAGAAAGAAAGGTGTTGCCAAAGAATAGTTGAAAGGAAAACTTGCATTTTTTGGATGAATGTGGAAGTCAACAATTGTTAAAGAAACTGCAATTTTGCATTGATGGTTCATGATGTTGTCGTATTCATGTTCATGTATGATAATGGTTTCTCTTCGTATTTCGAGAACGCGATTAAGGTTTCCACTCATAAAATTTCTTATTGAGTCATGGAACAAGTGCGGGACATGATGAAAGAAGTAATGAGTAACACGAGACATCAAAATAGAAACCAGTTTTTGCTACAATGCAACAAACCATCACCAGGATATAATATATTTTATCTTTTAACAAAATTTAAGTAACATTCCATGAGGTCCTTGATCCGTGTTTTGTTTGAATGTAATTTTTAAAACCTCTGTGGACATTTTGAGGTACATATACTAAGCTTCAATGATGATGGTAACTTCATCCCATTTCATCTTTGTGGAATTTCTCTCCTTAGTAAGGGTTTCGAATGGCCATGTCATCCCGACGGGTTTATGTGAAGGTGTTCTACTATAGTGAGACACTAAATACAATGGCAAAAGATGGCCATTTTAGTAGCGACGAGGAGAATCTTGTCCGCTTACTTTTAATGTTTTTAAAATCATGTTTTTTCACTCTATTCTTTAAACAAAAATAATAATCCCCGATCTAGAGTACCTAGCACCTACGCCTATGGGGACTTGAACCGCAACCACCTACAATGCAAGCAGGCATATCCTCTAAGGAATATTCCATGCAGATAGTTAAAGTGAAGCATTGTTGCAGGCATCCCTGTTAGTCGATGAAAAACCTTTCATTGGCGCCTGCTTCTCTGCTCATGTTCACCTATTTGAAAGAAAGTGAAACTGCGAACACTATTGACGAAAAAATAGTGATGATGCGGAAGAGAGCTACTTGGAAACTTGTGGGGTTCATACATGGTGAATGCACGAAATGTGTTTCACGAAGGTGACGTTAGCGGAGAAGGGGGAAGTGAAATGGAAGGCTGAGATTAATTCTTTCAACGTCCATGTACAAACAACAAAAATAGAAGCTATCTTCGCCCTTGGATGTTTGCACCTGTTAGCCGCTAACTAGGTCTTTCCCTTAGTGAAAACGTCATTGAAAGACACCAATATCTACTCGATTTTTTTTTTGCATAAGCTCTTTTGTTTCATCCCACAACAAAAAAACTCTATCTTCATTTTGTCTATGCACTTAAATACCCCCCAATTTTTAGTCGAAGGAAAAACATATACATCATGTGGAAGTGGAGTGGGATTTGGAAAGTTGGACACTGCTATAAAATTGATGACCTTTTAACATTTGAGATTACCGGAAGTAACTTCTCTAAACAACATTATCACTCTTGCCACAAGAAAGTTTAATTTCTTGACCTTAGCATGGGCCCATGAAGGACATCAACATTTAAAGTAGAGTAAATGAATCAAAAAGTTGTACTCTTCTACACTTACGAAAGGATTGAACGGGCATTGCCAATTTCAAGAAACCAAAGATACAACACATAGAGGTCAACGGTCTCAGGTGGTTCCGTGGAGGTTGTTGTTGGGCCCTAGAATATTGACTAAGTACAAAAGGCACATAGGCACGCAAGGTCCCAGTTAAGGAAAGGCACGTAAGGACAAAGCGCGCAAGGCAGGGTTTAAGGAATCCCGTGGCATGCGCGACGCACGCGGATAAAACCAAGGGTTTGGGACTTAGTCAAATTGGGCGTTCGGGGTAGAACACGTGAAAAGCATGACCCGACTACATGTGGATAAGGTGCCACCTGGTGACAGTTGGCCTAGGAAGGAGCATGCTTGCGGTAGAAGCTTCTAGAAGCACATCATGGTATAAAGTGGAAAGCTCGGGCTTGGAGGAGCATGCCCGCATGGAGGACCACTTTCGGGATGCGATCTAAGGGCGCTAGAGGATGAGTCACACCCGAAAGGATATAAATACACGCGCCTACAGAGTAAAAAGAGGGAGGAGAGGAGAAGAGACTTAGAGAGTGGGCGGAGCTCTGCAGAAATACTGTAAGAACTCTGTTAGTGGATAATTGCACTTGGGAAAGGATGTATTGGGTATGGGGACTGTAAATTTTCTTTTTGGTAGTATAGTTACATTAGTCCAGTTGTAATGCATGACTACGGTCTACTTCTCTGTGACATTTTGTAAATGGATCCATGGATGTAATGAGGTTACCGGTTTTTATATATATATGAATATCAATGATTCTGATGCATACATCTTTTTCATAGGTTCTTTTTCATTTTATGCTCAGTATGGATTCTCGATGTACTTCTTTCTGTTATGGTACAAGTTATATAATCTGTTAAGTACACTGTCTGGAATGACTGCAAGGATCTAGAGGCCGTTCTGAGCTCTATGGTTCTTGTATGTCTTAAATCCTTTTGAAATCTCTTAAACACAAATCATAGATGATGTTTCCCACTAAACTCACATAAAAGAGAGACTTGGCACCCGCGCATGCCTCGGTGAGTGCCCAACATCCATTGGGTGATAGGTCGACACGCATGAGGTTCCTTTCTTTTTGATAGGGGTAAAAATGACTACATCTTGGTTCCATTGTCGGACCTCTTTTCAAAGTTATAGGGGAAATAGCATTCATCATGATCTATGTAATGAGTAATGACAGAGCTGCGGTTAACATTGGAAAGTGTTAAATCATGGTTCAAGAGCACAGAGGATGAATTTTCTCAGAGCTTCAACACTGGACTTGAGTTTGATGCACATAGATGGGTAGAAGAGAACCTCTATCATGATCTCAGTATGAAATTTTTTTCTGCTTTCTTCCCGGTGGAATTATATGAATGGCTCTCACCTCTGCGATCTAGATCAAGTTGGCATTATGGATCGCGTGTGTGGATCCAAGAAGAATACAAGAGGCTGCAAGATATAGATCCGACGTGGACCCGTGGCTTTGTGGATCATTGGTGGAAAGGAGTATTGGCTAGCTACACTTTGGAGTACGCCATTTCCACATATTCTTGTTCGAAGGTTGTTGAGTTTTAGTTTCATGGAGCCTGTGAGGATCGCTTTCACATGTTGTCCTCCGCTATGAAAATTTTGATGGTTACCATGAGTTTAGAGGCATTCCCAATGGTCGGCTAAACCATTCTAAGCGATGGGCGAGGAAGCTAGGGTGGAGGAAGATGGCGATGTCGCAATGGAGAAAGAAAGGGAGGAGAGACAACTTAAGTATGGCGAAGCATGTGAAAGGGAGATTGCTTTAGACAACACGAGGTCAGCAGTGTGATGGATGTATGGTGGCAAACGTTGTGGCAAATGGTAGCAAGTGCGTAAGAGAGACCCCTTCGACTTCTAATGAGAGTTCATCATGTAGAGAAAGAAGAACCTTTGCGCGCATCTAAGCCCACCTAGTGACTGACCTTGGTGCTTGGTTTTCCAAATTAGGGGCAAAATATCGCTAGTCCAATTGATTACATCGAGGTGATCACCACACCTAAGAGGTATAATTTCTCGTTTGGGACTTCTATGGTCAGTAAACACCAACCCAAAGTGTTAGGACTTTTCAGGTGGTATCGCGTCCCTGGAGTGGCGCGGGGTATACTATCGCGGTGGGGCATTTTTGCACCATAGGCATGTAATTCAACTAATCGTGGGGACCTTGGCATGACCACTTTAGGACCTCGGTGGGTCTGCGTGGATCTCGTGGTTCGGAGGAATAGGAGTTGGTGGTTCAAGGCCTGGTGGATCTGGTGGTTCAGGACCTGGTGGATTTGGTGGTTAAGGACCTGGTGGACTTGGTGGATTAGGTGGCAGAGGAAACACAGGTAGAAACCAAGGCTCTAGCTCGGGAGGATTTGGGCCCCAACCACCCCCACAAGTTTTCTTTGAAATGTCTCTCCATTTTCCCGATTATATAGGTATTGAGGATGTGATGAACATGTTCACAAGTGTGAATTGCTATGGCGCGCAAAGGGTATCACAAACCCAAAGCAGAAGGCTAGTCATTTTGTAACCACGTTGCAAGGGCGCGCGCATAATTGGTATAGGAAATATGACCCTCATCAAACAATGGTGGACTATACTGCTTTAAAGAACGCATTCTTGGTAGAATTCCACATTCTTGAGTTTGAACAGAAGAGCATCAACGCTTTGAAGGAGATTCAATAAGGAATATCAGCGAGTGTGTGGGAGTATGATGCGCGCTTTAAAACTCTCTTGTCTAAATTACCATATGATATTCACCCTTCACAACATGCTTAGTGGTTTGTTGGAGGATTGATCACCCCTTTTAGAAGGGAATTATCTCATAAAACTTTTAGCACTGTGCGAGGCATCGAAGATGCTCTCAAGTGCCGAGGCTATCGGTAGTGTTGATATTGGCACTAGCCCATTCCCCGAGGCTCGGTTTGTTGTTATGGCCAAGCAGTTGGAAAATTTGTCTGCGAACTCAGCCCATGAGACTCGCAGTGGTTTGTGGTGCATAGATTGTGAAGTAGAGGGGCATGTTAAGGACAGTTACCCTCAGAGGACAGTACGCGCCGTGGCAGTAGATTGTGAAATTTGTCATGGGGACCATGATGCAAGTAGATGCCCCTTACTACAATGCACAATCCGGAAGAATGTGTCTTGTTACTACAAAATTTACACCTCTACAACCCATGATACTAAGGACTGTAGGCTCATTGATCAGATCCATGAGGCCATTGATCATGGGGTGCGCCAGACCAATGTTACCAGTAGTTCCAAGGGTGATGATTGCCGTTATGAGGAGCATGCAGATGGAGGCGTGCGTGGAAGGGGTTTTCAAGAGGATTCCATGGTTGTGGTAATCGCAAAGGAGGAAGGAGTGAGTTCCGTGCGGAACTTGTTTCAATTGTGGGTTTACGAGCATTACAAATGAGAATGCCTAGACTCATTGCAGTGCTCATCTTTGTGGAAAGAAGCATAAGTACAAGGAGTTCTCGAGTTGTTTGAGCACATGAATCAACAACATTGGAAAGAAAAGGGCACCGCAATGGTCAAGTATTAAGAAGGCACATACGGATGCCTCGGGTAACACGAGATACGAGTTTGGATCCTATCTTGGTAACAACAAGGGAAAAAGCCATGTGCGTAAGAGAGATACTAAGACAGATGATCCATAAACTTTCAACTTTGGAATAATTCACAAATCACAATTATTCGCTGCTATTTACTTTCTATTAGAAATAATAGAGAAAGCTAGTGAATGAATTATAATTGTGCTTAGAATCAATAATTGCAGAAAAGGGAAAGAACATAGAACTCAAACACCAACAATTTTATCCTGGAAACCTCCAATGGAGGAAAACCAGTCGGGAAGGGCAATTGCTCTTTCTTCCCACTTCTATTGGCCAATTCAAATCACAAGTACAAAATTTACAATAAGTATGAAAGGGAAGTAGATAATATCTCAACACTTCCTTTCAGTTACTTGCTTGCTCTGTCTCAAACTCCTTTCTTCTACAAAATACAATTTCCAACACTAAGACTTCTTGCTCACTTGCTCTCATGCTTCGATGATCTTCTACACTTCTACAATCATGAATTTATAGCCTTTCTCATGTCCTCCCATGCACTAGAGAATGGGAAAGGTCATGAAGGTGAAGGGAGACGAACACCCTTTCAAATTTAGAAGTTGTTCGTTTCGAATTTTACTTTCTGTCCGTAATGGACAGACCACCGCCTGCAGGCAGACAGTAGTTCTATAGAATCGCCACCCCGGCCGAGCGGCGGTTCTCGTGACTTCCGCCCTACACAAGGTGGTGGTCATGTTACTTAAAATACAAAACCTCCGTTTTAATGTTTTCCTTCCTTGTGCTGACTGTTTTTGATGAAGTAGAGTTCTCTAGATCCCTATGGATCACACCTCCCCTTCTTAGGAGGCTTTTGGTCCCACAAAATCTTAGTGGGGGAGTAGATGAGGAAACAATTCCCTCACTTGCTCCTTTGAATACCACCGGGCCTGCCTTGGTGTCTTTCCTTTCAGTCCAATCTGCCAAGACTCCTATGGACCTCTTCTAGTCTCTTTGACCTTCTGTTGTAGCACTACATCCTCCTCCAATTCACCTCGTGAGTCCAAGACGCAATCCTCGATGGAAGGTAGCAACTGTAGTTCTTCATCTTCATCCAGCATGGATGGCTCATATAGGTGCAAGTTCTCGTAGTTTACTACAGAGTACATCCTCATGAATGACAGAAAATCAAGTCGAAAAGCATTTTCTCCAATCTGCTCCAATATGGTGAAAGGTCCATATCATAGTGGCTTGAGCTTCCGTGCTTGACCTTGTAGTCTCTCCTTGCTCAAGTAAAGCCAAAATTTATCTCCAACATGAAGCTTGTGTTCCCTTCTATGCTGATCATGCCTAGCTTTGTACTTCACTTGAGACTTCTCCAGTTGTTCTTTGACCTTGAGATGGATTTGTCGGATCCTCTCAATGAATTTTTTTGCTCTAGTCACCTCTGTGTCTCATGTATCCTCCTCATCCTGCTTGTCCAACTGCTATGTCCAGTGGATTCATAGGTAGATATCCCAAGCATGTTTCAAATGGTGACTTCATGGTGGATGTGTGTACTGCCCGGTTGTAGGAATGTTGAATGTAGGCTAAGGACTCATCCCAAGTCCTTGGGTACTTACTGTTATACCCTCTGATTAATTGTACCAAAGTCCTGTTTACCACCTCTGTTTGTCCATCTATCTGTGGATGGAAAGTTGTGCTCCTCTACAATCTGGTATCCATCTTGTCCCACAATGTAGTCCAAAACTTCCCCAAGAATCTAGAATCCCTGTCAGAGACAATAGACTTTGGCAAACCAAAATGCACCCATACATTAGCAAAGAAAAGATCTACTGCCTCATGTGCTTTTACTGTCTTTTTACATGCCATAAGAATACACATTTTACTAAATCTATCAACAACATAGAGATAGTCATGGCCATGTTTAGACATAGGTAATCCTCTTACAAAATCCATAGAGATGTCCTCCCATGGACGAGTAGGTACTGGTAAAGGCATATACAAACCTTCCTTCCTAGTCTTTGGCTTGAAGTAAACAAATTTTACATCCACGAATACTTTTGATACTTCTCTTGCATATTAGGCTAATAAACATACCTTTACAAGTGGGTTACAGTCTTACCAACACCAAAATGTCCTGCTACTTTCGAGGTATGTGCTTCCCTCATCAATAAAAGTCTTTCTTCCTTAGGCACACAAAGTTTTCCCCATCGGTAGAGCAGCCCGTCCTTGAGATAACAATCTTCAATCCCCATCCTTTCAGCCCCTTGGGACTGCAACTTCTGAAATGTCACCCCAAAGTCTTTGTCTTGGGCATATGCCTCTTCGTATGCTTCCTTCATGAAGGGCTCGATCTGAGAAATAGTGGCCAAGCAGGAGAATTTCTCTTGTGTGGGTGGCCTAGACAACATGTCTGCCACCACATTTGTACTACCTTTCTTGTATTTGATCACCAAATGGAACTGTTGAAGAAACCCCATCCATTTGTAGTGCCTTGCCTACTGCAATTTAGACTGTGCTTGCAAATATTGGAGAGGTTTGTGGTTAGTGTGCACAATAGTTTCTTTACCCATCAAATAGTGTTTCCATTTTTTAATTGCCTGAACTAGTGCATACATTTCTTTATCATATACTGAATATCCTTTAACTTGCTGAAGTGAAAGTTTTAGAATGATAACATACGGGTTTACCTCCTGAAGCAACACTGTGCCCATAGCATAATTGCTGACATCTATCTCTACTTCAAAAGGTCTGCTGCAAACTAGGAAGAGCAAGTACTGGAGCATGACTAATCTTGTATTTCAATAACTCAAAGGATTTGTCTTGTTCCTTACCCTAGTCAAAACCCTTACTCTTTGCGGCCACTGAGTGTAGAGGTGCTGCAATCGTGGAGAAGCCTAGAATGAACTTCCGCATGTATTGTACTGCTCCCACAAAACTTCTAGTTTCTATGGCTCCTGTTGGTGTTGGCCAATTAGTGATGGCTTCCACCTTCTTTGGATCCACTCATAGCTCTCCTCCTCCAACCACGTGTCCAAGATAGACAAGTGATTGCTTGGAAAATTCACATTTCTTCATGTTACAAAGCAGCTGCTTCTCCCTGAGAACTTGCAAGACTTGCTGCAAATGTGTTAAGTGTTCTTCCCATGTGGCACTAAAAATCAAAATATCATCTAGATATACAATGACACATGAATCTATGAAATCTGCAATACATCATTCATCAATCTCATAAATGTAGTGGGTGCATTGCATAATCCAAAAGGAAGTACTAACCATTCATACAAACCCTGTTTTGTTTTGAAGGCAGTCTTCCATATATCCTCCTCCTTCATCTTGACTTGGTGATAACCAGACTTGAGGTCCAACTTCGTGAAAAATTTAGCATGCTGAAGCTGGTCCAAGAGATCATCTATGTGGGGAAGTGGATATCTGTTCTTTATGGTGATCTTGTTCAAAGCACAGGAGTTGATGCACATTCTCCAAGAACCATCCTTCTTTGGCACCATCACAATAGGCGAACCGCATGGTGAGGTGCTCGACGTATTACCCCTTGGTCTATCAGTTCTTGGAGTTACTTCTTTACTTTAGTACTCTCAAGCAAGGATTGCCTATACAACCCGATGTTCGGTAGAGGTGACTCTGACAATAGCTGAATCTCATGCTCTACTTCCCGTTTTGGTGGTAATCCACTAGGAGTCTAAAATACTTCTTGAAAAGACTGAATAATACTATCCAAATCTTGTTTTCCTTGGTTAGAAATTTCTGAAACTTCTACCCCATCTTGCTTATCTTTTAACAAAAGTAAACAAAACTGATTATGATTTTCTTGAATTAGCCATTTTGCTTGGTTAGCACTCACCATAGTAACCCATGTCTTACGCTGGTGTGCCCGGATGTTATAGCTGATCCCATCCTTGACCCATCTATACCGGTTCTCCCTTCTCATAAATATAACATCCCTAACATACAAGTAAGGACTCCCGAATACCACATCAAAAGCATCAAGTGGAATAACGTCAGCTTTAAAAACATCTATATATTGGGAATTTATCCCAAACTTGACCTTACATCTTCTTGTTACCTGAATTTCAACACCCTTCTTTACCCAACCCAAAGGATAAGGGTGTGGATGCTCGTAAGTCTCAAGACCAAGCTTCTTTACAACTGCCTCAGAAATCAAGTTAGATTGAGAACCGGTATCAACCAAAGCATTTACCTTAGTTCTCTTGATTTGGATTTTGATTTGGAATAGTCTACTCATCTCCTCTTTGTTGTCCCTATTGGTGGCCGTGCATCCAAGCCTTTTGTCTACATCAGAGTCATCTTCGATTTCTACCTCCCCCTCTATCTTTACAACTGTCATGGACTTCTTTGAGTCCTTGGTTTGGTTCTTCGGATGTAACTCCGGATGCAACTTCCAACATGTAGCATCAGTATGACCATTGATATCACAATTCTTGCAAAAATTCTTGGGATCTTTACAAGTATTTAAAGTAGTGGCAGCTTGTTTACCTTTCCCTTTCCACTTACTCTTGTTACTTGTTTGCCCATAATCTTTTTTTTGCTGATTTGTTGACTGCTTTACCCTTGGCTCTGCTTCTCCTTGCTTCTTCTCATCATCTATGTAGTATGCATGTACACATGCTTCATTGAGATCCTTGGGCTTTGTGGAGATAACTTTTCTTCGAAGGTGAGTGTGAAGTCCACCTAAGTACTTGGTCGAATATCCTCATCCTCCAAGTCCATATTTAGCAACATGGCTTTCCTCCGAAACTCCATAGTATAGTCCTACACACTTTGACCACTAGCCTTGTCTAAAATACTGCCATTTAATCATTTGGTCAGTTTTATGGCCAATAGGATAAAAGTTAGCTCTAAGTAATTCCTTAAATTCTTGCCAAGACTTCACAGTAGGACGTTTCTTCCTTTCACAAGTAGTTAGATGGGTTTCCCACCAAACTAGAGCATGTCCCTCCATTTTGAGATGTGCAAAGGTGATCCTTTGTGCCTCAGTGACATTATGGACGCTAAAGTAGACTTCTAACTGTTTCAACCATTTATCTAGCAACTCTGCATCTACTTGTCCTTCAAAGCTTTTGATTTCGACTTTAGTCTCAACTTTAAAAGGAGTATGTTCATATTTTACCTTCTCTCTTGTGTTAGAAATCTCTTCTCCACACTCTTCTCCATAATATTCCTCATGGTGACTCTTTCCTATACCAAAATTTTTGGCTAAGCCTCGAACCATTGAGTCCATGGAGTCTTGCTTGACAGAAGCTGTCTTCTGCAAATTCTGCAAGTTCTTCTTGCCTTCTAAACATCCTATCCATCATGGTCTCTAGCATCTTGATCCTCTGGACCAAGTTCTCTTACTCCATTTCTCCCCGATTCTCTGTTTCCACTTCTTTGTAGAAATCTCTGGATCGCAAGGTAAAGGTTCTTCACCTTTAGATCTTGTCATCACATACAAATTCAAGAATGAATGCCACATTCCCGGATATTTGTTGCTCTGATACCAAAAATTATCCATAAAATTTCAACTATGGAATAATTCACAAATCACAATTATTCACTGTTGTTTACTTTCTATTAGAAATAATATAGAAAGCTAGTGAATGACATATAATTGTGCTTAGAATCAATAATTGCAGAAAAGGGAAAGAACATAGAACTCAAACACCAACAATTTTATCCTGGAAAACCTCCAATGGAGGAAAAACCAATTGGGAAGGGCAATTGGTCTTTCTTCCCACTTCTATTGGCCAATTCAAATACAAGTACAAAATTTACAATAAGTGTGAAAGGGAAGTAGATAATATCTCAACACTTCCTTTCGCTTACTTGCTTTGCTCGTCTCAAAATCCTTTCTTCTACAAAATATAATTTCCAAAGCACTAAGAATTCTTGCTCACTTGCTCTCATGCTTCGACGATCTTCTACACTTCTACAATCATGAACTTATAGCATTCTCATGTCCTCCCATGCACCGGAGAATGGGAAAGGTCATGAAGGTGAAGGTAGATGAACACCCTTTCAAATTTAGAAGTTGTTCATTTCAAATTTTGCTTTATGTCCGTAATGGGCGGACCACCGTGCAGGTTGTGGTTACCGCCACCCTAGCCGATCATTCCGCGTGACCACCACCCTACACAAGGCGGTGGTCCTGTTATCAAGTTAGTGCAAAATCAACTTCCAGGTATTGATCAGGTTTCTAGGTTGATTACTAATATCCAATGTGATTGCATCAACATTGAATCCTTTCTCCAAGTGTGGGACTTGAAGAGTGAGAAAGGAATCTCCAGAGAAAGGCTGGTTCCTATTCCTCTGTTCAGGTGCATACGAAATATGCAGAGGGTTTTCCTCAAAATCTAATCTAATTTGCCAAGGAGACAAGGAAAGAAGATGCATAAAATAAATCTAAGCTAATAGAGGTGATGCACCAAGGAATGAAGAACATATGCTTTGCCAAATTTAACACAGATCATGTAGATGTAACACAACATCATGCACAGATAGCAAAAATGCAATGAAAGATCAAGAATGACAGTAATAAATATGTAAGAGGGTTTAGAAGTAACCACAGACACATATATATATTGCTCAAGGATAGATTCAATACATTGCAATGGCCAAAAGGCAAAAAACGGTGTTACAGTCTATATGGGAGGTTTGAAAACTCCACAAATCTTCTTATGAACAGGAGAGAAGGGAGGGTGCAAAGCGGAAATGTCCCACCTTAGAAAGAAACCCCTCCTTACAATTTATAGGAAGAATGGGAGAGCAAAGAGAGAGGAATTCGAAATCTGCCCCAACCACCTCTAGGTTGCATTTAATTCGTCCATCATGGCGTGTTTACGGGTTCTGCAAAGCGGCGGTTTGTCTAATGTGGCGGCGCGGGTTGTTTCTTTTGCATTAAAGTGGTTGTTGAAGCATTACCTCTTTTGTTATTTCGCGCGAGGCGTTTCAATTTTCATCCTCCAAACTGAACCAAAATGCAAGATTGACCTTGGAAACGTGTAGAGAATCTCATAAGCTTTCCGCTGATATCAAGAACGCAAATCCGAGCTTTGATCGAAAGATATGTCGATCCAAGATTTAGGCACTAACAAAGCGAAAACGGATTTTGAAATATTTTCCCGCGCACTGCCACTTGGATGCCACGTGGCATGCTCTGATTCGCTGAATAATTCTCTCTCTTCTACTTTTCGGCGGGCTGTCTTTTGAATTTTCCTTGTGGGCCCTAGCTGGGACACGTGGCACTATCCCATCGTTCGACACGTGGCGACTTTTTGACTTTTCTCGATTGGTCCTCTCGTCGATTCGGCTCCTACGCGTACTTCGCCTCCATTTGTCCCGGATGTCCCATTTGATTTTGGGCCCTTTGTGCTCATTTCGGCCGGTTCGGGCAGTTCGGGCATTTTTGGCCCGCTTGTCCCACTTTGCTTCGGACTGACTTGACTCTTTTCGGCCACGGTTCGGCCGGTCGGCATTTCTGGGCCGCGCGTCCCAATTGCTTTTGGGCTCCTTGTACTGTTTTCGCGATCTGGCCGATTCGGGCATTTCGCGTCCATTTGTTCCACTCGTCCCGAATGCTACCCTCTTCTGCCAGCTTAGCCAATTTTTCTCCTACTGATCGGCTTTTCGCGCCGCCGTGCACTTTCTGTCCCACTTATCCCATTTGCTTTGTGGGCCGCCTGGACTCATTTCGGCCGGTTCGGGCGGTTCGCGTACCTTTGTCCCACTCGTCCCACCTTGTGCTGGACCAGGACTTAGCCGATTTTCACAATTTTTACTGGCCCAAACTACTTGCTTTCTGCAACCTTCTCCGCACTTTCTCAAAGCTTGCTCCCTCCTTCTTCGGCCTGGGGAGTTTAGAAAGATTCCTGAAGGGACCCTAGAAACCTGATTTTGCTCTGAATCAGTCATTTTTCTTGGAATTTGGACATCCTGATGCATGTTATCAAATTTACCCTGGGGGGGTGAATTTTGGATAACAATTTGGCGACTCAGCGGGATCATTCTGCCTGCTAGATGAAAAGGCCAGTTGCCTGAAGCCATCCATTGGGCATGGAGTCATCAAATATTCTGTTAGAATCCAAACTGACTTAGAATGTGCAAAGGGAAAGATGGAATGTGACCTGATTTAGCAAAGACATGCATCATATCCATAGACAGTAAGCTGTGCCAAGGCACTTAGGGAAAACAAAACTAATTACAGCAAAACAATGTGCACAAGCACTTGGAGGGAAGAAAATCTAATCTAGTATTTACAGATGTAGTGAAACTCCCTCTAGAAGCAACGCTTGAGATAGATTCCATTTACTGGAATCTGCAGTTCTTCACCATCCAATGAGGCCAATTGGAAAGCATTGTTGTTCTTGCACTTTGTGACCATGTATGGGCCACTCCAAATGGCATCAAATTTTGAATGCCTTCCTGGTTTTGCTCTGTCCACATCCCATTTCAATACTAGATCTCCTACTTGAAAAGATCTATCTTTGGCCTTCCTATCAAAGGTCTTCTTGATCAAAGCCTGATCCTTTTCCATTGCTTGGAATGCCTGATCTCTGATTTCTTGCAGCTCCATCAATTCTGCATATCTCACCTTCATGGGTCCAAACTCTAGCAATTCCAGCTTGTTTCATGAGTTCCAACGTTGGCAACTCAAGTGACAGGGGCAAGATTGCCTCTCTTCCGTAGACAAGCCTAAATGGAGAGTTACCTGTGGACCTTTTGGGAGTTATCCTATCAGCCCATAAGGCTGACTTCAGTTTGGTATGCCAAGCCTTCTGATTCTCATCAAGAGTCCTCCTAATGATCCTCAGCAAGTTTTTGTTTGTAGACTCGGCCTGGCCATTACCTTGAGGGTAATAGTTTGATGAAGTGCTGAGGTAGATCCCGTTCTTGACAGCCCACTCAGTAATTTTAGATCCAATGAATGCCAATGCATTATCAGAGACTATTGTAGCAGGCACACCAAATCTGGTAGTTATCCCCTCGTAAAAGTCCAAGATGCTAGACTCATTCGCCTCTTTGAGTGCCACTGCTTCTGTCCATCTGGTGAAGTAGTCTGTGGCTGTCAAAATCCATTTGTGCCCTTGGCTCGAATTGGGATTGATGATTCCAATGAAGTCCAAACCCCATTGCATGAATGGCTGGTCAACTGAGATTGGATGCAATGGGAGGGCTGCAAGTCTCTCTTTTCCTGTGAAGAATGCACAATTCTTACATTTCTTGATCCATGCATAGCAATCACTAAAGATTTTAGGCCAATAATAACCAGCCTTCATGATTTTCAGAGCTGTCACTCTTGGTGCAAAATGGCCACCAGCTGGTCCATCATGAAACTCCTTTAATACCCTTTGAATCTGACCTGTGTTAATGCATCTCAGCAGCACTCCATTGACATCCTTCTTGAACAAAACTCCATCAATGATGGTATATGGAATAGCCTGCAACCTGAAGTGTCTTCTTCTTGCTTTGCTCATTTCTAGAGGGCACATGCCCGTCTGTAGGAAATGTATCATATTTTGAGTCCAACAGGGAATGGACTCATCATCATTTTCCTGTTTTTGATCATTTTGTAAAAGCAGGACAGCGTCTTCTTTATCTTCTGGGTTGTTTAGTTGTTTGGAAGCGAGCTGCTCACACAAACCCTTGCCTCTTACCAGCTTGGTGATCTTGATCTCAATGTCATACTCCATGACACGGGTGATCCATCCTGCCCTTTTCTCATTCAAATCCTTGTTGAGGAGGAAGTCCTTAACCCCAGCATGTGAGACCAGCAACTGGACCTTGTTGTTTGAGATTAAATGCTTGAACTTCTTCAAGCTCCTGACTACTGCAAGCACATGTTTTTCAATAAAAGAGTACCTCAATTCACAGTCATTTAGGCTTTGGCTAAAGAAGGCAATTGGCTGTTCATCATTATCTTTATTCTGTTGCACCAAAATGGCAGAAATAGTGTCATCACCCCCAAATGCATAGAGGATGAAATCCTTGGAAAAGTCCGGGTTGATGAGAGTGGGTGCCTGGGAGATGGCTTCTTTGATTGCTTCAAAACTCTCCTTGCCTTCTGCCGTCCATTTGAAAGCCATGTTTTTTCTTAACATTTTGGTGATGGGCTTGACAAGGGCTGCAAAATTTGGGACAAACCTCCGAACAAAGTTTATCCTTCCCAGGAAACTTTGAAGAGCCTTTTTGTGACTTGGCAATGGCAGAGCTCTTATGGCTTCAACCCTTTCTGGATCAATTGCTAATCCTTCCTTGGAGACAATATGGCCAAGAAGTTTCCCTTCATGTGCAAGAAAGATGCACTTCTTAGGATTTAAAGACACTCCAAACTTTCTACACCTCTGAAATACTTGCCTGAGGTGAAAGAGATGGTCTGCAGCATTCTTTGAGAAGACAGTGATATCATCTAGGTATACCAGCACTATCTTGTTAATCAAGCCTTTGAATGCCATATCCATAGCTCGCTGGAATGTTGCTCCGGCGTTCGACAGTCCAAATGGCATCTTCTTGTAAGCATATGTGCCCCATTTGGTTGTGAAGGCTGTCTTGAACTGGTCTTCCTCCTTCACCATAATTTGATTGAAGCCTGAGTATCCATCAAGCAGCGAAAACCTTTCTGACCCAGCTACAACCTGCAATATTTGCTCCATGGAAGGGAGTGGATAATGGTCCTTGAGAGAGGCTCTATTCAAATCTCTGAAGTCAACACATAGCCTGATCTCTCCACTTTTCTTTCTGACTGGAACTAAGTTGGCAACCCAACTAGAATGCTTGATTGGGAATATAATTGCTGACTCAATCAGCTTGTCCAATTCTTTCCTCATGAGAGGCTCCATGTGTGGATTGACTGGTCTCTGTTTCTGCCTGACAGGCTTAGTATTTGGATCCAACTCGATGGTATGCTGAGCTAAGTTGGGATTGAAGCCCTTCAAGTCTTCATAGCTCCAAGCAAACACGTCAGGGAATTCTTGACAAAGCTGTATGAACTCATATCTCTCTTGCTCAGTTGTCATTTTTCCAATTTGCAATGGCTTGTTCTCTTTTACCAAGATGGATACCGAATCTTCCCTCTTGACCTGAATATTTGCTTTCTCCTTTCTAAACTGATCATTGGGGTTAAAAATGGACTCCAAGGTGACAAGTCCCTTGGGCAGCTTGTCAGTTCTCAGCTGTATCACCTGGTCACCATATTGCTGTTTCAACTTCTCTTGATTTTTAGCTGAGAACTCAGCTTCTTCTTGCAAGAAGTGGATGATTTGCTGGTCATTCTCAAATACTTGCCAATTGACATCGTTATCCGGCACTGAAGGCCTCACAATCACGTGGATGTTTGGCTGTACCTTGTCTTGTTGAATGTTTTCTACAATGTCAAAGGTTGCCCCCACTGCTGCAAGCCTGTCAGCAGCTTGATTCTCTTTTCTGGGAATGGCCTTGATGCTGAAAGCCTCAAAATCTTCCATGAGGTCCCACACCCTGTTTTTGTAGCATCTGAGTAGATCATTTTTGGCAGCATGCTGTCCCTTGACCTGATTTACAATCAGCTCACTGTCCCCAAACACTTGCAAGTTATTTATTTTTCTCTTTATTGCCCAATGCATCCCTTGCACCAAGGCTTCATATTCAGCAGTGTTATTGGAGCATGCAAATTGAAATCTAAAAGCTGAATAATACTTTACTCCTTGAGGTGAAATAAGCATGGCTCCACCTCCTGCGCCTTGTCTACTCCTTGATCCATCAAAAAATAGTTGCCATACCTCATTGTCATCCTTGTGGCTTGGCTTGGTGATGTTAGGAATAGGTTGACTTTCTTCGTGTATACAATAGACCCCTAGCTCAGATTCTTCTACTTCTTGATAAGGATCAAAAGCATGCACCTTGCTTGCCCATTCATCAAGAGTCAAATCTGGGATACTTCCAACCTTAGTGTCAGCTTCATCAGTGCCAAGGTGATCTTCTTGATCAAATGCTGAGCAATTGGTATTAATATGACTTGGAGTATAGGGCTCAATGTGGAAATCTGCAATAGGTTCCGACCTAATTGTAGCTTTAGTTCCATACCTCGTTCTGAACAGCATGTGTGACCAATCAGCGGACAAATATCCCCCAATCTTGGCAGTAAAGTCCCTTGACAAACAGAGGGCAAAGAGTGGTGGAAGGTCTATGACTGATATATCTTGTAAGACAACAACATTTGGACATGCATGCAAGGTAAGACTCAAATTTTTAATCACTCCAACTGTTGCTATTGCTGTCCCATCCAGCTGCACTACTCCCTTAGATGTTATTTCATACTGGAGCCCTAGCTGATCAGCTATCTGTTTAGGCATTACTGAGCTACTTGCCCCAGAGTCTATCATGCAGTTATGCACTAGCTGATTTCCAATAATTAACGAAACATAGAAAGGGGGGGGCTTCAGCATTCTACCTTGTTGTGTTCCATGATTTCCTTCAGGCTGGGCAGCATTTGTAAGCACTTTGTCTTGCCTTTGAACCTGCTGATTTGAAGTTGGCCAATCCTTTATGGCAGCTTGCAGCAGATTTCTTTGGCCTGGGATGGATAGGGATTCCCACATAGATATATTGACGTTTGTCTTCTTCATCTGATCAATGATACTGAATGGTGATGAAGGATCTCTCTGCTGTCCCTTGGTTTGCACATTTGCCCCTTGAATATGGGCAGCAACAGCTGGCATTTGATTTGGCCTAGGGGCTGTTTTTGTCTGCCCTTGTGCATTTGAAACTGGGTTTTGCTTGCCAATCATTTGTGGAGCTGTGGGAGGTTGAGGATTGGCTGGGACTAATGGCATTCTTTCACCCAAATTTCTCCTTTTTGACCTTGTGTTGGCAGCAACACCCTGAGAAACTATCTGATTCATGCCACAGAAATCCTCTGCTTGCCAATTTACCAACGTGGTATCATTTGGGGCTGATTGCTGTTGGAATGTTTCTTGTTGTTGGCTGTTTTCTTGACTACTCTCACCCTCCACACCAGCACTTGTTACCATTAAAGCTTGGGTTAGAGCACCATTATAGCACATGGATTGATTATGGGGTTCATTACATGGAAAACACCAATCATACTCCTGGGCAATGTTGTTTTGTGCTGGTACTAATGCCTTAGAGGCAGATATGGCATTTGGATTATAGGGCTGGAATGGTCTATTGGCAGGAGGCCTTGTTTGATTCATATTTGTGGCTGGATTAGGTGGTCTTTGAGGCTGATATGGCTGCCTATTCGGTTGAGCTTGAGGCTGATACGAAGGTCTAAAACCTTGAGCTTGCTGCCTCTTGAGTGTGACCAGCTCATTACCTAAATTTTGCAGTTGCTTCATGACTTCTTGAAGCTCATTTGGGGCACTTGGAGATGAAGTGGAAGCTTCATTTGAACTCTGATTTCTAGGAATGGGAGAAGGAGCTAAGACAGGTGCCTGACTAGTACTTGGGCTCTCTAAGCTTGGATATAATGGCATTGGAGGCCTAGGAGATAGCTTGCCAGCTTGAATCAGACAATTTTCAGCTCTAATGGCAATATTATAAGCAGCAGGGATAGTTGTGCCTCCCATGGATTGAATCAATATAGAAATATCAGAATTTAAAGCTTTAAGGTAGTATAGAAAAGCACCTTCTGCTGTTGGTCTGACTGCTACTGGAATTCTATCCCAAGATCTTTGAAATCTGAAGTTGAAATCAGTTAGCTGCTCATTGGAAGCTCTCTTGATGGTTGTCAGCTGCTCCAAAAGAGACAAGTTGTCTCCCTTCTCTCCGAATTGATTATGAAGTGCAATACACAGCTGATTCCAGTTTGTGATAGAGCCAGCTCCAAGGCTCCTAAACCATTGCAATGCTTTCCCCTTGAATGAAGACGCCAGCAATTTGACAGCTACTTGCATCTCGTCGATCTCATGGATTGCACAAATGTTAGCAATGTCCTTGACATGATCGCCAGGAGTGGTCTGATTTTCTCCAGTAAAGTATGGAATGTTCTTCAGTGCTGCTACTGGGATTGGATTTTGTGCATTGAGAGCAAGTGGTGAGTCGCCTCGTGAAGTTGACATAGGGGTTCACCGTCATGTGCCATTCCGATTGGTCTTAAAATCCTCAGTATATTGAAAGAAAGGCCGCCGTGGGAGGAGTTGAGAGAGTTCTGTTTGGTGGAGATGGAGACCTTTGAATCCTTCTTCCTCTTTGCCTTCTTCTTGGAGATAGTTGCAGGTATTCAAACAGCACTTCCTCTTCTCCAGCTCTTGATCTTGTGATTCTTCTCATAAGCTTTTAGGGCTGACTGCTGGAACCAGTTGATTCCTCCCCTTGGAGTCGCCAGATATGCAAATAATAGCTCTTTTCAAGCAAGAAAATTGCAGCAGATGCATATCAACCTTGCTGCAAATAGAAATGAGACCTCTGTCCCACCGGGCGTGCCAAAACTGTTAGTGCAAAATCACAGCACCCCTGGGTATTGATCAGGTTTCTAGGTTGATTACTAATATCCAGTGTGATTGCATCAACATTGAATCCTTTCTCCAAGTGTGGGACTTGAAGAGTGAGAAAGGAATCTCCAGAGAAAGGCTGGTTCCTATTCCTCTGTTCAGGTGCATACGAAATATGCAGAGGGTTTTCCTCAAAATCTAATCTAATTTGCCAAGGAGACAAGGAAAGAAGATGCATAAAATAAATCTAAGCTAATAGAGGTGATGCACCAAGGAATGAAGAACATATGCTTTGCCAAATTTAACACAGATCATGTAGATGTAACACAACATCATGCACAGATAGCAAAAATGCAATGAAAGATCAAGAATGACAGTAATAAATATGTAAGAGGGTTTAGAAGTAACCACAGACACATATATATATTGCTCAAGGATAGATTCAATACATTGCAATGGCCAAAAGGCAAAAAACGGTGTTACAGTCTATATGGGAGGTTTGAAAACTCCACAAATCTTCTTATGAACAGGAGAGAAGGGAGGGTGCAAAGCGGAAATGTCCCACCTTAGAAAGAAACCCCTCCTTACAATTTATAGGAAGAATGGGAGAGCAAAGAGAGAGGAATTCGAAATCTGCCCCAACCACCTCTAGGTTGCATTTAATTCGTCCATCATGGCAGAAGCGACGGGTTCTGGCAAAGCGGCGGTTTGTCTAACAGAAGCGGCGGGTTGTTTGCTGCATTAAAGTGGTTGTTGAAGCATTACCTCTGCTTGTTATTTCGCGCCAGAGGCGTTTCTCAATTTTCATCCTCCAAACTGAACCAAAATGCAAGATTGACCTTGGAAACGTGTAGAGAATCTCATAAGCTTTCCGTTGATATCAAGAACGTGCAAATCCGAGCTCTGGATCGAAAGATATGTCGATCTGAAGATTTAGGGCACGGAACAGGCGAAAACGGATTTTGAAATATTTTCCCGCGCACTGCCACTTGGATGCCACGTGGCATGCTCTGATTCGCTGAATAATTCTCTCTCTTCTGCTTTTCGGCGGGCTGTCTTTTGAATTTTCCTTGTGGGCCTAGCCGGGACATGGGACACGTGGCGGCGACTTCCCATCGATTGGTCCTCGGTGATTCGGCCTCCGATTCGCGTACTTCGCCTCCATTTGTCCCGGATGTCCCATTTGATTTTGGGCCCTTTGTGCTCATTTCGGCCGGTTCGGGCATTTTTGGCCCGCTTGTCCCACTTTGCTTCGGACTGACTTGACTCTTTTCGGCCGGTTCGGCCGGTTCGGGCATTTCTGGCCCGCGCGTCCCAATTGCTTTTGGGCTCCTTGTACTGTTTTCGCGCGATCCGGCCGGTTCGGGCATTTCGCGTCCATTTGTTCCACTCGTCCCGAATGCTACCCTCTTCAGCAGTTAGCCAATTTTTCTCCTCGGCTGGATCGGCTTTTCGCGCCCGCCGCGTACTTCTGTCCCACTTGTCCCATTTGCTTTGTGGGCCGCCTGGACTCATTTCGGCCGGTTCGGGCGGTTCGCGTACCTTTGTCCCACTCGTCCCACCTTGTGCTGGACCAGGACTTAGCCGATTTTCACAATTTTTACTGGCCCAAACTACTTGCTTTCTGCAACCTTCTCCGCACTTTCTCAAAGCTTGCTCCCTCCTTCTTCGGCCTGGGGAGTTTAGAAAGATTCCTGAAGGGACCCTAGAAACCTGATTTTGCTCTGAATCAGTCATTTTTCTTGGAATTTGGACATCCTGATGCATGTTATCAAATTTACCCTGGGGGGGTGAATTTTGGATAACATTACTTAAAATACGAAACTTCATTTACTATTTCGATGAAGTAGAGTTCTCTAGATCCCTATGGATCAATAGAATAACTTTGGTTTCAAGGGAGGAAGTAGTTCATGGAAGGTACCCAGGACCCCGCACATTAAAAGGAGGTGTATCGGGACACCATGGATGTCATTCGAGTTACAAGGGAAATCTAGTGTTGAAAGGAACAATCTAGGAAGGAGGAACCGGGGAGGAGAGTCGAGGTGCGAAGGGATGACTGGATGAGGTCAAGGAGGTGTGTAAAATGATAAGGCAAGAGAATATCATTCCCTTGCTAGGATCATGGTTGAGAGAGAAGGTACCACGTGCCGGAGAGAAGAGTGTGAGAGGCATGTCTTGCACACAAACCTTCCCGACATAGCCTTGACTATGACAAAGAGATCACATTGAAAGCAATTGTAGATAGATGGCTCCTTAGTAATATCCTCATTGACACAGGCATAGAGGTTAATGTTCTAACTTTGGATGCATGGAATCAGATGGGAAGACCTGCATTACAACCATCTTTGAATGTGCTATATATGGAAAATAAGACTAAGGTGATGCCCATCGATTGTCTTAAAGGATGCAAATATCACTATCCAGGAGCTAAGTTTACTTGGGGACTTTG
Organism: Taxus wallichiana var. yunnanensis; assembly: GCA_018340775.1. Taxonomy (NCBI): domain Eukaryota; kingdom Viridiplantae; phylum Streptophyta; class Pinopsida; order Cupressales; family Taxaceae; genus Taxus; species Taxus wallichiana. The sequence continues at coordinate 998,173,321 of CM031237.1, read as the reverse complement.
AAGTCTTGGTGCTCGCCGAGGTAAACAATTTCCCAACATTACTTAGGTGCCCATGGTGTTACAAGAAAAATGCAGGACCTTGGTTCAAAAAGGGTACATCAGCTTTGAAAATAAGGAGGAGCGAGTCATTATACCCCACAGGCCGATGGGAATTCGATGCCCTATAATGAACCCCCTGGGAGAAGAAGTTCTAGATAGGATATATGTGCGCTCAATTAGGGACCCAGAGATAACAAAACCTACTAATGGGGTTATCCAGTTTGAGGATGCTTAGGCAATAAGTGATACTACCCATCTAGCATGTGAGAATTGGGTGCATGGAATTTATGAATTAATGGGACGACAAGTGAGAGGGATGGTGACCAAGGTCAAAAAGTCACGCACGATCCGGTGCTAGGAGGAAAGAAACTACCTAAGTATTCGGGGAGGATCCTTCCTTGAGATATTTTTACAGAAATGGAGGCTCAGTGGAAGAATGAGAAGGAATGGAGGGGATGTTAAGTTATGTCCTACTCGACATAGCGACATAGTGGTGGGCTACCCATTAGGAGAGCCTTTTGGAATGACGTGAGGTAAGAATTGCTCTCTCTACCAGATTCTCTAGGAGCAACATGTCCACCACCATCAAGGACTACCATGGGAAGGAGCCCGCCTCTTTCCATATCTAGGAGTGTGAAAGGATTTGGAGAGAAGGCATGGAAGCTTTGCCACCATCCCTCTGGGTGCACAAGTTATATTCTACTGCGGCAGGGTTGCACGTGTGCATGGTACATTCATTTGGAGACATGCCACTAGACAGGGGAATTGGCGGGAGGTCACGGATGACCTCATTCAAACCTTTGAGTATCGAAGTACAAAGCCATCAGTTGATAAGGCCTTGTAGGGTATCGGTGCCTTACCATGGGGGATAGTACTATGGTGGAGGATAGGCTATTGGAGTTACTAGGTGGAACAGGTTTGGAGGCATGTTTTGAAGAGGAAGTAGAGGAAACAAAAGAGTTACAACTTGAGCACGCATGTTTGGAAAAGGAGAAAGGGAAGTTGGTGTATGTAATTGATGGGGAGGAAGTAGAAAATTTTGATGTTAACCATTTTGTAGGGACATGCGAGGTAGTGGACAATGTTGATACTCACACGTGCACCTACCATGAGCCCTTAAAGACAAAGAAGGTTAACATTGGTTTAGGAGAAGAACCTAAGGAAGCTATTATTGGAGATTACTGGTCGGAGAAGGAAGTCTCTAAGATCATTGATCTGTTGCATGAATTTGAGGATTTATTCCCACGCGGGTACCATGAGCTCAAAGGCGTTCACCATTCCTTGGGGGAGATGAAGATAAAGCTAAAGAACGGTGTGCACTGGTAAGGAAGAGGCCCTACCAGATGAATGGCAATTTGTGCGTGAAGGTTAAGGAGGAGATAGACAAAATGATAACTTCTGGGATCATTGAAGCAGTGGAGGAATCAGAATGGATAATTTCGATGGTAATCAACATCAAGAAGGATTGGTGGATTAAGATCTGCGTGGATTATAGAGAGCTGAAAGTAGTTTGTGTCATTGATCCTTTTCCAGCCCCCTTCACTGAAGAAATTTTGGAAGGATTCACTGGGTGTGAAATATATTCCTTTATGGATGGATTTTTGGGGTACCACCAAGTCCGGATTGCAAAGGAAGACTAGGAGAAGACAACTTTCACCACTGAGTGGGGAAGTTTTGCATATACGGTCATGCCCTTTGGGTTGAAGAATCGCCTACTATTTTTTTCGTGCATAGTGGTGTAAGCATTCCAGGACTTCATCCATAAGTTTCTTCAGGTCTATTTGGATGATTAGACAATGTATGGTCTAGTAAAAGACCATTGTGACAATTTGAAGTTAATGTTTGAGAGGTGTAGGCAGTTGAGGATATCCCTCAATATTAAGAAGCGTGTATTTGCTACACCCTTTGGGACTATATTGGGGCATATCATATGTAAGGAGGGATTCTTTGGCCGAGATCTGCTAAAGTTACAGTTATTGTAGGATTAGGGAGTTTACTAGCGAGCACGGTGTGCGGATTCCTTGGGCATACGGGTTACTATAGGAAATTCATCAAGGGGTATGCCAAGATCATCTGCGCCTTTAGAGGATTTTCTCAGACATAAAAGTGCCTTCCATTGGGGAGAGGTGCAGCAGAGGGTGTTTGATACATTAAAGGATAGGCTTGTCACCGTGCCTATATTACATTTTCCCTCTTGGGACCAGCCCTTACATGTCCATGTAGATTCCTCAGGAACCACTATTGGAGCAGTGCTTGCACAACCAGGTGAAGGAATTATTGATCATCCTTTGTGTTTTGCAAGCAGGAAGTTGACACCGAGATCAGAATTACACCACGGTCGAGCGTGAGGCATTGTCAATGATCTACGTTAGCAAGCACGTGTATGTGAAGCAATACGTATTGCATGAGGTACAAATGACAAGGCCCATGACTTTGCTCATTGCGAAGGATCTGTGACGCGTGTGTACATTTGCATAAGACCCAAGTCGAGAATGGCACATATCTCGGAGAACGAGGTATCTATAACTCAAGATCCAACTGGGAGGAAAATACCTGCGCCCAAATGGGAGGAAAAAGAACCAAAAAGAAAATTCCAAGTGTGGTGGAGACACAGGCAATAGGTTCCCCAGGAGACAAGTGCCAGAACCAGTATGTACATGTGCAAGAAAAATCCCATAGTAAAGAGAAGACTCCAAAGCCAGAAAAGCCATCAGATAAGGAGTCATCAGAAGAAGAAGAAACAGAGTCACCTACACCGGAATCTCTCGGTTAGGAAGAAGTAGAGGGTAGAAGAGGAGACCACCTCAAAAGAAGTTGGAAGTTTGGACAAGTGCATAGGAGAAAAGGATGGTAGTGAAGAAGAAGTAAGTGGGGAAGAGGACCCCGGGAAAGATCAAGGGTTGCTTGTTTTCAATATACATGATTTAGAGGAGGAAGGCAGAGAAGAAGAACAAGGGTTCCTTTTTGTGTGGCACAAGGATAGCCAAGTAGGAGGAAGTGCCCAGGACATGGGAAAAGATGAGGAGGCTAGTGTGTAGAAGCAAGAGGCTCCAAGCTCGCACAGGAATAGACAACCAAGGTGGCAGAAGAAGAGGAGACAAGGGACATTGAGACCCTAGTGGAGGACAAAGTGGAACACGACAACACTAGAGGCCCGGTTTTAACTGTAAGTATACCCAAGGGTACGCACATGAGAGGAAGGTGCGCAGAGGGGGAGAGGCTAGAGATGGGTTATATTGATGACCCCAAGAAAGTGTTTCACATGTGGTTCCAGAGTACACTTCCAACAGAGGAGCTTGTAGGCATGTCATATTTTGACAAAGAGGCTACCTATCCGCAGACAAGGAAGATGATCTCATGGCAAATTTAGTCCCACCTTGATGAGCCAGAGTTTGAGATAAGCCATGGGGCAATAAGAACATTGCTAGGACCACAAGAGGATAACCCAGTGGTGGATACCTGAGAGATCTCGGATGAACAACTGTGTAATGCGCTTAACAAAGTCTCTATTGAGATAGAGGCTAGACTCTTTGGGTGAAATGATAGGGTCAGAGACCCGGAAGGGGATTTGAAGAAGAAAGAGGAAGAGCTAGCTACAATGACCAAGGAGCTAAGCTAGGAAAAGTTGATCAGCGCCCAGTGGCAGTGGGAGTTGAAGGATGAAAAGACCAAGGTGAGCGTTGTGTACAAGAAAGTGGAATCTATCAATGAGGCCATACTATTAAAGCATCTAGACCTAGCATCACCCACGCAGAAGTATGGATCTACCTTAGGATGCCTGGAGGATTTAATAAGGGTCCTCACCATGGAAAGACAACCGCTAGCCTTAGAGTCTATAGCGGAAGTGGTTGCATGCCTAGAGAAGGAAGACAAGTTAAATATTGTAGCACTCATCGCAGAGTACAACAAAGTGCTTGTTGATGTAAGGGTTGCTTCCCAAAATAATGAGGCCACGTCGACAATTGCGCGAGATAGAGACAAAGTGGCAGGTGCCTTGGTCACCACTCATGAAGCGGAACTCAAGGAGTTCCAGGAGAAAAACAAGGGAAATAGGGCGGAAAGAGACAAAATCCTTGCTGAGGTTGAGAAGAAATCAGAGGCCATTGAAACCTTAAGGGTTTCAATCAAAAACTAGTTAAAGGAGCTATATCCATGCATTACACAAAGAATGGACGCACTGGAGGATATATGCAAGGAATTGGAGAAGATCATTAATACCATGAGTGCCAAAGGAGATGGATTAAAATTTGAGGGGGTGAGCACTTTGGTCAGCGACATCTGTTAGAGAGTGCAGGACGAAGTCGATGCCTGGAATAAATTGGAGGCTGAATTGTAAAAGGATTTTCCTAGTCTGTTGTAGGGATTCTTTCACTCTCCCATTCTTTCATCCCCTTATTCTTTTTCCTAGGCGTAAGCCTATTGTATTCTTTCTCTCACGGAGATAAGTGTTCTCACAGATGGAGAACAGGCGCATAGTGTGGGGTGATGTTGGGCCCCTAGAATATTGACTAAGTATAAAATGCACATAGGTGTGCAAGGTCCCAATTAAGGAAAGGCACACAAGGAAAAAGCGTGCAAGGCATGGTTTAAGAAAAGGGTTTAAGGAAGCCCGTGGTGCATGCGATGCGCGTAGATAGAACCAAGGGTTCGGGACTTAGTTAAATTGGGAATTCGGGGTAGAACACGTGAAAAGCATGACCCGATTGCGTGTGGATAAGGTGCCTGGCGACAGGTTGGCCTAAGAAGGAACATTCCTACGGTAGAAGCTTCTAGAAGCACATCAAGGTATAAAGTGGAAATCTCGGGCTTGGAGGATCATGCTCTCATGGAGGACCACTTTCAGACACTTGGCATTGGATCTAAGGGTGCTGGAAGATGAGTTGGAAGTCCAAAAAGGATATAAATACAAGCACCTATAGAGTAAAAAGAGGGAGGAGAGGAGAAGAGACTTAGAGAGTGGGCAGAGCTCTGCAGAAATACTACAAGAACTCTGCTAGTGGGTAATTGCACTTAGGAAAGGATGTATTGGGTATGGGGACTGTAAATTTTCTTTTTGGTAGTATAGTTACATTAGTCCAATTGTAATTCATGATCATGATCTGCTTCTCTCGTGACATTCGTAAATGGCTCCATGGATGTAATGGGGTTACCGGTTTTTATATATATATGAATTTCAATGATTCTGATGCATACATATTTTTCATAGGCTCTTTTTATTTTATGCTTAGTATGGATTCTGATTTACTTCTTTCTATTATGGTACAAGTTATATAATATGTTAAGTACACCATCTAGAATGACTACAAGGATCTAGAGGCCGTTCTGAGCTCTATGGTTCTTGTATGTCTTAAATCCTTTTGAAATCTCTTAAACACAAATCATAGATGATGTTTCCCACTAAAATCACATAAAATAGAGACTCAACACCCGCGCGTGCCTCAGGTGAGAGCCCAACATCCACTGAGTGATAGGCTGGCACGCATGGGGTTCCTTTCTTTTGTGATAAGGGTAAAAATGACTAGTTGTCGACATACTTTGAATTGTGAGCTGCCGAGCCACCTATCAAACCACCCCCCACCATAACCAACCTCCGACATGCCTTGGGCCTAAATGTATATATTTTTAACCGATATATTTATGATAAAACAATAATAATTTCATTGTCACTATAGACACCTAGAATTTAGTCAAGCAATTTTAATACCTAAATTACACTAACTATCCTCGTTCCCATAAATTGATGACACTTCATCAATAAACCACCGTTATCTCTCTATCAACGTTAGTTAATTAACCCTCCCGTCACTCGAGAATGCTGATTAAGAAACTTTTGTTAATTAACATCCACTTCTACCTAGGTCAATTAATTATTCTTAATTAATTATGACCACTAATCTAAATCAATAAATCGCCATTTATTGAACCATTTCCTCTCTTAAAATCTCCTAATCATACTAAATTTATTCTAAAAGCCTCTATAGGCATCCCCTTTTTATTAATTAATCACCTTTGATTAATTAAACCCCCTTTCAACTCCCACAAAGTGCACACACTTTATTAAACATACATGGCCTTTATATTTCCTCTTTGGGGTTTATCCCACATTCATCAATTTTCCGGTCTTTTCGGTTCAGAAATCTATATAATAACCCCCCCCCCCACCTTTCTTCTTACACCTTATTTTCCCTAGGATAAACTATAAGCATTTTGATCTTGAGCCATTCTCCATTGAAGGAAATAGCTTCTCCATCTTGCATCCATTCTCTCAAATTGAAGAGCATGGGAAGATCCAAAAATGGCCTTGTAGCCATGTTTTGGTGAGATTCCATCTTCAAACCTTGAGGAAATCACTCCATTTTGATTGCTAAAGTGATCTAAATAGGTTCATTTGTTAGATTAGCAATCTAGAGAGTAAGAAATAGCTTAGCATTTTAATTTGAGATTGTTCATGCATTGAAGAAGTTGTTTCTCATAAGCTCTTATCTTGATGGTTCTATAGTAGGTTTGGTTGTGTTTGTTCTTATAACGAGCATGTGAATACTATTAGAATCAAGAGTAGATATTTTGTTGTGGTAACACAATGTGCTCGCCTCGTGATTCCGAACCTCATTTGTCTACCCCTCAGGATAGTCGGTCTAGCCTCTTAGAACAACTTGAGAAGACTACTGCTAAGATCTCAATCTTAGATCTCCTCAAGATATCAAATATGCATAAAGACATCCTTTACAAAACACTTTAGGGGTTAGGAGTGTCAATGGATATAGATCCTTCCCACCTTCAAGTGTGGTGGAAAATATTGCACCAAGAAAACACATCGCCTTTAGTCATAATGAGATCCCAAATGAAGATCACACACATAACTTACCTCTTTACATTGAAGTATTTGTTACCCATAGAAAGATAAAGAGGGTGCTTGTGGACAACAGGTCTGGATTGAACATATGTACATTGAAGCTAATCAAATAGTTGGGATGAATAGAAGCAAATATAGAATCCCACATCATCACAATCACAACATACGAAAATGCAGAGCGTGAATCGGTGACACCATAACATTGCTGATGGAAGTAGGACCTACTTGTCATAACACCAAGTTCCATGTCCTAGACTTGGAGCTTCCGTATAACATGCTTCTTGGCCGCCCATGGATTCATGCCATACAGGCTGTACCATCAACCTTCCATCAATGCATTAAACTAAATCATGAGGGACACACCATCACCATTCAAGGATATCCATAACCCTTTGCTCACTACAGAGATTTGAATAGCTTTTCATGCAAGGGTGCTTATGAATGTCCCTCTGCCGACATTGCTATACCTCTTCAATCTGAAGCTCTCACCTCACATGTGGATTTAGATACACTAAGTTATTATGACCATGGTGCTTCACCCTAGTTTCTCCCTTTGATTCATAGGAAATGAAAATTATTGATTACAACCGTGGAGCGTATGATATTAAATAGGACCTCTTAGTTTCAGATCTATCCTTGTCACCCAAGACAAGAGGAAAGCCCAATTTCGATATAAATGACCCAAAGATGAGAAAACCATCGAGAAGTTCCAACCTGATGGCCTATTAGCAAAAGAAATTTTTGGACCCTCCCACCATTTGGGTCTCCGAAGAAACTATGCCTTCCTACTACCAAACTCCAAAGTACACCAAATCTAGCAGAATGATGTACTCCATGGGCTATAAAGGACATGGGTGTGGTAAAAATGAACAAGGTATAAGGGAGCCTATCCTAACCCCACACTTTAAAATAGAAAGATATGGCATCGGCATTAGACCTTATGGATTCCACCCTATGGATTGAGATGCTACATCATCTAATTGCGAAGATAGGTCTTCTTATTCGATAGCAACACAAATTTTATTCATAGCTAATACGAGGATCTTGCCTCTATGAACCTATTCCTAGACACCATTATTTTTACCATAACCCCCACTAAACCTCAAGTTGACCTTGTTTATCCTAATCTCATTGATTGGGACCAACAACTTCACATGCCTATGGACCTCTTTGAAAATGATGAGGCAATTATAGAATTCATGGGTATTCGTGACAACATTCCTATCGAGGACCATAAAAAAGGCTTCTACATTGACCTTGATACCTATGCATACTTCGGGGAGGAGGCTGAGTTACGTGGTTAGCAAAATTTAAGAAAAAGTGAGGACAAAATTTCCCTTAAAAGCCTCGGAAACAACAAAATTCCAAGTTGCATAGTGAAAACCACTTTGAGCCACCTTTGGTGACAAACAAATTGAAAAATCTATGGACATAAAAAAGTGACCACACCAAGGGTGAAAATCTCATTGAGATGCCCTTGGAAGAATATCTTAACCTCCCCCCTAATCCTACATGCATGGAGGATACATCTAAGATGTTAGTAGAAGAAACCATTGATGTCAACATTGGCACAAAAGAACAACCCAAGATAGTCAAGTGGGAGCTTTTCTTTAAGGACAAGAACAAAATACTTTTGTAATTCTTCTATGATAATTCTCAAACATATTTTCTTGGTATTATGCAGATATGTTGGGCTTGGATCCATCTTTAGTGGTGCATAACTTTTGTTAGCATGCAGACATAAAACCCATCAAACAAAAGCTTAGAAAAATGCATCCATGGGTGGCCCTTCTTATCAAAGAAGAGCTTGAAAAACTCTTAGTAAATGGATTTATCAGACCAATCGATTATTCAGAATGGATATCCAATATAGTCCCAGTACAAAAAATCCCATAGGAATCAGAATCTATACCGACTTCAGAGACATCAACAAGGCATGTCCAAGGACGACTTCCCTCTTCCTAACATCGACATGATTGTCGATTCAACCACTGGCTACGAAATTCTATCTCTCATGGATGGATTTTCTAGATATAATCAAATTAAGATCATGGAGGAGGACCAACATAAGACTTCCTTCACAACCCCTTGGGGGAATTTTTGCTATCAAGTGATGCCCTTCGGCCTTAAAAACGTCGGTGCAACATATCAATGGGCAATGATAGTGATATTCCATGACATGCTCAATGACATCATGGAAGATTATGTGGATGATATCTTGGGTAAATCAAAGATGAGAGAAGATCACCCTAAATTCTTGAGACACATCTTTGAATGTCTCAGAGTACAAATTCAAGTTGAATACGAAGAAATGTGTCTTCAGGGTATTATCAGGTAAACTATTGGGTTTCATTGTATCCAGAAGAGGGATTGAGGTTGATCCTACTAAGGTAACTGCAATTACTAAAATGCCTCCTCCTAAAAACCTCAAGTAGTTGTGTAGCTTGCAGGAAAAATCCAAGCCATTCATTGCTTCATATCGCAACTTACGTAAAAAATGTCATCCTTTCACTCATCTACTAAAAAGGATGTTGAATTCTTTTGGGGACCTAAACAACAACAAGACGTTTCCTTACTCAAATAAGTACTTGGCTAATCCTTCATTCCTCATGCCACCAAACCCAAGAAAACCACTATTTTTATACATATTTGCGATCCAATTTTCTATTGGTGCCCTACTTGCTCAATACGATCTTAGTCAAAAAGAGAAAGTGTTATTATCTCGATCGTACTCGATTTCTTATGAGCTCAACTACCCTCAAATTGAAAAATATTGCTTAGCTATCATCTTTACCTTTCAAAAGCTTCGTCATTACCTATTGAACAATAAAACCAAGCTTATATCTAATTTGACCCTTTGAAATACTTGTTGTCAAATCCAACACTTATTGGTAGGATGGCTAATTGGATCATCCTACTCAACGAGTTTGATATTGAATATGTGCATCCAAATTCAGATTAAAGGGTAGGTACTAACACCTTTACCTGTAACAGAGAAAATGTGTTTGGATCTTCCAGATGCATCATTAATGTATATCAAAGAATCTATTGTATGACAAGTACACTTTGATGGATCATTCACTTTCCATAGTTCAGGAGTAGGAGTGGTGCTAGTCACTCCTTCTAGGGACTTTATACCTCAAGATTTCCACCTTAGATTTCCATGTACAAAAAACATAGAAGAATATGAAGTGCTCATTATTGGGATGAAGCTAGCTATTAAATGGAACATCCACCAACTTAAGGTCATTAGAGACTCGTAATTGATCATCAAACAGGTCAATGATGAATATAAGGTCAAGGATGAGAAGCTCATCCCATATAAGAAGTTAGTGGAGACTCTCAAAGAGTATTTTGTGCATATCAATTTTCAAAATATCCTAAGAGCAAAAATCGGTCTACAGATGCTATGGAAATAGTGGGTTCCATGCTACAGATTCCACTAGAAAATAATGACATGTCATTATTTGTTAAAAACTTGCGATAACCTACATATTACGTCTGGAATCATGCATGGCCTAGTGAATTTGTTGGTCCTCTATCCCCTTAGTATGATCCTATCTTTCAATACCTACAAAATGATACCTTTCCCCGAATATAACCCAATCTGAAAAGAGGAACCTTATCCAAAATATATCCCATTACACCCTCCTCAAAGGAACCCTCTATCATCATGGCTATGATACGAATATGTTACGTTGTCTAGATGTAACAGAGTTAGTCCAAATGATCAAAGAAGTACATGAATGAATTTGTGGAGCCCACACCATGGAATGGTCTTGGCAAAGAAATTATTGAGAGTAGGCTACTATTGGCCTACCATGGAAACCGATTGCTTGCCAATATGTCGAAGCTGTGGATTTTTCTAGAAGTACATAAACCTTATTCATGTGTCGGCACAACCTTTGTAACGATCACAACACCATGGCCATTTTCTAAATTGGGACTTTATCTCATAAGGAAGCTCACCCCTACCTCCTCAGATGGCCATACCCATATCATAACTGCCAAAAATACTTCACCAAATGGGTGGAAGTTGTTCCTCTCACGTATGTTACTAGGGCACAAATCTCAAAATTTATCATGAATCATCTCATCTCGTAGTTACGACATCCATTCTGCCATTATAGCTGACAATGGTAAGTACTTCAAGAACAAGATCAGAAATCTCTATGCCAACGCTTTCAAATATGCCTAAAGTTTTCTACTCCCTATTACCCTCAAGGTAATGGACAAGCAGAGGCCTCTAACAAAACACTTGTTCAAATCATGGAAAAGATGGTGAGTAAGATTGGTCATAATTGGAATTTGCAGATCCATCCCACCCTCTAGGCTTATAGGACTTCCATTCGCACTCCTACTGGTGCGACACCCTATTCCCTAGTTTTTGGAACTGAGTCCATCATCCCCCTAGAAATTGAGCTTCCCTCCCTGAGAATATCTCTCAGAGACTATCTGGATAAAGATGAAGACTACCATGTGGCTAGATTGGCAGAACTTGAACTGCTAGACAAAATACGCCTTCGCACACTCAACCACTTGAAAGTGTATCAGAATTGAGTATCCTAGAGCTACAAAAAATGGATCATACCTCATAAATTTGAGGTAGGAGATTTGGTGCTTTGAAGGAAAACTAGTTCAACACTGTGAAAGAAAGAGAAAAGAAGGGAAAGTTTGAACCTAATTGGTTGGGACCTTATGTGATAGTGGCAAAATATGGGTCAGGAGCATACAAACTTTCCTATCCTGACAGAGATGAGTTGCGTGAACCTATGAACACCATCCACCTCAAGTGGTTCTATGCTTGAATATGGCACAAAAAGTCAAAAACAACCAAAAAGTACAAAAACTAAAAAAATCAAAAATGAGAAAAGTAAAGAGAAAACAGGTTGTCTAATTGTGAAAACCATGCAATTGTGACACTTTGGACATGTCCCTTGGTGAAAAACAGTTTCCAATGCCTTGGGAGGATTCGTTGTTCACAATCATCTCACATCTAGGGGTACTTTTTCTTTGTCTAGAGCTAGTTTATTTGCCTACATCTGAGATTCCTTTTGAGCCTGTCCTTTCAAGCCATGATCCAGCTAATACTCCTCTTGTAAATCTGTGAAGAGATTGCCTTTGTACATTCTCATCTAACGTTGGGGGCATCTTCACATCTTCACTTTCTTACACATAATGTGTGGCATTTTCCCTTGTATATTCCCATCCAACACTAGGGGCATCCACGTTTCTATGTTTTTCTGTACATAACTTTAGAAAACTGTTAAAAATCACAAAAACATTCAAAATGTCAGAAAATTCCAAAAACATTGAAATATGATTTGATAATCCCAAAACATTAGAAAACCATCTCATAGAAAAATATAAAAAACAATAGAATATTGTTCCCAAAACTCCCAAAAATAGCATAAAATGCATCGAAAACTATCTCACAAAAACATAGTAGTACTTTGCTTACTTGTTTGTTTGTTTGTTTGTTTGTTTCTTGCTTTGCTTGTTTGTTTGTACATTTTTATAGCTTTACTTGCTTGCTTGTACATTTTGTATAGTGTGTTGCTTAACATACTTCTTAGATTGATCTATTCTTTTTATTAGATTCATTCTTGTTTATATTCAATATGTTTTGCATGCTTGTATATATTTGTACATAGTTGTGTTGTCAAATTTGTTTAGTGTGTAAATTTGGTAGATTTGTTAACTTTTTCTTGTGCTTGTTTTTTACTTGTACATTGTTTGTTATCACATCATCATCTATATCATAATATCTAAATACACCACATATGTCATCAATATCAAATAAGTAACATAATCATGAAAATAACATCCAACATGTATGCTAAGCTACTATCATCCTACCATATCATCAATGGGGCAATAGGGACTACCTCTTGTCCCCCAAACCAATATCAAAAATTAAAAATGTGGAAAATCATAAGTATCTCATAAAAAACAATGTGATATCATCTAATGCTATCTCATAAATCAAACACATGTGATACAATCATACATCATAAAGTCCATCATCATATACATGTAAATATGTCAAAATATCAATGTCCATATACAATGTGTCTCTATACAAAATCATTGGATACAAAGTATGCCATCATGGGCATCGATAAAAAATGTGCCTTCATATCGAGGCGTACATAAAAAATACATACATCTGTAAATACATCATCATAATAAAACAAGTCAACCATAACTCTCACCCATGCCTAGAATTCCTATCCCCGGGCCCTATGGAGGTGACATTTGCTAAGAGGATGCTTCCTAAAGAGATAATGGATGCTGCACCAATCTAACTAATTAGGATGACCTATGCAATCTTGATATAGACCTACTAATGGAAAATTGATCGAATAGAATAGCTTATTGACCCTCTGGGATAACTCATCATTGGTTGTAGCTAAATCAATAAACACATTTGGTGTAATCGTTGTTGTGGTCACTTGTCAGCACAATAAGTTACGATGTGAGTCTCGCCACATCTACCTACGCTGAGTCCGCTCTGTAACTAACTATATCCACTTTGCTACTAGCTGATCTCTCTCGATCTAAAACTAATCTGTTGAGCACTCACCAGCTACAAAATGGCTAAATCCCCACCAATCCTAATAATCTACCTAGGAGGTGAGGGTGGATATTATCCAAATAACTCTCCTAGTTATCTGGATAACTTATATTCTCATTCTAACTTTGATGTCTAACATTTCAGGTTGTGCACACTCAAGCTTGCTCCCTTAGCATTATTTTCTTGGTTGCGGTTCTTCCACATGCCCCACACACCTTGCTTCCTTCTTGCTTATGTTCCCCTTCTCTCCGCATTCTACTATCTCATCCCATTTCCCGTTGTGCCTTCCTCTTGTCAGCAACCGATTTCTTTCTGTCCTATCACGTACTCCTTATGCGCACCTCTGTAAACTTGGCTTCCAAAATGACTAATTCATTGGCATTCCTCTTACGCGCTTGCATAAATTTATCTCATTCACACACCCTTCCTCAGTTGAATTCTTACGCCCCTTCCCCAGTTGAATTCTTATGCCCCTTCCCCATAAATTTCCCCTATAAGTATTCTCATATTCCTCCTATGCACGCACCTTCGTGCACACGTTCCCTTTCTTTCCCTTTTTCACGCATGCCTTTTGCTCCCGCACCTTGCACCATTTTCTGTGTTAGTCACTGTGCCACGTCATATGTCAGACTTGAGTGTGCTACACATAACCTATCAGAGCATGCCAATAGGGTGCGGAATCTAGAAAACTAGGCTGGTGCATGACACATGGAAGAAAAGACAAAACAAATGAACAGTTGGCTGACTCCTTCAGTCAATTAGCGCGTGTCATGTGTCATTACCTATTAGAGTGACTGTAAACTTCGACAACCATACATTTTTTTGTAGTTCTCGATTCCCACGTGCCCTATCTCATTTGAAAGCTACGACATAGCTACACATTGGACTTTTCAAAATCATATTTATGTGGGATTTAGTTGGTGGAAAATAGGAAACATCTTTCTGATCATCAATACACACATCTAATCAACCTCAACCACCAGATTTCATCATATCTTTCCTTCTTCCTTCTTCTACATGCCTAAAAATATGGGGAAGCACATCGTGGATGTGCATGCATTTATTACTTGGCTATTTTTGGTTGAAGATTTGAATCCGAGTTTCCCTCTCTTTCTCCTTCTCTTCTCTCCTTCTTCTTCTATAAATAGTAGAGTTTTGCTTTGTAAAAGGATCCCTCTCTGTTGTAATGGCACCATGCCAAAATGGTGGTTGACTTCCCATGGGTCTTAGACCTTGGCATGGTCTCTGCAATGTATTCTCGCCTCCTACCATGAGTGTAAATGATATGTGCATCCCTTAAGCAATAAAATCATGTTTTATGGAACTCTTGTCTTCCCTTTCTCATTTTTCATTGCATCTCACCTCTTTGTTTGCATTTTCTCGGCATGCTATATACGTATTCCTTTACATTCTGTCCCCATGTTCATGTGTTGTGTGTGCTAGAAGACCAATCCCATGTGTTGATCTCGTGGCACTCGCTATCCGCCCTCTTCACCCACACCCTCTCCATTTCCTTCACCGATCCTAGAGAGAGATTGACCCTTTCCATTGCGTTATCACCTTCCTTATCTTAGGATTTCCCCTTTCTACACATCCTTCTATCCCTGGTCCCTTAGCATGTTTAGTATAGGATTTTCTTTCAACATTAGGAGTAGTAGTAGCATTAGAGGTAGGTAGAGGAGCTGACCTTCTCCGAAGATCCATCTCAAGAACACAAGGCCCAATAATTTGGATACTATTCCATTTTTGTTTCAAACAACTCAGCTCTTCCAAATCTAAGATGCGGTGCACATTTAAACGACCAATAGTTTCGACACGTTGGGTGGGACAAGAGTGAAGAGCTTTACATCTTCATCTCAACAAGTTTGATGTGTTTTGCTGAGATCTATCCTTTGGAGGAATTTTTCAACACATTTGGTGACTCCACTGATCCAAACACACCCATTATTTCATTCGACAGACTAGTCTCCCCTCCTTCCATTCATTTTCCCTTCTTCCATCGTTCCACCTTCCTCTTTTGAAAGTTTTGCAATCATGACTTCTTTCCCTTCATGGAATTCTCATTTGTAGTAGTAGAGCTATTTTTCTCCATCCCCACAGTTCCAAAGTCCTCCTCCAAATCAATTTTATGAGCCCTATCATCCTAAAAATGCATACAACCCACTTATTTCTAACCAAAATGTTTATGAAGAACAAGTTTATGCAAATGATGGTGGAGACTCCATGGAAGAAGCTGATTTTGAGAGGAAGGTGCAAAATATGGAGATGGACATGATGCAACTCAAAGTTAAGTGCTCTATAAAGAAAGCTAAAGTTGGCTACAAGGTCCCTTGTCCATGGGTTGACCCTGTGCCGAGGGCTAGTTTAGTGCCTAATAGAAGTTGCACTTTATCACTTAGATGTTGCTCTAGATTATAGAGTGGGTAGAATAAACGAAGGCTAAAAATGTAGCGCGCGGCAACCCTGTCAAAGGGGCAACATTGCACTACCATCTTACAAACCTCCCACTCCTCCATGTCAACTTACATCATCTTAGACTACTTTACGTGTTCCCAAACTTTTGTGTGCTTTGCCCAATGAGAATTCCCCTTCTCTATCCTTTCACCTTCATATCTATGTCGTCATACCTCCCGTGCGTGCTTCCACTCCTCTTGTGCATGTGCCTTACATGCCTTCTATGCCCATCCTCTTATTTCCTTCCAATTCCCCTCTATCTAATTGTACCATAAATGAACAACCCCCTATTAACGTGCCTTTCCCAACCAATGTCATCATGTTTGATGACTGCAGAACAATTGAAGAATGGTATGACTCATGCGACTGACTGAAAAGAGGAAATCATACGGGAACTTGTTCCGAGAAGAAAAGTAGTTAGTATGAGGGTGCACTCCTAGAGGAGGCGAGTTTCTTGTAGAGGTAGAACCCATGTGCCCCACTCTGCGTGACCCGGCTGCAAGCATTCCCCTTCAAGAGGAGAGTCTGCATGAGGATCCCATATGTGGGATCAAAATTCAAAACAATGGGAAAATTATAAGGATCGGGCGTGCCTAATAAGATATATGGCTATTCTAGAGCCAAAGATAGAGTTTCCACTAGTCATGTTCACTTCAGAGCATGAGGTAGAGTTTTATTGCGCCAAAGGTCGAAACAAGTGCCTCCCAAATCGAGCATAGAACAAGTTTAGGAGGTATATATTCTATTTGTTGATGCTTTAATGTAACGAACCATTACACCAAAACCTCGGGCGTTAGTGAAATTGACACATGAGGATCATAACATCTCACCATGCTTCCATAGCCCAGACCCTAGGCTAGATTTACGTCCATATAGCGGGACCCCGCCTTGCCTATACGAGCCCTAGGTGAACACTGCAATGTCGGCGTAGCTACCCGCGCCGAGACTTGAACCTAAGCGGTCGCTCTGATACCAAATGTAATGAACCATTACACCAAAACCTCGAGGCATTAGTGAAATCCACACATGAGGATCATAACATTGAGGAGAGTGAAACACCATCTGCAAGTCATTTTTTCACTCTCGTTTCGGACCATGTTCAATGCCAAATTAGTTACATGGTCACAATTTGTGAGGAAGGAAGAGACTTCTCCTGCCGGTTGTAGATTTTACTTGAGCACCTTTTTCCTCTAGTTAGAGTAGGTTAGTTTCGGTTTGCTTTTAGGACCACAAGTGCTCGCTCACACTCTACAAGTTCCCTTTGGTACACGTATGATTTTCAGCTTTTGTACATAGTGTTTTGCTTCTATTTTAGTTTGCTCCCTCTGGCACCTTTCCTTTCCTGTTGTGCCCACGTGCCCCTTTTTGTTGCTTCCGGGATGACAATCCAATTTTGGTAGAGGTAGTTCCAATGGTTAGTGTATAGATTTCAATCTCATCAATCCAATTCAGAATATCTTCATATGAGAGAAAAGGTTCAGTTCAGAGTTCAGATAGTGTTGTAAGTGGCTTCAGGGATGTTCTTCAAGATGCAAATCAGATCTTCAAGTTTAGTGCTTGAATTCATGCTCAATGGAATTCTAAGGATACTACTCTTCATCTAGTAGGCAGATGGCCCCTGAAATTCACCAAAATTATTATCCAAATAACTCTCCTAGTTATCTGGATAACTTATATTCTCATTCTAACTCTGATGTCTCACATTTCAGGTTGCATGCATTCAAGCTTGCTCCCTTAGCACAAATAAAATTTTTCACGCACACCTTGCTTCTTTCTTTCTTATGTTCCCCTTCTCTTTGCATTCTGCTATCTCCTTCCATTTCCCCTTTGCGCCTTCTTCTGTGTGCCCACTTTCTTTCCTATCCTGTCACACACTCCTTACACACACCTCTGTAGACTTTCCTTCCAAAATGGCTAAGTCCCTAGCATTCCTCTTGCGCGCTTGCATACACTTAGCTCCTTCGTGCACCCTTCCTCAGTTGAATGCTCACACCCTTCCCCATACTTGTCCCCTATAAGTATTCTCCTATTCCTCCTGCGCGCACACCTACACGCGTGCCTTTACTCTGTTTCCCTTTCGCATGCCTTCTTTTTGCTTCCGCACCTTGCACCTTCTTCTACGCCAGTCACTGTGCCACGTCATCTGTCAGACTTGAGTGTGCTACACGTAACCTATCAAAGCATGCCAACAGGGTGCCAAATCTGGAAAACCAACCGATGCATGACACATGGTAGAAAAGATAAAACAAATGAATAGTTGGCTGACTCCTTGATCAATCGGTCGCGTCAACATATCATTATGTGTCAAAGTGACTCAGTAGACTTCTAAAAGCCATAACTTCTACTGTAGTGCTTAGATTTCTGTGCACTTGGTCTCATTTGAAAGATGCTAACATTAAATACATGTTGGACTTTTCAAAATCAGATTTAGGTGGGATTTGGTAGGTAGAAAATAGGAAATATATTTTTGATCATCAATGCACACATCTAATCAACCTCAACCACCATATTTCATCAAATCTTGCCTTCTTCCTTCTTCTACATGCCAAACAGACATGGGGAAGCACATATGAAAGCCTTACGGAGTGGATTTACAAGCATTTATCATTAACCTTGTTGGTGGTTAAAGATTTGAATCTGAGTTTCCCTCTCTTTCTCCTTCTCTTTTCTCCTTCTTCTTCTTCTATAAAAAGTTATGCTTTGTAAAAATGATCCTTCTCTGTTGTAATGGCACCATGCAAAAATGGTTGCCAAATTCCCACATGTCTCGGACCTTCTCTTGGCCTCTGCAATATATTCTCATCTCCTGCCGTGAGTGTAAATGACTATGCTTCTATTAAGCAATAAAATCATGTTTTGTGGAACTCTTGTTTTCCCTTTCTCATTTTTCATTGCATCTTGCCTCTCTGTTTGTATTTTCTGGCATGTTGTGTGTATTCCTACTTATAGTCTTCGTGTTCATGTGTTGTGTGCGCTAGAAGGTCAAGCCCATGTGTTTATCTCGTGGTGCAAGCCATCCACCCTCTTCGTATGCACCCTCTCTATTTCCTTTTACTCGCTCGTGGAGAGAGATCAACCCTTTCCCCAGGCACTATCAACTTCCTTAGCTTAGGATTTCCTCTTTCTACAAATCCTTCTATCCTTGGTCCTTTGGCATGTTTAGTATAGGATTTGATTTCAGCATTAGGAGTAATAATAGCGTTATAGATAGGTAGAGGAACCAACCTTCTCTGGAGATCTGTCTCAAGCACGTAAGGTCCCACAACTCGGATCTTCCAGATCTAAGATGCAAGTACATGTTTAAATGACCAATAGTGGCCTATAAGGCTATCCCCATCCCCCACCCGAGAGGCTATATGGTGGTGTCCCCCATCCATCTCCAACTCTAACTTTTCCACCTCCTCTATCCCACTCATTCTTGGGCAGAATGTGTGGTGTACTAGTCATGTGTGGCAGCGACAAAGGAACTTGTGGTATTTAAATATGAATATGTAGCTATACTAGGCCTTATGGGCCAACATGTTGTACAGGTATTTGTAAAGGAATATGCTAAGTTGGGACTTGCTGTTGTCTAGGCATCTCGAACTTGTGCACCACCGTCCCCGGGCACCTATACTAACTACTATGCCCTAGCTCTACAATCTCTACCATGTAACCTCTCTACAACTACTATAATACCTACATTAATGGTGGCACTGTGGAATCATCAATATCCCTAGGAGATTTAAAATGTATCATTCATGATAGTCATTGTTTCCCCTTGATCAACAATGTGTCATAAAGTTACCCATGACTAGGGCACCATCTACTCAAAACTATCTTTGGCCCAACGTGGTCCGATGAGAGGGCCAATGTCAAATGTCTCCCCAGAGCGGTGAATGTACCACATATCATCACAAGGGATATCTTGCAAGTGACCAAAATATTGCTCCACACGATCTACACTATACCACTTTGTAATGTAATCATGACTATTAATCAAAAAGTGCTCAACCGCATGGCGTTAAGATTTTGCAACATCATCAAGCCATTGATAAGCCCGATAAGGGCGCTGTATAACCATGTGTAACTGTAGCTCATCAAAGGTGCAATGGTAGTAATCTATATATCCAATATGGCCTCGAATGCCATCACCAATAGTACCCATCCCATCATTGAAGGCTTGGTGGATCCTAAAATTAAAGTACTCTTGTAGGGCGATTAATGAAAATATGGTCCCACATCCATATCTCGAAGAAGATTCACTTTGGGCCCATGGTCTTCTCGATTGAGGTAGGTGATAAGATGTAGATCCCAATATAGGTGTGATAATATACACTATCCACAACAATATCTCTTTCCAATGATCAATCAATAAATCACTCCAATTAGGCCTAATAGAAAAGAGGTACCTATCTTGTTAGGTAGCATAATGCCGTTGACAAGAGCAGTCAAATATACAACTACACGAGATATCCATTGATCCTGAAAGCACCTATGTAACCAAACTACCATACCCTTTTGAGGTTTCTCCCAGAGGCCACACATCTCTATAAGACACTATGTAATATGGGTAACGCCCCATTATACTCTATTAATTGACCCTAGATTGAAACTTTGAGAATCTGCCACACATCCTCTAATGTAATGGTCATCTCTCTAGTAATGAAGTGAAAGCACTAAATCTCATTGTGCCATCGCTCAACCAAGGCTATCAGTAGGCTATGATCCAATGTAATCTTTGGCTTCGTGCCACATACAAAAGTCCAGTCACCTCTAGAGTAATGTCTAGATAGGCCTTATCCCACTACCTAAAGGTCACCTCGAAAGCATGTAGCCTCACATGATGCTCGTGTGTCTCCAAGGTAGGTAAGTCAATCTACTAAGCAAGCAAAACACTCATTAAATTCATTTCTTCTAACAAATGACATCTAATTTTCTTTTATTCATCCCTACCTTCTTCTAAAAATCTACTAAGTTCTTCTAAGGTTGTCTAAAATCTACCTTTTTCATGCCAACGCTTGTTTTTAGCACTAAGCATGCCCTTACCAAAGTGCATGTATTCCTCTTCCAGCGCATGTTTTCCCTTTCAAAGCACATGTGTGCCTCTTTCCACACTTATGTGCCATGTTTGACACATGTGCACCCGCTCACATGTTTACCACTAACCCTAGCACATACACACCCCATTTGGTGCATGCACGCCCACGTCCATGCCTAATCTACCCTATGTCTACACCCCTAGCACATGCATGGACCATCCACATATGCGTGCCCCCAAAAATGCATGCACGCCCCAAGGGCCATGCATATGCTTCTGCGCACTTTTCCACCTCCTAATAAATATAATAAATGAACTCGAAAGGAAACCTTTTTGATTCACATACCCGGGGTCCATCGCTAGGAGGCCACATGTACTCTTGAACAATGTCTACACATCTCGGCTGAACCTAAACTCAAGCCATCTCTCTTGCACGTCATAGCAAAATCAATTGATCAACT
Source organism: Taxus wallichiana var. yunnanensis (assembly GCA_018340775.1). Taxonomy (NCBI): domain Eukaryota; kingdom Viridiplantae; phylum Streptophyta; class Pinopsida; order Cupressales; family Taxaceae; genus Taxus; species Taxus wallichiana. The sequence continues at coordinate 998,151,917 of CM031237.1, read as the reverse complement.
GGTAAAGTTTGGTATCAAATAACTCGCCGCGACGATTTATCCCCATGGCTTGGTATGTATAGGTTGTTTTGACCCCCCATCCCCGTGGTGATATTTACTCATCGCGATGATCATGAGAGGGGGTGTGACTTCTGTAAATATTCGATTTTCTTATACCACCCATCATGATGATTATTTTTATTAAATAATCATTTTTCATCTGTTTTCACTATGATTGGGCATTATTTTGCTACCTAACACTCCTTTCTTCTCCCTGGGGAATATTTTTTGCTTCCAAGTGATCTTTTATTCTATAATCATTCTAAAAGTAAAAATTGCTAAAAATTTGCAAAAAGAAAATAAAAATTTAAAAACATTGGTAGATATTTGAAAACCCTAAAAATTCAAAATCCAAAAAATCATAATTTTTTTTTTTTCAAAAATTGGTAACAAGTGTGCACACTAAAAAACCTATGTCAAATGCATGGTACTCAAACATCAACTTTATTTGAATCTCACTTGTTATTGTGCATGACTCAAATCATTTGAATCTACCCTCCATTAACAAAAGATGGTTTGCTCACTATATCTATCTTCCCTTAGATGAATATGTTTCATGGGAAAATTTCATAGGGCACGATTGATTTTCAAGAGGAATTTTTATGTCCTTCGTTTATTCACCTTATATGTATCCTTGCTTGGGGTGTCATTCTCAACCCTTTTTGTTAATTCACATAGGTGGAATGAACGCTTGATAACAAAAACATTTGTGTAATTGTATTGAACATTTTTGTTTGAGTATGTGTGTTTGTATTTGTTTCCTTGTTAGGTTAGCTTGTTTACTTTCTCGTATTGCATTGCATTTTTGTATGTTTCATTGAGTTAGTGCTTTGGCAATAAAAAAATTTCATATTATGGCTTTTCATGTCATTATACACTTTTGTTGAATGCATATATTTTAATAAGGACTGATGACGTAGATCACTTACAATATGATGACATAATGTGGTTTTTACATCAGCTGGATGAATGTTATTTCCATCCCCTTCATCTTCATTTTTCTTCCATATCATTCTCTTCTATCAACATTATTCTTCCAACTCACTTGGGGCAATAGAGATCACCTGTTATAAATCATTTCTACATATTTGTTAAGAAAAACATTTCTTGCGCTTCACAATGATATCCCCAAGAGCTTTTCAACAAAAGAGTTTGTACTAGTATTATTTAGGGATCGATGCTCGCACCTCTATTCTCTATCAATATTCAATACATCACCATCTCTGTCTCCCAAAGTCTGATGGGATTTTTCCCCACTTTGGTATTTTCTCTTCACATTTTCGATAATCAATCAACCTCTTTCATCACCCCATTGACACTCGAGGGGGCATCCTTCACTCTAGTAATTTTTCTTCTATCCCTTCAAAATTCACTTATTCGCACTTATCTACTATCTTTGAAGTGACGTCACTTACGCCACCCCAAAGAGGGGAAAATGTAGACACCTAGAATTCAGTCAAGCAATTTTAATACCTAAATTGCACTAATTATCCTCGTTCCCATAAATTGATGACACTTCGTTAATAAACCACCACTATATCTCTATTATCGTTAATTAATTACATTTCATTAATTAATTAACCCTCCTATCACTCAAAATGCTTTGATTAATGACCTTTCGTTAATTACCATCCACTTATACCTAGGTCAATTAATTATTCTTAATTAATTATGAATGCTAATCTAAATCAATAAATTGTCATTTATTGAACCATTTCCTCTCTTAAAATCTCCCGAATCATACTAACTTTCTTCTAAATCCTCTATAGGCACCCCCTTTCTATTAATTAATCACCTTTGATTAATTAAACCCCCTTTAACTCCCAAAAAGTGCACACACTTTATTAAACATACATGGCCTTTGTATTTCCTCTTTGGGGTTTATCCCACATTCATCAATTTTCTAGCCTTGTCAGTTCAAGAAAGCTATATAATAAACCCTCCCCTTACCTTTCTTCTTACACCTTATTTTCCCTAGGATAAACTATAGGCATTTTGATCTTGAGCCATTCTCCATTGAAGGAAATAGCTTCTCCATCTTGCATCCATTCTCTCAAATTAAAGAGCATGGGAAGATCCAAAAATGGCCTTGTAGCCATGTTTTGGTGAGATTCCATATTCAAACCTTGAGGAAATCACTCCCTTTTGATTTCTAAAGTGATTTAAATAGGTTCATTTGTTAGATTAACAATCTAGAGAGTAAGAAATAACTTAACATTTTTATTTGAGATTATTCATGCATTGAAGAAGTTGTTTCTCATAAGCTCTTATCTTGATGGTTCTATAGTAGGTTTGATTGATTTCTTAGAAGCTACTAGGTGTTAGCTTTGTTTTAGCATGGAAAATTTCTATATGAGCAAAATTGGTACAAGATGACAAAAATATTTAAACAACAAGAGGGAATTCGAAATAGAAATCACATGTGACCGTCATCCGAAATAAGCGTAAGGGCAGGAGTGGATCTACGTCTCTTGAATTAAAAATTAAACAACATTAATTACTGCTATACAAATTAAAATTCAATAAAAAAACATTGGCATATATGAAAGACCTCAATATGGCATTGAAGAGTGCCAATAAAATCTTACACTTGAAGGAAATGGTGAAGATGCATGTTCAATAGATAAGAAGAACAATGCTAACATTCACTTGATCTCTTTGATTGAATGAAAGATATACTAAACATGCCATTTAAAATGGACATAGTGGTGACCAACATAGTAACTTCCTCCCAATGTTTTGTTTCGGAAAGAGGGGAGGCCCATTATAGCAAGGTGTGACATGCATTTGAAGTGAGACACGTAGAGGTGAGTGTTTATTGGTGGCTTGGAACCCGGTCGGCTGAGAGGGTAAAAACTAATAACAGAGGGATAAAATAAAAAACATAAAAAAGTGCCACGTTGTATGCTTTGTTATCAATATTTTCTTGATATGACAAGTACAACAATGAAATTTTAGGGTTTGCAGGTTATAGATATTTTAGATTTATCCTCATCCTATACGCCATTATCAATATTTTCTTAATAAGACAAGTTTAATGTAGGAAATTTAGGATTTGCAGAGTTAGGACACATTTTAGATTTGTTTTTAAAGGCATTCGAAATAGATATTACTTAAAGCGATAAGATTCCGGTTGAAAAGATATCATATGAATCGTATAGCTTCAAAAGTATCGTATATGTTGTTTGTTTCTCCATGTATTTAACATGGGAAAAATAGACCCATGTCAAACAAAACCACCAACCGGGTTAAGCACTCTTCAAAACCCAAAGTAGAACATGGAGAGTGACACATCCAAAACGGCCTTTCAGACTTGTCATTTTCCTTTTATTTGAGATCTGGAGGCGTTAACCACGTTGAAATCCAAGTTAACATTGTAAATTTAGTGGTTATTAGATAGTTACAATGAGAATTAAATTAAATAAATAAACAAAACATTACGAATTGTGCTAACTGGAGATCTCACTAATAGTTTTCCTAAAATCAACACCATTATGGTTAAATAAGACCTACATAAAGAGATAAATATATAACCCGATATCTCCTCATTTTACTATATACAAACCGATTCATCTAGATCTATATCTCGTATCTCAAGTAAGTTCAATTGGATATGTATCTGCACCTTCCACTATTTTGTTTGTTGTATGTAGAAGAAGAAGAAGATTGAGGATAAGGATGTGTCTCATTTGGGCATAATGTCTAGTTATATTTATTTTGCTTCTTCTTCTTCTCGAACACCTATGTTTCATGCACTTGTAACCTTTGTAGCACCATTCCCATGGTAGATGAAGCTGTTGTATTAAAAATATGGAATGGAGTGTGAAAATCTAGCCATCAATGAACTATTTCATATTAAAAATAATATGTCGACGAAAAAATAGAGGAATGCAGAAAAATTAAAATATGAATATGTCGACCATGCACAGAAGTCAAATTGCCAATTTGTACCCTAGAATGGGAGGGCTTAATGTAACTTGTGCATGGGTTCAACATAATTAATTTATTGTACGCGGGTTGTGAAGCTATTTGAAAGGATTTCATTCTATGTGCAGAGAAGATCTGGATCATGCACATCTTTAGAAGGTTTCATATACACAATAACTATTTGTAGAGAAATAAACATCTGCCAACAATTAACGTGAGTTAGAAGCTAAAAGATGGCACATACATCAGAAAATTGCCCAAATATATTATGTAGCTTGTACAGTCAGCAGAAAGACACATGGACAACACATGATTCGTAGTTTAATGTATTTTATAGGAAACAATGAAGCACTAAACCTGTGACACGTTCTAGGGTATTTACAGAACATTGAAGACCTGGGGAAAATGTATTTAAAGTGGTTTACACATTCATCTTCACTCATCCTGTATATGAAAAATTATCACTTTTAGAAAGATTATCCTTCCAAGGAAGAACAAAAAACTCCAATGCACAAACCTTGGATGCAAAAGGAATGCCCCGAACAGGCAGAAAATCAAGAATAAAAGTAGATATTGATATTTTAGCTAACACTAACAGAAGAAATAGATAAACTAGACTATGCAGTGGGGGTTTGTAAATACACTAACGTATTCTCAACATAAATTACATCAAACATGCGATGGAGGTGACACAAAAATGACACAGCGTGTTTCTTCCGCACGCATATACACGTTTTAATTTCCCTGTTAGTCACCAAATCCATCGAATTCAACTTAATTCTCATAAACCCTGATGAAATCAAGATAGAGGGGGTGGGGCGTCTGCTCTAGCTCCATCCACACATTCTTGGAATGCTTAAGACCCCACATCTATATGCTCTTGGGTACATTGAGCTTGCTCTTCTCAACGGCGGCCACCAAAATGGGCCTTCTGCGGTACTCTACCAGATTGGGGGTCCTAAGAAAATAGCGCATGGGTGCATGTATCTTACTCCACACCCCTTGCCTAATATCACAAGCCAACACACTAAATGGACTGTAATTCATGCAATACAAGAAACCATCGGAATAAGTCATCTTACCTGATTCCAAGCTGCACAGCCGAGGCAATGCTTTCGACATTCTCCACCATCCATAACACGAATCATACACTTCCGTGCTCAGATTTTTGATGGCGAAGGGGGATATCAAATTATCTCCGACAATCACGAGCTTCAAGGATTTTGTGTGTTTGTCAAGGATGAGGCCAATAGAAGGAACAAAATGCTCCTTCAATGTGGAGGAGGAAGACCAAATTGTGTGTCAAGGGGTTGCATAAAAGTATGGCTTTGCACCCTGGCTCATCCAACCAGTAATTAAAAAATACATAATATATAATTGAATGTAGCCACATAATAACAACAATATTTTCATAACATACTAAAATTAAATCAAAAATCCAAAAACTATAATTTGAAAATGTAATTTTGTTGGAAAACTCAATAACATACTATACTATTAAATAAAAAACATGAACTTCAAAATATATGAATTGTATAACTTCATAAGTATCATATTTGTTGTTTGTTTCTCCATGTATTTAAGTGAAAAATAGAAGTTGAATGGGAAAAATAGACCCATGTCAAAAAACCCAAGTTAACATTGTAAATTTAGTAGTAGTTGCAATGAGCATCTTTCATTATGGGGAACTGTTCTAACTAGATCTCTCGCTAATAGTCGCCTTAAAATCAACACCATCACGGGTTAAATCAAACATGTACATGGAGATAAATCTCCTCATTTTACTATATACAAATTGATCGATGCGGATCTATATTTGTATCTAAAGCGACTTCAATTGTCTCTAAGAGGAAACTATTGCCACCTTGCTTCGATCTAAATTAATTTTTCTACGTCAAAATAATAAGATCCCTATACTCAAAAATAAATACAAAGATTAATTATGTTCACCTTTGCAAAGTTTTTTGTATATTCGTTTAGCTAGGTTTCACTTTTACATGGTGATGGAGCTTTCATAAATTGGCTAGTAGGGAATTTAGTCAAGGTTAACTATGATGGGGAATTGGTGACTAAGAAATAAAAGAAAGAAATTGAGGCGGTGTGAAGTCAACCGTTGGATGTGGACGTTGACATATGGTTCAATGCGGACTACCTATGTTTTGACAGCGTTAGAAACCACAAGGGATTTCTAACTTTAAGAAATGCCTTCGGCATAAATATAAGAGTATACATAGTTTTTTTTGGAAAAAGGGTAAAAGTGGGGGTTTCAAAAGGACCCGCATCCTTGTACTAGAATCCTTGAAGGCTCGATAAATTTATGAAGCATAAAAGAAAAGAAACCCATAGGAAATAGAGGAAAACTTCCATAGAGGCACATGACTAGAAGAAAAGACACAAGAAGAGAGAGAAAAAGAAAGGCAACAACATCATACACTGCAACATTAACATATTACATTAGAGGATCCCGAAAATGGGAACATAATCTCATATTAGAGAGAAATTTCTTTCTTTTTGTATTTACGACTCTGCACTCATCACTCCTATTAGGTCCCGAATTTTCATCTAGATGAGTTAGAAGTGTTGGAAGCACAAGGGACTAAGAGGGGGAGGGGGTGAATCATTCCTACAAATTTCTTACTTCATTTACCATTAGATTCAACAAGTAACATCATTCATTCATTTACACACATTCAACCATAGCATAATAAATGTGCACAATATCAACAAAGAATCAAAACACATGCAAGATAGCTCATAGACACAAGATTTAAGTGGGAAACCCTCATGGGGAAGAAAACCCACTGAAACATAAAAATTATATTTTCATGCTTCAAATTTAGTGAGGCACCAACCCCACAAGGAGCACCAACCCTACAAGGAGCACTAACCCCTAATTTAGTGAAGTACCAACTCCACAAGGACGCTAAAACCCCCTAAGGATGACCAAACACCAAATCGGCCACCAAGAAGTTTTATCTTTGCAAATTCTGCTACCACGATGGAGATGACTAATTCAAGTCACAAACCCTATCTCACACATGCTAGGTCTTCAAATTCTCATATTGTCTTACTTTTTATTTTCTCTATCTTCTTGCTCTCATACTACCATGCCTTCCTCAACTTGTCATGCTCTTCCTCAACCATCAAAAATTCTCACATACCTACAAAATACCTCTCTCTAGGTTGCACACCTTCCCTCTAAGAGCATTAGTTCAAAAATGAACTAAACAAGCACTTAAATATGCTTTTCTTTCTTCCTTCCTTACAGATGTTGTGGACCAATCTTCGAGGGAAATAGGTATGTGCGAAACCCTTTCAGTGGATGGGAATCACATGGTGACCGGTCCCCAAAACTTATGTGAATATTTTGAACTTGGAGAAAGAGAAAAGTCCTGGAATCATTCCTCAGCTTAAACAAGATGCTTCAGAAAATTCTTAGATATCCCAGATATCATTATAGACCAAATCGAGTAAAATGGAGAATTCCTTGATAGGAAAACTGGTGGGGGTTAGACCAAATATTGACTCCATTAGGTCTTGGTCTATTGTAAAATGGAAACCTAAGGGGCATATGGATGTCACAACCCTCCCAAATGGATTTTTCTTGTTTAGTTTCAACAACTCTGAAGACCCACAGAGGATCCTCAATGATGGCCCATGGTTCCTAGGGAAACTTGGCCTCTTCCTAAGGAAATGGACCCCCAAATTCAACCCTGATAGAGAGAATATTAATCAGTTCCCTATTTGGGTGAGACTCCCAGGTCTACCACTGGAACTATGGGATGTGGATATTATAAAAGGAGTTGCTAACACCCTTGGAAATTTTGTTTCATCAATAATGTGATGCTTACTAAATCTAGAGCGGTTTGTGCAAGATTTTGTATCTATTCTTTGATGGGCTCTTCCCTTCCTAAATCCATCTCCTTGTGGTCAAAACTAGGTAGTTGGGAACAAAAAATAGATTTTGAAAACTGCCCTCTAAGATGTGAGAAATGTCAAGGATGGGGGCATGTAAAGCATCAATGTAAGTTGACTGTCTCTAAGATCTACCGGAAAAGCATCCAAAGGAAATGGACAAAGGAAAAGGAAGTGCCCCTCTAGTCTCTCCAAAGAAGGTAAATACTAATAAGGGCATCCAAATAATGGAAAATAATGGAAATGAATCTAGAGAGAAAAATGTCTTGAAGTCTATCTTTATGGATGAAGAAGGTTTTATAGAAGTAAGGCATAAGAAGTCCCAACAGAATGCCCATTTGGAACTATGGTTCTAGAAGGCTATGATCCATGTTCAAGATGAAAAGGCTCTTTCCAAAAAAATGGATAATCTGCTTAAGGAAGTAGCCAAGGAAAATTTTCAGTCAAAATATCTGGGTGATAACAGCTTCAATGAGTCTTTTGAAATGATTTCAAATCCCTTTGAAAATCTTCAGGTTAAGGAAAAGGATGTTGTGACCCTTGGAACTGAAAATCAACTTGGTTTTTAACAACATCCATGACATTATTAAGGAAGCGAGTTTCTACTCAAACTGTAGAGGCCTATGAGTTGATCAAGTCTGGGAAGGGGGACTTTAACCAAGCAGTAATTGATACTTCTTTGTCTACTCCTCTCAAAGGGGAAAATTCTGAAGGGACCCCAAAAAAGTTGGATCTGGGAGACCTTCCAAACAGGTGGCAAGGAAGAAACAAATTCAAAAGGAAATAGATGATGGAACCCAATCGAAACTGGATCTAAGAAGCTTTAGAAGATCAAAGAACCAAGTGACTAAATGAATATAATATCTTGGAATATTAGGGGTTGAACAACCCTGTCAAGTGGAGATTGATAAAATATTTGGAGACGACTCACAATTTTGACATTCTGGCTCTGCAGGAAACTAAGATGGTGGAGGCCCCTTTTTTAGAGACTTGTGGAAGGTATTGCAATAAATTTAGGGGTTTTTTTGTTAGTTCGACAGGCACCGCTGGGGTTATGGCAATTATTTGGAATGAAGAAAAACTCAAAGGTATGAAGCTTCTTAATAGAAATAACCATATGGATTTGCTTTTTCAGGATAAGAAATCCAAGGAGTTCTAGATCTTATCAAATATTTATGCCCCGAATAGTAAAAGTGAAAGGAAAAAACTCTGGGCTGATCTCTCCAAATTTTAGAACGTGATCAAAGGGATGGAATGGGTGATTTTGGGGGATTTTAACACCCCTTTGTGTCTTGGAGAAAAGAAGGGGAAATATTGATCTCACTGAAAGCATGGAAGACCTTCAAGATTTTATTTCCCTCAATAATCTTATGGATGTTGAGCTTAGAGGAAGTAGATTTACTTGGTCTAACAGAAGAAAGGGTGACCAACTGATTCAGGTAAAACTAGACAGAGCTCTGATCTCTTGGGGATGGTTGAACAAAGAAGTCTGGGTTGTTTTCCCTTCCTCACATAGGATCTGATCACAATCCTATCCTCTTCCTAGATCAAGGCTAAGGAGAGGAGGAGAATCCCTTTCAGATTTGAAAATATGTGGCTGCAAGATGAGGATATTACTGATTTAGTTAAGGGATGGTGGAATGTAAAAATCAAAGGTACAAATTTATTTAGAATTGTTAAAAATCTTGCTCATGTTAAAAAAAATCTGAAAGAATGGAATAAAAGAAGTTTTGGTAACATTTTCAAAAAAATAGTCTCTGGCTAATGAGATTTCACTCCTCCAGGGAGATCTAGAATCACTTGGGAGGGCAATACTATGCTCATCCAAAATAATGAGAAGGATTTACTTGCTGAGTATCATAACATCCTTCAGAAGGAGGAATTTTTTTGGAAACAGAAATCTAGAGTTTCATGGCTCAAAGATGGTGACAAGAACATGAAGTTCTTTCATATCTCCACTCTCAAAAGAAGGAGCTCAAATAGAATTATATGCATAAAAAATGAAGAGGGAGTTATGCTCAATGACCCTAAGGAAATTCAACAAGAGGCATGTTCTTTCTTCAGTAGGCTTCTGACATCCTCTAGAGATTCTAACAACACTAAGGAAGAGTAGTTTCTAGACGTTATTCCCGTTTGATTAATGAAGAAGAAAACTTCATGCTCACTAAAATCCCTTATGTGGAAGAAATTGAATTCATGATAAAATCCTTAAACCCTGATAAAGCCTCGGAACTGATGGTTTCCCTGCTTTCTTCTTCCAAAATTTCTGGGAGATTGTGAGAGATGATATATGCAATGCTATTTAGGAATTTTTAAGAATAAAAGGATGCTTTAGGAGTTAAATAGCAATTTTTGGCTTTGGTCCCTAAGAATCATGATCCTATGGAGTTAAAAATTTCAGACCCATAAGTCTTTGCAACTGTGTTTACAAAATGTGCTAAAAATTTTGGCTCTAAGAATTCAACTTGTGTTACCTATGATTATATCTGATCAGTAGGGAGGCTTTGTTATGGGAAGATAGATCCAAGATGGCATTGTCACCATCCAGGAGACCCTCCACTCGGTGAAACAAAATAAGAAGGAAGCCATGTTTATTAAGCTTGATATGGAAAAATCCTATGACAAAGTCTCTTGGTCTTTCCTTCTGAAGATTCTTTCGAGGTTCGGCTTTGGAGAGGACTTTAAGGAGTTGATTCTCTCATGTATTTCCATAGCCAAGTTCTCGGTCCTGGTTAATGGGACCCCTTGTGGGTTTTTTAATAGCACGCGTGGTTTAAGACAAGGTGATCCTATCTCACCTTTTATTTTCATTATTATGGCTGAGACCCTTAGCATATCTCTTAATAAGGCTACTGTGGAGGGTAGAATCAGTGGTATTTCTCCAGTTGTCAACTGTCAGAGGGTTTCTCATCAACATTTTGTTGATGACACTATGTTGATTGGTGTGGCATCTGTCCTAGAAGCTAGAGAATTCAAATAGTTAATGAAGGATTATGAGGAGGCATCAGATCAATTGATCAACTATGGGAAAAGCTCTGTCTTCTTTATCAATACCCCTGAAAGAAGAAGCATCAAAATTATTGGTATTCTTGGTTGTCCTTCTAAAAATCTCCCAACTCGGTATCTTGGTATGCTTATTGGGGTGGAAAAACCAAAGAATGCTGATTGGAATTTTCTAATTGATAGATTTCTAAAGAAACTGGAAGGGTGGAAAGGGTTGCTGCTATCTCAAGCTGGAAAAGTTGTTCTTCTCAAATGCTCTATTCAGAATTTACCAGTTTATACAATGTCTATCTACAAATTACCCTCAAAGTTTCTTGCAAGATGGAGAGCATACAAAAATATTTCTATGGAGTGGAACCGAATCAAAAGACAAAATTCCTCTAATCACCTGGGATAAGGTCTGTACCCCCAAAAAACTTGGTGGCCTTGGTATCAGAGATTGGACCAAAATGAATAAAGCTATGCTGGAAAAAATGAGTTGGAGACTATTAAAGGAAGAGAGTGTTTGGACTAGTATTATAAGAAGGAAATACTTGGCCTAATTTGTCTGCTAACGAATGGTGCTTCTGCACCCAGAACTCTAATGCTTCTTCCTATTTCTAGAAATCTTTAAACTGGGCTAAACATGTGGTCTCTGAGGGCTGCAAATGGCTTGTTGGAAATGGGCGAACCATTAAATTTTGGGAGGAAAAATGGCTGGAGGACCTTCCTCTTAAGACTATTTACCCAACAGTCTATAGAGATTCTATGACCAAATATGGGACCAAGGTCCGAGACTTCTTCAATTTGGATGACCCTTTGGGACAATGGAAAACCATAGCTTTGGATCATTCTAACAACATTGAGATCTCTTCTATTAACAACAGATTAAGAGGAGTTATTATTAACAAAGAGAATCCTGAAGAGGATAGTATATTCTAGACTAAGGAAGATAATGGTTTTTTCTCAGTCAAAAGCACCTACTACTCTTTTTTTCAAGAGGGGGAAGATGATAATTTTAACTGGGGAAGTGTTTGGGTCAAAGAATTAATACCCAAGATTAATATGTTTTGGTGGTGGTTATCCATGACAAGATTCTTATGGTTGGCAACCTGAACAAGAGAAATTTCCACATGATTAATAGATGTGTTTTGTGTGAATCTGATTGTGAAGATGCCTCACACCTGTTCCTCAATTTCCCCTTTCTTGTCTTAGTCAGGAAAACCATCCTCAATCTTTTTGAAGTTAATTGGGTTTTTCTAGATTCCATAAAATTGCTTTGTGGATTCAATGGTCAAGTCCTTTTAAGAGCCAAGGATTAAATTTTTTATGGACCTTCTCTATTATGCATTTGGCTTGGGAGATATGGAAGGAAAGAAATAGAAGAATCTTTAAAGGAAAAAAGAACCCCCAACAAAATTGGAGCCCACTGTGTGAATTTTATCCTGGCTAACTTCTCTAATCTGAACTGCTAAAAAAGTCCTTTTAAGATGAATCCAGGTTCTCTTTGAAGTGGGGTCTGGGACCCACTACCATTAGCCCCCTGGTCTTAACCCTTGACTCAAAGGTTGGGTGAAACCTAGCAAGGACTGTTTAAAATTAAACTTTGATGGGGCTTCTAAGGAAACACTTGGTCATGTCAAAGCTATGAAGGGGTGTGTTTCGGGATTACGAAGGAAGATTTATCCTTGGGTTCTATCACAATTTGGGAACTCAAACTAATAATGTCGTTGAAGCTGCTGGGTTTTTTTGGGGTCTATCTATAGCTCTGCAACACAATTTTTCCAATCTGGAAGTGGAAGGGGACTCCCTGAACATAATTAACAACATAAATGGGAAAGGCTCCATCTCTATCTCCAACCATAACTCTATTAAGAGTATTAAGCAAATGGATCTATATTTTAATTTCATCACTTTCAAACATGTGTATAGGGAGGCTAATGTTGTGGTGGAATTCTTTGCTAATATGGGGGTTAATGGGCTTGAGTTGACACTTTTGAAGGAGGTGGAAATTCTTGATCCCAAGGTGCGGGCACACTTATTAAAAGACACCAATGCACACGTATAAGATCCTTTCATGGGGTGTCAATCTCATCAAGCTCATTGGCCGTATGATGATTTTGCATTTATCTCTCAATAATGAAAAGATTGGGAATGAGATTCACATGTATTCTTGGAGAGCTCTTATTGTCTCCCATGTCTGTAGAAACTTCAGTTCTTGGCGTGCGAGTAATCTTTTGGCGTTATGGATTTTGGGTCTGTTCGTGAAGAGGTTTTTGTTGTTCAACTAAATGGGGGGTGATCTTGTCGAACCAAACTGCTAAATCTTGAAGGGGTCACGCCTGAAGCTATGGATTTGTTTGATAGCAAGGGCTTTACCCCTTTTTGAAAATCTTCAAAGGGCATTATGAAAATCTTAGCAAGGATTTTTCCAACGCCTGGAAAGTGACCAAAAAAGGAGCTGTGGTGGAAATGAAGGGGATCAGGATGGAGATTATTGTGGATTTGGTGGCAAAAGTGATGGGAATTCCAGCGGTGGGGAGGGAGGTCTACAAACCAAAGAAGGAAGCATCTAAAGAATTGAATATTTTTCTCAAAGGTAATGAGAATCTCACCTCCCATTTTTTGGTTACCTTAGATTGTCTTTACCTAATCCGTATGATGAGGTGGCTCTCTCTCTCATTCAATTTTTAACCCCAAGGGCCGTCACAAGTGTATTTATGCCTACCACCTCCCTATGCTAAATCATTTTAGGTGTGGCCAAGATTTTAGTTTCCCCTACTTCCTGTATCATTCCCTATGTGCCTCTTATTTTGCGGTTCAAAAATAAGAAGAATCTCTATCCCTCTCCATTAAGGATTTATCCTTGCCCTAGTCAAAAGGGCAGCACTGGACATTGATAAAACTGGATCCCTTAAGTTGGCTTTGGAAGCTTATGCGGATGGCACTATTTTAGACTCGAAGGAGAAGGAATCGAGTGACGATTCTGACTCCCAGGATGGGGACTTAGATGATGACTAGGATGAGGTGGAGGTGGTTGTGGCCCAGAATCTTAAGGACCTAAAATCAAAGTAGATCCCTTGCTCCCCATCGAACACCAAGGGTGAGTCCAACAAACAGGATGTCTCGACCCCTATTAATGCTCAACTAGAACAACACTTTGAGGAAATGGGTCACGTTGGTCCGATCAAAGGGGAAAACCACTTGGAAAGGATGGCGGTAGATATAGAGGAACTCAAGGGTGATATGCGGCTCACTAAGAGCTCGGTCCAATTTTTATTCAATGACTAGCATAAGATGAAAGAGTAGGTGGAGGTAGTGGTTAGCTTTGGGCAGGGGAGAGATTGAGGTTTTAAAGGCCAACTTTGGTGCCATAACCAAAGAGATGGATCAGGTTAAGGCAATTCTCCATAGTTATATGGAATGGAGCATTGTGATGGTGAAATTGACCTTCTGCAACACCTTCAGACTCTGGGGAAACTCGCCAATACCTATTGTGCCATGGATAGTCAGGGAAGGAAGAGAAAGGCTACCCCGGATGGTTTCAACCTGGGATCCTTGGTGGTTAATATTGAAGCTTTGGTGAAATAATGGGCTAAGGTGCTGGAGGGGCTTGAAAAATCCTACAAATGACCTAAGGGTTGTTTTATTTTTTCACTTGTCTCATATCTTGACTATTACTTTCATCAATATTGTTAGTTTATCTGTATTTTTGTTGCTCTTCGTTTCTCTATATGGGATCTAGAGATATTGTATTACTATGTATAGTTATATTATGGTTTGTTGATGTTATTGTAATGTTGTTTTTTGCTCTCATGGAGAGTGTTTGATGTTCGAGGGTAGGGTCCCCTCAACCCTTTTTACCTCTAATAAAAAAATAGGTTGGTCCTTCATGATAAATGTGACCCATGAAAATCTTAAACATTCAAAAATTTGAATTACAACAATTACATATGACCCATATAGGCCGGCCTAGCTAAAACCATCATTACTTGTGCCAAAAATGGCTCAAAACCCCATGGGCACATTCTTAACAATTTCCCTTACATGAGTCCCATAATTTTTCACTACCCATGAAACCTTCTACATGATTAAAATATCATAAAAATTCATACATGGTCGTAATTGATATCAACCAATCAAATTATTTCATTTACTGGGTCTAGTTCCCTTTACAATTCTCAAAATAGTTGTTTCTGCACCCTTGACTGCACCGGAAACTTCATCTGATCATCAAATCACTCATATTGAATGAAAACATGCCATGTTACCACTAACACAAAATGGAAGAACCTATATAACACTTCTAAGTATGTTATAAGTCATGAAACATCCTTCTCTTCAAACCACAACAAGATTTTCCTTCACCAAATCAACCTGCCAAAAAGATGTTTCCAAAGGTTAGCTCATAAAATAAAATATACATGCATTCAAGACTTAAAATTAGATTAATTTTATTCCCAATTCATCCCTCTTCACTTTCTAGGTGATAGGAAGCATCACCCAATCCATTTCATGCTTCAAACAACCTCAAACTTGCATCAAAATAGATGTTATCTTGAACTGCCAAAAATATTATTTCTAAAAGAATTCCCTATAAACCCTATCATATGACATCATCATGAGGAAATAAATATATCATTGGAAATTTATCTGAATCTAATTTCCAACACAACTTGAATCACCTCAAAATTCTTCCTGTAGCTCAAGTTATGGCCAAAACACTGAACCCTTCTATTTGAGATCCCAAAACTACCCTTTGACTAGTCAACTTGTTTGGACCTCAAAACCTCATGAACCTACATGAAATTTATCTTAAAACTCCATGGAAATATATAAAAACTCACATACATCATACAACATCAATTTGGCATATCACTTCTTTGGACCAACTTGTCCTAAACTAAAACTCTTCATAAACTGATTGTTTTTAGGTGGGGCCCACATATGGTCAAGACCTAAAATATACATTTTTGGAAATATATATGAGTCTACTACAACATCCAATCATCACATTTTATCTTTCAATAAAAATAAACTCATAATACTTCACCTTTTGCAAACTTCTCCTAGCTAGGGTTTAACTAGGGTTTTTGACCTTCTTACCTTCTTAGCATTCGTTCATAAAAAAGTGACGATCAACTGACCTCATTATTATTTTGAAAAATTATTAAATAACCTTATAATATTCCCTAAAAGGCTCAAGGTCCCATGGAAATCATATTGTTTAAAATGAGCATTTGAAGTTACACTTTGAGCTGCATTTTGGATTGTTTTTCACCTTGTCTCACCAAAACTAACATAACTAGAAAAATACTCATCATAGGAACCTAAAATTTTTCTATGATCACTATAAAACATGTATATAATAGATCCAATTATCATAATTCAAATTCCATTTCTCAATCTCTTCAGTCACTAAGACTTATGCTTTCATGGTAGAATCTCATAGTAAAGCAACTAGGGCCAACTTAAAAATGCAAGATCTGAACATATAACCTATAAAAATTACCCATACATACCTCATAAATTATGATTCACCTATTTGCATGCTTTCATGAGTTCATATGGCTCCAATCCACTCTGTCACACTTCCTAGTTGTTCTACCTACTCCCAATGAACACTTGTAACATAATGAACCACATGTACTGCATTGTACCACTATTGTGAGTTCTCAATCACCCTCAAACTTGCGAATCAAACATGTAATCATTCAGCAGACACCTATAATTATGACCAAGTAATTTAAATACTTAAATTGCACTAATTATCCCCTTTCTCGCAAATAGATGACATATCGTCAAAAGCGCTCATATTCCCTCTTATTGTCAATTAATTACAATACGCTAATTAATTAAGTCACCTATCCAGCTAACAGCCTGATTAATGACCTTCCGTTAATTATTTACCTCTTCTATCTAGATTAATTAATTATTATTAATTAATTAGTCTTCCCCTTCATTTAACTAGTAAATCAATATTTAATTGATTTAATCCCCTCACAATAGCCTAAATCACACTAATATTCTTCTAATTGGCTTCTATAAGCTTACACCTACCTATTAGTTAATCACCTTTGATTAATTAAAACACCCCCCAACTCCCATGACTTGCTAAACATGTATTAAACCCTTCTAAAGTAAGGTTACCTTTAATAAAGCAACCTTATCCATTCCTAATCATGTTTTACCTTTATCCCACATTCATGAGGATGTGTTGAATCCTTTATCCTTTGGGCTATATAAAGAGCCCTCCACCTACCTTTTTACTTACACCTAAACTCCTTAAGAGAGCAAATGCAAAGCATATAGCAAAGAGACTAAGAGCTTGCACCTTGTCCTCTTAAGAGTTCATCATCTTGAAGAGTTAAGCCTCTTTCTTAAAGTGCTTAGGTCATATGGGATGTGTCAAAAGGGTCTTGTAGCCCAACTTTGATTAGCCCCCATTCCTAGGTTCTTGGAACATTAAGGACAACTATTTTTGATAGCCATGGAACCTATCTAGGTTCTTTCATTTGCATGTTGTTAAAGAATAGAGGTTATTTAGATACTTAACATTATTGATTTCATAGTTTTATTGATAAATGTTAGCATCTAACCCTTGATTAATTCTTATCATGATGGTGCTTAGAATGTTTGTTTAATTCTTACTAATCAAGACTATTTAGGTGTTAGTCTTCCATTCATATTTAACATTAGTTAGAAAACAAACACTTGCACACATTTGGCACGCCCCTAGTGGGACTCTTAGTCCCATGGCATTTTATTTTAACTTTCATTATTTTGGCTAACTTTTGTTATGCACATGTCATTTTTGGATTTTTACTCATTTAATATGTGTTACTTCATGTTTATAGCCTTAATTTTAATGGGTCATTGCCATTTTAAAACTAACTTGTCAAACTTTAGAGTATTGTGAAGTTTTCTGCATTTTTTTCCATACTTGTGGTTGCAGTGCAGTCTAGTGCAAATGTGATTTTAGGAGTGTAGACACGATTTTCGGGGCGCAGAGATACAATTTTTGGGGCACACATCTCTTTGGTGGCGCAGGCATGCTATTCAAATGTGTCATTCTATCTCGACCCCTAGTGCATGTGCACTAACCCGATATATCCACCTAACTCTTTGCAGTGCACTAACACGGTGCACACGTCATTTCGTCATGTACCTTCGCTTGATCAAAAACCTATCGAAACGGTGCACGTGCCTTAACTAGGGCACACATGTAGTTTTAGTAGCGCATGTATATTTTTCTGGTAATATAGTTATTCTATTATGCTTTCGAGTAGTAGCATATATGTTGTTTTCATGGCGCATACACCTCTCGGGTGGCGTAGGCATTTAATTGATATGAAAAATCCATAGAGTGGTGCAGGTGTTGTTTTAGGGCGCATGCATTGTTTTAGGGGCACACACATCTCTCGGGTGGTGTAGGTACACTGTGTGCCAAAAATAGCCTTCGGTGGTGCATACACCCTAACCCACATACAGGCACAGGAAAAGGGGTGCAGGCATCCTTTTGCATTTTTGGATTTAAAGAGTTGATGTGCTAACTTTCTTGCATGTTTATCTAATCACATATTTGTCTTTGCAGGTTGTTTTTGCATGTTGGTATTTGATTAGGTAGTATTTTACATTGTTTACTAATGGGATTGAGATTGTGTATGCTCTTCCCTTGCATCCCTTGGGGCGATCTTGGGAATCAGAAACGATTCTTAAAACCTTTTGCCGCTTTAAGATTGTTAAGAATATTTTAGTTAGAATTGGTCAATTTGGCATTTGTTGAATTAAAGTGTTGTTCCATTTTGGTTATCTTTTGAGATTTGTGAAGACATCACGTATGCTCTTCTCTTGCGTCTTTGATGATCTGGAGAATTAGAAATGGTGCCTTCTCTTTTGATGGAAAATTACTAATCATCGTCATTCAGGACCAAAATGCTTGTCAAAGAACGAAGGAAATGAAACAAGAGTCAGAAAACCTTCTAATACACGTGTTTCTTGCAGGTTGCCAAATGGTGTTCGAGAAAACCACACCTAATTAAAAAAGATAAAAAACACACCACATTCAACACACTATATTGTAGGTTTCAAAAAGGGTGCATCCCTTTCCGCTCAACTAGAACATAACCGCTTTGGCATAATGCCTTAAGCTACAACAATGAGGGTGGTTCCAGGAACCCCAAAGTAGTCCACGTAAGAGGGAACCTTGTGGATGAAACGGGAAGTGCTCCGCACTACCTACTTGACTAGTGATTCCTTTGTGAGATAGCGTTACCGGTTGTCCATGTGGCGAACCTAGTGATAGTACACATAGATGCACTAGTTGGCTCTTGTTCTTAAAGGGGGTAAAGTAAAGCCGAGATACTCTCAAACTAGTCGATGTGAATTTTGGGTAAATCACGCTCGCTCGAGGAAACTTTGTAACACCTAGGATGAGAGAACCACCTAGGAGAATATACTTTGGCCAAGAGCCCACTTTGACCATTCTAAAATGGTGTTGAGTTGTGAACCATACTTTCATTGAGAAACGTGTGACGCATTACTTTTGCCTAGTTTTTACTTGCCTTAGGGCGAGGCGAAACTCTGCCGAAGTGAGGCTAGCATTTTTCATCATTTTTTTGATTTATTTCCTTCACATTCTTTTGACACTTTGTTGATTGAAAGAGGTGTGATTACCTTTGTGTTTCCATTCGACAGTTTCTCTCACTTTTATGTTTGTTTACACCCATCCATGTTTGCGGCTGGGTTAGTTAAATGTCTAAAGTGAGTGGAGGAGTTTTTAGGTCATTTAGTAGCCATTGTGATCTTGATACCCATGTCAAGGTTGTCATTGTAGTTAGGCGTGGTTCATCACCGCGGACTTCCTTAGAGGAGTTAGCTTGTTTGTCTTGTATCATTACAATTTCTATATTTACGTCTTGTTTCTTGAAAACTTGACATAAATACCTATATTTTACTGTTACTGTGCACACATTCTTAACTATTCCTAGCTATACTTTGATCTTTTTGGTTTGGTTCTATTATTACCTCGATTTCAAAAGGTGTTAGACGTTACCATTTGTGTGTGTTATATCAATAACACCTTGATATCAATACTTCACTTTCTTGCAAAGTGGGTTAACATATCTTGGTGATATTGTTGTGTCATTTACAAATCATAATTGGCACTTTTTAAGATATAGGTCTTAATCAGATTTGAGCTCACTCGTTGTATATCTTGATTGGGAGATCGCATTTAACTTCGTGTATTTACTTACGTCTTGTTCATTCCCTTGAACTTGGCATAAGTGGAGACATCTTGTTAAACATCTTGCGACACAAATTACTTTGAAACGTAGTCTAGGAAATACTTCATTTGATTAGGTTTCAATACCAAATGATTGTTTCATTGGTGATTTTATCACTCTATCACATTGGTATTCTCACACTGTTAATTTACTCTTAACACGTACATCTTACATTTCACTTAGGGGTAGTCATTGAACTTTGAACAAATCTACAACTTACCCTAGTGAAACTTATCACGAAAACATGGCTCCCAAGATGCGTCTAGGGTTAAAGAAACAAACATATGAGGAACAACAGTGTAAGCTTGGGAAACCTCTAACAGACAAGGGTCAAACCCATTCATCGGACATGATCTAGGACCACTATTTTCTGTAGAAAAGGAAACAGAAGAAATGGTTGACCATAGTGGAAATGAATTAGAGTCACCACGTGCGGACTTTGATTTTGACCCTACTCTACTAGATGAATTTCTTCTTAGAAACAAAGACAAAGTGTTGGCCCGGTTGTCAAATTAGGGGCCAAATTTCCCATCGAGAATGAACCAATACTACAAACAAATGACACTACTGAGGAAGAATGCCCCTTATCAATATGGAAGATATTTTAACAAGTGGGCATGCTTCCACTTCTTACGTAGAAAATGATAAAGTGGTAGGGCATAGAATACCCCTCATCAAAGTGCCACAAAGAAACAAAATAGAACTTGAGACAGAGGAAGAACCTCCACAATATGAAGAGGAGGAACCTTTAGAAGAAGAGGCTATAAACCAAGCCACAATCCAACAAAAATCAGCAACCTAAGCCGACAACTAGCTTTGCTTTGTTTACTTCCCATGTATAGAAAGATGCAAATAGGGACATTCAAAAGGTGAGGCCTAAGGTTAAGATCCACAAACTCCATCGGGAAAAACAAGGAGAAGAAGACATAGGGTACCATCATGTTTACATCCCTGCTTCTCCCACTAAAGAACAATTTCTTGCATAGGAAGTGCAGTCTATGAAAGCGACGCTTGTGAGCTTACAAGAGAGCAATATAGGGAGCATCAGAAATATCAATATGAAGAACTATGCCCCTATCCTTTTGAAAAGACAATGACCCTTCAACCCTTTCCAAAGAAATTTGATATGCCAAATTTTGACAAATACAAAGGAAAGGGAGACCCAAGGGATCATGTTAAATATTTTTACATGGCATGTCAAGAGGTGTCTTATAGTGATAATTACCTCATCAAACTTTTTCCCAAGAGTCTTGGAGGTCAAGCATTGGAATGGTTTACACGCTTACCACGAGGATCAATTTCCACCTGGCTAGAATTGGCAAAAGATTTGTGTGTCACTTCTTGTACAACATAGAGAGTGACGTCACCATGGCAGACTTGTGTGGCACCAAACAACACCCAAATGAGACCTTCTCCAGCTTCCTCCAATGATGGAGAGGGACAGCCGATCACTTCCCTTATGCTTTCCCTAAAAGTAGTTGGTCAGTATCTTCATTCCCAATCTCAACCTAGATATCACTTTTCACCTCCGGATGCATTCTTTACATACTTTTAAGGAGGTTATAGAGAAAGGGATTTAGATAGAAAAGGCTCTCATTGCCAAAGGCACCCTTAAAAACCAATCTAAAGACAACCAAAGTGTCAAACCCGTGGAAAAGCCGAAGATTTTCAACAAAAACAAAAATGTGGTAGGAGATGGAATCACTAATTCCAAACACGTTCAAACAGTCCAAACTGGTCAACCTTTTAAACTGACCAAGGGCCCAATACAACCACCACCAAAGCGACAAACATTCACCTCTCTCAATGAACCGTTGTCAGTCATACTAAAATAGTTGGATGTGGCCCACATGATGACCTATCCTACAACACAACCATTTGACGACAACGATCCTAAACCTTCATGGTATAAGGAGCATGAATATTGTGAAATGCATCACGTTAAAGGTCATAAAATAGAAAAATGTCTAGTGACTTTGCCACTATATTCAAGACCTCATTGACAATGGGGAGATAGAGGTGGATAAGCCTGGAAAAACACAAACACGTAACAAGAAAATGGGGATTTATAAGGAACCATTCCCCAAGCATGATAAGTCGAAAAGGCAAAGCCGGATTAGGGAGAGTCATCCCAAACTTATAAAGCCATGAATTACTTGTATACCAAGAGAGATAACAATCATTATGATTCACTTATCGGATGTATTTGCTCTCCTACTGACCGTGTCAATACTTTCTAGATTAAGGAAAAGGACTACAATGTGGTAATAAGGTGCGCCCGCCTCATGATTCTAGAACCCTCTCCATTGACCCCACATACTAGTAAGTATAACCTTCTAGAACAACTTGAGAAGACTTCGCTAAGATTTTGATCTTAGATCTTCTCAAGATATCCAATGTGCATAAGTACATTCTGTATCAAACTCTTCAGGGGTCGGGAGTGCCTTTAGAAGTTGATCCTGCACACCTTCAAGCTGCGATGGAAAACATTACGCCAAGTGAGCATCTCACTTTCAACCATAGGGAGATCCCTATTGAGAATCCCACACATAATCTTCCCTTGTACATTGAGGTGGTTGTCACCCGTAGGAAAATCAAATGGGTGCTTGTGGATAATGGATCGGATCGATTCCACATCTGCACACTTAAGTTGGTCAAATAATTAGGACATACGGAGGAAGATCTTGAGTCCCATATTATCACTATCACCGCATACGACAATGCGGAAAGAGAGTCAACAGGCACCATCACGCTGCCCATGGAGGTGGGCCCCACTTTTCAATAGATGAAGTTTCATGTCCTAGACTTGGAACTTCCATATAATATGCTTCTAGGCCGACCATGGATTCATGCCATGCAGCCGTGCCATCAACATTTCATCAATGCATCAAATTGAAGCATGAGGGACACACGATTACAATACCAGGAGATCTAGAGCCCTTTGCTCATTGTAGAGCTCTTAATAGCTTTGCATGAAAGGGTACATATGCATGTCCCTCCGCAAACACAGCGGTTCCTCTTCAGTTTGAGGCTATGGAATCCCACGTGGATTTTTATTCACTTAGTTCTTGTGCTCATGGGACATCTACTTCAACATCTCCATTTGATTCATGGGAGATGAAAATCCTAGAATATGGCTGCGGGGAGTATAATGTACAACAAGTGCTTTTGGTGTCAGATATCTCTTTTCGCCCAAGACTAGAGGTCGACCCAATCACCACTTTAGGAGACCTAGAGAATAGCACACTATTGGGTCATTCCTCCCTGGAGGCTTGTTAGCTGAGGAGAAATTGCTTGATCTGCCTACTACTTGGGTCCCTGAAGACACTTATCCATCCTATTATCAAACCATGGAATATGAAAAATCTAGTAGAATGATGTACTCCATGGGCTACAAAGGCCTAGGATGTGGGAGGAATGAATAAGGACAACGAGAACTAGTCCCTCTTCCACATTTCAAAATAGAAAGATATGACATCAAAATTTTTCCTTATGGAGCGCACCCCAATGATCAAGATGTGACTTATTCTAAGTGTGAGGATAGTTCTGATTACCTAGACAATGATACGGATTCCCGTTGTAGCCAATATGAGGATCGACCTCCATGAACCTTTTCATAAATAACGTTGTCCTAACCATAACCCCCACTGAACCAACCCTTGACCTTGTATACCCTTCCCTTATTGAATGGGACCAACAATGTCACGTGCCACTAGATTTATTCAAGAACGATGAGGCTATTGCAGAGTTCATGGGCATAAGGGATACAATCCCCATTGGAGATCACAAGAAGGGTTTCTCTATCGACTTAGACACCCCATGCCTACTTTGGCGAGTAGTAGGTTTGAACCTCGTGGTCGTAAAATTTAAAGAAAAGTGAGGGAAAATTTCTAAAGAAAATCCTCGGAAAAATTGAAGTCCAAGTCGCACAGTGAAAACCTCTTTGAGGCATTGGCTGACAAATAAATAAGAAAATCAAAGGACAAACAAAGTGACCATGCCAAGGATGAAAATCTCATGGAGACATCCTTAGATGAAGATCTCAACCTTCCTCCTGATCCTACGCGTATGGAGGATTTATCAAAATTGTTAGTCGAAGAAACCATTGATGTCAACATTAGTACCGAAGAAGATCCCAAGATAGTAAAATTGGGGGCATCACTCTCAGCTAGAGAACAAAAGACATTCACTATGTTGTTGCGAGAGTTCATTGATGTGTTTACATGGTCTTACAAAGACATGCCTGGCCTAGATCCAACTTTGGTCGTGCACAACCTGGTCATGCACACAGACACCAAGCCTATCAAATAGAAACTCCAAAAGATGCATCCAAGAGTGGCCTTGTTGGTCAAGGAAGAGTTGGAAAGGTTGCTTGCAGTAGGATTCATCAGACCAATTGACTATTCTGAATGGATATTGAACATTGTTCCTGTCCAGAAGAAACCTGTTGGTATTTGAATCTATACAGATTTTAGGGACATCAATAAGGCTTGCCCTAAAGATGACTTTCTGTTACCCAACATTGATATGATTGTTGACTCAACAGCAGGATACGAAATGTTATCACTCATGGATGGCTTTTCGGGTTATAATAATATTAAAATCGCTGAGGAAGACCAACACAAAACAACTTTCACAACTCCGTGGGGTACCTTCTGCTATTAGGTAATGCCATTTGGCCTTAAGAATGTGAGAGTAACTTAGCGGTAGGCCATGACATTAATCTTTCATGATATGATTCATGACATCATGGAAGGCTATGTAGACAACATCCTGGGAAAGTCCAAAACAAGAGAGGATCATCCTATCATTTTGTGGCATATCTTTGAGTGCCTACGTAAATATAAAGTTAAGTTGAATCCAAAGAAGTGTGTCTTTGAGGTGCTATCAGGGAAATTATTGGGCTTCATTCTGTCAAGACGAGGTATTGAGGTAGACCCTGCTAAAGTGTCTTCCATCACAAAATGCCTCCACCTGAAAATATCAAGAAACTACGTAGCTTACAGGGGAAAATTCAAGCCATTCACCGCTTTATCTCCCAGCTTGCAGATAAATGTCACTCATTCACCCATTTTCTTAAAAAGGACGTCACTTTCATCTGGGGACCCGAGAAACAGCAATCTTTTTCTTTACTTAAACAATACCTGGCTAATCCACCTATCCTCATGCCTCCTACTTCGGAGAACCACTTCTTCTCTATATTTCCGCTACACAATATGCTATTGGTGCATTTCTCACCCAATACGACCTTAACCATAAGGAGAAAGTGGTGTACTATCTGAGTCACACCCTCATTGCCTATGAACTTAATTATCCTCAGATTGAAAAGGCTTGTTTGTCCATTGTTTTTACCTTTCAGAAAGTTCACCATTACCTATTGAATACTAAGACCAAGCTCATATCAAAGGTCGATCCACTCAAGTATTTGTTATCCAAACCCACCCTCATAGGTAGAATGGATAATTGGATCATTCTACTTAGTGAGTTTGATATAGAATTTGTCCATCAAAAATTGGTTGAAGGATAGGTAATTGTAGACCAGCTAACAAAAGCACCTTTGCATAGCATGGAGCCTTTGAGTCTAGATCTGTCAGACGCCTCCTTACTCTACATTGAAGAATATGCCATGTGGCAGATAAATTTTGATGGATCATTTATGTTTCATGGTTCGGTGCAAGAGTAGTCCTTATTACTCCTTCCGGTGATCCTATACCATAGGCTTTCCACCTGGCCTTCCCTTGCACGAACAACATTGCAGAGTATGAAGCACTCATTGCAGGGATGAAGCTAGCCATCAAGTGGAATATTCATCATGTTAAGGTTGTAGGTGATTCACAATTAATCATTAAACAAGTAAATGATGAATATAAGGTTAAGGATGACAAACTCATACCTTATAAAAGTTAGTGGAAACTCTAAAGGAGTATTTTGTGTGCATCACCTTTGAGCAGATCCCAAGAGCGTAGAATAGATCAGTAGATGCTATGGAAATGGTGGGATCTATGCTTCGTATTCTGCTAGGGAACAATGATATGCCATTCTTCATAGAAAATCTATGCCACCACGTATCACATGCCAGAATATTGCCTAGGCTTGTAAGGTTGTTGGTCCCCATTCACCATGGTATGAACCCATTTTCACCTATCTTAAGGACAAAACATTCCCTCCCGATATCTCCTGCTCTGAAAAGCAAAGCCTAATTCACTAGATAACCCATTACACCCTTTTAGGAGGTACACTTTATCATCATGGCTATGACGGGAATCTGTTATGTTGTCTGGATGTGAGAGTCAATCTAGGCAATCAAGGAAGTGCATGAAGGTGTATGCGGAGCACATACAAATGGAATGGTCTTGGCTAAGAAATTGTTGAGAGTAGGTTACTATTAGCCTACCATGGAAACTGATTGTTGCAATTACGTTAGAAAATGTGTGCTTTGCCAAAAGTATGGAAATTTTATCCATGCTCCGTCACAGCCATTGCAACCAATCACTACCCCATGGCCATTCTCCAAGTGGGGACTCGATCTAATAGGGAAACTTACTCCTACCTCATCTGATGGTCATACACATATCATCACAGCCAAAATATTTTACAAAATGGGTGGAGGCTATCCCATTAACCTATGTCACAGGAGCACAAATTTCTAAATTCATCATGAATCACATTATTTGTCGGTATGGCATTCTTGTAGCCATTGTTATAGATAATGGGAAGTCATTTAAGAACAAAACTGTGAAAGGTCTTTGCCAATGGTTCCAAATCAGATTAAAATGGTCCACACCATATTACCCTCAGGGTAATGGACAAGCTGAGGTGAGAAACAAGACTTTGGTTAGGATAATGGAGAAAATGGTCGAAAGACAGGTTAAAACTGGCACCTACAAATTCATCCAGCCCTTTGGGCTTACCGAACATCCATTCACACTCCTACAGGTGTGACACCATATTCCCTAGTGTTCGAACAGAATCTATCATCCCTTTAGAAATCAAACTTCCGTCCTTGAGAATTTCTCTTGGGACTATTTAGATAAAGATGAAGATTATCGAGTGGCAAGGTTGGTTGAGTTAGAGCTACTGGATGAGAGGCACATTTGCGCTCTTAATCACCTGAAAGTATATCAACACAGAGTCTCCAGAAACTATAACAAGAGAATCATCCCTCATCAGTTTGAGGTTGGTGATTTAGTCATGAAGGAGAACTAGTTCAATACCAGAGCAAAGTGAGAAAAGAAAGGGAAGTTCAAACCACATTGGTTAGGACCCTATGTCATAGTTGCCAAGTATGGCATAGGGGCATACAAGTTGGCTCACCCCAATGGTGATGAGCTCCAGGAGCCCATGAACACCATGCATCTTAAGAGGTTCTATGCCTAAACATGGCGCAAGGAAGTCACAAAAATAAAAAAATAAAAAAACATCAAATAATTTCATAAAAAGAAAAAGAGAAAACAGGTCGTCCACTAGTGAAAACCATGCAATTGTGGCACTTTGGGCAAGTCCTTGGGTGAAAACCAGTTTTGGCACCTCGGGAGGATTCATTGTTCATAAGAATTCTTTATTAGAAGGGTAGTTGTCTTGGGCCTAGACCAGGTTCTGCTGTCTTGATTCCTTGTGCACATCGTCCTGTCTAGCCTTGATCCGGCTTTGTCTTCTTTTATTCATCTGTGAGGGCGTGGTCTTTTGTTATTTCCCATCTTACACTGGGGGCAACTCAATGACTTCACCTTCCTGTTCATAAACGTGTGGCTTCTGCCCTTGTATATTCCCCATCTAACACTGGGGCATCCATGCTTTCTTGGTTACCTACACATAGCTTTGGAAAACCATTAGAAAACAAAAAAACAATAGAAAATTGTTTCACGAAAACACAAAAACAATAGAAAATTGTTTCAAAAACATAAAAAAATAGAAAATTGTTTCACGAAAACACAAAAACAATAGAAAATTGTTTCACAAAAACACAAAAACAATAGAAAATTGTTTCATGAAAACACAAAAACAATAGAAAATTGTTTCACAAAACACAAAAACAATAGAAAATTGTTTCACGAAAACACAAAAATAATAGAAAATTGTTTCAGAAAACACAAAAACAATAGAAAATTGTTTCGAGAAAACACAAAAACAATAGAAAATTGTTTCACAAAAACCTAAACAATAGAAAATCGGTACATGAAAACATATCTTACAAAAACATTTACTTGCATTGTCTTATTTCCTTGCTTTGTTTGTTGCTTGTATAGTGTTTTACATGCTTGCTTTTGAGTTGTTTGTTGCTTGGGTGTACTTTTTCATAGTTCATCTTTTCTTTCTTAGATTAGATTCATTCTTGCTTGTGCATATTGCGGCGTGTCTCGACATGCTAGCGAACCTTGGGAAATCATGATGTAATGTGTTAATTCGTTATGTTCTTTCTTAAGCATTTGGTTGTGTTTGTTACTTGTTAATAAGACATGGTGACTCATGGTGTATTGCATTAATTCCTGGTGTTATTTGTTAGCATTTGATTGTGTTTCTTGCACGGGCTCTATTTTGTTATCACTATCATCACATTACCATCACTATCATCACATCATCATCTCTACATCATATATAAACTAAAAATGCTAAGTGTTACATCATGCATGTATGCTAAGCTAATCATCATGTACCGTATCATCAATGGGGCAAGAGGGTTGGGCATAATAAAAAATCTATCCCCTCGACACCAATATCATCATATCATCCCATCCATATACATCAAAATAACACATGAGGAAAACATTTGATATCATCTAAAGATCTATCATCTCACATCCACAACACATGTATACATCAAAACAATCGAACTCAGATACATACAATGTATGAAATCAGATAACGCATCCATAAGTGCTGAATTAAACAAACACAACATGCAATGCGAATCAACATATAGTAATTTCTGAAAAGGGGTATTTAACATCATCAAATTATACCAACTCACGTCACATGCATCAAAATAAAAAGACAATAAAATAACATCATAACAACATCCATAAGTGTTGAATCAAGAAAAATCACATGCATCGAATCCAATGCAGGCACCAAGCCCACTCAAGATACATAAACACGATTCATGTCCCGTCATCAATTGGCTCCCCATAAATTTACAGACAATGCAAAAACCATCTATATACGTGTATCAAAAACAAAGATATACATCATCTCATAATCACGTGAATCTGAGCCAAAACAATGAGTCAAATATACATGTGTGTCAAATATACATCTATATCAAAAATGGATATATACAAATCATGCTCTATATCACAAATGCCCTCAACTGAGGCATTCAACAAGGATACATCAAAATGTCTATATACATACACAATGTCCTGATTAGTGCTCAATATAAATACATCGGCAATACACAATGCCGTCAAAAAGGGGCATGTATCTGAAAGAATCAAGCCTTCATCATGAGGCATCATAAAAAATACATGTCTACAATCACTGTACATCAAAATCAACCTTCATAAGAGGCATACATGCAAAAGAATCTACACAAATACAAAGGTGGCTGTCGGCCACATCTCTCGCCCTCGTTGGGGCTCCCGGTATGTCCTCTGACGCTCGGACATCTGTAGGTGGGCTAGCATTGGTCTCACTTGATGCTCTGGAAGAGGCTATTTGACTAATCGGTGGAATGCCCAGGACCTCTGTGAGCGAGAACCGGATGTACTCAATCCTGATAACTATGGAAATGCCACTCTTTACTCGCGGCACCACTCTATAATATAATGTCCTATAAAAAAGTGCCTCACCACCAAGCCTGGTGGCATCACGAATCAAATCTACATCTCCTGAGGTGAGCACTTCCTAAGAGCGCAAGTGTCTCGCTCACCTGTAACCTGGCCCAGGTCTGCCTTAGCCTATCTAGAGGCGACAACCTCTCGATCCCTCTCCGTGGTCATCACCTATAGCTTAGTGTAGGCCTAGTCCCTTTGGGCTACTGTTGCCTGATAACAAGTATACATGTGGTCTCTCTATGCCACGACCATGTACAAATGTGACTGGGAATGATGTAGGAGACTCAGTATATGTGCCCCTTGTGTAGCTATCTCTCGAGATCTGGCTCCGCCATGCTGCCTTGTCATCTCCTAGCCTGGCCTGGGCCCAAGCCTAATCCCACCCTGAAAGTAACGTAACAATATGGGCTTGGGCCTTGTCCCACTCTGCTATGGTTGTCACGCACCAACCTTGAGCCTCATCTCTCTCTGCTCTCACCGCATCTCTCTTGGCTATGAGCTGTTGCACCTATACCTATGCTGTGGTTGTTTGTGTCATTTGGTATGAGGCTATGCATGCCTTAGGGACTGGTCCCTATGGCACTCTGGAAGACTGCCCCTACTTAAATACTCTACCTTGGGGTGGTGGCATAGCTGCATGTCTTTGGGCCATGTGTCCTTAGTCCTCCCTATGCTTGTGCGGCACCCTGTCCATCGTGTGGGATCCCATTAAAAGGATCCTCAAGGTCTGGCCCCAATGCCACTGCTCTGGCCCTGCGCTCTAACCCGTGCCATACCTCCATAGGAGGGTGAATGCGTTCTACCCATGGTGCCTCTGGAATAGTCAGTCACTGGGGTAATACTATAGCATACCATGATGCATAATCAGATGTGGTCCTTGGATCTCTAATGCTGTCACACAGTGGGTCCCATGCCTAGGGGACCACCTGTAGAAAAACTAGCCTGCTCGGCTCAAGCTACTACATTTGAGGCCCCATGGTCTGCCTCTCAGATTCCCTGCGAGCATGTCAGATATCTGGCTAAGGGACACCCTGTACTTGGCCTAGCTGCCGCTGGTACCTGTCAACACGATACAACTCCATGATGTAGTTGTGGCTGCCAATCAAGAAGTGCTACACCAAGCACATGTTGAGCTCTATGGCATCCTCTAGCCACTGGAAGTGTCTATATGGACTCCAAATGACGTCTATCACTGCTAACTCATCAAAATCCCACATACATCTGAATAGGCTGCCAAGGTGACGAAAAATGTCTCGCCAATCGCTATCCAAGCCATGTATGATGGCTCCTCAGGATCTCAAACTTGGAATGGGCCAACAGGGTGTCCAATAGCTATATGATCCCATGACCATATCTGTAACAATGATGCCAGCCCCACGGTCTTCTGACCGTGGTATGTGATGAGATGTAAATCCCAGTATAAGTGGGAAAGTATACACTGCCCCCAATAGTATCTCTCACTACTGTAAATACCATGCATTAGTGGTAAAAATCCTCTTGGGAATGAATTCCTTGTCTTATTAGCGAGTAAAAACCCACTGATAAGTGCCATGATATAGAGCGGCCCCCGATGCAATGATGGGTCCAAGATGTAATCGTGTAAAGCTACGGTCATCCCATCATGTGGGATGTCATCAACGCCAAATAAGGCACTACACGCTGCTCAATCAGACACTGCATCCATACTATACTCGATCAATGTACCCATCATGGGCATGTATAGGATCTCGCCACACATCCTCTATGGTCACTTGTCATCTCACTGTGGGCGAGTCTAAAGCACGACTCTCACCGTACCATCGCTTGGAAAATGCGGTCGGGAGGCTGTGATCCAAGATACAATGGATGGCATCGAGTCACGGGCCCCGGCCCCATTGCCTCCGATGAGTATGGCCATCTCTTGGTGGTCACGTTGATGCATACTACCCTCTAACTCGGTAATTTGGGAGTGACACTCGCGTCTCAGATGTACCTGGTAGTCGTCTCTGCAAAATAACACGCCACTCATTAGTTTCTAGCATTTCATCTAAAAATCTATCTCTTTTTTTAGGGTTAACCCAAAAATCCTAAAAATTCTTCTAAGTGTCCCATTTTTGGACACTTTCATATCTTTTCTACCATTCTATGGCAAATTGCCACGCCCTTTTGGGCATGTGTGCCACATTTTTGTGCCTGCACTTATGCTCTTATGTTTTATGGTGGGTACGCCCTCTTTCGGGCACCTACGCACCCTTTTTGGCATGTGCGCCACTTAATTGGTGCTTACACATGCATATGTGCACTTCTGCCTATGTGCGCTTGGCTACCCATGCTCGCACCATTCTTTTCACGTGTGTGCTCCTTTCTCGGTGTGTGTAAGTTCATACACGTGTGTGTGTGATTTTTGACTACACATGTGCGTGCATAGACCTGGCGCTTGCACTCTGTTGGTCGTCAAAAAGGACTTCAAGGAGAACAACAGTCAGGGGACAAGAAGTCCCTCCTCTTTAATGGGAGAGGTTCCCTTATTCAAAAGCAAAACCTATTTACATATGTACAGAGCATAGTTTTACTGTGGAACTTGGATATCATGAAAGCATTTTGAAAATAAATAGATCATCAACACAAAAGTACAGAGGAATGAAGACGTGGAAATGAGTAGAAAGGCATTCTCCAGAATTATAGATGACAAAATAATTCCTTATGCATGCCAGAATATAATGAATTGGAATAAGACCATTTGTATTTGAATTAATGAGATGCAATTGAAAAGACACATAGTTCCATAAATAACATCTACAAGAATACAAAGCTTCTTGACATAATGTAGACAAATGATCTAACAATACTCAACAGATAGCCACGAATAAAAGAATCAGATGGACAAAGAAAGAAGATCCTTTTGTATTGATTGCTTTACTATTTCTTACACTTCCAAAAATAAGCCAAGTTTCCCCCTTTCAAAATGGCGTAGAGACCATTATATAGTTTTACAAATTAGTTACCCTTGGTAACTACTTCTTTTAATTAATGTTTAGTTAAAGGGATGCTTAACGCAAAACCCCAACTAATTACAATAAATCTGAGATGAGAAAAGAAAGAGGAGAGAAGTCAGGAGGAGAAGACAAGTGTTCATGATTGAGAAGGGCCCACTGACTTGAGGATCCACTGTCTAAACCTTTTTAAAGCCTCTGCTATGTCTCTGCCACGTGGAACTGATGTGTTGGCAGCAGACTGGGTCCAAAATCTGAGACATTTCTCCATCTCTTTGTCAAATTTGACGTGTGTATGGTAATCCTTTCTCTTCTTCAATAGCAGACTGGAGAGTAGATTTCCTTCATCTTTTCCTTAGTGATAGAATCCTCTTTGAACAAATTTTCTTTGACAAAAGCTCTGAATTGAGCTTTAATTTCCTGCAGGGAGAGAGGCACACCTGAGGTCTCATCATGGAGGTGGCAATGGATATCCTTAAAAGTAGATACCACCAAAGTCTTGAAGGCCTCACCCTTCTGCCAACTATTTCTCAATTCTCCCAAAGCCTCCTCCAACACCTTGATTTTCCATTCCACACTATATACCCATGATTTTGACAAATTATCTTTTACATCATCAAAGACCTTGCTTTCCATTAAAATATTTTCATCAGTCTACCCCATAAGGTGAAGGTCTACTATACAGCTGCTCCAAAGTTTGAGCTCTTTATCTATATTTCCAATGGTGGAGGAGAGTTTTTGTTGCAGATTATTTACCTTCTCATTGAGTTTGAAGGCTTCACCAATGAAATTCAACCTATGCACAAGCATATCATCCACCATGGCCTCCATAGCCCTTCCATAGATGGAGTACCTGTGTATATCCTTGATGCTCTGGACTTCATCTTGACTGAGGATCACAGGTGGTGGAAGAGTAGTCAGTGGGGTGGGGTCTAAAACTTTATCTTTAGATAGCAATGACTTGATGAAACTTGTAAGAACCTGAGCCTGCTCTTCTAGCTGCTCTATAGTTTGTTGCCCTTTTTCCACCCTCCCAATGACCCTGGTGACTATTTCTTGAAGATTGTGAATCTCACCTTCAGGGGTGGACTCTCCCATGGAGATCCTCGAAAGTTCTAGATCAGACGCCTACAAATCCTACTCTGGCTTGTCAACCTTGGGCTTGGCTATCTCTAGGAATTGCTGACCTTGGGCATCAAATACTATTCTTGAAGTGGTCCGGCCTTCTTGGCAGGAGCAACAGGAGTAGTTCCCAATAAGGCCACCACAACATCAAAGTTGGGTCCTGAGATTCGAGAGGAAGACTTCCTCTTCCTACTATCAACAAAAGGTCTGCACCCATGTAAAAGAGGAGGAGGAAGAAGAAGGTGGGGCAAGAGGACCAAGAGAAAGGGAACTCATGGCACTCAAAGTGTGCACTTCGTTGCCTCTAGTTGAGATATGAGTGGGGCATTTGAGGCTTCTGGTACAGAGGAGTCAATGGTGCTCGGAAGCTCAGTGCTTTGAATTTCTTTCTCTATATCCATTGGGGCTTCGAAGTGCCTACAGACTTGAACTTCACTCTCTTCACTTTCACTGAGAACAATAATGTTCTCTAGTCCTACAGAAATTCTAAATGCTTCATCAGGGGATCTTCTTCAATAGGCTCCTTCTTGACCTCCTTGATTTTCTTCTGATACACTTGAGTGGATGAGGAAGGAGTGGAGGATGTAGGCCCTTTAGTTGATGAGGCAGGAGGAGTCTGTATAGGTACTTCTGAACTGGGTGTCTATGCCTCCTTCCTTGGTGTTGAGGTGTCCTTAGAGGAGGACTCTCCTGAATGCTTTCTAAGCTCGCGAACTCTTCTGTCAAACCAGATTTTGGTTCTTACTAGGACAGGGGCTAGGATTTCAGCCAGATCATCCTTCTCTTTTTTGAACCAATCCAAATCCTCCAAGGGAGTGTGTTTGATCAAGGTATCATATTCATATGATAACAAGTCAGAGTTGTCATCCTGAAGCCCTTCAGGAATTTGGTACAAGTTAAGCTCCTGAATCAGTTGAAGAGAAAACCTAGCCATAATGTCTCCTCCTTGCCTCAAAATCATCGGCCACAAATACCCACTAGTCTTACGTATTTTCCCTATGATAGTAATTGATTATGAAATTACATTGCTTCAATAAGTTTCTTCAAGTCAAAACAAGTTCTGGGCCTGAAGAAATGGACAGTGATGGGAGCTAGGGCTCTCTCTATGTTTTGTGCATCCAAAGCCGTCTTACAGGTGTAGTTTCCCAAAGATATGGGGAAGTGTAGACCAGTGATTTTCTTATCCCTATAGGTTCTATGCAACTTGTCTAATTTCCTGCATATCTCAATCAAGGCCATTTTATCATTACAGAACATAGGGAGCTTGAGAGGGGTGCTCTCATAGCTTGCTAAGCTTGATATAAGAGAATTTTCTGAACTGGATGAAGTAGGCACCGTACTTCGCTATTAGGCTCATGGCTTCATCAGAGAACCTCCTTGTAGTGTCACTCTCCAGAAGTCTTGCAATGTACATGGTGAAAGCATCATTCACCCTCCTGAAGTTGTGATTACTAGTGTCCAGGGTGAATTGAGGGCAGTAAGCATATATAGGATCACCCTTATGAGCATCAATATATGTGAAGCCAAACCACTTTGCCTTGATGCTGCTAGGGTATACATCAGATAAGAAGTCATGTAAAACTTCTTGGTTTGCTGTACATTGGACAGTTGTTCTACCAAGTTCATGCTGATGATTTCTGCCCAGTTGATGTTCTGAGTACCCTCACACACCATGTTGATAAGTGGGCACATCCAGAAATGGAACTCATTGGTAGAGGGTAAGCCCATGACCCGAGCTAATAAGATTATGAAATCTGACAGCTCCTCATTGAAATCAGAATGAAACAGAGCTTTGGATAGATGGGACACCCCCTTTTTAGGGTTTTTTAGCCATGACTTCGCCACCCTTGCCTTGTATTTTCACTGTCCTGGTCGAAGAGTGCACTGTGCTG
This sequence comes from Taxus wallichiana var. yunnanensis, assembly GCA_018340775.1. Classification (NCBI taxonomy): domain Eukaryota; kingdom Viridiplantae; phylum Streptophyta; class Pinopsida; order Cupressales; family Taxaceae; genus Taxus; species Taxus wallichiana. The sequence continues at coordinate 998,116,005 of CM031237.1, read as the reverse complement.
GTTCTAGGAAATGACTATAGAATTATCCATTTCAGGAATCCTTAGGGCAGTGCTAATGGTAGCTGTGTCAAGCTTGGCGATGAGCTCCCCATGCACATTAGTTAGTTCGCTTGAGTCGGGATTGAAGTGAGCACTGCAGGCGAGTACCATGTCTACACATTGCACTGAGATCGGGAAACTAGCGGCATACGCCAAGCCACTATCATTAATCATTTGCACCATAGGAGAGGGGTTTGGGTCATCAACCTAGTCCAGAAATCTCCAAAGTCCAGGTGATGAACTTCACTATCCCCGATATCGGAACGACAGACTCGAGCGGTGAAACCTGCTCCTGACCTTGGAATTTAATCTTCATGTTGATAGCAATTTGAAAAACAAAGTCACATCTTGAACTCTTGATGGAATTGCAGGGGGAATGGGTACGTGCACAAAAATTTCAATTGTGAGGGTATGAGCAATTGGTAACGAGAAAGTAGTGTGCAAAAATGCGTAGGGGGAAGTTTATTAAATAGCTGTTTAGGAGAGAGAAAGGTCATAAATGTGCATTAAATACACATCCACCAACTCAAAAAGCAAGCATTCGGGAAGAGCAGGAAAAATTAGCCTAGATGGCCTTTGGTTCATTTGGGACATGTGGGATGTGAAAGAGTGACTCGGTGATGCGGGTAATGCGGGGACAAAATGCACAAATGCTTTCGGGACATGAGGGACCAAAGTACGCAAAGTGCGTGATGTGGCCGACACGGGCGATAGGTGAACAACGAGCCCAAGCAAACTTGGGACATTTGGAACAAAATGTTCGACAAGAGCCTACAAGAAAATAGATTTCAGGTAAAGCGGCCGATCGGTGAACAGGAGCCCGAATGAACTTGGGACACATGGGACAAAAATGTCCGATAGACCCATGCACATGACATAGAATGACTCAAAAACGTAGATTTTTCCAACTTCTCGACTTTTCCCTTTACTAGAACAACAGAAAAGGCGTTAACTCAAAATTTTTCAATTTTAAACTTTTTCAAAAGAGGGAAAATTTATAGAGGACAACACACCCTCAAACGGATGCTGCGCCCTCAAACCGACACATGCGCACCCTATCCCACACCTGCGTAGGTGCTCCTACACGTTTTCTACGCCTAAAGGCCCTAATTCATGCATTAATGACAAAATTTTAAAAGTAAGGTTATGATACTCACAAATGGGCCTCGTCTCGCATGCCTCTAATACCCCGGACTAAATCAACATGCCTCTAATACCCTCGGACTTCGTCGGCCACGCCTCAAATGGTCTCGTGTGATCACCATCTCTCCTGAGTTTTAGAGCCTCACGGTAAGTTTTTCTAAACTGCGTGGTTAAAATGAACTGATTGTGATGTTTTTACCCCCCTGGGGTATATTAACCTATTTTTCACCGTTCGGAGAGCTGGGAAACCTGTTTTGATCACTTTTGTCTCCTCTCGTTCGCAGTGGAATAATTATTTTTCTCTTCTTTTTCACCGTATTGGGGCATTTTTGTTCGATACCCCTTTCTTCTCCCTGGACAATTTTATTGCTCCCGGGTGATTTTTATTCTTCTTCACACTCTCGTAAATAATTATTTTTAATTATTAATTTTTCCACTAAACAAGGACTTTATTTGTCATTTTTTTCTCTTTTCTTCCACCTGGGCACTTTACCGCCCCTAGGCCCTTCGCTTTATTCTTCTATTTTCTTCTACTATTTCCCACGGTTTGAAAATAAAAATAATAAAAACAATATATATATATATATATATATATATATATATATATATATATATCAAAAAATCCAAAAACAGGCAATTTTTTTTTGAAAAATCCTAAAAAGTAAAAAACCCTATAAAAATGGTAACTTGATTATTACGGCTGAAACTTGTGTCTTGCATATGGTATTTTCTCTATATCCTATTGGTTTATCTCACATCTTCCTCGATTAATCTCACACTGTCAAGCTACACCTCTTAAGCACCTGTATGGACTTTATAGAGCAAACATGCATCACTAAATCTCACTGTAGCATCTCAAACACATCTAAACCAATATGTTAACACCATGGAAAACATCATAACATCATCTTACAACATCCGCTTTGTCATTAATGTGGTTTTTCATCAATGAAAACAACTATTAGGCCTACATGCCAACAATCTCCCCCTTTGTCATTGATGAAAAACACCTTGAACTTCTCCCCTTTTTTACATTAATGAAAAAGGATAACATATAGCTTACCTCATTCACTGCATCAGCTTCATACCTTCATACATTGGTTAGAAACATCAACAAAATTCCTCAAACAAGCTCAATTTCTTCAGTTTCTCCATAACTATGATTCTTGGCCTTATTTCAAGTATGTAAATGCCAAGCTCCCCTTGGAAAAAGCATCTTAAACATCCCGAACATCATTAATTAAGAATGAAAAAATAAAATTCTCACCTTTCAAAAAGCTAAAAATCATCTTCAACCTTCTAAGCACGCAAGAACACCAAATTTCACCATATACCCTATTTTAAGTTCTTGAAGCTACTATAGCAAACTTGAAAACTGAACCAACATCACCTCATCATGCCAACAATTCTAAGTATGAGTTACAAAAATCATCATACCTTGTTTCTTGAGTTATCATTTCTTGTCTTGGCACAAATGTTTCTTGTCTCTTTGTCATTATTGTCTTCAAAGCATCTCAAGGACTCATTTCCATAAACAAACTCCTTAGTGTATTTAGGATCAACTTTACAAGCTTCTAGAATCAGCACAAACATGTAAAATAACCTCCAAATTCTCCCCTTGGTTTTAAGACACCCAATTCTAACTAAATCACAAGAAATTTGAGTACATACCTTGATTGAGAGGCCTAAAATGAATCAAATCCAAAAACTCATGTCTTGAAACATTCTTTTAGTTAATTCATCTTCTTTGAGTAATCATTTGTGTTTCAAACTCCTGCAAGCATCATTTTATCTGTGCAACATCTTCAAATCAATGTAGTACAATTTAGCTTCAAACTATCATCATTCCACCAAGGCTATTATTAACATGATTCTTCTTAGCTCAAAGGTTCAAAAAAATAATCCCATTCACCTATTTTGAGTCAAACATACCACCGTAATAGATTTATAGGAGATCTTCTGTGACCTATTTTACATCACAACCATGTGATCTCGAGATCATCTCTTTCAATGCTTCGAGAGTCAATACCACCTTCATACTACATTTGTCTTTATGGAGATAAAAGAGCATTAAAACTACTTACTTTGAATTCTATCAAGCTTCATAGACACCTACATGATTCTCTAAAATTCATATGACCTTACTCAAAATGTTTATAGACTTATTTTAAGTATTCTTGATAATTTGAATACACTTTCCTTGATGACACCAACCTTTAAGAGAAAAATTTATTACCCGTACATACTTCTCTACCTCTCATAATTGTGTTAATCATAGTGAACACAATAAATTTGCACCTTTAGACCAATCCTTACACAATGTTTCACCTCTTAGAATTATTTTCATCACCTTCAACATGTATTCCACTCATGTATTCATTGTTGAACCTAGATGACTTATAATTTATTGATTAGTCATAGACATGTAGGTCTTTATCTACTCTTAAGAAGTAACATTAGACTCAACTTTGAAGTACATACTAGTTGAGATCAACATCACATAAACTTCCACGCATCTTGGATTGAAATGCCTATAGCTGCAAACTTATGCTCACTTGATTCTAATAATAGACTTATTTAGCCCTGAAGTTAAATTTACTCAACTCTAGTTGAGATCGCACACTCAAAGCTAAACCTCACAGCTTACCTAAAGAAACTTTGAGCTTACATGAATGTTTCAAATACCAAACCCTTGTACAGACCTTATGATGTGTTCAACTAACTTGAAGATCCTGAAATTACCTTGAAACAATCTTCGACTTTATGAAACATAATTTTTTTCTTACCTTAACTTGTAAGTTTTACATACCTCTAATCTCTAAAATGAATCACACTGAAGATTATTCCTCTGCCATATTATTTTCATCTACATGTAGTTTGTCCTTTTATCTTTTCTCTTTCCCGAGTCATGATCGTTGTAGGTTTTGACTTCCTTGTTTATCTTTGAAGCAATTGAGACTAACATATACTAAAAGATCTTAATGTCTATACTTAAGCTTTTGCATACTTTCTATATAATGAAGTTTCGTAGCATGTGTTTGCATACTTGTAAATATTTTTATTTTATTCCATTATGTTTTCAATCCTCTAACACCTGTGTATATTTCATTCAAGATACACATGTGTTGATGACTCAAACAAGACCTTAGAACCGTGTTGAAGCATGAACTATGTGACTGACATTTGCACTTACCATGTCTTTTTCTTCTAATCCTACATCTATGATAAAGTTGACCAACCTCCTAACATAATATGTATCGACTCCTCTTGACAGAGATAAAGACAAGTGGACTTAATAGATTCACAACATTTTAAAAAAAATATTTTCTTGATACTATAATATGACCACTATACATGATGAGATTAACATATCTCTAAATGATCTCGATGTGATTTGACATAATATTGAGATTTGACAACAAAAATACCATGATCTCGATCTCAGTAGGAATGTATTACCCCATGCACATTCCTAACCCTTTTGTCAATACATCATTTGAACCATGAAGATGCCGAAACATGCCTTTCTCTTTTTAAGGTAACTATGACTCAATACATGGACACAAATATAGTGACTAGACCTATGAGACATAGTGAATATCAAATTTCCTTGGGTTTGTGACCATATTCACAACATGAGTGAAATTCACCATGAAAGGATCCTACATCATTCCTAGGAGACCTTGTCTTGCATTCTTTAGCTCTATGACCAAAAACATGACATAAGAAACAATAGCCATTGAATGATCTTTCATACCTTGATGCATTAGGTTTTCTAATAGGCTTGGTCTTCTCATGGTCCTTACGGTTAAACATCTTATTTTATTCCTTTCTTAAAACCATGTCCTCTTGCCTCAATTCATTTTCCTTGAGGTCTTCCTTGAGTCCCAAACTAGCCTTATCACCTACTAGTCTTTGTTGGCTAAGAATAATATCCAGGTCATTCACAATTTTATTAAAAAAAATCAATTTTATTGAAACTAGATCAAGTATCGAATGAAAAAATTTCATACCATTTTCATACTTGATGCACTCATCCTCCTTTGACTTTATTTTAACAATGAGAAAATAAACTTGTGATTTCAGCTAAGTACATTCTTCATCTTTGACCCTTAGGATTTGAGACATAGTTTCCAATTGAGATTTAAAATCCTTGATGGCTTAATCATTATTTTTCTCCATATCATTGACCTGACTTTGATAGGCCTCAATACATGACTGAGAAACTTTTTCTCATTCAATTGATGAGATCTGACGATTTACCCATTGATCTCCTTCAGTGGCTAAACTAAACTTCACAAGGACATGCTCATAAGAACAAGGGAATGACAGGGGAGAAAAATCTTATGAATCATTTTCATTCTTAATGATGTTTTTATTATTGGCAGATAGTTTTTGAAGACTTACCCATCAAGCTTGGAAAATAAAGCTTCAAAAAGGATCTCCTTAACAATAAGGACTAAACTCGCTTCACAAGGACATGCTCGATACCAATTGTTGGAAGAACAAGGGAATGATCAAACAGCGGGGTGTGAATAAATCCTATAATCCATTAATCATTTACCATTATATTCAACATAATCATTTATTCATTCACACAAAAGCGTCAACCATAGGAACCAACAATAAATGTGCACAATATCAACAAAGAACCACAAAGACATGCAAGAGAGATCATAGACACAAAAAGACAAGAATCAAATCTTGTCCGATATGGTGGGGGTTTAGATTTGATTTCCACCAAATAGGGGGGAGTGAAACCCCTCATGGGGAAAATCAAAACCACTCATTCCTTAGCCGGATCTCGAGTCGAAAGATGTTCATAAAATCTTACGTTTGGAGTGTTCACGGTTATATTGCCTACATCCCCACGATCTCTCATAGTCATCCTCTGCACCCAGCACGGCTCCATTCAGTAATCATTATATTCAACACATTTATTCATTCCCAATTCAACCATAGCATAATAAATGTGCACAATATCAACACCATAGACACAAGATTTAAATGAGAAACCCTCATGGGGAAGAAAACCCATTGAAACATAAACATTATATTGTCATGTTTCAAATTTAGTGAGGCACCAACCCCACAAGGAGCACCAACCCCTAGTTTAGTAGAGCACCAACCCCTAATTTAGTGAAACACCCACTCCACAAGGAGGATACAACCACTTAAGGATGAAAAAACACTAAATCAGCGACATGAAGAATGTCGATCTCTAAAAATTCTGCTGCCACAACTAATGGAGATCACTAATTCAACTCACAAACCCTAGCTCACACACTAGGTCTTCAAACTCTTATATTATTTCTCTTTCTTCAATTATATTTTCTCTATCTTATTGCTCTTATTATTCCATACCTTCCTCAACCTATCATGATCTTCCTTAGATTCAAAACATTCTCACATACTTGCAAAATATCTCTCTCTAGGTTGCACACCTTCCCTCTAAGAGCACTAGTTCAAAAATGAACTAAACAAGCACTTAAATATACTTTTCTTCCTTCCAAAAAAATAGGTCGGTCCTTCATGATAAATGTGACCCAAAAACTATAGAAAATTATTATTTTTAATTACAACGATTACATATGACCCATATAGGTCGTCCTAAATAAAAGCATCATTACATGTGCCAAAAATGGCTCAAAACCCCATGGAAACATTTTAAAATATTTCCATAACATGATTCCCATAGTTTTTAATGACCCATAAACCCCTATACATGATTAAAATATCATAAAACATTCACAGATGGTTGCAATTAATATCAACTAATCAAATTATTTCATTTACTAGGCCTAGTTCCCTTTACAATTCTTAAAACAACTGTTTCATGCACCCTTCAACACCTTGGAAACTTCATCTGATAAAAAGATCACTCATACTAAATGAAAACATGCCATGTGAAAACTAAAAATAAATTAAAAAACCTTTATTACATTTATCGGTATGTTATAAGTAATGAAACATCCTTAACTTCAAACCATAGAAAGATTTACCTTCACAAAATTAACTTGCCAAAACAGTTGTTTCCAAAGGATAACTTATAAAATAAAATATAAATGCTATCAAGACCTATAAATAGATTAATTGGATGCCACATTAATCCCTCTTCATTTTCTAAGTGATAGGCAACATCACCAAATCCATTCCATGCTTAAAATAACCTTAAACTTGTATCAAAACATATGCGGTCTTGAACTGCCAAAAATATTCTTGCTCAAAGAATGCCCTGGAAACCCTACCATATGACCTCATCATGAGGTAATAAATATATCAATGGAAAGGTATCAGAATATAATTTTCAACACAACTTTAATCACATCATAATTCCACTGCGCAGATAATGTTTTGGCTAAAACACCGAACTGGGATATTTGAGATCCCAAAACTACCCTTTGACCAATTAACTTGTTTGGACCTCAAAACCTCATGATCCTACATTAAAATGATTTGAAAACTCTATGTAATTGTATAAAAACTCACATAATTAATAAAACATCAATTTATAATATCACTTATTTGGACCAACTTATCATAAACTAAAACTCATCATAAATTGTTGTTTTTCAGGTGGGGCCCACATATGGTCAAGACCTCAACTATAAATTTTGGAAATATAGAGGATTATAATACAACATAAAATCATAACATTTTATATTTCAATGAAAACAAACTCATAATACTTCACCTTTTGCAAAGTGCTCCTAGCTAGGGTTTAATTAGGGTTTTTGACCTTCTTACCTTCTTAGAATTCGTTCATAAAAACCTGACGATCAACTAACCTCATTATTAATTTTAAACCTTCTTAAGTAACCTTATAATATGCCTTAAAAGGATCAAGGTACCATGAAAATAAAATTTTTCACAACGACCATCTGAAGTTACCCTTCGAGCTGGATTTTGTATTGTTTTTCACCCTGTCTCACCAAAACTGACATAACTGGAAAAATAATCATCATGGGAACCTCAAATGTTTCTAAGATCACTATGATACATGTTTATAACATCTATAATAATAATAATTTCAATTCCATTTCTCCATCTCTCCAGTCACTAAGACTTACCTATGCTTTGCATGCTTTAGAATCTCATAATAATAAAGTGACTAGGGCCATCCGAAGAAATGTAAGAACTGAACATATAACCTTTGAAAATGACCCAAACATACCTCATATGATATTATTCACCTATGTTCATGCTTTCATGATTTTATATGGATCTAATCCACTCTGTCACACTTCCTAGTTGTTCTACCTGCTCCCAATGAGCTCCTGTAACATAGTGAACCACCTATACATGCACTATAACATTGTTGTGAGTGTTAAATAACACTAAAATATTGTTATCCAACATTTCATAATGCTTTCTGAGCATCAAAGAATCTCACATTGTCAAGATACACCTCCTAAGCACCTGTATGGGCTTGCTAGAGCAAGCATGCATCATGAATCTCACCGTAGTAGCTCAAACACATCTGAACCGGTATGTTAGAACCATGGAAAACATCATAACATCATCATAAAACATTTAATTTTTCATTAATATGGTTTTACATCAATGAAAACACCTATTAGGCCTATATGCCAACAAATTTGAGTAGCAGAGGACTCATTTTTGGATTTTAATTCAAGAAAATGTTTTTAGAACAATCATTATCTATCCTCCAAGGAGCATTACCAACTATTCATCCTTTCCCGACCCATCTAAATCTACCACATTGGGGAAACGTGATTCTCATTTGGTATTTGAATCCTTTTGGCATCTAAATCATGATCTTCTCAAACCTTCGCGAATGCCCGAAAGAGGAATATGAATCATCCTCAACAACCAACAAGATGAGTTGGGAATATTTCCACCAAGAAATATTTTCCTTTAATTACGCTTCATTTTCTAGAATTCTAAGACAAGATTCCCTAGGGTTAAAAATTTCCCGTATTTGAAGGGCCTTCATAGTCAAGTGGTTGTGACCAAGTCCTATCCAAAACATTGAGATCAATGGAAGCAGTAGATCAAGAGATGTATCCAAAACTACTAATATTCATGCATAGGTGGTGTGAGCATAGAAAACTATTTTGGAAACAATGGATAAAAATTTACCCAGAGAGTTACAAATAATAGTCAAACACTCCCCACTAGAACTGTAATGAGAGATGAGTAAACATCCCGAGACATGCTTGATGTTAAATGGAGCAAAGAGAGGGTTGAAGGAGTGAAACCAAGGCTTCATCGAAAATGATGGTTACATAGTTCTCAAAGCTTGAGAAGACATAATCCCTATATTTAGTAGAACTAAAAGCCATAGTAAAAACCCTCTTGAACATGGGTAAATTTCAGCTTTATCAGACAGAGAGGATGTCATTCAAAGAAATCCACGAGTGAAGAAGAAGAAGTCCAGTGTTGACACTAAATTTAGGTCACACTCCCCTTTGGCCCCTCGTCAAATAAATACCTTGAACACATCCACCTAGCCATGGCCCGCTTCATCATACTATAATATTAATTTAATTTAATGAATTCATTATCCTCACAATATTTATTATTTAAATATCTTAATTAGGATAATTCCCACCTGACACCTCATCAAACCACCTCCCCTAAGACCTATTCTTAGTAAGTTTCCATAACTAACTAAAACCTACCTAAACCCTAAAAATCAATGCCTACATTCCCTCTAACACATTCTCACATGTTAGAAGGAAGCTTATAGTTTGACCCGCATGGTAAACGAAACAAAATCCCGAAAAATCAAGGGGATCTACCCAGTTTAGTAAACCTAGGAAATCTCACCTAAACGACGCTTGATTACCCTTAATCGCCACCTAAGTTAATCTGGAACCACCATCGCTTACCTTTTAACTCCCAAAAACCTTATTTAGAGGTTGAAAAATTATTTTTGGAGGTTGGCACATTTGTGAGAGAGAGAGACATATTTTGAGAACAATTGACGAAACCAGAGCTGCATGCAAGTAGAACTAGCATCTGTACCAGCATTAGAATACCCATAGCCAAAGACTCAAGTAATCACACAAGCCCACCGCCTTCACGGGAGCATCCAGAGAAGTGCCAACACTACACCAAGTTCAATTGATCACCCACCATTTCCAACCCAATGTCAAGCTTGTACAAACAATAGGTTTATTAACATGCATTGGTTCCTTGTCATTATATCCTTTTACATTTGTTATTAGTTTCTGCTTTCATTTCCATTCCCCACCATTTTACCTCCATGCAAACTTGACCATCCTTTTTCCCACACCATTGAACTGTCCATATCCAGGACTTTCATCATTCTTGTGCATATCCAGGATCCATACAAATCTCGCCATTGCCCTTCCACCTTCCTCTACTCCCGGATCTTTGGTTAACATAAATCGACATTAGTCTCTGTGTCTTTTATCAGAAACCCAGATCAGAGCCTAAAACCACCACCAAATACCCTAAACTGACCAGAATTTGACCCTGATCAATAACAATATCCTGACAGTGACCTTGACCTTCAGATTCAATCATAGCTTAGCTTGTTGTGAATGAATTTTCTTATTATAGATGAATGAGATACCTAAATCATTTTAACTATAGTAGGATTTAATTTATTACCAACATTAAGTTGTTTTAAATAGTGGATTGATAGTCGTCTAGGAAGTATCACACTTCCTAGATCTAGCACACGCTAGGCAGTCCACTGCATATATTGTTTAACTTTTATTTGGTGGTGTTGTGTTCCATTTCAGGTAGTTCCTCCAAGAAAAAGAAATTTATCATGATCAGCTATGGATTCTCAAGTCATGCTTGCCATGAATAGCCTATCAACCATCATCTCAATAGGTATTCCTCCTACGCCCATTACCCTATCTATTTCATCATTTTCAAAGAAATGTCTAAGAATCAGTGAAACATTTTGGCACACCCGCTAGGACTCATTCGGGGTTCCTTGCATTCATTCATTTCTAGGTGAAAAGTTGTATGTTTGTTTCCTTTCTAAAAGGTTCTCACATTAAAATTTCTCCTTGGAATCTTCTCTTCTTTCTATTGTCTCGAAGCAATCATGTTTTGGTGCTTAAAAAAATCTTCTTCTATTTAATTTGCATTACATTAGTGAAAGATCATACTTTCTCCTATTCCTCTTATTGTGTCATCAAATTCCATATTTTGATTTGGGTTTAAAATTAACTTCATTTCATTCTACTTTTCTACATTAGCTCACATTAAATGAGGGCAACCTATATGCTGGAAGTCATGACCAACTGATGGTTGACAAATGAATCGTAGAAAGCACATCTCTCTATCTCTCGAGTCTTACCAAACTACACAAATTCAAAACAAATACATATTCTTAAACAACATCTTTCTTGGGAATGCTTTTCAACGATCACATTGATAAGAGGATTGGCAGATACTCCCACTCATTTCACTCTGTCAAGTCATACTTCAAAGAGAAGCCCACCCCTTCCATAACATACCTGAAATCTCTCCTTGTAGATCTCCTTCATCGTAGGAATCCATCCTCACAAAAAAACTATTCTACAGCCTCATGATTTAGTCCTTAAATAACATAAGATAAACAAAAATAATAGAAAAATCACTCTTAGGATCATATTTTTCTTAGTGTTTCTTCTTGGTTTACGTTTTGAGGTGAGAGGTCATGCTCTTCATTTTTCTTATTTTCTCCTTACACACTCCTCATCACAGTTGGTGTATTCCAGCTTCATCTGAGTGTGCCTAGACCATATTCTCATCATTCCCATAATTCTGGGTTTGATTCACCACATTTTATTCATCAATGTTTCAATTTCACAAGTGACCGGTGTCGATCCAATGACCGTCGCGGCTACCTTCTACCATCATTAGTTATACCCAACTGGCATCAGTTCACTATTCTTTTGGTTGACCTACCCAAAATGTAATGCCTGGTTCAACTACCACTTGAGACCAAGAAACAAACCAGAAAATTATGGAATAATTTTTTTATAGGAAGAGTCTTCAACCAAGTCGCAAGACACTAGTTTGAAACTAAATAGGTTCTGAAAAATTCTGATTAACCAAACACAAGATTTCCATCTTTATCTTATAACAAGCTTACAAGGCTCCAATCTGGAGGTTACAAGTTTTTCTAAGGTTCAGGGAGAAATTTATCACCAGGCCTGCTCTCTATCAAGCCCTGAACTTCAACTATATTTTTCAAACACTTAGATTTATCAAAACTTTCCTAAAATAGACTCATTGGATAGGAAATTTCCTCACCTTTCCAACCATATAAAGAAGTCCTCCTAACTCCTTGTAAAACTCAAGTTATGGCCAGGCGGAGTTTTAGGGGAAAATTTTCCCTTGGAGGTCCGCGGGGATAGGGAGAAAATTGGGAAAATTTTCCCAATGCCACGTGTCATCACGTGATTGGTGTGGGCAAGAGGGTTGAGGGGAAAATTTTGAAATTTTTCCAAAACCAAAGTCTCAATTTTCTAAAGGAAAATTTTCCTCCATGCCTCCGCACTTGCTCAAATGGCCACGTGGTGCTTTGTGATTGGCCGCGGGCCGGCGGAGGAAAAAGTGAAATTTTTCCCAAAAGGGCAAAAAGTTAAGTTTTTCCATTTTGATCAGTGCACCCCCTGCCATGTGTCAGCACGTGATTGGTTGGGGGCCACGGAATTTTTTTAGAAATTTTTCTAAAGTTCAAATTTAAATTTTTCTAAGGTCGAATTATTTCATTTTTGGTTTGGGATGGCCATTTTGAAGTAAAACTTCAAATGACCATAACTTTTGATAGGAAGCTCCATTTTGGCAAACTTGGAATTTCTAGAAAGATCTCGGAGTCCTCTTTGCATAGAAAATATTAATTTTATAATTTGGAAATGTTTTAAGGGTCAATTTTAAGAAATTGATCTGCAGGGGTTTATAAATCTAAAACTGGCAATTTTCAACTTACAAATTTTATAAAAATTCGACTCTTCCTTCACTCAACATGTCAAACAGACATGGAGGATCAAATTAGGGAAGAATTAGAATGTTTTAAAGGTGTCAATTTGATCAATTATTGAAGTTACGTTTTTATCCAACAAGGAACAGAAAACGACTTAGGAAGGGGATTGATTCAAAATTGGATTGATTGAATTGTTTTCTCGAATTTTCCTTGTCAAGTTGGGTTCAGAATAGTCTCAGCATGTTAATTCATAGTATTTTTAAATTGATTGGGAAGTATAAAAGTGAACTATTTTTTTTTTTTTAAATGTACATTACCAGATTTAACTTTAAAACAACAAGTTGTTGCTTTAAATTTGGTTTGTCTTTTTTTTTTAAATTCAAACAACAATGATTCCTAAACTTAATCCAATGTAGTTTCTTATCAAACATCCATGTAATTCAAACTAAAAGCATCTCTGAGTTTCCAGTTTTGATATACAATTTTGCAAGAAAGAATAACATTTAATTTCATTTCATATGCATCTTCTCAACATAAAAAAAAAAAAAAATTCTTATTCTTTTCAAAATGGAACTTTATCCTTTGACAGCAATACAATTTTACAAGAACCAATGCCATACTTCTATTGAAAATCAAATAACATTACAACTGATCTCTTTTCCAATTTGATCTGATTTCAAATTTCAAATACAAGTATGAAATGTTCTTCCCATTTTCTTTTCAAACTAAGCAGAAAGATACAATTCATTTCTACATTTGAATTTCAATGTTAAATATACAACTGTATGACAGTCTTTTCCAATACAGAGAATAGAATGTTTCATCTTTACATTTCAATTAAATTTCAGACTTCCATTTACCATACAATGGCTTCACATTACAAAATTATACAACTCATCCACGCGAAGTGGGAAGGGATTACAAAAGTTTGCTCAAAGAGATGACTGTCAAACTATATTCTTCTTTCTCCAAATAGCAGCTTGTTGATTTCTTCATTCTTGTAACTTGAATCACAACAAGGAAGGGGGAAAGGAAACACTCTCCACCCAACCAAGATACCCAATGGGAAAATAGAAGCCATCTTTCCCCATTGGCCCCCGAGCCCCAACCATATTGAAATGGAGCATGATAAAACAACACATGGCAACATAGCTTCTTTCACATATAACATACATTCACATACACAAGGAAATGCACAAACAAAAAGATGTAGTTCTCAACTACAACAACAATTCCAATCAAAACAAAGGCTCCTTCTCCAAGCAAGCAAGCCAAGCAAGAGCAAAAACTATGGAGGTCTTCTTATACCTCCCATGTTGAAATTGGGCATTTACCTAAAACAAACCGCCAAAACATAACCATCCCATAAACCTTATCCCTCCTCAACCCCTCCTTATCCCTCCTCCAAATTTATCCCTTATACCTCCCCAAAGTAAGAAATGCAAGCATATTCTTTTCCCTAGGTGGATCCCAACCAACACTCCCTCCACAAGACAAGTGCCAATGGTAAATCCCTTATCCCTCCTCTGATAAACCTCATATTCTTCTCTCCACACCATGCCCTAAGCATTCTACCCATCCCTCTAAGAATTGCAAACACAAATACATTCAAATTTCATGCTAAAAGAGGGAACAACAATAATTTTAAAAGAGTGAGAGCCTACCTCTCCATAATGGAGACTTGTTTCCAAAAGTAGTTCTTTTGATGCTCAAAACACAGTCCCAAAATAGCAAGTTAAATGTATGCACAATTAAATCCTATTCTTCCACCAAGAAAGCTCCAAAATGCAAGAGAAATTTGACCCAAGAATGAAATTTCCAACCTTCAACAACCACAAAATGAGGAGGAATTCAAATTTTAAAGGAGAGGGTGGAAGAGGATGATGTGGATTCCAAGTGGGATGCCACATCATTTTTCTTCCTTCCCCAAGAGGCAATCCACATCAACAACAAATCACCATAAAAGAAAAATGACAAATTTACTTACATACACAATGTAGCCCATACCCCAAAAGGAATGCATTTAAATTTTGTAAGACAAGTGCAATCAATACTTAAACAAAAACATGTCAAAATGTAATAAAATAATCTGATTTTGACTCCAAATTAATAGACATGGTTGGTGGAGGATTTTGAGAGGTGTGGGACAAGTTTAACTTGTCCCACAAGCCTCCAAATTTTTCCTCCAAGTTCAAATTCGAATTTCAAAGAGGAAGGAGTGTTTGACCTTCCAAAATCAGCCTTACAACCTCTTACAAATTCTTACACAACCCATACTTGGTAACTTACACACTCTTCTAAAATGCATTAACTTCTATGACATTTATTTATGACAACCTTTTGACATAAGATTTATTTAATTACCATAAGGTTATAAAATATATAAATCAAATTTCATTTTCAACCAAGGCAAAAACATTTAATTTCACATTCCACATCCCATTTAATTTAATTAAATTTTAACTATATGACTCCCACATAATACTATCATATTTAAATAATTACAATAAAAGCACATTACAAAATAAAATACACACAACAATAAATAAAAAGGGAACACAAAATAAACATACACACATATATGCCCCTATGGTCACAATAATGGAAATCCCCCATGGGAAATCCTAACAACTAAACACAAAATCAAACATAGTTGCCATGGTGACCTTGTTGATTTCACACTTGAATTCCAATATGGTTAGTCTCTAGTCCCCCAACATTGTTGTGATTTTAACCTGCAAAATGCAAAATACCTCCTTCGGCCTCGTGGCCACCTCAGAACATCCAAATGACATAAGCAACATAAAATTATTAATTTTAAATCATAACAATATCAAGGATTCAATATTTATCATTAAAATTCAATTTTTAACTATATCATCATCCAATAGATTTCTATACTAGAGCTATTCATAATAATCAATGTCACATGTCTAAAATTAACATCAATAACTTTGTCCATGTCAACTAGTATATCATTATCCACATAATAATAAAAATGTCTCAATGATCCTCAAGCACAATAAGCTGAATCCGTATCAATATTAATCCATAGTCTAACATCTAACCATCATGCTAATCAAAACATGATAATGTCCATAATGATTCATGAGCTAGTATATACACATCTGTTACATCAAAATATAATAATATCAAAATATGATCAATAGAGTCGGGGATCGATCTAAACAAAGTTGTCAAAGGAGAGTGGGCACTACATCCCCCTCCCCTTAGACTCAATTTTCTCTTGGAAGTCACTAGAAAAAATGTGAAAACTACACTCGTAACACAGTAACATCCTCCCAAGTGGCTGCAGTCTCATCATATCTATCCCACTACACCCGTACCTGATCAATCTCTCTGCCTCGAAGGCCCAGGGTCCTACGATCTATGATACGGATGGGCTCCACCATCAACTGTCCCTGATCCTGCACCTACAATGATGTCCAATCCAGCACATGAGAAGGATATGTGATATATCTCCTAAGAATAGAAACATGAAACACATCATGTATGCGAGACAAGTTGGGTGGCAATGCTAGATGGTAGGCCAACGGGCCGATACGCTCCAAGATCTCAAAAGGTCCAATGAATCGAGGAGATAACTTAGAACCTTTTCCATAACGGATCGGGCTCTTATGTGGCCTAACACGAAGGAAAACCTTCATGCCCACATCAAAATTACGCTCGGTTCTATGCTGATCCGTACTTCTTCTGCCTATCCTGTGCCTCCTGTAATCTCTGCCTGATCAACACTACCTGCTGCTCCATGTCCTGTAAGAGAGCTGGTCCAAGAGATACTCTATCCTCCAACCTATCCCAACTAAGGGGTGTCCTGCACTCCCTACCATACAAGGCTTGAAAAGGAGCCATGCCTATAGAACTCTGGAAACTATTATTGTAGGCAAACTCCACAAGGTACAGATACTCCTCCCACTTAGACTGCTGATCCATCACGTACATCCTGAGCATGTCCTCCAAAATCTGATTCACCCTCTCAGTCTATCCATCTGTCTCTGGGTGATAGGCTATGCTGAAGTTAATCTTCGTCCCGAGAACATACTGCATGGTAGTCCAGAAATGGGAAGTGTATAAAGGATCGCGGTCACAAATGATCTTTTGTGGAATCCCGTGCAACCTGACAATCTCATCCAAGTAAACATGTGCCACCGCACTAGCTTTATAGGTGGTCTTTACCGGTGAAAAGTGAGCTACTTTTGTCAATTTATCAACCATGACCATGATGGCATCGTGATGATATCTCGACATTGGTAACCCAACAATGAAATCCATGGAAATGGTGTCCCATTTCCACTCCGGTATAGCATGAGGATAGAGAAGGCCAGCTGGATGCTGATGCTTGGCCTTCACTTTCTGGCACTCTAAACAACATGACACAAATTGAGCCACGTCCCTGTGAAGACCTCTCCAGTGATATAACTGTCTCAAGGTGGCGTGCATCTTCTTCACCCCAGGATGGGCTGAATAGGGTGCACGATGTGCCTCTGTCAAGATGTCCTGCCTCAAGTCTCCGTCCCTAGGAACATAAATCAACCTCTGTGCCTGAGAAGACCATCTACCTCTAGTGAGAAACCATCAAATTTCCCCTCAAGGGGTCTCTGGGACTCAATCTCTACTCGGGCTGCAATGTAGAAACTATCAAGAGAGGAAGCTGCAAAGGATCTGCTCAGTAAATTTGCTCACTCAACTTTGAAGTAGCCATGCTCAAATGCCTCCGTCTGCTGAGAGTGTCTGCAACCACATTCTCCTTCCCTTTCACATGCTCTATCTCCATGTCGTACTCACAAAGCAACTCCATCCAACGCCTCTGACGAGTGTTTAGATTGGGCTGAGTGAAGAGGTGGCGAAGGCTCAAATGATCTGTCCTGAGTGTGAATCTCCGACCAAGAAGAAAGTGTCTCCATCGAACTAAAGCATGCACAACTGCCGCAAGCTCAAGATCATGGGTAGGATAATTAAGCTCATGATCTTTGAGTTTGCGAGACTCAAAGGCTACAACTCTACCCTCCTGCATAAGAACACCTCCAAGGCCTACCAACGAAGCATCTGTGCATACAAAGAAATCACCATGTGGATCTGGCACTGCAAGAATAGGTGCTTGTAGTGAGGCATCCCTTCAGGGTCCTGAAGGCCTGCTCACACCTGTCTGACCAAACAAACTTCTTCCCTTTCCGCTGAAGGGAAGTGATGGGGTGTGCTATCCGAGAGAAGTCCTGAACAAATATCCTGTAGTAGCCTGCTAACCCCATGAAGCTGCGCACCTCTGTCATTGTAGTGGGTGCTGGCCAATCCATAATGGCTCTAATCTTGGAAGGATCGACTGTGATACCTTCCCCTGAGATGATATGACCCAAGTACTATATATGACTGAAAGAAAGCACACTTCTCCAAGTTCCCGTAGTAAAAGCTCTCTCTCATGAAGACACTGAAGAACCTGACGAAGGTGCCCCTCGTGCTCCTCACACGTACGCGAGTAAATTAGAATGTCATCAAGAAAGATGAGCACGAAGCGATCTAAGAAGGTCCTAAATACCCCATTCATCAAACTCATAAACACTGCGGGGGCATTTGTCAAACCGAAAGGCACCACTGTGAACTCATAGTGCCCATACCTCAACCGATGGTACCTGTAATCCTCAACTAACTTGAGATCAATCTTAGAGAACACCGTGGCTCCCTCATTTGATCAAACAAGTCATCAATGCGAGGTAGGGGATAACGATTCTTGATCGTTACCTTATTCAGCTGGCGGTAGTCTATGCACAACCGCAAGGATCCATCCTTCTTCTTAACAAAAATAACCGGTGCACCCCAAGGGGATACACTAGGATGGATAAGGCCTTTCTCTAGAAGGCCTTCCAGCTGTAACTTGAGCTCACAGAGCTCTGGGGTGGTCATTCGATAAGGAGCTCGTGAGATAGGCTCTGCTCCTGGAACCAGATCAATATGGAAATCAATCTCATGTGGGGGTGGCATCCCCGGTAGCTCCCCTAGGAAGACATTTGCATACTCTCTCAAAATGGGATGGTCATCTAGCGATGGTCCACTAGACCCATCCTCTATCCGGTCACTGATTGTAACTGCATACATCTGACAACCCCGTCGCACACACCGCTTGAGCTGCATAGCAGAGATAGTGCGAATAGAAATAGGTCTCCTGACCCCTGAAATCACCAACTCAACTCCAAGATCGTCTACACAAGATATAGTCTTATGATAGCAATCCATCCTGGCCCTATGTGCAGACAACCAATCCATGCCTAAAATGACTCCATACGAGCCCAAAGGAAGTACGCGGAGATCTGAAGTGGTGGTGAAAGGTCCCAAGTTAACAACACACTCCTTTACTAAGGAGTCTACCGAGACCTTGGCTCCCAAAGCCATCTCGACATCCCAACTATGACCCTGTCTAATAGCCACCAGCACCTGCATCGCTCTACCAAGGATGGTGTAATAAATGAATCAGAAGAACCAGAATCAAACAATATAGAAGTAGGAACACCTCCAATGCTACCTATAGTCTCAATGACCGTGCTCTGGTGCTCGGCCTGGCGGTTCTCGACCACTGCATAGATCCTGTGACTCTGTCCCATGTCTCCGACTATAGGATCTAAGATGGGTGCCTTACCCTTATTAGGGTTCTAGGGCAATCTCTCCAAAAGTGTCCTGCTACTCCACACCCGAAGCAACCACCTGACGTCCTCCAAACTGCAACACCACCAGAAGGTTCCTAGAGGTAGGTGTTGTGGACCCTTGATGATCTAGCCATAGTCTGTTATGGCCTCTGTGGTCGAGCTCCTACTGACTGAGCTCTAGCTCCACCCTGTGTCCTGGTGGGACCCCTAGGAGGCCCCATGCTCCGACCTCTCTGTGCATCAACTCTCTGAGGAGGCCTAAAAGGTGGGCGGGACTACTACTGCTGCTGCTTGTGGCTGAAAGATGACTGTGAAGAATGCTGACCACCATGAGGAAGAGGAGCTGACCCCCTCGATCTACTATCCTGCAACTGCTGAATACGGCTCCTAACTCGGTCTCTAGCCTACTGGGTTTTACCCCGAGTCTCCTCTGCAATGTAGGCCTTCTCAACGGCCTCTGCTAATGTCTGTGGGTAGTGGATCCAAACAACACCTCCAATGTCTATATTAAGGCCCCGATGAACCTGTGGATCCGCACCTACTCATCCTGCATGTAATCAATGTACTGAAGTAGGTCCAGGAACCTACTCTCATACTCGGCCACTGTAAGGGAAGCCTATCGAAGGTCGTGGAACTCATCGATCCTCTGCTATATGAATCTCTATGGCAAGTATCTACTCCTGAATCTCTCCTCAAACAGCTCCCAAGTGACTATCTCTGAATCTATATGGAGCTTCTACTCCTCTGTCCTCCACCATACTCTAGCTCCGTCCTTTAGTAGATGGATCGCAACATGAGCTTTTATGTTGCTAGAACAAGGAAAAAGCTTAAAGCAACCGCTCAAGCTAACCAGCCAGGCCTCTTCCTGGAAACCACCTATGTCACCTGAATAATGTGAGGGCCTAAGCTTCAGGATCTCCTTGATGTGATCCACAGCTGTGGTCTGACGGCCTTTGGGCCTCTCTACCCACTTTGTCCCCGAGCCTAGGGCTCTGAGACCTCTCTCTGTCCTGAAATATGGTCACCATGTCCCCTCAAAGGAGACTCTACTCTAGCTGACTCTCCATGAAAATTCTCTCCTCCATCCTCCTCACCTATGGAGGAGGTGCATGTCCCTCAATGGAAGTATCTCTATCCTGTTTTCCTGAATGCCCTCCTACTGATCCTCCGCGTAAGGCAACATTAACATCCTGGAGGGTCTGATAAAATCTGTGGTAGGATAGCTGCTAAACCTTGGTCTAGTGGTGGTGGTGGCGGTGGTGGAGGTGGTGGTGGTGGTGACTCTGAGCCTCTGTGAATGTTCCTCCTGCTCGTCTGAGCTCCCTGCACAGACCAGAGTGGGAGTTAGTTTCATTACCTTGAGTTTTCTTCATTTTTCTAAGTTTACTAACATGTTTAATTTTCAATTAGTTTTGTTTTCTAGATTATCAATTTGCTAGTTTTAGGTTTCAAGTCTCAATGTTTCTAGTGTGCCCAATGGTCCAAGATTTTGAACCACTACTCTGATACCAAGTGTAATGCCTGCTTCAACTACCACTTGAGACCAAGAAACAAACTAGGAAAATTATGGAATAATTTTTTTTTATAGGAAGAGTCTTCAACCAAGTCGCAAGACACTAGTTTGAAACTAAATAGGTCCAGAAAAAATTATGATTAACCAAACACAAGATTTCCATCTTTATCTTATAACAAGCTTACAAGGCTCCAATCTGGAGGTTACAAGTTTTTCTAAGGTTCAGGGAGAAATTTATCACCAGGCCTGCTCTCTATCAAGCCCTAAATTTCAACTATATTTTTAAACACTTAAAATTATCAAAAATTTCCTAAACTAGGCTCATTGGATAGGAAATTTCCTCACCTTTCCAACCATATAAAGAAGTCCTCCTAACTCCTTGTAAAACTCAAGTTATGGCCGGGCGGAGTTTTAGGGGAAAATTTTCCCTTGGAGGTCCGCGGGGATAGGGAGAAAATTGGGAAAATTTTCCCAATGCCACGTGTCATCACGTGATTGGTGTGGGCGAGAGGGTCGAGGGAAAAATTTGAAATTTTTCCCAAAACCAAAGTCTCAATTTTCCAAAGGAAAATTTTCCTCCATGCCTCCGCACTTGCTCAAATGGCCACGTGGCGCTTTGTGATTGGCCGCGGGCCGGCGGAGGAAAAAGTGAAATTTTTCCAAAAGGGGCAAAAAGTTAAGTTTTTCCATTTTGATCAGTGCACCCCTCCACGTGTGTCAGCATGTGATTGGTTGGGGGCCATGGAATTTTTTTAGAAATTTTTCTAAAGTTCAAATTTAAATTTTTCTAAGGTCGAATTATTTCGTTTTTGGTTTGGGATGGCCATTTTGAAGTAAAACTTCAAATGGCCATAACTTTTGATAGGAAGCTCCATTTTTGGCAAACTTGGACTTTCCGGAAAGCTCTCGGAGTCCTCTTTGCACAAAAACATCAATTTTAGAATTTGGTAAATTTTAGAGGGTCAATTTTAAGAAATAGATCTGCAGGGTTTATAATTTTAAAACTGGCAATTTTCAACTTACAAATTTTATAAAAAATGGACTCTTCCTTCACTCAACATGTCAAATAGACATGGAGGATCAACTTAGGGAAGAATTAGAATGTTTTAAAGGTGTCAATTTGATCAATTTATTGAAGTTGTGTTTTTATCCAACAAGGAACAGAAAACGACTTAGGAAGGGGATTGATTCAAAATTGGATTGATTGAATTGTTTTCTCGAATTTTCCTTGTCAAGCTGGGTTCAGAATAGTCTCAGCATGTTAATTCATAGTATTTTTAAATTGATTGGGAAGTATAAAAGTGAACTTTTGTTTTTTTTTTTTAAATGTACATTACCAGATTTAACTTTAAAACAACAAGTTGTTGCTTTAAATTTGGTTTGTCTCTTTTTTTTTAAAATTCAAACAACAATGATTCCTAAACTTAATCCAATGTAGTTTCTTATCAAACATCCATGTAATTCAAACTAAAAGCATCTCTGAGTTTCCAGTTTTGATATACAATTTTGCAAGAAAGAATAACATTTAATTTCATTTCATATGCATCTTCTCAACATAAAAAAACAGAGATTCTTATTCTTTTCAAAATGGAACTTTATCCTTTGACAACAATACAATTTTACAAGAACCAATGCCATACTTCTATTGAAAATCAAATAACATTACAACTGATCTCTTTTCCAATTTGATCTGATTTCAAATTTCAAATACAAGTATGAAATGTTCTTCCCATTTTCTTTTCAAACTAAGCAGAAAGATACAATTCATTTCTACATTTGAATTTCAATGTTAAATATACAAATCGTATATGACATATTTTCCAATATAGAGAATAGAATGTTTCATCTTTACATTTCAATTAAATTTCAAACTTCCATTTACCATACAATGGCTTCACATTACAAAATTATACAACTCATCCACGCGAAGTGGGAAGGGATTACAAAAGTTTTCTCAAAGAGATGACTGTCAAACTGTATTCTTCTTTCTCCAAACAACAGCTTGCTGATTTCTTCATTCTTGTAACTTGAATCACAACAAGGAAGGGGGAAAGGCAACACTCTCCACCCAACCAAGATACCCAATGGGAAAATAGAATCCATCTTTCCCCATTGGCCCCGAGCCCCAACCATATTGAAATGGAGCATGATAAAACAACACATGACAACATAGCTTCTTTCACATATAACATACATTCACATGCACAAGGAAATGCACAAACAAAAAGATGTAGTTCTCAACTACAACAAAAATTCCAATCAAAACAAAGGCTCCTTCTCCAAGCAAGCAAGCCAAGCAAGAGCAAGAACTATGGAGGTCTCCTTATGCCTCCCATGTTGAAATTGGGCATCCACCTAAAACAAACCACCAAAACATAACCATCCCATAAACCTTATCCCTCCTCAACCCCTCCTTATCCCTCCTCCAAATTTATCCCTTATACCTCCCCAAAGTAAGAAATGCAAGCATATTCTTTTCCCTAGGTGGATCCCAACCAACACTCCCTCCACAAGACAAGTGCCAATGGTAAATCCCTTATCCCTCCTCTGATAAACCTCATAGTCTTCTCTCCACACCATGCCCTAAGCATTCTACCCATCCCTCTAAGAATTGCAAACACAAATACATTCAAATTTCATGCTAAAAGAGGGAACAACAGCAATTTTAAAAAGTGAGAGCCTACCTCTCCATGATGGAGACTTGTTTCCAAATAGCAGTTCTTTTGATGCTCAAAACACAGTCCCAAAATAGCAAGGTAAATGTATGCACAATCAAATCCTCTTCTTCCACCAAGAAAGCTCCAAAATGCAAGAGAAATTTGACCCAAGAATGAAATTTCCAACCTTCAACAACCACAAAATGAGGAGGAATTCAAATTTTAAAGGAGAGGGTGGAAGAGGATGATGTGGATTCCAAGTGGGATGCCACATCATTTTTCTTCCTTCCCCAAGAGTGCAATCCACATCAACAACAAATCACCATAAAAGAAAAATGAAAATTTACTTACATACACAATGTAGCCCATACCCCAAAAGGAATGCATTTAAATTTTGTAAGACAAGTGCAATCAATACTTAAACAAAAACATGTCAAAATGTAATAAAATAATCTGATTTTGACTCCAAATTAATAGACATGGTTGGTGGAGGATTTTGAGAGGTGTGGGACAAGTTTAACTTGTCCCACAAGCCTCCAAATTTGTCCTCCAAGTTCAAATTCGAATTTCAAAGAGGAAGGAGTGTTTGACCTTCCAAAATCAGCCTTACAACCTCTTACAAATTCTTACACAACCCATACTTGGTAACTTACACACTCTTCTAAAATGCATTAACTTCTATGACATTTATTTATGACAACCTTTTGACATAAGATTTATTTAATTACCATAAGGTTATAAAATATATAAATCAAATTTCATTTTCAACCAAGGCAAAAACATTTAATTTCACATTCCACATCCCATTTAATTTAATTAAATTTTAACTATATGACTCCCACATAATACTATCATATTTAAATAATTACAATAAAAGCACATTACAAAATAAAATACACACAACAATAAATAAAAAGGGAACACAAAATAAACATACACACATATATGCCCCTATGGTCACAATAATGGAAATCCCCCCATGGGAAATCCTAACAACTAAACACACAATCAAACACAGTTGCCATGGTGACCTTGTTGATTTCACACTGAATTCCAATATGGTTAGTCTCCAGTCCCCCAACATTGTTGTGATTTTAACCTGCAAAATGCAAAATACCTCCTTCGGCCTCGTGGCCACATCAGAACATCCAAATGACATAAGCAACATAAAATTATTAATTTTAAATCACAACAATATCAAGGATTCAATATTTATCATTAAAATTCAATTTGTAACTATATCATCATCCAATAGATTTCTATACTAGAGCTATTCATAATAATCAATGTCACATGTCTAAAATTAACATCAATAACCTGTCCATGTCAACTAGTATATCATTATCCACATAATAATAAAAATGTCTCAATGATCCTCAAGCACAATAACTGAATCCAGATCAATATTAATCCATAGTCTAACATCTAACCATCATGCTAATCAAAACATGATAATGTCCATAATGATCCATGAGCTAGTATATACACATCCTGTTATATCAAAATATAATAATATCCAAAATATGATCAATAGAGTCAGGATCAGTATCTAAATAGTGTCAAAGGAGAGTGGGCACTACATCCCCCTCCCCTTAGACTCAACTTCCTCCTGGAAGTCACTGGAACAAATGTGGAAACTACACTTGTAACATAGTAGCATCCTCCCAAGTGGCTGCATTCTCATCATATACTGTCCCCTTTGCACCCGTGCATTCGATCAATCTCTCTCGCTCGAAGGCCTGTGATCTGCGATCTATGATACGGATGGGCTCCACCATCAATCGCCCCGATCTCGCACCTGCTGAATGATGTCCAATCCAGCACATGAGAAGGATCTGTGATATATCTCCTAAGAACATAAACATGAAACACATCATGTATGCGAGACAAGTTGGGTGGCAATGCTAGATGGTAGGCCAACGGGCCGATACGCTCCAAGATCTCAAAAGGTCCAATGAACAGAGAGATAACTTAGAACCTTTTCCATAATGGATCGGGCTCTTATGTGGCCTAACACGAAGGAAAACCTTCATGCCCACATCAAAATTACGCTCGGTTCTATGCTGATCAGCGTACTTCTTCTACCTATCTTGTGCCTCCTGCAATCTCTGCCTGATCAACACTACCTGCTGCTCCATGTCCTGTAAGAGAGCTGGTCCAAGAGATACTCTATCCTCCAACCTATCCCAACTAAGGGGTGTCCTGCACTCCCTACCATACAAGGCCTGAAAAGGAGCCATGCCTATAGAACTCTGGAAACTATTATTGTAGGCAAACTCCACAAGGTACAGATACTCCTCCCACTTAGACTGCTGATCCATCACGTACATCCTGAGCATGTCCTCCAAAATCTGATTCACCCTCTCAGTCTATCCATCTATCTCTGGGTGATAAGCTGTGCTGAAGTTAATCTTCGTCCCAGAACATACTTGCATGGTAGTCCGTAAATGGGAAGTGTATAAAGGATTGCGGTCACAAATGATCTTTGTGGAATCCTCATGCAACCTGACAATCTCATCCAAGTAAACATGTGCCACCGCACTAGCTTTATAGGTGGTCTTTACCGGTGAAAAGTGAGCTACTTTTGTCAATTTATCAACCATGACCATGATGGCGTTGTGATGATATCTCGACATTGGTAACCCAACAATGAAATCCATGGAAATGGTGTCCCATTTCCACTCCGATAGCATGAGGATAGAGAAGGCCAGGCTGATGATGCGATGCTTGGCGTTCACTTTCTGGCACTCTAAACAACGTGACACAAATTGAGCCATGTCCCTACAAAGACCTCTCCAGTGATATAACTGTCTCAAGGTGGCGTGCATCTTCTTCACCCCAGGATGGGCTGAATAGGGTGCACGATGTGCCTCTGTCAAGATGTCCTGCCTCAAGTCTCCGTCCCTAGGAACATAAATCAACCTCTGTGCCTGAGAAGACCATCTAACTATAGTGAGAAACCATCAAATTTCCCCTCAAGGGGTCTCTGGGACTCAATCTCTTCTCGGGCTGCAATGTAGAAACTGTCAAGAGGAAGCTGCTGAAGGATCCTGCTCCATAAATCTGTGCTCACTGAAGTAGCCATGCTCAAATGCCTCCGTCTGCTGAGAGTGTCTGCAACCACATTCTCCTCCTCTTTCACATGCTCTATCTCCATGTTGTACTCACAAAGCAACTCCATCCAACGCCTCTGACGAGTGTTTAGATTGGGCTGAGTGAAGAGGTGGCGAAGGCTCAAATGATCTGTCCTGAGTGTGAATCTCCGACCAAGAAGAAAGTGTCTCCATCGAACTAAAGCATGCACAACCGCTGCAAGCTCAAGATCATGGGTAGGATAATTAAGCTCATGATCTTTGAGTTTGCGAGACTCAAAGGCTACAACTCTACCCTCCTGCATAAGAACACCTCCAAGGCCTACCAACGAAGCATCTGTGCATACAAAGAACTCACCATGTGGATCCGACATTGCAAGAATAGGTGCTTGTAGTGAGGCATCCCTTTAGGGTCCTGAAGGCCTGCTCACACCTGTCTAGACCAAACAAACTTCTTCCCTTTCCGTTGAAGGGAAGTGATGGGGTGTGCTATCCGAGAGAAGTCCTGAACAAATATCCTGTAGTAGCTTGCTAACCCCATGAAGTTGCGCACCTCTGTCATTGTAGTGGGTGCTGGCCAATCCATAATGGCTCTAATCTTGGAAGGATTGACTGTGATACCTTCCCCTGAGATGATATGACCCAAGTACTATATCTCTGACTGAAAGAAAGCACACTTCTCCAAGTTCCCGTAAAGCTGCTGCTCATGAAGACACTGAAGAACCTGACGAAGGTGCCCCTCGTGCTCCTCACACGTACGTGAGTAAATTAGAATGTCATCAAGAAAGATGAGCACGAAGCGATCTAAGAAGGTCCTAAATACCCCATTCATCAAACTCATAAACACTCTGCATGGGGCATTTTCAAACCGAAAGGCACCACCGTGAACTCATAGTGCCCATACTCATAGTGCCCATGGATGTCCTCAAATCCTCAAACTCGATGGTACCCAAACTTGAGATCAATCTTAGAGAACACCGTGGCTCCCCTCATTTGATCAAACAAGTCATCAATGCGAGGTAGGGGATAATGATTCTTGATCGTTACCTTATTCAACTGGCGGTAGTCTATGCACAACCGCAAGGATCCATCCTTCTTCTTAACAAAATAACCGGTGCACCCCAAGGGGATACACTAGGATGGATAAGGCCTTTCTCTAAGCATTCCAGGCTGTAACTTGAGCTCACGAGCTCGGGGTGGTCATCCGATAAGGAGATCGTGAGATAGGCTCTGCTCCCGAATCGATCAATATGGAAATCAATCTCATGTGGGGTGGCATCCCCAGGTAGCTCCCCTGGGAAGACATTTGCATACTCTCTCAAAATGGGATGGTCATCTAGCGATGGTCCACTAGACCCATCCTCTATCCGGTCACTAATCAGAATCGCATACATCTCGACAACCCGTTGCACACACACCGCTTGAGCTGCATAGCAGAGATAGTGCGAATAGAAATAGGTCTCCTAACCCCAGAAATCACCAACTCAACTCCAAGATCGTCTACACAAGATATAGTCTTATGATAGCAATCCATCCTAGCCCTATGTGCAGATAACCAATCCATGCCTAAAATGACTCCATACGAGCCCAAAGGAAGTACGCGGAGATCTAAAGTGGTGGTGAAAGGTCCCAAGTTAACAACACACTCCTTTACTAAGGAGTCTACCGAGACCTTGGCTCCCGAAGCCATCTCGACATCCCAACTATGACCCCCGCCTAATGTACCCACCAGCTGCATCGCTCTACCAAGGATGGTGCAATAAATGAATCAGAAGAACCAGAATCAAACAATATAGAAGTAGGAACACCTCCAATGCTACCTGTAGTCTCAATGACCATGCTCTGGTGCTTAGCCTGGCGGTTCTCGACCACTGCATAGATCCTGTGACTCCATCCCATGTCTCTCGACTATAGGCTCTAAGATGGGTGCCTTACCCTTATTAGGGTTCTAGGGGCAATCTCTCCAAAAGTGTCCTCGCTACTCCACACCCGAAGCAACCACCTGACGTCCTCCAAACTGCAACACCACCAGAAGGTTCCCTAGAGGTAGGTGTTGTGGACCCTGATGATCTAGCCAGCCATGTTGTGGCCTTTGTGGTCGAGCTCCTACTTGACCGAGCTCTAGCTCACTTCCCCCGTGTCCTGGTGGGACCCCTAGGAGGCCCCATGCTCTGACCTCTCTGTGCATCAACTCTCTGAGGAGGCCTAAAAGGTGAGCGGGATTACTGCCGCTTCTTCTATGGCCTCGAAATGATGACCGTGAAGAATGATGACCACCATGAGGAAGAGGATCCGACCCCCTCGATCTACTATCCTGCTGCAACCGCTGAATACGGCTCCTAACTTGGTCTCTAGCCT
Organism: Taxus wallichiana var. yunnanensis; assembly: GCA_018340775.1. Classification (NCBI taxonomy): domain Eukaryota; kingdom Viridiplantae; phylum Streptophyta; class Pinopsida; order Cupressales; family Taxaceae; genus Taxus; species Taxus wallichiana. The sequence continues at coordinate 998,086,627 of CM031237.1, read as the reverse complement.
CGCTAGGTTTTACCCCGAGTCTCCTCTCGTAATGTAGGCCTTCTCAACGGCCTCTCGCTAATGTCTGTGGGCGGTGGATCCAAACAACACCTCCAATATCTATATTAAGGCCCCGATGAACCTGTGGATCCGCACCTACTCATCCTGCATGTAATCAACGTACTGAAGTAGGTCCAGGAACCTACTCTCATACTCGACCACTGTAAGGGAAGCCTGTCGAAGGTCATGGAACTCATCGATCCTCTACTGTATGAATCTCTGTGGCAAGTATCTACTCCTGAATCTCTCCTCAAACAGCTCCCAAGTGACTGTCTCTGAATCTATATGGAGCTTCTACTCCTCTGTCCTCCACCATACTCTAGCTCCATCCTTCAATAGATGGATCGCAACATGAGCTTTATGTTGCTAGAACAAGGAAAAAGCTTAAAGCAACCGCTCAAGCTAACCAGCCAGGCCTCTGCCTGGAAACCACCTGTGTCACCTGAATAATGTGAGGGCCTAAGCTTCAGGATCTCCTTGATGTGATCCGCAGCTGTGGTCTGACGGCCTCTGGGCCTCTCTGCCCTTACCTGTCCTCGAGCCTAGGGCTCCGAGACCTCTCTCTCGTCCTGAAATATGGTCACCATGTCCCCTCAAAGGAGACTCTACTCTAGCTAACTCTCCATGAAAATTCTCTCCTCCATCCTCCTCACCCTGTGGAGGAGGTGCATGTCCCTCAATGGAAGTATCTCTATCCTGTCTGCCTGAGTGCCCTCCTACTGATCCTCCACGTAAGGCAGCATTAACATCCTGGAGGGTCTGTAAAATCTGTGGTAGGATAGCTGCTAAACCCTGGTCTAGTGGTGGTGGTGGCGGTGGTGGAGGTGGTGGTGGTGGTGACTCTGAGCCTCTGTGAATGTTCCTCCTGCTCCGTCTGAGCTCCTTCACATGACTACAGTGGGAGTTAGTTTCATTACCTTGAGTTTTCTTCATTTTTCTAAGTTTACTAACATGTCTAATTTTCAATTAGTTTTGTTTTCTAGATTATCAATTTGCTAGTTTTAGGTTTCAAGTCTCAATGTTTCTAGTGTGCCCAATGGTCCAAGATTTTGAACCACTACTCTAATACCAAGTGTAATGCCCGCTTCAACTACCACTTGAGACCAAGAAACAAACTAGGAAAATTATGGAATAATTTTTTTATAGGAAGAGTCTACAACCAAGTTGCAAGACACTAGTTTGAAACTAAATAGGTTCTGAAAAATTATGATTAACCAAACACAAGATTTTCATCTTTATCTTATAACAAGCTTACAAGGCTCCAACTGGAGGTTACAAGTTTTTCTAAGGTTCGGGAGAAATTTATCACCACGCCTGCTCTCTATCAAGCCCTAAATTTCAACTATATTTTTCAAAAACTTAAACTTATCAAAAATTTCCTAAACTAGGCTCATTGGATAGGAAATTTCCTCACCTTTTCAACCATATAAAGAAGTCCTCCTAACTCCTTGTAAAACTCAAGTTATGGCCGGGCGGAGTTTTAGGGAAAATTTTCCTTGGAGGTCCGCGGGGATAGGGAGAAAATTGGGAAAATTTTCCCAATGCCACGTGTCATCACGTGATTGGTGTGGGCGAGAGGGTCGAGGGAAAAATTTGAAATTTTTCCCAAAACCAAAGTCTCAATTTTCCAAAGGAAAATTTTCCTCCATGCCTCCGCACTTGCTCAAATGGCCACGTGGCGCTTTGTGATTGGCCGCGGGCCGGCGGAGGAAAAAGTGAAATTTTTCCAAAAGGGGCAAAAAGTTAAGTTTTTCCATTTTGATCAGTGCACCCCCTGCCACGTGTCAGCATGTGATTGGTTGGGGGCATGCGAATTTTTTGGAAATTTTTCTAAAGTTCAAATTTAAATTTTTCTAAGGTCGAATTATTTCGTTTTTGGTTTGGGATGGCCATTTTGAAGTAAAACTTCAAATGGCCATAACTTTTGATAGGAAGCTCCATTTTTGGAAAACTTGGACTTTCCGGAAAGCTCTCGAGTCCTCTTTGCACAAAAAACATCAATTTTAGAATTTGGTAACATTTCAAGGGTCAATTTTAAGAAATCGATCTGCAGGGTTTATAATTTTAAAACTGGCAATTTTCAACTTACAAATTTTATAAAAATTGGACTCTTCCTTCACTCAACATGTCAAACAGACATGGAGGATCAACTTAGGGAAGAATTAGAATGTTTTAAAGGTGTCAATTTGATCAATTTATTGAAGTTGTGTTTTTATCCAACAAGGAACAGAAAACGACTTAGGAAGGGGATTGATTCAAAATTGGATTGATTGAATTGTTTTCTCGAATTTTCCTTGTCAAGCTGGGTTCAGAATAGTCTCAGCATGTTAATTCATAGTATTTTTAAATTGATTGGGAAGTATAAAAGTGAACTGTTTTTTTTTTTTTTTTTAAAATGTACATTACCAGATTTAACTTTAAAACAACAAGTTGTTGCTTTAAATTTGGTTTGTCTCTTTTTTTTTTTAAATTCAAACAACAATGATTCCTAAACTTAATCCAATGTAGTTTCTTATCAAACATCCATGTAATTCAAACTAAAAGCATCTCTGAGTTTCCAGTTTTGATATACAATTTTGCAAGAAAGAATAACATTTAATTTCATTTCATATGCATCTTCTCAACATAAAAAAATAGAGATTCTTATTCTTTTCAAAATGGAAATTTATCCTTTGAAAGCAATACAATTTTACAAGAACCAATGCCATACTTCTATTGAAAATCAAATAACATTACAACTGATCTCTTTTCCAATTTGATCTGATTTCAAATTTCAAATACAAGTATGAAATGTTCTTCCCATTTTCTTTTCAAACTAAGCAGAAAGATACAATTCATTTCTACATTTGAATTTCAATGTTAAATATACAATTGTATGACAGTATTTTCCAATATAGAGAATAGAATGTTTCATATTTACATTTCAATTAAATTTCAAACTTCCATTTACCATACAATGGCTTCACATTAACAAGTTATACAACTCATCCACGCGAAGTGGGAAGGGATTACAAAAGTTTTCTCAAAGAGATGACTGTCAAACTGTATTCTTCTTTCTCCAAACAGTAGCTTGTTGATTTCTTCATTCTTGTAACTTGAATCACAACAAGGAAGGGGGAAAGGCAACACTCTCCACCCAACCAAGATACCCAATGGGAAAATAGAATCCATCTTTCCCCATTGGCCCCCGAGCCCCAACCATATTGAAATGGAGCATGATAAAACAACACATGAAACATAGCTTCTTTCACATATAACATACATTCACATGCACAAGGAAATGCACAAACAAAAAGATGTAGTTCTCAACTACAACAACAATTCCAATCAAAACAAAGGCTCCTTCTCCAAGCAAGCAAGCCAAGCAAGAGCAAGAACTATGGAGGTCTCCTTATGCCTCCCATGTTGAAATTGGGCATCCACCTAAAACAAACCACCAAAACATAACCATCCCATAAACCTTATCCCTCCTCAACCCCTCCTTATCCCTCCTCCAAATTTATCCCTTATACCTCCCCAAAGTAAGAAATGCAAGCATATTCTTTTCCCTAGGTGGATCCCAACCAACACTCCCTCCACAAGACAAGTGCCAATGGTAAATCCCTTATCCCTCCTCTGATAAACCTCATAGTCTTCTCTCCACACCATGCCCTAAGAATTCTACCCATCCCTCTAAGAATTGCAAACACAATACATTCAAAAATTCATGCTAAAAGAGGGAAAAACAACAATTTTAAAAAGTGAGAGCCTACCTCTCCATGATGGAGACTTGTTTCCAAATAGCAGTTCTTTTGATGCTCAAAACACAGTCCCAAAACAGCAAGGTAAATGTATGCACAATCAAATCCTCTTCTTCCACCAAGAAAGCTCCAAAATGCAAGAGAAATTTGACCCAAGAATGAAATTTTCAACCTTCAACAACCACAAAATGAGGAGGAATTCAAATTTTAAAGGAGAGGGTGGAAGAGGATGATGTGGATTCCAAGTGGGATGCCACATCATTTTTCTTCCTTCCCCAAGAGTGCAATCCACATCAACAACAAATCACCATAAAAGAAAAATGATAAATTTACTTACATACACAATGTAGCCCATACCCCAAAAGGAATGCATTTAAATTTTGTAAGACAAGTGCAATCAATACTTAAAAAAAAAACATGTCAAAATGTAATAAAATAATCTGATTTTGACTCTAAATTAATAGACATGGTTGGTGGAGGATTTTGAGAGGTGTGGGAAAAGTTTAACTTGTCCCACAAGCCTCCAAATTTGTCCTCCAAGTTCAAATTTGAATTTCAAAGAGGAAGGAGTGTTTGACCTTCCAAAATCAACCTTACAACCTCTTACAAATTCTTACACAACCCATTCTTGGTAACTTACACACTCTTCTAAAATGCATTAACTTCTATGACATTTATTTATGACAACCTTTTGACATAAGATTTATTTAATTACCATAAGGTTATAAAATATATATAAATCAAATTTCATTTTCAACCAAGGCAAAACCATTTAATTTCACAATCCACATCCCATTTAATTTAATTTAATTTAAACTATATGACTCCCACATAATACTATCATATTTAAATAATTACAATAAAAGCACATTACAAAATAAAATACACACAACAATAAATAAAAAGGGAACACAAAATAAACATACACACATATATGCCCCTATGGTCACAATAATGGAAATCCCCCCATGGGAAATCTTAACAACTAAACACACAATCAAACACAGTTGCCATGGTGACCTTGTTGATTTCACACTGAATTCTAATATGGTTAGTCTCCAGTCCCCCAACATTGTTGTGATTTTAACCTGCAAAATGCAAAATACCTCCTTCGGCCTCGTGGCCACATCAGAATATCCAAATGACATAAGCAACATAAAATTATTAATTTCAAATCACAACAATATCAAGGATTCAATATTTATCATTAAAATTCAATTTGTAACTATATCATCATCCAATATATTTCTATACTAGAGCTATTTATAATAATCAATGTCACATGTCTAAAATTAACATCAATAACATGTCCATGTCAACTAGTATATCATTATCCACATAATAATAAAAATGTCTCAATGATCCTCAAGCACAATAACTGAATCTAGATCAATATTAATCCATAGTCTAACATCTAGCCATCATGCTAATCAAAACATGATAATGTCCATAATGATCCAGAGCTAGTATATACACATCCTGTTACATCAAAATATAATAATATCCAAAATATGATCAATAGAGTCAGGATCAGTATCTAAACAATGTCAAAGGAGAGTGGGCACTACATCCCCCTCCCCTTAGACTCAACTTCCTCCTGGAAGTCACTGAACAAATGTGGAAACTGCACTCGTAACATAGTAGCATCCTCCCAAGTGGCTGCAGTCTCATCATATTTGTCCCACTGCACCCGTACCTGATCAATCTCTCTACCTCGAAGGCCCAGGGTCCTGCGATCTATGATACAGATGGGCTCCACCATCAACTGTCCCTGATCCTGCACCTACAATGATGTCCAATCCAACACATGAGAAGGATCTGTGATATATCTCCTAAGAACAAAAACATGAAACACATCATGTATGCGAGACAAGTTGGGTGGCAATGCTAGATGGTAGGCCAACGGGCCGATACGCTCCAAGATCTCAAAAGGTCCAATGAACCGAGGAGATAACTTAGAACCTTTTCCATAACGAATCGGGCTCTTATGTGGCCTAACACGAAGGAAAACCTTCATGCCCACATCAAAATTACGCTCGGTTCTATGCTGATCAGCGTACTTCTTCTGCCTATCCTGTGCCTCCTGCAATCTCTGCTTGATCAACACTACCTGCTGCTCCATGTCCTATAAGAGAGCTGGTCCAAGAGATACTCTATCCTCCAACCTATCCCAACTAAGGGGTGTCCTGCACTCCCTACCATACAAGGCCTGAAAAGGAGCCATGCCTATAGAACTCGGAAACTATTATTGTAGGCAAACTCCACAAGGTACAAATACTCCTCCCACTTAGATTGCTGATCCATCACGTACATCCTGAGCATGTCCTCCAAAATCTGATTCACCCTCTCAGTCTATCCATCTGTCTCAGGGTGATAGGTTATGCTGAAGTTAATCTTCGTCCCAAGAACATACTGCATGGTAGTCTAGAAATGGGAAGTGTATAAAGGATCACGGTCACAAATGATCTTTTTGGAATCCGTGCAACCTGAAAATCTCATCCAAGTAAACACGTGCCACCGCACTAGCTTTATAGGTGGTCTTTACCGGTGAAAAGTGAGCTAATTTTGTCAATTTATCAACCGTGACCATGATGGTGTTGTGATGATATCTCGACATTGGTAACCCAACAATGAAATCCATGGAAATGGTGTCCCATTTCCACTCCGGTATAGCATGAGGATAGAGAAGGCCAGCTGAATGTTGATGCTTGGCCTTCACTTTCTGGCACTCTAAACAATGTGACACAAGCTGAGCCACGTCCTGCAAAATGTAAAATACCTCCTTTGGCCTCGTGGCCACATCAGAACATCCAAATGACATAAGCAACATAAAATTATTAATTTTAAATCACAACAATATCAAGGATTCAATATTTATCTTTAAAATTCAATTTGTAACTATATCATCATCCAATAGATTTCTATACTAGATCTATTCATAATAATCAATGTCACATGTCTAAAATTAACATCAATAACTTGTCCATGTCAACTAGGATATCATTATCCACATAATAATAAAAATGTCTCAATGATCCTCAAGCACAATAATCAATCCAGATCAATATTAATCCATAGTCTAACATCTAACCATCATGCTAATCAAAACATGATAATGTCCATAATGATCCATGAGCTAGTATATACACATCTGTTACATCAAAATATAATAATATCCAAAATATGATCAATAGAGTCGGGATCGATTAAACAAAGGTCAAAGGAGAGTGGGTACTACACAAAAGGACACATATTCACCTTCTTCAAATATTTAGAGTCCATATAACCATCATCATATTCACTTTACTTGGTAAATCTCATCAGAATTCTACATACCTGAAAATTTGGCCTTATATCTTGTTTTTGACCAACTGTCCACTTTCCACAAAGTGGCCGGCAGTGGTTACTCATGACTAGCGTTTGTTTACCTAATCAACATCGGTTAGCTCAGTGTCATTTTCTAGCTAACATTTTAGCCCCAACTCACCCACCACCACCTATTTATTCTACTTCGCTATATTTTTGTGTCACTTACGTAAAGCGGTCTTACCACATTAGTACTGTTCACATGGTATTGATGCATCAACAAGCAAGAATCCTCGTATTCCATGATAGTTTTCAACCACTCCCACCTAGCCCTTCACCACTTTCCATTTTATCACTTGCCATGGATCCTACCCAACCTATCACTATTGCTACCGGTGATGAGGAGTTCACACGACTCCTTGATCAAAATCTTGCCACCTTGCAGTTTTACCTTTCCCACTCGTCCACTCAAGATGCCTCGGGTCAGTTGATATACAACATACCCATATCTATCCCCCAACATTTTCACCTACTCCCGCGTCGATCTGTTTGGCTCTACACTACTCGCATCTACCTTACCCCCTGGTTGTTTCACAATAGGCACTATACCTACTCATCGCCGCATCTGCTACATCCATTGTACCTACCATACATCCACTATACCTTCACCAACCACCTGAATACAACCTCATCCATGCCTATTGTCTCTCATATACTCATAGCTACACTACTACCACCCCGAGTGTCGGTGACCCCTACCCCTGTTCAAAATGTCATACTTTATATTCGTAAACGTTAGCCCCCATTGCCACTAGGGTCACCATGACCCTTCCACCTCCATATACGTACTATCACCAACCTCCTGTTTCATTTGTTATTCACTCTGGGTACATACCCCTATTTCACTACCTTCTTCTCAATCCACCTATGCAGCAACACCATATACTAGAATGCCACCCTTGTTATAGGCCCAACACCAACCCTCTTACACTACAGGAGGCACCCATCCATCACAACCTACCAATGACCTAATCAAGTTAATGATGGACAAGATGTAGAAATTGGAGGCATTGGTTTTTGTCTCATGCAACACTCTCACCTATGATGAGATTTGTAATGAGCCTATACACCCATCCATCCCTATTCATCCATACCCCATGCATTGGGAAATGCCTAAATTCAACCATTTTAATAGCAAGGAAGACCCACAATAGCATTTACAGTCTTTCAAACATGGGTGCTACCTAATCACCCACAATGATGCTCTGCTCTTGAGGACCTTTCCCATGTTTCTAACTGGACCTGCATTAGATTGGTATAGTGGGTTACCTAGACACTCTATATTTTCATTTAATCAGGTAGCCCAAGCCTTCTTGGACCACTTCTCAATCAATATCGTTAAAAGGTTACCATGATCGACCTATAATCCATGCGTCAAGATGATGACAAATCTATCATAGATTTTGTTGCTCATTGGCATAGCCTCGATCAATCAACTCGAGATCCCAACTACCGCAAACCGAACTCATCGATCTCTTCATGTGGTCTTGCGCTAAACATATCTCACTCGACCACCTGTAGGTCCAAACTTTCCAAACCTTTAATGAATCATTCACTATGGTATGAAAGCTAGAGATTCGGGCATTCAAGAGAAGAAAATCCAACTACGAAACAAAAATTCAGCATTCAATTCGAATGATACCTCTTCTTCTTCCAAACCTTAGAGCAATTATTCAAAGGCCAAGGGGACCGCTAACACAGTGGTACTTAAAGCTGGCCCGAATCATCCACAAATCGCCTAGCCTCTCATCTAATCTCTCACCCATTTAGACTTTTAAGTTTAGATGGGAACAACAAATACACCCCAATTGGGAAGCCTTATTCTTTTGTCTTAGAAAAGCTTATTAAAGATGGGGAGATCACCCTTCCACCTATAAAACGACACACTGGTTTTGACCCTTCTCGCCCCACACCCGCATGGTACAAAGAACACGAATTGTGTAACTATCATCGAGTAAAGGGTCATAGTGACGGCAATTACATCACTTTCAATTTTTTTCCAAGAAATGATCGAGAAAGGTGAGATAACCATGGATAATCCTAATGCACTCCGCCAATCAAAACCTACACATATTTAAGAAACCCTTTCCCAATCATGCCCCTTCGTCTAATCAAACCGGAGAAACCTCAACTCATGACAGCCATACCCGTGAGGTCCATGCTATTTTTAGCGATGCACCCATTGCTTTCCAATTACCGCATATTCCTTCCATCGAGGAAATTCTAGCCTAAAGTCCTCCAAATACACTTGAACCCACTTCACCTATTCCTCCACCCATGAGAGAACACCTTTCACCTCCTTCCTCACCAAAGGTGGAGGAGCCTTCTACTAATATTGAGGCTATTTCACCTTTTGCTTCTCTAATTAGTGAGCCGTCACCCACAAGATTTCTTCACCCATGGAGGATACTTGTTTATCTCCTCCACCCATAGAGGAGCACCCATCATCTCCTCCACCTATAGAGGATCACCCATTTTCTCCTCCACCAATCACGGATCCAAGAGAGATACCTTTGCCTCTAGCCAAGCATTCTCAATCAGCCACCCAAGATTCCGCAGACCTACTTTTGGATCTCTCACCCACGTAAGATGAGGCAAGTAAATTCCTCGTCTCTAAGACACATTTTATGGGAATTTCCATTATGTCCTCATCAACCTCACATATGGATGTTCTATTCTCACGTTTAGTTGAATGATTAGATTATGTGGATAGAGCCTTACTGTGGGGACGTCTTCTACTTCATGTCCCAACATAGATGTAAATGTCACTTGCTAACACTTCAACTATCTACCCAAAGATATTTCAACCAATCAAACTAAACACAGCCACCTCTATCACAAATTCTTCCACGACGCCCATCACACTCAACCTACACCCTCACCCATAACCCAACATACCTCTAAATCCAATCCCACACCTACATCATCTTCCTCGACTAAACCTATTACTACCTTAGGGGTCACCCCAACCACTAGCCTTACTCATCCACCTATCAAAATAGATTTAACTACATCCTCCACAAATAACACCCAACCTACTTTGGAACCATAATAAAAGAACCAAACCCATAGAACTCACACCTGGATGCGCTAATCATACCTTCATCACTTTCACCTGTTCCATCCATCTTAAAACCTCAAACTTCCAGCGTGGTTAAGAAACCTCCACCCATCAATAAACGAAAAACATGACAACCCGTTCCTTCCTCGCAAACCTCTAAGATACCTAGGTGCCCGACATGGCTTACACCCGCACTTGCAAGCCAGAATCTTTACCACCCATACCCCCAATACCCTCCGCAACTTCTTCACTACCCACTACACTTCAATCTCTATCCCTCACACCCCTATGCGATCCGTGTCATCTACTTTCATAGCACCTCTCGTTATCCCCCGGGTAACTCGTCCTCTTCCCCATCCTCTTTTCCCTCTAGATCTTGTACACCCATATCACCTTTACCCAAGAAGGTGTAACCCAAAGAAAAAAATCTGCTACCCTCTAATAAGGTAGTCAAACAACCATACACCCTCCCGTAAGTTCATCTCCCATACCCCTACCCAAACAAACACGAACAACACCCAAGACCACGCCAAACCCAAAAACATAGCTCAACCCACTCCCCTCCTACAAATACCACTCATGCAACAATCAACCGCACCTACACCCAAACCCACTATCACTTCCCATTTGGACCCACTAGCCGGGTCCTATGCCAAAATCTTAACCAATCTCCTTGAAACTTCGTCATCACATTACTACCACTCGGACCTTATGATCCCCTCAAATCCAAGCCAAAATGGTTTGATGACACTAAAATTTACACCTACCATCGTGTGCTTTAGGGCATAATGTGGAGAACTGCAAGGCTTTAAAAACCATCATTATCCAAGCTTATGTCCTCTTGAAACAAACTTTGACGATGATGACCTTCTTGATGAGGACCCCATTTCACCAACACCCATTCCCATAGTCCTTCCCTCACAGCCTACTCAACAAACATGACCTCCACCCCCACAACTCTTAGAGCTACCCCCAAGATTCAAAATTAACATGGTCCACATAAGAGAACATGACACACCATAACCTAAATCTCATTGTGCCTAACTCACTTCATAAGGCTTTTATCCCCTAGTGGTTTTTTTTTCCTATCATGTCGTTATACCACTCATCCTACACCTTCTCCATTTGCCAACTCCTCAGATCAACATGATCCATGTCACTACTCATGCTCAGAGAGACAAAGGCAAGGAAAAGGAAATTGACTCACCAACCAATCCTATACCCAACATACCATTTGTACCCACACCTAAAATTACTATCCGCAGCCCCACATACCCTATTTCTAATGGGGTCACACATCGCACAATGCTTAAACAACTACACCAATCCCCCCTCAAAATGTCATTATATGACCTCATCTAAACCTTGGAATCCCATTGTCAAGCTCTCATGGAGGTCCTGCAATCTATTGAGGTTTTACCCAATGACCCTACACTCGTAGCCTCCATTATCACACCCCATCATGTAGCCTCTCTCACCAAATTACCACCTTTATCCACACGTCACCCTACTCACCAAGTAGCCTCCCTTAGCTTCTCGAGAGGAAGAGATCACACCACACCAAATCGATGATCCAGCACTCAGCTCTTTTCATCTCTCGTCACATCGATGATAAACATGTACGACATATAATGATCGATGGGGGTGTTAGCATTAACACCATTTCATCTCATGAATTCACTCAAATGTGCATACCGACAATTGTATGCATAAACATCTAGTCATGTTGCGTTCATTCAATGATGCTATCACCTCTACACTAGGAAACGCATCCTCCATGTTCGCATGGGCCCCATACTATTCTAGAGTTATTTTACGTCTTGGAGGGGAATTTCAATATAACTTGTTACTTGAAAGACCCTAGATTCATGTCATGGGTTGTGTTCCTTCCAATTTACATCATTGCTGTGTAAAGTTTGAACATGAAGGTCACACCTATACTATTGCAGTAGATCCTTCACCTTTTAAAACTTGTAAACATGCTTTACCTACCCAATGACATGATGATACCCATTAAGGCATCTACCTTCATGACCACTACTACCTCATCTACACCTCTCACTACTACAAAGGCGCCACGACTGAACCGCACATGCCTCCTTCATTCCTACCACTACCATAACCTCCAAACCAACCCATTAGCCTACCAATCCATTAACTCCACCTTCGCATCGACCTCGACACATCATCTATTCAAGCTACCCACATACCGACCAATGATCCCTTGGAAGAAATTTTTCAACGCCTCACTCTAGGAAAGTATCACCTATATAGTGTCAACACATTCCTTACTTCACAAGAGTATGGAAGTCTTCACCAACATCCTCGCTATGATCACCGCATAGGAGAATGCCTCCTCTATAGTCCTCATCTTCGTACTTTCGGTCTCACATATGGGGAATTGATACTACCACTTACACACCCGAACCACCATCACAAACCCACCCATTTTCCACTAACTTCCAGTCTCTCACCAATTGCCATTTCACCCACACCTTCCTGCACCGATGTGAATGGAAAGGTTTTGGTTTTCAATTTTATGAGCAAGGCTACCATACTGTTATTCCATGTACTACTCATAAACATAATGACCGTAGTGGTATCGATTTGCTGAACCACCTACCAAATAGGCCCGCATTGAACTCATCAAGGACATTAGCCCTTCTTCGCCCTCTTCACCCGCTCCACCTTCATCACCGCCTTCACCGACAGAGTCGATGGATCCAGAATCTATCCCTCCTAACTTTTTTTTTTCATAAACACCATTCATTAGGCCTTCTTCACCCACTCCTTCATCTCTTCCTTCTTGTACTCAAATGATCAATGATGATACACCTTTAATTAACGTCGTTTAATGTCAGGATGATGAATCTATACTCACCTACCTTAGTGCAGAAGACTCATATATTCATCGGTCATTACCCTCTAAGATGCAAACCATGTTGAATGAATTGACTATCGAGATCAACATTCATACTCAAGATGACCCGCACATCCTAAAGATCGGTCAATCTTTAGATGCTTGCTAAACATGAAGCCATCACTTCTTTTCTCAAAGATCATAACCATGCTTTTGCTTGGTCTTACGTAGACATGCCCGGTATTGACCCCACCATAGTGGTCCACAATATTGTAACTGTTCCTGATGCCAAGCCTGTCAAACAAAAGCTGAGGAAAATGCACCCTCACATTGCCCTTCTCGTCAAAAAAGAACTTCAACACCTTCTTTCTATTTCCTTCATATTACCCATTGATTATCCTCATTGATTTATAACATTATCCCTATCACCAAGGTAATGGGGGGACTCTCGCATTTGCATAGATTTCCATGACCTCAACCTAGCCTACCTAAAAGATGACTTCCTCTACCTAGTATTGACCAACCGGTTGACTTTACCACCGGTCATGAGATGCTATCACTTATGGATGGCTTCTTGGGTTATAACCAAATCTTTCTTTCTGCGCAGAGGATCAACACAAAATCGTGTTTGTCACCCCTCGGGGACCTTCTACTACCGAGTCATGCCATTTGGCCTTAAAATAACCGTGCCACATATCAACAAAGCTATGACTTAGATCGTCCATGACATCATGTATCATATATTGGAAGATTACGTGGATGATCTCCCTCGCCAAATCTAAACGCTGCTCCGAGCACCTCACTATCCTAAAACCATCTTTGATTGTCTCATTAAATATTATGTTCACCTTCAGCCCAAGAAATTTGTCTTCATGGTTCTCTTAGGAAAGCTCCTAGTATTTATTGTTTCCCTCAGTGGTATAGAAGTTAACCCTACTAAAGTCAAGGCCATTCTCGGAAATGCCTCCACCCACTAAACTTAGAAAACTCGCAGAGCTTCGCAAGGTAAGTTGCAGTAGCTATTCACCATTTCATTTCATAATTGTCGATCGATGTTAACCATTTCATCATTTTCTTAAGAAAGATGTCTCATATAAATGGGATGATGACTGCCACAAAGATTTTGAGGCCTTAAAACAATACCTTCTCCAACCACCCATACTTATTCCACCTAAAGACGATCAACCCTTCTACCTATACATCTCTACTACCGATCACTCCTTGGGGGTCATGCTTGCTCATCATGATGAACAACACAGGGAGCATGTAGTTTATTACATAAGCTGTACTCTTTTGGACTATGAAACCTGATACACCCATCCTAAAAAACTTTTCTTAGCCTTAGTTTTCGTTGCCACAAAACTCTACCATTACCTACTCAACCACAAAACCTATGTTGTGACCAACACTAACCCCTTACACTTCATGTATGTCAAACCTTATCAAAATCAGTGTGGCGCATGATGGTTTATTATTTTAGGTGGCCTCGACCTCGAATTCATTCATCAAAATTCCATCAAGGGCCAAGCTATCACCGACCAATTGTTTTACGCACCTATTTCTCGGGGATCAAACCTCCAATTTTGACCTTCTAGATGAGTCAATTGCTACCCTCTCGTTGACAAACCCGCTTACAAAATGACACTCTTCTTTAATGGTTCCAAGGGTTAGTGTGGGGGGGGGCTGGTGTTATCCTCATTCCGCTCGATGGTGAACCCATGCCTTTTTCTTTCAAAGTTGATTTTGATTGTACAAATAATATTTATGAAAATGAAGCACTTGTATTAGGTCTCCAAGCCTTCTAAGCCCTAGATGTCAAATCAATCAACATCTTTGGTGATTCTCAATTGGTTATAAACCAAGTCAATAGTATATACCAATTTTGTAATGAGATACTTCAAAAGTATAAACATCATGTAGACATAATTTTCACCACCTTCAAACGTTACGACCTTCAAACCGTCCCCCGTGCAACCAACAAATTTGTAGATACCATGGCCTACTTGGCTTCTCAAATACCCACTTCACCTATTGATTCTAAAATATTTGTCACCATACAATGACTCCAATCACCCTCATATTTACCTCACAAAATTTACTCCATCGAAACTTTTCCCTAGACCCGAGTGACCTTTGGTATAAATAATACTCGACTATCTTTCTCTCTCCGTCTTACCCCCTAATCTCACCCATAATGGAAAACGCTCCTTCCTTAAAAGGTCTCTCGTTACCTCATCATGGGAGGCCTTCTCTATAAGCGCGTCTTTGATGGTATTCTCTTACGATGCCTCACGAGTTCTGAAATTCCTTATACCATCAAGGAAGTTCATGATGGCATATGTGGAGGTCACTTCAGTGGCCTTCTTATTGCTAAGCGTATTCTTTGCTTAGGCTATTACTAGTTGAACCTTAACCATGATTGCTGTGACTATGTCAAACATTGTGTAAAATGCCAACAACATGCCAACCTTCATCATACACCCAGTCACACGTTACAGGTCACCCGAGACCTTTGGCCCTTCTCTCAATGGGGTTTGGATCTTGTCGGAGAGATCAACCCCCATTCTTCCCAATGCCATCAATGAATCATCACCGCTATCGAATACTACACAAAATGGGTTTAAGCCATACCACTCATCTCCACAAAAGCCGAGAAAATATGTGAGTTCATCAATCATCACATCATTTGTCACTTTGGTGTTCCTCATCACCTCATCACTAACAATGGAAAACAATTCAAAAATAAAACATTGCAAAAACTTTGCAACGCCTTTGGAATTCAATTAAGTTTCTCATCACCTTATTACCCACAAACCAATGGCCAAGCTGAATCCACTAACAAAACCTTAAAAAAATTCTCATGAAAGTGGTTAACGATACTGGGAAGGACTGGCATACACACATTCCTTTTTCCTTATGGGCATATCACACTAGTATTCGCACTTCCACTACCGCTACACCTTTTTCTCTGGTTTAAGGTACAGAGGTAGTTCTACCTCTCGAAGTCCGATTCCCTCACTTTGCATTTATCTCCATGACATGCTCAATGATGACGACTTTCGCCGATATTTTAGCATAATTTGAGTTATTAGATGAACGTCGCTTGACACTCTTGACCACCTTCAAGTTTACCAAAAACGTATCAAACGTGCTTATGAAAAACATGTCCATGAACGAAACTTCTAAGTTGGTGAGCTTGTTCTCGAAAGAAAATCAATATGTAACCAAAGCAAAAAAAGTAAACGGGTAAATTTTCTCCTAATTGGCTTGGACCATACATCGTGACCCATATTTATGGATCAGGTGCTTATTGTTTATCCTCACTTGATGGTAAAACCGAACTCCGAGCCCCTTAATGCCTTACATCTTCGATCATTCTATCGTTGACTTTTAGTCCTACATCACTTTTTGCCTCTTTCCATGCTCGTCCCTTTAGTGCTATCCACCTCTTATATCTCAACAATGATTAAACAAGAATCATGTGTGTACCCATCACTTGTTATCTTCTCTTGAATATGTGTATCATGACGCTACACATAACATGATTCTCATGGATAATTTTCATCTACCTTTAGATGAGATCCCATGGTCGTTTCACCTTGCTTTCTAAACAAGAATCATGTTCTTCACCTTGGTCTTGTCCATGAATTCAAAATCCCTCACATGGGATCCAACTCCTTGAGTCAAAATTCTAATAAAAATATGAATCCCTCAAAAGGACATCTTCCTCTCGAAATCGCTACTATAAATAGACTGCTCCCTCAAAGGACATCTATGTAAAGCTCTTTCCCAAAAATAAAATAAAAATAAAAATATGAAGCTTCCCACATCGTTCAGCTTCACAAGGACCTCAAGGAGTTAATTTCCTCATCCCATATAGACTTCCCGCATCGATCAATCTATCTCAAATACAAGTCAAACAATAAAAATTTTTTTGTCATGGACTTGCCCATTGTGACCTTGGATCTCTTGCCAAAAGGCATGTTACCTACTACCATGTAAACTATCAATTTTCACCCTCTCACCATTCACATTTTCATTTCCTACCGCCTCAAGGGACCTCTTGGAACCATGAAATTTGGTGATCATGTGACTACTTTTCACCCTTAGAACACTCAATCATGTAATTTCTTTAGGGTCTTACGTTCATCAACCCCTCCAAGGTATGACCTACTTGGTATGATCCTAACCAATCAGGTGGATTTCTTTCCTCCTCTTATCTTTTACCCTTCTTTATTACATATTGATTACCTTATACAGGACTTGGTCCTCAACGCTTACCTTTTGGGTAATCTTCTTCTTCTACCACAATCCAAATTGCTTCTACCAAAGTTGCCCACAACTCACCCACACCTAATTGACCTAAACCAAAATATTGCCTAAAACCTACCAACTCATTTTCATACCTCCTCATATTCTTCCCTAGCTTATGGGAGAACTACATCGGCCTGAGGTCCCTTTTCACCGGGACTATGTAGGCAACACTCCGAGGGCATGGGGCCCTTGGAGGTTAGCTTGGCCACTCTCTACCCTAACCAATTCATATTTCATCTTCCTAAAATACATTCTACCCCACTTAGTTTTGTTTTTATATCAAAATTGGAAATTAAACCAAACAAACAACACGTTGCTTAACATTTTTATCATCATCACACCATATATTTATTATGACTACCATCCCTCTACCATCATCACGAATGTATTATAAAGCATCTTAAACATGACCCATCTCATCATTCCTCGCATACATTAATGAAGCACAACTTTAACCAATTTAAACACAAACATACCTATGACTCGACTCAATCCATGCCTACAACCAACTTTGACTTGAGCCATGCCTATGACTCGACTCAATCCATGCCTAAGACTCCGACTCAATCCATGCCTAAGACTGACTCGATCCATGCCTAAACCAACCTCGACTCCATCATGCCTCACTCACCTAAGTTTTGTCCATATCACGATAAAAAAATTAAAATTAAAATTCAAAAATTAAAATTCTCATAAAACACCAACAAATCATCAAAATCTCATCCATCTCATCATATAAAAAAATAAATATGTGTATCTCTATACAATATATCGGATAATCCAATCATGTACATCTCTCAAAATCATCGGCACGCAGCCAATACTTAATAAAAATGTCATCGCACACAAGCCGGTATCATATACAATATAACAATTAAACAATACAAAATATCTTTAAAGCACACGAGCCGGTATATGCTCAATAATACAAAAATTTCATATATCCTCAATCTCTTTGACATGCAAGCCGGTATGTCATAAAAATATAACAAATCTCGGCACACAGCAATGGTATATATCAAAAATCAAAACTATGTCAAAATCGGGAGTCGTATATCGGGCATCATCTCGAGAAGACATCCTCCATATTTATGTCACCTGTACCCTCTACCTCCTAGGCCCCTCGCTTCGAGGACTCGCTAACATCTCCCCACCCATCATAGGTGGTGGCTAGGTCCTGCGCAGTGCATCAACTAGAATCGCATCCGGGAACCGGTGGCCTCACCCTAACCATTTCTTGGGGCTCGCTGCCCCTGTGTTGTCACGCTATGGGTGCGTGATTCGGTCCTCTTGTTAGAGGCTGTTGTGCCCTCTACTCGGCATATGATAAATAATCTATCCCTCACTATTAGCTGATCCCGATAGTACTCCGACCTCCTCTCTCACCTCCCACAACTTGGATATGGGCACTCTCTATGGTGGCCCCATCGCCACCGACCACGTACTCTATCCTATGGGCCCTTGTCGCATCCTTACTGGTGAATCGACCTGTCCTAGTGCATATGGTGGTGCCATCGACCCCTACCCCTGTGCCTATATTTGGGCCTATAAATCCCAATCTATTCCCCGTGTGGCATGGCCAAATGGCCTTGAGCAAACTCGTCACATGTGCCTGTAGGGAAGCCACCCAACCATCATCCCCATATCCATCTCCATCCCCACCCTGGGCCATCTGGGCTTGAAGACTAGCCACCTGTACATGTAACTCACCACCTCCCCTTTAAACTCGGCTAGTTATCCCTACACCATACCCAATTGGGTAATCAGGGTCATCACCTGCCCATGTAGGACATCCTCTACACCGTGATGGTGGCTAAATCTAGTTACCCCAGCACTGGGTGATATTTATTGTAAATGAGCCACCCACCACTGTCTGTATCTATCTGTAACCCCGACATCATCAATCTGTCGGTCTACCACCTGCTCCTCTTGCCCTGTGGGCACTGTCAGCTGTGGTAGAGGCAATGGCCTCTCCATGTCATCTCTCTTGTACTACGGGAAGGATGGAGGTATATCTTGTGGTAGTGTAAAATTTTGTCTAACCCTGTCCATTGGGATCATCTCATGCTCTCTCGGAACAAAGACTCCCACTATTCATCTTAATAGCTACAGCCCATCTAACTCACCATGCATCCACCGGTATGAGGGATAACCCACATACGGTCTCCATATGATGTCCACTCTAGATAACCCATCTAATAAACACTGTAATATGCTACATCATGTGTAGCCCTATCTGATCACTACTCTCCAATCATAGGTACCCACTACCTATACCCCACCCACACCAATCTCGATGGAAATGCATCTGCTTGGGGCATCCCTTTACGACCGAACACAAACTATGTGCTCATAGACACAACAGTGTAGTACAAATTTAGAACACAAGCTAAACTTGCGTAGACGCCATATGCCCACATCTCTCTGTATAGCTACACTAGGAATGCTGGCACCTAGGCAAAGCGGGTCTGATCTACCATCATGTCATGTAGTTCCCCCATCAATGAGCAGGAAAATCTCCCTCCTCAGATCCGCAAAGTGTGAAACAACACACTACCTCCATCAATAAAAATGAGCGTCATCTCCTCTCCGGGCAGGCTCGATACATCCCTTCATAACTCGGGATCGCACTATGGAATGTCATGTGTACTGTGTCCTCTCCAAACACTATCAACATTAACTCCTCTAAGGCCTCAAAGGAGGTCGAGTACACTGTGTCCTTAGTATCGTGAGTTGTAGGATCCTAAACACATCCTCCGGGTTACTTGTTATTAAACTCATCGGTAGGTGGAACATGTTCGTTGTTGAATCCCATCTATTGATGAGAGTGACCATCGACTCGGCCGCTGGACCGTATGCCGATAAGTGCCAAACCCCACTTAGGCCCACCTCCTCCAAGTGCTACCACTCCTTAGCTATTGCCATGCCTCACACTCTCAAGAGCAGGGGGGCACCTATCTCTCATTCACACTAATCTCTCTCCCTTGCATCCAATACAAATAAAAAATCAATCCACATTCATAATACCCATACTCACCCACAATCATTTCCCCAAACCCATTTCCCCCTGCCGACTCTAGATTTTCCAACAATGCACCCTATTCTACCCTTTCCTATCTCACCCACTTGACCTAGGCCCTTTGTTCTCCAAAATCGATAGGTGTCGGTTATCTCTAATCGAACCTGGTCACCCATAAATCGGCATCGATCACATGTTTTGTGGTCGATTCCGGTTTGACCTTACCGACACTACCAAGCCTCACTGACCGATGCCGGTCATTGTCACGGTGAATACTTTGCGATGCCCAAACCCTCCCTTCTCTAAAAATCCCCTTTCCCCTTTTCTACCCATCCATCCTCACTTACACCTCCCCTCGCCCCCTTCACCCACCCACCTCTCTCCCTATTCCTATTCTATCCAATTTACCCTACCACATTTCCAATTTCATTCACCCCCAAAAAAACAAAAACCCAATTTGTCAAACCCGACCTATCACCCAATCTATCTAACAAAACACAACATGGGTTTGATTCTTACCTCATTATGCTACTGCGCCATGGTGGCACATCTCGCCACCGCACCAGTGGCCCACCCAATCCCTCTCTGGCCTACGCCATCACCAATCGCTAACTACACCTCCAACCAATCAAATCACACAATCTGATCCCATGGACCCGCCTTTCAACTACCAATCACCCATCGTTCGGCTTGCCAAATCAACTCTTTATTCCATCCAGACACTTTTCCCCTTTCTCTCTCTCTTGTGTCATTTTCCCAAATCACAAAAAGACAAATGATTTCAACAAATGTGGATTTTTATTTTTTATAACATCCCTGACTTGACCAGCGACAGTTTTCCATTGAATGACATCGGTCCCATGCCATACCTTACCATGGTTGGTTACCCTAGACTGCATAAGTTACCCTTGATGGCATCGGGTCACCCTCTCTTCCACATTGCTCACAATTTTTCCCTATTACCCTGCCCATCACTCTTTTTCCCCACCCAACGCTTACCCTAACCATTCACCTCACCTTCCTGACCTCATCCTTTCCTACCTAACCTCGTTTGCATTTGGGGACTCATTATTTTACCCATATCTCAGCCCTACCCATTCCAGTGACCTAGATAATTTGGACCTAGAACATTTCTAGTGACCTTTGACCTCATGTGTTCGCTATACCTTGTGGAACGTTGCATACATTGATTGACCTAATGACCTTACCTTGCCTCTTGCCATGACCATTTATCCCGAATATACCTAAACGCTTCATGCACTGACATGCATCATGTTTCACGACCATATCCTATACCTTGGTTACTAGAATCACTTCAACCTTGTTTGGATAAACCTATCAAACTTAGAAAATTAGAGTTTTCCTCCTCTTTAACTCGGGTACTATGTTATAGTTTATACGTGTGCATGCATTTGACTATTACTACCTTGACCATGACCCATTACCTAGATTACCCAAGTAGACATTTTTCCTTTTTTCACCGCTACCCACCCTCCTCTTCATCACACTCACCTTTTATCAAACCACTAACAAATTCTACCTTCACCTCGCCGCTTCTGGTTTGAGGGGGATCACCTTCACCCACACATGGGGCAACCACATCTTATTTTTTTCAGCGCCGCTACCAATACAAGCAACACATCAAAAGGGGCAAAATGTAGATACTAAATTTAGGTCACACTCCCCTTTTGCCCTCATCAAATAAATACCTTGAACAAATCCACCTAGCCATGGCCCCTTCATCCTACTATAATATTAATTCAATTAATTCATTATCCTTACAATATTTATTATTTAAATATCTTAATTGGGATAATGCCCACCTGACACCTCATCAAGCCACCTCACCCTAAGAACTATTCTTAGTAAGTTTCCATAACTAACTAAAACCTATCTAAACCCTAAAAATCAATGCCTACATTCCCTTTAACCACATTCCCACATGTTAGAAGGAAGCTCCCAATTTGATTCACGTGGTAAATGAAACGAGATACGATAAAATCAAGGGTATCTCGCCGCTTGGTAAACCTAGGAAATCCCACCCTAACCGACGCCTTGATTACCCTTAACCGCCCGATTAAGCCGGAACCACTGCTTCGGTTACCTTTTAACTCCCAAAACAACCTTATTTTTAGGTTAGCACATTGTTTTGGGAGGTTGGCACATTTTTGAGAGAGAGAGATATTTTGAGAACAAGTGACGAAACCAAAGTTGCATGCAAGGTAACCAACATCTGTACCAACATCATAACACCCATAGCCAAAGCACTCAAGCAATCACACAACCACCTACCTTCATGGGAGCATCCAGAGAAGTGCCAACACTACACCAAGTTCATTTGATCACCCACTATTACCAACCCAACATCAATCTCATATAAACCGTAAGTTTGTTAACTTGCATTGGTTCCTTGTCATCAGATCCTTTTACATTTGTTATTAGTTTCTGCTTTCATTTCCATTTCCCACCATTTTACCTCCATGTAAACTTGACCATCCTTTTTCCCACACCATTAAACTGTCCATATCAAGACTTACATTATTCCTGTGCATATCTAGGATCCAAAGGAATCTCGCCATTGCCCTTCCACCTTCAGCTAATCCCAGATCTATCACCCTACCAAGTTTTATTGAGTTTCATGTTCCCCAACCATACCAAATACTGGTCATCCATAACTATCACCGGTTAACCTAAACTGACGTCAATCTTTGTGTCTTTTATCGAAACCCATATCGAGCCTAAAAACACCACCAAATACCCTAAACCACTGAATATGACCCTAATTAATAATAGTATCTTGACAAGAATCTTGATCTTCAAATTTAATCATAGCTTAGCTGCAGTGAGCGAATTTTCTTATTGTAGATGAATGAGATACCTAAATCATTTTAACTATAGTAGCATTTAATTTATTACCAACATTAAGTTGTGTTAAATAGTGGATTGATAGTCGCTCAGAAGTATCACACTTCCTAGATCTAGCACATGCTAGGCAGAATCCAATGCATATATTGTTTAACTTTTATTAAGTGGCCTTGTGTTCCATTTCGTAGTTCCTCCAAGGAAAAAGGAAGTTCTCACGATCAGTTTGTGGATTCCGAAGTCATACGTGCACAACACCCTATCAACCAGACCTCTCAACAAGTATTCCTCTTATGCTCATTACCCTATCTGTTTCATCATTTTTGAAGAAATGATCTAAGAATTAGGTGAAACACTAGGCGAGGTTATCAAGTGGTTGATGAAATCCTAGTTGGAGAAAAAATCCTCTACCTTTAACACCGACTCTCCACAGAAACCGATGGAGAGGATTTAACAACAAAGAAGAATCGGTCCACGTTACAATGGGACCCACATGAGGACACGTGTCAAACTCATTTTCAAAGGGCGGAGGCGCAGAAAAATGTCAATTTTTACATTTTTCCAAAAAGTTTTAAAATTTCAAAAGTGATCCCAAGCCCATTTCCAATCACATTTTGACACGTGGAGGCTCATATTAAAAGATAAAGGAATATCAACGATAACTTTGCATTTTTCGGTTTGGCCACCATTTAAGCTCCATGAAGTTTGGAGATGCATTTTTGCATCGATTTTGATCAAATTTTTGACAAATTTGTGTCATTTGTGCTCGCAAGGACCAATGCAATTGGTTTTGAGGATCAATTTGAAGATCAAAGATGTTTTTGAAGTGAATTTTTTCTCTAACTTGTCCAAAATAGGAAATATCAAATCCAAAAGTCAGCAGAGTCAAATTTTGGAGGGATAAGGATGAAATAATGAAAGGAAGGGGGTCTACATGCTTTGAAGATAAAAATGTGCCTCCACAATGGATAATGATGCGAATTTTGTAATGATTCATCTTTTTTCAGACAACTGGCAACTTTTTGGATGTGTTTTGTCAAACGTCCCTATCTCATAATCATGAGGAATTTTTGTAACAAATTTGATCCTTTGGCATATTCTTTTCTTGAGAAAGAAGGCTCAAAGGAGATTGAATGCTATCTATTGCATGAATTTTTCATGTAAAGGGTTGGAAGAATTTAAAAAATCCCTGGAAAACTAAAAATTTCACTCAAAAATCTGGGAAGAAGCCCATTCTTTGAGTGACCTCCTGAGAAACTCATATAACTCTCTATATCAGATTTCAAATGATGTTAAGTTGGTTGCAAATGTATAGCCATTAACAAGCTCTCGAGATTGTTTTTCTAAACATTCCTCGCTGATAACTCTCCGATCATTTTTGAGCTACTCTATGTTGTCTTTGGGAAAATCATGAATGCTTACATTTTAGAATGCATTCCAAATTTGTGTTTCTTGTTTCTGTTGCGGTCTTGTGTTTAAAATCTATCTTGATCATACATGGTCTTATTTCTTTTGATTAGTTTAGTGACATTTACAATCTCACATTCGTAAGAGCTTTCATCCGATAAAGAGATAAACAAATTTAAAATCACTTTACTTTCCTTGATTTTAGAGATTGTTTTTGTTCCTCATTGCCTCATCACTTTCACTGCTCCATCCGTCTTAGGACCTCAACCTTCTAGTGTGGTTAAGAAACCTCCACCCATCAATAAACCAAAAACATGACATCTCGCTCCTTCCTCGCAAACCTCTAACATACCCAAGTTCTGACATGCTTACACTCGCACTGCAACATCTTTACCACCCATACCTTCAATACCCTCTTCAACTTATTCACACCCACTACACTTCAATCTCTCGTTCCTCACACCCCTATGCGATCCACATCATCTACCTTCATAGCACCTCCATTATCCCCCTGGGTAACTCGTCCTCTTCCCCCATCCGATTTTCCCTCTATATCTCATACACCCGTATCACCTTTACCCAAGAAGGTGCAACCCAAAGACAAAAATCCACTACCCTTAAATAAGGTAGTCAAAACAATCATACACCCTCTTGTCAGTTCATCTACCATACCCCTACCCAAGTAAACATGACCAACACCCAAGACCATGCCAAAGACTCCAAAACCATAGCTCAACCCACTCCCCTCTTGCAAAGACCACTCCGCAACAATCGCCGCCCCTACGCCCAAACCCACTTTCACTTCCCATTGCAACCCACTAGCCGAGTCCTTTGCCAAAATCTTAACCAACCTCCTTGAAACTTTTGTCATCACATTATTACCCGCTCGGACCTTATGATCCCCTCAAACCCAAGCCAAAAGGGTTTGATGACACTAAAATTTGTGCCTACCATCGTGTGCTAGGGAACGATGTGGAGAACTGAAAGGCTTTGAAAACCGTCCTTATCTAGTTATGTCCTCTTGAAGAAAACTTTGATGATGATGACCTTCTTGATGAGGGCCCCATTTCACCAAAACCCATTCCCATAGTCCTTCCCTCACCGCATACTCAAAAAACATGACCTCCACCCCCATAACTCTTAGAGCCACCCCAAGATTCAAAATTAACATGGTCCACATCAAAGAACTTACCACACCATTACCTAAATGTCATTGCACCCAATTCACTTCACAAGGATTTTTCCCCGGTAGGTTTTTTCCGTCATGTCGTTATACCATTCATCCTACACCTTCTCCATTTGCCAACTCCTCAAATCAACATGATCCACATAACTTCTCATATTTAGAGAGACAAAGGCAAGGAAAAGGAAACTGACTCACCAACCAATCCTATACCCAACATACCATCTGTACCCACACCTAAAATTACTATCTCGCGGCCCACATACCCTATTTCTAATGGGGTCACACATTGCACAATGCTCAAACAACTACACATGTCCCCCTCAAAATGTCCTTATATGACCTCATCCAAACCTTAGAATCCCATTGTCAAGCTCTCATGGAGGTCCTACAATCTATTGAGGTTTTTCCCAATGACCCTACACCCGTAGCCTCCATTATCACACCCCATCATGTAGCCTCTCTCACCAAATTATCACCTTTATCCACACCTCACCCTACTCACCAAGTAGCCTCCCTTAGCTTCTCAGAGGAAGAGATCACACCGCACCAAACCGATGACCTAGACCCATCTCTCTTCATCTCTTTCCACATCGATGATATACGTGTATGACATGTAATGATTGATGGGGTGCTAGCATTAACACTTGCTTTATCTCATGCATTCGCTCAAATGTGCATACCTAACAATTGCATGGATATAACATCCAGTCATGTTGCGTTCATTCAATGATGCTATCACCTCTACACTAGGCACTATCATCCTCCACATTTGCATGGCCCCCACACTATTCCAGTTAGTTTATGTCTTATAGGGGAATTTCAATATAACTTGTTGCTTGGCAGACCCTAGATTCGTGCCATGTGTTGTGTTCCTTCCACTTTACATCGTTGTGTAAAGTTTGAACATGAAGGACACACCTATACTATTCCAGTTGATCATTCACCTTTTAAAACTTACAACATGCTTTACCAACCCAATGAAGTGCTTATACCCATTAAGGCATCTACCTCAATTACCACTACCACCTCATTTACACCTCTCTTACTAAGTACAAGGTCCACTACTTGAACCGCACATACCTCCTCCATTCCTACCGCTACCACGACCTCCACGGCCAACCCATCACCTCCAAATCTGTTAACTCCACCTCCACATCGACCTATGACACATCATCTATTCTAGTTACCCACACATACCGACCACCGATCCCTTGGTAGACATTTTTCAATGCCTCACTCTGGGGAGTATCACCTATATAGTTTCAACACATTCCTTACTCCACAAGAGTATGGAAGTCTTCACCAACATCCTCGCTATGATCACCACATAGGAAAACACCTCCTTTATGGTCATCCTCATCTTCGTACCAGTCTCACCTATAGGGGACTTGATACTACCACTTACACACCCGAACCACCATAAAAAACTCACCCATTTTCCACTAACTTGTAGTCTCTCACAAATCGTTGTTTCGCCCACACCTTCCTACACCGATGTGCATGGAAAGGTTTTGGTTTTGGATTTTATGAGCAAGGTTTCCATACTATTGTTCCATGTACTACCCTTAAACATAATGACTGTAGTGGTATCCGCTTGCTTTGAACCACCTACCAAACAGGCCGCATTGAACTCATCGAGGACATTAGCCCTTCTCCGCCCTCTTCACCCGCTTACACCTTCATCACCACCTTTACCGACTGAGTCGATGGATCCGAATCTATCCTTCCTAACTTTTTTTTTCATAGACACCATTTCCTTAGGGCCTCTGACTTATCAACACGAGGGCAAGGCTCCTTCCTCTCTTCCCTTCCTATACCCTGAAATGATCGATGATAATACACCTTCAATTAATGTCGTTTAATGTTAGGATGATGAATGTATACTCACCTACCTTGGTGTAGAAAACTCATATATTTATCAGTCGTTACCCTATGAGACATAAACCATGTTGAATGAATCAACTATCGAGATCAACATTCATACTCAAGACGACTCAGCACATCCTAAAGATTAGTCAATCTTTAGATGCTACTGAACATGAAGCCATCACTTATTTTCTCAAAGATCATAACCATGCATTCACTTGGTCTTATGCAGACATGCCTAGTATTGACCCCACCATAGTGGTCCACAATATTGTAACCATTTTTGATGCCAAGCCCTTCAAACAAAAGCTGAGGAAAATGCACCCTCGCATTGCCCTTCTTGTCAAAGAAGAAATTCATCACTTTCTTTTCATTTCCTTCATATTACCCATTGATTATTCTCATCGGATTTATAACATTGTCCCTATCACCAAGGTGATAGGGGACTCTGCATTTGCATAGATTTTCATGACCTCAACCTAGCCCACCTAAAAGATGACTTCCTCTACCCAAGATTGAATAACTAGTTGACCTTACCGCTGTTCACGAGATGCTATCACTCATGGATGGCTTCTCGGTTATAACCAAATCTTGGTTGCCACAGAGGATCAACATAAAACCATGTTTGTCACCCCTTGGGGACCTTCGCTATTGAGTCATGCAATTTGGCCTTAAAATTTTAGTGCCACATATCAACGGGCTATGACTTATACCTTCCATGAAATCATCTATCTTATATTAGATGATTACGTGGGCGATCTCTTGCCAAATCTAAATGCTTCTCTCGAGCACCTCACTATCCTAAAAACCATCTTTGATGCCTTATTAAATATTGTGTTCACCTTCACCCAAGAAATGTGTCTTCATGGTTCTCTTAGGAAAGCTCCTAGGATTTATCTTTTCCTCTCGTGGTATAGAAGTTGACCCGCTAAAGTCACGGCCATTTTGGAAATGCCTCCACCCACTAAACTTAGAAAACTTCGTAGCCCGGAAAGTAAGTTGCAGCTATTCGCCGTTTCATTTCGCAATTGTCTGATCGATGTCAACCATTTCATCATTTGCTTAAGAAAGATGTCTCATTTAAATGGGATGATGACTACCACAAAGCTTTTGAGGCCTTAAAACAATACCTTCTCCAACCACCCGTACTTATTCCACCTAAAGATGATCAACCCTTCTACCTATACATCTTTGCTACTGATCACTCCTTGGGGGCCATGCTTGCTCATCATGATGAACAACACATGGAGTATGCGGTTTATTACATAAGTTGTACTCTTTTGGACTATGAAACTTGATACACCCATCCTAAAAACTTTGCTTAGCCTTAGTTTTCGTTGCCACAAAACTCTGCCATTACCTACTCAACCACAAAACCTATGTTGTGACCAACACCGACCCCTTACACTTCATGTATGCCAAACCTTATCAAAATCAGCGTGCTTTGCATGATGGCTTATGATTTTAGCTGACCTCGACCTCAAATTCATTCATCAAAATTCCATCAAGGGCCAGCTATTACCGACCAATTGGCCAACACACCTATTTTCGGGGATCAACCCTCTAATTTTGACTTTCTAGATGAGTCAATTGCTACCCCCTCATTGGACAAACCCTCTTACCAAATGACACTCTTCTTCGATGGTTCCAAGTGTCAACGTGGGGTGGGGCTAGTGTTATCCTCATTCCACTCGATGGTGAACCCCGTAGACACTAAAATTAGGTCACACTCCCCTTTGGTCCCTCGACAAATAAGCACCCTTCATCACATTCACCTAGCCATGGCTCCCTTCACCTCACTAGTATTAATTTAATTAATTTAATTTAATTAATTCATTATCCTCACCATATTTATTATTTAAATATCTTAATTTAAATAATATCTACACATATAGTTCACTTAAACACCTCACCAAGCCAACTCAACCTAAGACCTACTCTTAGCAAGTTACCATAACTAACTAAGACTTACCCAAACCCTAAAAATCAATGCCTACACTCCCTCTAACCACATTCCCGCATGCTCACAAGAAGCTCCCAGTCTAATCTGTGGGATAACCACACAAGATCCAAGGAAATCAGGAGGATCTCCCTAAGTTTAGTAAACCTAGGAAATCCCACCTTGACCAACATCGCTTACTTACCCTAACCGTCACTTCTGTTAAGCCGGACCATTGCTTCGGTTACCCTTTTTAACTCCTAAACTACCTTATTCTCAAGGTTGGAAAACATTGGGAGAAAGTTGATGAGAAAGAACGAGATCTCAAAAGATAACACATCTTCAGAGAGTCAATTCCAGCAAGAACTCACATCCAAAGAAGGAGATTGAACATCTTCTCCTGCATAGCCATCCCAACCACATTCGGATCTATCTAAGAAAAGAGGAGTGTGCATACAACCCATGCAAAAACTTTCTTTTAGTCGGTGATCACTTGCAGCCTTCAAACCCATCATCAAGCACCTCCATCCTTCACACACATACTTTTAGAAATGAAATCCAAGTAAGTATAACATCATACTTTCCTGGTTATTTCATCTCATCATTATTTTATCATCCATTGTTTATCTTGCTCCTTATTGACCATCTCCAACACTTTTCACCTCCATAGACCCATCAAAACCTCACAAAAGCCTACTCCAGTCACCCATTACCTCATCCCGACCAACTAAAATCCTTTTTGTAATCACAAAGAGGACCAAAACCCTGTTCTGTGACATTCCTAGATCTCACAGTAACCGGCACCGGTTATACCTAACCACGGTCGGTCACCCCTGACCAACGCCGGTCTATGTGTCTACCCACACAACCTTAAACAGAGACCTATCCACTCCATTTTACCTCACCCTCACTCACATGTGACCTACCCGAGACCTTTATCAGACCTGCAGAACCTAGAACCAACCATTTGACCTATGGATTCTATTCTAGCTTAGCCTATTAGATTAGATATATTTCTTATTGTGTTTTAAGTGAGATACCTAAATAATTTTAAAATAACAATAGGATTTACATTTTTTACAACATTAATTTGTTTAAAACATTGGACTGACACCATCTAGGAAGTATCATACTTCCCGGATCTAGCTTACGCTAGGCAGTTCACTACCCATATTGTTTAATGCTTTCTGGTGGTCTTGTTTTCATTATAGGTAGTTCCTCCTAGCCAAAAGGAAGCTCTCATAGTTAGTCTGTGGATTCAAAAGTCATACATGTGCAACAAACCATCAACCGACATTTGAACAGGTATTCCTCCTACGCCCGTTACCCTATCTATTTTGTCAACCATTCAAAGAAACAATCTAAGAAAAAGGTGAAACATTTTGGCATGCTCGGTGGGACCCATCTGGGGTTCCTTGCATTTCATTCATTCCTAGGAAAAATTGTGTGTTTGTTTCCTTTTAAAAGTGTACACACTAATTTTATTCCCTAGTAATCCACTCCTTCTTTCTATTTTCTCTAAAGGAAACTTTTCTTTTGGTGTATTTAAAAGGAATCATTTCTTCATGTTTTCTGCATTTTAGTGAAAGAGCATCCCTCTTCCTATTCATCTTATTGTGTCATCCAATTTCACATTTTTGATTTGGGTTTTAAAATCATTGCATTTCATTCTGATTTTCTGCATTAGCTCACATTAATTGAGGGCAACCTATACGCTGGAGGTCATTACCGGCTGATGGTTGAAAAATGAATCATAGAAAATCACTTCTATCCTTTTCTCTTTCTCCGAGTCTTACCAAACCACAAAAAATTCAAAATACATACATTCTTAAACAACATCTTACCTGGAAGAAGCTATAGGTGATCACACGATCACGACATAGTGGGAACCCAGTTTGTTTCTTTGTCGAGTCATACTTTAGAGCGTAGCTGCCCCCACCATAACAAACCTGAAACCTCACCCTTTAGATCTCCTTCTTTGTAGGAATCCATCCTCACCAAAAACTCTATTTCACAATTCATGTGTCAGTCCCTAAATAACATAAGCTGAACAAACGTAATAGAATAGGCACTCTAAGAATGTTCTTTCTTAGTGTTTTGTTTGATTTGCATTTTGAGGTGAGAGCTTTCGATTATTATTTTTGTCTTTCCTTGCACATTCCCAATCATAGTTAGAGTATTCTGACTGAGTCTGAGTGTGTCTGGACCACATCTACATCATTCTCGATTTATGGGTTTGATTCCACACCAAATTCTAATTCACAACCACTTTTTCTCATCACTATATCAATTTCACAGTGACCGTCATCGGTTACCTCTGACCACCATCGGTTACGCTCAACCACCATCAGTTCCAGGTCCTTTTTCTAACCTATTCAAAAGGATAGTTTCACTTCACTTTCTTCCACTTTCCACAGTCTCTGTCACTTTTTCCATTAACGTTTTACACATCCCCAGATTTGGCATACTTGTTAGATTTTGCCTTCTACCTCACTGATTACTCACTACCTATTTTCCATAGTAACCAGCAATGGTTACCCCTGACCGACATTGGTTGTCCCTAACCGGCATCGGTTACCCTATTTCACATTCCACACACCATTTGTTACTTCATCCATTTTTTATCACTAGATTCACCTGTTCTTGTTATTCTCTGTATTATTTATAGAGAAGCAACATCACCTGATCAATACTAGTTCACATGGTACTGACCCAAAGACAAGCGAATTCCCTCATGTTCCATGCCGGTCCACCAACCTTTGCTCCCCTAGTCCTTCCCCACCCTCTATTCTATCACCAGCCATGGATCCCATCCAGCCTACCAATATCGTTATTGGAGATGAGGAGTTCACATGAATCCTTGACCAGAACCATGTTACCTTGTAGTTTTACCTCTCCCATTCGTCCACTCGAGATGCCTCAGTCGATTATATACGACATGCCCGTATCTACCCCCCGAAACTCACACCCACTTCCACCTCAACCCCATCTCGACTTTGTGCTACTCACTTCCAATTTACCCCCAGTTGTTTCACAAGTTAGGTCCTATACCCGCTATGACTGCCACATCTGTTACCCCTGTAGCATCCATTACATCCACCATACCCTCGGTGACTACCCCAAACATGACCTCATCTGCCCCTAATGTCTCATACATACCCGTAGCTACATTCCCACCTCTAGTTTTGGTGACCCCTACCCCATTTCAGAATGTAGTTCTTTCCATTCCACAATCACTAGCCCCTATTGCCACTAGGGTTACCACAACCCTTCCTCCCCCATATACATACTACCAACAACCGCCTGTTTCATCTATTATTCATTCCGGGTATGTACCCCCTATTTCATTGCCTTCTTCTCCACCACCTTACATGGAAGCCCCATACACTGGAATGTCACACCCATTATACACCCAAAACCAACCTCCTCATGCTATAGGAGGCATCCAATCATCACAACCCACCAATGACCTAATTAGATTGATGATGGATAAGATGCAAACACTGGAGGCATCGGTTTCAGCTCCCACAACACTCTCACTTATGATGAGATTTATAACGAGCCTATTCACCCATCCATTCCCATCCGTTCATACCATGTGCATTGGGAAATGCCTAAATTCAATCGCTTCAATAGTAAGGAAGACCCACAACAACATTTGCACTCGTTTAAACATGGATGTTATTTGATTGCTCATGATGATGCCTTACTTTTGAGAACTTTTCCCATGTCCCTCACTGGACCAGCATTAGATTGGTATAGTGGGTTACCCAAACACTCCATATTTTCATTCAATCAGGTAGCCCAGGCTTTCTTGGATCATTTTTCTATCAACATTACCAACAAAGTTACCATGACCTATCTATATTCCACACGTCAGTACGAGGATGAATCTATCGTAGATTTTGTTGCTCATTGGCAACTTGACTTGATTAATCAACTTACCTTTCAACTACCACAAACTGAACTCATTGAGATCTTCACATGAGCTTGCACCAGACATATCTCCCCGACCTTGTAGGTCCAAAATTTTAGAACATTCGATGAGGCATTTACTATGGCACGAAAGTTAGAAATTTGAGCTATTGAAGAGAAGAAAATCCAATTATGAAATAAGAATTCGACATTCAAGTCGACTGAAACCTCTTCTTCTTCTAAACCACCAACCAATTATTCAAAGGCTAAAGGTACCGCTAACGCAGTGGTACTCAAGGCTGGCCCAGCTCATCCCTCCAATCAAGCCACACCCTCATCTAATCTATCACCCATACAGGCTTTTTGATTTAGAAAAGAGCAGTGAAAATATATCCCAATTGGGGAACCATACTCTTATGTTTTAGAAAAGTTGATCAAAGCTGGTGCCATCACCCTTCCACCCATAAAACCACACACTAGTTTTGACCCTACTCACCCCATGCCCGCGTGGTATAAGGAACAAGATTTCTGTAACTACCATCGAGTGAAAGGACATAGTGAATCGGAATTGCATCACTTTTAAGAATATTGTCCAGGAAATGCTTGAGAAAGGTGAGTTGACTATGGATAATCCCAATGCCACCCCTAATCAAAATCTACAAATCTTTAAAAAACCATTTCCCAATCATGCCCCTTCATCCAATCAAACAGGTGAGACATCCACTCATGATACCCATACTCGTGAGGTTCATGCAATCTTTAATGAGGTACCTGTTGCATCTCAATTACCTCACATCCCTTCCATAGAGGAAATCCTAGCCTGAAACCCTCCTTCCATGTCGAACTAACTCATCACTATTCCTTCACCAATAGAAGAACACCCTTCATCACCTACAGAGGAGTCTCCTACGGACATTGAGACCATCTCACCCCTAGCTTCTCCACTTAGTGAACCTTTACCTACCATACCTCCTCCGCCCGTAGAGGAGCACCCATTACCTCCTCCACCCATAGAGGAGCACCCATTACCTCCTCCACCCATAGAGGAGCACCTATCTATTCCTTCACTCATAGAGGGACCCCCATTATCCCTTCCACTCATCATAGACCCGGTGGAGATACCTTTGCCTCTTGGCGAGCATTCTCCATTAGCTACCCAACATCCAATAGACCTACTTTTAGCTCTCTTACCCACAGAAGTTGAAGCTGGCCAATTCCCCATCTCTAAGATGCATTTTACGAGAATTCCCATTAGGTCCTCACCAATTTCACCCACTGATGTGCCATTCTCACGTTTGGCTGATCACTTAGAGTATGTGGATAGAGCTTTGTTATGGGGGCACCTCTTACTCCCTGTCTCAACATAGATGCAGAGATCCCTCGATGACACCTCCACTATCTACCCAAGCACATTTCCACCCATCAAACCACATACAACCACTCTGTCAACCCCTTCCACGATATCTCATGTAACACTCACACCACACCCTTACCCATAACCCGACCTATGCCTAAACCCAAACCCATACCCACAAAATTTACCTCCACTAAACCTATTACCACTTTAGGGGTCACCCCGATCACCATCCTTACTCATCCACCTATTAAACTAGATTTAGCTACATCTTCCAACGTTAAAACCACACCTACTCGGCACCCAAACCCACAAAACAAATTAATCAACCGCATACCCCTATCACACCAATCACACCCATACTTGTCCCATCTCATCCTTAAGACCTCAACTACCCAAAGAAGGTCGAGCACTCTTCACCCATCCATAAACCAATAACACAACCACCCATACCTGCCTCACAAATCTCTAACCTACCTATCACACAACACGGCTCATACTTACACCTGTAGTCTCTTTACCACCAATAACTCGATACCTTCGACCATTGCTTCACTACCTCCTACACTTCGGTCATTATCCCTCACACCCCAAGCACGACCCGTGTCATCTACCTTCATAGTTCCCATGTTATCCCCATGGGTAACTCACCCTCTTCCTCCATCTGCTTTCCTTCTAGACCTCGTATGCCCACATCACCTTTACCCAAGAAGGTGAACCCCAAAATCAAAATCCCACTACCCCACAACAAAGTAGTCAAAACAAAACCAGACCCTCCTACCCATCCATCTACTATACCCCTACCTAAACAAACCCTAATGATACCTAAAACCACACACGAGCCTAAACCCATAGCTCGACCTATTCCTACTCTTCCAAAAATAATTCCCCGAGAAAACCAACCATACCTACACCCAAACACACATTCACTTCCCATTGTGATCCACTAAGCGGTCCTATGCCAAAATTTTAACCAACCTCCTTGAGACTTCATTATCACATTACCACCACTCCAACCTTACGATCCCCTCAAACCCAAGCCAAAAGGGTTTGATGATACTAAAATTTGTGCATACCATCGTGTGCCAAGGCACGATGTGGAGAACTGCAAGGCCTTGAAAACTGTCCTTATCCAATTGTGTCCACCGAAACCAACTTTGATGACAACAACCTTCTAGATGAGGACCCTGCTTCACCTACACCCATTCCCACACTACCCACTCAACAACCAAAACCTCCATCCTCACAACTCCTAGAGCCACCCCCAAGATTTGAAATTAACATGGTTTACATCAGAGAACTTGCCACGCCACCACCCAAATGTCGCTGCGCCCAACTGACCTCACAGGGTTTTTCTCCTCCATAGGTTTTTACCCTTCATGTCATTATACCACTTACCCTACACCCTCTCCATTTGAAAAATTCCCTCAAATCAACATGGTACATGTTACTACACATGCGTAGAAGGGTAAAGAAAAGGTAGCTAACCCACCAACCAATCCTATACCCAACATACCATCTGCACCCATACCTAAGATAACTATCCGTGGCCCACATACCCCATTTCTAATGGTGTCACACATCGCACCATGCTCAAACAATTACACCAATCTCCACTCAAAATGTCCTTATATGACCTCATCCAAACCTTAGAATCCCATCGTCAAGCCCTCATGGAGGTTCTTCAATCTATCGAGGTTTTACCCAATGACCCTACACTCGTAGCCTCCATTATCACACCTCATCATGTAGCTTCCCTCACCAAATTATCACCTTCATCCTCATGTCACCTTATTCACCAAGTGGCCTCCCTTATCTTCTCAGAGGAGGAGATCATGCCATACCAAAATGATGACCCGGACCCAACCCTCTTCATCTCTGTACACATTGATGACATATGGGTATGCCATGTGATGATTGATGGAGGCACTAGCATTAACATCATTTCATCCCATGCATTTTCTCAAATGCACATACTTGACAATTACATGCACAAACATCCGGTCATGTTTTGTTCATTCAACGACACTATCACCTCCACACTAGGCACTATCATCCTTCACATTCATGTGGGCCCCTGCTATATTCCAGAATTGTTTTATGTTTTGGAGGGGGAATTCCAATATAACTTGTTGCTTGGTAGACCCTGGATCCATGTCATGGGTTGCGTTCCTTCTACTTTGCATCGTTGTGTAAAGTTTGAACATGAAGGACACACTTATACCATTCCAGCTAACCCATCACCTTTCAAAACATGCAACATGCTTTACCGACCCAACGATGTACTCATACCAGTCAAGCCGTCTACTTCTGTAACCAATACTACTTCACCTACACCTACACCCACACCTACTAGTACCACCGCTACTTTTACCGCACATACCTCCTCCATGCCTATTGCCGCTATAGCCTCCACGGATGACCATTAGCTTCCCAATCTGTTAACACCACCTCCGCATCAACCTCCGACACATCATCCATACCAGCTTCCCACATACCAACCACTGATCCCTTAGAAGGTTTTTTTCAATGCCTCACTCTGGGGGAGTACCGCCTATATAGTGTCAACACCTTCCTTACTCCACATGAGTATGGAATTCTTCACTAACACCCTTATTATGATCACCATATTAGAGAACACATCCTTTATGGTCCTCCTCAACTTCATACTAGTCTCACGTATGGGGACTTGATACTACCACTTACACACACGAACCACCATCACAACCCCACCCATTTTCACCGACTTCCAATCACTTACCAATCATCAAGTTTCTCCCACACCTTCTGTCTTCATCACTGTGCATGGAAGGGTTTTGGTTTTGGATTCTATGAGCAAGGTTACTATACTATTATTCCATGTACCACCCGTAAACATAATGACCGTAGTGGTATCGAATTCCCGAACCTCTTACCAAATGGGCCCGCATTGAACTATTGTAGACCTTAGCCCTTCTCAACCTTCATCACCGCCCTCACCGATGGAGTTGATGGATCTTGAATCTATCCCTCCTATTTTTTTTTTCATAAACACCATTTCCTTGGGGCCTTTGACCTATCAACATGAAGGCAAGGCCCCTTCCACTCTTCCATTCCCGTATCCCGAGATGATCAACGACGACACACGAACCATTAATGTTGTTCAATGTTAGGATAATGAATCCATACTCACCTACCTTGGTGAAGAAGACTCATAAGTTTGAATATGGACTATTAGATCACCTTCTGTGCTTTTCACTTTGAGCCATCCACGTGGCAAGAGAATATTGGAGCAGAGTCGGGGGAAACATTTTTGTGTTTTTTTACATGCAAGAGACATTTTCTCAATTTTCTCCCAAAAAATCCATCAAAATTTAAAATTTATGTGTCCATCATGTGACGAATTTCACCAGCTTTCTATTAATACCAAAAATGTGAAAATCTAAGCTCTACATCGAAAGATATGGCCTCTTGAAGATTTAGGGCAAAAACTGGCAAAATTAGGGCAAAATTTGGGTTTGTGGGCCAAAATTTGACCTTTTTCCCTTTTTTTCAAATTGGGAAAATTTTCCCCAAAATCTCCATGCCCCCGCCAACCCGATGACACGTGGTACTTTCTGGTTCATCTGCGGGCTTCAGAATAACATTTTTCCCCTTTCGCGAAAATGGGAAATTTTCCCAAACTTCTTCGTGGCCTGCCGCTCCGAGACACGTGGCACTGCCCAATTCGCTGATGGGATCGTGGGCTCATTTCTTGCCTTCAACCTTTTTGACCAAAAAGGAAAAAAACTTAACTTCTTCCCAACCCCTGCTTTGCGGCGCTGTTGACGTGGACTAGACACATGGCACCTTATGATTGGTGCGGGGCCTTAGTCATTTTCCTTCCATTTTCCTTTGCGAGGCTTGCGGGCTAGATTTTGACTTTAACCCTTTTTCCCCAAAAGGCTAAGTGGAAATTTTTCTCCTTAGCCCCGTGAATGCACTTCCTTCCTTCATCGGGCCCATGGGCCAAAATTTGTCTTTGTGCCTTTTAACCCCAAAAGGGCTAAGTGCAAAATTTATCTCCCTGTCTCTGCCAACCTGCCAATTTCCTTGGCAAATTTTGCAACTTCGATCCATTGGCTCAAGCCTTCTTGACAAAAATTCCCAAGCTCTATAGGCCCTTCTAGGAAAATTTCCCCTCCAAACTCCGCCGAGCCATAACTCAAAAAATACAAGGAGTTAGGAGGACTTCTTTACCTTTCTGGAAAGGGAAGAAAAATCCTATCTGATGAAGCAATACCCAAAAAATTTTGAGTGCCTAAAATGTGTAAAAATTTGACTGAGGCACAAAAGGAAGCTAGTTAACCCAAAATAAGAGGGAGCTTATTTTGGTTAACAATTATGATCAAAACATGGAAACTTTGAGATAGGAGAAAGTTGTCTTGCTTGAAAACTTGGTAATTTTCTCCTTTACACATTTGCAAGACAACACTACCTCACTTATGGAGAATTATCTCCTCATCTTGATTACAAAAAAAGAAGGACACTCAAGCTAAAGGAAACCAAGTTAGTGATTTGGAATCATGCACTTTACAAGAGAGGCCTAGATGATTGTTTCCTTAGGTGTGTAGATAAGGAGCGATGTAGGAAAATTTTCTCGGGGCATATCATGATCAATCTTGTGGTGGACATTTCTCAACAATGGTCACCACACATAAGATCCTCAAAGGGACATATTATTGGCCCTCCATCTTTATAGACACTGAAGATTGGATTTCCAAATGCAAAGCATGCCAAAAATTTGTTGGAAAGCCACAACTACTTGTAGTGCCACTCAAGCCTGTGGTGATTGAAGAACCATTTCAGAAATGGGGGCTAGATTTTATTGGTGTTCTAAATCATCATTCTAGTGTAGGGAATAATTATGTATTCAATGCAACTAATTATTTCACTAAATGGGTGGAATCCATCCCAACCAAGCAATCCAGCTTTGAAATAGTCCACAACTTCATCAAGGAGAATATCATTGTTCGTTTTGGAATACCATAGAAAATTATTGTAGACAATGCCACCTATTTCTCTTCAAAGGAGCTCACAAAGTTTTGTTATGGTTTTGGAATCTCCTTATCTCACTCTTTTTACTACTATCCACAAGGAAATGGTTAAGCTGAGTCAAGCAACAAGAACATTGTGACCATTATTCACAATCTGGTAGATGAGAATCAAAGGAACTAGCACAAGAAGTTATATGATGCATTATGGGCTGATAGGATCACTCCTAAGAAGGAAATAGGTATGTCACCTTTCCAAATGTTGTATGGAGTTGAGGTAGAGATTCCTCTCACAATTGAGATGCTAGCTCTCAAGTTGCTACAAGAAATAGAAGATGGTCAATACAAAGACTCCATTGACAAGAGGATCCTCTTCCTAGAGAAGTTGGAGGAAAGCAGATGCCAAGTGGTGGATAGAATTAAATAACACCAATTGAAAGTGAAGAAGATCTTTGACAAGAGGGAAAAGGAAAGAGAATTCAAGGTTGGAGATTTTGTCCTGCTTTGGGACAAGAGAAGAGAACCAAAGGGCAGCCATGGAAATTTTGATTCATTATGGCTCAGCCCATTCCAAACTCATGGAGCTTATGGTGAGAATTTTTTTCTCCTCTCATACTTGGATAGAACACCATTGGGATTTCTTTGAAGTGTGAAATACTTGAAACTATATCATTAGTGAAAGTGGGTTGTCCCCACCTTGTACCATAGGTGATTTTGTAGATTTATTTTTCCCTTTTTTTGTGTGGTTCTGGTTTAATTTTGTTTGGTTTTTTGTTGTGTGTGGTTTGGCTTGTTTGTTTCCTCATTCTTCCATTCTTTTTAGAATTGTACATGACTCTGCAAGGCTCAATGGATAAGGCATTGGTCAATGTAATATGTTTTGAAACTTGAGATTACGAATCCTCATATCGTGCCCTAGCCATACGCGAGTTCATGCCATATCCCTAAGATAGAGCCAGCTATTGTCTCCCAAAAAAACTACTCTACGTTTTCATAGCCAAATTCAATTTTTTTGAGCTCATGCCCTTTATTGGTGTTTAAGCCAAGTTAGATATTCAATAAATTAGCAAAATTCATGCCCTAGAGCTGTTTAAACCTCTATTTTTCTCGTTTTTATAAATCCTCCATTTCCTAATCTGTGCACAAAATATCCTCTTTACAATCTCATTTGTGATCAAAATTGTTCACTTGTTCTATGGCTTGAGACATCAAATCATTGTTTTTCCTCCATGCCTCTGGTTTGTGAAGGAAATTCAAAAATTGGACTCAAAATGACAAAGTTCTCTTCCTCTGTGTATTTTTCCCACAGTTGAGAACAATGGGTGTTTCTTTCCCCATAAAATTTTACCTCAGCATCCTTGAGTGATACATGGGTCACTCTAATTGGATGTGGTTCGGTCATACTTCAAAATCCAAATGGAGCGACCACGTGTTGCGCGTATGCACTCCGGGGTAGGGTCCATGAGAAAATCTTCAATTAAGTGCGGGCTTTCCATGTGTCCCAGGTACAAAATGAAGGTAAAATCAGCTAAGTATGGAAGGCTCATGGAAGGCTCCATGTGTTGCAATAGTGCAATTTCGAAGGTGGGTAGAAAGGGCCAATTACCAAATCAGCGCTAGATCACCACATGGTCGGAGTCATTGGAGAGGCAAAGCCCACCATTGAAAATTCAAAGTGGACGAAGCGAGGCCATTGGGGATTTGAGATTTTGAGCCTCTTTGTAAAAAAGGTGAAAAATTAAAAAGTAACCTGACAACTTGATCAAGATTTAAAGGTAAAAGTCAAAGTTAAAGCCCGCTAGGGAAAAAGTCATAGTTAAAGCCCGCTAGAAAAGTCAAAGTGGATGAGCGGGCCATCGGGCACTTTTGGAAATTTAACCAAATTCCCAAAAGTGAAGTAAAATTTCTAGAATGCTCCATGGCTCTACCAAGGTCTCGGGCCCGCCGTTGAAAATTCAAAGCGGAGGAGTGGAATGGTGGAGAACTTTGAGTTTTTGAGCCTTTTTCAAAAAGGTTAAAATGTTTAGAAAAGAGCCATGACCCCATCTCCAACCAGAATGTGCCACGTTTCCTAGTCAAATCGAGCAGCGAGCCATCGGAGGAAATTGATTTTTGAGATTTTTCCAAAAAGGTTAAAATGTTGAAAAAGGGCCACGATCCCATTTCCAATAAGAACGTGCCACGTGTCTAAGTTGAAAATTCAAAGCAAGGCTGCGGGCCTATTTGTTCCAAATTGTCAAATCTCACAAAAAATCACAAAATTTGAAAGGATTCCCCCATAACTACTCTAATCCCTTCCTGCCACATGGACGGCCCAATTTCAGAGTTAGAGGAGCAAATCAAATGGTCTATATTTAAACTGGAAAATCGAATGTAACAGTTGCTTTGCAAGATCTAGTTTTTAACCCACCATGAGCGTTTTCTTCACAATAGAGGAATTTGAAAAGGTGTTGAGGATTTGTGAAGTTGTAACGGTTTCTTGTGAAGAATATAATGGCTTCTCAACATCATTCCAAGGGCTAGCGATTGATTT
The DNA here is from genome assembly GCA_018340775.1 of Taxus wallichiana var. yunnanensis. Lineage (NCBI taxonomy): Eukaryota > Viridiplantae > Streptophyta > Pinopsida > Cupressales > Taxaceae > Taxus > Taxus wallichiana. The sequence goes on along the minus strand of CM031237.1, from coordinate 998,044,154 downwards.
CAAAAAGATGAGAGTGCTTTGTACCTGAAAAGAACAGAAAATGCCACACTTCTGTTTTCTCTTCTTCCTCGAATTTCTTTCATTCTCAAGCTATGTACAAACTCTGCTCGAGATTCAATAATAAAAGAAGGAATTTTTACCTCTTTGATTGAGGAATTAATTAGTACTTTGTAACCAATGAGTTTCATTCGGTCTTATAGCTTCTCCTGTGGATTTGTTTTTCTTCTAACTATAAATGCATGTAAATGAAATTTCTAATTAATGTGTGTGGGCATCTGATATTCTACTCACAACATTAGTTTTCTCATACCTCCATTTCCACTCCCCTTCCCCTTTCCAAGACAAATTTTCTTCTCTAGTGAGACATTACTAGCTTTGCCACAGGGTCAGTGGAGTGCCCTTGTTGGATCTCTGGTTGAAAGGCCACCATTAAAATCCAATTTTTATGCATGCACATATGGAAGTTGCACCATTTAAGTAGAGGGACTTAGATTCCCATAGTGTTGGCTTGAAACCCACCAATTTGTCCAAAAGACAAATTTTATCTCGATATTATCGAGGATATATCATAAATTTAAAACATGTGATACATCATCAACATCCATCATGGTACTCCATAAAAAGTAAAATCATATAACATCATGATATAATCATCATCCATAAATCATCATCATCAGTCATATAAAAACATGGAAAATATAACATTGAATTTCCATATACATGTATGAAATGTATTTCTAAAAAAGATATACATCATCAATACAAATAATATGCCATCAAGGGCATGAATGAAAATAGGACTTCATCAAGAGGCATAATCCAACAATGATGCATCATACATGATCGATCAAAATTGAGCCTTCATAAGAGGCATACATCAAGGGTACATACATTTATCACTATATAATAGAAAAGGGAGATTCATCCATGAATATCACCCTCTGTTGGACTTCGGCCTATGGCACGGAGGAGGATGTTCTTCGATGAGATGGCCCAGGTTGAGCTTGCCACACTCTACTAAACTATGGGATCCTCCACTAATCTCGCTAATCGAGAGGTCCTTGTAGTAATTTTTATGCCTTTAGAACAACAGTCTAATCCCATGTGCACCGGCCTATCACCCATTGGCACTAGGTACTCACCCGAGGCACACACGGCATCGAGCCCCTCCTTTATGTGAGTCTTGTGAGAATACATTTATCAATGAAAAAAACTTAGAAAAGGGTAAAGAAATATGCATTCAATATGAGAGATTAAGATGAGGCGTTATATTAAGATACCAATTAAGATAACAAGAGAAACATCAAACAAATAATAAAGATGATTCATAATATAAAGAAGATGTACTAGGGTTACACCCACGAACAAAGTCTATTTAGAAAAAAACCATATTTTCCTTATTGATCTTAGTTTAGTAACCACATTATATTCCTTAAGGCCATAACGAAACAATGTATCAATGCAGATAAGACTCATGCATCATAAATCCTAACTATGCTTCCCATATTACCAAAATGATCATAGACCCATCCCTCGAGATATGCCATCTCTCTATATCATCCTCCTAATGAGAGTCCATAGAACCCATTACTATTTCTACAGAGCTTCACCTCTTAAATCACTATGTGATGCCAATGACCACACACTTTTCTTAAAAATCCACGCCTTTCCTTTTACCCGAGTATCTCTATATACAACTTTATCATCCACCACCATGCCTTTTTGAAGTAATAGATTGGTTGCCAAGTGTCCATGTGGTCCTTCAATGGAGCATGCTTCTTCCCATCTGAGATCTCCACTTTCTACAATGACGCGTCTTTGAATCCTTCCATCACATGGAATATTCCTTCCTTAACCACCGAGTTACCAAGCTGGCACCTTATCCACTCTACATGCTTAATCAGGTCACACTTTTCTCATGTGCTGCTAGGAATTCTGAATATGGCTAAGTCTTGAAACCCCTTTGCTTTACCTAGCGCACATGCAATGGGTTTTACTAAACCGTCAAAAACCCTTGTCATGTGTGCCTTCACCACACATGCCCTTCTTCATATAGGTCCCATGCGCCTACGCACCTTCTTGTACTTAGCCAATATTCTGAGGCCTAACGGTCCTCTAGGACTTAGATCTAGACCTACTCACATCTAAGCGATCAAAGAGTGTCACTCTCGGCTCCTCATGAACGGCTCATAGTATGTGGCCTTGTAATAGGAGGCCTCTTCGCTATCCCTCATCATATCTAATAAAATTTGGGTTATCCCAACTGCTTGAGAGGCCTATTGTAGAGCATAACACTCTTCTATAATTCGAGCCACATCGTTACAAGCTGTTTCACTATAGCAGACAACATATCCCTAGTTCATGTTATAGCCTACTCCCGAGGCTATGCCTAGTCTCTCTACTTGTAAGGGTTTGTACATTAGTTTGAGCCATCCTTTTAAACTACTAACTACTCTACGTGTTCCTGACACTATTGTTTCACTAACAAGTTGTGTACATATGAGCAAAACAAATAGGGTAAGTGTGAGGAGGAATACATGTGAATGAAGGTGGAAGGTAGAGTGTGTGCATTCTCATTTCCTAATCCAATGATGATTACGAGAACTTCCTTTTTGCTAGGAGGAACTACTTGAGATGAAAAACAAGACCACAAGAGGAACATCAAACAATATATGTCAGTGGACTACCTAGCTTATGATAGATCCGGGAAGTGTGATACTTCCTAAATGGTTGTCAATCCACTATTTAACACAACTTAATGCAAGAAATAACGTAAACCAATAATATCCTACTATAGTTGATATGATTTAGATGTCTCATTCAATTAAAATAAGAAAATCTAATCTAATAGGCTAGGTTATGATCAGATCTGGAAGTTAGATAGGTGAATAAGGTGGTTGGGATAGGTTAGGGTCAAGTTTTTAGTGGTTTGGGTTATTTGGGTGAATGTTATGAAGTTGTTCTTAAAATAATATTTACCAGATACAAATACCGACATCATTTTGGTACGAATGATGTCGGTTGAGAGGAAACCGATGATGATTTAGGTTAACTGGACGTTAGTAGGGTCGAGTTGATAGAGACTCAATAAATTTTGGTTTTGATGATTCTCTGTGATTGCACAGAGAATAGATAGAGAATGGTGAGGTTCATGACGGTGATGGGAATACTCGGGGATGTCTGTAATAAGGTATGGAGATTTGGGAGGTTGTAGGTGGTTAGGTGGAGGGATTTACATGAAGGTGAGGGGTGATGAGATGCAACGGAGACTAGGACTCCCAAACAGAGATAAAGGAATTGATCTAAATATGGAAAGGTGCAAATCCAAATGTACTTACTTGTACTTATAGGCTTGGTGCTTGGATGGAGGTGATGGTTGATCCATGGAACTAGTGTTTATTGCCTCAACCATGCTTCCCAGAACATTACCGTGAATGCTTGACCTTCGGATCTCGTGCTTGGTGTTGGTTCAAGATGTTTGGATGTGCAAGAGTGCTCTCAGTGCATGTTTGTATATAGATCTCTCCCTTCTTAGAATTGAATAATTCTTCCAACCCCAAACAAAGGTTACCAAAACTGAATATAAGATAACCAATGATGGTTAGAGGTGACCAACATCGGTTTATTGTTGATCGACATCGGTTAAGGTGGGAAATCCTAGGTTTACTAAAATGACATATCTTAGAAATCCTTTTGGCTAGTTCTTTTCATTCTTGCATGGATCAAAATGGGATATTGTTCTTAGATAAGTAGGCATGTAGTTAGAGGAAGAATAGGCATGTGATTTTAGGGTTGAACTAAGTCTTAGTTAGTTATGGTAAGTGGAGATTGAGTCCTAGTTAAAAGGAAACATGCTATGAATAGGTCTATGATGAAGTGTCTAGGTGATGTGGTGGGGTGAGGTGTCTAGGTGAGGTGGAAATTAGTTCAATTAAGGTAATTAAATAATGAATATTGTGAGAATGGGCATTAATTTAATTGTAGGTAATTAAATTAATATACATGTGGGGTAAAGGGGAATGTGACCTAAATTTGGTGTCTACATTTTCCCCCTTTTTGTTGTGTAGCTTGTATTGGTATGTGATGATGAAAAAATGGAAGTGATTGCCCCATGTGTGGGTGAAGGTGATCCCCCTAAAACTAGGAACTGATGAGGTGTTATACAAAATCAATGAGTGGTTTAACAAAGGTGTAGTTGGTGGGCCCGAAGGTAGGTGGGGAAGGGTATGCATACTATGGGAAAGGGTGATGGTTAACTCGGAAATAGGTCATAGGTCGGGTCAAATTAGGAATGGGTAATGGTTAAATCAAGTAATAGGTAATAGGCTAGGGTCAAATTGGGAAATGGGTAATAGAAATCAAATACATGCACATGTACAGATTGTAACATGGTACCAGGTTGTGAGCTTGCAAACTCTACATCATTCAAGGTTGATAGGTTTATCTAAACAAGGGTTATTGGACCCAAAAAGATTAGATAAGTATAATAAGGTACGTACGCATGCAAGACCTAGTTGAAGAAGGGTACATAGATTGAAGGCGCATAGGCAAATAGTTCTAGAAGGGTTTTGAAGAACAAACGCAGTGCGTGTGTGCAAGATAAAACCATTTTTGTACTTATCCCCATTTAATACTTTAGAAACAAGGAAATTTTTTTTTGCATGATTAATGTTCTCTATTCTAAATACATAATTTAGAACACACATCTCATAACAATCATTCTTATAATAGATAACCATATGCAGTTGTAATGACTCGGTGTACCACCGATCTATTCATTCCATGACTCGGTGAACTACCGATCTATTCATGTGTAACATTGAGCTTGGAGTTTTCTACTGAATACTTCATATTCATGGTTCTCTTACCCTATTCCGGTTTTGAGTGATCTTCCAAGGAACCTATCTGAATAATTGTTACCAATATTCATCGGCATCACGATCCTTAGACTAGGTGACATAGGACAACACAATCAGCAGCTTGCGATACTTTGGCCAAAGATTTATAACATACTATTCATATTACTTATTCCTTGATGACATACTCATCAATCTAGAATACGTCCTTCACCCCACTCTATTGTTATATAGAACGTCTTATACTTGACTTCTCAGGTCCCCCTTGTCCCAAGGTTTCACTCTAGATTGGATTAACATCATAGTCCATGTTATGAAGAGGCTCTTAAAGACTAAGGGTAAATTGGCATACTGGGTCAACCAAAGTTAACCCCATGTGTGCCAAGGTACCTTGAGTCTCAAAGGGCTTCCTCATAACCTGATTATGGTCCTAACAGTCCCAGAGAAATCTTGATCAAGTTCCAGGTGTGTAAATCTTAACGATCAATGCAGAAGGGTGTTGCCACATGTCATCTACATTGTTGTATCCTCGAGAAGATCCTAATCTTCTCAAGGTACAACCTTGCAGTTGACGTGTGTCAACATCCTATGGAACAACCTCGAAAAGATGTACATACCTCCAAGAATTTTACTTACGTTAAGTTATATTTGGGTTACAGGACTACATATTTTGGTAGCCTTCCCTAACCCCGAGTCCAACACTCTTTAAGTTACCTTTTTGTAATTAGGGTTCAACTTTACAAAAGGGTCTTAATTAACTTAAGATTGCTTCCTAGTTGTCGGTTGGGACCTAACAACCTTTTATCCAAAAAAATAGGACAACAACAATTTAAGTTTCGTTATTTTAAAATTAACTTATCCAACGAAGGAAATGTATCAACCTAATAGGCTGAGACATATCAGACTTAATACTGTTAAGTCTTAGTGATTTATAACCATATATTCTTTTATAATTAGTGCATTACAAGAGGGGAAAGTCCTCTTCTTCTTATAGTTACATTTTAGGGCATAACCCACTCTCAATGTTCCCTATAAATGCAGTGATCTTATTTACGTTTTTAATCACAATCATAAGTTATAATGAATCACTAATTAAGAATGTAGTATTCAGCCACATAATTAGCTATGGCTTACTTAAGAAATTCATCTATATTCCATTGTTTAAAACAATAAGAATGCACACTCATTCATATAGATAATAAGAAGATCATCCCAACAAGATAAGATACACATTCTACATAGGTAAATTTCTCACTATTTCATTCATTTCCAAACCATACAATTACAACTTATGCACTTCGGGCATACTTTAAGACAATAGCCTTCAAAAAAGAGATAACTTTTCTTTTCACAATATAGTTTAGAAATCAAATCAGAATTCTTCATAAGAACCAACTTAGAACAATCAATGCATCATATCAGATTTTGTCTTCCTTTACCACTTACGAAGACCATCTGCAAAAATTGCTAGCATGGGTCAGTTCAATGAACTGAGCATGATAAGCACTAATCCTTAAAACAATTGCATTCCACTAATTGTTTCAATTAAACAACCCTATTATAATGACATCAATTACTTCATACTTTCTAACTTAAAGTGAAGTCAATATAAAGAGTCATAGTACATTGTTAAAACAAAAGGACAAAAAGAATATTCTATTTACTTGTCCTAAATTTAAAGTATAATTGAATCCAACAATTACCTTCACAATCCAAAATCATAATACACTCGATTTCTTCCTACCAATTATAATACAACTTCATATCATAACTTAAGTTACAGAAATAATTTCAACTTAATCTATTTCGGATGATTCATCTCATTTCTGCAAGAAAGTAAGAAGGAACATCTTGTTTATTATGCACCTAATCATCCGAAAAAGCTGAAACAATGTATATCATGATTTGATCACCTTTATTTAACACTAAACCACTTGAAGTATTCATTCCAACAGGTTCATACAAAAGTAATTTAAACAAAGGAATGGATTACTACCACTTGCAAGTTCACTTGCCAATTTCCTTCATCTTATTATACTTGATTTTCAATCCATGACAAGTATGCAAGGCAATAAATACTGAATTACTTTACAAATAAAAATAACAAACAGTAAGTTTAAAACAAGATCTTAACATGTTGTAAAATGAAAGGAGTCTTCCAGATTAGGATCCCACATCCTAATGTTTCTTTCATCTTAATGTAATAATCTGCCATCCCATAACTTTACTGTTTGAGTTCCTTAAATAATTCTAAGAAAGAGTATATTAACATTCAAGAAGAGATCAATAAAACTTTCTTTCTTTTAAAGCCCTTTCCAAACTTTCCTTTTCAACTCAGAGATAAAACAGAGATGACCAAACACTATTGTAACCAAGTTTTAGAACTAAATCCAATTTCCAAGAAATAATAACCATTTAATAAATCTAATCAAGGAAGAAGAATCTATTTCTAGCACTTAAGTACACTCAACATTAGCTGGTTCAGGTAGAACCATATAGAATTACCCTTAGATCCCTACAGGATCTACCACTATACATCCAATGAAACCAATATCAACATTTGACATAAAACATTACAACCTATCAAACTCGATATAAACCCGATCCAAAGGAAACAAGCTACTTTCCTTCATATGCTCGAACCATTCGAGATTAAAATCAAGTTAGGTTAACTTAATGTTTTCCCTTGATTACATGGTAATCCAATACTAATCTAACTAGACCGATTCATCATCCGGTGCCATTTCATTTATAAAACACTAAACAAGATTGAATATTCAGTATTTAAAATGTATTCAAATCCTATTTTCAAAACACCTAAGGTCAAAATGTTCTTACCATTATAATGAATATATAATAGTAGTCAAATTAAAAATAGGTCTTCCATAAGCTTCAACCCATTTCAATTCTAATGTCAATTTCTAAGTATGTTTAAAAACCCAGAATTGATAAACACAATTTCTTATTACAACTCTTCCAAGATCAACCAAGAATTCACAAGAAGAACATGAAATCCATTCAACGACTAATCTTTTAGTATAACTCATATTTCTAACATTCATGGTTACCTTAAAATAAACAACTAAACCATAAACTATATTACTCGTAGTACCTACTATGCAAATTAAAAAGCAAACAAACCCCTTCATAAGAGGTGATACAGATTCAATCATTCAATAATTCCAAAACACACAACTTGTATAGTCAAGTTTTTACCAAGTATACCAACAACCCATCCACGAAATCATTTACCAGTTTTTTTTTGAACATGAACTTGTTACAGTCAGAGTTTCTCATGGCGAAGCAAACAATCTATTACTCCATTCATAGCAAGCAAAAGAGATTACCATAGCATTAAAAACACGTAGTCTTTAAAAATGTTTCCTTCCATGGAACAAGTTTTTAATCTAGTAAATCAGTCAGAATAAGAGCTTACAACAGTCGTTAGTTGTTTACCCAAATGGGTATGAAAACACAACTATTCACAAAACCCAGATCGACAAATACAACCAGAGTTGTAACAACAATAAGGATCTTAAGAAATCAAACACATTCACCAATTTCATCACCAAAAAAAACCTTACGAAAGTCTGGTACAGTTTACTTAGTTACAAATACACAAAGAAAGAAAGGTAATGCGATAGTTCCAACCGGATAAAGAACTCCATGTTTAATCCACAACAAAGGAACAAAAGAACAATGAAAACAAGTTTCCTTCAAAACCCAAAATTTCCACGTTCAACCCAGAACCCAAGTTTACATAAAACCCATAAATCATTGTTACCAATCCAAGCCAAAAATGCATATATATCATCAAAACAGTTGTTTTAATGAAAACATTTAAAGGAAAGCAAGATTTTAATAGTTAGGGCCTATCATGCCTGATAGTGTCGCTAAAAAGTCAAAGAAGACCTCTGGATGAGCTCACCCTTTCTCTTCTTTTCCACGAAAGATTAAACAACAAAATATTGCTTCCTCCATGCCTTATATATTCCCCACGACACAGAAGTAAATTTGAAACTTTCAAAATTGCCATGCAACGAAGAGTAAACTGCTGGTTCGAAAAACCAGTGCTCATGCAGAGAAAAATGGAAAGCATAACAAAAGAAACAACCAAAAAAAATTCCCTTTGCATGTCTCTCAAAGGCGGTCCAGGCTCGAGGACCCATGCAATTTAATTGCATTAAATTCCTTTCTCCCACCCATTTTCCATTACCACCACCCGCCAAAGTTGGCGAGCTCCACATTAAAATAAACAAGAGTTTCCATTTTAGAGATGCTACCACGTAAGCCCCCACTTACCAAATTAACCTCTACTAACCTTGGCAGTACTCCCTATCCTCTCATCCTTATCCTTACCTTAAATGCCATAGAAACCACCACCCAAAACTTGTGACCCCTTAGGTTCCTTTTCATAGCATTAGTTTAGGATAGGTTAGTGACTTAGGTTAGATCATAGGTAAATTTAATCTTAACACCTTAGGATATAACATTAGTCACCCACCTTAGTATTAGGTTTAGATAACCCTTAGGTAATATCAAGTACATAGTTTAGGACTAGGTTAGATTAACTAACCTTTGCAACAATAGGTTATAGTTTAGGTTTAAAACTAATAACCTTTGATTCTAGCTTAGGTCCACTAGATAGGCTAAATCATTATTCAGAATTCAAACAAAATACAACGTTCCTAGATCATATTCTAGATTTGCATCAAGTAAATAGCTTTAGATGGAAAACTTACATATCTTACCTGGCTTAAGGTCCAGGTCTTTCCGATGCCAAAATGACTGAAACCAAATTCCGATTGCAATGACCTACCAGGATTAATTTCTAATCCAACAAAACTTTCCACTACGGAAATATTTTCATATGAAGGAGGTTTAAAAGAACTTATACATTCTAAGTTCAGTCAACTTAATAATTCATGAAATGTCAATACATAATTGTTCATCCCAAATATAATTAAAACATTCCTTGGATCAATGCAATTGATCCAAGGATGAGTCATAGAGATAGATAAGTCTACAATCTCCCAGAAATCAGATTGCACTCATATGCAGGGATGAAAGAAAAAGAATCCAAGCATATTCCGGTTCAATCAAAGATCTTAAGAGTAGAAAAGACAAACCAAATCAAGCATGACTTCCCAAACCAAAAGAACATATCCTCATATGGGAAAATCACATATCAACACTTGAATGCAAAGGAGAAAGTAACAATAGTTCAGGGTGTTACATGCTTCCCTCCTAAAAGAATCATCATCCCGATGATTACAACTTTTATTTACCTTATGGTCAGTCAATTCTTTCACTTACTTATCATCAAATCAACTATTTCAAACTTTAAATAGTTCCAAAAATCAGTATTATGTTACTATTTATTCAACCTGAATAAATGTTTGCCCCAAAACTGGCTTACTTAATGTCATGTAAAAGATAAATCACAATTTTTTTTCATCAATAGATTCAGTTCTATTCAAAAAGAAAGGGAAAAGCAGTTCTCATATCTTCCATATTTTCCCAAGTTGCACTTTCTTCATTAAACTGGTCCCACTGGACCTTACATTGTCATATTTCATGATTTCTTAAGTGCATCGGTGAGTTTCCAACACTCGAGTGGGTTTAACCATGATTATTCCTAGGTCTTGGACCTGCAAGGAATTCCAATTTAACACATGTGACAAATCTGAAACATATTTCTTAAGCAAAGAAATATGGAAAACATCATGCATTCATGACAAAGCAGGTGGTAATGCTAATCGATAAGCTACGGATTGATTACTTCAACAATTTCAAAAGGTCCCACAAAATGAGGTGATAACTTGGCAGCCTTGCCAAAAGTTATAGAACTCTTTCTTGGTTTAACACGAAGAAAAACCTTTTCACCAAGTTCAAATTTCTAGTCAACCCACTTTAAATCAACATAACTCTTCTGCCTATCTCTACTTGCTTCTTTCAAGCATTCACGAATCATTTTAACTTGTTGTTCCATTTCCGTAAGGATTTCAGGCCCAATTACCTCTCTATCCTCAATGTTGTCCCAACTAACAGGGGTTCTGCATTTTCTTCCATAAAGTGCCTCGAAAGGTGCCATCTTAAGAGAAGAGTGATATGTATTGTTGTATGCAAATTCAACTAATGGGAGATACTCTTCCCATTTATACTGTTGATCCATGCAATACATCCATAACATATCTTCTAACACTTGATTTACTCTTTCAGTTTGTCCATCCATTTCCGGATGATACGCAGAACTGAAGTTCAGTTTAGTTCCAAGAGCTGCATTAAGCATTTTCCAAAATCTTGACGTCATTCTAGGATCCCTATCTGATATTATCAATTCAGGTACTCCATGTAATCTGAAAATTTCATGTACAAATCTTTTAGCTAAAATAGGAGAATCATCCTTTAGATTTCCAGCAATAAAATGAGCTACTTTTGTTAGTTTATCAACAACTACCAAAATAACATCATGTTTATTTCTTGACATAGGCAGCCCTTGTACAAAATCCATACTTATTACTTGCCATTTGTACTGCGGTATGCTATGGGGATATAATAAACCAGCCGGGTGCATATGTTCCGCTTTCACCCACTGACATTCAAGACAATGAGTCACAAAATTAACAACATCCTTTTTCATTCCTTTCCAGAAATATTGTTGTTTTATATCAGCAAGCATTTTAGTAATACCCGGGTGTCCAGAAAAGGGTGAATTATGAAATTCAGCTAACAATTTCTTTCTCAAATCATTAAGCAAAGGTACGTATACTCTATTTCCATAACGTAAGATTCCTTCATTGTCGAAATGAAAACCTTTATACCTTTCATCTTTTGGATCTGCAGCAAGCGTTGTTTTCACTTGCTGAAAGTATAAATCAGATTCCAATGCACTTTTCACCTCATCTTTAAACTGAGTTCTTAATGTTATAAGAGCATAAATGTGCTTCCTACGACTTAGAGCATCTGCTACTCTATTCTCTTTTCCTTTGATGTAACTTATATCAAAATCATATTGAGACAAAAACTCTAACCACCTTCGTTGTCTTGCATTCAGATTAGGCTGAGTGAAAATATATTTCAGCCCAAGATGATCAGTTTTCAACTCAAAAGGTTTACCAAGTAAATAATGCCTCCAAACTTGAAGTGCATGTACTATGGCAAGCAAGCTCTAAATCATGTGGAGCATAATTCAACTCATGTAACTTAAGTTTTCTACTTTCATACGCTATGACATGATCATTTTGTAACAAAATACCTCCAAGGCCTTCCCCGATGCATCCATTACAACAGTAAAGTCTCCATTAGGATCAGGTACAACCAAAATAGGTGTTGAAGTCAACTGACTTTTCAGATTTATAAAAGCAGATTCACATTTATCATTCCAAACAAATTTCTTATCCTTTTTCTGCAATGAAGTTATCGGTGCAACCACTTTAGAAAAATCTTTAACAAATTTTCTATAATAACCAATAAGGCCCATGAAGCTTCTTACTTCATGTACATTCTTTGGTGCAGGCCACTCGGTTATAGCCACTATTTTAGAAGGATCTACAACAATTCCTTCTTTACTTATAACATGACCCAAATAATGAACTTCGGTATCAAAGAAAGAACATTTGGATAACTTACCATATAACCTTCTCTTTCTCAGAATTTCCAAGACTACTTTCAAATGCTCATTATGCTCCTCGACACTTTTAGAATATATGAGAATGTCATCCAAGAATACAAGCACAAACTTGTCCAAGTATTCTTGAAAGATATTATTCATTAAGTTCATAAAAGTTGCAGGTGCATTAGTTAATCCAAAGGGTAAAACCGTGAATTCATAATGTCCATACCTTGTCCTGAAAGTTGTTTTATGAATATCTTCATCTTTAATTCTTAATTGATGATATCCGATCAAGATCTATCTTGGAATATACCGATGCTCCACGCATCTGATCAAATAAATCATCAATTCTAGGAAGTGGATATCTATTTTTGACTGTTTCTTTGTTTAACATCCGATAATCGATACACAATCTAAGTGTTCCATCTTTCTTTTTCACAAATATCACTGGTGCTCCCCAAGGTGAAACACTTGGTCTAATCAAACCTTTAGACAAAAGTTCTTGCAACTGAGCCTTAAGCTCAACTAACTCTGTGGTAGTCATTCGATAAGGTGCTTTAGAAATAGGCTCCATTCTGGTTTGATTTCAATGGTGAAGTCAAATTCCCTTTTGGGTGGTAAACCTGGTAATTCTTCCAGAAATACGTCCCTAAATTCTGACAACAATGGGTAACGTTCCATGCAATCATTGTTTTCTTCTGCAGATTCAGATATTTTTACCGCATACAAGGTACAACCTTTATTTTTGGCCTTTTTAAGTTGCATAGCCGACAATTTTCTAACTGAAATTTCTCATTTTACACCTTGAATCTCTGTTGTCTTCTGTAGATCATCCAAACAACTAATATTTTTTTCAAAACAATCCACTTTCACTTTATGCTCAGCTAACCAATTAACGCCGATGACAATGTCATAAGATCCCAAAGGTGCAACATAAAGATCAACTTCAGTGGAAAAGTTAGGTAAGTCAAGGACTGCCCCAAAAAGACACATACTAACTGTATGAACAAAATTATTACCATAATGTACAGTCCATGATTTATCCATTTTTCCAGCTTTTCTTTTAAGTTTCGAAGTGAGTTTACTAGAAATAAAACATTCAGTAGCTCCCGTATCAAAAAGAATAGTTACAGGTATGCCAAATAACTTACCAGGAACTTCAATAGGTGTAACTTGCTTTTCAGCTTGCTTGTCTGCTACTGACAACATGTATCTTATGTTGCTGATTACGATCATCCTTTTTCAAAGGACATTGATTTGCGTAATGATCTTTGCCACAATTATAGTAGCCTCCTACAGGTCCCTTTTTATGCTCAAAATTATTTCCAACCCTAAAATTATCATGTTGACCTCCATAGGACTTCTGCCCATTATTATTATTCTTGGAAAATTATTCCTTGCATTTCCAGCAGGCTTGCTTCATTGTTGTTGTTTTCTTATTATTATCCACTGAAAACTTATTTTTGTTGCCAAAATTTTTCCATGGCCCCTTCTTGGGTGCAAGAGAAACTGAAGAAGAGTTTGGAATCTTCTTCCGCACTTCCTCTTTATGAGCAAAAATAGCCTTTAATTTCTATTTCCTGCCTTATGGATTTTTCAACAACCCCTTCCATAGTGGTTGGGCTGTGAACATCAACCTCTCCTCCAATCATGGGATTCAGTCCCATGATGAATTTTCATATTCTAACTTCTCGTCAGTTTGATACTGACGGTACATACTTGAGGAGTTTCATAAACCACTCCCAATACTCAGTTACAGTTAGCTTTCCTTGAGCTAAGTTCTAAAATTCTGTCATTTTCTTATCATAATAAAGTTGTGGCAGCCAACGTTGCCTAAAATAACCTTTAAATTGATCCCAAGTGATGTTAGTTTCATCAATATTTAGCTCAGCCTTACGGCTGTCCCACCATGAAGATGCTTCATGGGAAAGCTGATATGCTCCCCAAATAGCTTTGGTTTCCTCCGAGAAGTTTCTTATTGCAAAGTACTTCTCCATTTTGTTGAGCCAATTCTCAGCTCCATCTCCTAATGTGGTGCCATCAAATTTAGGTGGACTTATCCTTTTTATATCATTAGTGAGTTCCACTGCCAACCTAGCCTTTTTGTTTTCTAGTTGGGTAGGTACATTTCCATTGTTATTACCAACACCCATATCGGGGTTGTCCTCAGGAGGTGGCTGATTGTTATTACCAGCTTCTTCTTCCTCCTCATTTCCCATCACTTGTTGTTCAAGTACAGCCAAACGATCTCTTGTGTCCAACAGGGCAGCAAGGATCTCATCAAGTTTTTGGGTTGTTGCTGCTCCTTCCTCAGGTGGAGCATTATTCGCAACATTTCCCCTTGTTCTAACCATTTTCTATTACAAGAAAATTTAGGTTTTTATCAGATTATGGACACAATAGGTCCAAGAGCTGCAACCTTCAGCTCTGATACCAAGATGTAACATTCCCATTTTAATACTTTAGAAACAAGGAATTTTTTTTTTTTTTATGATTAATGTTCTCTGTTCTAAATACATAATTTAGAACACACATCTCATAACAATCATTCTTATAATAGATAACCATATGCAACTGTAATGACTCGGTGTACCACCGATCTATTCATTCCATGACTCGGTGAACTACCGATCTATTCATGTGTAACATTGAGCTTGGAGTTTTCTACTGAATACTTCATATTCATGGTTCTCTTACCCTATTCTAGGTTCTGAGTGATCTACCCAAGGAACCTATCTGAATAATTGTTACCAATATTCATCGGCATCATGATCCTTAGACTAGGTGACATAGGACAACACAATCAACAACTTGCGATACTTTGGCCAAAGATTTATAACATACTTGTTCATATTACTTATTCCTTGATGGCATACTCATCAATCCGAATACGTCCTTCACCCCACTCTATTGTTATATAGAACATCTTATACTAACTTCTTGTCAGTCCCCTTGTCCCAAGGTTTCACTCTAGATCGGATTAACATCATAGTCCATGTTATGAAGAGGCTCTTAAAGACTAAGGGTAAATTGGCATACTGGGTCAACCAAAGTTAACCCCATGTGCCAAGGTACCCTGAGTCTCAAAGGGCTTCCTCATAACCTGATTATGGTCCTAACCAGTCCCGGAGAGAAATCTTGATCAAGTTCAAGGTGTGTAAATCTTAACGATCAATGCAGAAGGGTGTTGCCACATGTCATCTACATTGTTGTATCCTCGAGAAGATCCTAATCTTCTCAAGGTACAACCTTGCAGTTGACATGTGTCAACATCCTATGGAACAGCCTCGAAAAGATGTACATACCTCCAAGAATTTTACTTACGTTAAGTTATATTTGGGTTACAGGACTACATATTTTGGTAGCCTTCCCTAACCCCGAGTCCAACACTCTTTTAGTTACCTTTATGTAATTAGGGTTCAGCTTTACAAAAGGGTCTTAATTAACTCTAGATTGCTTCTTGGTTGTCGGTTGGGACCTAACAACCTTTTATCCAAAAAAAAAAGGACAACAACAATCTAAGTTTCGTCATTTAAAAATAACTTATCCAACAAAGGAAATGTAACAACCTAATAGGCTGAGACATATCAGACTTAATACCATTAAGTCTTAGCGATTTATAACCATATATTCCTTTTATAATTAATGCATTACAAGAGGGGAAAGTCCTCTTCTTCTTATAGTTACATTTTAGGGCATAACCCACTCTCAATGTTCCCTATAAATGCAGTGATCTTATTTACAGTTTTTAATCACAATCATAAGTTATAATGAATCACTAATTAAGAATGTAGTATTCAGCCACATAATTAGCTATGGCTTACTTAAGAAATTCATCTATATTCCATTGTTTAAAAAACAATAAGAATGCACACTCATTCATATAGATAATAAGAAGATCATCCCAACAAGATAAGATACACATTCTACATAGGTAAATTTCTCACTATTTCATTCATTTCCAAACCCATACAATTACAACTTATGCACTTCGGGCATACTTTAAGACAATAGCCTTCAACAAAAGAGATAACTTTTCTTTTCACAATACAGTTTAGAAATCAAATCAGAATTCTTCATAAGAACCAATTTAGAACAATCAATGCATCATATCAGATTTTGTCTTCCTTTACCACTTACGAAGACCATCTACAAAAATTGCTAGCACGGTCAGTTCAATGAACTGAGCATGATAAGCACTAATCCTTAAAACAATTGCATTCCACTAATTGTTTCAATTAAACAACCCTATTATAATGACATCAATTACTTCATACTTTCTAACTTAAAGTGAAGTCAATATAAAGAGTCCTAGTACACTATTAAAACAAAATGGACAGAAAGAATATTCTATTCTACTTGTCCTAAATTTAAAGTATAATTGAATCCAACAATTACCTTCACAATCCAAAATCATAATACACTCTGAGATTTCTTCCTACCAATTATAATACAACTTCATATCATAACTTAAGTTACAGACGTAATTTCAACTTAATCTATTTCGGATGATTCATCTCATTTCTTGCAAGAAAGTAAGAAGGAACATCTTGTTTATTATGCACCTAATCATCCGAAAAAAAAGCTGAAACAATGTATATCATGATTTGATCACCTTTATTTAACACTAAACCATTTGAAGTATTCATTCCAACAGGTTCATACAAAAGTAATTTAAACAAAAGGAATGGATTACTACCACTTGCAAGTTCACCTACCAATCTGTCCTTCATCTTATTATACTTGATTTTCAATCCATGACAAGTATGCAAGGCAATAAATACTGAATTACTTTGCAAATAAAATAACAAACAGTAAGTTTAAAACAAGATCTTAACATGTTGTAAAATGAAAGGAGTCTTCCAGATTAGGATCCCTAATCCTAATGTTTCTTTCATCTTAATGTAATAATCTGCCATCCCATAACTTTACTGATTGAGTTCCTTAAATAATTCTAAGAAGAGCACATTAACATTCAAAAAAGAGATCAATAAAACTTCTTTCTTTTTAAAACCTTTCAAAATTTCCTTTTTCAACTCAGAGAGAGAAAATAGAGAAGATCAAAAAACACTATTGTAATCGAAGTTTTAGAACTAAATCAACTTCCAAGAAATAATAACATTTATTAAATCCAAATCAAGGAAGAAGAATTTAATTAACACTTAAGTTCACCCATTAGCTCGGGTCAGGTAGAGCCATCTTATTGGTTTGCCATTAGATCCCTACAGGATCTACAACTATACATCCAATAAAACCAAAATCAACATTTGACATAAACATTACAACCTATCAAACTCGATATAAACCTTGATCCAAAGGAAACAGATACTTTCCTTCATATGCTCGAACCATTCGAGATTAAAATCAAGTTAGGTTAACTTAACATTTTCCCTTGATTACATGGTAATCCAATACTAATCTAACTGGACCGATTCATCATCCGGTGCCATTTCATTATAAAACACTAAACAAGATTGAATATTCAGTATTTAAAAACGTATTCAAATCCTATTTTCAAAAACACCTAAGGTCAAATGTTCTTACCATTATAATGAATATATAATAACAGTCAAATTAAAAAATAGGTCTTCCATAAGCTTCAACCCATTTCAATTCTAATGTCAATTTCTAAGTATGTTTAAAAACCTAAAATTGATAAACACAATTTCTTGTTACAACTTTTCCAAGATCAACCAAGAATTCACAAGAAGAACACGAAATCCATTCAACGACTAATCTTTCAGTATAACTCGTATTGCCAACATTCATGGTTACCTTAAAATAAACAACTAAACCATACATTGTATTACTCGTAGTACCTGTGAAATTAAAAAGCAAACAAACCCCTTCACAAGAGGTGATACGGATTCAATCATTCAATAATTCCAAAACACACAACTTGTAATAGTCAAGTTTTTTTTTACAAAGTATACCAACAACCCATCCACGAAATCATTTACCAGTTTTCTTGAACATGAACTTGTTACAGTCAAAGTTTCTCATGGCGAAGCAAACAATCTAATACTCCATTCATAGCCAAAGCAAAAGAGATTACCATAGCATTAAAAACACGTAGTCTTTAAAAATGTTTCCTTCCATGGAACAAGTTTTTAATCTAGTAAATCAGATAAGAGCTTACAGACAGTCAGTTGCTAGTTGTTTACCCAAATGGGTATGAAAACACAACTGTTCACAAAAACCCAGATCAACAATACAACCAGGTTGTTAACAACCATAATAAGGATCTTAAGAAATCAAACACATTCACCAATTTCATCACCAAAAATAACCTTATTCTATCGTACAAGTTTACTTATTTACAAATTCACAATGAAGAAAGGTAATGCAATAGTTCCAACCAAATAAAGAACTTCATGTTTAATCCACAGTAAAGGAACAAAAGAACAATGAAAACAAGTTTCCTTCAAACCAAAATTTCCACGTTCAACCCAGAACCCAAGTTTACATAAAACCCACAAATCATTTTTACCAGCCAAGCCAAAAATGCATATATATCATCATAACAGAGTTGTTTTAATGAAAACATTTAAAGGAAAGCAAGATTTTAATAGTTAGGGCCTATCATGCCTGATAGTGTCACTAAAAAGTCGAAGAAGACCTCTGGATGAGCTCACCCTTTCTCTTCTTTTCCACGAAAGATTAAACAACAAAATATTGCTTCCTCCATGCCTTATATATTCCCCACGACACAAAGTAAATTTGAAACTTTCAAAATTGCCATGCAATGAAGAGTAAACTGCTGGTTCAAAAACCAGTGCTCATGCAGAGTGAAAAATGGAAAGCATAAAAAAGAAACAACCAAACAAAATTCCCTTTGCATGTCTCTCAAGGCGGTCCGAGCTCGAGGACCCATGCAATTTAATTGCATTAAATTCATTTCTCCCACCCATTTTCCATTGCCACCACCCACCAAAGTTGGCGAGCTCCACATTAAAATAAACAAGAGTTTCCATTTTAGAGATGCTGCCACGTAAGCCCCCTTACCAAATTAACCTCCACTAACCTTGGCAGTACTCCCTCCTCTCATCCTTATCCTTACCTTAAATGCCATAGAAACCACCACCCAAAACTTGTGACCCCTTAGGTTCCTTTTCATAGCATTAGTTTAGGATAGGTTAGTGACTTAGGTTAGATCATAGGTAAATTTAATCTTAACACCTTAGGATATAACATTAGTCACCCACCTTAGTATTAGGTTTAGATAACCCTTAGGTAATATCAAGTACATAGTTTAGGACTAGGTTAGATTAACTAACCTTTGCAACAATAGGTTATAGTTTAGGTTTAAAACTAATAACCTTTCAGATTCTAGCTTAGGTCCACTAGATAGGCTAAATCATCATTCAGAATTCAAACAGAATACAACGTTCCCAGATCAGATTCTAGATTTGCATCAAGTAAATTAGCTTTAGATGGAAAACTTACATATCTTACCTAGCTTAAGGTCTAGGTCCTTTCCGATGCTAAAATGACTGAAACCAATTCCGATTGCAATGATCTGCTAGGATTAATTTCGGAATCCAACAAAACTTTCCTCTACGGAAATATTTTTATATGAAGGAGGTTTAAAAGAACTTATACATTCTAAGTTCAGTCAGACTTAATAATTCACAAAATGTCAATACATAATTGTTCATCCCGAATATAATTAAAACATTCCTTGGATCAATGCAATTGATCCAAGGATGAGTCATAGAGATAGATAAGTCTACAATCTCCCAGAAATCAGATTGCACTCATATGCGAGGGATGAAAGAAAAAGAATCCAAGCATATTCCAGTTCAATCAAAGATCTTAAGAGCAGAAAAGACATAACCAAATCAAGCATGACTTCCCAAAACCAAAAGAACATATCCTCATATGGGAAAATCACATATCAACACTTGAATGCAAAGGAGAAAGCAAGTTGCACTTTCTTCATTAAACTAGTCCCACTGGACCTTACATTGTCGTATATTTCATGATTTCTTAAGTGCAATCGGTGAGTTTCCAGCACTCGAGTGGGTTTAACCATGATTATTCCTAGGTCTTGGACCTACAAGGAATTCCAATTTAACACATGTGACAAATCTGAAACATATTTCTTAAGCAAAGAAATATGGAAAACATCATGCATTCGTGACAAAGCAGGTGGTAATGCTAATCGATAAGCTACGGGATTGATTACTTCAACAATTTCAAAAGGTCCCACAAAACGAGGTGATAACTTGGCAGCCTTGCCAAAAGTTATAGAACTCTTTCTTGGTTTAACATGAAGAAAAACCTTTTCACCAAGTTCAAATTTCATTCAACCCACTTTAAATCAACATAACTCTTCTACTATCTACTTTGCTTCTTTCAAGCGTTCACGAATCATTTTAACTTGTTGTTCCATTTCCGTAAGGATTTCAAGCCCAATTACCTCTCTATCCTCAATGTTGTCCCAACTAATAGGGGTTCTACATTTTCTTCCATAAAGTGCCTCGAAAGGTGCCATCTTAAGAGAAGAGTGATATGTATTGTTGTATGCAAATTCAACTAATGGGAGATACTCTTCCCATTTATACTTTGTTGATCCATGCAATACATCCGTAACATATCTTCTAACACTTGATTTACTCTTTCAGTCTGTCCATCCATTTCCGGATGATATGTAGAACTAAAGTTCAGTTTAGTTCCAAGAGCTGCATTAAGCATTTGCCAAAATCTTGACGTCATTCTAGGATCCCTATCTGATATTATCAATTTAGGTACTCCATGTAATCTGAAAATTTCATGTACAAATATTTTAGCTAAAACAGAGAATCATCCTTTAGATTTCTAGCAATAAAATGAGCTACTTTTGTTAGTTTATCAACAACTACCAAAATAACATCATGTTTATTTCTTGACATAGGTAGCCCTTGTACAAAATCCATACTTATTACTTGCCATTTGTATTGTGGTACACTATGGGGATATAATAAACCAACTGGGTGCATATGTTCCGCTTTCACCCACTAACATTCAAGACAATGAGTCACAAAATTAACAACATCCTTTTTCATTCCTTTCAAAAATATTGTTGTTTTAGATCAGCAAGCATTTTAGTAATACCTGGGTGTCCAGAAAAGGGTGAATTATGAAATTCA
Source organism: Taxus wallichiana var. yunnanensis (assembly GCA_018340775.1). Taxonomy (NCBI): domain Eukaryota; kingdom Viridiplantae; phylum Streptophyta; class Pinopsida; order Cupressales; family Taxaceae; genus Taxus; species Taxus wallichiana. The sequence continues at coordinate 998,022,552 of CM031237.1, read as the reverse complement.
GCTAACAATTTCTTTCTCAAATCATTAAGCAAAGGTATGTATACTCTATTTCCATAATGTAAGATTCCTTCATTATCAAAATGAAAACCTTTATACCTTTCATCTTTTGGATCTGCAGCAAGTGTTGTTTTTACTTGTTGAAAGTATAAATCAGATTCCAATGCACTTTTCACTTCATCTTTAAACTAAGTTCTTAATGTTATAAGAGCATAAATGTGCTTCCTATGACTTAGAGCATCTGCTACTCTATTCTCTTTTCCTTTGATGTAACTTATATCAAAATCATATTGAGACAAAAACTCTAACCACCTTCATTGTCTTGCATTCAGATTAGGCTGAGTGAAAATATATTTCAGCCCAAGATGATCAGTTTTCAACTCAAAAGGTTTACCAAGTAAATAATGCCTCCAAACTTGAAGTGCATGTACTATGGCAGCAAGCTCTAAATCATGTGGAGCATAATTCAACTCATGTAACTTAAGTTTTCTACTTTCATATGCTATGACATGATCATTTTGTAACAAAATACCTCCAAGGCCTTCCCCAGATGCATCCGTTACAACAGTAAAGTCTCCATTAGGATCAGTACACAACCAAATAGGTGCTAAAGTCAACTGACTTTTCAGATTTATAAAAGTAGATTCACATTTATCATTCCAAACAAATTTCTTATCCTTTTTCTACAATGAAGTTATCGGTGCAGCCACTTTAGAAAAATCTTTAACAAATTTTCTATAATAACCAGCAAGGCCCATGAAGCTTCTTACTTCATGTACATTCTTTGGTGCAGGCCACTCGGTTATAACCACTATTTTAGAAGGATCTACAAGCAATTCCTTCTTTACTTATAACATGACCCAAATAATGAACTTTGGTATCAAAGAAAGAACATTTGGATAACTTACCATATAACCTTCTCTTTCTCAGAATTTCCAAAACTATTTTCAAATGCTCATTATGCTCCTCGACACTTTTAGAATATATGAGAATGTCATCCAAGAATACAAGCACAAACTTGTCCAAGTATTCTTGAAAGATATTATTCATTAAGTTCATAAAAGTTGTAGGTGCATTAGTTAATCCAAAGGGTAAAACCATGAATTCATAATGTCCATACCTTGTCCGAAAGTTGTTTTATGAATATCTTCATCTTTAATTCTTAATTGATGATATCCGGATCAAAGATCTATCTTGGAATATACCGATGCTCCACGCATCTGATCAAATAAATCATCAATTCTAGGAAGTGGATATCTATTTTTGACTGTTGCTTTGTTTAACATCCGATAATCGATACACAATCTAAGTGTTCCATCTTTCTTTTTCACGAATATCACTGGTGCTCCCCAAGGTGAAACACTTGGTCTAATCAAACCTTTAGACAAAAGTTCTTGCAACTAAGCCTTAAGCTCAACTAACTCTATGGTAGTCATTCGATAAGGTGCTTTAGAAATAGGCTCCGTTCCTGGTTTGATTTCAATGGTGAAGTCAAATTCCCTTTTGGGTGGTAAACCTAGTAATTCTTTAAAATACGTCCCTGAAATTATACAACAACGGGTAACATTCCATGCAATCATTATTTTTCTTCAGATTCAAATATTTTTACCACATACAAGGTACAACCTTTAATTTTGGCCTTTTTAAGTTGCATAGCCGACAATTTTCTAACTGAAATTTCTCATTTTACACCTTGAATCTCTATTATCCTCTGTAGATCTTCCAAACAACTAATTTTTTTTTCAAAACAATCCACTTTCGCTTTATGCTCAGCTAACCAATTAACACCGATGACAATGTCATAAGATCCCAAAGGTGCAACATAAAGATCAACTTCAGTGGAAAAGTTAGGTAAGTCAAGGACTGCCCCAAAAAGACACATACTAATCAGATGAACATAATTATTACCATAATGTAAATTCCATGATTTATCCATTTTTCCATCTTTTCTTTTAAGTTTTGAAGTGAATTTACTAGAAATAAAACATTCAGTAGCTCCCATATCAAAAAGAATAGTTACAGTATGCCAAATAACTTACCAGGAACTTCAATAGGTGTAACTTGCTTTTCACTTTTTATCTCTACATCGCAACATGTATCTTATGTTGCTTGATTACGATCATCCTTTTTCAAAGGACATTGATTTGCGTAATGATCTTTACCACAATTATAGCAGCCTCTTACAGTCCCTTTTTAGGCTCAAAATTATTTCCAACCCTAAAATTATCATGTTGACCTCCATAGGACTTACGCCCATTATTATTATTCTTGGCAAAATTATTCCTTGCATTTCCAGTGAGGCTTGCTCGCCCCTATTTTTCTTATTATTATCCATTTGAAAACTAATTTTTGTTACCAAAATTTTCCATGGCCCCTTCTTGGTGCAAGAAAAGTCGAAGAATAGTTTGGAATCTTCTTCCACACTTCCTCTTTATGAGCAGAAAATAGCCTTTAATTTCTATTCCTACCTTATAGCTTTTTCAACAACCCCTTCCATAGTGGTTGGGTTATGAACATCAACCTCTCCTCCAATGACGGGATTCAATCCCATGATGAATTTTCATATTCTGAAATTCTCGTCAGTTTGATATTTGGTACATACTTGAGGAGTTTCATAAACCACTCCCAATACTCGATTCTGATTAGCTTCTCTTGAGCTAAGTTCTAAAATTCTGTCATTTTTACCATAATAAAGTTGTGGCAGGCACAACATTACCTAAAATAACCTTTAAATTGATCCCAAGTGATGTTAGTTTCATCAATATTTAGCTCAACCTTACGGCTGTCCCACCATGAAGATGCTTCATGGGAAAGATGATATGCTCCCCAAATAGCTTTGGTTTCCTCCGAGAAGTTTCTTATTGCAAAGTACTTCTCCATTTCACTGAGCATATTCTTAGCTCCATCTCCTAATGTGGTGCCATCAAATTTAGGTGGACTTATCCTTTTTATATCATTAGTGAGTTCCGCTGCCAACCTGGCCTTTTTGTTTTCTTGTTGGGTAGGTACATTTCCATTGTTATTACCAACACCCATATCGAGGTTGTCCTCAAGAGGTGGCTAATTGTTATTACCAGCTTCTTCTTCCTCCTCATTTCCCATCACTTGTTGTTCAAGTACAACCAAACGATCTCTTGTGTCCAATAGGGCAGCAAGGATCTCATCAAGTTTTTGGGTTGTTGCTGCTCCTTCCTCAGGTGGAGCATTATTCGCAACGTTTCCCCTTGTTCTAACCATTTTCTATTACAAGAAAATTCAGGTTTTTATTAGATTATGGACACAATAGGTCCAAGAGCTGCAACCTTCAGCTCTGATACCAAGATGTAACATTCCCATTTTAATACTTTAGAAACAAGGAATTTTTTTTTACATGATTAATGTTCTCTATTCTAAATACATAATTTAGAACACACATCTCATAACAATCATTCTTATAACAAATAACCATATGCAGCTATAATGACTCGGTGTACCACCGATCTATTCATTCCATGACTCGGTGAACTACCGATCTATTCATGTGTAACATTGAGCTTGGAGTTTTCTACTGAATACTTCATGTTCATGGTTCTCTTACCCTATTCTAGGTTCTGAGTGATCTGCCCAAGGAACCTTTCTGAATAATTGTTACCAATATTCATCGGCATCATGATCCTTAGACTAGGTGATATAGGACAACGCAATTAATAGCTTGTGATACTTTGACCAAATATTTATAACATACTAGTTTGTATTACTTATTCCTTGATGGCATACTCGTCAATCCGAATACATCCTTCACCCCACTCTAATGTTATATAGAACGTCTTATACTGACTTCTATCAGTCCCCTTGTCCCAAGGTTCCACTCTAGATCGGATTAACATCATAGTCCATGTTATGAAGAGGCTCTTAAAGACTAAGGGTAAGTTGGCATACTGGGTCAACCGAAGTTAACCCCATGTGCCAAGGTACCCTGAGTCTCAAAGGGCTTCCTCATAACTTGATTATGGTCCTAACCAGTCCCGGAGAGAAATCTTGATCAAGTTCCAGGTGTGTAAATCTTAATGATCAATGCAGAAGGGTGTTGCCACATGTCATCTGCATTGTTGTATCCTCGAGAAGATCCTAATCTTCTCAAAGGTACAACCTTGTAGTTGACATGTGTCAATATCCTACGGAACATCCTCGGAAAGATGTACATACCTCTAAGAACTTCACTTACGTTAGGTTGTATTTGGGTTACAGGACTACATACTTTGGTAGCCTTCCCTAACCATGAGTCCAACACTCTTTTAGTTACCTTTATGTAATTAGGGTTCAGCTTTATAAAAGGGTCTTAATTAACTCTAGATTGCTCCCTGGTTTTTGGTTGGGACCTAACAACCTTTTATCCAAAAAAATAGGACAACAACAATCTAAGTTTCGTCATTAAAAATTAACTAATCCAACAAAGGAAATGTAACAACCTTATAGGCTGAAACATATCAGACTTAATACCGTTAAGTCTTAGCGATTTATAACCATATATTACTTTTATAATTAATGCATTACAAGAGGGAAAGTCCTCTTCTTTTTATAGTTACATTTTAGGGCATAACCCACTCTCAATGTTCCCTATAAATGCAGTGATCTTATTACAGTTTTAAATCACAATCCTAAGCTATAATGAATCACTAATTAAGAATGATGTATTCAACCACATAATTAGCTATGGCTTACATAAGAAATTCATCTATATTCCATTGTTTAAAAACAATAAGAATGCACAATCATTCATATAGATAATAAGAAGATCATCCCAACAAGATAAGATACACATTCTACATAGGTAAATTTCTCACTATGTCATTCATTTCAAAAACCCATACAATTACAACCTATGCTCTTCAGAAATACTTTAAGAAAATAGCCTTCAATAAAAGAGATAACTTTTCTTCAGCATACTTTAAGACAATAGCCTTTAATAAAAGAGATAAATTTTCTTTTTACAATATAGTTTGGAAATCATATCAGAATTCTTCATAAGAACTAACTTAGAACAGTCAATGCATCATGTCAGATTTTGTCCTTCTTTACCACTTATGAAGACCATCTCAAAAAATTGCTAGCACGGCTCAGTTCAATGAACTGAGCATGATAAGCACTAATCTTTAAACAATTGCATTCCACTAATTGTTTCAATTAAAGAACCCTGTTGTAATGACATCAATTACTTCATACTTTCTAACTTAAAGTGAAGTCAATATAAAGAGTACTAGCACACTATTTAAAACCAAATGGCGAAAAAAATATTCTATTCTTTTATCCTAAATTTAAAGTATAATTGAATCCAATAATTACCTTCACAATCCAAAATCATAATGCACTCGATATTTCTTCCTACCAATTATAATACAACTTCATATCATAACTTAAGTTCTGAGGCGTAATTTCAACCGTAACACTCAAGCTGTTATTACTTCCTCCTGAGCATTCAAGTGTTGATATATGATTTCTTCTATAAAAGGATGTGTTCCTTTGATTGTGAAGTCATGCTTGATATGTATTGTATCTTCTTTGCAATTGAAGATCTTTGAATGAGTCGAATATGATTGGAATCTTTTATTTCTTTCATTTTACACTTGAGTTTAATCTGATCTCGAAATGAATTGTGGATTTATCCATCTATAAGACTCAGCCTTGGATCAGTGGCATTGATCCAAGAGATGCTTTAAGTTTGTTCGGGATGAACAAAAATTATAGACCTTACGTAGGTTGCAAGGTCTGAATGCATTGAATAAGCTATTCCGAGTCTAACTCAGGCTGATCGTGTTAAATGAATTGGTTCCCGATATCATAATATCGGGAAGGTCTTGATCGGGGCCAGTAATAAATTCGATACATTTATCCAACTAGCTTAATGGCGGTCTTTGGAATGAATCCTTTTCGTGAATGTATATCTATAGGTTCTTATTCGAACATTCTAAATGTTAGACCTAAATTGGATTTATTAAGGTTAATAACCTATGGGTTAGATTAGTGCTAATCTAACCTAGGCCTAAACTATAAACTAAATGTTCTAAGGTTAGTGACCTAGCGCTAAGGAGGTTAGACTAAGTATCATCTTAAATCCTAACCTATGTTTCTAACCTAACAAATGTTAGTGGAGGAAGGGGACCTATGAAGGGGTGCGAGCCATGGGCGGTAGTTTCTATGGCATTAAATGGGATGGATAAGTATGAAGGACAAGGAATTAGTGGAGGTTTCAAACGGCTAGTGAAAGCTGACGTGGCAGAGTCGCCAAGTCTAGAAATGGTCTTTGAATTGTTTTTATCCATCGCCAACTATGGCGGTCGGTGGCAATGGAGATTGAGCGGGAATTTTGGAGTTAATACAATTAATGAACTCGGTCTTTGAGCTCGAGATTTCTCGGGAAGACATGTAAAATGGAAAACTGGTAGTTTGTTTGGTTTTTCATGTGCTCCGTTTTCTCTCTATTTGATCACTGGTTCTTCGCACCAGTCTACTTGGTGTTGCATGGAAAATATGAGAGTAACTAGCTCTTTTCTCTGTCAAGGAAAGTTTATAAGGCATGGAAATAACAAATTATTGTTGTTGAATCTAACGTGGAAAAAGAGGAGAAGGCTTGAGCTCTTTCAGTGGTCTTCTTTAGATTTTTAAGCAACATCACCAGGGATGTTAGGCCCTAACTTTTAAAAATCTTGCTTTCTTTCAAATGATTTCATTAGAACAACTCTGTTCAGATAATTTTTGGGATCAGTTGGTTTTTATGGTAGCTTTGTGTGAATTAGTTGCTGTAGATCTTCTTATCGCTCGATTTTCAAGTGAACCCTTGATGGGTGTGCATTTTGTTTCAAACGGATGTACTATCTTGTTGTGTGTTTTGCATTCCTAGGTTAGATTTTGTAGAAATGTTGCAAGGAAAATATACAAATTCAGCTCTGTAGGAGTCCATGAATTGTTTTCTTGTTCAATTCAGACTTCAGTCGATACCTTGCTATTTCCACTTGTTGAAAATGATACTGTTGGATTTCTTGAATGTACAGTATATACGACTTCTTTAAAAGTTTTGTTGTGAGTAATATATGTTATGGTTGCTGAATCTTGTTGGATCTTGCTATAATACTTTAAGTTACTTCTGGTTGGATAACTTGCTGTGTTTATACTATTTGAATGCGACTTTGTAGAAGTTTTCCCCCTTGTGTTGCAATTATGGGATATAATCCGTTGATAGTTTGCAATATATTTATATATATACGAAAATGACTCTCTGTGGAGTCCTTGGAATGTTTCGTATATTTTGGACTTCTGTAGAAGTCATGAATGTGAATACTTATTAGTTAGACTCAGTTGGAGTCCTTGAGGGGTAACTAGTAATACGACTTTTGTTCCTTGTTATGAACACTTTCGCTTAGCAATGAATTTCATGGTGCAGACTCGATTGGAGTTCTTTTTATGTTTCGTCTTACTTAAGCTTAGAGCGAATACTGTTGTTATGGATTCAGTTGAAGTCCTTGATATGAAACCAGTGTTTCTGCTTCTGTATAAGCCTGGTTGTGAATACTTATTGTTAATGGCATTGTTGGAATCCTTAATATATATATATCTTGTATCTTTCTACTTAGAGAAGTTTATTTGAAGAATACCACATGGGTAAGACTCCTTTTTAATCCTGGAGGCGTATATTATGTTTTCTCTTCTGAATAATCTCAGTTGTGAATATTGTTGTTATGGAATCAGTTGGAATCCTTGATATGTAACTGGTGTTTCTACTTCTGTGTAAGCCCAGTTGTGATTACGGTCGATATTGACTCAGTGAGAGTCCTTGAAAGGTATCTAGTATTTTAAACTTCTGTCAAGCTTGGTTATGAATGTTGTTGTTTTATTATGAATACTAAATGATATCGACTTCGATGGAGTCACTGAAAAGTAATTTATGTTGTAACTTCTGTAGAAGTTTTTGCTGTGAGTACTTTTAGGATCCTTGATTTGTTGTCATATGAATTCAACTTCAATTTAAACCTTTAATATAAGTATTGGTTGAATTTGGCACTGTTGGAGCCCATGATATGTTGTGTGTTGGCTCGATTCTCAATTTTTGTCCTTGCTATGTTTTAGTAGGGATTAGATTGAACTGTATGTTGATGAGTGTTTCGACTCAGTGGGATTGTTCTTGTGTTTGAGCATGATTACGTCTTCTATTAGCGTGAATATCTAGTCGTGTGCTTGACTAAAGTAAAGAGCTATTAACTATACCTTGACAAGCGATGGCGTTGGATATTTTCTCGTTTGTTGAATAATATGGAAGGTTATGTGGAGTCTATTTGATGGATTATTCATCACTGCCTTGTCACGAGAGCTACTGTGTTGTTCAGTAAGTTACAGAAATTTTTATATGTGTATTTTGATGAACTGTAGTTCTTCCTGTGGTCTCGACTGGCTTAGTCGCAGGTGTATAATGTGATTGCATTACTCTTAAGTGGACGAGTACAGTCATGAGCATGTTTGGAAGGGACATCTGAATGTCTTGGTTTCTTCTCTTCAGTCAGTAAAGTATATGTTGATAAATTTATATTTAATTGTTGGATTGTAAAACATACTGATGGATTCATGAATTGTTAGGATATTCATTTTGTTGAATATAATGGCCTGTTGGATGTTGTTGTCCTTGGGATTTAGATGGATAGTTGTTTTGGATACATTTGTTCTTCTTGGTCACTAATATTTATGATGAAATATCTGAAAAGTATCTAGGACTATTTAGTAACTATAATATGAGTTATGCGTTTATAGTCATGTTTGTATTACAAGAGCATAGTCTGAAATATGTTTACATGTTTGGTGAAATGATTTCATTTAAACAGGTTGTTTAATGAAAACAATTGGTGGATTGCAATTGTTTTAAGAGTTAGTGCTTATCATGCTCAGTTCATCGAACTGACCCATGTTGACAATTTTTGCAGATGGTTTCCGTAAGTGGTAAAAGCACGCAGATCTGATAGGATGTTCAGATTGTTTAATTTGGTTTTATATTACAACTTGATTATCTGAATGTACTACTAGAAGAAAGATGTTATTTTGCTATTGAGTATTGTATCAAGTATCTGAATGCATAAAAAATGTATTTGATTAGCTTGAAAGGAATGAAAAGAGATATTTGTTACTTATGTGTTTGTATTCGTATCTTGATGGTTTGACCTTCTTCAGTTCGAATGATCTTGAGAGCATTATTATTATTGTATAAAGTGGAGACTTTTGTGATTATCTAAGTAAACTTGCAAGATTATGTGATTTGAATACTTATGATTGTTTAGTAGTTCTAGTATGTTCTATCTAAAGCTAAATTGGAATTTAGATCACTTTGTCTTTCTGGAAGCTAGGGTTAAAATAAACCTGAGCAGGAAGCTAAACGAGCTGAATAAATTATTACTTCCTAGTCTTGATCTAAGTCAAGACAACGTTTAATTGGATTCTTAATCACTATATCTCGATACTAATAAGTAAGATATAAATTCAGTTATGAGAACCGATATAAACCTAAAAAGGGTTTAGTTAGCAATCTCATGTGAAGGTTGAGGTTATTGTCCAATTTTGTTGATTTAGAATTATGTATATTCTATGAACTCCTTGAAGGGACCTCAAGTCTTAATAACTTCTCTTGTGTAATGGGTTTTACTTTGAAAGGTAATTCTAAGGTGAGGAACCTAGGGATTGGGAAAGACTAACCTTAAGGGAGAGTCTTGTAGTATAATTTTAACTCAACGTATGTAACACTTATTAATAAGTAGATCTTTTCGAGGTGGATTTAAAGGTTGACGGCACAAGTCAACTGCAGGGTTGTACCTTCAAGAAGATTAGGATCTTCTTGAAGATACAACAATGCAGGTGACTTATGACGACACCCTTTGCATTGATCGTTAAGATTTACACCTTAAACTCGAACAAGTTACTCTGGGACTGATTAGGAATGTGGTCACGTTATAAGGCTGCCCTAGGAGACTCGGGGTATCTTGACACCTTGGGATTAACTAGGGTTGACCCGGTATGTCGCCGTATCCCTAGTCCTGGGAGCATCCCTATAACGTTGTCATCTTACTAATCCATTCTTGAGTGAATAACTTTGGACGGGAGAGTCGACGTAAGTCGATAAGACATTCTACATAACATAGGAATGGGGTGAAGGACGCATTCTAGATTGATGAGTATGCGTCAAGGAATACGAAACATAAGTGGTATGTTTCAAATCTTTGGCCAAAGTATCGCAAGTCTGCTGCGATTGCGTTGTCCTAAGTCACCTAGTCTAAGGAATGAGATGTCGATGAATAATGGTAACAATTATTCGAGATAGGTTCCTTGACAGAGCATTCGAATCCCGAATAGGGAAGAGAACCGCAAGAGTGATGTGTTAAATAAAATGCCAACTCTTAATACTCATGAATAGATCGGTAGATTACCGAGTCATGGAATGAATAGATCGGAGGTACTCCAAGTCATTACAGCTGCATATGGTTATCTTTTATGAGAATGGTTGTTTTGATTTTTGAGTTCTAAATTATGTATTTAGAACCAGGAAGCATTTGTCAAAAAAAAAATTTACTTGTTCTAATCTAGAAAAATGAGGATGTTACATCTTGGTATCAGAGCTGAAGGTTGCAGCTCTTGGACCTATTGTGTCCATAATCTGATAAAAACTTGAATTTTCTTGTAATGAGAAAATGGTTAGAACAAGGAGGAACGTTGTGAATAATGCTCCACCTGAAGGAGGGGTGGCAACAACCCAAAAACTTGATGAGATCCTTGCTGCGCTATTGGACGCAAGAGATCGTTTAGCTGTACTTGAACAGCAGGTGATGGGAAATGAGGTGGATGAAGAAGCTGGTAATAACAATCAGCAACCTCCTAAGGACAACCCCAATTTGGTTGTTGATATTAATGCTGGAAATGCACTGTCCAACCGAAAACAAAAGGCCGAGTTGGCGTGAGAACTCACTAATGATATAAAAAGGATAAGCTCGCCTAAGTATGATGGCACCACATTAGGTGATGGAGCTGAGAACTGGCTCAGTGAAATGGAGAAGTACTTTGCAATAAGAAACTTCTCAGAGGAAACCAAAGCTATTTGGGGAGCCTATCAGCTTTCCCACGAAGCATCTTCGTGGTGGGATAGCCGTAAAGCAGAGCTAAATATTGATGAGACCAATATTACTTGGGATCAATTTAAGGGCTATTTTAGGCAACGATGGCTGCCACAACTTTTCTATGATCAGAAAATGATAGAATTCCAGAACTTAGCTCAAGGGAAGCTAACGGTAACTGAATACTGGGAGTGGTTTACAAAACTCCTCAAGTATGTACCACAGTATCAAATTGACGAGAAGTTCAGAATACGGAAATTCATCATGGGATTGAATCCCGTGATAGGGGGAGAGGTCGATGTTCACAGTCCAACCACTATGGAAGGAGTTGTTGAAAAGGCCATAAGACAAGAACAGAAATTAAAGGCTATTTCTGCTCATAAAGAGGAAGTGCGGAAGAAGATTGCAAACCCTTCTTCAACCTCTCTTGCACCCAAAAAGGGACCATGGAAAATTTTTGGAAACAAAAGTAAGTTTCCAGGGGATAATAGTAAGAAAGCAGTAGCAAATAAGCCTACTAGAAATGTAAGGGATAATTTTGCCAAAAATTATAACAATGGGCAGAAGCCCTATGGAGGACAACGTGATAATTACAAGGCTGGAGGCAATTTTGAGCCTAAAAAGGGACCTGTAGGAGGCTGCTACAATTGTGGCAAAGACCACTATGGAAATCAGTACCCTTTGAAGAAGGATGATCATAATCAACAACATAAGATACATGCTATAGTAGCAGACAAGCAAGCTGAAAAGCAAGTGACACCTATAGAAGTTAGGGTAAGTTATTTGGCATACCATCAGCGCACTATTCTTTTTGATACGAGAGCTACTAAATGTTTCATTTCTAATAAAGTTGCTTCTAAAATTAAGAGAAAAGCTGGAAAAATGGATAAATCTTGGGTATGCGGTATGGTAATAACTCTATTCATACGGTGAGTATGTGTCTTTTTAGGGCGAGTCCTTGACTTACCTAACTTTTCCACGGAAGTTGACCTCTATGTTACACCTTTGGGATCATATGACATTGTCATCGGTGTCAATTGGTTAGCTGACCATAAAGTAAAAGTAGACTGCTATGAAAAGAATATAAGATGTTTAGATGATCGGCTGAAATCAGCAGAGATTCAAGGTGTGAAACGGGAAATTTTAGTAAGAAAACTGTCAGCTATGCAGCTTAAAAAGGCTAAAAACAAAGGATGTACCCTTTATGCAGTAAAGATATCTGAATTTTCAGAAGAAGATGGTGATTCCATGAAACGATTTCCTCTGCTACAAAGTTTCAGGGATGTTTTTCCGAGGAATTACCAGGGTTACCACCCAAGAGGGAATTTGACTTCACCATCGAAATCAAACTAGGAACGGAACCTATTTCCAAAGCACCTTATCGGATGACTACTACAAAGTTAGTCGAGCTTAAGGCACAATTGTAAGAACTTTTGTCTAAAGGTTTGATTAGACCAAGTGTTTCACCTTGGGGAGCGCCTGTAATATTTGTGAAAAAGAAGGATGGAACACTTAAGTCATTTGTATTGATTATCGGATGTTGAATAAAGCAACAATCAAGAACAGATACCCACTTCTAAGGATTGACGATCTATTTGATCAGATGCGTGGGGTAGCGGTCTATTCTAAGATAGATCTTTGATCTGGTTATCATCAGTTAAGGATTAGAGAAGAAGATATTCATAAAACAGCTTTCCGAACAAGGTACGGACATTATGAATTCACGGTTCTACCCTTTGGATTAACTAATGCACCCGTAGCTTTTATGAACTTAATGAATAATATTTTTCAAGAATATTTGGACAAGTTTGTACTTGTATTCTTGGACGATATTCTCATTTATTCTAAAAGCGTTGAGGAGCACAATGAGCATTTGAAGATAGTTTTGGGAATTTTGAGAAAAGAAAGTTGTATGGTAAGTTATCCAAATATTCTTTCTTTGATTCAAGTTCACTATTTGGGTCGTGTCATTAGTAAAGAAGGAATTGCTGTAGATCCTTCAAAAATAGTGGCAATAAGCGAGTGGCTGCACTGCACTAAAGAATGTGCACGAAGAAGTAAGAAACTTCATGGGTCTTCTTGGTTATTATAGAAAATTTGTTAAGGATTTTTCTAAAGTGGTTTATGATAACTTCATTGTAGAAAAAGGATAAGAAATTTATTTGGAATGATAAGTGCGAAGCGGCTTTCAAAAGTCTGAAAATCCAGTTGACTTTTGCACCTATATTAGCTGTACCAGACCCTAATGGGAGCTTTATTGTTGTAACGGATGCTTTTGGGGAAGGCCTTGGAGGTGTTTTGTTACAAAATGATCAAGTCATAGCATATGAAAGTAGAAAACTTAAGTTACATGAGCTGAATTATGCTCCTCATGATTTGGAGCTTGCTGCCATTGTTCATGCACTTCAAGTCTGGAGACACTATTTACTTGGGAAACCTTTTGAGTTGAAAACTGATCACTTAGGACTGAAATATATTTTCACTCAGCCTAATCTAAATGCCAGATAGAGAAGGTGGTTAGAATTTTTATCACAATATGATTTTGATATTAGCTATATCAAAGGGAAGGAGAATAGAGTAGCAGATGCTCTAAGTCGTAGGAGGCACATTTCTGCTCTTATAACATTAAGAACTCAGTTTAAGGATGAGGTAAAAAGTGCCTCAGAATCTGATATTTACTTTCAGCAAGTAAAAGCAGTGCTTGCTGCAGAACCTAATGATGAAAGGTATAAGGGCTTTCATTTTGATAATGAAGGAATCTTACGTTATGAAAACAGGGTATACGTACCTATGCTGAATGATTTGAGAAAGAAGTTGTTAGTTGAATTTCATAATTCGCCTTTCTCTAGACACCCGGGTATCACAAAAATGCTTGCTGATCTGAAACAACAATACTTTTGGAAAGGTATGAAAAAGGATGTCAGTGAATTTGTAACTCATTATGCTGGAATGTCGGTGGGTTAAGGCGAACATATGCACCTATTTGGATCATTTATCCTATATCCTCATAGCATACCGCAGTACAAATGGCAAGTAATAAGCATGGACTTTGTACAAGGGTTACCTATGTCCAGGAATAAACATGATGTTATCCTGGTAGTTGTTGATAAACTAACTAAGGTAGCTCATTTCATTGCTGGAAATCTAAAGGATGATTCACCAGTGCTAGGCCAAAAGATTCGTACACAAAATTTTCAGATTGCATGGTGTACCAGAATTGATTATATCTGACAGGGATCCTAGAATGACATCAAGGTTTTGGCAAACGCTTAATACAACTCTTGGAACGAAACTAAACTTCAGTTCTGCATATCATCCGGAAACGGATGGACAAACTAAGAGAGTAAATCAGGTGTTGGAGGACATGTTGCAAATGTATTATATGGATCAACAGTATAAATGGGAAGAGTATCTTCCATTAGTTGAATTTGCATACAACAACACTTATCACTCATCTCTTAAAATGGCACCATTTGAAGCACTTTATGGAAGGAAGTGTAGACCCCCTGTTAGCTGGGATAGTGTTGAGGATAGAGTGGTAATTGGACTAGAGATCCTCACTAAAATGGAACAGCAAGTTAAGCTGATTCGTGCACGATTAAAGGAAGCAGCGGATAGGCAGAAGAGCTATGCTGACCTTAAGTGGGTTAATCGAAGGTTTGAGCTTGGTGAGAAGGTTTTTCTTCGTGTTAAACCCAAAAAGAGTTCTATAACTTTTGGCAAGGCTGCCAAGTTGTCACCTCGTTACGTGGGACCTTTCGAAATTGTCGAAATAATCAATCTTGTAGCTTATCGATTAGCATTACCACCTGCTTTATCTCGCATGCATGATGTTTTCCATATTTCTTTGCTTAAGAAATACGTTTCAGATCTGTCACATGTTTTAAATTGGAATTCCTTGCAGGTCCAAGACCCAGGAATAATCGTGGTTAAACCCACACGAGTGCTGGAAACTCACCAATTGCATTTGAGAAATCATGAAATACAACAATGTAAGGTCCAGTGGGACCAGTTTAACGAAGAAAGTGCAACTTGGGAAAATCTGGAAGAGATGAAAATTGCTTTTCCTTTTCTTTTTCAACAGAATGAAATCTGTTGACAAAACATTTCTTTTATGAACTTATCTTTTTCAAGTTTATATGAAAGCCAGATGGAGGCAAACATTATTCAGGCTGAATAAAATGTGTTGTGACATTGATTTCTGGAACTATTCAAGTTGGAAATAGTCGCATTGTTTTGTGAACTAATAAATTGGTTGACCTGAAGGTTAATCGAATATGTAATCATTGGGATGATGAATCTTTTAGGAGGGAAGCATGTAACACTCTGAACTATTGTTACTTCCTCCTGAGCATTCAAGTGTTGATATATGATTTCTTCTGTAAAAGGATGTGTTCCTTTGATTGTGAAGTCATGCTTGATATGTACTGTATCTTCTTTGTAATTGAAGATCTTTGACTGAGTCGGAATATGATTGGACTCTTTTATTTCTTTCATTTTGCACCTGAGTTTAATTTGATCTCGGAATGAATTGTGGATATATCCATCTATAAGACTTAGCCTTGGATCAGTGGCATTGATCCAAGAGATGCTTTAAGTTTATTCGGGATGAACAAAAATTATAGACCTTACGTAGGTTGCAAGGTTTGAATGCGTTGAATAAGCTATTCTCGGAGTCTAACTCAGGCTGATCGTGTTAAATGAATTGGTTCCCGATATCGTAATATCAGGAAGGTCTTGATCGTGGGCCAGGTAATAAATTCAGATACATTTATTCAACTAGCTTATTGGCAGTGCTGGAATGAATCCTTTTCGTGAATGTATATCTGTAGGTTCTTATTCTGAACATTCTAAATGTTAGACCTAAACTGGATTTATTAAGGTTAATAACCTATGGGTTAGATTAGTGCTAATCTAACCTCGGCCTAAACTATAAACTAAATGTTCTAAGGTTAGTGACCTAGCGCTAAGGAGGTTAGACTAAGTATCATCTTAAATCCTAACCTATGTTTCTAACCTAACAAATGTTAGTGGAGGAAGGGGACCTATGAAGGGGTGTGAGCCATGGGCGGTAGTTTCTATGGCATTAAATGGGATGGATAAGTATGGAGGACAAGGAATTAGCGGAGGTTTCAAACGGCTAGTGAAAGCCAACGTGGCAGAGTCGCCAAGTCTAGAAATGGTCTTTGAATTGTTTTTATCCATCACCAACTATGGTGGTCGGTGGCAATGGAGATTGAGTGGGAATTTTGGAGTTAATACAATTAATGAACTCGGTCTTCGAGCTCGGATTTCTCGGGAAGACATGTAAAATGGAAAACTGGTAGTTTGTTTGGTTTTTCACGTGCTCGGTTTTCTCTGTTTGATCACGGTTCTTCGCACTTTTGATCTACTTGGTGTTTCATGGCAAATATGAGAGTAACTAGCTCTTTTCTCTATCAAGGAAAGTTTATAAGGCATGGAAATAACAAATTATTGTTGTTGAATCTAACGTGGAAAAAGAGGAGAAGGCTTGAGCTCTTTCAGTGGTCTTCTTCGGATTTTTAAGCAACATTACCAGGCATGTTAGGCCCTAACTTTTAAAAATCTTTCTTTCTTTCAAATGATTTCATTAGAACAACTCTGTTCAGATGATTTTTGGGATCAGTTGGTTTTTATGGTAGCTTTGTGTGAATTAGTTGCTTTGTATCTTCTTACTGGCTCAATTTTTCAAGTGAACCCTTGATGGGTGTGCATTTTGTTTCGAACGGATGTACTATCTTGCTGTGTTTTGCATTCCGGTTAGATTTTGTAGAAATGTTGCAAGGAAAATATATGAATTCAGCTCTGTAGGAGTCCATGAATTGTTTTCTTGTTTGATTCAGACTTCAGTCGATACCTTGCTGTTTCCACTTGTTGAAAATGATACTGTTGGATTTCTTGAATGTACAGTATATACGACTTCTTTAAAAGTTTTGTCGTGAGTAATATATGTTATGGTTGCTGAATCTTGTTGGATCTTGCTATAATACTTAAGTTACTTCTGATTGGATAACTTGCTTTGTGTTTATAGTATTTGAATGCGACTTTGTAGAAGTTTTCCCCCTTGTGTTGCAATTATGGGATTTAATCCGTTGATAGTTTGCAATATATTTATATATATACGAAATGACTCTGTGGAGTCCTTGGAATGTTTCGTATATTTTGGACTTCTGTAGAAGTCATAAATGTGAATACTATTAGTTTGATTCAGTTGGAGTCCTTGAGGGGTAACTGGTAATACGACTTCTGTTGCCTTGTTATGAATACTTTCGCTTAGCAATGAATTTCGTGGTACAGACTCAGTTGGAGTTCTTTTTATGTTTCGTCTTCTGCTTAAGCTTAGAGCGAATACTGTTGTTATGGATTCAGTTGAAGTCCTTGATATGAAACCAGTGTTTCTACTTCTGTATAAGCCTGGTTGTGAATACTTATTGTTATTGGCTCTGTTGGAATCCTTAATATATATATATCTTGTATCTTTCTACTTCTGTAGAAGTTTATTTGAAGAATACCACATGGGTAAGACTCCTTTTTAATCTTGGAGGCGTATATTATGTTTTCTCTTCTGAATAATCTCAGTTGTGAATACTGTTGTTATGGAATCAGTTGGAATCCTTGATATGTAACTGGTGTTTCTACTTCTGTGTAAGCCCAGTTGTGATTACGGTCGATATTGACTCAGTGAGAGTCCTTGAAAGGTATCTAGTATTTTAAACTTCTGTCAAGCTTGGTTATGAATGCTGTTGTTTTATTATGAATACTAAATGATATCGACTTCGATGGAGTCACTGAAAAGTAATTTATGTTGTAACTTCTATAGAAGTTTTTGCTGTGAGTACTTTTAGGATCCTTGATTTGTTGTCATATGAATTCAACTTCAATTTAAACCTTTAATATAAGTATTGGTTGAATTTGCACTGTTGGAGCCCATGATATGTTGTTTGTTGGCTTGATTCTTGATTTTTGTCCTTCTTTGTGTTTTAGTAGGGATTAGATGGAACTATATGTTGATGAGTGTTTCGACTCAGTGGGATTGTTCTTGTGTTTGAGCATGATTACGTCTTCTGTTAGCGTGAATATCTAGTCGTGTGCTCGACTAAAGTAAAGAGATATTAACTATACCTTGACAAGTGATGGCGTTGGATATTTTCTCGTTTGTTGAATAATATGGAAGGTTATGTGGAGTCTATTTGATGGATTATTCATCACTGCCTTGTCACGAGAGCTACTGTGTTGTTCAAAGATGAGTTACTGAGGAAATTTTTATATGTGTATTTTGACGAATCAGTAGTTCTTCCTGTGGTCTCGACTGGCTTAGTCACAGGTGTATAATGTGATTGCATTACTCTTAAGTGGATGGTACAGTCATGAGCACATTTGGAAGGGACATCTGAATGTCTCGGTTTCTTATCTTCTGTTGTAAAGTATATGTTGATAAATTTATATTTAATTGTTGGATTGTAACACATACCGATGGATTCATGAATTGTTAGGATATTCATTTTGTTGAATATAATGGCTTTGTTGGATGTTGCTTGTCCTTGGGATTCAGATGGATAGTTGTTTTGGATACATTTGTTCTTCTTGGTCACTAATATTTATGATGAAATATCTGAAAAGTATCTAGGACTATTTAGTAACTATAATATGAGTTACGCGTTTATAGTCATGTTTGTATTACAAGAGCATAGTCTGAAATATGTTTACATGTTTGGTGAAATGATTTCATTTAAATAGGTTGTTTAATGAAAACAATTGGTGGATTGCAATTGTTTTAAGAGTTAGTGCTTATCATGCTCAGTTCATCGAACTGACCCGTGTTGACAATTTTTGCAGATGGTTGCCGTAAGTGGTAAAAGCACGCAGATCTGATAGGATGTTCAGATTGTTTAATTTGGTTTTATGATGAATTACAGCTTGATTCTCTGAATGTACTACTAGAAGAAAGATGTTCTTTTGCTATTGAGTATTGTATCAAGTATGCTGAATGCATAAAATGTATTTGATTAGCTTGAAAGGAATGAAAAGAGATATTTGTTACTTATGTGTTTGTATTCGTATCTTGATGGTTTGACCTTCTTCGGTTCGAATGATCTTGAGAGCATTATTATTATTGTATAAAGTGGAGACTTTTGTGATTATCTAAGTAAGCTTGCAAGATTATGTGACTGAATACTTATGATTGTTTAGTAGTTCTAGTATGTTCTATCTAAAGCTAAATTGGAATTTAGATCACTGTCTTTCTGGAAGCTAGGGTTAAAATAAACCTGAAGCAGAAGCTAAACGAGCTGAATAAATTATTACTTCCTAGTCTTGATCTAAGTCAAGACAACATTTAATTGGATTCTTAATCACTATATCTCGATACTAATAAGTAAGATATAAATTCAGTTATGAGAACTGATATAAACCTAAAAAGGGTTTGGTTAGCAATCTCATGTGAAGGTTGAGGGTTATTGTCCAATTTCGTTGATTTAGAATTATGTATATTCTATGAACTCCTTGAAGGGACCTCTAGTCTTAATAACTTCTCTTGTGTAATGGGTTTTACTTTGAAAGGTAATTCTAAGGTGAGGAACCCAGGGATTGGGAAAGACTAACCTTAAGGGAGCGTCTTATAGTATAATTTTAACTCAACGTATGTAACACTTATTAATAAGTAGATCTTTTCGAGGTGGATTTAAAGGTTGACGGCACAAGTCAACTGCAGGGTTGTACCTTCGAGAAGATTAGGATCTTCTCGAAGATACAACAATGCAGGTGACTTATGACGACACCCTTTGCATTGATCGTTAAGATTTACACCTTAAACTCGAACAAGTTACTCTGGGACTGATTAGGAATGTGGTCACATTATAAGGCTGCCCTAGGAGACTCGGGGTATCTTGACACACTGGATTAACTAGGGTTGACCCAGTATGTCAGCGTATCCCTAGTCCTCGGGAGCATCCCTATAACGTTGTCATCTTACTAATCCGTTCCTGAGTGAATAACTTGGGATAGGAGAGTCTGACAGAAGTCAGTATAAGACATTCTACATAACATAGGAATGGGGTGAAGGACGTATTCCAGATTGACGAGTATGCCATCAAGGAATATGAGACATAAGTGGTATGTTTCAAATCTTTGGCCAAAGTATCGCAAAGTTTGTTGATTGCGTTGTCCTAAGTTACCTAGTCTAAGGGATGAGATGCCAATGAATAATGGTAACAATTATTCGAGATAGGTTCCTTGGGCAGAGCATTCTCAATCCCGAATAGGGAAGAGAACTGAAAGAGTGATGTGTTAAATAAAATGCCAACTCTTAATACTCATGAATAGATTGGTAGATTACCGAGTCATGGAATGAATAGATCGGAGGTACTTCGAGTCATTACAGCTGCATATGGTTATCTATTATGAGAATGGTTGTTTTGATTTGTGAGTTCTAAATTATGTATTTAGAACCAGGAAGCATTTGTCAAAAAAAAAAAATACTTGTTCTAATGTATAAAAATGAGGATGTTACATCAACTTAATCTATTTCGATGATTCATCTCATTTCTTGCAAGAAATTAAGAAGGAACATCTTGTTAATTACGCACCTAATCATTTGAAAGAAGTTGAAACAATGTATATCATGATTTGATCACCTTTATTTAACACTAACCACTCGAAGTATTCATTGCAACAGGTTCATACAAAAGTAATTTAAACAGAAGGAATGAATTACTACCACTTGCAAGTTCACCTGCCAATCTGTCCTTCATCTCATTATACTTGATTTTCAATCCGCAACAAGTATGCAAGGAAATAAATACTGAATTACTTTGCAATTAAAAATAACAAACAGTAAGTTTAAAACAAGATCTTAACATGCTGTAAAATGAAAGGAGTCTTCCAGATTAGGATCCCACCTCCTACTATTCCTTTCAACTTAATATAACAGTCCTGTCATCTCATAACCTTACTGTTTGAGTTCCTTATAGAATTCTAAAGAAGAGCACACTAACATTAAAAAAGAGTATTAAAACTTTCTTATTTTTAAAACCCTTTCAAAATTTTCCTTTTCAGCTCAGAGAGAGAAAACAGAGAAGATCAAAACACTATTGTAATCGAGTTCAGAATGATATCAACTTCCATGAAGTAATAAACATTCATTAGTCCAATCAAAGAAGGAGAAGACGAGTAGTTCTAACACCTAAGTTCACCCATTAGCTTGGGTCAGGTAGAACCATCTTATTGGTTTTCCAATAGATCCCTACGGGATCTACAACTATACATCCAATAAAACCAAAATCAACATTTGACATAGACACATTACATCCTATTGAACTCAATACAAACCTGATCCAAAGGAACAAGATACTTTCCTTCCTATGCTCGAACCATTCGAGATTAAAATCAAGTTAGGTTACCTTAATGTTTTCCCTTGATTACATGGTAATCCAATATTAATCTAATCGGACCAATTCATCATTGAGTGACATTTTGTTACAAAACACTAAACAAGTTTGGATATTCGGTATTTAAAACGTATTCAAATCCTATTTTCAAAACACCTAAGGTCGAAATGTTCCTACCATTATAATGAATATATAATAGCATTCAAATTAAAAACAGTCTTCCATAAGCTTCAACCCATTTCAATTCTAATGTCAATTTCTAAGTATGTTTAAAAACCCAAAATTGATAAACACAATTTCTTGTTACAACTCTTCCAAGATCAACCAAGAATTTGTAAGAAGAACATGAAGTCCATTCAACGACTAATATTTCAATATAACTCGTATTTCCAACATTCATGGTTAAAGCAACTAAACCATACACTATATTACTCATGATACTTGCAAAATTAAAAAGCAAATAAACCCTTGCACAAGAGGTGATACAGATTTAATCATTCAATAATTCCAAAACACACAACCTATATCAGTCAAGTTTTTACCGAGTATACCAACAACCCATCCACAAAATCATTTACCAATTTTCTTGAACATGAACTTGTTACAGTCAGAGTTTCTCATGGCGAAGCAAACAATCTAATAATCCATTCATAGCCAAAGAAAAGAGATTACCACAACATTAAAAACATGTAGTCTTTAAAAACGTTTCCTTCCATGGAACAAGTTTTTAATCTAGTAAATCAGTCAGATAAGAGCTTTTAGTAGTCGTTAGTTGTTTACCCAAATGGGTATGAAAACACAACTGTTCACAAAACCAGATTGACAAATACAACTAGGCTTAACAACAATAAGGGTTATGAGAAATCAAACACATTCACCAATTTCATCACCAAAAATAAACCTTACGGAGTCTGGTACAGTTTAATTATTTTCAAATTCACAGTGAAGAAAGGTAATGCGACAGTTCCAACCAAATAAAGAACTTCATGTTTAACCACAGTAAAGGAAAAAGAACAATGAAAACAAGTTTCCTTAAGAACCAAAACTTCCACATTTAACCCAGAACCCAAGTTTACATAAAACCCATAAATCATCGTTACCAGCCAAGCCAAAAATGCATATAAATCATCAGAACAGAGTTGTTTTAATGAAAACATTTAAAGGAAAGCAAGATTTTAACAATTAGGGCCTATCATGCCTGATAGTGTCACTAAAAAGTCGAAGAAGACCTCTGGATGAGTTCACCCTTTCTCTTCCTTTCCACGAAAGATTAAACAACAAAATATTGCTTCCTCCATGCCTTATATATTCCCCACGACATAGAAGTAAATTTGAAACTTTCAAAATTTCCATGCAATGAAGAGTAAACTGTTAGTTCGAAAAACCAGTGCTCATGCAGAGTGAAAAACGGAAGGCATAACAAAAGAAACAACCAAATAAAATTCCTTTTACATGTCTCTCATTGTAGTCCGGCTCGAGGAGCCATGTAATTTAATTACATTAAATTCCTTTCTCCCACCCATTTTCCATTGCCACCGCTCACCAAAGTTGGCGAGCTCCATATTAAAATAAACAAGAGTTTTCATTTTAGAGATGATACCACGTAAGCCCCCTCACTTACCAAATTAACCTCTACTAACCTTGGCAGTACTCCCTATCCTCTCATCCTTATCCTTACCTTAAATGCCATAGAAACCACCGCCCAAAACTTGCGACCCCTTAGGTTCCTTTTCATACTAGTTTAGGATAGGTTAGTGACTTAGGTTAGATAATAGCTAAATTTAATCTTAGTACCTTAGGATATAACATTAGTCACCCACCTTAGTATTAGGTTTAGATAACCCTTAGGTAATATCAAGTATATAGTTTAGGACTAGGTTAGATTAACTAACCTTTGCAATAATAGGTTATAGTTTAGGTTTAAAACTAATAACCTTTCAGATTCTAGCTTAGGTCCACTAGATAGGCTTAATTAGTATTCAGAATTCAAACAGAATATAACGTTCCCGAGATCATATTCTGGATTTGCATCCATAAATTAGCTTTAGATGGAAAACTTACATATCTTACGACTTAAGGTCCGGTCCTTTCGAGATGCTAATAAACCATATTTCGATTACAATGATCTACCAAGATGATTTTCCAGAACCCAACAAAACTTTCCTCAATGGAAATATTTTTATATGAAGGAGGTTTAAAAGAACTTGTACATTCTAAGTTCAGTTAGACTTAATAATTCATGAAATGTCAATACATAACTATTCATCCCAAATATAATTAAAACATTCCTTAGATCAATGCAATTGATCCAAGGATGAGTCATAGAGATAGATAAGTCTACAATCTCCCAGAAATTAGATTGCACTCATATGCGCGGGATGAAAGAAAAAGAGTCTAAGCATATTTCGGTTCAATCAAAGATCTTAAGAGCAGAAAAGACATAACCAAATCAAGCATGAATTCCCGAAACCAAAAGAACATATCCTCATATGGGAAAATCACATATCAACACTTGAATGCAAAGGAGAAAGTAACAACAATTCAAGGTGTTTTCTTTACTGTATGAATCATCTCCATGTGCTTCTTGTTATTTCTCTCACCTACATACAATGAGATGATAAATCCTAAGTTCATAAGAATGTGGTTAGTTCTTTTTTTTCTTGCATTTTATTATCTGTTCTAAGATGATGCATTCTCACAAAACTCACATAAAGGAGAGACTCGGCACCCGCACGTGCCTCGGTGAGTGCCCAGTGCCCATTGGGTGATAGGCCGATGCACATGGGATTTTCCTATTCATGAAGGGTACAAAAATGACTACATCTTGGTTCTATTGTCAGGGACCCACTTTTCAAAGTTGTTGTGAGAAATGGCATGCATCTTTGTCTCAGTGTCTTTGTGTGATGACAGAATGATTCACCTTAGAAAGTGTTGAAACATGGTTCAAGAGCACGAGGGTGATTACTCAAATATTCAACACTAGACCTAAGTTCAATACTCGTAGATGGGAAGAAGATAGCCTATACCTTGAGCTATATGCCAAATTATTTTACTACTTCATAGTAGAACTATATGAATGGCTTTTGGCATACGCATCCAAATCAAGATGGTACTGTAGATCGCTTGTATAAACCCAAAATGACTATTAGAGGCTACGGGATGTAGATTTGACTTGGACACTTGTTGTTTATCATTGGTGGAAGGGAGTGCTAGCTAGTTACATTTTAGAATACACCATTTTGATGTATTCTTGCCTAGAAGTTGCTGAGTTCAAGTTTCTGAGGGATCCTAGAGGATCATTTTTGCATGTTATTCCTTTGGCTATGAAGATCTTGGTCATTAATTTGAGTTTAGAAGCATTTCCCATGGCTGGATAAAGCTTCTTTAAGCATTGGGAGAGGAAGCTAGGGTGGAGGAAGATGGTGGAAATTGTGGTTGAAAAGGAAAGGGAGGAGAGATGACTCAATTATAGTGAAGCTCATGAAAGGGAGATGACTAGACAATGTGAGGTTGCAAGTGTGATGGATCTATGGAGAAATAAATTATGGGAAGGAGTTAAAGTTCATGTGAAGGATGTGGAGCCTAAGTATTTTGTGTTGCCCCATCTTGGAAAGCTTGGGAGAGAGGCTTCTTCAACTTCCGATGAGATTTCATCACATGGAGAGAGAAGAGTTGTCGGTGCACATATGAACCCACTTGGTGACCAAACCCCGTGTTTGGTTTTCTAAATAAAGGGATAAGTATTTTTAACCTAGTTGGTATCAATGGGAGTAACCAATCAGTGCCTGGAGATATAATTTTTCATTTGGAACATCCATGGTTGCAAGCCATTCCTATATTTGGAGGAATCTTCAAACAAGGTGCAAGTACGCAAGCTTTGGGTATCGTGTCTAGGAGTGGAATGGGACATATAATTAGTAGTGGGACAATATTAAAAACCATCGGCGCATAATTCATTAGGACATTGGGAACACTAGGCGTGACTACTTATGGTCCTTTTTTGACTACGGGAGGTGGATCTCGGTGGGTTAGGAGGAACAGAACTGGTAGATCCGTGGATCTGGTGGAGGAGGAAATACCAAGGAAACTAGGACTCTAGACTAGGAGGAAAAGGACTGCAGAACCTCCCCAAGTGTTTTTGAGATGTCTTTGCATTTACTAGACTATAAGGGGTATTGAAGTTGTTGCAGAGCATGTTCACAAATTTGAGTTACTATGGCACATAAAGGGGATCACTACTCCAGAGAAAAAGGCAAGTCAGTTTGAAATAACGTTGCAAGGGTGCGCACATAGTTGGTATAGGAAGTATGAGCCCTATCAGACGGTGGTAGACTACACCACGTTGAAGAATGCCTTCTTAGCAGAGTTCCATATCCCAGAGTTTGAGTAGAAGAGCATCAGTGCTCAAGGAGATCCAATAGGGAATGATAGAGAGTGTGTGGGAGTATGATGCATGTTTCAAGACTCTCTTGTCAAAGCTATCCTATGAAATTCATCCTTCTCAACATGCTCAATGGTTTTTCAGAGGATTGATAACACCATTTAGAAGGGCTCTATTACATAATACTTTTAAAGACCCGCATGAGGCATTAGAAGCTACCCTATGCATTGAAGCTATTGGGAATGTTGATACAATTGTTAGTCCTTTTCAAGGCTCAAATTGTTGCAATGGCCAAGCAGTTGGAGAATTTATCTATAAACTTAGTGCATGAGGTATGTAGTGGGATTTGGTGTACAGATTGTGAAGTGGAGGGGCATGCAAAGGATAGTTTCCCTCATAATTTTTTACACACTCGCGATAGGTGTGAGATTTACCATGGGGATCATGATGCAAGTAGATGCCCTCTACTCCAACGATGTAATCTGTAAGAATGTTTCTTTCTATTGCAAGATCTGTACCTCTACGACCCATGATACCAAGGATTATAGACTAATTGATCAAATCGATTATGCTATTGATATAGATGTGTGCCAGACTAGCCTTAAAAATAGTTCAAAGGATGATGACCATTGTTATGAAGGGTGCGTAGATGGAGGAACGTGTGGAAGGGGATTTTGTGGGGAATTTCATGGTCATAGTAACCATGGTAGAGGACAAAGTGAGTTCCCATGAGTAACTTGTTATAATTATGGATCCACATAACATTATAAACACAAGTGTCCTGATCTGTTACAATTCTCATGGTGTAGAAAGAAACACAAGTACGAAGATTGTTCATAACTTTATGAGCATATAAACCAGCAACACCAGAAAGACAAGGGTGTTGGGATGGTAAGCATCAAGAAGGCCGATTCATAGTGGATGCCATGAGTGGCGTGTGAGTCGTGATAGAACATTTACTGGTGACGACATGGGCGAGAGGCCGCACACGCCAGGGAAATGCCAAGACCGAGGACACTAGTTTCAATAGTGAAGTAGTACATGGAAAGTATCTAGACCTTGATCACCAAAATGAAGTGTATCAAGAGACTATGGATGTCATTTAGAGTTTACAAGGAGAGATCTAGTGTCTAAAGGAGCAGTCCAGGTAGCAGGAGCAAAGAAGGAATGTTGAGGCTCCACAGAAGGACTTGGATGAAGTCAAAGAAGTGTGCAAAATGTTAAGGCAAGAGAATATAATTACCTTGCTAGGAGAGTGGCTAAGAGATAAGGTACCATGTGCTGGATTAGAGTGTGAAAGATAGGTCTTGCACACAAATCTTCCTCCTCACATCCTTGACTATGATAAGGAGATTACTTTAAATGTGGTTTTTATGGGTGGCTTCTGAGCAATATCCTCATCAACAAAGGATTAGAGGTCAATGTTCTTACCTTCGATGCTTGACATCAAATGGGGAGGCCCACATTACAACCATCTTTGAATGTGTTGTATATGGAAAAAAAGACTAAGGAAATTCCAATTAGAGTCCTCAAGGATGCAATTATCACCACTCTAGAAGCCAAGTTCGGTGGAGACTTAGAAGTCTTGGTGCTTACCATGACAAAAAAACTTTCTAGCGTTTCTTGGGCACTTATGGTGTTACAATAACAATGTTGACCTACGGTTTAACAAAGTGTATATCAGTTTTGAGAAAAGAAGAAAATGGTGGTCAATCCTTTGAAAATGGGAATTCGGTGCCCTATACTCAGCCCTTAGGAGAATAAGTCCCCGATAGAATCTATGTACGCTCCATCGAGATCTTTGAGATAAATCACCCCATGGAGGGATTTATTTAATTTGAAGATGCCCATCCATGAGTGATACCACTAGTGTAACATGTGACACTTGGGTGCATATGACTTATGATTTAATTGGGTGAAAGTTAAGAGGATCTGTGACAAGGGTTATAAAAGCACACTTAGTAAAGTGCCTATGAGGAAAGAAGTTGCCAAGTTACTCGGAGGGGCATATCCTAAAATTTTTTACGAGACATGGAAGCTCGGTGGAAAAATTATGGAAGAAGAGGAATTCTCGCTTATAACCTACTCAAAACTACACCTAGAATGGTGTGAGTTAACAATCACATTTTTTTAAGGTTCTCCACGAGCAACGCACCCACGGCTATACGAGACTACCATGGTAAAGATGTCATTTCATTTCATATCCAAGCATGTGAGGAGGCCTAGATGGGAAGTGTAGAAGAATTTCCACCTTCTTTATGGGTACATAAGTTATATTCCACCTTACAAGGTTGTGTGCATGCTTAGGAAGTTCATTCGAAATGCATCATCGAGATGGGTTATCGGCAAGAGTTGGTGGCTGATCTCATTCAAGGTTTCAAGTATAGGAGTACTAAACCATCAGTGGATAAGGCATTGCAAGTGATCAAGTGCCTTACAATGGGGGATAGAACAATGGAAAATGATAGGCTACTAGAATTGCTAGGTGAGCCTACTTTGGAGACACACCTCAAAGAATAAGAATCAGAGGAGGTACAGCTTGAGCGCGTGTGCATGGAAAAAGAAAAGGAAAAATGATCTATGTAATAGATGGAGAAGAGATGGAGACTTTGGATGTTAACCACTTAGAGGGTTTGTGTGAAGTCATAGACAACACTGATGAGTGAGCACACACCTACCATGAGCCCTTAAAAAAATAAGGTTAACATTG
Organism: Taxus wallichiana var. yunnanensis; assembly: GCA_018340775.1. Classification (NCBI taxonomy): domain Eukaryota; kingdom Viridiplantae; phylum Streptophyta; class Pinopsida; order Cupressales; family Taxaceae; genus Taxus; species Taxus wallichiana. The sequence goes on along the minus strand of CM031237.1, from coordinate 997,993,941 downwards.
GGATGGAGGAAGAACCTAAGGAAGCTATCATCGGTGACTATTGGTCGAAAAAAGGAGGTTTCAAAGATCATTGATCTGTTGCGTGAGTTCCCAGATTTGTTCCCTCATGGGTACCATGAACTCAAGGGAATTCACCATTCCTTAGGGAGATGAAGATCAAGTTGAAGGAAGGTGCGCACTCAATTTGGAAGAGGCCTTATTAGATGAATCCAAATTTGTGCATATGGGTTAAGGAAGAAATAGACAAAATCATAGCATATGGTATCGTTGAGGTAGTGGAAGAGTCAAAATGGTAAGTCCAATGGTTATCAGTATTAAGAAGGATGGAAGGATAAGAGATTGCATTGACTACAATAATTTGAATGTAGTGTGTGTCATCGATCCCTTCCCAACCCCCTTTACTGAAGAAATTTTGGAAGGAGTAGCTAGGCGTGAAGTCTACTCTTTCACGAATGGGTTCTCAAGGTACCACCAAGTCAGGATTGCAAAGGAAGACTAGAGAAAGAAAAATTTCACCACTAAATGGGGAAGTTTTTCCTATACGGTTATGCCTTTTGGATTAAATAATGTGCCTGCTATGTTCTCACACATTGTGGTACAAGCATTTTAGGACTTCATCCATAAGTTTCTTTAGGTTTACCTAGATGAATGGATTGTGTATAGATTGATCAAACACCATCGTGACAACTTAAGGCTGATGTTTGAAAGATTTCGTAGCTAAGGATATCCCTCAATATTAAGAAATGTGTCTTTGCTACTCCATTTAGAATCCTGTTAGGACACATTATATATAAAGAAGGATTATTAGTGGATCCCGCTAAAGTTACAGTTATTATAGGATTAGGGGAACATACTAGTCAAAGTGTAGTGCATAGATTCCTTGTACATACGGGGTATTACAGGAAGTTCATCAAGGGATATGCCAAGATCTCCGTGCCCTTAGAGGAATTGTTGAAACACAAGAGTGCCTTTCATTCGGAAGAGGCATAGCAGAAGGCATTTGACACTTTGAAGGATAGGCTTATCATGGCGCCCATATTACATTTTCCTTCTTGGGATAATCCTTTCCATGTACATGTTGATGCCTTAGGGACAACTATGGGAGTAGTGCTAGCACAACCTGGTGAGGGAATTATTTATCATCCCTTGTTCTTTGCAAGTAGAAATTTGACACCAGCAGTAGAACAAAATTACACAACTATTGAGTGTGAAGCATTATCTATTATCTATGCGCTGCATAAGTTTAGTTAGTATCTATTGGTGACACCATTTATATTCTACACGGTCCACATGACATTTACGCACTTGGTCAAAAAACCTATTCTGTAAGGGCACATATGTCGTTGGGTCCTTCTATTTCAAGAATTTGAGTTCACCATGGTTGTTAAACGAGGAAAAAAATTTAGGACCTGACCACTTATCAAGGATTAATTTAGGAGAGGATGCACAAAGAATTAAGGATACCATGCTAGATGTAAAACTATTTAGGTTGTGGCGTGCACCCTTAGACTTGGAAGATATCACATTTTTCTTAAAAACAAGTATCACGCTGAAAGGGATGAAGGCCCTAGAAAGAAATCGATTAGCAATATGCGGCACACCTTACACGTTGATTAATCGAGAATTGTATAAGTTATGTCATGATGAGGTTTTACATCGATGTGTATTTGAACATGAGTGCATAGAATTATAAAATAAGCACGTGGTGGGATTGTAGGAGGACACTATGTAGGAAATTCTACCGCAGAAGATTTTATTAGTAGGGGCTTTGGTGGGAAACCATCTACAAAGATTGTATTGAGTTTTGCAAGGCCTGTGACCATTGCTAGCACCTTGGTAAACTTGGAAAGAGAGATGAAATGCCTTTGTGACCAATAGCAATGATGAACCATTTGAGAAATGGGAAATCAACTTTGTAGGACCAATTGTGCCAGCCATGCGAAGGACTGGTTTGCGGTTTATCATCACTTCCACTGATTACTTGACACGGTGGGCAGAGGTAGCACCTATAAAGGATTGCACCATAGTGACAACTACTCAATTTTTATGGGAGAACATAATCAGCAGATATGGTTGTCCCTTAAGTTTAACAAGTGATAGGGGTACACACTTTCTCAATGAAACAATCAATATTTTGTTAGTAGAATTTATGGTGGCCCATCATAAGACTACCCCATATCACCCTAAATCAAATGGAACTATTGAGGCATTTAATAAGATACTAAGTCATACGTTAACTAAGATTTGTGAAGTTGGAAGACAAGATTGGGATGACTAGGTATCAACTGTTCTATGGGCATATAGGACAACCTACAAAAGGTTGAATGAGGCCACACCATTTCAATTGGTGTTTGGCATGGAGGCTATGTTACCCATGGAATTCATGTTACCATCATTACGTATAGTAGGTAGGAGGGTTAGCTGAAAACAAGTGTTGGAAGAAATAATTGATAAGTTGATGCAGTTAGACAAAAGGTGATCACTTGTTAGATGGATTCAAAAGATAGAAAAAGCAAGACAAAAAGCATGACATGATCATCATATCAAGAAAAATAATTTTGAGGTTGGGAAATTTGTGTTTTTATATGATTCCAAGTATTTGTGCCATCCAAGGAAACTTAAATTCCATTGGTTGGGACCTTACATCATCTCATACATTCTTGATTCAGGCGCTTGTCAGTTACAAGCATTGGATGGGATAAGGTTACCATGTCACTTCAATGGGAGTAGGTTAATCCCTATTATAAATAAGTCTTCTTGGTGTTTGTAAAAAGGCAGTGTTGCCCATTAGTCTAGAATTTCCCTTTATGATTTTTCTTTTCTTGTGTTTCCCTTTCTTGTTGGTTGTTCCTTTCTTTCTATTTCGTTTTGCACCTTGTGCACGGTAACCACATTATTTTTCTAAATTTGTGTATGCGTAGAGGACCACACATCTATTTTAGTGTGGGGTGGAGTGATACAAAGTATAGACCTATAATAAAAAATTGAACTGGCAGTGGAAGTTGTGGTAAATGGCCCGGTTGAAGGATAAAAAGTGTGTAGGGGTAATAAGCGCATAGAGAAGAGAAGGTGAACGAGAATGGTTGGTGTCAAAAAGTCTTTGTGAAAACCATGTATAAAAAGGATGAAGAGCGCAGGAACAACATGAGGTAGGTGAGGGAAAAAATTGGGTAAAGGATAGAAGAAGTGCCTTCGGCGTTGTGGACGCGTGTGCGTAAGAGTCTTCGGTAAGGTTGGAATTTTGCGCCACAAAAGGTTGAATTTTTTTTTCATGCAACATGTGGCATGTCGGTAAAAGTGCTTAAATACACATTCTTTGGAAAAATCCACATTTAATGTTAAATTACATTGGTAGGTGGTATAGCATTTAATGTTGGAAGGAAGAAAAAACTATAAATACAAGGTTAGGTAAATCATTTGTTACCTTGCATTTACGAAGAAGAAAAAGATCTTGTAAACTAGGGCATCCAGAGAGAGTTGTGTGAAGAAAGGAGAATCCAAGAAATCTAAAGTGTGTGACTAGGGTAGATCCACAAACTAGTGTGGGAGGAGTACACAGGCATGGGAAAAATTGTTGAGGAAGCACCATCTTGTGGAAGGATTTTTCCAATTAGGGTTTGGTAGCTAGGGCATGGAGTTAGAAGGATTTCTTCACAAGGTTGAGTTGTGGGATTGGATAGAGTGGTAGAGTAGAGCAAGGGGAAGAGGATTTAAGTGTTAACACCAACCAAAAGAATGACACCAAGGAAACCAACCGTTTCACCAAAGAAAAAAAAGGGCAAGGGCAAGGGAAAGTAAATCACTTCCATCGCAAGCACCAATGAAGAATGGTACGTGGAAATGCAGTACCCAGATGGGGTATTGCTAGGAAAAGAATGGGAGTCACACCTATGAAAGATGGCCATAAGTGATTATAATCATCACACAAGCACAACAAAGAAGGAAATGGCCTTGGAGTTGGTTCACCCAACCAACAATAGGATGCTAGATGGAATTCCCATTTATAACAATGAGGTAAAGGTCAAACTAGAGAACACAGGGCTGCTCTGAACTTTATGAGTTACCTTACTTTAGGAAGCCTATTTAATTGTATCAATGGTTGATGTTGCACATTCATGAATATCAATTTTACTTCATGGGGCACAAGATGTACATCACACTGCTGGGTTGATATCCAAGTTCATAGGCCTCAATTATGAAGGAGATAGCATTGATGATGATTTGAGTGACAAGGAATCCATAAAGAAGGTTGTAGCCGTGTATGACTACAATAAGGGTTTGAGATTCTTTGACATCTCGAGAGATCCTAGACCCATAGATGAGGATGGTCACGTACTTAGTCACCAAACTCAATGACCAAGAATAGTGGACACAAGTAAATAAGGCATAGTTGAATGTATGCCGAAATATATCGAAGGACCATCTATAACTTGTCTACTTTCATCGATGATGAAATCATAAGTAGTGTGTCGGATGGAGAGAAGATACTATTTGATAATGTACTCCTCACTATTGTGTTCTCAGAGATTAGAGAGATAGAAATTTTTTTTTGGGAGTATCCAAGACGATCCCTCACCCAAAAATAGGTTTGAAAAATATACTTGTGAAACCATGACGACCACTCACAAGGTGCACTTGGAGAAATAATACAAGTGAATGTGTGACACATTCAAGGCTGAGTGGAGGATCCTAGAGTAGTTACCCACACTTGTAAGTGGAGAGGTAGAGTTTGTAGTATACCAACACTTTTGCATTGACAAATTTATGATGATAGATGGGAACATTAAAATACCATTCTCCTTCACCACATTATACTTCCAAGCCGGAGTAAATCGGTTCAAGGAGGCCAAGAGACTAAGGTTCGACCTTAGTGAGGAAGATGTAGACCACCGCGATCTACGTTAGAAGCTAGTCTACTAAAAGAAGTGTGCGTACATGGAGAGATATGTCTCCCATGATATCCAAATGATTAATCCTTTAACGCTACCAATTGTAATAAGCACAACAAGGGTGTATCTACACATAAGGCCTAAATTTGAAAAAGGTGCTTACTTGGAGAATAATGTATCCATTCCCGAAGACCCTACAAGAAGAAATAAGGTCACACCTAGGAAAAGAGATAGAGAGAAGAGTTATAGAAGTCACCAAGTGTTCAAACTACACAGTTGTATGCGTCTAAGCCGAGACAAACGTTAAGCCTAATACTTACATGTGGAGCAAGAAGTGTCTAGTCAACGTAAAACCCCGTAAGAAGAGGCATTGGAGCATGAAGATCCCCTCACTTAGGATGAATTGCCAAGGAAGAGATAACTTGTCACAGAAAAAGAAAGAGAAGGATCCCCTATACTAGAATCCCCAGTAAGGAAGAAGAAAAAGGTGATGGATGAGGCCGATTCAGAAGAAATAGAAGACCTAGATGCCTACATCGGTGATAGGGATGATGATGAAGATGAACTAGGAGGTGAAGACCATCCCATCTATGAGATACATGATTCTGAAGAAGAAGGGGATGAGAAGATGAAACCCAAGGCAAGGGGGTAGGCGGGGAAGAAGTTACAAAAGAAAAAAGGAACCCAAGCCTCATGAAGGAACATGTAGATGAAGCTGCAGAGAAATAAGTGGAAAATATCATCAAGGACCTGGTGGAACAAGAAGTGGAACACAACGTGATGTGGTGATGAAGGAAGCTAAGGAGGAGAGCGTAGAAAAAGAATATGGAAACGTGGGAGGAGATCCCAGTTTAGCTGTAAGCTTTCCAAAGGTTGCACGCATAGGGAGGAAAAGTGCAAAAGTATCACAAGTTCAAGGTATGGGCTACATTGATGATCTAAACAAGGTGTTGTGCATGCTCTTCTAGAGCACCATGCCAACAGAATAGCTTCTAGCCATGACTTCATTTGATGAGGAAGGTATATACCCTCATACAAGGAAAATGTTGTCATGGGCATTTGAGTCCCTAATTAATGAGCTAGAATTTGAGATAATCCAAGGAGCATTGATGTAAGTACCAAAAACAAAAGGGATGAACCCCTTGGTGAATGCTCAATGTTTATCAGATGAACAGATATGCAACGTGCTCAACAAAGTCTTAGTTGAGGTTGAAGCTAGGCTCTTTGGGAGAAATGACAGGGTAAAGTTCCTAGAGGTAGAGTTGGAGAAAAGGGAAGAGGAGCTCCTGGAGAAAACCAAGGACCTAAATCAGGAGGAACTAATCAATGCTTAATTAAGGTGTGAATTAAAAGATGAGAAGGCAAGGGTGCACGAGGCATACAAAAGATAGAGATGGTCATGGATGCCATTTTCCTAAAGCATCCAGACTTAACATCACCCATGTAAAAATATGGATCATCCTTATAATGCCTATAGGAATTGACCCACGTACTCACTATAGAGAGGAAACGACTTGCCATAAAATCAGCAGAAGAGGTGTTGGTGTGTTAGGAGAATGAAAATAAAATGAAGGTTATGGAGATTATTACTTAGTATAACAAGACCCTCACCGATGTAAAGGCCTCCACGCAAGTTGTTAAGGCCACCTATGACAACTGTGTAGACAAAGATAGAGTGGAAAGTATCTTAGTTTCCATGAAGTGGAACTCAAGGAGTTCCAAGAATAGAACAAAGGAAACAGGGTGGAGTGAGACAAGATCCTAGCCAAAGTAGAAAAGAAATCGTGAGTCAATCAACAAATAGCTAAAGGAATTGTACCCAAATCACTCGGAGGATGAATGCACTCGAAGATTTGGGAAAACAACTAGAGGAGATTATGGAGACAATGAGAATTAAGGGAGAGGATCTTAGTTTTGAAGAGGTGAGTGCCCCTGGTGGGTGACCTCTGTCACGGTAAGTGTAGAACAAATTCGACACTTGGGGAAATTAGAATTTGATTTAAGGAAAGATTTCCCTCTCCTCCTCCAAAAGTAAATAACATTCCCCATTCTTCCATTCTTTTCCCTATTTCTTCATTCCTTCATTCTTCCATTTGAACCATTTGTAAGGATCCACTATTCTTTAATTCTTTATTGAAGAGTGTTTCTAAGGATGATAATGAGGCATAGTGTGGGGTGATGTTGGACCCCAAAATATAAGCTAAGTACAAGAAGGTGCATGGGTTGAAGGCACCCAGAGAAAGGGTTCTTGAAGGGTTTTGTAACACACACGGTGTGTGCTCACAAGGAAAAATGGGTTTTTAACTTAGCCGCATTAGGCATCCCAGGCATCACACAAGAAAAGCATGACCCTTGTGGATAACATGCCACTTGGTGACTCTAGATCAAAAGGGAATATTCCAGAATGCGATAGAAGGTTCTAGAATAAATCATTGCAAGGAATGGAGAGCTCAGATCTGGAAAGGCATGTTCCCATGGAGGACCACTTCAACACTTGGAAACCAATCTATAACTTCTAGAAGGCATGACGGTGGGTGCTAAGGCTATATATACAAGCGCCCAGTAGAAGAAAGATATATAGTTGAAGAAAGGAAAAGCCCTATAGAAAATAGAATGGAGGATGTTATGGGTTAGGGATTAGGAGAGCTCTGTGAGCGTTTAGCACATAGAAGGGGATGGGTTCTCATTTTTCTTTGTAATATGATGAACATGGTATAGTCTTGATGCATGACTTGGCTCTGCATTATTATATGAGGGTCTGTTATGACCTTAAGGGATTGTAATGTGGTTATTGAATCTATTAATATAAATATAATGCTCTATTATAAATCATTTGTGTTCAATACTTATGCATTTTCTTTCTGTATGAATCATCTCCATGTGTTGCTTGTTATTTCTCTCACCTACATACAATGAGATGATAAATCCTCCTAAGTTCATAAGAATGTGGTTAGTTCTTTTCTATCCTGCATTTGATTATCTATTCTAAGATGATGCATTCTCACAAAACTCACATAAAGGAGAGACTCGACACCTACGCATGCCTCGGGTGAGCACCCAGCACCCACCGGGGTGATAGATCAAACGCATGGGATTTTTCTGCTACGTGAAGGGTACAAAAATGACTACATCTTGGTTCTATTGCACGAGACCCTTTTTTGAAGTTGTGTGAAATGACATGCATCTTTTCACCGTGATGTGTGATGACAAAATGCTTGACCTTAGAAAGTGTTAAAACATGGTTCAATAGCATGGAGGACGAGTTTACTCAAAGATTTAGTAATGGACCTGAGTTCAATGCACATAGATGGGTAGAAGAGAACTTGTACCATGAGTTGTATGAGACATTCTTTTGCTACTTCCCAGTATAACTATTTGAATGGCTTTCAACATACGCATCTAGATAAAGCTGGTACTATAGATCACACGTATGGACCCAAGATGACTATTAAAGGCTACAAGATGTAGATTTTACTTGGACATGTGTTGTTAATCATTGGTAGAATGGAGTTATGACCAATTACACTTTATAATACACCATTTTGATGTATTCTTGCCCATAAGTTGTTGAGTTTGAGTTTCGAGGATCCTAAAGGATCATTTTTGCATGTTATTCCTTTGGATATGAATATATTTTTCATTACTTTGAGTTTAGAAGCATTTCCCATGGAAGGTTAAAGATTCTCCGATTCATCGGGAGAGGAAACTAGGGTAGAGGTAGATGGCGGATATCATTGCGACTAAAAAAGAAATAAAGGAGAGATGACTTGAGTATAGTGAAGCTCGTGAAAGGGTGATGACTAGACAATGCAAGGTTATAAGTGTGATGCATCTATGGAGGAAGACGATGTGGGAAGGAGTTGAGGTTCACACAGAGGACATGGAGCCCGAGCAATCTGTGCTACCCCATCTTGGCAAGAAAATGAGAGAGACCCCTTTAGCTTCTAATGAGATTTCATCACATGGAGAGAGAAGAGCCATCAGTGCATATGAATCCACCTGGTGACCAACCCATGGTCTTTGGTTTTCTACATCAAGGGAGAAGTATTGTTAACCCAGATTGATTCCCACGAGCACCGATAGGGGTTCTCCATGACATGATGGAGGATAGGACTGTTTTAATTGGGCACTAGAATTCTCAAGTGCAATTATGCAATGAGCTATGGGCCCATGGGAGGCTACGGAGGTGCAGCTTTTATGGTGTATCTTTCTTCTTCACTACTAGGAATACAAGCACATCGTATGTGTGCATCTAGTTTCAATGCGGGCTTGGTCTAATTTGGCTACAGGCATTGGGTTTCTGCTAGGGGAGAGCGTAGGGATGCCAGGATACACATGATGTAGTATATTACAGCGCATACTAGAGGGGTTGTCGGGAGTTGACATAATTTGGAGGCCATATGTTGTCTTCCCTTCGTAGAGACACATGGTCATGGAGTTAGATGAGCTACAACTACTCAAATGGATAGAGGGATGTCGTGCCAGTGAGCATGAGATGATACCCATTGATAGGGTTAGATGACAGTTTGGGCTGCCTTAGGACATGCCTCCACCATTCCCACAATACAAGAGAGATGACGTGGAGAGGCCTATGCCTCTACCACAACCGATGGTGCCGACAAGGTAGGAGGAGTAGGTGGTGGACCACCGAATTGATGATGTTAGGGTTATAGATAGATACACGAATTGGTGGGCGTAATACTATGAGCACCACCACCAAGGCTAGGGCAGCTTGACTTAGCCACAATAACAATTCAGTGGGACACATTACAAGGGTAGGTGGCTACCCTTTTGACATAACTGGGAGTAGTGTAGGTAGACAAGTTACAGGTTTAGAGGCATAGGTTGCCACACTACATACACATGTGGTAGCCCTGCATAGCCTGAAGTTACATAGGGGTAGTACCCGCAGACAGTGGGAATTGTGATGGGGGACAAGTCACCACCTTATAGGTGTAGGTAACAGGTCCGCAAGGTCGAGTTGGCCACTTCATAGGATTAGATTGTGGCCCTATAGGCCTAGCTCACAACATAGGCACCCTCATAGGCCAGGGATAGGGTCCCATTTTACAGGAAGTAGTGGGATAGGTTCCCACGGTATAGAGAAGAGGGTAGGGTTCACAGATATAGGGCCAAGGCCATTATTAGAAAGATAGCTCATAGGTTTCTTGAGACCTATGGCACCCTCACAGATAGTGTCGATGGCGAGATTTAGGGATGCCTTGAATGAGGCCAGATACTATTAGGATCACTTGACTACTGTCGGGATAGATGTCCCCTCCTATGTAGATCTTGCATGCATAGTGCAAAGAGTACATGGGGCCAGCGATCCCAGAGACAAAATCAGGTGAGACCACTAGTGCATGGAGGCTCGACCCATCTAAAGGCCAGGCAGAGGCTAGACCGAGACCCATGGAGGGTAGAGAGATATTGGTAGGATGATGGGCTAGAGGAGAGGAGGAGGAGACATATGAGACTGACCTGGACATCAGATGGGCTGATGATTAATGTCTATGTACATCACCATTTTCTTTATATTTTTTATATATACAGACTATGTGTTGATGATAGTTAGGTTGTACATGAGAGTTTCTAAGATTTCTTATCATCTACGAACCTACGTGCCAAAGATGGTAAGGTGTATGATATTTTTAAGAGACTTATATTATTTTGTATCAGTGTATAGTTGATGGATACACAAACTATTATTTATAGATGGTGAGATCAATGGTTATGGATGATGCACTTATTTTTGGAAGTTCTATTTTTATTTTTATATGGATGAAAACTAGTTGTATCGATCGGCATCTTTGGAGTCGATCGGTTTGGCATGGTTGAGTTAGGTCGGTTTAGCAATGATAGAGTTTTTTTTTAATTTTGATTTAATTTCAAAGTTATTGGTAACATGGGAAATAAATGACGAGTTATATATATGTTATGGTGTGAATTTCCAAAATAATTGATATTATGGAAATTTGAAATGATTGATTGGATGTTTTGATGATGTGATAAAATGGAAGATATGTATGTGGAGTAAGTTTCCAAGTGTTATAAAAATGAAAATTATTTACAGAGAATTTAAATAGAAAATATGTGGGGAAATGGTTTAGGGTAAGAGTGGAAAAGCTAACCTCCCGGGCCCCATTCCCTTGAAGTGTTGCCTACATAGCCCCAACAAAAAGGGGCCTCAGTCTGATGTAGTTCTCCCATAAGCTAGGGAAGAATGTGATAAGGTAGAGAAATGAGTTAGTAGATTTCAGGCATGATTGAGTCTAGGTCATAGGCATGGTTGAGTTTTGGTTTTAGGCATGGTTGAGTTTAGGTGAAAGAGGAAGTGTTTTAAAATGTAGGTTTTGATGGTCTAGTTCGGTATAGGAGAATCAACAAGTAATGAAGAAGGTGTATGGTAAGGGGTGGTGAAAATCTCCACCTAATTGATAAGAACCCTAATGAGTCTATCATACCAAAGATTGTCTTATAAACATGAGACCCTAAAGGCATTACATTAGGGACTATTCTAAACATGAAGAAAGTCACATGATCATGATATGTCGCAGATTATGGAAAGTCCATTGAGAAGATAAAACATTAGGGTGAAAATGAAATGAGGTGAAAATGGGTGGTTTAGACTAACTTAGTGTATGATAACATGTTTACTTGGAAAGAAACCCGGGATCAAAACTAGGCAAGTCCATGACAAAAAAGTTATTATTTTCTTCTTCTTTTTGTTTGTGATTGATTTATTGATGTGGGAAGTCTATGTGGGATGAGTATATTATTTCCTCGAGGTCTTCATGAAGGTGATCAATGTGGGAGGCTTCGATTATGTTATTTATTTTTGCAAGGATAATCTCTTTTATGATAGACTATGTGCGAGATGATAAGCTTTGTATAGTTGTCCTTCGAGGGAGCAAATATTTATAGCATTGAGATAGAGAGAAGATATGTCCCTTGTGAGGAATTCATCTTGTTGCTAGAATTTTAACTCAAGGAGTTGAATACCATTTTCTTTTAGACATTTAAGTCATGGAAAAGACTATAGAGGAAGATTAGGTTCTTGTTTAGAAGACAAAACCATAACACAAATAGGTTAACTATGAAAGAGATTGTTTCAAGTGATGAACAAACATGGGATTCCATCTTTGAAAAGATGAAAAGAATTTTATGAGAATCCTCATTGCATGAGTAGATCCTTAGTACTCATATTGAAGATAAGGATGAAAGGTGATGGGTAATCACACGATTCTTGTTTAGTCGTTGATCCTCAAACTAGGGAACATGGAAGGTCAATAGCACTAGAGGGATGAGTGGTTAATAGATAGAAGGTGATATAGGAATGGATTTAAATAATAAAATGGTTGAAGATGCAAGGCATTGAGGGGATCAAGTTTGGGTCGACATTTGAGTGAAGACAAACGATAAGCATCTGATCCATAGGTATGAGTAATGATATAGGGTCCAAGCCAATTAGGAGAAAACGTCCCCCATTTAATTTTTTTCTTCTTTGGTTACATGTTGATTTTCTTTCGAATGAGGTCACCGACTAGAAAGGTTCGTTCATGGACACACTTATCGTAGGAACATTTGATAAATTTTTGGTATATTTGGAGATGATCAATAGCATTGAGACGACATTCATCTAACAATGCAAGTTGTGCTAAACAGTCTTGGTGAAAGTCATCGTCATTGAGCATGTCTTGTAGTGAGATGCGAGAGAGATGGAATCTGGAATTCAAGAGGCAAGACATCCTTGGTACCGTAGACTAGAGAGAAAGGTGTGGCTACATTCAAAGTGTGAATACTAGTGTGGTAAGCCCATAAGGCAAAAGGAATGTGCGTATGCCAATCCTTCCTAGTATCGTCAACTACTTTCATAAGAATTTTGTTCAAGGTTTTATTGGTTAATTCTACTTGGCCATTTTTTTATGGGTAATAAGGTGAAGAAAAAATGAGTTGAATGCCAAATGATCACAAATATTTCATAGGGTTTTGTTTTTAAATTATTTGTTGTTATCGGTGATAAAGTGGTGAGGGACACCAAAGAGAAAAATGATGTAATGGTTGATGAACTCAAAAAAATTATCCACTTTTTTAGAAATGAGAGGAATGGCTTCTACCCATTTAGTGTAGTATTGAGTAGTGGTTATAATCCATTGATGGAATTTTGAAGAATGAGGACTGATCTCTCCGACAAGATCCAAACCCCATTGAGAGAAAGGCCAAAGGTCTCGTGCACCTATAAGGCATGACAAGGTGTATGATGAAGATTAGCATGTAGCCGGCATTTCCCACAAGATTTGACATAGTCACAACAATCACGGTTTAGGGTTGGTGAATAATATCCATGGAAAAGAATGCATTTAGTGATAGCTAAGCCACTAAAGTGACCTTCACAAATTCCATCTTGAAATTTCTTGATGGTGTAAGGAATTACAAAAATTTTAAGGCATTCAAAGAGATTACTTATCAAAGCCATGTTTATAAAGGATACCACCTATGATGACATACTTGAGATACACGTTTAATAAATGTGCATTTTCCATTTCGAGTGAGATCGGAAGCAAAATGGAAAGGGAAATATAGTCCAGAATTACTTATAGCAAAGGTCATGTGGGTTAGGTGTAACCATACCGATGGAGTTGACATCTCGAGATAAATAAGAGGGTGATTGCAGCCTTTGTATTTTGATAAATATTTTGAGTCTATAGGTGAAGCGGATAACCGGGAAGCCAAACAAGCCTTGGTACCTACAAAATTATTAGTAGAATGTGGGGTGGTTTGAAGTTCGTAATAGTCAAAGGTAGTCAGAAGTATGTTGCGATGGTGTTTGTACTTTTGGATTATTTTGTTACGACACTAGTGTATTCCATTGACTTGGTTTACAACCATTTGAGAGTCCCAAAAGATATTAATTGATTTGATGTCTAAGGAAATGGAAGTTTGAAGGCCTAATATGACTACTTCATATTTGGTGATGTTTTTAGTGCAATCAAAATCTAGTTTGAATGATAACGACATAAGTTCCCATCAAGAGGAATGAGGATAACACCTACACCACCCCCACACTGACATTTGGAACCATTAAAGAATAAGGTCATTTGATAAATATTATCTTCCAAAGAGAGGGTAGTAATGGATTCGTTTGGAAAATTTAAGTTAGAGGGTTGATTTCCGTAAAGTGATGCGTCCGCAAGTTGGTCGGCGATGGTTTGACCCTTGATAGATTTTGATGGATGAATTTGAGGTCGAGGTCTAGAAGAAGCATGAGCCAATGTGTAGCACATTCATCCCGTAGGGTTTGACATGCATGTAATGTAAGGGTTCAGTGTTAGTGACGATAAAGGTTTTGTGTTTGAGTAAGTAATGATGAAGTTTAGTGACAACAAAAACTAAGGATAAGAAAAGTTTTTCTGCATGAGTGTACCTAGTTTTTAGTCCAAAAGGGTATTGCTTATGCAATGAAATGAATGTTCTCTATGTTTCTCATAAAATGGTTGATCATATTTAAGGAAATTCATACTAGTGGTTGAGGAAGGTATTGTTCTAAGGCATCAAAGGTTTTGTGGCAGTCATAATCCCATTTGAAGGAGCCATATTTTTTGAGGAGATGATGAAATGGTTGACAACGGTTGGAAAGTTGTGAAATAAACTAACAAATAGATTGAAAATTACCTTGTAAACTTTGAAGTTGATGGATATTAGTAGGTGAAGGCATTTGAGAATAGCCTTTACTTTAGTAAGATCAAATTTTATGCCACGCAAAGAAATGATGAAACCAAGGAGTTTTCCTGAAAGCACCATGAAGACACACTTCTTAGGTTAAAGGAAAACAAAATAATTGATGAGGTGGTTGAAGATGACCTTAAGGATTGTAAGGTGTTTGGCGCACTATTTGAATTTGGAAAGAAGGTCATCTACATAATCTTTCAAGGATGCGGTGCATTATGTCATCGAAGATATAAGTCATGGCTCGATGATATGTAGCACCAAAGCATTTTTAAGGCCAAAAGGCATGACTTGATAGCAAAAGGTCACCTAAGGAGTGATGAAGTTAGTTTTTTTATATTCGAGTGATTAATAATTGATTATAACCTAAGAAACCATCTATGACTGATAGCATCTCATGGCTGACGATGAAATCAACCAGTTGGTCAATACCTGGTAAAGGAAAGCCGTCTTTGGGGTAAGCTAAGTTGAGGTTGTAGAAATCCATGCAAATATGGAGTCCCCCATCACTTTTGTGACAGAAAGATGTTAGAAATCCATTGGGGATATTCAATGGGTAGGATGAAGGAAACGAGAGAAAGCATTGGAGTTCTTCTTTGTCGAAGAAGAGAAATGCAAGGATGCATTTTCGTAGCTTTTATTTTATAGGTTTGGCATCGAGAATGCAGTTATGATATTGTGCACCACAATATTTGGGTCAATATTAGGCATATCATCATAGGACCAAACAAAAGTTTTGTTATGATCCTGGAGGAAAGAAGCAAAATCTTCTTGTTCAACAGCATCTAAAGATTGACCTATCTTTAGAATGTGTGGGTCGTCCTGAGTGTTAATGTTGATTTCGATGGTCGATTCGTTCAACATGGTTTGTATCTTAGAAGGTAATGACCAGTGAACATAAGAATCTTCCGCACCAAGGTAGGTGAGGATGGACTCCTCGTCTTGACTTTGAGTGAAGTTAGTAGAAGGTGTATCATCATCGGTCATATCAAGATATAAGAAGGGAAAAGAAGAAGGAGCCTTGCCATCGTGTTGATAAGTAAAAGGTCCCTTTAAAAAATCGTGTTCACAAAAATAAAGTTAGGAGGAGTAGATCTGGGATCTATGGAATCTGTGGCTGAAGGTGGTGATGTTGGTGAATGGGGTAGAGAAGGTTTTTCATTCTTAATGAGGCCAATACAGCCTTATTGGAAGATGGTACAACAAAGCCAATGCCACTCGCGATCGTTGTGTTTATAGGTGGTACATGCAATGATGGTATGACGACCTTGTTCATGAAAACCGAATCCAAATCCTTTCCATGCATAAAGGTGAAGAAAAATTGTGGATGAAGTGGTGGTTAGTAAGATATTTGAGGTCAGATGAAAAGGGTCATGTTTGGGATGGAGGTTCGGGTGAATAAGTGTCAATATAAAGTCCCCATACATTAAGTTAGTGCAAAGGTGGGGAGGACCATAAGGAAACAACTCTCCTATGTGATAGTCATAACGAGGGTGTTGGTACAGCTTTTCCATACTCTTGCATAGTGAGGAATGTGTTAATATTGTAGAGTTGGTACTTTGCTGAGTGAGGCATTGAAAAAAACCTTCTAAGGGATCGGTAGTCCATATACGGGTAGTAGGGATAGACGAATCACTAGATGATTGGGTAGGAGAGGTATCGGTTGGTTGGGAATTAGATGGGTTAGCTGCAGAGGCTGCGAAGATAGTAGGAATAGAAGAGTTGGGCATAGAAGAGGTGGCGGAAACATTGGTGGATGGGGTTGCGGGTGAAGGAGAAGTGGGGGTAGTGGAAGATACCTTAACTGGTACAAGGACATCATTACATCGGTACAACATGTTACAAGTTTTAAATGGCGAAGGGTCACCGGGATGGTATACTTATGTCCTTCATGTTTGAATTTTACAATGAGTGTAAACTTGAAGGGACATAACCCATGACATAAATCTAAGGTCTTTCGATCAATAGGTTATATTGGAACTCTCCCTCTAAGATGTAGAATAATTTAGGGATAGTGTGAGGTCCCACACGAATGTGGAGAATAATTGTGCCAAGGGTGGAGGTAATGACATCATTGAAGGAGTACAACATAACTCAAGGGTTATTATGCATACAATTGAAAGGGATGCGCATTTGATTGTACGGATGGGAGGAGATGATGTTAATTCTAGCACCACCATCAATCATGATGTTTCATGTGCATATGTTATCAATATAGATGGAAATGAAAAGGGTGGGATCGGGGGTCATCTGATTGGAGAGGTACAATATCCTCATCGAGATAAATTGAGGGCGGTGAGTTCATGTGTGGGCATAGGGGTAGAAGAAGGAGATTATTTGGTAAGTGGCCACGTGGTGAGTAGTGATAATGGAAGCCACTAGTGGGGGTCATTATGTAAAAATTGATGGATTGCAAAACCTCCATAAGGGCTTGTTTATGAGATTCAAAAGTTTGGACGAGATTGTACAAAGACATCTTTAGAGGGGATTTATATAATTGTTTTATCATTTTATGATGGGTGACCCTTGTTGATCTGTGTTTCAATCTTCCTGTCTAGATGAGTGTACAAGTAATCAAGAAACACTAAACAATGTCAAGTATACAAGGACTTAGTACCTTATAGATGACGATGGATGATACAGGCGTAAAGTTGATATATGTATGATATAAAGATGTTGGATTTGTAAAACTGAAACAGATAATATTAGATCACACTATACGGCGGTTTCCCGATAGTGCTAGTTCAAAGAGGATTTTAACTCCCTTGGAGAATGTCAAACCCCATGTCAAACAAGATAATAATAGATCATGAATAGTAGTAATGGAATATAAAATGAAAAGTAACTAAAATGACAAGGGAACTTAGCTTGTGCTTTGTTATGGAGATGAACCGGGCATCAAGATGGCAAGATAATGAACCATGGAAAAGGTTTCTTCCTTAAACTAGAAGAACTTAATTAAGCTCTTTCTTCTCTTCTCTAGGTCTTTGGTCCTTTTTTTCGGTCCTCCTCTGAAATATGGTGAAAAAACCCATATTTATAGCTTATATGTGAGGTTAGATTGGGGTTAACAAGTAACCGGGGTTGAGTAAAGTAACCTGAGTTAGGGATATGATGTGATCACGTGGGGACCATGGCTTGAATTATTAGATGGAGTGGGGAGCATGATTGACATGGTGGATGAGATAAAAGATTCCATTTTTTAAAAAAGGTGTCGGATGGGTGTATTAATACCCATGGATTGAATAATTTGTGAAGGATGGGGATATGCCAAAATTTGAATTATCAAATGGGTCTACATGGAGCCCATTTGATAATTAATAAAATAATGTGATAAAATAGATAGGATTTGATTTAATTTAAGAAAAAAGAAGTGAGGATGGAAATTGGATGAATGTGAGATGACGGAGGGGCACTATAACCAAAATTAGGTGTCTACATTTTCCCTTTTTTGTTGAGTGGTTTACGATAGCAAGCCACGAGAAAAAAAAAAAAGGGTTAGATGAGATATGTGTTTGAAGATGAATGAAGATATGACCAAAGGCAAGATGTCTCGGGAAAAAAGTATCGCAATAACAATAAAAAATTATGAGAAGAGCAAGAAAGATTGAATATGAAGGTGATAGGGATATGAAATAGAGGGATGGAGACGGGGAGGAGAAAATAAGGAATTAAAGGGGAGGAAGAAGATAACAAAGAAGGATTATAGAGAAAGGGGGAAATGAAGAAGGAAAAATAAAGTGAAGACAAGAAAATAACATAGCAGAGGATGAAATTATGAAAAAGGGAGAGATTTATTCAAGACAAAAGGTGTGATGAAGGATGAAGGAGAGGAAAATAAAGAGGTAATGGAAAATGGAAGAGATGATAGAGAAAAGAAATAGATCATAGTGAGAGAAATCAAATGCAAAGAATATAGAATTGACCGCATGGATGATCCATAAACTTCTACTTTGGAACTCTACGAATCACACAACTATGTTGTTCTACTTTCAACTCTGGAAAATGACAGATTTTCTTAAATATTAGAGCTTTGTGACTAATTATCTAGTGCTATAGAAAGGAAATTGCAGAGAAGGAAAATAATTCAAACTTCAACACCAACAATTTTTATCCTGGAAACCTCCAAGGAGGAAAACCAGTCGGAAGGGAAACTGCTCTTTCTTCCCACTTTTATTGGTCTAACATAGACAATTATAGATTATAATAAGTATGAAAAGAAGCAACAGTGTAAACCTTCTCTCCAATTACTTTCTTGCTCTGTTTCTACACCTTGCTCCTACAATTCCATTCTAGCACTGAAGATCTTGCTCACTGCTCTCATTAAATTCTGATTCACCTTCAAATATCTATACTCGTGCTCCTTCCATGTATTTATAGGCCTTCACATGTCCTCCTGTGCACTAGAGAATGTGAAAGGGAAAGGAATGGAAGAAACACAAATGGTTGCTTCAAATTCACGTCCATTCGCATTCCATTCTTCTTTTCTGTTCGAAAGTTTTAGGACCTCCACCTGTGCAAAACCGGCAGTCCTCGGGATCGCAACCACAGGCCGGGTAGAAGTTTTAGGACCGTCACCTTGCGGGATGGTATTTCTAAAACTACTACTGCGAACAGAGGAGGTTCTGTCCAGAACCTCTGTTTACCTCATTTCTTTTCAATTTTCTTATTTCTCCTTCTTGGTGCTAATGGATTTGATGAAGTGGTGTATTTTTTCTAGATCCCTATGGATCATACCTCCCCTACTTAGGAGGCTTTTGGTCCCACAAAATATTAGTGGTGGAGTGGTAGAGGAATCAACTTCCTCTCGTGCTCATTCGAGTACCATTGGGTCTGCCTTGGTGTCTTCTCTCATCCAACCTACCAAGACTCTTGTGGATCTCTAGTTTCTAGTGCTACATCCTCCTCTGAGATGCCTCAAGTATAATCCTCTTTGGAAGGTAACTTCTATATCTTTCCTTCTTTGTCATGCATAGATGGTGTTAGTGGGTATGAGCTCTTGCAACTCACTATCGTGTGCATCTGCATGAGGTATGGCCCAAAGGTTTCTTCTCCAACCTGCTCAAGTATGGCGAAGGTCCCATACTATAGTGGTTTAGTCCTTTCTTATCTCTACCTCTTGAGATGGATTGGTTGAATCCTCTCTAAGTATGTTGCTGCTACAGTCACCACCATTCCTTATATCTCCTCTTCTTCTTGCTGCCCCACGGTCAGGTCCAGTGAATCCATAGGTAGATATGGTGACCGTGCATAATGAAGTTTGTTTTACTCCTTGAATGACCAGTTCTTGTGGTGGCTTATTTTGTAAAAACTGACAAATGCTATCCAAATTCTCCATCCTTTGGTAAAAATATCCATGCTCTCACGTCCATTTTTCTTTTCTTCCAATGAAAGCAAACAAAACTGATGATTTGTCTGAATAAGTCTTGGTGCTTGGTTATCACTTACCACAACCTTCTTTTATTTTCTCCGGTATGCCCTGATGTTAAAACTAACTCCATCCTTGATCCATCTATACCAGTTCTCCCTCCTTGTGAATACAACATCCCTAGCATACAAGTTAGGACTTCAAAGACAACATCAAATGCATCAAGTGGAATAATATCAGCGTCTAATACATCTATGTATTGGGTATTTATCCCAAACTAAAACTTACACTTCCTAGTAACTTGTACTTCTACACCCTTCTTCACCCATCCCAGTGGGTATGGATGTGGATGTGCGTAAGTATCTAGGCCAAGCTGTTCTATAACCGCATCAGAAATCAAATTTGACTGAGAACTAGAATCTACTAAAGTGTTTACCTTAGTCTTCTTGATTTGGATTTTGATTTGAAATAGCTTACTCATCTCATCTTCTTCTTCTTCCTCGTACATGTTAGTGGCCATGCATCCCGACTTTTTGTCTACATCCGAATCATCCTTAATCTCCACCTCTCTTTCTGTCTTCACGGTGGCCATGGATTTCTTAGAATCCTTAGTTCATATTTTGGGTGTAATTCTAGATGCAACTTTCAACATGTGGCGTCGTAAGTCCATTTACATCACAATTCTTACAGAAATTCTTAGGATATTTATAAGTATGCAAATTAGTAGCGGTATGTTTACCTTTCCATTTACCTCTTCTACTTATCTTCCCATGTTCTTTGTCCTCATTGCTTCTATTGACCGGTCTCCCTTTGGCTCTATTTCATCTTTCTTCTTCTCGTCATCAATGTAGTATGCTTGTACACAAGCTTCATTGAGATCCTTGGGCTTCATGGAGATTACCTTCCTCCGAAGGTGAGTGTGAAGTCCTCCCAAATATTTGGTCAAAATTTCCTCATCCTCCAAGTCCATATTAAGCAACATGGCTTGTCTCCGAAATTCCATAGTGTAGTCTTGCACACTTTGACCACTGCCTTGTCTAAAGTACTACCACTTAATCATCATGTCAATCTTATGGACAATAGGATAGAAGTTAGCTCTTATCAATTCTTTAAAACCTTTCCAAGTATTGACAATAAGACATTTCTTCTTCTCACAAGTGGCTAGATGGGTTTCCCACCAAACCAGAGCATGACCTTCCATTTTGAGATGTGTAAAGGTGACCCTTTGTGCCTCAATGACATTATGCACACTAAAATAGACTTCCAACTATTTTATCCATTTATCTAGTAATTTTGCATCTACTTGTCCTTCAAAATTATTTATTTCCACTTTTGTTTCAACTTTAAAAGGTGTATATGCAGATTTTACCTTCTCGCTTACAATTGGCATCTCTTCATGCTCTTCCCATTCTTCCTCTTCATGGCTCTTTCCGATACCAAATTTTTGGCTAGTGCCCGAACCACTGAGTCCATGGAATATTTCTTAACTAAATCCATCTTTTACAAATGAAAGCTCTTCTTGTTTCCTATGCAATCTATCCATCATGGTCTCTAGCATCTCAACTCTACGGACCAAGTTCTCTTCCTCCATTTGAGCTCAAATTCTCTATTTCCACTTCTTCATAGAAATATCTGGCTCACAAGGTAAAACTTCTTCACCTTTGGACCTTGTCACTGTCATACAAAATCACAAGAAAGATTCAAATACCACAATCCTGGATATATAATCAACTCGATACCAAATTGATCCAAACTTCTACTTTGGAACTTTGCAAATCACACAACTATGTTGTTCTACTTTCAACTCTGGAAAATGATATATTTTCTTAAATATTAGAGCTTTGTGACTGATTATCTAGTGCTATAGAAAGGAAATTGCAGAGAAGGAAAATAATTCAAACTTCAACACCAACAATTTTTATCCTGGAAACCTCTAAGGAGGAAAACCAGTTAGGAAGGGCAACTGCTCTTTCTTCCCACTTTTATTGGTCTAACATAGAAAATTACAGATTACAATAAGTATGAAAATAAGCAATAGTGTAAACCTTCTCTCCTAATTACTTGCTTACTCTATTTCTACACCTTGCTCCTACAATTCCATTCCAACACTGAAGATCTTGCTCACTGCTCTCATTAAATTCTAATTCACCTTCGAATGTCTATTCTCTTGCTCCTTCCATGTATTTATAGGCCTTCACATGTCCTCCTATGCACTAGAGAATGTGAAAGGGCATGGAAGGGAAGAGACATGGCTAGGTGCTTCAAATTCACGTCCATTCGCATTCCATTCTTCTTTTCTATTTGAAATTTTTAGGACCGCCGCCTTGTGCGGTTTGAAGTCTCGTCGGACCACTTCTCTACATAGAGTGGAAGTTCAATCCAAAACCTCCATTTACCTCATTTATTTTCACTTTTCTTATTTCTCCTTCTTGGTGCTAATGGAACTGATGAAGTGGTGTGTTTTTTGGATCCCTATGGATTAATGGAAATGCATGTTGATGATGAGATGATAAAGGAAATGGGATAACGCTAAAGAGTCAGTTTTAAATGGGGAAGTAATGAGGAAGTTCAAGGTAAAATGGGGAGAAGGACGATGTAGAGAAATTGAAATAAGACAAAGATCGAGAAAAGAGGAGAAGACAATGAAGAAAATTATGTAGAAGGAGGGGAACTAGGAACAAATATATTTGGTAAAGAGTGAGAAACACAAGGAACGTAAAGATAAACTTGAGGGAAGGAATGACATTGATTGGAAAAGAAACGGAGATGCATGAGATGAGGATATGCTAATGATGACGAAAAATAGAGAAAATGTGTATGATGAATATAGTTAAGAAATTGGCAAGGAAGAATGGAAGATAGAGAGGTGGCAAAGAAAAAGAAAGGAAGGGATAGGAAAGACAATGCCGAAGAATGGATGTTAGGAGAAATCAACTGATAATGATCGGTAGGAAAAGATGAGACAAGTAAGAAAGTAAAAAAAGAATGGGAGGAGGAACGCCAATGAAGGGACATTAGAATAATTCTGCCGATAATGATTAGAGGACACAGAGGAAGGAAAGAATGAAGATAGAATGGAGGAGGTCAAAGAAAAGGATTTAGGATATGCAGAATGGAGATAAGTCATTTTTAGGAGAATTCCACTAATAATTACTAATGCAGAAATGGAATATGATGATGAAAGAATGTTAGAGAGAGACCAATGACAATGACGGGTAAATATGGGGGTAGATATGTGGGATAACTCTAGAAGATGGAGTGGAAAGAGTAAAGAAAGGAGGGATAATGATGTGTAGGAAAATGAAGGTGAGGAGACGATGTAGTGGATGAGAATGAATGAGAGATAAATGAATAAAATTTACATGAAATGAATCAAGAAGTAATGGTTAAGTAAGATTACCCAGCGATGGATGATGGAGATGAAAAAGGGACCAGTAGGAAGTGGTGTTTGCATGAATGGAAGAGGAGGTGAGAGGATGTGATGATGGGGAATGATGAGAAAATGTAGATGGAGAGAATGTGGGGTAGTGGGGGAGTGCAAGATGACAAATCATGCTTAAGAGGAACTCTTAAGTAAGATCGCCATGCCGCATGAGGATTTAAGTAAGATCACCAAACCAGCTAGTGACGATATGGAAGGAGAAAGACAACATTGTATTGGATGCGGGCATGAAAGAGTTGGTTAGAATGGATGAGTGTGATGAGAGGTGGGAGAAAAAGATAAGGAAGAGATAATGGGATATGGAAGGATCAGGTGACAAACTATTCTTATGAGAAACTCTTAAGTAAGATTTCCCTATGACGAAGATGGTTAAGTATGATCACCAAACCGAAGAAGAAGAAGAATGATGAGAAGATTGAGAAGTGTATACCAAAATGGAACAAGAGATGAAAGGAGGTGATATTAAAGTGATAACAAAGAAACAAAGGAGTGTGACATGAGTGGATGGAGGAACATATGCAATGTAGATGGAGAGTGTAAGGGCAATCCTTAACTAGGATGCCCACGTGGTGGTAGTGATGATGTAAGAGTGTTAAGCGGAAAAGGAGGAGTGGAAAGACATTTGTGGTGGTGATTGTTGTCTATTGAAAGAGGAAATGGTGGAGAAGCTTCTACAATGAGGATCCAAGGAAGAACATATACCTTAACTAAGGTTCTCTGGCTATATGGATGGCTAAGCAAGATTGTCAAATTGAAAGTGGAAGAGTAAAAGAGAAACTCAAGAGGAAAGACAAGTAAGATATATGGTGTCATGCAAGGGGACATAAAGGTGAGAAGGATGATGTAGAGACAAATGGTGATGAGTGGACATGGAGAGCGAGGAGAAATGGATCAAAGATGATGTTGAACATGTTGAGAGATAAGGAGCTGTAGGATAAAAAACTTGCCTCGAGAAGGATCCTCAAGTAGGATTCGCAAAATGCAACGATGATCAAGTAGAATTTGCAAACCAAAAAGTGTATTTGCAAACACATCCATGGAGATGATGGATAGATGTAAGATTCACAGTGTGAAATTTGATGTGATTTTTATAATAGATGATTTGGATGAGATGAATGGAACATAGCTATAACAAGGGTGTATAGGAAACTATGTTTCGAACTAGAGATAAATAAGAAAGGTTACCACTAAAGTATTGCACTTGTAGCCAATAATAGGTGTTAACACATAACCATCGATAGTTAGTTACACCAAAAGATCATGAGGGAAATATGGATTAAAGATGCTTGTAATCCTAATGGTGACATGAAAAAGCGATCGAAGATGTGACTTGTATGTGGGAAGAGGGATCTCCAAAGGTGGTGTTCCTTAAGTCTATGCCCCAACTCTGGGAAAGGGAAAGAAAAATAGTAGAAAGCTGATCAATGCGGGAAGCTTTGGAAAATGTTGATAAAAGAAGGTTGATCAATGTGGAAAGCCTTCTATATTCCATAATAATAGAGTAGCCATCCTTCGAGGGTATGGTCTACTTTATACATAATATGGATGGAAAGAATAATATGATAGCCATCCTTCAAGGGATCGGTCTATTTCTTTTGATTTTGCTTGGATTTTGATTTGTATACTTTTCTTTTTTTTCTTTTGTAGTTTACATAAACAACTATCCTTTGAGGGATCAGTTTGTTTTTGATAACTTTGATTTTTCCTTTACATATGTGAATTTTAGCTTCACATGGGGGATCTGGGAATAGCTAAGTAAACCACTTAAGAGGGGATAAGGAATGTACAAGAGACACCCTGGACCCTTTGCATGGCTGCAATAGGAGAATGAGAAGGTAATGGATGTAATGGTTATGGGGTCACATCAAAGTAGTGAAGGTGGACTACATAATTCAGATTATTACAATGAAAATGGAAGGGGCTAAAGATGGCAAAAAATCTAAGGATGTAACTAAGTTCTCATTGGTAGATATGCTAACAATAGACTGGTCACAAGTGCAATGCATTAAGAGGTTTTGTCTCTGGTTTACCACCATGAGAGGGAAGACAATGAAGTTGCAATAAGATGAGATGATAGACAAGTAGGAAATAAAACTATGTCCTGAAGGAAACAAACATATGACCACAATGGTGGATTTAGATGAAAATAAATGATGCCCTAAGAGAGACATAAACATAGAAGGACAATCATGGCCTCAAAGGATGGCTTGATGAAATAAACGGTGTCCCAGAAGAGACACACATATAGCCTAAATGGTGGACTTCAAAATAGATGGTGCCCCAGAGGAGACATAAATATAGACACTAAGGTGGACTTGGATAAAAAGGTCCCTTAATAGAGAGACAAACATGGCCTCAAAGGAGGGATTTGATGAAAAAGATGATACCCCAAAAGGAGCATAAACATAAAATAAAAAATATGACCTCAAAGGAGGACTTATGAAATAAACAGTGTCTTAAAAGAGACACACATATAGCCACGATGGTGGACTTTGAAATAGATTTTCCCTTAATGGAAGGAAAAAAATGGCCTCAAAGGAGGACTTAGAATGAGATGAGGATATAGATACAATTAATTTAGATTGGATGGATGTGAAGAAAGTAGATAAAACAATTTCAAAGAGAAAATTCCCCTAGCAACAAAGGGGTTGTACAGATGAGATGCTCAAGGGAGAGGGAAGGTTGTTCCCCCAATAAGTTAAATGTGAAGGAGTTAAAGGATGTCAAAAGAGCTTAGATGAGATTGTTTTAGATTTGGATGGGGTAAATGATTGGAGACCACAAGTGTGTTTATTAAGATAAGTGGTATTGATGAACAATGGAGGACCTTTCTTAGGAGGAATGTCATGTGCAGGAGGGATGTTAAGGTATGACGTGGATGGAGGGATCATGGGAGATCTAATAGATGGGATATGGATTGGATTCAAAGTAGATGGAGAAGGAACTTTCCCTTGAATGAGGAAATCATCTTTCTCAATAAGGTTGTGGACAATTGACCGAAATTCCTTACAACATTCGATGTCATGACCTGGGGTATGATGATAAGCAAAACTACAATTAGGATTGCACCATGACAACTTGGGACCATAGGAATTAAAGGCTTTAATATGAGGAAGTTTAATGGCACATGTTCGAGTTAAATGTCAAAATATATTTTCTTAAGACCCCATTGAAGTGTTATGATTAAGGTAACTCTTGTGGGTTTTGATAGGATGTTTCAGCTTGGAGTTAGGAGAAAACAAAGATGTAGATTGGATGTGTGAATTTCATGTTTTAGAGGAAAAATAAAATTTGGTTGGAAGATTGTATTGTTTGGATGTGGATTGATTGTTACCGGATGTCGTAGATGGAAAGATTGATCCCGACATGGATGTTGTGGTATTAGATTGTTGAGAAGAGGGAAAACTTGAATGTTTCCAAGGAGGCATAGGGGACTATCGGGATGTTTTCCCTGAGCCTTAGACTTCAACCGAGAAGATTTACTTCTAGCAGGGATGAAAATAATTTCAATTGGAGGATCTGATAGCGGTGGTGTGGTTATTAATGGAGAAACTGTCCTAAAACAAGACGAAGATGTTAATGAAGAGATAGGTGTTTGTATGATGTGATTAATGATATCTATGTGAGATGGGGATTGTTTCAGTTTTGGCATGGGAAGAGTTAATTTTGTAAAGGGAGAAGGTAAACCATATTTGTTTGATTTAGGTGGATATGTTGGTTAAGTAGATTATCCCAAGGTTATCTTGGATAAGGTTACAGATCATAGGGATTTGGTTGGTGTGACAGAAAAATTAGGCAAAGAGTATTGGGGTAGATCATGATGTGGCCATGGGCAAGGTTGTCAAGGTAGAGCAAGGTTGACTTGTTGATATGATAGGTATAGGGGTCACCGAGATAGATAAATATGTAGGCATATTTGGAATATGTGGGGACGTGGGTGACGTGATAACCAATGGAGTAGACATTATGGGTATAGGTAATGTAGTAGATGCAGGAGAATTTTTGGACGTATAAGTAGAAGGGACTGGTTGTTTCATAAATGTTTCGAGGGGTAATAATGATTTTTTTGCTAAAGGGATTGATGTCAAATATGGGGTTGTAAGGGTGCATGTTGTAGAACTGAGTTTAGTTAAGATGGTTGTGAGCAATGTAGGTGTAGTAACAGGTATATTTGAGGCAGATGTGGGTGAAGAAATAGGTGGAGGAGATGTAGGGATATGTGTGGATACGAGTGGGGCCGAAGTAAGTGCTAAGGATGAATTTAATGTGGTAGATTGGGGTGCATTTGAAGTGGCGGAAACGGATGATATAGTTGAATTTGATGTAGAGATGATAAGGATGAGAGAAGGTGCAGGTTCAACACAAGTAGTAAAAGTTGATGTAGGTGTGACAGGCTCTAAATAAGGGATGGGAATAATGTCCACTGTGGGAACATGTGGAGTTGGTGATAAGATGGGATCTTGATTGACAGTGTCAACCATACAAGAGTTTGGTATTTGAGATGTAAAGGGAAGACGTGATTAGTTGGTGGTTGATTATTTTGTGTAGTGGAGGTATCAATTTGGATACCCCTTTTATTTACAAGTTTTTGGACACGATCTTTGAAGAAATGACATCTCTCAATGTCATGACCTTTGACTCGATGATATTTACAAAAGTGGGCCTCGTGATACCAAATAGGATTGGCTTGCGAGTTGTCAATGGGTTGTACATGAGGAAGTGGGATGGAATTTACACTCACCAACTTATCAAATACATAATTGTATGATTCTCCTAAAGGAGTGTAGTTGGTTGTTGATTGAGGAGATCGTTGTTGAGACCATGTGCTTGGTGTAGATGGGGATGAGGGTTTAATGACCATAGTGTTGGCCACAATCTTGAACTCGCCATTATGTGTGAATGGTTTGGTAGATTCAATTTTTGATTTAGTTGAACTTAGTTTAAGATGAACCTGCTTAATGGCATAGGTTTCAAGCTTGCGAGCCATTGTGAAAGCTTCATCAAAGGTTTGGAATTATTGGATTTACAAAGTAGATGATATATGTTTGGCACACAAATGTGAGAATAATATGATGATTTTAGTTTGTGGGATAGTGAAGGATAGTTGGCTTATAAAAACATGCCATCGTGCGATGAAGTCGGCGATGGGTTTGTTTTCATCTTGTCAAAATGGTATATAGATCAACAATAGTGGTTTTACATGTGATATTGATAGAAAATTGTTCTAAGAACACCTATGTAAGTTGAGTGAAATGGAATAAGGAATTTTGTGGGATACTATTGTACTAGTCCAACCCGGGACCAGACATAAAGACACGGGGAAAGTGTGAAGAAGTAAATTGTGATCATGTACAATAAGACAACATGCGTGTTTAAGTGTGAGGAGATGTTGTTGGGGATCTTATTTATTGTTGAACTTATTAAATGTAGGAAGTTTCCAACAAGGAGGATAGGGTTTGATTGGAACCGACAGATGAATCAGTTCATTACAGATTTGTTCATAGGATAAGGTTTTCTAGGGTGTCAAGGTAAGGGTTTCTAAACTAGCCAACCTATTCATTAAGGCGTGAATTGAATCACTCAAGGTGTTGTGAGGTGGATATTGGATTGGGTGTGTGGTTTGAAAAGTAATTTGATAAGGCAAATGTTGTGTTTGTGGGTGTGTGGTTGTTTAGTGAAACATATGATAAGGTGGTTGATAAGTTTATGGATAGGATGTTTATGGAATGGTTTGATAAGAAAGTTGATTAATTTGTGGATATGTAGGTGATTAGGAGTTTATTGGCAAAGAATAACATGTTTCACAGTTGGGATTGTTGCATAGGCTGGTGTTGAGAAATAGGGGCATGACAATAAGTGGGGATATGTGTGTTAATAATTGGAGATGGATGGGCATGCCTTTTAATGGAATTGTCAAAATGGGATGTGGGTGGAAGGTGATCCACCGATTTTAGAGATTGGGAGGATTGAGATATTATAGAGATTTTTGGAGTAAGAATTCATATATGGGGTTAGGAGGAGATTTGAGTGTATCTAGAGGAGCAGGAGATGGTGGTGTGATCGATTTAGGAAGATTGGTTTGACGAGAGGTATGAGGGTTGGTATCAAGGTGGGGAGAATTTTGTATGACATGGTTCTCATGAGGAGAAACCATAGATACTTGAGGTTGAGTAATTGGAGGCATGGTTTTGAGTTTAGTATCTTGTTGGGTGAGACCATCAGAGGAAGTAATTTTATTAGATAGAGTAGATTGGTGTTTTGTCTCAATTTGGGAGAGAGTGATAATAGGTGTGAAATAGAGAAACATCTGTTTATGTATGTTGTTGACAAACAAATCAAGAAGAATATTTTTAGCCTCATGATTAATTTAGAGGATGTGAATAGAAAATAAAATTAGGTAATGAAGGTGCCTAAAGGAGTCTAAGGCTGGTTTTAGGTAGTTATGGATTGGGAGATGTCTGAGGCGGTTGCTTGTTGGGTGTTTAAGTCCCAAACAGTTAACCAGGTGAGAGGAATGTTTTGATGTGTTAATTATGTTTGTGCAATCAACCAGTGTGTGATAAGTGAAATGCAGAGGGTTAAATCCTTTACTTAAGCTATGTGATCGGACAGATGCGAAGGTTCATTTTAGACCAAAATGAAATGTGATATTTCTAAGAGCAGCAATAGATTAACAAAGGAAATATAAATTGATATTGTATTCAGCATTTCTGAATTACATACACAGGCTATTAAATAGCCATATACATAGGAAAACTGACTTCCTATAAAATAGGAAAGTCAACAAAAATAACTAACTTTAGTTTATAACTTTACGGGTACAACAAAACTCTATAATAATATATTGTTAAAACAATATATTATAACAATTGTAATATCAACTCAACATAATTATAATCTAACTTTTATAATAATGTGAGCACTAATAATAATTCCTAACATTCCCCCCCTTAGTGCGAACATGGGAAAAACTTGCCTTTGTCTTTAATGTGCCGCCATTCGTAGCATGCTCATGATCTGGATGGTTTTCCAAGTGGTTAACCAATAACCACACAATATATGGTTTTTGAGGATAGTACCAACAACCTCTGGATAGTTTTTCTAGATAACTAACAACCACGATATCATGATGATGCAGTAGTATCAACAACTTTCATCACTATCTCACTGCAGGGAATAACATAGGAAATCCTACTGAAATCTGTTGCTCGTACATACATAGAAAAAGCTGACATACTGGAAATGGAACATTGGATCATGTTCCCCCCCTCAATGTGAAATTTCCACTTATTGAAAACAGGATCACTGCAAACTGAGGCACACCACACTGGAAGCACTAAAATCAAACTGCACACACACGTCACCAAAGCTGATATGCGGCCCGTCATTGGCGACTGACGAGAGGTCACTGAATGACCTCCAACCTCCGATGCCTCCTTCCTCCGGTATATGGGTGCTTAACTCAGCTGGATGTGATCATGAAGCTCAAAAAATACCTTCAATAATTTGGACGCCGTCATACAAGCATCGAAAATCGTCCAAAATTGAAATGCGGGCAAATTTTTTTATTTTTGGACTTTTACAATGACACGACTTTAACACTTGACAAGAAAATAATCCTAAAATCACCTATTTTAATTAACTTGACAATAACGAAGCTTTTACAATATTCTTTTGACTTGACTAGACCAAAAATCGACTCTTGATTTTTTGAAAATAGACACAAAAATGACTATTTTATCATATATACATATCATGACAAACACACTAATGGTGCTATATAAGACACTTTACAAACATAGAGTGACAATTAAATAAAAGACCTATAAAATAAAATTTAAAAATAACTGACCAACATTTACTTTACAACCGAACTTAAAACACAAAGGACTAAACATAAACTATAACTTATTAGATAGACTCACATTACAGTTGTCTATTTCTATTTCAGCAGGAACTAGAGAGTACTCAGAGGCCATTGGTCAATGAAATTGATTATACGCTCAGGTCTGGCTGGCATGCGCGCACAACTACCATAATGAGAGATCCATGTGGATTGCATGCAAGGTGTCCTGGAGAAGCTCACCGTGGTCTTTGAGGAGGTTGGGCCGATCTGGAAACTTCGTGACTCACCTTCACGAGATGTCGAACAACAATCTTCGCCAAATATACACGGGCATGAACCATGAAAATAATAGCAAAGGTGCAGGATGCTATTTTAACTTCATCATATTACTCGGTCAATCAAAATTTATATCCAAGATACCACAAAATATTGCAATTATATATCTCACCAACCGCCCACCAATTTCTCTGATTATTGCCACAACATTTTCCTTGAGACATTGATATTCCTCATCTGTCAATTTCTATGCAGGGATGTTGGCCATATAAGGAAGAGATAAGCTTTACAAATGAAGCAAGGCGAATCGAAAAGACTGATTCTTGGGAAATCTATAGGTAAAAATATTACGGCAGATGCAAAACTGACTTACCAAACTATTCAATACATAGTGACAATATAAGATGTTTCTGTACTAACGCAAGTTGTTGATTTGAGACTGCATGTGCGATTGGGTCTAAACATTTGAATGCAAACCAAAGAAAAAAACTTATCTCCTGTTATTCATATGGCTTCAGAAACTCCAAATTTGTGTCCAGTTTCCACGTGGAGATCGACATCAGAGCAGGGAGATTGGATGCAGACGTAGCTTAACAGGAGTGAGGATAATTGCATCTTGCTCACGTGTTGCATCAAGGAGAATAACAAAACAAATCCACATATGTAAAATTTCGATCACGATCCACCTGAAAACTTACATCACAATCTAAAAATGATTGGCCTGGCACTTAAGGATATACAGTAAGTTCTTTACAAAATATTCTTTTCATGAGAAGGGGAAATCATGAACAACAATTGTTCTTCTCCGTAAAAAATCTCAAGACTCCATGACGTGCACAAAAATCGCTCACGATACCAAATCTAAGAGCAGCAACAGATTAACAAAGGAAATATAAATTGATATTGTATTCAGATTTCTGAATTACATACACAGGCTATTAAATAGCCATATACATAGGAAAACTGACTTCCTATAAAATAGGAAAGTCAACAAACCACTTACCCGTTTATAACTTTACGGGTACAACAAAACACTATAATAATATATTGTTAAAACAATATATTATAACAATTGTAATATCAACTCAACATAATTATAATCTAACTTTTATAATAATGTGAGCACTAATAATAATTCCTAACATTTGATACGAAACACACTTAGGAAAAGAAAAATTCAATGCAAAATAAGAGAAAAATAAAGAAAAATGAGGAATACAGAATCTCTTATCATTGTTATTTAAGTGCATGTGATAGTGATGTATTTTGAAAGTGCCAATTAGTGTCTAGGAATGTCTAAGTACCACAAGAAATTGTAGCATGAACAATCTCAAATGGGGTCGGTGACGATGATTAGTGGCATGTGTAGACATAAAAATTAGGTTACACTCCCCTTTTGTCCCTCGACATATAAGCACCCTTTGTTACATTTACGTAGCCATGACCCCCTTCACTAATATTAATTTAATTAATTAAATTAAATTAATGCATTATCCTCACTATATTTATTATTCAAATATCTTATTTAAATAATATCTACACATATAATTCACTTAGACACCTCACCAAGCTAACTCAACCTAAGACCTATTCTTAGCAAGTTCCCATAACTAACTAAGACTTACCCAAACCCTAAAAATCAATGGCTACATTCCCTCTAACCACATTCCCGTATGCTCACAAGAGGCTCCGAGTCTAATCCATGGGATAATGACATGAGATCCAAGGAAATCAGGAGGATCTCCCTAGTTTAGTAAACCTAGGAAATCCCGTCTTGATCAACATCGGTTACCACTAACCATCGCCGATTAAGCTGGACCGTTGTCGGTTACCCTTTTTAACCCAAAACGACCTTATTCTAAAGGTTAGAACTTGGAAGTTGGAAGTTGGAAGCAAGAAATTTGACGAGAAAGAACACATCTCAGAGAGATAACGCATCCTCAGAGAGTCAATTCTCATGAAAACTCACATCTAAGGAAGGAGATTGAGCATCTTCTCCTGCATATCCATCCCAGCCATGATATAATCTATCCAAGCAAAGAGGAGTGTGCATGCAGCCCATGCAAAAGCTTTTCTTCAATTGCTGATCACTTACAGCCTTCAAACCCATCATCATCACCTTCATCCTTCACACACAGACCTTCAGGAATGAAATCCAAGTAAGTATAACGTCATAATTATTTAGTTTATTTCATTTCATCATTATTTTATCACCCATTGTTTATCTTGCTCCCTATTGACCTTCTCCAACATTTTCACCTCCATAGACCCATTAAAACCTCGCAAAAGCCTACTCCAGTCACCCAATACCTCATCCTAACCAACCAAAATCCTTTGTGCAATCACAAAGGAGACCAAAACTCTGTTATGTGACATTTCCAGATCTCACATAATGGCACCAACGGTTATACCTAACCATGCCAAATCACCCCTAACCGACATCGGTCTCTATATTTTCCCACACATCCTAGAATAGAGACCTACCCACCTAATTTCATTTCACCCTCATTCACCTATGATCTACTCGAGACCTCTGCGAACTGCGGGAACCCAGAACCAATCATTTGACCCTTGGATTTTATTCTAGCTTAGCCTATTAGATTAGATCTATTTTCTTATTGTGTTTTTAAGTGAGATACCTAAATCATTTCAAAATAAAAATAGGATTTACTTTGTTTACAACATTAATTTGTTTATTACAGTGGACTGATAACCATCTAGGAAGTATCATACTTCCCAGATCTAGCTTACGCTAGGTAGTTCACTGCCCATATTGTTTAATTTCTTACGGTGTTCTTGTTTTCATTACGGGTAGTACCTCCTAGCCAAAAGGAAGCTCTCACGATCGGTTGTGGATTTGAAGTCATACACGCGTAACAACCCATCAACTAAAATTTGAACAAGTATTCCTCCTACACCCATTACCTATTTTTTTCATCAACGCTTCTAAGAAATAATCTAAGAAAAAGGTGAAACATTTTGGCATGCACAGTGGGATCCATCCCGGGTTCCTTACATTTCATTCATTCCTAGGAATTTTTTTTTTATTTTTTTCCCTTCTAAAAAGCATGCACACTAATTTTATTCTTTGGTAATCCACTTCTTCTTTCTATTTGCTCTAAAGGAAAATTTTCTTTTGGTGTAATTAAAAAAGAATCATTTCTTCATGTTTTTGCATTCTCGTGAAAGAGCATCCCTCTTCCTATTCATCTAATTGTGTCATCCAATTTCACATTTTTGATTTGGGTTTTAAAATCATTGCATTTCATTCTGATTTTGTCATTAGCTCACGAAATTGAGGAAACCTATACTGTGGAAGTCATTACCGGTGATGGTTGACAAACAAATCGTAAAAAAACACTTCCATCCTTTTCTCTTTCTCTGCGTCTTACCAAACCTCACAAAAATTCAAAATACATACATTCTTAAACAACGTCTTACCTAGAAGAAGCTATAGGTGATCACATGATCACGACACGGTGGGCACCTAGCTCACTTTGTTATGTCAAGTCATACTTGAGCGAAGCTGTCCCCACCATAACATACTTGAAACCTCACCTTTTAGATCTCCTTCTTCGTAGGAAGCCATCCTCACCAAAAATCTATTTCACAATTCATGCGTCAGTCCCTAAATAGCATAAGCTACACAAACATAATAGAAAAGGCACTCCTAGGATCACATTTTCTTAGTGTTTTTGCTTGGCTTGCATTTTGAGGTGAAAGATCACGTTCATCACTTTTTCTTGTTCATCCTTGCACGCTCCTCATCATAGTTGGTGTATTCCGGCTTCACCTGAGTGTGCCTAGGCCATATCATCATCATTCCCAGAATTCTGGGTTTGATTCTACATCAGATTTTAATTCACAACCACTTTTTTCATCATTGTTTCCATTTTACGAGTAACCGTCATCGGTTACCTCGATCGATTATATAAGTTATACCCAACTGACATTAGTTCCAGGTTCTTTTGCTAATCTACTCAAAAGGAAATTTTACTCCACTTTCTTCCACTTTTCACAATCTCTGTCACTATCATCATTCTCATTGATGTTTTAAACATCCTTAGATTTGGCATACCTGTTAGATTTTACCTTCTGCCTCGTTGTTTACTCACTGTCTATTTTCTATAGTGACCGGCACCAGTTATACCTTAACGGCATCGGTTTTACCTAACCAACATCGGTTATTCTATTTCACATTCCAGCCATCATTTGGTCTTTTATCCACTTTTTATCACCAGATTCACCTATTCATGCTATTCTCTGTATTATTTATAAAAAGCAGCCCTACCTGATCAATACTGGTTCACATGGTGCTGACCCGAAGACAAGTAAACACCCTTGTATTCCACACCAGTTGTTAACCACTCCCACCTAGTCCCTCACCACCTTCTATTTTATCACCAGCCATGGATCCCATCCAACCTACCACTATCACTATCACTATCGGAGACGAGGAGTTTACACGACTCATTGACCAAAACCTTATCGCCTTGCGGTTTTACCTTTCCCACTCATCCACTCGAGATGCCTCGTATCGAGTTGATATATGGCATCCCCATATCTACCCCTCGACTCTCACACCCACTTCGCATCGTCTCCATATGATTCCCGTGATGCCCACATCCACTTTACCCCGGTTGTTTCGTAATTAGGTTACGTACCCACTTTATGGTATCACATTTGTTACCTATTTGGCACTCATTACATCCACCGTACCCTTGTGAATACCCCAAAAACAACCTCATCCTCCCCTAATGTCTCATAAATACCCATAACTACATTCCCACCTCTAGTTTACGTGACTCCTACCCAATTTCGAACGTGGTTCTTTCCATTCCATAATCATTAGCTCCTATTTCCACTAGGGTTACCACAACCCTTCCACCCCCATATACGTACTACTAACAACCACCTATTTCATCTATTATTCATTCTGGGTACATACCCCTATTTCATTGCCTTCTTCTCCACCACCTTACATGGCAGCCCCATACACTGGAATGCCACCCCCATTATATGCCCAAAACCAACCTCCTCACACTATAGGAGGCATCCAATCATCACAACCCACCAATGACCTAATTAAATTGATGTTGGACAAGATGCAGACATTGGAGGCATCAATTTCCAGCTCCTGTAACACTCTCACCTATGACAAGATTTGCAATGAGCCTATTCACCCATCCATTCCTATCCATTCATACCTTGTGCATTGGGAAATGCCTAAATTCAACCGCTTCAATAGCAAGGAAGACCCACAACAACATTTGTGCTCGTTTAAACACGGGTGTTATCTGATCACTCATGATGATGCCCTACTTTTGAGAACCTTTCCCATGTCCCTCACTGGACCTACATTAGATTGGTATAGTGGGTTACCTAAACACTCTATATTTTCATTCAATCAGGTAGCCCAAGCTTTCTTGGATCATTTCTCTATCAATATCGCCAAGAAGGTTACCATGACCAATCTATATTCCACACGTCGGTTTGAGGAAGAATCCATCATAGATTTTGTTACTTTACGACACGACCTAATCAATCAACTTACCTTCCAACTACCACAAACTAAACTCATTGAGCTCTTCACACGAGATTGCACGGACATATCTCAATGACCTTACAAGTCAAAACTTTCGAACATTCGATGAGGCATTCACTATGGCATGAAAGTTAGAGATTCGGGCCATCGAAGAGAAGAAAATCCAATTATGAAATAAGAATTCAGCATTCAAGTCAAATGAAACCTCTTCTTCTTCTAAACCACCAACCAATTATTCAAAAACTAAGGGCACCACTAATGCAGTGGTACTTAATGCCGGTCTAGGTCATCCATCAATTCAAGCTACACCCTCATCTAATCTATCACCTATCCAGGCTTTTCGATTCAGAAAAGAACAATGAAAATATACCCCAATTAGGGAACCTTACTCTTCTGTCTTAGAAAAGCTTATCAAAGCTAGAGCCATCACCCTTCCACCCATAAAACCCCACACTAGTTTTGACCCTACTTGCCCCATGCCCACATGGTATAAAGAGCATGATTTATGTAACTATCACCGAGTAAAGGGTCATAGTGACGGCAATTGCATCACTTTCATGAATATTGTCTAAGAAATGCTTGAGAAATGTTAGTTAATCGTGGATAATGCCAATGCCACCCCAACCAAAATATACAAATATTCAAAAACCATTTCCCAATCATGCCCCTTCATCCAATCAAACCGGTGAGACATCCACTCATGATACCCATACTGTGTGGTTCACGCAATCTTTAACGAAGTACATGTCACCTCTCAATTACCTCACATCCCTTCCTAGAGGAAATCCTAGCACTTTGAATCCTCCTTCCACATCTAAACCAACCTCCACCTATCCTTCACCAACATAGGAATACCTTTCATCTCCACAAATCGAACTCATCGAGCTCTTCACACGAGATTGCACCAAACATATCTCAATGACCTTACGAGTCAAAACTTTCGAGCATTCGATGAGGCATTCACTATGGCATGAAAGTTAGAGATTCGGCCATCGAAGAGAAGAAAATTCAATTATGAAATAAGAATTCAGCATTCAAGTCAAATGAAACCTCTTCTTCTTCCAAACCACAAACCAATTATTCAAAAACTAAGGGCACCACTAATGTAGTGGTACTCAAGGCCGGCCCAGCTCATCCGTCAAATCAAGCTACACCCTCATCTAATCTATCACCTATCCAGGCTTTTCGATTCAGACAAGAGCAATGAAAATATACCCCAATTGGGGAACCTTACTCTTCTATCTTAGAAAAGCTTATCAAAGCTAGAGCCATCACCCTTCCACCCATAAAACCCCACACTAGTTTTGACCCTACTCACCCCATGCCCACATGGTATAAAGAGCATGATTTCTGTAACTATCACCGAGTAAAGGGTCATAGTGACGACAACTGCATCACTTTCAAGAATATTGTCTAAGAAATGGTTGAGAAATGTTAGTTAAGCGTGGATAATGCCAATGCCACCCCAACCAAAATATACAAATCTCCAAAAACCATTTCCCAATCATGCCCCTTCATCCAATCAAGCGGTGAGACATCCACTCATGATACCCATACCCGTGAGGTTCACGCAATCTTTAACGAAGTACATGTCACCTCTCAGTTACCTCACATCCCTTCCCTAGAGGAAATCCTAGCCTAAAATCCTCCTTCCACATCTGAACCAACCTACACTTATCCTTCACCAACAGAGGAATACCTTTCATCTCCACAAACTAAACTCATCGAGCTCTTCACACGAGATTGCACGGACATATCTCAATGACCTTACAGTCAAAACTTTTGAGCATTCGATGAGGCATTCACTATGGCATGAAAGTTAGAGATTCGAGGCCATCGAAAAGAAGAAAATCCAATTATGAAATAAGAATTCAGCATTCAAGTCAAATGAAACCTCTTCTTCTTCTAAACCACCAACCAATTATTCAAAACTAAGGGCACCACTAATGCGGTGGTACTCAAGGCCGGCCCAGGTCATCCATTAATTCAAGCTACACCCTCATCTAATCTATCACCTATCCAGGATTTTGGATTCAGACAAGAACAATGAAAATATACCCCAATTGGGGAACCTTACTCTTCTGTCTTAGAAAAGCTTATCAAAGCTAGAGCCATCACCCTTCCACCCATAAAACCCCACATTAGTTTTGACCCTACTACTGCCCCATGCCCACATGGTATAAAGAGCATGATTTATGTAACTATCACTGAGTAAAGGGTCATAGTGATGGAAACTGCATCACTTTCACAAATATTGTCTAAGAAATGGTTGAGAAATGTTAGTTAACTGTGGATAATGCCAATGCCACCCTAACCAAAATCTACAAATCTTCAAAAAACCATTTCCCAATCATGCCCCTTCATCCAATCAAACCGGTGAGACATCCACTCATGATACCCATACCCGTGAGGTTCACGCAATCTTTAACGAAGTACATGTCACCTCTCAATTACCTCACATCCCTTCCCTAGAGGAAATCCTAGCCTGAAATCCTCCTTCCACATCTGAACCAACTTCCACCTATCCTTCACCAATAGAGGAATACCTTTCATCTCCTAAATCACCTACCGCGGCATCTTCTTCTAGCATTGTGACCATCTCACCCCTAGCTTCACCACATAGAGAAACTTTACCTCAGTACCTCCTCCACCCATAGACGAGCTCCCATTACCTCCTCCACCCCCGAGGAGCTCCCATCACCTCCTCCACCTACGAGAGGAGAACCTATCCATTTCTTCACTTATAGAGGAGCTCCCATCATCTCCTTCACCCATCATAGACCCAGTTGAGATACCTTTGCCTCTTGGCAAGCATTCTCCATTAGCTACCCAAAATCCAATAGACCTACTTTCAGCTCTCTTACCCACGGAAGTGAAGTGGCCAATTCCCCATCTCTAAGATGGATTTTACGAGAATTCCTATTAGGTCTGTTATCACCAAATCACAGCACCCCTAGATGTTGATTAGATTTCTAGGTTGATCATACTAGCATCCAGTGTGATTGCACAACATGGAATCCTTTCTCCAAGTGTGGGACTTGCAAATGAGAAAGGAATCTCCAGAGAAGGCTGGTTCCTCTTCCTAAACTACTACTACCACAAGTTGTTCCGGTGTAGGCAAGCTAATCTAATCCTAATCTAACCATGCCAGGAGACGAGAGAGAGAGAGAAAAAAGAAAAAATAGAGCCTACACTAAAACTGCGATACACCGAGAGAAGGAAAATGTTGAACATCTATCAAAATTGCCATGGAACAAAGAGGTGAGCGATGGGAAGGATGGACAGATGCATCACAGGCCCAAGGATAGATTTCACACAGAAAATGTCCCAAAACTCCATGAACACAGCTCTAGACCTGTAATGAACATTAGAACATGCACAAATACCTACAATGAAGAGAGGCAAGAAGAGAACAAGCAAAAGAACGAGCAGGGATGGACAGATGCATCACAAAACATGTTTTTGTTGCTCCAGAAGTTTTCATAGAACATCATTTCAATAGTAAAAGGAAAAAATGCCATTACAGAGCAGGGGAGGAGGTTCGAACTCCATTTTCAACCCTGGAGAAGAAAAGAAGGGAGGGCAGAGCTGAAAAGATGAACCACACTTTTAGAAAGAAGCCCCTCCTTACAATTTATAGGAAGAATGAGAGAGGGAAGAGAGAGGAAATCTGAATCTACCCCAACCACCTCATTTAATTCATCTTATTATGGCGGTAGGTGAGAACCCTAAAAAGTGGCGAACTGTATTTGCATTAAAGCTGGTTGTTGAAACGTCAGTTCTGGCCATTACCACGCGCCAGACATTTCTTGATTTTCTCTCTCCAAAATGAACCAAAATGCAAGATTGACCTAGAATCGTGTAGATAATTTCACCAGCTTTCCATTGATATAAAGAACGTGAAAATCTGAGCTTTGGATCGAAAGTTATGGCGATCTGAAGATTTAGGGCAAAAACAGGCCAAAACGGATTTTGAATTTTTTCCCGCGCTCTGCCACTTGGATGACACGTGTCAGGCTCTGATTCATCCATGGGCTCATCCTCTGAAAATTTCTTTTGGGCCCTTCCTTAATTTCTTGCCACTTGGACACGTGGCACTATTTTATTAGCTCGGACACGAGCGCGCACTTTGTCCTTTGAAAATTTGGTATTTTTCACTTTGGGAAAATTTTCCCATTTGTCCCCACGCTCCGCCACTCAAGTGCCACATGGCATGATTTCATTGGACATGGGCCTTTCCTGACCATTTCCCTTTTGTTTTGCCTTTGGAAAAAATTTCAAAATTTTCCCATCGGGCCGATGAGGTGAAGACACGTGGCGAAATTTGATTCGTTGGCGGCTCTTTCGGCTTTTTGCACCCCACGCGTCCTTTTTTGGCCCGGATGTCCCAAATTATGCAGGAAAAATATCTCGAACCGCTTGATTCAAGCTTCCTTGTTCCTGTTTGAGGTGAAGACATGTGGCGAGATTCCATTCGTTGTCGGCTCTTTGATTTTCGCGCCCCACGCGTCCTTTTGTCCCAATGTCCCGGACGAAAGTCCCTGTTTTTGGCCAATCAGCCGGTTCGCATCCTTTACGTACTTTTGTCCCAACTATCCCGAACTACCTGGGACAAATCTCTCCAAACCACCCAAAATGGACTTCCTTGCGCCAAACCGGCCGATCCGCGTACTTTTGTCCCAACTGTCCCAGACTGTCTGAAACAAGACTTCGGCATTTTTTTCCCTCTTTCGGCCGATTCACCTTTTTGCATCCCTCGTGTCCCGACGTCCCAAGTGCTCCAAGTGTTGCGTAGACCGCTTGGTGGCTTTTCGGCCGATTCATGCCCCGATGTCCCAAGTGTCCCAAGGACCGCCTAGGACAAGACTTAGCTAATTTTCTTCATTTTTTCAGCCCCAACTTGGATTTTGCAATTTTTTCACATTTTTAAAACTTGTTGGGTTTTCCTCTTAGATAGGAGAGTTAGAAAGAAGCCGAGGGGACCCCAGAAACATGATTTTTTGCCTTGAATCAATATACTTTCTCGGGATTGAATAATCTGATGCATGTTATCAAAATTACCTTGAGGGGTGAATTTTGGATAACATTTTAGCGACTTCAATGGGGTCATCTGCTGCTTAGATGAAGAACAACCAGTTACTTGTAAGCAATCCATTGGGCATGGAGTCATGAGTTGTAGCTGCAAACTGATCTGAACTTTGAAAACCTCTTCTCGAGCCACTTGGAAACCCACTTTGAAATGGAGTCGTTCTCACCAAAATGCCACTTTGAAATGGGTAATGCAAGAGAAAACCAGCACCACAAAAACTATGTACAAAACTGAAAATCATACATGCTCCAAATGGAACATGCAGAGTGTACACAAGCACTTCTTTTGCTAAAAGCAAACCTACCTACTCTACTCTAACTGGAAGCAAAGGCAAGGTGGGCTAAACAAACCCTACTGAACTAGTTTGTGAGAAATAGCTTCCCTTTCTCAAAAGTGGCAGCCATGCAATTGATTTGGCATTGAACATGGCTGATTGGATGAATGGAAAATCAACAAGAAGCTGGTCTTCCACCCAAATCATCAAGGTATCAGCTGAAGGCAAATTCAATACCTCTTTTAGTTGCTCTGCATTTGGATTGAAGAGGTATGACAGCTGATCCTTGGTACTTTGTAGCTCACCCTCATGCTCAGAAGCAAGCATGAATGGTTGTGACTTCTCCTTTGGCTCCAATAAAGCCAAATACCTGATTGGGCAAGGTATGGTCCATTTGATATGCCCATAGCTCTGATTTTCAACTCCAAAAATGGAGTCTTCTTGTAGACCTTCTTGAATGGATGGTGTGGAAGCAATGGTAGAATCTTTGTACCCTTTCTCTTCCTCCATGAAGGACATGAAAGATTAAAATCTTCCAATCTTGGTTCCAAAGAGCTGCTTTATAAGATGCGAGGCTTGCTGCAAAATGAATGTTCTCCTTCATGACAGCAGACTCAAGTGTTTGGAATGTGGATGATGAAAGAGAGAATGGTGGAAACTCAACCGGTTCTTCTCCATCAAAACAGTCCTCCAAATCTGACAGATAAACTGCCTCATTGTTGTCCTGCTGCAAATGCTCAACTTCCTCCATGGTGTCTTCTTGATCTGTAACTTGACCACCATGGTTTCTTTCATCCTCCAACATTGAGTTTGAGAGATCAAACTCCTCTTCAGTACTAGAACTTGAGAGAGGTGA
Source organism: Taxus wallichiana var. yunnanensis (assembly GCA_018340775.1). Classification (NCBI taxonomy): domain Eukaryota; kingdom Viridiplantae; phylum Streptophyta; class Pinopsida; order Cupressales; family Taxaceae; genus Taxus; species Taxus wallichiana. Next base: position 997,950,630 of record CM031237.1, on the reverse strand, counting down.
AGTAGAAAGAAGAACTGAAGGTTCTCCTGTAGCCTGCTTTGTGCTCAAAGCCCTTGGATCTGCAATTTTCTCCTCCACAACTAGAATGTGCTCCTCTTCTTTTGGATCTAGAGCAACTTCTCCTTTCTCTACTACTTGAAGACAATCTTGCTCTTGATAGAACTCTTCCTCTAGCATGAAGTTTGTCAAGTCAAACTCTTCATCTTTGCTTGCTCTAGAGGACAAGTTGGGACTGCAAGATCTTCTTCTGAGCTTTCTTCCTTTATGGCTGATTGTGCAACTTGAATTAAATCAGCATTCCCTTCAAATAGAGTGCCAACATGGACACTACTTTACGAGTAAAGCCCATGATTGCTGATCTGCTTCTTCTTTTTGCTCTTCTTCTGCTGCCACAAAATCAGTCTTAACCACCATTTGTTCAACCTTAGCCTCTTCTGTAGGTTTAACCATCAAGGGGATCTTTGTCATCCCAAATTTGGTAGCCCAAACCCTCAAGTTGTCTGTCATTTCTTTTCTATTGGGCTCCTCTTCTTGCTGTCCTTCATGGCCGATTTTTACAATTTCTTCTTCCCCACATGGAATTGGGAATGCAAGAGGAGGGATGGGTTGTAACTCAATTGATTTGGCAATTTTTTGTGGTGGTAGAGGAGATGAAACCTCTTGTTTCTTTGGAGGAGGGGGTATTTATTTTAGCTCTTGTGGAGGGGATGACTGTTTGGAAGGAAAAAGGAAAGAAGAATTGAGGTGTGGTGGAAGACTGAGAGGTGGAGACATGGGATCAACATTTGGGACAGCAGATGGGGAGTTTAGAATTTGCAATTCCAAATGAGATGGTGCTGCTTGAGTAATGGGAAGAGAAAAACCAGATGATGGTGTAGAACTTACCCATTGACAAGGTTGTTCAACAACAAGTGTATAGGCCTCTATTTCTGTTGTCCATTGTGCAAGTTGGGGCAGCATCTTCATCATGAAGTCCAGCTTCTCCTGAGGGCTGAAGTGTCTTGGAAAAGGGCCTCCCCATGGACAAGGAGTCCTGTAACCAATTCTGAAAGCTCTCATTTGAGCTGTTGCTCTGGACTGCACCATCTTTACCTCCATCTTTTGGATTTTCTCCAACAGACCAGCATCTTGCATCTGATTGTCTTCATTATATGCATACTCTTGCTCTTGGAAAGCTCCATAGCCAAACTGATTTTGGCATTGCTGCTCATATGGGTATGCATGCTGATTTTGAATTTGTTCAAAATGCTGATTTGGAGGATTTAAAAACATGTTGGAGGTGGAAACATTGCTGCTTTGTTGTTGAAAATGTGAATTCCATGATGGAAATGAAGTCATGATTGCACAACTTCATGGAATGGAAAAGAATGAAAGAGATGGAAAGAAATATGGATGGAAATGGATGGAAAATGGGTCTGCAACTTCAGAAATGGGTTGCTGATTAGATGGAGTCGCCAGATGTGTTTGCAAGTGCCTCCAAAGGCTGAAATCTTCACAGGAACACACCAACCTACAAAAGATGAAGTGGAAGACCTCTAAGGTCCCACCCGTGCCAAAACTATTATCACCGAATCACAGCACCCCTGGATGTTGATCAGATTTCTAGGTTGATCATACTAGCATCTAGTGTGATTGCACAACATGGAATCCTTTCTCCAAGTGTGGGACTTGCAAAAATGAGAAAGGAATCTCCAGAGAAGGCTAGTTCCTCTTCCTAAACTACCTGTCACAAGCTATTCCAGTGCAGGAAAGCTAATCTAATCCTAATCTAACCATGCCAAGGAGACAGAGAGAGAGAAAAGGGAAAAATAGAGCCTACACTAAAATGGTGATACACCAGAGAAGGAAAATGTTGAACATCTATCAAAACTACCATGGAACAAGAGAGGTGAGTGATGGGAAGGATGGACAGATGCATCACGAGCCCAAGGATAGATTTCACACAGAAAATGTCCCAAAACTCCATGAACACAGCTCCAGACCTGTAATGAACATTAGAACATGCACAAATACCTATAATGAAGAGAGGCAAGAAGAGAACAAGCAAAAGAATGAGCAGGGATGGACAAATGCATCACAAAACACATTTTTTGTTGCTCCAGAAGTTTGCACAGAACATCATTTCAATAGTAAAAGGAAAAAATGCCATTACAGAGCAGGGGAGGAGGTTCGAACTCCATTTTCAACCCTGGAGAAGAAAAGAAGGGAGAGGCGAGCTAAAAGATGAACCACACTTTTTAAAGAAGCCCCTCCTTACAATTTATAGGAAGAATGAGAGAGGGAAGAGAGAGGAAATCTGAATCTACCCCAACCACCTCATTTAATTCATCTTATTATGGTGGTAGGTGAGAACCCTAAAAAGTGGCGAACCGTATTTTTGCATTAAAGTTGGTTGTTGAAATGTCATCGAAGCTGGTTGTTGAAACGGCCATTACCACGTGCCAGAGACGTTTCTTGATTTTCTCTCTCTAAACTGAACCAAAATTCAAGATTGACCCTAGAATCGTGTAGATAATTTCACCAGCTTTCCATTGATATAAAGAACACGAAAATCTGAGCTTTGGATCGAAAGTTATGGCGATCTGAAGATTTAGGGCAAAAAACAGGCCAAAACGGATTTTGAATTTTTTCCCGCGCTTTGCCACTTGGATGACACGTGTCAGGCTCTGATTCATCCGTGGGCTCATCCTCTGAAGATTTCTTTTGGGCCCTTCTTTAATTTCTTACCACTTGGACACGTGGCACTATTTTATTGGCTCGGGCCTGAGGGGCGCACTTTGTCCTTTGAAAATTTGGTATTTTTCACTTTGGGAAAATTTTCCCATTTCTCCCCCGCGCTCCGCCACTCAAGTGCCACATGGCATGATTTCATTGGACGCGGGCCCTTCCTGACCATTTCCCTTTTTTTTTTTGCCTTTGAAAATTTTTTTCAAAATTTTCCCGCTTGGCCGATGAGGTGAAGACACGTGGCGAAATTTGATTCGTTGGCGGCTCTTTTGGCTTTTCGCGTCCCCACGCGTCCTTTTGGCCCGGATGTCCCAAACTATCTGGGACAAATATCTCCGAACCGCCCGATTCGGGCTTCCTTGTTCCTATTTGAGGTGAAGACACGTGGCGAGATTCCATTCGTTGGCGGCTCTTTCAGCTTTTCGCCCCACATCGTCCTTTTGTCCCAATGCCCAAAGTGTCTCGGACGAAAGTCCTGTTTCGGCCCGAATCGGCGGTTCGCGTCCTTTTCGCGTACTTTTGTCCTAACTATCTCGGACTACCTAGGACAAATCTCTCGAACACCCGAAATGGACTTCCTTGCACCAAACCAGTGATCCGCGCACTTTTGTCCCAAGCTGTCCCAGGTATGCAGCGAAACAAGACTTAGGCAATTTTTTCCCTCTTTCGGCCGATTCACCTTTTCGCGTCCCTCGCGTCCCGATGTCCCAAGTGCTCCAAGTGCTGCGTAGACCGCCTGGTGGCTTTTCGGCCGATTCATGCCCCGACGTCCCAACTGTCCCAAGGACCGCCTAGGACAAGACTTAGCCGATTTTCTTCATTTTTTGGCCCAAGCTTGGCTTTTGCAATTTTTTCACATTTTTAAAACTTGCTGGGTTTTCTTCTTGGACAGGAGAGTTAGAAAGAAGCCGAGGGGACCCCAGAAACATGATTTTTGCCTTGAATCAATATACTTTCTCGGGATTGAATAATCTGATGCATGTTATCAAAATTACCTTGAGGGGTGAATTTTGGATAACGAGTCCTCACCAACTCCACCCACGAGACATGTCGTTCTCACGTTTGGCTGATCACTTAGATTATGTGGATAGGGCTTTACTATGGGGGCGCCTCTTACTCCCTGTCTCAACATAGATGCAGAGATCCCTTGATGACACCTCCACTATCTACCCAAACACATTTCAACCCATCAAACCAAATACAACTACATCGCAACCCCTTCCATGATACCCGTTAGCACTCACACCACACCCTTACCTATAACCCAACCTACATCTAAACCCAAACCCATACCCACAACATTTGCCTCCACTAAACCTATTACCACTTTAGGGGTCACCTCGACCACTAGCCTTATTAATCTGTTTATTAAACTAGATTTAGCTACATCCTCCAACATCACTACCACACCTCTATGACACCCAAACTAAAGAAACAAACTCATCGACCTCATACCCCGACCACACCAATCACACCCGCACTTGTCCCATTTGCCTTAAGACCTCATCTTCCCAACATGGTCAAGCACCCTTCTCCCATCCATAAACCAATAACACAACAACCCATTCCTTCCTCACAAACCTCTAACCTACCTAGGCACACAACACGACTTATACCCACTGCAATTTCCTTAGCACCAATACCTTGACTATTGCTTCACTACCCACTACACTTCAGTCATTGTCCCTCACACCCCAAGCACGACCCGTGTCATCTACCTTCATAGCACCCCGTTATCCCCTGTGGGTAACTCACCCTCTTCCTCCATCTACTTTTCCTTCTAGACCTCGTACACCCACATCAGCTTTACCTAAGAAGGTGCAACCCAAAAAGTTTCAAAACTCCACTACCCCACAACAAGGTAATCAAAACAACCCCGCACCCTCCTACCCATCCATCTACTATACCCCTACCCAAATGAATCCGACCGATACCTCAAACCACACCGGCACCTAAGCCCATAGTTTGACCCATTCCTACACTTCCAAAAATAGTTCCTTGACAATCAACCACACCTACACCCAAACCCACATTCACTTCCCATTGTGTTCCACCTTGGCGGGTCCTATGCCCAAATTTTAACCAACCTCCTCGAGACTTCTGTTATCACATTACCACCACTCTGACCTTACAACCCCTCAAACCCAAGCCAAAAGGGTTTGATGATACTAAAATTTACACATACCATCATGTGCCAGGGCACGATGTGGAAGCTACTGAGGCCTTGAAAACTGTCCTTATCTAATTTTGTCCACCAAAAACCAACTTTAACGATGACGACCTTCTCGGCGAGGATCCTACTTCACCAACACCCATTCCCACACTTCCTAATCAACAACCACAACCTCCTCCCTCAATAATCCTAGAGCCATACACAAAATTTGAAATTAACATGATTCACATCAAAGAACTTGCCACGCCACCACTCAAATGTCATTGTGCCCAGCTAACCTCACAGGGTTTTTCTCCTCTGGTAGGTTTTTTCCCTTTATGTCATTATACCACTCACCCTACACCTTCTCCATTTGCCAACTTCCCTCAAATCAACATGATACATGTCACTACACGTGCACAGAAGGGAAAAGACAAGGCAATTGACCCACCAACCAATCCTATACCCAACATACCATCTGTACCCATACCTAAAATAACTATCCATGGCCCCGTATACCCCATTTCTAATGGTGTCACACATCACACCATGCTCAAACAACTACACCAATCTCCCTCAAAATGTCGTATATGAACTCATCCAAACCTCGAAATCCCATCGTCAAGCTCTCATGAAGGTTTTTCAATCTATTGAAGTTTTACCCAATGACCCTACACCCGTAGCCTCGATTATCATCACACCCCATCATGTAGCCTCTCTCACAAAATTACCACCTTCATCCTCATGTCACCTTATTCACCAAGTAACCTCCCTTAGCTTCTCAAAGGAAGAGATCACGCTATACCAAAATGATGACCGGACCCAACCCTCTTCATCTCTGTTCACATTGATGACATACGGGTGTGCCGTGTGATGATTGATGGAGGCGCTAGCATTAACATAATTTCATCTAATGTATTCTCTCAAATGTGCATACCTAAAAATTGCATGCATAAACATCTGATCATGTTGCGTTCATTCAACAACGCTATCACTTCCATGTTAGGCAATCGCTTTGTCATCCTTCATATTTACGATGGCCCCATGCACTGTTCCAGAATTGTTTTATGTTTTGGAGGGGGAATTCCAATATAACTTGTTGCTTGGTAGACCCTGGATCCATGTCATGGGTTGTGTTCCTTCCACTTTGCATCATTGTGTAAAGTTTGAACATGAAGGACACACTTATACCATTCCAGCTGACCCATCACCTTTCAAAACATGCAACATGCTTTACCGACCCAATGATGTGCTCATACCTGTTAAGCCATCTACCTCTGCGACCAATACTGCTTTACCTACACCTCCACCTACCGGTCAATTGTTGCTTTCACGACACATACCTCCTCTATTCCTACCACTTTATAAACTCCACGGCTGACCCATTAGCTTCTCAATCCATTCACTCCACCTCCGCATCAACCTCGACACATCATCCATACCAACTACCCACATACAAACCAATGATCCCTTGGAAGGTGTTTTTCAACATCTCACTCTGGGGGAGTACCACCTGTATAGTGTCAACACATTCCTTACTTTGCACAAGTATGGAAGCCTTCACCAACACCCTCACTATGATCACTGTATAGGAGAACACCTCCTTTATGGTCCTCCTCATCTTCATACTAGTCTCACCTATGGGGGACTTGATACTACCACTTACACACCTGAACCACCATCACAACCCCGCCCATTTCCCACTGACTTCCAATCACTTACTAATTGCCATTTTTCCCACACCTTCCTGCACTGATGTGTGTGGAAGGGTTTTGGTTTTGTCTTTTACAAGCAAGGTTGCCATACCATAATTCCATGTACACATTAACGTCCTCATTTTAGTACATTAAAACAAGAATTTTTTTTTTTGATAGGTGCATCCTATTTCTAAATACATAATTTAAAACTCTCAGATCATAACAATCATTCTTATAACAAATAACCATATGCAGCTGTGATGACTTGGAGTACCTCCGATCTATTCATTCCATGACTCGGTAATCTACCGATCTATTCATGAGTATTAAAGAGTTGGCATTTTTATTTTAACACATCACTCTTGCGGTTCTCTTCCCTAATCTAGGATTCAGAATGCTCTGTCCAATGAACTTATCGAATAATTGTTACCATTATTCATTGGCATCTCATCCCTCGGACTAGGTAACATAGGACAACGCAATCAAGCACTTGCGATACTTTGGCCAAATATTTGAAACATACTGCTTATGTCTCGTATTCCTTGACGGCATACTCGTCAATCTGGAATGCATCCTTCACCCCATTCCTATGTTATGTAGAATGTCTTACACTAACCACGCGGCCTATTCTCAAGTTATTCACTTAGGAACGGATTAATAATATGACAATGATATAAGGATGTTCTCAAGAACTAGGGATACGGCGACATCTTTGGGTCAACCCTAGTTAACCACGTGTGTCAAGGTACCACTGAGTCTCTAGGGCAGCCTCATATCATGACCACATTCCTAACCGATCTGAAGTAAAAACTTGTTCGAGTTTAAGCTGTAAATCTTAACGATCAATGCAAAGGGTGTCGTCATAAGTCACTGCATTGTTGTATATTCGAGAAGATCCTAATCTTCTCGAAGGTACAACACTTCTTGATTGACTTGTGCCATCAACCTTCAAATCCACCTCGAAAAGATCTACTTAACTTTAAGTGTTACTTACGTTGAGTTAAAGTTATACTTTAAGACGCTCCTTTTAGGGTAGTCTTTTCTCAACCCCAGGTTCCTCACCTTAGAATTGCCTTTCTTATTAAGACCCATTTCACAAAAAGAAGTTAATAAGATTTGAGGTTTCATTAAGGAGTTCTTTGTTACACAATGATCTAAATCAACGAAATTGGGCGGTAGCCTAAGTCTTCTCATAAGGTTGCTAACCATACCCTTATTAGGTTTATATCGGTTCTCAAAATGAAATACATCTTACTTATTAGTATTAAGATATAGTGATTTAAAATCAAATTAAGGCGTTGTCTTGACTTAGATCAAGATAAGGGAGTAATAATTTATTCAGCCCGTTCAGCTTCCTGTTGAGGTTTATTTTAACCTTAGCTTCTCGAAAGACAGTGATCTAAATTCCAATTTAGCTTTAGATAGAACATAACAGAACTACTAGACATTCACAAGTATTCAGTCACATAATCTTTGCAAAGCTTACTTAGAGAATCCCAAATGTCTCCAAGGTATACAATAATAACAATGCTCTTAAAATCATTTGAACCGAAGAAGTTCAATCCATCAAGATACGAATGCAAACACATAAGTAACAAATACCTCATTTCATTCATTTCTAAGCTAATAAAATACATTTTATGCATTCAGCATATTTGATACAATACTCAACAGCAAAAGAACATCTTTCTTCAAGTAGTACATTTAGAGAATCAAGTTGGAATTCATCATAAAACCAAATTAAACAATCTGAACATCATATCAGATCTACGTGCTTTTACCACTTACGGCAACCATCTGCAAAAATTGTCAACACGGGTCGGATCGGTGAGGCCCAGCATGATAAGCACTAATTCTTAAAACAATTGCAATCCACCAATTGTTCTCATTAAACAACCTGTTTAAATGAAATCATTTCTTCAAATTCCAAACATAAATCAGGCTATTCATCTTATATGTTAGAGACTAAGAACAAAAGAATACAACCATTCTAAAGACAGCAAAACTCCTACAAGAATGTTTCTAACAATTACTCAAAGGTAGTTTATAACATTCAACAAGCTCAACTGTCGTAATTTCCTTTCAATCATACATTATTTTAATGGTATTGACGAGTATACCTACTTATACAGCAACACACATTTTATACCAGTCTCTCCATACAATACCACAGTCTATTCTTGTTATGCCCTTACCGTAGAGATCACATAAGGATACAAGGAGAAAGCACATAAAGTTTCCAGACTAGGAGAGAGAGAGTATTTTCTTATTCCTCTTATTACACATCAACATATAATTTACAGCTCAGGAGAAGGAAACAGAGTAAATCAGATTCCCATTTCAATCATGTTCTGGACTGTACCGACTCCTCTAGAATAACGCAATTACTTTTATGCATGTGATTAAAACAGTCGAGATCACAAGAAGAAACTACAGTTTCATCTAAATTCATTAATAAAAATCACCTGTAGCTATTAAGCATTACAAGAGCTCTCATGAAAAAGCAAAAGAAAATAATCCAACCATGAAAGACTCAAAAATCTTTTCCATATCATTCATCAACATGAAAATACCCAACGCCATCGCCTGACATGGTACAGCTAAGAGCTCTTTGTTTCAGTCAAACTTGAGACAAGATAACATTAAAAACAAATAACGTTTCCATATGCAAATACAGTGACATTCACACTGAGTCGAAACACAAACATGCACAGCTTCATTCAACTTAAACAAATCCCTACGATTATACAGCAAGGACTTATATTAGAAGCCGATTTCAAGAAAAATAATCACAACAAGGTCTTCACAGAAGCCGAATTCCATAACAATAATTTCCTCAAAGTTTCATCCGAAGTCGAGCTACTACGAAATACAACAGGGTCTCAAACAGAGTCAAGTTTGTAAAGAAAACCCATCCTTTAATTCCACAGAAGTGAACTGAATATAACACAACAATGTTAAGAAAGAGTTTGTATGATATGCATGCACAACGAGGACTTAATTCGAGAATCGAGCCAACTCGCAACATATCAAGGACTCCAACAGTGTCAAATACAACTAGTACTCACAACCAGGGCTTTGATTGAAGTCGAATTCATACGACAACAATTCAAGGACTCCAACAGAGTCAAAACCAATAAGTAAACACAAGTAAAGCTTCTACAGGAGTTGAAAACATACTATCCAATTCAAGGATTCCAACAGTATGCACAACAAAACTTCTACAGAAGTTAAAAACATAAGTTACGTTTCAAGGACTCCAACGGAGTCAATACCATATAGTATTTTCAACTATACTTCTATAGAAGTCGAAAACATATGTTACGTTTCAAGGACTCCAACAGTAATCACAACCAAGTTTAGACAGAAGACGAAAACATACGAAACATTAAAAGGACTCCCACTGAGTCATTTTCGTATATAATCCCTGAAAACTTTCAACGGAGACTAACCCAAAATTGCAAACACATTAAGGATTTCTACAATAGTCACATTCAAGTAGTATAATCATAGCAAGCATTCCAACCAGAAGAAACTTAAAGTATTCTTAGCAAGATTCAACAGGATTCAACAACAATAAAAGCACAGCTAGTCTTCAATCGAAATGAAACCAAAAGGAAGAATAAATACAGTAAACATTCCAACAAAGTCTTCGAAAAACCTGAGATTCCTAATTCCACAGGAAAAGAAGAACCAATACATTGCTTCAAACCAACTGAACTGAAATCACCTGAACAGAGTTGTTTTAATGAAAGCATTTGGAGTAAAGCAAGATTTTTAAAAGTTAGGGCCTATCATGCCTGGTAATGTCGCTTAAAAATCCAAAGAAGACCTCTGAATGTGCTCGTGCCTTCTCCTCTTCTTCCACGATAGATTCAGCAACAATAATTTGTTACCCTCATGTCTTATAAACTTTCCCCGACAGAGAAAAGAGCTAGATAATCTCATAGTTGCCATGCAACACAAAGTAGACTGGTTCGAAGAACCAGTGATCAAACAGAGAGAAAAACGGAGCGTATGGAAAACCAAACAACCAACTAGTTTTCCATTTGCATGCCTTCCCGAGCAATCCACGCTCGGGAACTGAAGTTCATCAATGACATTAACTCCAAGATTCCCACCTAATCTCCATTGCCACCGACCGCCAAAGTTGGCGATTGACAAATGAAAACAAACAACCATTCCCAAATTTGGTGACTCTGCCACGTCAGGTCTCAATAGCCATTTGCAATCTCCACCATATCCCTTGTCCTTCATGCTTATCCACCTCATTTAATGCCATGGAAACCACTACCCATGGCTCGCACCCCTTCATAGGTCCCCCTTCAACCATTATCATAAGTTAGGTTAGAAACATAGGTTAGATCTTACGGTAAGACATTAGTCTTACTTCCATAGAGCTTAGGTAGCTAACCTTAGGAGCATTAAACCTATAGTTTAGGGCTAGGTTAGTTTAGCAATAATTCAACCCATAGGTTATAGTTTAGGTTAAGGTTATTAACCTTAACGAATCCATTCTAGGTCCCACAAGTAGGTTTGATCAGTATAAGTACCAACAGGGTATAACATTCCCAAAATGGATTCTATCTGGCATTGATAATAAGCTTGCAGTATACACCAGAATTTATTACCTGGCTTAAGGTCTAGGCCTTCCTGATATTACGATATCGGGAACCAATTCATTTAACATGATCAACCTGAGTTAGACTCCAGAATTTCTTATTCAACACATTCAGACCTTGCAACTTTCGTAAGGTCTATAATTTTTGTTCATCCAGAATAAACTTAAAACATCTCTTGGATCAATGCAACTGATCCAAGGCTGAGTCATAAAGATGGATAAATCCACAATTCCTTTCAAAATCAAATTGAACTCAGGTGCTAAAAATGAAAGAAATAAAAGAGTCCAAGCATATCCTGACTCAGTCAAAGATCTTCAAGAGCAAAGAAGATACAATCCATATCAAGCATGACTTCACAATCAAAGGAACACATCCTTTTACAGAAGAAATCATATATCAACACTTGAATGCTTAGGAGGTAGTAACAATAGTTCAGGGTGTTACATGCTTCCCTCCTAAAAGATTCATCATCCCGATGATTACATATTTGATTTACCTTCAAGTCAACCAATTTATTAGTTCACAATACAATAAGACTATTTCCAACTTGAATAGTTCCAGAAATCAATGTCACGATACATTTTATTCAGACTGAATAATGTTTGCCTCGATCTGGCTTTCATATAGATATAAAAAAAAAAATATAAGTTCATAAAAATGTTTTGTCAATAGATTTCATTCATTGAAAAAGAAAAGGAAAAGTAATTTTCATCTCTTCCGATTTTCCCAAGTTGCACTTTCTTCATTAAATTGGTCCCACTTTGGACCTTACATTCTTATATTTCATGATTTCTCAAATGCAATTGGTGAGTTTCAAAGCTCGTGTGGGTTTAACCATGATTATTCATGGGTCTTGGACCTCTGAGGAATTCCAATTTAAGACATGTGACAAATCAAGCGTTTTCTTAAGCAAAGAAATATGGAAAACATCATGCATGCGAGACAAAGAAGGTGGTAATGCTAATCGATAAGCTACAGGATTGATTATTTCGACAATTTCGAAAGGTCCCACGTAACGAGGTGACAACTTGGCAGCCTTGCCAAAAGTTATAGAACTCTTTCTGGGTTTAACACGAAGAAAAACCTTCTCACCAAGCTCAGACCTTTGATCAACCCGCTTAAGGTCAGTATAGCTCTTCTGCCTATCTACTACTTCCTTTAATCATTCACGAATCAACTTAACTTGCTGTTCCATTTCAGTGAGGATTTCTGGTCCAATTACCACTCTATCCTCAATACTATTCCAACTAAAAGGGGTTCTGCACTTTCTTCCATAAAGTGCTTCAAAAGGTGCCATTTCAAACGTTATTATCAACACCCATATCGGGGTTTCCTCGGAGGTTACTTGATTGTTATTACCAACTTCATCATCCTCCTCATTTCCCATTACTTTCTATTCAAGTACAGACTAAACGATCTCTTGTGTCCAATAGGGCAGCAAGGATCTCATCAAGCTTTTGGGTTGTTGCTGCCCCTCCTTCAGGTGGAGCATTATTTGAATGTTCCCCCTTGTTCTAACCATTTTCTACATTACAAGAAAATTCAGGTTTTATCATATTATGGACACAATAGGTCCAAGAGCTACAACCTTCAACTCGATACCAAGATGTAACGTCCTCATTTTAGTACATTAGAACAAGGAATTTTTTTTTGATAGGTGCATCCTAGTTCTAAATACATAATTTAGAACTCTCGAGATCATAACAATCATTCTTATAACGAGATAACCATATACAACAGGATGACTCGGAGTACCTCCGATCTATTCATGAGTATCAAAGAGTTGGCATTTTTATTTTAACACATCACTCTTGCGGTTCTCTTCCCTAATTTGGGATTCGAATGCTCTGTCTAAGGAACCTATCTCGAATAATCATTACCATTATTCATCGGCATCTCATCCCTCGGACTAGGTGACATAGGACAACGCAATCAGTAGCATGCGATACTTTGGCCAAAGATTTGAAACATACTGCTTATGTCTCGTATTCCTTGATGGCATACTCATCAATCTGGAATACGTCCTTCACCCCATTCCTATGTTATGTAGAATGTCTTACACTGACTTCTGTCAGCCTCCCCTGTCCCAAGTTATTCACTCAGGAATGGATTAATAATATGACAATGATATAAGGATGTTCTCAAGAACTAGGGATACGCTGACATACTGGGTCAACCCTAGTTAACCCTATGTGTCAAGGTACCCCGAGTCTCTAGGGCAGCCTCATATCATGACCACATTCCTAACCAGTCCCGGAGTAAAAACTTGTTCGAGTTTAAGGTGTAAATCTTAACGATCAATGCAAAGGGTGTCGCCATAAGTCACCTGCATTGTTGTATCTTCGAGAAGATCCTAATCTTCTCGAAGGTACAACCCTGCAGTTGACTTGTGCCATCAACCTTCAAATCCACCTCAAAAAGATCTACTTAACTTTAAGGTGTTACTTACGTTGAGTTAAAGTTATACTTTAAGATGCTCCTTTTAGGGTAGTCTTTTCCCAACCCCTGGGTTCCTCACCTTAGAATTGCCTTTCTTATTAAGACCCATTTCACAAAGAGAAGTTAATAAGATTTGAGGTTTCATTAAGGAGTTCTTTGTTACACAATGATCTAAATCAACGAAATTGGGCAGTAGCCCTAAGTCTTCTCATAAGGTTGCTAACCATACCCTTATTAGGTTTATATCAGATTGTTCTCAAACTGAAATACATCTTACTTATTAGTATTAAGATATAGTGATTTAAAATCAAATTAAGGTGTTGTCTTGACTTAGATCAAGATTAGGGAGTAATAATTTATTCAGCCCGTTCAGCTTCCTGTTGAGGTTTATTTTAACCTTAGCTTCTCGAAAGACAGTGATCTAAATTCCAATTTAGCTTTAGATAGAACATAACAAAACTACTAAACATTCACAAGTATTCAGTCACATAATCTTTGCAAAGCTTACTTAGAGAATCCCAAATGTCTCCAAGGTATACAATAATAACAATGCTCTTAAAATCATTCGAACCGAAGAAGTTCAATCCATCAAGATACAAATGCAAACACATAAGTAACAAATACCTCATTTCATTCATTTCTAAGCTAATCAAATACATTTTATGCATTCAACATATTTGATACAATACTCAACAACAAAAGAACATCTTTCTTCAAGTAGTACATTTAGAGAATCAAGTTGGAATTCATCATAAAACCAAATTAAACAATCTGAACATCATATCAGATCTGCGTGCCTTTACCACTTACGGCAACCATCTGCAAAAATTGTCAACACGGGTCAGTTCGGTGAACTGAGCATGATAAGCACTAATTCTTAAAACAATTGCAATCCACCAATTGTTCTCATTAAACAACCTGTTTAAATGAAATCATTTCTTCAAATTCCAAACATAAATCAGGCTATTCATCTTATATGTTAGAGACTAAGAACAAAAGAATACAACCATTCTAAAGACAACAAAACTCCTACAAGAATGTTTCTAACAATTACTCAAAGGCAGTTTATAACATTCAACAAGCTCAACTGTCGTAATTTCCTTTCAATCATACATTATTTTAATGGTATTGACGAGTATACCTACTTATACAGCAACACACATTTTATACCAGTCTCTCCATACAATACCACAGTCTATTCTTGTTATGCCCTTACCGTAGAGATCACATAAGGATACAAGGAGAAAGCACATAAAGTTTCCAGACTAGGAGAGAGAGAGTATTTTCTTATTCCTCTTATTACACATCAACATATAATTTACAGCTCAGGAGAAGGAAACAGAGTAAATCAAATTCCCATTTCAATCATGTTCTGGACTGTACCGACTTCTCTAGAATAATGTAATTACTTTTACGCATGTGATTAAAACAATCGAGATCACAAGAAGAAATTACAGTTTCATCTAAATTCAATAATAAAAATCACCTATAGCTATTAAGCATTACAAGAGCTCTCGCGAAAAAGCAAAAGAAAATAATCCAACCATGAAAGACTCAACAAATATTTTCCATATCATTCATCAACATGAAAATACCCCGCGCCATCACCTGACATGGTACAACTAAGAGATCTTTGTTTCAGTCAAACTCGAGACAAGATAACATTAAAACAAATAACGTTTCCATATGCAAATACAGTGACATTCACACTGAGTTGAAACACAAACATGCACAACTTCATTCAACTTAAACAAATCCCTACGATTATACAGCAAGGACTTATATTAGAAGCCGATTTAAAGAAAAATAATCACAACAAGGTCTTCACAGAAGCCGAATTCCATAACAATAATTTCCTCAAATTTTCATCCAAAGTCGAGCTACTACGAAATACAACAGGGTCTCAAACAGAGTCAAGTTTGTAAAAAATACCCATCCTTTAATTCCACAGAAGCAAACTGAGTATAACACAACAATGTTAAGAAAGAGTCTGTACGATATGCATGCATAGTGAGGACTTAATTCGAGAATCGAGCCAACTCGCAACATATCAAGGACTCCAACAGTGTCAAATACAACTAGTACTCACAACCAGGGCTTTGATTGAAGTCGAATTCATATGACAACAATTCAAGGACTCCAACAGAGTCAAAACCAATAAGTAAACACAACAAAGCTTCTACAGGAGTCGAAAACATACTATCCAATTCAAGGATTCCAACAGTATGCACAACAAAACTTCTACAGAAGTTAAAAACATAAGTTACGTTTCAAGGACTCCAACGGAGTCAATACCATATAGTATTTTCAACTATACTTCTACAGAAGTCAAAAACATATGTTACGTTTCAAGGACTCCAACAGTAATCACAACCAAGTTTAGACAGAAGATGAAAACATACGAAACATTAAAAGGACTCCCACTGAGTCATTTTCGTATATAATCCTGAAAAACTTTCAACGGAGACTAACCCAAAATTGCAAACACAAGTAAGGATTTCTACAATAGTCCACATTCAAGTAGTATAATCACAAAAGAATTCCAACTGAAGAAACTTAAAGTATTCTTAGCAAGATTCAACAGATTCAACAACAATAAAAGCACACCGGTCTTCAATCGAAATGAAACCAAAAGGAAGAATAAATACGAGAAACATTCCAACAAAGTCTTGAAAAACCCGAGATTCCTAATTCCACAGAAAAGAAGAACCAATACATTGCTTCAAACCAACCGAACTGAAATCACACGAACAGAGTTGTTTTAGCGTATGGAAAACCAAACAACCAACTAGTTTTCCATTTGCATGCCTTCTCGAGCAATCCGCGCTTGGGAACCGAAGTTCATTAATGACATTAACTCCAAGATTCCCACCTAATCTCCATTGCCACCAACCGCCAAAGTTGGCGATTGACAAATGAAAACAAATGACCATTCCCAAATTTGGCGACTCTGCCACGTCAGTCTCAATAGCCATTTGTAATCTCCACCATATCCCTTGTCCTTCATGCTTATCCACCTCATTTAATGCCATGGAAACCACCGCCCATGGCTCACACCCCTTCATAGGTCCCCCTTCATCCATTATCATAAGTTAGGTTAGAAACATAGTTTAGATCTTACGGTAAGACATTAGTCTTACTTCCATAGAGCTTAGGTAGCTAACCTTAGGAGCATTAAACCTATAGTTTAGGGCTAGGTTAGTTTAGCAATAATTCAACCCATAGGTTATAGTTTAGGTTAAGGTTATTAACCTTAACGAATCCATTCTAGGTCCCACAAGTAGGTTCGATCATTATAAGAACCAACAGGGTATAACATTCCCGAAATGGATTCTATCGGCATTGATAATAAGCTTACGGATACACGTAATTTATTACGGCTTAAGATCTAGGCCTTCCGATATTACGATATTGGGAACCAATTAATTTAACACTATCAACCAGAGTTAGACTCCGGAATTGCTTATTCAACACATTCAGACCTTGCAACTTTCGTAAGGTCTATAATTTTTGTTCATCTAGAATAAACTTAAAACATCTCTTGGATCAATGCAACTGATCCAAGGCTGAGTCATAAAGACGGATAAATCCACAATTCCTTTCGAAATCAAATTGAACTCAGGTGCTAAAAATGAAAGAAATAAAAGAGTCCAAGCATATCCTGACTCAGTCAAAGATCTTCAAGAGCAAAGAAGATACAATCCATATCAAGCATGACTTCACAATCAAAGGAACACATCCTTTTACAGAAGAAATCATATATCAACACTTGAATGCTTAGGAGGTAGTAACAATAGTTCAGGGTGTTACAATACCACCCAAAACATAATGACCATAGTGGTATCGGCTTCCCTAAACCTCCTACAAAACAGAGCCCTCATTGAACTCATTAAAGACCCTATCCCTCCTCCACCTTCATCTTCATGACTACCTCTTCACCCATTCCACCTTCATCACCACCCTCACCTCTGATTTGATGGATCCTAAATTTGTCCCTCATAACTTTTTTTTCATAAACACCATTTCCTTGGGGCCTTTGACTTATCAATGTGAAGGCGAGACCCCTTCCACTCTCCCATTCTTGTATCCTGAGATGATCAATGACGACACACCTACAATTAACATCATTCAATGTTAGGATGATGAATCCATACTCACCTACCTTGGTGTAGAAGACTCATATATTCATCATTTGTTACCCTCTGAGACACAAACCATGTTGAATGAATTGACTATCAAAATCAACATTCATACTCAGGATGACCTACACATCCTAAAGATCAGACAATCTTTAGATTCTCTGAGCAGAAGCCATCACTTCTTTCCTCTCGAGATCATAATCATGAATTCACTTGGTCTTATGCGAGACATGCACGTATTGAACCCATCATAGTGGTCCACAATATCATAACCATTCCCGATTGCAAACCTATCAAAAAGAAGCCGAGGAAAATGCACCCTCACATTTCTCTTCTTGTCAAAGAAGAACTTCGGTGCCTTCTTTTCATTTCCTTCATATTACCCATTGATTATCCTCGTTGGATTTCTAACATTGTCCTCATTACTTAAAGCAACGGGGGACTCTACGTTTGTACTGAGACTTCCATGACCTCAATCTCGTCTCGCCCAAAAGACGTCTTTCCCTTTCCTAGTATTGATCAACTGGTTGACCTTACCACTGGTCACAAGATGATCTCACTCATGGATGGATTCTCAGGTTATAACCAAATTTTCTTACCCCAGAAGATCAGCACAAGACCACATTCATCACCCCTTGGGGAACCTTTTGCTATCGAGTCATGCCTTTTGGCCTTAAAAATGCTGGTGCTACATATCAATGTGCTATGACTTACATCTTCCATGATATCATGCATCACATATTGGAAGATTACGTGGATGATCTCTTACCTAAATCTAAACGTTGTGTCAAGCACCTCACCATCCTCAAAACCATCTTTGACCACCTCATTAAATATTGTGTCTCGCCTTCAACCTAAAAAGTGCATCTTTGCGGTTCTCTTAGGAAAGCTCTTGGGATTTATTGTTTCCCTCCATGGTATAGAAGTTGACCCTGCTAAAGTCAAGGCCATTCTAGAAATGCCTCCACCCACTAACCTTACATAACTCCATATCCTGTAAGGTAAATTGCATTCCATTCACCGTTTCATTTCATAATTATTTGATTAGTGTCAACCATTTCATCATCTGCTTTGGAAGGATGTCTCCTTTAAATGGGATGATGACTGTCACAAAGCTTTTGAGGCCCTAAAATAATACCTTCTCCAACCACCCGTACTCATTCCACCTAAAGATGATCAACCTTTTTACCTATACATATCAGCCACCAATCATTCCTTGGGAGCCATGCTTGCTCATCGTGATGAACAACACAGGGAGCAGTGGTTTATTACATAAGCCGTACTCTTTTGGACTATGAAACCTGATACAACCATCCAGAAAATATTTTCTTAGCCTTAGTTTTTGTTGCCACCAAACTCCACCATTACCTACTCAACCACAAAACTTATGTCGTGACCAACACCGATCCCTTACACTTCATGTATGCCAAACCTTATCAAAATCAGTGCACCAAGCGATGGCTTATGCTTTTAGCTGACCTTGACCTCGAATTCATTCACCAAAAGTCCATGAAGGGCCAAGCTATAGCTGACCAACTGGCCGATGTTCCTATTTCCGGGGATCAACCCTCTAATTTAGACTTTCCTGATGAGTCAATTGCTACCCTTTCCTTGGACAACCCCTTACCAAATGACACTATTTTTGGACGGTTCCAAGTGTCAATGCAGGGGTGGGGCTAGTGTTATCCTCATTCGGTGGATGGAAAACCCACACCTTTGTCTTTCAAACTAGACTTTGAATGCACCAAAAATATTTCCGAGTATGAAGCACTCATACTAGGTCTCCAAGCCACCTATGCCCTAGATGTCAAATCAATCCACATCTTTGGTGATTCACAATTGGTTATGAACCAAGTCAATGGTATGTACCAATGTCGTAATGAGATACTTCAAAAGTATAAACAACATGTCGACATACTTTTGACCACCTTTGATCGTTACACCCTTCAAACCATCCCACGTTCAACCAACAAATTTGTAGATACCATGGCCTACTTAGCTTCCCAAATACCCGCTTCCCCTGCCGATTCCAAAATATTTGTCACCGTACAATGCCTCCATTCACCTTCTTATTTACCTCATGATGTTTACTCAATTGGAAATGACACCCTTGACCTAAGTGACCTTTGGTATAAACAATACTCCGACTACCTTTCCCTCTCCATCTTACCACTAGGTCTCAACAGTAATGGACAAAGCACCTTCCTTAAAAATGTCTCCTATTTCATCATTATGAGGGGACTCCTATATAAGCGTGGCTTTGATGGTATTCTTTTACGATGCCTCACAAGTTCTAAAATTCCTTATACCATTAAGGAGGTTCATGATGGCATATGTGGGGGTCACTTTAGTGGCCTTGCCATTGCTAAGCATATTCTTTGCCTAGGCTATTACTGGTGACCCTTAACCATGATTATTGTGACCATGTCAAACATTGTGTGAAATGTCAACAACATTTCAAGCTTCATCATACACCCAGTCATTCCTTACATGTCACTCGTGACCTTTGGCCCTTCTCTCAATGGGGTTTGGATCTTGTCGGAGAAATTAATCCTCATTCTTCCCAATGCCATCTATGGATCATAACTACTACTGAATACTACACAAAATGGGTGGAAGCCATACCACTCATCTCCAAAAATCTAAGAAAATATGTGAGTTCATTAACCATCACATAATTTTCAACTTTGGTGTCCTCATCGTCTCATCACTGATAATGAAAAACAATTCAAAAACAAAACACTACACAAACTTTATGATGCCTTCAAAATTCAACTTAGTTTCTCATCACCTTATTACCCACAAACTAACGGCCAAGCCAAATCCACTAACAAAACCCTCAAAAAATTCTCATGAAAGTGGTTGACGATCTTTTGGGAAGGATTGGCATACACACATTCCTTTTCCCTATGGGCATACCACGGAATTATTCACACTTCCACTACGGCCACAACCGTTTATTTGGTCTATGGTACCGAGGCATTACGCCTCTCAAAGTCTAGATTCCCTCACTCCGTATTTCTCTCCATGACATGCTTAATTCTTGATGATGAATTTCACCAGACCTCTTAGCACAACTAGAGTTATTAGACGAATGTCATCTTAATTCTTTGGATCACCTTCAAGTTTACCAAAAACATATCAAACGTGTTTATGACAAACATGTCCATGAACGGACCTTCTAGGTCGGTGACCTTTTCCTAAAATAAAATCAACACGTAACCAAAGCATAAAAAAGTAAACGGGGAAAATTTACTCCTAATTGGCTTGGACCATACATCGTAACTCATACCTATGGATTGAGTGCCTATTATTTATCCTCTCTTGATGGTAAACCCAAACCTGAGCCCCTTAATGCCTTGCATCTTCGACCATTCTATTGTTGACTCGTTGTCCTATCTCACCCTTTGTCTCTTTATAGGCTCGTCCCTTGAGTGCTACCCACTCCATACACCCCCTAACGATTAAACAAGAATCATGTGAGTACCCATCACTTTTTCTCTTCTCTTGAATATGTCTACCACGACACTGCACATAGCATGATTCTCATGGATACTTTTTGTCTACCTTTAGATGAGATCCCATGGTCGTTCCACCTTGCCTTTTGAACAAGAGTCCTATCCTTCACCTTGGTTTTGTCCATGATTTCAAAACCCTCACATGGGACCAAACTCCTTGAGTCAAACTTCTAATAAAAGGATGACTCCCTCAAAAGGACAACTTCCTCTTAACAAAATTGCTACTACTAAATAGATTACTCCCTCGAAGGACAACTATGTGAAAAAAAGAGAGAAACCGAAGCTTCCCGCATCGATCAGTCTATCTCAAAAAAACTTTTTAGTCATGGCTTTGCCCATTATGACCTAGGACCTCTTACCCAAAATCCTGTCCTCAAAACATATAAAATTAACTACCTTTCACCCACCTTACCGTTTCCACTCTCATTTCCTACATCGCCTCGAGGACATCTTGGAATTTCAACATTCGGTGATCTTGTGACTACTTTTACCGTAGAAACGAGTTAATTGTGTAATGAATTTTGGGTCTTGTGTTCATCACCCCATTCAAGGTATGATCTACTCAGTATGATCCTACCCAATCGGATGGCTCTATTGCCCCCCTCTTATCTTTTAACCATCTTTGTTGACGTTTTGATTACCTTATACCGGGCTTGGTACTTGACACTTACCTTTGGGGTAATCCTCTTCTTTCGATATAATCACCTTCACCTACACCATTTTACCTATAATCTACCCACACCTATTACACTTAAATACACTACATGCCTAAAAACCTACCAACTTATTCTCATATTCTTCCCTAGTTCATGGGAGAACTACATTGCTTTGAGTTCCCTTTTCGCTGGGACTATGTAGGTAGCACTCAAGGGCATGGGGCCCTTAGAGGTTAGCTCAGCCATTCTCTACCATTAACCAATTCATCAACCATGCCTAATTCACCATTTACATCACATTTCACTTAGTTCCCCTTTTCTAACAAAATTGGAAATTAAGCCACATACATAACAAGTTGTTTACCATAGCATACATTTATTACACCTACCATCTCTCTATAATAATGAATCATAACTAAACCTACTTTCAACTCCACCATGCCTATAACCCGACTCCATCCATGCATATAACCTAACTTGATCCATGCCTATAACTTTGACTCAACCATGCTTATAACTGACTCGATCCATGCCTATAACCTAACTCAACCATGCCTATAACATGACTTAACCATTCCTATAACCCGACTCGATCAATGCCTATAACTTTGAGTCAACCATGCCTATCACCTAACTCAACCATGCCTATAACCTGACTCAATCCATGCCTAAACCAACCTAACTCCATCATGCCTAACTCACCTAATTTCCATCCTCATCTAATTAACAAATCCATATCTCATCTAATACAAGTCACACATCCAATATCTCACAAACATATTTAGCACATCACAATCATAACATGTATCTCCTCATATAAATCAATAACTATGTATCTCAAAATACATGTCTATCTCATGGCCATCATCTCAAAAATGTCGGCACGTAGGCTGATCTACAATACAAAATGTCATTGGCACGTAGGTTGGTCTCATATATACAAAAAGAATGAATCCATACAAAAATATTTGACACACGGACGGTATCTTCTCGGAATATATAACTTAATCACTCATACATCCTCACTATCTTCGGCATGTAGGCTAGTATGTGATCAAAAATATAAAAATCTATGGCACACAGGCCAACATATATATAAAAATAACCACTAGTATACATAAAAAATTGGGGGGCTGCATATCAGACATCTCACCGGATGTCCTCCATCTCTGTGTCCCCTACACCCTTAGCCTCCTATGCCCCTGTTAGCACATCACCTCGCTCTGGTCGTCGTGCACTAGTGGCCTCTCCCTAATAAGGCCTTGGAGCTCATTGTCCTCCTGTGCTCTCCACACTATGTGTGCGGGATCTTGTCCTCTCCTTAGGACACCTACTATGCTCTGTACTCTCAGTAAGAGAGGAATTCTATCCCAACCGCCATGATCTAGTCCTGATAGTATTGTGTCTCACCTAGGGCATCTTGTAACTTGGATATAGGCATGGTCTATGGTGGTCAAATAGGTCTTGGCCCCTGTACTCGCTGCCCGCACTAGCCTGTGAACTGGGACCAGCTCCACTCGCACTGTCGTAGTACCCCCTGTCCCTCTCCCCGTGGTGGTGCCCCTGTCCCCAGCTGTGCCTGTATCTGAAACTATAAGGCCCCAATCTATGTCTAGGATATGGCCAACTGGCCCTGTAATCCTACCACCTGAGCCAATAAGGCTTCCACCTGACCATCTTTGTCTCCATCTCCTCCATCACCTCCACCCTCTCCCTCTGCCATCTAGGCCTACAAACTAGCCACCTGTACCCATAGCTCTACTACCTCTACCGCTGACCCCTCTAGTTGTGTCTGTAGTATACCTATCTATGTGATTAGCATCGCTTGCTTTGCCCTTGTAGGGCATGTCTCTGCACTATCACGGTAGCTAAGTCTGACTACCCCGGTCTAGGTGGTATGGCTCATAATTGAGCCGTCCACCACTGCCTATACCTATCTCGTGCATCTAGAATAATAAATCTACTAATCCACCGGATACTCCTCCTCTCCTATAGGCACTAAAGGCTGTGGTAGAGGTAGGGGCCTCTTCACGCCATCTCTCTAATACTATGGGAAGGGTGGAGGAATATCCTGTATGAGCCCAAACTGCCATTGGACCCTGTCTACAGGATCATCTCATCCTCCCCAGCATGACAATCCTGTATCCACCTCTCTAGCTAGAGATCAGCTAGATCCTTATGCATATTCCTATATGAGGGAATCCCACATATGGCCTCCAAATAATGTCCACTTTGGATAACCCATCCAACAATCGCTGAAAATGGGCCACATCATATGTTGACCTATTCGACCTCTACTCTCCCGTGTAACTAGCACCCATCTCCTGTATCCCACCCAAACACATCTCATTGGGAATGCATCTACTCAGGGCATCCCTATCGGTCAAACATAGACTATGTGCTCATAGGACCAGCAGTATAGTAAAAATGTACAAAGACAGCCGAACTCCGTGTAACTACCCATACGCCCACAACTCTGATAGCTGCACCAAGAATGCTGGTGCCCAGGAGAAGTGTGTCTCATGTACCATCATATCATGGAGCACCCCCATTAGTGATTAGGGAAAGTGTCCACCCTCTACATCGGGTAGTGCATAGTAGCACATTACCTCCATCAATAACACTACTAGCCTCATCTCATCCGGATGGGCTAGGCACATCTTGCAATAGCTTAAAATGGCACTATGGAATCTCAACTCCATCATTCCCTTGCCAAAACCTATCCTATCAACCTCGAGGCCTCGGAGATAGAGTACACCTGGGCCCCCAATATGGGTAACCTTAGAATCCGGAACACGTCCTCTAGGGTGATAGCCATCTCACCCATCGGAAGGTGGAATGTGTTGGTTACGGAGTCCCATCTATCGATGAGTGTGACCATAAAACTGGGCTTCCGAACAACATGTCAGTAATGCCAAATACCACTTAGGCCCACTACCTCCACGTGCTTTGCAGCTCCAAAGGGGTCACTAAGCCATGCGATGTCACTAGCAAGGCGGAACCCTATCCCGCATATGTAACTGTGATCGACCCTACATCTAATCCAAACACAACATTAATCTACCTTTACCATGACCATATTCATCACTTATTATTACCCACCACCCTATTTTTACCCTACCCATCTCAACCACCTCACTTGCATCATTTTTTTGACCCTTGAGCCTAAAATCCCGACCGGTGCCGGTTCATCCTAACCGACTCCTGGTCACCCTTAAACCAACATCTATCACCTATTTGGTCACCGATACCGATTCAACTTGACCGACCATGGTTACCATGTAATCGGCATCGGTCACTTGATAGGCAACCGCACCGACCAAACTTGACCGATGCCGGTCCACTATCACGAAAAACTCTGCAACTTCCCAAACCCCCTTTTCTAAAACCCTCCCACCTATCCCTTTTACCCCACCTACAATGACCTAAAACTACCCCTGGACCTCTACCCATCCCACCTATACTATTTCCTACCCTTCCCCTCCCTCTTTTAGCCTGTTATTCCCCCCATACCCAACGTTTAGTTTTTCTTTTCCCACCCACAAAAAAACAAAAACCCAAAACAAACAACTATTACAACTTCCACTCTATCTAATTCACCCTATAGAGTTAGGTGCTTACCTCATCGCGCTACCACCATCTCGGTGGCACGTCTGGCCACTGTGTCGGTGGTCCACCCAATCCCTCTCCAGCCTCTGCCATCCCCGAATATCTACTCGCAACCTCCGACCAATCAACTCTCTCACCCTGATCTCGTGGACCCACTACTCACCAACCCAATCACCATCAAATCCCACTACCAACTCACTATCTCATTTCCTCCAGACACTTTTCTCACTTTTCTCTCTTTTTTTGTCATTTCTTCACTTTGCAAATAACAAATGAATAACAAAAAATGTGGATTTTTTGTTTTTATACCAAACCCGACCTAACCGACGTCGGTTCCCCTAGACCGGCATCGGTCTCATGCCCTACCTAACCATCGTTGGTTTTCCTATACCGACGTCGGTTATCCATGACCACCATTAGTCACCCTTACCTACACATTGCCCCTACTTTTCCATTTTACCCGCCCCTTTACCTTGCTCTTTACCCCATACCTTTACCCAACCCATTACCTTACCTTTCCTAACCTCATCATTTACTACCTCCATTTGTCCTCCTTTGGGGACTCATTATTTTACCCCTACCTTGGCCTTACCATGTATCGTGACCTAGATATTTGGACTTGGACCATCGCTAGTGACCTTTGACCTCATGTGTTTGCTATACCTTGCAGCACTGTTACTTGTGTTGATTGACCTAATGACCTTACCTAGCCTATTGTCATGACCATTTATCCTAACCCTACCTTTGGTGTACCGAAACATACCTAAACGTTCATGCACCTAACCTACATTGTGTTTTCTTGACCATATCCTATACCTTGGATACCAAATTCACTTCAACCTTGTCTGGATAAACCTATTGACCTTAGACGATGTAGAGTTTTCCTGCTCTTCAACCTGGTAGCGTGCTACAGTTTATACATGTGCATGCGTTTGACTGTTGCTATTTGTGACCCTGACCCATTACCTAGATTGCCCGAGTAGAACTTTCACCCTTTTCCCTTATGCCCACCTACCTTTTCCTCACATTTACCTTTTATCAAACCACTCACCGCTTGACCCTCTCTTGCCTTGTCGGTTCTGGTTTAAGGGGATCACCTTCACCCACACATGGGGCAACCACATCTTATTTTTGTTAGCATTGCTTACCAATACAAGCTATGCAACAAAAAAGATGAAAAATGTAGACAATAAATTAGGTCACACTCCCCTTTCGTCCCTCGACATATAAGCACCCTTTATTACATTTACCTAGCCATGACCCCCTTCACCCCACTAATATTAATTTAATTAATTTAATTAAATTAATGCATTATCCTCACTATATTTATTATTTAAATATCTTATTTAAATAATATCTACACATATAGTTCACTTAGACACCTCACCAAGCTAACTCAACCTAAGACCTATTCTTAGCAAGTTCCCATAACTAACTAAGACTTACCCAAACCCTAAAAATCAATGCCTACATTCCCTCTAACCACATTCCCACATGCTCACAAGAGGCTCCGAGTCTAATCCATGGGATAATGACATGAGATCCAAGGAAATTAGGAGGATCTCCCTAGTTTAGTAAACCTAGGAAATCTCACCTTGATGATGTCGGTTACCCCTAACCGTCACCGGTTAAGCCAGACCACCATTGGTTACCCCTTTTAACCCAAAACAACCTTATTCTCAAGGTTAGAACTTGGAAGTTGGAAGTTGGAAGAAATAAATTTGATGAGAAATAACACATCTCAGAGAGATAACGCATCTTCAGAGAGCCAATTCCAATGAAAAATCACATCCAAGGAAGGAGATTGAGCATCTTCTCCTACACATGACCATCCCACCACGATCGATCTATCCAAGCAAAGAGGAGTGTGCATGCAGCCCCTGCAGAAGCTTTTCTTTAGTTGATGATCACTTGCAGCCTTCAAACCCATCATCAACACCTCCATCCTTCACACATAGAACTTCAGGAATGAAATCCAAGTAAGTATAATGTCATACTTCTCTGGTTTATTTCATTTCATCATTATTTTATCACCCATTGTTTATCTTACTCCCTATTGACCTTCTCCAAAATTTTCACCTCCATAGACCCATTAAAACCTTGCAAAAGCCTACTCTAGTCACCTAATACCTTGTCTTGACCAACCAAAATCCTTTGTGCAATCACAAAGGAGACCAAAACCCCATTCTCGTGACATTTCCGGATCTCACGATGGTCGGTGCCGATTATACCTAACCGCCATCGGTCACCCCTGACCAACACCGTTCTCTGTATTTTCCCACATAGCCTAGAACAGAGACCTACCCACCTAATTTCATTTCACCCTCATTCACCTATGATCTACCTGAGACCTCTGCCAAACATGTAGGAACCTAGAACCAATCATTTGACCCTTGGATTCTATTTTAGCTTAGTCTCACATTAGATTAGATCTATTTTCTTATTTTGTTTTTAAGTGAGATACCTAAATCATTTCAAAATAACAATAGGATTTAATTTGTTTACAACATTAATTTGTTTAAAACAGTGGACTGAAATCCATCTAGGAAGTATCATACTTCCCAGATCTAGCTTACTGCTAGGCAGTTCACTACCCATATTGTTCAATTTCTTCCGTGGTCTTGTTTTCATTATAGGTAGTTCCTCCTAGCCAAAAGGAAGCTCTCATGATCAGTTGTGGATTCAAATTCATATGCGTGCAACAACCCATCAACCAACATTTGAACAGGTATTCCTCCTATGCCCGTTACCCTATCTCTGTTTTGTCAACGCTTCTAAGAAACAATATAAGAAAAAGGTGAAACAAAGGTGTGTTAATGGTTTAACAATTGATCTTTGTGAGGTAACTCTTGTGGTTGTAGTATCGTAGATGTCACCTATAAATGATCATAAGATAATTAATTCTTATGAGAAATATACTTTAAAAAGAATAATCTAATATTTACAAAATAAATTCTTATGAAGAAAATAAAAAAATAGTAAGCTAAAATAAAACAATAGTGTAGTAATGTAAAATAATAGGAGTTAATCCACAAATATTGACTATATCAATAATAATAATATTAATCATGCAAATATAACAATAATGTGAATATAAACAAACAATGTTAGTTGCGGATGCTAATAGACAATGCTAATAATACAAGAAAGAAATAAATGAGGAAGTCGGCACTAAGTGATACGTGATTTGTGGATGAAAATGTGGTGCCTTTTTTTAATTAAGACATGCTCCAAAAAAAAAATTGCATGGGGTCGAGCTATGTGAAATGCACATGGAGGGGTTGTCTTGGTTAGAGAAAGTATGCATAGAGAGGAATGAAGACCACGTAGGTTGGTTTATGTCGGTTAGGGGTTGAATTGTGGCCAAGAAGGGGTGAAACAGAGGGCTGTTGGGATGAACCAAGGTAGGATAGATGGAAAAGGAAGTGGAGCCGAGTGATCGGGGTAGGTTTAGGATGGTGACAGGGGACATGGAGAGATCGGATGGACAAAGTGGGAGAAGTTGGTGGAGGGAAAGAGTTGCATGGAGGGAGTTGAAGGAAGTGAAAGGAGGAAGATGGGGTAGGATTGAAGAGTATGGGTGATAGAGGATGGCTCGGTCGAGGAGCCAAGTCGAACAATGAGGATCGTGAATGAGGAGTGGGTTGAATTCATGATCTTGGGTGTGTCTTTACCAGATTATATCGATTAGGTCTATAGGTCGTATAATATTTCTACTTTCTATAAAATACTCTAAACTGTCTTCAAATAGAAATAAGAGGTTTTGGTCTCAATTTACCATCAATATAATGGTTCAATGCATACAAACTTGTATAATTTCCCCTGTTATGTTTCTATATCGGTATGCCAAGATTTCATGGAGGTAGAAATAATGGAGCGAATTTGAAGAAATTGAAGCGCATGCTACATATATTTTCTTAGATGGTGGCACTTCCCATGCCTACGCATGCTCCTATGGAGAGCGAAGAGACGAAGAGGCGTTTAGGTTTGTGATAGGGGATCCCGAATTGGAGGTCTGCGGTGTTGTAAAAATGGGGGTTGTGGGAATGTAGGTAGATCATGAAAGAGGATAAGGTGAAGAGGTCTGCAGTGAGGGAGATGAAGGATGCGGCGAGGTAGAGGAGATGGGAGGTGGCCGAGCTTAGAAGGCTGATGGTGAAGTGGGATGGGGAGACATGCTCGATGGAGGGTCATAGGATGGAAAGCTATTGTGGGAGATGGTAGCGAGTGGTGTGATTTTGGCGGGAAAGAAATGGCAAGCTAAGTGGATGGTGGGAGTTGTGGGAGAGGTGGTTAAGGAGTAAGGGGCTCGGCAAGGTGGAGAAGGATGGAGAGTTGGAAGACTTGGTGGGAGAGCTACTCGATGAGGGAGTGGGAAGTGTTGAGTCAGTGAAGAGAGGGGGAAGGTAACATGTTGGGAATGGAGGCTCGGTGGGGAGCAGTGGGGTGAGATGGTTGAATGGTTGAGTGGCCGAGGAGAGAGGTGGTGGATGGGTCGTGTGGGTTGAGAGTTGGGATGTGGGGTAGGGAGATGTGAAGGATGGAGTGGATGGGTTATTTAGATTTTCATAACTTAATAAAATTTTCCATTTTTAAAAAATTATTATTATTATTTTCTAATAATAACCATATAAATTTATACCAATTATAAATAACTGGATCACAAACCCGTGAAAAACAAGAAAATCACATACCTCGAAGGAAACCTAAATGACTGAACATACTGAACTAGTGAAGTCAATACGAAAACCTTGTAAATAGGTTAGTCTAAAACATGATACATGCAAAATATATCTAAATAAGTGACAACTATGAAAAATGATAACCATGATACTCACAAAACCTGCACAAGACAAATAAAAGGGACAAAACAAACAAAAAATGACCAGATCTTGGATCTAGTCCCACCGGGTGTGCCAAATGTTGATTTGCATTTCCAGCTTCCTATCCAGATGAG
Source organism: Taxus wallichiana var. yunnanensis (assembly GCA_018340775.1). Taxonomy (NCBI): domain Eukaryota; kingdom Viridiplantae; phylum Streptophyta; class Pinopsida; order Cupressales; family Taxaceae; genus Taxus; species Taxus wallichiana. The sequence continues at coordinate 997,920,114 of CM031237.1, read as the reverse complement.
TGTATGAGTAATCAAGAAACACTAAACAATGTCAAGTATACAAGGGCTTAGTACCTTGGAGATGACGATGGATGATATGGGCGCAAAGTTGATATATGTATGATATAAAGAAGTTGGATCTGCAAAACTGAAACAGATAAGATTAGATCACAATATGCGGGGTTTCCCAGACAGTGCCAGTTCCAAGAGGATTTTAACTCCCTTGGAGGATGTCAACCCCCATGTCAGACAAGATAATAACAGATCATGAACAGTAGTAATGGAATATAAAATGAAAAGTAACTAAAATGACGAGGGAACTTAGCTTGTGCTTTGTTATGGAGATGAACCAGGCATCAAGATGGCAAGATAATGAACCATGGCAAAGGTTTCTTCCTTAAACTGGTAGAACTTAATTAAGTTCTTTCTTCTCTTCTCTAGGTCTTCGATCCTTTTTTTTTTCGATCCTCCTCTCGAAATATGGGAAAAAAACCCATATTTATAGCTTAGATGTGAGGTTAGATTTGGGTTAACAAGTAACTGGGGTTGAGTAAAGTAACTTGAGTTAGGGATATGATGTGATCACATGGGGACCACGGCTTGAATTATTAGATGGAGTGGGGAGCATGATTGACATGGTGGGTGAGATAAAAGATTCCATTTTTAAAAAGGGTGTTGGATGGGTGTATTAATACCCATGGATTGAATAATTTGTGAAGGATGGGGATATGCCAAAAGTTGAATTATCAAATGGGTCTACATGGAGCCCATTTGATAATTAATCAAATAATGTGAGCAAATAGATAGGATTTCATTTAATTTAAGAAAAAGAGAAGTGAGGATGGAAATTGGATGAATGTGAGATGACAGAGGGGTGCTATAACCAAAAATAGGTGTGTACAACCCCATCGAGAGATAGGGTGTGTGAGTCCTCGAATGGTGATTTTGATCGTGAGTACGAGATGGTATATTGGGCACGGGGTTGATTGATGGGGTAGTTTCTTTTTCTTTTCCTTTGTCCTTCTCGGCGTGGGTGGAGACTTAGACCATGCTAATCGAGGGGAGGTGGTAGATGGATAATGTGTGGGATGAGTAGTGTAACAACATGAGGGGAAAAAACCTAATGGGGGAAGAGCCTTGTGAAATGAGTAGGGCACACTAGCATTTGGGTGGTGGTTTGACCAACTCTCTCGATATAGACCATGTTGATCTCGGAATTTTAGAGGTGGAAAAAGGGTTGTGTGGGTAGAAATGTAGATAATTGACTAAGCAAGGGACGATGATGTGTGATGACAGGTGAAGGTGTAACATGGTCCTCATCAAGAAGGTCATCATTGTTGAAATAATTTTTAGGAGGACAAAGTTGGAGAAGAACGGTTTTTAGAGCCTTACAATTTTCTACATCATGTCTTAGCACATGATGATAGGCACAAATCTTGGTTTCATCAAACCATTTTGGTTTGGGTTTTAGATGGTCGTAAGGTCGAACCAGCGGTAATGTGATGATGGAAGTCTACAAGAGGTTAGTTATAATGTTGGCGTAGGACCACGACAATGGATCACAATGGGAACTCGAGTGTGAGTTTGGGTAAAGATGTAGATGATTGGGAGGAAGAGGCATTATAGAAGGAGGAATGGGTTGGAACACTTTGGTTTAGTAAGTGGTACTCTCTTAGGTTTTGATGGTATCTTCTTGGGTAAATGTGTGGTAATAGAACTATTAATGGAAGGTATTGTTAGCTAACTATCTTATTGGAGGGTAGTGGGTTCTTGTCTTTGGGTTGCACCTTCTTAGGTAAAGGAGACACAAGAGTACATGATTGAGAAGGAAATCCAATGATGGAAGAGGATGAGTTACCCATGGGGACAATATAGTTGTGATGGAAGTGGTTGGTAGAGGTTGGGTCGATGGTATGGGTTGAAGTTGTTTAGGAAAATTTGGGGTTATAGTTACTAATGAAGGTATAGGTGGTAAGAAAGGCTCGTGATGAAGCAAGAGATTGCTTAGATTTTGACTAGCCTTGGGTAGGATATTGTGTGGGCGGGGTTGATGGGTGAGGCCTTAAGATGGATAGAAGGGGTGAAGGTGACAATGTTATGTTAGGTGAGACTAGCGTATGTGGCCTACAAGGTTGGGTCTTCCTTTTAGGTGGAGGAATAAATTTGGTGCGGGTTTGGGAAGATGTGGCTAAGTCTAATTTGACAGGTAGATGGGTAAGGCTTGACATCGGTATGACACCCAAGGTAGTGATCGATCTTAATACGAGATGAAGACATAGGTGTGGGTAGGTTCTTAGGCATAGGGATGGATTTAGTTATGAGTAAAGGTTCGGATATGGCGGATGGGATGAGGAAGAATCCGTTTGGATAGGCATGATCAGGGTTGACCTAGTTGCTAGAAATACCTTTGGATAGATTGTGGAAGTATCTTCAGGAAACATTTTCATTTGAGTCAAAAAGGGGATCCAAAGACATCCCCAGAGCATGGAATTATCAACGTAATCCAATCGATCAGCTAGCCATAAAAATTGGACTACTATAGAAGGAGATACGATTGGTTTGTTGGAAATCCTGTGAAATATGACTATGAGATAGGGAGTCGATTAGCCTCATATTCTCAGTGGGCAAAAGAGTTGAGATTAGGTCAATGAGGTCCTAGGATCTTTGAGGGATAATTTCTTCCTACATGTAGTGGTATGTCTGAATAATCTCCCATGGGTAGAAGAGATGGTAGGTGGGGTGAGGTAGACTTCTCCCTTGGTGGAGGAGAATTTAATGATGATTCTCCTGTGGATGGGAGAGTTAATACTATTGACTATTTGGTAGGTTGCAAGGTAGATGGTGGGATGGTACTAGTAGAAAACGTGGGTTCCTCCATGAGAGTAGGGGGAGATGAAGGGGACTCATATATGGCTGAAGGAGTAGAAGAGGTATGCTCCTTTGTGGGTAGAGGATCTTGTGCCATAATTTCCTTGATAGATGAAATAGGTGGAATTTGAGGAACGTCTAGTACAATATCAAATACTTGCATGGACTTGATGGACATTGTTGTTGCTTTGGATGAAGGTTCAATATTTTGATTAGACGATGGTTTATGGTTAAGGAACGAATTCTTAAAGATGTGTAAATTTTGATTTTTCGGTGCGTTTGGGTTGTCCACAATGAGGTCTCCATTATCTATCATCTCCTGGACAATGTTCTTAAAAGTTATGTAATTACCATCACTATGGCCTTTGACACGATGATAATTACAATAGTCATGTTCCTTATACCATGCATGCATAGGATGAGTGGGATCTAAACTAGTATGAGGTTTTATGGGAGGAAGTGTAATGGATCCAACTTCAAGAATCTTTTACGAGACTAAGAATAGGGCTCTCTAATTGAAGTGTACTTCCACTTGCTCCCACAAAAATTGAAAGGTGCGGACGGGAGAAAGATTGGAGGAAGGTTTGGCTTGATCATAAGGATGAGATGGATCCTCTTTGAGAACTACCATATTGGCAGATCCTTTGGCTTTTGAATAATTATTTTTGGGTTTTGAAGATGAAGAAGAATCATTTGGTTTGAACAGGGCATTCTTGTTTCGTAATTGGATTTTCTTTTCTTTAATGGCACAAATTTCTAGCTTTGTGCCATGGTAAATGCTTCGTCAAAGGTTCGGAAGGTTTTTACCTATAGAGTTGGTGAGATGTGCCTTGCATAAGCTCTAGTGAACAAATCAATAAGTTTAGTTTGAGGTAACTAACACGTCAATTGGTTGATAAGACTTTGCCAGCAAGCAATGAAATCTGCGATAGATTCATCATCATACTGTCATGTCAAATATAGGTTAGTCATGGTGAATTTTTTGACTACATTGATCAAGAAGTGGTCTAGGAATGCTTGAGCCACTTGGTTGAAGGAGTAGATGGAATGTCTAGGTAAACTGCTATACCAATCTAAGGCGGGTCCGATTAGGGACATGGGGAATGTTTGTAAGAGCAAAGCATCATCATGGGTGATTAAGTAGCACCCATGTTTGAATGAACACAAGTTTTGTTGCGGGTCCTCTTTACTATTAAATAGGTTGAACTTGGGCATTTCCCAATGCACAAGATATGGGTGAATAGGAATGGATGGATGAATAGGCTCATTACATATTTTTTCATAGGTCAAGGTGTTACAAGAGGCGAAACTGATTCTTCTAATGTTTGCATCTTTTCCATCATCATGCTAATGAGGTCATTGGTGGGTTTTGAGGAATGGGTACCTCCTGTAGTAAAGGGAGGTTGATGATGGGTGTATGAAGTGGAGGTAAGCCCGGTACATGAGGGTTTCGAATATGAAAACTGTGAAGGGGGGATAGATACAGGTGGAATGTACCCTAAATAAGTGATAGATGAAATTGGGGGTTGTTGGTGATGTGTGTAAATAGGTGGGGTGGTCACAATGACTCTCGTGGTAATGGGTGGTAGAGACTGAGGGATGGAAAGAACTAGGTTTTAGAATGGGGTGTGGGTTTTCGACACTAGAGGTGGTTGTGATGCAACTGGTATATATGAGGAAAAGAGGGTAGATGGGGCCATGCTTAAGGTGGTTAGTTAAGTAATGGTCGACACCATGGGTGTAATAGACATTGTTGGGGCATCGGTTATGGAAGAAGTGGGACCTAACTGCAAGACCATAAGGGTAATGTGGATGAGAGTAGCATCGAGCTAGTGGTAGCTGATGTAGAAGTGGGGGTGAGGGTAGGAGGAATAGATACATGCATGCCATATACTAACTATCTAGAGGAGTCTTGGGAAGATGATTGGGAAAGATAGTATTGTAAGGACACGGGATTCGATCAAGGAGTATTGTGATTTCCTCATCGCCGAGTAGAAATGGTGATAGGCTAAGTTGGATCCATAGGTGACAAGATGGAAGGTAGTGATGGGATAGGTGGGAGTGGCTGAAGACTAGCATGAAATATAAGGGCGTTGGTTTGGTTGTGAGTCAACACCATGTGAATTATCGTTGACCTAGTGAAACTGTATTTTACAGATGACATAGAAATTAGTAGGAATGATATAGAACAAATAATGGTAGGTAGACTCTATCAATTTTTCAATTAAGAATTAAAACAAGGAAACCAACGTTGCTTAAGATGACCAATGACATTTGAGGGGACTGATGATGGTTACGAATCATATCTACATTCTTATGGGAAAACACCAGTTTGAGCAAAAGGAGCATAACTGATGAAAAATGAAATGGGGAAATTATACTTGACAGTGATATCAAAATATTGGGAATATGATGATGTCTAGATGACTTTAAATAGAAAAGATAAGGTGATGAAAACCCTTTTTGGTAGAATAACCAAAGAGCCGGTAATCGACACAAGTCGGTAAATTGATGATTTTAGATGGGAACCGATGTGGCCGCATGGACCGACATTGGTTACTGTGAAATCTGAAAAAATGAAGAAAAATGGATTTTGTGAATTAAATCAGATGAAGAAACAACCTAGAACACTCGAGGATGATAATATGAGGCTTTGACACACTTAGAAATAATCGAAATATGTCAACTATGATGGGGAGTGTGAAAGGAAGAAGAAATTGAATAAACATAATCCTCATAACTCAAAACGCAATTCAGGAAGAAAGCTAAGAAAAACACGTAATCCTACAAGTGGATTTTTATGTTACTTTAGCTTATGTTGTTTGAGACTGACTTGTGAACTTTAGAACAAAGTTTTTTGATTAGGAAGGTGTCCTATGAAGAGGTAATCTAAAGGTGAGGTTTCACGTTATGTTTTGGTGAGGGTGGTCCTTTCTCTGAGTTATGACTAGACAGAGAAACTAGTTAGGCACCCACTCTCAATCCTCTGATCATGTGATCATTGGAAGCGTCTTCCAAGTAAGGTGTTGTTTAAGAAAATGTGTAAATTTAGATTTGTGTAGTTTGACAAAGAGAGAGAAGAGAGAAATGTGCTTTCATATGCTTCAATTGTTTCAACGATCAGCTAGGCATATCTTACAAAGATATAGGTTACCCTCGGTTTTGAATGTGAGAAAATAATGTAGCATACAGAGATGAAATGCAACAAATTTTATCACCCCAATCACCATTATATTTGATGAAGCAAATGGTGAATAGTAGAGAGGATGATTTTCACTAATGTAGCAAGAAAGAAGAATGATTCTTTTTAAATGCACCAAAAGGAATGTTTCATTTAGAGAAATTATAAATAAGTGCATATTACTAGAGGAGAAAATTTATTGAATAACAATTTAGAAAGGAAACACACAAGATGTAACCTATATGAATAGAAAGAAACCCACAGATGTGGGTCCCACTAGGTGTGCCAAAATGTTTTGCTGACAAGTTGCATATGTATGAGAAAAATAGATAAGGTAAGGGTGAGGAGGAATACATGTGAATGAAGGTGGAAGGTAGAGTGTACACATTTTGATTTCCCGATCTAGTGCTGATTGTGAGAACTTCCTTTTTCTAGGAGGAATTACCTGAGATCTAAAACAAGACCACAAGAGGAATATTAAACAATATATGTCAATGGAATTCTTAGCGTATGCTAGATCCGAGAAGTGTGATACTTCCTAGATGGTTGTCAATCCACTGTTTAACACAACTTAATGCAAGAAATAATGTAAACCAATAATATCCTACTGTAGTTGATATGATTTAAGTGTCTCATTCAAGTACAATAAGAAAATATAATCTAACAAGCTAGGTTATGATCAGATCTGTAAGTTAGATTGGTGAAAGGTCGTTGGGATAGGTCAAGGTCAAGTTTTGAGTGGTTTGGGTTATTTTGGTGAATGCTATGAAGTTTTTGTTACAAGAAGATTTACAAGATATAAAGACCGAAGTCGATTGCAGTACGATCGCTTTTGCCCGATTGAGAGGAAACTAACGACGGTTTAGGTTAATTACGGTCGGTATGTCAGGATGATAGAGACTCAATAAAGTATGGTTTTGATTATTCTCTGTGATTGCAAAGAGAATGGTGAGGTTGATGAAAGTGCTAGGAATACTCGGGGATGTCCTGGAATTGCATATGGAGAGCTGGGAGGTTGTAGGTGGTTAGGTTGAGGATTGACAGGAAGCTAAGAGGTGATGAGATGCAAAGGATAAAGAAATTGATCTAAATGAGTATGGAAAGATGTAAATCCAAATGTACTTATTTATACTTATAGGCTTGGTGGTTGGATGAAGGTGATGGTTGATCCATGGGCCGGTGGTCGAGTTCCATGGCCATGCTTCCTAGAACATTATTGTGAATGCTTCACCTTAAGATCGAGTGCTTCATATTGGTTCAAGATTTATAGATGTGCAAGAGTGATCAGTGCATGCTTACATACTGATCTCTCTCTTCTCGGACTTCAATAATTCTTCCAACCCCAAAAAGGTTACCAAAAATGAATATAAGGTAACAGATGATGGTTAGAGGTGACCGGCATTGGTTTATGGTTGACCAACATCAGTTAAGGTGGGAAATCCTAGGTTTGCTAAAATGACAGATCTTGGAAATATTTTTTTCCAATTCTATCCATTGTCGCTGATCAAAATGGGATATTGTGCTTAGCCAGAGAAGAAGGTTGTTTCACCATTTTCTTTAAGTTTTTAAACGAAATAGATAAGGGTATGGGCCAAGGATGAATACCTGTTGCGATGGTTAGTTTGAAGGTCATTGTGTGTGTTTTGACTTCTTGATCCAATGCTGACTATGGGAGATTCCTTTTGGCTAGGAGGAACTACCTAAAATACAAAACAAGACCACAAGAAAGAGTTAAACAATATATGTTAGTGGGCTACCTAGCATGTGCTAGATCTAGGAAGTGTGATACTTCCTCGGTGGCAGTCAACCCACTATTTAATACAATTTAATGTAAGAAATGACATAAATAAATAAGGTTCTACTATAGTTGATATGATTTAGGTATCTCATCCAAATACAATAAGCAAATCTAACATAACAGGTAGGCTATGATCAGATTTGGAAATAAGGTAAATAATTAAGGTGTTGGAATAGGTCAGGGTCAGATTCTAGGTCACTTGAGTCACTTGGAAAAGGTTATTGGGATATGGTATTAGCAAGACTACCAAATATAGAGATCGACATCGATGCAGTATGACCGAATCTAGTTTAGTAAGAACCGATGATGGTACGATTCTACGGGTGAATAATAACTCAATAGTTCATGGTTTTGGGGATTTTTCTAAGACTGAATCAAAGATGGTAAGGAGTTGGTTTAGGTTTGGGGAGGTGTTGGGAATATTTAGAGGTACTCAAGAGTAGACAGAGGTGATTAAAAGGGTTATGAGTGATGGGAATGGTTGGGTTCACATGAAGGAAATAGTGGTGGGGTAAAAATATAAATGGTGGTTGATAAACAAAGGTGAAGAACTCTTATAAAATGAATAGAAATGAAATGGTGCAGGTTAGAGACACACTTACTACGTGCAGATTCAATGGTTGGGTGGTGGTGATGGTTAATCGGTTAAATGATGATCGAGTGTCGTGGCGTGCTTCCCAAAATGCTCTGTGAATGCAAATACCTTCTGATCAATGGTTGTGATGGCTATGGCTGCTTGGATGTGTGAAATATCTCTAGTTCTTGCTTACATGCAAATATCCTTTGCTCCAAAACTTGAGAATGTGTCTAACCTCTTAAACAAGGTTACCAAAATGGTTATATGGTAACCAATGATAGTTTAGGGTTATCAACGTCGGTTTGGGTTAACCGACATCGGTTAAGGCGGGATATCCTAGGTTGCCTAAAATAGCAGATCTTGGCTATCCTCTTCCATATTTTTCTCATTTGTGTCGGGTCTAAATGGAATGTTGCACTTAGATATGTGGGAATGTGGTTAGAGGAAGAATAGGCATGTTCTTTTAGGGTTATACTAAGTCTTAGTTCATTAAGGTAAGTAGGGCTAAGTCTTAGTTAGTTATGGAAACATGTTATGAATAGGTATATGGTGAGGTGTCTAGGTGAGGTGGTGGGGTGAGGTGGAAATTGGTTTTAATTAAGGTAATTAAATAATGAATGAAGTGAGGATGAGTATTAATTTAATTTTAGATAATTAAATTAATATTAATGCGGGGTATAAGGGTCATGGTTAGGTGAATGTGTTTAAGTTGGCTATTCAAAAGGGGACCAAGGAGTGTGACCTAATTTTGTGTCTACATTTTTCCCTTTTTGTTACAAAGCTTTTATTGGTAAACGATGCTAACAAAAATGGGAAATGATTTCCCCATGTGTGGGTGAATGTGATCCCCCTCAAACCGGGCATTGATAAGGTGTAAGATGAAATCGGTGAGTGGTTTGATACATGTGTAGGTGGTGAAGATAGGTGGGGAAGGGTTTTCGTATTGAGGGAAAGGATGATGGTTAACTCGGGTAATAGGTAGTAGGTCGGGGTCAAAATCGGGTAATGGGTAATGGCAATCAAACGCATGCACACACATAGATTACAACACAGTGCAGGTTGAAGAGCTGCAAACTCTACATCGTCCAAGGTTAATAGGTTTATCCAAATAAGGGTGGAGTGATTCGGGTATCACAGGTATAGGATATGGTCTGGAAACACATCATAGGTTAGGTGCAGAAACATTTAGGTATGTTCTAGTACACCAAAGGTTTGGTCAGGATAAACAACATGACAATAGGAAAGGTATGGTTGTTAGGATAAAACAACATAGGTAACAACATCACAAGGTATAGTGAGTATATAAGGTCAATGGTCACACCAAGTTGGTCAAGTTCAGGAAAATAGGTCATGGCATGGGTAAGGCCAAGGTATAGGTAAAATACCAATTCCTAAGATACAAAAAAGGAATTGTAAGGGTAGGTTGAGCTTGTAGGTATGGTTCCCTCGTGTCCAAGTTGATAAAAAGTGGGTAAGCATGAGTGGTGATGGTTTAAAAGGGAGCGATGTAAGGGAAACTAGTTTGAAGGGTGACCGATGATAGTTTATGTTGACCAACGCCGGTTCACTAGGGCACAAATATGACTGATGTTAGTCATAGCGGATTGGGATTAAAAAGGAAAATTTCGCTTTTTGTGGAATCATTTTTCATTTTCCAATAGTAGAAAATGACAGAGGAGTGGTGGAAAAGTGGAAAGTGATGGAGTGAGATGGAGAGTTGAGTTGGCAAGCCTTGGAGCGGGTGATCGATCATTCGATAGGCGGGTCCACAAGATCGGTGTGAGTGATTCGGTTGGTTGGAGGTGAGGAGGGATTTGGTGATGGCAGAGGCAGAGAGGGGTGGGTAGACAACTAGTGTAGCAGGCCCAACATGCCCCCATGGAGAAAACATCATGATGAGGTAGGATTCGGTCCCATTCTACATTTGTTAGATGAATTTGTTTGTATAGATCGGGTTTGGGGGGGTTTGGGGGGAATCAAATTTGAATTTTGAAGGAGGATTGATGAAATAGGACTTGTAGGAAGTAGTATGTAGGTTAAAGAGGGGTGGGGATGGGTTGAGGTGAGATTTGGGTAGGGAAGGGTAGGTCGGTAGGTAGAATTTGGAATATTTAGAGAAAAAGGGAAGGGTTTGGTAGATTTGATGCCGCGACAGTGACCGACATCGGTCAAGGGTTGGCTAACATTAGTGGGAGTTAGCCGACATCGGTCAAGGATGAGGTGACCGATGTTGGTTTTTAGAGACCATTTTTAGTCAATAAGAACTGATGCTAGTTGAAATTTAGAGAAAAATGGGCCAGCAAATGAGAGGGGGTGGGTGGGGGAGATAGGTCATGAGATAGGAAGATATTGTCGAAGGAAAATAGCTTGGGTAATAGGTATACATAGGGATGATTCGAGGGTGGGGTGAGGGAGATAGGTCATGAGTAGGAAGGATCTTGGGAATAGGTGGGGAGGTCTAGGGTGAATGCGGGTATGGTTGAGGTTTAATCATGTTATGGTTTGTTAGATGCAGGCAAGGGACTAGTTATGGATGTGAGATAGGGTACCTCCCTATTAGTATTGGTATGAAGGAGCGCGATAACTAAGGATAGGCACCATGTTATAGAGGTTAGCCTGATTGGGGTCATATGCTACCGCACATAGTCTGAGAGCCAAGTTTGATGGTCACACTCATTGATAGATGGGATTTGGTAACCAACACCTTTCATCTTCCAACAGTGAGATCACCATCACCTTGGAGGATGTTTATAGGATCCTACTGACTACCGATAGTAGGGATGCATGTGTATTCCATTACCTTAGAGGTATCTAGGAGTTGATGTTGACACTGCTAGGTGAGGGGTTGGTGGAGTTGTGGTTCCATAGCGCCAGGCTAAGTTATGGAGACATGTACAGGACCCACCCTGAGGAGATAAGGTTAGTGGTTCTAATTATGGAGGCAGTTTATTTTTTTTCACTGGAAAATGTGAAGGGTGGGAGATTCCATGGGAATTGATGGGGGTTATTCACGACATGATGGAGGATAGGACCCATTTTACATGGGCACAAACATTCTTGGTGTAATTATACATAGAGTTATGGGCCTATTGGAGGTTATGGAGGTTCACCTATGTTACACATTTATACTACACTTTTGGGCCTACAAGCACATCGTGTGTGTGTGCATCTAGTTGATATACCCAATCTGGATGTATTTAAGGTGGGCTTAGTCTTGAGTAGGATACAATCGATGGGTACCTGTTGTTAGAGAGCATTTAGCTACCAGGGCTACACATGATGTAGCATATTATAGGCATGTACTAAAGGGGTTATCCAACGTGGACATCATTTGGAGGCCATATGTGGGATTCCCATAATATAGGTAGATGGTCACGGAGCTATAGGAGATAAATTTTTCAAATGGATAGAGGGGCCATTTTGGGAGCACGAGATGATACCTATAGACAGGGTTAGATTGTAGTTTGGGTTGCCGCAAGAAGTGCCTCCACCCTTCCCACAGTATAGGAGGGATGACATGGAGAGACCTATTCCTCTACCACACCGATGTGTGTGAAAGGCCGGAAGGAGTAGGAAGTAGACCAATAGATTGATGATGTCGAGTGATAGATAGATATAGATAGTGGTGGGTAGCATAGCTACGGCAGTACCACCGAGGCCAGGGAAGCCCGACTTAGCCACTATCACATTCGGAGGATCGAGGGGGTAGGTGACACCCCTGGTGACACGATTAGGGACAGTTTAGGGGGTAGCTGTTGAGGGTCGGTAAGAGGTGCATGTTTCTACTCTACAAGGCATAGGTAGTAGCCCTTCAGCCTAAATTACACAGGGTAATGCACCCGCATAGGGTGGAGATGGAGATGAGGTACAAGTGGCCACCCTATAGGCACATGTTATGGGTTTATAGGGCCAATGGCCACTCCACATGTGAAAATTATGTCCCTTTAGGCCTGAGGTACAGCACAAGCACCCACACAGGCTCAGGGATATGGTCCCATTTTATAGGAAAGGGTGGGATAGGGTCCCATGGTACATGTATAGGGTCGAGATGCTGATGGCACCACCGTAGATAGTACCGATGACTAGGTTCAGGGATACCCTAGGTGAGGTGAGATACTATCAAGATCACCTGATGGCCACATGGATAGATGTCCCTACCTATGTAGAGTATAGAGCACAGCAGGCCTCAAGTGAGAGGAACAAGTCTCACACTCATAGTGTGGAGAGTACAGGGGGTGACGAGCCTCAGATAGTGTTAGGGTGAGGCCACTAGCTAATAGAGGCCAACTCTAGGTGAGGTGCCGGTAGAGAGGTCGAGACCGAGGCCCATGAGGGTGGTGAGATGTTAGCGGGATGCCACACGGGAGCAGAGGAGGAGGAGGAGATATGTGAGACAGGCATGGAGGGTATCCTATGAGGAGGTGATTGATATTTGTGCGGACCTCCATTTTTGTTTATTTTTGATATATACTAGCCTGGTGCTAAAAGAGAGTGAGGATGTATATGAGAGTTTTGAGTTTTTGTATATTGTACTAGCCTACGTGCCGAAGATGGTGAGGTTGTATATGAGAGTTTTGAGAGATTTATATTATCTGTATCAGTGTATATTGGATGGATACACAATATTTTTATGATGAGATCGATGATTGTGCATGATGTACTTGTGTTAGCAGAATTTGATTGTTATTTGTAGATAGATGGAAACTAGGTGTATTAGGTATGATGGAGTTTGGTCAGGCATGGTTGGCAGTCGAGGTCAGAGTCGGTATGATGGAGTTAGGTTAGGTTATAGCATGATGGAGTCAAGTCATAGGCATGATGGAGTCAAGTTATAGGCATGATGGAGTCAAGTTATAGGTATGATGGAGTAAGGTCATAGGCATGATGGAGTCATGTTATAATTTTGATTTAATGTCCAAGTTATTGGTAACATGGGAAATAAATGATGATGTATATGCATGTGATGGTTTAAGTTTCCAAATATTTTCTATAGTGGAAATGTGAAAATGATAAATGAATGATGTGATGATGTGGTAAAAAATTTTATTAATTATTTCTTGTTTGGTTTAATTTCCAATTGTTGATATAAAATGGAAATGAACTAAGGTAGGATGTGCATAGGAAAATGAAGGGGAAAATAGGTTAGGGTGAAGAGTGGTCGAGCTAACCTCCAGGGCCCCATGCCCTCAAAGTGTTTCCTACATAGCCCCTGGTGAAAAGGGGCCTCAAGATGATGTAGTTCTCCCATAAGCTAGGGAAGAATATGAGGAATGGGTTGGTAGATCTTAGGCATGATTGAATGTAGGTCATAGGCATGGTTGAGTCATTTTAAATATAGGTGTCGATGATCTGGTCCTGTATAGGATAATCAATAAGTAATGAGGAAGGTGAATGGTAAGAGGTGGAAAAAGAGCCACTTAATTGATAAGAACCCTAATGATTCTACCATACCCAAGATGGGCTTATGAATGTAAGACCCTAAAGGTGTTGCATAATGGACTATTCTAATGGTGAATAAATCACATGATCACAAAATTTTGCATTTGCGGCAAGTCCCTTGAGAAGAGAGAAAACTAGGTTGCAAAAGGCAATGAGATGAAAGTGGATGGTTTAACGTAACTTAGTGTATGACTACATGTTTATTTAGCAAGAAACCCATGATCCAAAAATAGGCAATTCCATGACAAAAATTTCATCATTTTCTTCATTTTTTTTTTTTAGACTAATTGATGTGGGAAATCTATATGGGATGATATATTATCTCCTTGAGGTCTTTACATGAAGGTGATCATTGCTTGGAAGCTTCGGATTTTTTTATTTTTTATTTTTGCAATGAATTTATATAGTTGTCCTTTAAGGGAGCAGTCTATTTATAGTGGCGAGGTAGAAAGAAGAGATGTCCCTTGTTGAGGGAGTCATCTATTGCTGGAAGTTTGACTCAAGGAGTTGAATCCCATTTTGTGTTTTGGATGTTTAAGTCATGGAAAAGACTATAGAGGAAGATTAGGTTCTTGTTTAGAAGAAAAAACCATAGTACACGAGGGTTAACTATGAAAGAGGTGGTTTTAAGTGATGAATGACCATGGGGTTCCATATTTAAAAAGATAAAAATTATCCATGAGAATCATGTTGTGAGTAGAGCATGGTACTCATATTGAAGATAAGGTTGAAAGGTGACGATAATCACATGATTCTTGTTTAGTCGTTGATCCTCAAAAATGGGTAATATGGAAGGTGAACAACACTCAAGGGACAAGTGATCAATTGACAGAAAGTGATATAGGACTTGATGTCAATAATAAAATGGTCAAAGATGTAAGGTGTTGAGAGGCTCATGTTTGGGTTTACCTTCGAGTGAAGACAAATGATAAGCACCTGATCCATAGGCATGGGTAATGTATGAGGGTCCAAGCTAATTAGGAGAAAAAAATTTCCCGTTTACTTTTCTCTTCTTTGGTTACATGTTGATTTTCCTTGAAGACAATGTCACCGACTTGAAAGGTTCGTGGACACATTTTTATAGGCATGTTGATACATTTTTGGTAGATTTGGAGATGGTCAAGAGTAGTGAGATGGCATTCATCTAATAACTCAAGTTATGCCAAACGATCCTATCGAAAGTCATCGTTGTTGAGTATGTCTTATAGTGAGATGCAGAGAGATGGAATATGGACTTTGAGAGGCAAGAAAGCCTCAGTACCATAGACTAAAGAAAAATGTGTGGCAGTAGTTGAAGTGTGAATACTAGTGTGATAATCCCACAAAGCAAAAGGAATGTGTGAATGCCAATCCTTTCCAATATCGTCAACTACTTTCATAAGAAATTTGTTCAAGATTTTATTGGTTGATTCTTCTTGGCCATTGGTTTGTGGGTAATAAGGTGATGAGAAAATGAGTTGGATGCCAAAAGCGTCACACAACTTACATAGGGTTTTGTTTTTGAATTGATTTTCGTTATCAGTGATGAGATGGTGAGGAACACCAAATTGACAAATGATGTGATGGTTGATGAATTCACATATTTTCTTGGATTCTGTAGAAATTAGGGGAATGTCTTCTACCCATTTAGTATAATATTTAATAGCGGTTATAATCCATTAATGGTGTTGTGAAGAATGGGGATTGATCTCATTGACAAGATCTAAGTCCATTAAAAAAGGGCCAAAGGTCTCATGCGACCTTTAAGGCATGACTAGGTATGTGATGAAGATTAGCATGTTGTTGGAATTTTACACAATTTTGACATAATCACAAGAGTTATAGTTTAGGGTTGGCAATAATAGCCAAGGAAAAGAATGCATTTTGTGACAACTAAACCACTAAAGTGGCCTCCACAAATTCCATTGTGAACTTCCTTAATGGTGTAGGGAATTTTAGAACTTATAAGGCATCGTAAGAGAATACCGTCGAAGCCACACTTATAAAGGATACCAGCCATGATGCAATAGTGAGGAAACTTATAAGAAAGGCATGTTGTCTATTACTGAGTTAGATTAGTTGGTAGAATGGAAAGGAAAGATAGTCTGTAAACTTCTTATACAAAAGGTCACGTGACTCATGTGTAATGGTTCCAATGGAGTAGACCTCACGAGGTAAGTAAGAGGGTGATTATAACCTTTGTATTGTGACAAATATTTTAGATTTGGAAGGTGAAGCGGGTATCTGAGAAGCCAAATCGAGCCATGGTATCGAAATTTACTCATGGTAGAATGTGGGGTGGTTTGTAGTTTATAACGGTCTAAGGTAGTCAAAAGTATGTCTATATGATGTTTATACTTTTGAAGTATTTCATTATGACACTAGTATATACCATTGACAAGGTTTATGACCAAGTGGGGATTGCTAGAGATATTTACTAACTTAACATCTAAGGCATAAGCATCCTGAAACCCAATACGAGTGCTTCGTATTCAAAAATATTTTTTGTACAATCAAAATCTAGTTTAAAAGATAAAGGCAGAGGTTCATCATCAAGAGGAATGAGGATAACACCAGCCCCACCTCCACACTAATACTTGGAGCCATCGAAGAAGAGTGTCATTTGATAAGTGGTTTCGTATAAGAAGAGGGTAGCTATGGATTCTTCTAGGAAAATCAAAGTTAGAGGGTTGATTCCTGGAAAGAGGTGTGTCTGCTAGTTGGTCAGCAATGGTTTGGCCCTTGATGGATTTTTGATGAGTGAATTCGAGGTCGAGGTTGGAAAGAAGCATAAGCCAACATGTGGCACATTGATGTTGATAGGGTTTGGCATACATATAGTGTAGGGGTTAGTATTAGTAACAACAAAGGTTTTGTGGTTGAGTAGGTAATGGAAGATTTTGGTGGTGACGAAAACTAAGGCTAAGTAGATTTTTTCGGCATGGGTGTATCTAGTTTCGTAGTCTAGAAGGGTATGGCTTATGTAATAAACCACTTTCTTTGTGTTTCTCATCGTGATGAGAGAGCATGGAACCTAAATAATGGTTAGTGGTGGAAATAGATAGGTAATCCTTAGTGAGCACTGGTGGTTGAAGAAGGTATTGTTTTAAGGCATCAAATGCTTTATGGCATTCATAATCCCATTTGAATGAAACGTCCTTCTTGAGAATATGATGAAATGGTTGAAAGTGGTTAGAAAGTTACGAGATAAAATGATGAATGGATTACAACTTACCTTGTAGGCTTCAAAGTTGACAGAATAGTAAGTGGAGGCATTTCTAGAATAACCTTTACTTTAGTAGGATCAAATTCTATGCCATGTAAAGAAATGATGAAACCAAGGAGTTTTCCTGAAAGTACCGTAAAGATGCACTTCTTTGGTTGAAGACGAACACAATACTTGATGAGGTGGTCAAAGATGACCTTAAGGATGGTCAGGTGTTCGGCTCGATGTTTGGATTTAGAAAGAAGATCATCTACGTAATCTTCCAATATGTAATGCATGATGTCATGGAAGATGTAAGTCATGGCTCATTGATATGTAGCACCAACGTTTTAAGGCCAAAAGGCATGACTTGATAGCAGAAGGTCCCCCAAGGAGTGATGAAGGAAGTTTTGTGTTGATCTTCTGGAGAAAGTAATATTTGATTATAACCCGAGAAACCATCCATGAGTGATAGCATTTCATGGCCGGTAGTGAGATCAACTAGTTGGTCAATTCCTGGTAGGGGAAAATCATCTTTGGGACAAGCTAGGTTGAGGTCATGGAAGTCTATGCAAATGTGGAGTCCCCTTGTCACCTTTGTGATAAGAATGATGTTAGAAATCCATTAGGGATAGTCAATGGGTAGGATGAAGGAAACTGAGAGAAGGCACTAAGTTCTTCTTTGACTAGAAGAGCAATGCAAGGATGCATTTTCCACATCTTTTTTTTTGATGGGTTTGGCATTAGGAATGGTTACGATATTATGGACCATGATTTTTGGGTCAATACTAGGAATATTGGCATAGGACTAAGAAAAAGTGTTGCTATGGTCCCAAAGGAAAGAGGTAAAAGATTCATGTTTAGCAACATCTAAAGATCTGCCTATCTTTAGGATGTGCGGGTCATCCTGAGTATTAATGTTGATTTTGATAGTTGATTCATTCAACATGGTTTGTGTCTCAGAGGGTAACGACCGATGAATATAAAATTCTTTCACACCAAGGTAGGTGAGGATGGACTCATAGTCATGACATTGAACAACATTAATAGAAGGTATATCATCATCAATCATGTCAAGATATAGGAAGGGGAGAGAAGAGGGAGCTTTGCCATCGTGTTGATAGGTCAGAGGTCCTAGGGAAATTGTGTTTATGAAAAAAAAATTAGGAGGAATAGATTTGGGATCTATGGACTCCGTGGGTGAAGATGGTGACACAGGTGAATGAGGTGGAGAAGGTTTTCTTCCTCAATGAGGTCAACACGGGCCTTCTTGGGAGGTGGTGTGGAAAATCCAATGCCTCTATGGCCATTGTATTTATGGTTAGTATAGTAAATGACAAGATAGTAGTCTTGTTCATAAAAATTGAAGCCAAAGACTTTCCATGCGCAATGGTGAAGGAAAGTGTGGGTGAAGTAGTGGTTAGTAAGGGATTGTAGGTCAAATGAAAATGGTCATGTTTGGGATGGAGGTTCAAGTGAATAAGTGGAAATATCAAGTCCCCCATATGTTATATTAGTGCGAAGGTGGGGAGGACCATAAGGAAAAACCTCGCCTACGCGGTAGTCATAACTAGGGTGTTGGTGCAGGTTCCCATACTCTTGCGGAGTGAGGAATGTGTCGATATTGTATAGGTGGTACTCCCCCAGAGTGAGGCATTGAAAAAAAAACTTCTAAGGGATCAAAGATTTAATATGTGGGTAGCGGGGATAGATGACTCGCTAGATGATTGGGAAGCGATGATTCAAGTTGTAGAGGCCAGACTCACATAGGAATAACAAGATTAGATGTGGGAGAGGTGGCGGTAGCATTGGTGGATGGGATTGTGGGTGAAGGTGAAGTGGGGGTAGTGATAGATTCCTTCACTAGTACAAGCACATCGTTGGGCTGTACAACATGTTACAGGTCTAGAATGGTGACGGTCAAAGCGGGGCTGGTGTAATTATGTCCCTCATGCTCGAATTTTACATAGCGGTGTAAAGTTGAAGGGACACAACCCATGACGTGAATCCAAGGTCTTCCAAGCAATAGGTTATACTAGAATTCCCCTCTAAGATGTAGAATAGTTCTGGGACAATGCGAGGGCCTACGCAAACATGAAGGATAATAGTGCCAAGGGTGGAGGTGATGGCATTGTTAAAGGAGCGTAGCATAACTAGGTTATTATGCATATAATTAGAAGGAATACGCATTTGATTGTATGTGTGGGAGGACATGTTGTTACTGCTAACACCACCATTAATCATGATATGTCATATGCATATGTTATCAATATAAAAAAATGAATAGGGTGGGATCAGGGTCATCTGATTGGAGAGGTACAATCTCCTCTTTAGAGAAGCTAAGGGTGGCGACTTGAGGAGTGGTCATGGGGTAGAAGGAGGAGCTGATTTGGTTAGCAAGGCCACATGGTGAGGGGTGATAATCGAGGCCACTGGTGTGGGGTCATTGGGTAGAACTTCAATGGATTGTAAAACCTTGATAAGGGCTTGTCTATGGGATTTAGAAGTCTGGACGAGATCATACAAAGACATCTTTAGAGGAGACTGATGTAATTGTTTTATCATCTTGCGATGTGTGACCCCATCGGTGATAGGGTATGTACGTCCACATGTAACATTCCCATTTTTAGAATTTAGAAAAAGGGAAAAAAATTTGAATAATGTTCTATGTTCTAAATAATCATAATATAGAACACACATTCCATGTCATTCAATCTCATAACAGATAACCATATGCAGCTGTAATGACTCAATGAACTACTGATCTCTAATTTCATGACTCAGAGTCTCACCAATCTCTCATGTTAACTCAATGAATTTTATAATAATTATACTTAGTTCTCTTACCATTTTCGGGTATTGAATTGTTCATTTAATAGGCCTATCTGAATATTTGTTACCAATAGGTGACCTAGGACAACGTAACTAGCAACTTGCGATACTTTGGCCAAATATTTCCACATGCTATGCATGTTCATATTCCTAGATGGCATACTTTTCAATGGAATATGTCCTTCACCCCACTTCATCTGTTATCTAGAATGGTCTTCACTAACTCCTATCAGTCCTCTTGTCCAAGGTTTAACCCTAACCTAGGTTAGCAACATAGATTGGTATAGAGAACCACTCACGATGACTAAGGGTACATAGGCATACTCAATCGAATTAGGTTGATTCCATGTGTCTAATTACCTTAAGTCATCGTGAGTCATCCCCTATACAAATCATGCTCCTAAAATGACCTAGAGTATAACCAAGCCAAGTATGAGTTTATGTAAATATAGATGATCCAATTTGGAAGGGTGTTCTGGCATTTCAGCTGCAACATTGTGCCCTCATGAAGACCCAAGTCTTCATGGTGGCATGGTACTACTGTTGGCATGTACTAACATCCTAAGGAATCATCTCATGTACATATCCAGATAAGGAGTTAACTACTTATCTTCTTAATTTAAATTTAATTTCAGTAACCTTGTTGAATCCCTAAATTATTTGATCATTAAGGTTGTTAACCATAAATGATTTGCAATTGCCATGCAGATAAATCTAAATCCAAACCTCTTTCCCGAGGGTTTTTGTTTCATTCCTTAGTATCTTATTTTAAGATTCGACTTACAAACAAAATCAGCATACCAATAGTAAGATTAACTTACTTAGCTTAACCAAGTTTAAGCATGATTGAATTCAAATTCAGATTCCTTTATAATATACTTCATTAAGATGAAGTCCATTTATTGTATATGTATTTATTCTTGTTTTTTCAATTGCCTTATCCCGATTTTTATTTAATAAGAAGTATACTTTCCTCCTTCCGAATATCAATTGGGTATGATTCCCAAAAAGGTCTTAACATAATGCTTATCCCTACAGGATGTTTGTCTTTCCTTTGACTTATGAACCATTTACATTATACAAGAAATCACAAGTAACTTGCTCTTCTATTTATGTCAACTAATAAACCATAGTGACCTAACTAAATGTTAATAAGGATAAGTTTACAAATTCCCTTTTACAAAATTCCCAAAAGGAATGGCACACCAAGTACAAATAACACTCAATTTTTTTCCTTTCATAAAATTAAAATACACATTTTACACATCTAATCCTTCCAGACATCTTTGATGCCAATCAGCATTAATAAACTAAAGTAAGAAATATGAATTTTCCCTTTTTCAATTACATTTCAATAAGAATCATAATTCCTCATAAAATATCTAGCCCTTAGGTAAACATAAGAAGAATCATAAAATAACTTGTCTTCTTTTATCACTTACAAAATCCATCTACAAAAATTGCTAGCATGGGTCAGTTCATCGAACTGAACATGATACACACTAAGAATTAAAATGATGTTATTTCAACTAACTGTTTCATAAAAATAACTCTACTTTATGAAACATAAAAGTAATACAAATAGATACCTCATAAAGAAATAAGGATCATAAATTGAACAGAGTGAGCAACCACATTACATTAAGTAAATATCATGATCAAATCAGCACTCTTCAATCAATGATTTCATAAGAAAATTTCATTAAATAAGTAATATTTCATCCAAATTACTTATCCCATTCCTACTATAGTTATCTATAGTTCATTCTCAATTCATGCAACTAGATCAAAGAAAGATAATAACTCTAACAGTTTTCAAATAAAATTATTTAAAAGAAGCAATGAATCACAATACATAGCTTTAACATAATTCTTCATATAATACTAAAGACCAAATTCATTTAATCTTTAATGATGGAATTTAGGATGAACTAAAAACATCTTAAAGTAAGAGTTTCCTTCTTCCCACTACTAACCCAATTTCAAATCCAATTTCAATTGTCTATCAAGGAGAAGAAGTATAGATTTACCCTCCATTTTATCTTTCAGCTCCATACAAGAATAACACAAATAAGAGAAAGGAAAATAGATGAAAAAGGAATCAACTTAAGTCTTCTTTCATTCAAAAACAATAGAATTGTACTCAACAACCTAGAGAAGAGAAATAACATAATATAATTCCCCTCGATTTATAAGAAAACAACAACAAATACCTTAAATCAGAAAGGAGAGAGAAGAAAGTAAATCAAAAAGGATGAGAGAAGACCCCACTATCCTTTCCCAAGAAAAGAAATACATATTAGAATGAAAGAACTGATATAGATCCGATCAAGAGATCCTTAACTCTTATCAAATATTGAAAACATAAAAACTATTTGGTACAGGATCAAAATATACGACTGCCACATGCAAGTCAGATAATGAAGATGAAATTTTCCCAACATATTAGCAAGAACATCCACAATAGTGCATTAGCTATTATTAAAAAGAGATATTCAAGTGAATTCAGTTAGTGACTAAACATGAAGTATCATCAATAACTGAATATTCAATTTCATCCCACGTTATTAGCTTCAGACACTACTATTAAAGCTTATTCATCCCTTGTAGAAATCAAATACAAGATTTACAGTCAAGTCCACACCATTCCCAACTGATAAAAGGAACTGTTTTGGTAAGAAAGGGAAGAACCCAACCAGTTTGAACACAATGAGAAACAACAAGAGATATAACCCCAAAACAAGTATTCAAATTCACGCTCAAAGGAGAAGAATAAACTGAAAAAAATGTAATTCATTTCCTTAAGATAATCGAAACTAAATTTCATCCTAGTTCATTTAATATAAGCCATTCCTTTAGTAACCAACCATATCATAACATATAAGTAGGTCAACCTAAGATTCCATCAAATAGTTCTAGAAGAAGTTAAATTGTAATTTATCAAATTTTGAGCAAGGAAGAACAAATTTGAAACAAAATCCTTCCATAGCAAGAAATCCTACCAAATGTTTCAAATAGATACAAAGGAGTTCTCAGATTTTATCCTTCCCAAGCACAATAAAAGGTAATACTTCTTTACTATTATTTCCAACAAGATTGATTCCACAAAATAGAGATTCCTAACAACCATATCAACAAAGGATCAAACAGGAGTAACATAAATCAAAAATAACTTCAAGAAATGTAAAGGATGTCACCCTTCTTACATTCTTCCAACAAAGAAACAACTTATCTCAAATATTTTAACAAACAATGCATTCCGCTAATCGTATTGCACCGTCAATAAAAGTATACAAGAATTGGTAACATTTAGTTCACACAAGATTTAAAGCCGAAATCGTTCATTTTTCCAACAAGGCACAAATCCATAACTTATTTTATCAACAACATTTTCAAGGAGAAGTATACAAAAAATCTACGAGCATAAATAAAAATTAATAATTTCAACAAAACCCATTTGTTTCCAAGAGCAGAGTTCTTTTAATGAAGACGTTTAGTAAAAATCAGAACAATTCAATAAGAAGAGCCTATCATTCTTGATAGAGATTCCTGTTGGTTAGTAGAAGGTTTCCAAACCGAGCCTCCAAAATATCCTCTTTCCAAAATAATGTCAACAACCAAATCTCATTGATTCCCTTATACTTCCACAAGTTCAAAAATAACTCTAAGATGCTAAAGATCACAAAGGATAAAAAACAGAATTGTTGGTTTGAAGAACCAAAACCCTCATGCAGAGTGAAAAATAAAAAGAACAAATGACCAAATAACTTCCCACAAAATTTGTTCCACATATTTTCTAGGCGGTTTCCTTGCTATGACCAAGGTCATTAATGCATTGAAAGGCATTTTCCCTCCTCTTTCTCTATGCCACCACCCTTTTCAAATTTGGTGAGCTCTATTCAAAGGTTTTTATGCATTTTATATTTAGCAATGATGTCAGCTAGGCATCCCACTATCTCTCCATGCCTCCACCAAACTTGGCAGGTTTAAAGATGTAAGGAAAGAAATTAATTCCCATAAATACCTTAGAAACCATCACCACCAACTTCCCACTTGCCATGTAACCCTTAGGTTCCCTTTTTGCTTAGTAATAATTTAGGCTAGATTAACATTAGCTAGGTTTCCACCTTAGTTCATAGTTAATTAGCATCCACCTTAGGTTATTTCCAAAACCCCACAACCATTAAGCATAACATCTTAGGTTAGGTTATAACCCTTAGATTATAATCCATATAGGATAGGACATTACAACTTAGGTTAAGGTATAAACCTTAGTAGTTTAGTAATAGGTCCTAGGTAGGTCTTAGCTACCTTAGGTTAAAATCAACATAGTATAGAACATTATTCAGAGTTCTAAATCATTTATTCAAAATTTCTGACTTCATCATTTACAATATGATGCAAAGTAAGGACACCTGAAACCAGTTTCCCCGTAATCATAGCCAAAACAAGACTCAGTTCCTCATTACCTTTTCATTTCAGAATGTTAGTTTATCAAGATGATTAATAAAGAAGAACTGAAGCATACCTTGGATCAATGGAATTGATTCAAGGTGTTGTTGTTATCATAAGATAAGTATGAAAACAATAGTACAAATTCACAACTTATAGATCACAAAGCAAAGTGACTCATTTCCAAGTAAACAGAATTACAAGTATGAATCTCTGTACAATAATAACTTATCCATTGCAAACATGATTTCCAAAGTCAAAATAATACACCTTCCTAAGACAAATCACATGTCAACATTTGCAATGTCAAAAGTGGAATTCATCATAGTAACAGTCATGCCAAAGACGTTACACATGAGATGGTGATTTTGGAAGCGGGTACAAATGGTATATTGGGTACATGGTTTGTTGATGGGCTAGTTGATATTTCTTTGTCTTTGTCTTTCTAAGTGTGGGTAGCAACGTGAACCATGTTAATTTGAGGGGAGGTGGATGGAGAGGGTATGTCATGAAAGGTATAATGACATGAGGGGAAAATCCTAGGGGTGGATAAGAGCCTTGTGAAATGAGTAGGGCACACTAACATTTGGGTGGTGGTTTGGCCAACTCTCTAATACGGATCATGTTGATCTCAAATTTTGGTAGTGGAAAAAATGGTTGTGGGGGTGGAGATATTGGTCGCTGAATCGTTAAAGGACAATGATGTGTGGTGATAGGTGAAGGTGGAGCATGGTCCTCATCAAGAAGGTTGTCCTCATCAAAATTTTGTTCGGGGGAAAAGGTTAGAGAAGAACAGCTTTTCGAAACTTACAATTTTCGACATCATGTCTTGGTACACAATGATAGTAACAAATCTTGGTTTCATCAAACCCTTTTGGTTTGGGTTTGAGAGGATCGTAAGGTCGAAGCGGTGGTAATGTGATGATGGAAGTCTCTAAGAGGTTGGATAAAATTTTGGTGTAGGACCCCACTAACGGATCACAATGGGAAGTGAGTGTGGGTTTGGGTACAAAGTGACTGATTGTGAGGGAAGAGGCTTTCTAGAAGGGGGAATGGGTCGAGTCTACTAATTTGGTATGCGAGTGGTCTTAGGTCTTCCTGGAATCTACTTGGGAAAAGGTGGGGTAGAAGAGTTGGTGATGGAATGTTTGGTTGGTTTGACTACCTTATTGGAGGGTAGCGGATTCTTAGCTTTGGGTTTCACCTTCTTGGGTAAATGTGACATGGAAGTACGTGATATAGAAGGAAATACAAATGGTCGAAGAGGATAGGTTACCCATGGGGCAGCCGAGTTGCAGGTGGAGGTGGTTAGTGGAGGTTGGGTAAGTGGTATTGGTTGGATTCGTAAAGGAAAGGTTAGGGTTATAATGCCAGGTGGAGGTATAGGTGGCAAGAAGTGTATGGGTGAGGGTGAGGAAGTTTGTTTTTTTGGGTGAATGAGGTGTAACAAAGGCTTGTGAGGTAGGAGTAGGTTGTTTAGCTTTTGACTGGCCTTGGGTATGAGATTGTTTGGTCAAGGTTGATGGATGAGGCCCTAGGATGGATGGAAGGGGGAAGGTGATAAAGGTGTGGTAGGCGAGACTGGTGTATGTGGCCTAGAAGGTTGGGTTTTCTTTTAGGTAGGAGGATAATGTTGCTACGGACTTGGAAGATGTGGCTAAGTCTAATCTGATAGGTGGGTGAGTAAGGCTTGATGTTGGCATGACACCCAAAGTAGTGATGGGTCTAGATATGGGTGGGGGATAAGTGTGGGTAGGTTTTTAGGTTTGGGAATAGTTGTAGTGATGGGTAGAATTTTTGATGGAGGTAGGGATGATGAAGAGGAATCCATTTCAATTGGCATGGTAGTTTTAGTGATGGGTAGAAGTTTGGATGGAGGTAGGGATGATGAAGAGAAAGTCATTTCAATCATCATGGTTTCCAAATACCTTTGGGTAGATCATGGAAGTATCTTCAGGTAACATTTGCATTTGGGTCGAAATGGGGAGCCAAAGACATCCCTAGAGCATGGAATGATCAATGTAATCCAAATGATTGACTAGCCATGAAAATAGGACTACTAAAGAAGAGGATGGAATGGGTTAGGTGGAAATCCTTGTAAAATATGTCTATGAGATAGGGAATTGGCTAGCCTCGGATTCTGTAGGTAAAAGATCCGAGATCATGTCAATAGGGTCCTGGGATGCTAGGGGAAAACTATCCCTAACAGGTAGTGACATGTCTGAAGAATCTCCCATGGGTAGGAGAGATAATAGGTCGGGTGAGGTAGACTTCTCTCTTAGTGGAGGAGAAGGTGATGATGATTCTCTTGTGGATGGGAGAATAACAAGTGTTGATGGTTCAAAAGGTTGGGAAGCAAATGATGACACAACATCGGTAGAAAGTGTGAGTTCCTCTATGAGAGTAAGGGAGATGAGGGGGACTCCTTTATGGGTGGAGGAGTAGAAGAGGTATGCTCCTCTGTGGGTGGAGGATCTCATGCCAAGATTTCCTCAATAGATGAAGTAGGTAGGTTTTGAGGAATAATTGGCACGATATCAAAAATTGTGTGAACTTCACGACATTATTGTCACTGGATGAAGGTTTGATATTTTGATCAGATGATGGATTATGATTAGGGAATGAGTTTTAAATATGTGTAAATTATGATTTGTTGGTGCATTCAGGTTATCTACAACAAGGTATCCATTGTCTATCATCTCTTGAAAAATGTTTTTAAAAGTTATGCAATTACCATCACTATGTCCTTTAACATAATGATAATTACAATAGTTGTGTTCTTTATACCATGCGGGCATAGGACGAGCGGGATCGAAACCTGTATGAGGTTTTATGGGAGGAAGTGTAATGGCTCCATCTTTAAGAAGTTTTTCCAAGACTAAAGAATAGGGCTCTTTGATCGAAGTGTACTTCCGTTGTTCCCATTGGAGCTGAAAGGCCTGAGACAGGAGAAAGATTGGAAGAAGATTGGGCCTGATTAGAAGGATGAGGTGGACCCACCTTGAGGACTACCGTGTGTTGGAAGATCCTTTGGGCTTTGAATAGTTATTTTGGGGTTTTGAAGATGAAGAAGAATCATTTGATTTGAATGGGGTGTTCTTGTTCCGTAATTGGATTTTCTTTTCTTCAATGGCACAAATTTCCATTTTTCGGGCCATGGTGAATGCTTCATCAAAGGTTCGGAAGGTTTGGACTTGCAGATTTGGTGAGATGTGTCTAGCACAAGCTCTAGTGAACAACTCAATAAGTTCAATCTGAGGTAGTTGGAATATCAATTGGTTAATAAGACTGCTCTAGCTGGCAATAAAATCATGATAGATTCATCTTCATACTGTCGGGTTGAATAGAGATTTGTCATGGTGATTTTCTTAGTAACATTGATTAAAAAATGATCTAGGAAAGCATGGCCTACTTGATTAAAGGAATAAATAGAATGTTGAGGTAGTCCATTGTACCAATCCCATGCTAGACTTATCAAGGACATTGGGAAAGTTTGTAGGAGCAAAGCGTCATTGTGGTCGATTAGGTAACACCCATGTTGGAATAGACGCAAGTGTTGTTGTGGGTCTTCTTTACTATTGAGTGATTGAATTTAGTCATTTCCTAATGCACTGGATAAGGATGAATGGAAATTGATGGATGGATGGATAGGATCGTTACATATTTCATCATATGTTAAAGAATTACAGGATCCATAAATAGATGCTTCTAAGGTCTACATATTCTCCATCATCATTTTAATGAGGTTGTTAGTAGGTTGGGATGAATGGATTCCCCTTACAAAAAAAGGGGGTTGATGCTGAATGTATGAGGTGGGTGGTATGTTGGTGTATGGTGGTGCTTTGAGTATGAGAACTACGTAGGAGGAATAGATGTAGGTGGCACATAGCCAACATAAGTGATAGATGAGGTCGGGGGTTATTGGTAGTATGTGTAAGTGGGTGGGGTAGTCATAACAACTCTAGTGGTGATTAGGGGTAAGGATTGTGGGATGAAAAGGATGAGATTTTAGAAAGGGGTGTAAGTTGCTGACACCGAAGGTGGTTGTGATGTAATGGGTATATGTGAAGTGGTAGGTGTAGATGAAGCTATACTCATAGAAGTTGTAGATGCAACAATTATAGCAGTTGTGGGATTTAGCTGAGATACCATAGGTGATAAAGTGGATAATGCTAGCACCAAGTTGGTGTTAGCTTATAAAGAAGTGGGGGATAGAGTAGGAGGGATAGATACAAGCATGCCATATATTAACTTTCTTGAGGAATCTCGGGTGGAAGAATGAGCAAGGTAGTACTGGAGGGCAGCGGATTCTGGTCGAGGAGTCTCACAAACTCCTCATCATCGATAGTGATGGGGATAAGCTGAGTTGGATCCATAGGTGATAGAATGGATGGCGGTGATGGACTAGGTGGGAGTGGTGATGGCTGACATGAAATACAAGGGCATTAGTTTGGTTGTGAGTCAACACCATGTGAATCAACATATATCAAGTGAATTGTACTCTATAAATGACACAGGGAACAACAGAGATGGGACAAAACAAATTCTAAGAGGGAAAGTTGGTAAATGTTTTGATTAAAATAAAAATAAAGTGACCAAAGCTAGTCGAACTAACCGATGATGGTTAAGGGGTGACCGATGTCAGTTACAAGAACCGATACCGGTTACTATGAGAAAATAACAGTTTCAGAAATGAGGCAGAAATTGATGACTGTTAGATAGGAAAGGTGTAGTTGATGACTATTATCAGAGTACAAAGAGTACAATGATACATAGAGACTCTAAATAGAAGAGAAGATGAGATAAGTGTCTTTTGGGTAAATTAACCAAAAGAACAAGGAACTAACACCGGTTAGGTAAACTGATGGTGGTCAGATGTAAACCAATGATAGTCACTGGACCAATGTTGTTATTATGAAATATGAAAAATGAGGAAAAAATGATTTTTGTGAATTTAGATTAGATTAATAACAAACTTGAAGTCTAGAGATGATAAGATGAGGTCCTGACACACTTTAACAAAGTCAGAATACTCTAACTATGATGGTGGAGTGTGAAAGGAAAAATAAAAATGAAGAATCATATCCTCACACCTCAAAACAAAAGTCAAGCACAAAGCTAAGAAAAATATACATAATCCAACAAGTGAATTTAGTGTGTTTATCTTATGTTATTTAAAAGAATGACTCGTGAATTTAGAGTAGAGTTTTTGGTTGGGAAGGCTTCCTACAAAGAAGGAAATTCTAAAGGTGAGGTTTTAGGTTATGTTATGGCGGGGGGCCATTCTCTAAGGTGATGACTAGACAGAGATAACCAACTAGGTGCACACTATCAATCCTTTGATCGTGTGATCATTGACATCTTCTTCTGGTGGGATGTTGTTTAAGAAGATGTATATATTCAAATTTGTGCAGTTTCGCAAAGAGAGAAGAAAGAATGTGCTCTTCTACGATTCAGTTATGTCAACCATCAGCTAGGCATGACTTCCAACATATAGGTTGCCCTCATTTTAATGTGAGATAAGATGTAATTAATCAGAATGTTATGCAAGTGTTTTAATCCCAAATCAAAGTGTGTTATTCGATGTAACAAGTAATGAATAGGAAGAGGAATTCTCTTTCACTAATGCAATACTAATGAAAGAAAAGAAGTATTCTTTTTATAGCACCAAAAACATGATTTCTTTTAGAAAATAGAAAGAGAGGAAAATTAATGTGTAAGATTTTCAGAAGGGAAACAAACACACAACTTTCACCTAGGAATGAATAAAATGCAAGGAACCTGGATGGGTCCCACTGGGCATGCCAAAATGTTTCATCTTTTCTTTAAGTTTTTAGACAAAACAGATAAGGGTGTGGGCTAAGGAGGAATACTTGTTGCGATGGTTAGTTTGAAGGTCATTGCATGCGTTTTGAATTCTTGATCCAATGTTGATTGTGGGAGCTTCCTTTTGGCTAGGAGGAACTACCTGAAATACACAACAAGACCACAAGAAAGAGTTAAACAATATATGTCAGTGGGCTACCTAGTGTGTGCTAGATCTAGGAAGTGTGATACTTCCTCGGTGGCAGTAAACCCACTGTTTAATACAATTTGATGCAAAAAAACACATAAATAAATAAGGTTCTATTGTAGTTGATATGATTTAGGTATCCCATCCAAATATAATAAGAAAATCCAACATAATAGGATAGGATATGATCAGATATAGAAATAAGGTGAATAGTTAAGGTGCTTTGGAATAGGTTAGGTAAGATTCTAGGTCACTTGAGTTACTTGGAATAGTTTATTAGGATCTCGGTATTAGTAGGACTGCCAAATACAAAGACCGGTGTCAGTTTGGTATGATCAATGACGATTACTATGGGCAGGTAATAACTCAATAGTTCATGGTTTTGGGGATTTTTCTGAGACTGAATCAGAGATGGTAAGGAGTTGGTTTAGGTCTAGGGAGGTGTTGGGAATATTTAGAGGTACTCAGGAGTAGACAGAGGTGATTAAAATGGTTATGAGTGATGGGAATGGTCAGGTTCATAGGAAGGAAATAGTGGTGGGGTAAAAATATAAATGGTGGTTGATAAACAAAGGTGAAGAACTATTATAAACTAAATAAAAATGAAATGGTGCAGGTTAGAGACACACTTACTACTATGCAGGTTCAATGGTTGGGTGGTGGTGATGGTTGATTAGTGAAATGGTGATTAATGTCATGGTAGTGCTTCCCAAAATGCTCATGTGAATGCAAATACCTTTTGATCAATGGTTGTGTTGGCTATGGCTACTTGGATGTGTGAAAGAGCTTTGGTTCTTGCTTGCATGCATCTCCTTTGCTCCAAAACTCGAGAATGTGTCTAACCCCTCAAAAAAGGTTACTAAAATGGTTATATGGTAACCGATGATGGTTTAGGGTTACCGACATCAGTTTCAAGTTGACCGTGTCGGTTAAGGCAAGATATCCTAGGTTTCCTAAAATAGCAGATCTTGGCTATCCTCTTCCATCTTTTTCTCATTTTTGTCGGGTCTAAATGGAACATTGCACTTAGATACACAAGAATGTGGTTAGAGGAAGAATAGGCATGTGCTTTTAGGGTTATACTAAGTCTTATTTCATTAAGGTAAGTAGGGCTAAGTCTTAGTTAGTTATGGAAACATGCTATAAATAGGTCTATGGTGAGGTGTCTAGTCGAGGTGAAAATTGGTTTCAATTAAGATAATTAAATAATGAATGAAGCGAGGATAAGTATTAATTTAATTGTAAATAATTAAATTAATATTAATGTGGGGTATAAGGGTCATGCTTAGGTGAATGTGTTTAAGTTGACTATTTGAAAGGGGACCAAGGAGTGTGACCCAATTTGGGTATCTACACGGGCATGCAGTTAGAGGAGGAATAGGCATATCATTTTAGGGTTGATCTAAGTCTTAGTTAGTTATGGTAAGTGGAAATTGGGTCTTAGTTAATAGGAAACATGCTATGAATAGGTATATGATGAAGTGTCTAGGTGATGTGGTGGGGTGAGGTGTCTAGGTGAGGTGGAAATTAGTTTAATTAAGGTAATTAAATAATGAATATTGTGAGAATGGGAATTAATTTAATTGTAGGTAATTAAATTAATATACATGTGGGGTAAAGGGAGTGTGATCTAAATTTAGTGTTTACAACTTCTATAACAAGCCCATAATTTGTGTACTTGAGAAGCTATTTGTTGGATATGCTAAAACCAAATGGCTACATATCTACCACCTCCCTAACTAGCTTGGACCTTGGCCCGATCACTCTTTGAGGTATGACCCGTATCTATGCTCTATCCTTGTCTTGCTCTATGGTAACTAGCGTTGTAAACTGGCCTAATCTCTCTCGATGTCATTTGAAGTTATACAACTATAACATATTGTAGATGTTTTTGTGGTGCAAATATCTTCCTCCATCTCCACCATCCTCTCCTCCACCACCATGTGGTGGACTAGGAGGAGGACCCCATTGTATCACTAGATGAATTTGACGCATTAATAGAATAAGAACTCTAGCTAGTATACCAACTGGAGGAAACTATATATGAGGCACCATAGTACTCTATCTCCTTCTCGACCTCGGCCCCTATCCCTATGCCCGACATGGTAGAGGACCCTGTCTCCCACCCCCATCATGACGATACCCATTAAAGGGATCATCATCATCATCTCCATACTCATCCTCATCATCACTATCCAAAGGCCCCTAAAAGGTGGCACTGGTCTATAAACTCTTTGACTTTGGAATTATTCACAAATCACAAATTAATCATTGTTGTTTACTTCTATTAGAAAATAACAGAGGTAACTAGTTAATGAAGTACTATTGTGCTTAGAATCAACAATTATAGTAAAGGAAAGAATATAAGTTCATATTACCAACAATTTTATCCTAAAAAACCTCCAATGGAGGAAAAACCATTCGGGAAGGGAAATTGCTCTTTCTTCCCACTTCTATTAGCCAATTCAAATCAACAGGTATAGAATTTACAATAAGTAAGAAAGAGAAGTAGATAATATCTCAACACTTTCTTTCGCTTACTTGCTTTCCCGTCTTAACACTCCTTTCTTCTACAAAAATATAATTTCCAGCAAAAACTTCTTGCTCACTTGCTCCCATGCTTCGATGATCTTCTACACTTCTACAATCATGTATTTATAGCCTTTCTCATGTCCTCCTGTGCACTGGAGAATGGGAAAGGTCATGAAGGAGAAGAGAAATGAACATCCTTTCAAATTCAAAGGTTGTTCGTTTTGAATTTAGTTTTCTATCCGTAATGGCCAGGACACTACCCCCAAGGTCCCGGGACCACTGCCACCGGCTGGGTAGTAGTTCTATAACCACCACCTTAATGCAGAGGTGGCGATCATGTTACTTAACAAACAAAACCTCCATTTCATTGTTTTCCTTCTTTGTGCTGACTATTTCTAATGAAGTAGAGTTATTTCGGATCCCTATGGATCACACCTCCCCTTCTTAGGAGGCTTTTGGTCCCAAAAAATCTTAGTGGGGGAGTAGATGAGGGAACAATTCCCTTACTTTCTCCTTCGAGTACCACCGAGCCTGCCTTGGTGTCTTTCCTTTCAGTCCAATCTGCCAAGACTCCTGCGGACATCTTCTAGTTTCTCTCGACCTTCTGTTGTAGAACTACATCCTCCTCCAATTCACCTCATGATTCCAAGACACAATCCTCAATGGAAGGTAGCAATTGTAGTTCTTCATCTTCATCCAGCATGGATGGCTCATAGAGGTGCAAGTTCTCGCAATTTACTATAGAGTACATCCTCATGAATGATGGTAATTCAATTCGAAAAGCATTTTCCCCAACTGCTCTCCAATATGATGAAGGGTTCTTATCATAGTGGCTTGAGATTCAAGTGCTTGACCTTTTAGTCTCTCCTTGCTTAAGTAAAGCCAAATTTTGTCTCCAACATGAAGCTTGTGTTCCCTCCTATGCTGATTGTGCCTATCTTTGTACTTTGCTTGAGATTTTTCTAGCTATTTTTTGACGTTGAGATGGATTTTCTGGATCCTCTCAATGAACTTGTTGGCTCTAGTCACCTCTGTGTCTCGTGTATCCTCCTCATCCTGTTGTCTAACTGCTATGTCTAGCAGATTTGTAGGTAGATATCCCAAGCATGCTTTAAATGGTGACTTCATAGTGGATGTGTGTACTACCCAGTTATAAGAATGTTGAATGTAGGGTAAGGACTCATCCCAAGTCCTTGGGTACTTACTGTTATACCCTCTGATCAACTATACCAAAGTCCTATTTACCACCTCTATTTTTCCATTTGTCTAGTGGATGGAAAGTTGTGCTCCTCTATAACCTGGTATCCATCTTGTCCCACAAAGTAGTCCAAAACTTTCCCAAGAACCTGGAATCCCTGTCAGAGACAATAGACTTTGGCAAACCAAAATGCACCCATACATTAGCAAAGAAAAGATCTGCTACCTCATGTGTTTTTACTATCTTTTTACATGCCATAAAAATACACATTATACTGAATCTATTAACAACAACATAGAGATAGTCATGGCCATTTTTAAACATAGGTAATCCTCCTACAAAATCCATATTAATTTCCTCCCATGAACGAGTAGGTACTAGTAAAGGCATATACAAACCTTCCTTCCTAGTTTTAGGCTTACTAGTACAACAAAGTTTACATCCACGAATAAATTTTGATACTTCTTCTTACATGTTGGGCCAATACACATACCTTTGCAAGTGAGTTAGGGTCTTACCAACACCAAAATGTCTCACTCCTTTTGAGGTATGTGCTTCCCTCATCAATAGAAGTATTTCTTCTTTAGGCACACAAAGTTTCCCCATTAGTAGAGCATCCCGTCCTTGAGATAACAATCTTCAATCCCCGTCTTTTCAGCCCCTTGGGACTGCAACTTCTAAAATGTTACCCCAAAGTCTTTGTCTTGGGCATATGCTTCTCCATAAGCTTCCTTCGTGAAGGGCTCGATCTGAGAGATAGTGGCCAAACAGAGAAATTTTCCTGTGTGGGTGGCCTAGACAACATGTTTGCCACCAAATTTGTACTACCCTTCTTGTATTTGATCACTAGATGGAATTGTTGAAGAAACCCCATCCATTTGTAGTGCCTTTCCTGCTATAATTTAGACTGTAGTTGTAAATACTGGCAAGGTTTGTGGTCAGTGTGCACAATAGTTTCTTTACCCAACAAATAATGTTTCCATTTTTTAATTTCTTGAACTAGTGCATACATTTCTTTATCATATATTGAATATCCTTTAACTACTGAAGTGAAGGTTTTAGAATGATAACATACGGGTTTACCTCCTTGAAGCAACACTGCACCCATAGCGCAATCAATGGGATCTATATCTACTTCAAAAGGTTACTGCAAACTAGGAAGAGAAAGTACTTGAGTATGACTAATCTTGTATTTTAATAACTCAAAATATTTTGCTTATTCCTTACCCTAGTCAAAACCCTCACTTTTTGTAGCCATTGTGTGTAGAGAGGTGTTATAATCACGAGAAACCTAGAATGAATTTCCACATGTACTATACTGCTCCCGCAAAACTTCTAGTCTTTGTGGCTCCTATTGGTGTTGGCCAATTTGTGATGGCTTCCACCTTCTTTGGATCTACTCATAGTTCTCCTCCTTCACCACGTTCCCAAGATAGACAAGTGACTATTTGGTAAATTTACATTTCTTCATATTACAAAGTAGTTGTTTCTCCCGAGAACTTGCATGAGACTTGCTGCAAATGCATTAGATGTTCTTCCCATGTGGCACTAAAAATCAAGATATCATCTAGATACAAATGACACATGAATCTATGAAATCCCACAATACATCATTCATCAATCTCATAAATGTAGCATTTGCATTGCATAATCCAAAAGGAAGTACTAACCATTCATAACCCTATTTTGTTTTGAAAGGAGTCTTCCATATATCCTCCTCCTTCATCCTAACTTGGTGATAACCTAACTTGAGATCCAACTTCATGAAAAAATTGGCATGATGAAGATGGTCTAAGAGATCATCTATATGGGGAAGTGGATATCGGTTCTTTATGGTGATCTTGTTAAAAGTGTGGTAGTCGATGCACATTCTCCAAGAACCATCCTTCTTTGGCACCATCACAATAGGTGAACCACATGGTGAGGTTCTCGATGATATACACCCCTTGGTCTATTAGTTCTTGGAGTTATTTCTTTACCTCAGTACTCTCTAGCAAGGATTTCCTATACAACCTAATGTTTGGTAGAGGTGACTCTGGCAATAGCTAAATCTCATGCTCTACTTCCCATTTTGGTGGTAATCCACTAGGAGCCTGAAATACTTCCTAAAAAGACTGAATAATACTATCCAAATCTTGTTTTCCTTGGTTAGAAATCTTTGAAACTTCTACCCCATCTTGTTTATCCTTTAACAAAAGTAAACAAAATTGATTATGATTTGACTAAATAAGCCATTTTGCTTGGTTAGCACTTACCATAGTAACCCGTGTCTTACGCTGGTGTGCCCGGATGTTGTAGTTGATCCCATCCTTGACCCATCTGTACCAATTTTCCCTTCTCATAAAGATAGCATCCCTAAAATACAAGTAAGGACTCCCGAATACCACATCAAAAGCATCAAGTGGAATAACGTCAACTTCAAACATCTATATATTGGGAATTTATCCCAAAATTGACCTTATATCTTCTTATTACCTAAATTTCAACACCCTTCTTCACACAACCCAGAGGATATGGGTGCGGATTCTTGTAAGTCTCAAGACCAAGCTTCTTTATAACTACCTCAAAAATCAAGTTAGATTGAGAACCGATATCAACCAAAGCATTTACCTTAGTCCTCTTGATTTGGATTTTGATCTGGAATAGTCTACTCATCTCCTCTTCACTGTCCATGTTGGTGGCCATGCATCCAAGCCTTTTGTCTACATCAAAGTCATCTTCGATTTCCACCTCCCCTTCTATCTTTACAAATTGTCATGGACTTCTTGGAGTCCTTGGTTTGGTTCTTTGGATGTAACTCGGATGCAACTTCCAACATGTAGCATCAGTATGACCATTGATATCACAATTCTTGCAAAAATTATTGGGATCTTTACAAGTATTTAAAGTAGTGGCAGCTTGTTTACCTTTCCCTTTCCACTTACTCTTGTTACTTGTTTTCCCATAATCCTTTTTCTGCTGATTTGTTGACTGCTTTACCCTCGGTTCTACTTCTCCTTGCTTTTTCTCATCATCTATGTAGTATGCCTGTACACATGCTTCATTGAGATCCTTGGGCTTTGTGGAGATGAATTTTCTTCGAAGGTGAGTGTGAAGTCCTCCCAAGTATTTGGTCAGAATATCCTCATCCTCCAAATCCATGTTCAGCAACATGGCTTGCCTCTAAAACTCTGTAGTATAGTCCTACACACTTTGACCACTGCCTTGTCTAAAATACTGCCATTTAATCATTTGGTCAGTTTTATGGCCAATAGGATAGAAGTTAGCTCTAAGTAATTCCTTAAATTCTTGCCAAGATTTCACAATAGGATGTTTCTTCTTTTCACAAGTAGTTAGATGTGTTTCCCACCAAATTAGAGCATGTCCCTCCATTTTGAGACGTACAAAGGTGATCCTTTGTGCCTCAGTGACATTATGGATGCTAAAATAGACTTCTAACTATTTCAACCATTTATCCAGTAATTTTGCATCTACTTGTCCTTCAAAGATTTTTATTTCGACTTTAGTCTCAACTTTAAAAGGAGTATGTTCAAATTTTACCTTTTCTCTTGTGTTAGAAGTCTCTTCTTCATGCTCTTCCCCATAATCTTCCTCATGGTGACTCTTGCCTATACCAAAAATTTTGGCTAATCCTCGAACCACTGAGTCCATGGAGTCTTGCTTGACAGAAGTTGTCTTCTATAAATCTGCAAGTTCCTCTTTCCTTCTAAACATCCTATCCAACATGGTCTCCAACATCTCGATTCTACGGACCAAGTTATCTTCCTCCACTTCTCCCCGAATTCTTTGTTTCCATTTCTTTGTAGAAATCTCCGGATCACAAGGTAAAGCTTCTTCACCTTTAGATCCTCTCACTGTCATACAAATTCAAGAATGAAATACCAAAGTCCTAGATACTTGTTAGCTCTGATACCAAAATGATCCATAAACTCTTCAACTTTGGAATTATTCACAAATCACAAATTAATCATTGTTGTTTACTTCCTATTAGAAAATAACAGAGATAGCTAGTGAATGAATTACTATTGTGCTTAGAATCAACAATTGTAGTAAAGGAAAGAATATAAGCTCATAACACCAACAATTTTATCCTAGAAAACCTCTAATGGAGGAAAAACCAATCGGGAAGGGCAATTTCTCTTTCTTCCCACTTCTATTGGCCAATTCAAATCAACAGGTACAAAATTTACAATAAGTAAGAAAGAGAAGTAGATAATATCTCAACACTTCCTTTCAGTTACTTGCTTTCTCTGTCTCAACACTCCTTTCTTCTACAAAAATACAATTTCCGAACAAAACTTCTTTCTCACTTGCTCCCATGCTTCGATGATCTTCTACACTTCTACAATTATGTATTTATAGCCTTTTCCATGTCCTCCCATGCACCGGAGAATGTGAAAGGTCATGAAAGGGAAGAGAAATGAACACCCTTTCAAATTCATAGAGGTTGTTCATTTCGAATTTAGTTTTCTATCCATAATGGCCAGACCGCGCCTGCAGCAGTGCACTCGGTGGTCCTAGGACCACCGCCCTAGGCCGGGTGGTGGTTCTCAGTAACCACCGCCCTGCGCAGGTGGCATCTGTTACTTAATAGACATAACCTCTATTTTATTGTTTTCCTTCTTTATGCTGACTATTTCTAATGAAGTAGAGTTATTTCATATCCCTATGGATCATGTCCTAACTCCTACGTCTCGGAGTTTCCTATGGAATAGTTAATCGATGGGGTAACACTATAAAATACCTCACCATACTCAACTAAACATATAAGATCCATAACCATCCTCAATGGTACCCATGGTACTTGGTCCCATCTTCTCATAGCTATCCCCGACTCTATCCATCCGAATCAGTGGACCTATGTAAAAAAATCTCGAGATTTATGGGCGTACCACATATCATGCCACGAAACATCCTGAACAAGACCAAACTACATCTAAAATCTATCCACTCTATAAAAAAATCTAACATAGCATTGGATCCCAAACATAAAATGATATTCCATGCCCACAATGAGCTCTAAACCATCCTCTGGCCATTAAAAATTTCTATAGGGCCTCCATACTATCTACGTCTGCTGGAGCTCATCAAGAATTTCATTGATAACAATAGGTATTTCCCATATTAGATCGAACATCATCTCCGGCTAGAACCTAACCCATCCCAGATGTCTCCTCTAGGGCACAAGCTCATAAAGTATCTCGTAGGAAAACTAATGGATATATGGTACTAGGCCCATATCTATAATAATATCACTAGATGTACCATCTTCTGATGGTAGTAGGTGATAAGGTATAGATCACGGTATAAATGTGTTAGTATACACTGACCTGAAAAATACCTCTTACCAATTATCAATCCACGTACTACTCGATAAGACAAAGAGGTAGTGTAGCATTAGTCTTGTCACTAAGTAGAATGCCACTAAAAAAGGCCACTAAATAAACCACCACCCGATCTAACTCCAGGTCTACTATACACTCAAACAGATCTCACAAGTCATGCCTCGACGAGGTATATCCTCCTCTCCAAATAACTCAAATAAAAAAACTCGATCTCGGTCCTCCGACTCTCATACTCAATTAATTAACTCTAGATGGGCACCCACATAATCCTCCATACATCCTCTAGCGTAATAGTAATCTTGTCGATGCCTGGAGCTGAAAACACTTGCTCTCATTGTGCCACCTCTTAGCTAAGGTTGTGAGGAGGCCATGATCCAACGTAATGTGTGGCATATGTCATGTGGTCTAAACCATACCGGTCATGTGGTCTAAACCATTAACATAAAAGAGGATGTGTAAAATCTCACTATCATCCTCCTCGAAATCTCCCGCTTTCGAAGCTAAGCACTTGTATCACTCCCTAGTATGAAGGACTGCAATCGTACACTATAAAAATGACAATACACTTGCTATGATTCTATCTACCTTATTCTATTTTATTCTTCTAAGTGTTACTTTCAAACATTTTTCTACAAAATTATACCCCACATCCTTCTATACTTATCCTAATTTTCTAAAAAAAATTGGGTAAGTCTTTCCTCTAGTGGATACATGCCCTTATGGACGCCTGCATGCCTATCCCAATGCATACATTCCTAAGGTATGTATGTTCCCCTATCGGTGCCTACGCGTACATTGTGGTGTATACGATGCTAGATTGTTTTACACCCGCCACTCATTTCTTCTCTATGAGGCATTTTTATTATTTCTAGGTAAAGTTCTCATTCTTTCTTCTTCTGTTTCATCATCGTGATGATTATTTTTATTAAATAATCATTTTTCTCCCATTTGCTTCTCATCGAGGCATGTTCTTGCTACCCGATGGTCATTACTTCATCGTGGGACATTTTTGTGCTTTTGGGTGATCTTCCATGTTCTAAATTCTTATGACTTATCAAAAATGTTAAAAATTACAAAAATCATAAAATAATTCAAAATCCAAAAATTGTAAAAAAATTAAATTAACAAAAAAATGGTAAACTCATACGTAGCTGAAATTTGTCTCTCACATGGCACTCATCTCGTATCGTGGCCGGCATTTTCACATGTTTTTAAATAATGAATCGTGGATCATTTGAATCTACAATCATTTACAAAATCTCGATCGCTTACTTCATCCGTACTACTAGGGCACAATGAGTTGCTTAGTATCTTGTTTCATAGTACACAATGCTTTTTCATAGGACCCAAGTTCCCTTCGTTCTGCTCCTTACATGTAAAATTTTCTTGGGGCATCATTTTTAACCGTTGTTTTTTATCACAAACATCTCAGACTAAATATTGATAACAAAATATTTGTGCAACTATCTTAAACATTGTTGGTTTGAGTGTGTGTTTGTACTTATTTCCCTATTAGGTAAGCTTGTTTACTTCTCATATTGCATTACATTTTGTATGTTGCATGGAGTTGGAAGTTTTAACAATGGACATTTGTTTGTATCTTGGCTTTTCATGTCATTTTACACCTCTATCATATGCTTATATTTTTAATAAGGACCGATGATGAAGATTCTTAGCAATATGATGTAATAAATATTGTTTTATGCAATACAACATCGTTGATAGCTCAATATTTCTTCCTTGTTATTTTCTTCTTTCTTCTTTATTATTCTATTTTTACATCAAATCATCCTAACCCTTCCCATTCATCTATCTCTTTCACTTCTTATTTTTTATCTTCGATTAACCTCTTTCATCACCCTATCGACACTCAAAGGGGCATCCTTCACTCTACTAATTTTTCTCACTTCAAAAATTTTGTAGTCACTTGTGTTTGTCTACTTTATTTCAAGTGGCACAATTTACGCCAACCCAAAGAGGGGAAAATGTATACCCATGTAGTTTGATCAAAGGGCCATTATTCTTAATATGGCAATAACTATCCTCATCCTTACAAATTAACGTCACCTCATCAATTAAGCCTATCTAACTCTCCTTTTGCGACATTATTTTGGTTGTATTCCTCTTATATGACCTCTTATTAGCTACACCCCTTCTATTCTCCTTCTAAACTACTTCTACTAGCTTCATAGGTTATTAATCCATTTCATTTGATTAAGTAGTCCTCTCACAATTCTCTCGACTCCTAATTCCTCGTTAATCGTGATTAACTAGCTTAAACCAAGATTAACTAGTCGAAGACATGTTTAACCTCTTCTAAGCCTAGTCAAATCTTACTTTGACTAACTAAAAGTACTTTTTGGCTTATTCATTTGTCCCACATGCACCCAAATCATTTCATTTCTGGAATTAGAAACCTATAAATACCCCACTACCCCTAGACCATTTCTAAGAACACTTCCTCCTTTCTAGCATAAACTATAGTATTTTGTTTTGGATTAAGAGCTTATTTTCATTTGTTTATTGAGCCAATTACTTTTTTATTACACTACACACTCAAGATTTGAGTAAATGGGAAGAACCATATTGCTTTGTAGCTATTAATGGCGAGTTCCAATTCTCATATTCACAAACCGATTGCTTAAAACCCTTATTAGGTTCATTTACAAAGCTTTGAAGAATAGAAGATAACTAGAAATGTTAGGTTTGTTTTTTTACTTCAAGATTAATGTATGTCAAGTAAAGAATCCTTAATTTTTTCTTATCATGATGGTTCATTGATTTATTTGTTTAAAGCTTAGGAATTTCTTAAGTGTTCTTACCCCATTTTCATAACTTTTGAAAAAATTCCTTGTTCATACTCATTGATGGTGTTTTGTTCAAAAAGGACGTGAATAGAGTCCTATTGAGGTGCATTGGAACTAATCAGATTGAGAAGGTACTACATGAGTTCCATGATGGAGAGGCTAGAGGTCATTTTTCTTCATGGGTAATAACTCTCAAGAATATGAAAGTCGGTTACTAATGGGCCACACTATTTAGTAGACTCGCTATGAATGGATCAAGAAATGTAAAAAATATGTATTTTTCATAAGAAATGAGAAGCTAAAAAAACTTCCATTGCGTCTAATATCAGTTGATCAACCATTCATACAATGGGGATTATATTTTATATGGGTCATCAATCCAAATTCAAGCCAAGGACAAAAGTGGATACTAACAAAGAATGATTATTTCACCAAGTGGACCGAGGTGGTACCTTTTAAGGAGGAAAATGAGTCTAATTTATTAGAATTTTACGAGGGAATAGTAATAAGGTTTGGATTCGTGACAAATATTATATCGTAAAATTCTCTAGCATTCATAGGCACCAAAATCACTTTGAATGTGTTGTTAGAAATTGAATATATCTTAGCACTTTATCTAATTATTACCCCCAGGGTAATGGGAAAGTAGAGTCCACTAATAATAATTTGTTAAGGATCGTCAAGAGGAATATGGATGAAAAAAATGATGTGGCACACCAAACTCAAATCATCCTTATGGCCTAATAGAGTCACACCTAAAAGGTCAACATACAACTCTCCTTATAAGTTGGTCTATGGGAAAGAAGCAAGGTTGCCCATATCGGTGGAGTTCTTTGGCATTAGAGCCCCTAAAGAAACTAGAGTTTTCTCGGGTTTGAGCCTATAGAATCTAGGTATGTATAACTCATGGAGTTGGAAGAAATAAGAGAACATGTAATGCAAACCATGAAAAATATTAGGCCTTGATCAAGAGATCATTTAACAAGAAAGCTAAGGCAAGGACATCGAGCAATGAGACTTGGTTCTAAAATGGGATGCAGATCGGGCTAAGCCGAGAAAGCATTCCAAGTTTGATGTCATATGGAGTGACCCTACATGGTCATAAGATGCAAAGGTAACAATACTTTCCACCTATCCAATATGGATGGAGAAGAATTGTAGATTTTGGTCAACGTAATCTAACTCAAGCACTATTACTAAAAGGAATACTTCTCACCCTTGTACATATTAGTTTAGGATTTTAAATTCCTCTAAGTGTATATGTACATTGCTTGTTTTTAATAGGTTTCGGTTTCCTAAATTATTTTGACACAGTTTTGTTGGTCCTCGTTGTATCATTGACAATTTAGTATGCCTCATGCGAATGATGTTTTAGAAGATAAAGGTTACTTAGAG
The DNA here is from genome assembly GCA_018340775.1 of Taxus wallichiana var. yunnanensis. Lineage (NCBI taxonomy): Eukaryota > Viridiplantae > Streptophyta > Pinopsida > Cupressales > Taxaceae > Taxus > Taxus wallichiana. The sequence continues at coordinate 997,876,514 of CM031237.1, read as the reverse complement.
ACAGTTGTAGTACTTAAAAGGTTTCAAATTTAGAGCAACTAAAATCAGATCGGGATATATTCTATAGTGATTATTCCTTAGTATCTAAGGATCGGTAGCAATTTGAGCTTTTGGTTCCTCCGCAAAGCCAAAAATTTAGTCTCAAGTAGTACCCTTCCCCAAGTTTCACATAAGGTTTCCTAAGTTTGAAAGAAGAAGGTCAACCTCAAATATTTTTCAAGTTGTTTAGGTTGTAAATATCCTAGATTTTTAGGAATTTCAATCTTGAGAATTGTTACTAGTGTCACTTAGACAAGAAAAAAATCATCTCTAACGAGGCCATAGTATGTATTTCCTAGTGGAACATAATGATTAAGTGGTCTCGCCAACCCTTAATATATGTGGGTCCATCACTTATATATAGGTTAATATTTAATAATATGAAATATTTATATTTCTATTATTAAATATGTTAACCTAGGTCTATACTTTAGGTTAAATATTTAATATCATGAAATGATTATTTTTGTAATATTAAATATTATAAACCTAGGTATATGTGTCAACCATTTTAGGTTGAAAAGGTGGGTCGGAGACATACCCGATCACCTTATATAAAAAGGACTTTAGGTCCTCATTTGATATATTCGGAAATATATCAAAGGTGTGTAAATCAAGTGATTTGGTTTTACCCTTGGTAAATAGGGTTTCAAAGGAGGAGGTGATCTTACTAGATGTAAAATAAGTTCTCTAAAGTAAAAGGTTATTTTCAAAGTGGTTTTTACCCTATTGGGGTTTTCCACTATAAATATTGTGTCATCTGTGTTATTTATTTCTTATAAGTATTTCTTTATTTACTTATGTTATGATGTAATCTTTATTTAAATATTTATCGTAACATTATGTAATATGTAAGTTGATTAAATTTATATTTATTAGAATCCTTAAATTCTAACATGGTATCAGAGCAAGGTAAATTAAATAAATTAAGATCAAATGTTTTGTATTTTATTTATTTAATTTGTACGGGTTTTTTCAACCAACCCGAAATGGTATTTAAAAGTATCCAGACCCCTTCTTTTTTCCCCCAATTTATTGTAAAAATTGTAGGGTTTTTCAATTTTAAATCCCTAATTTTTTGAGGGGAGATGTAAATATGATATGATTCTTAATTTCATTTACATTTTGTAAATTATATGGAATTAATATTTTTTTGGAGATTGATGTGTGCACAGGTGAAAAAAGCTTCAAATATTTACCTGCGTGAAAGTCACATACAGAAATAGAAAGGATTTATTACTATATGAAATAATTTTCATGTTTTCTATAATTTCAAATGTTTGCAAGTTAAATATTTTGGAAGGTAAATTCATACCCGTGTTCTTTAGTCCCCTCTAAAAAGATTTGATTTGAAAAACTATAGTTTATAGTTAATCTATAACTATATCCTATATAATTTGAAAACTATATTATTATTTTTAAATAAAAATATATATAATATAAAATAAGGTTTATATAATAATTTATATAAACATCATATTAAAATTTATATAGTTTTGAAAAAAACTATATATTAAAAGCCTTAAACCATATTAAAATTACATGGGATTGAGGGAAGAGTCAACAAACCATATTTTAAGCCTAAGTTTAAATCATATTTAAACTTAACTTATAAATCTAGGCATATATAGTTTTTTTTTTTAAACAAACCTAAGTTTGAATCATATTTTTATATATGGTTATTTTAAACCACTTAAAATATAAATTTTATTAGATTTGGTTTATATATGTTTTAAAAAAAACTAAAGTGCTTACTTTTTTAAGGGGGCCCGTGTTTATTTCTTGGCCATGAAGGGATTACTTTTTAAATCTTAATACTTATTAAATAAAACCTAACATGTGTCCCTAACCATTTATATTATCCATGTAAGGGGGCAGCCCCATTCATTTAAATATTATAGTTTATAAAAACTATATAAATAAATCTATATAAACGTTTTTCTTTTATATAAGAGTGGGAGTGGAGAATAAAATGAGATAATATCTCGGTATAAATGTGGAAATCTCAAGTATAAATAGAGAATTAAAAAAGGGGATAGTTTATTGGTGGTCCACGTGAAGTGTGGTAAATATTTATTAAAATATTGGTAGTTATAGTCACATAAAAGTTTTAAAGTTTTTAGCTTACAGGAATTATATAAAATATTTTACAATATTTCCATACTTTTAAATGTGTGTAGGGTAAAATTAACAATAAATAAAGGAGGAGACAAGGTTCATGAAAATAGGGATTTTAATTTATTTTATTGGTCGGTGAAATTACTTGTTCCCTCTTGTAAAATATGCGAGTTAATCTATACTCTCATAAATCTACTTTGCACCTTGTAAAATTATTTTAACGTGGTCTATGTCCTTTAAACCCCTTTAATAAGGGTTATGTGTTTTTAATATAAAAATATATACTATACTTTATAATTTTTATGAACTATATGTTATTTTTTATTTTCATTCTATAAATTATATACTTTTTTATAAAAAATATATATATTTTTACCTTATAAATTATAATAGGTTATTATAATGTGTTAAAATATAGCCTCCTTAATATTATATAGAAGAAGAAATTATGGAATTTCACATTCGAAAATACACAACAAGTTTTGGCTTCATTAAATTTGACGATCAATTTCCATTATAGTAGACCAAACATAAGACAATATGATAGTTATTTATACGTCAAATTTAATATCGTAGGTTACAGAAACTTTAAATGCATTAAAATTGACGGTCAAATGACCATCACAATAGACCAAAAAATAAGCCATTATGACGGTCATTTAGACATCAAATTTAAGTTGGCTGGATTTTTGTCTACATTACTTTTTTTCAAAAATTTGAAGTTGTTATGCATTCTTAAAGGTCTCTTCTTCACTTCTATATGTTCGGAAATATTTTTTATATAAATCTAGGGTATAATGCGAGTCCTTTATAATGCGTTAATATTTTGATCATGGAAGGTTAATTAGTATGCATTATAATGATAGAATTAGTTATCAAACAGCTTCTTTAGATCAAGAAATTTAGATCTAATTCTATTAAAAGTTTTGTTTTTATCAATAAATATGTATCTAACTATGTGGTACATTATATATTATAATGGTGTCTCTGCTTTACAGTTTAGGAAAAGAATGACGTCCAACTATTTCTATCTTGACAAAACCCAGATCCTAAATGAAACCAACTACAACATTTGGGTCAAAATAAAATTTATGGCGAGGAAACTCGAACGATTGTTTCTGGATCTGAGGTTGCTCCCATCGGTCATCAAGAAACTGTAGATAACATGAATGCATTCTTACAACGAATGTAAGATGCTCTTTCTATGCAATGTGAACGATGAGTACCTTCTACACATTGGTAATATCAAACATCCGAAAGAGGTATGGACACAACTAGAATCCATGCATGAAGGATACTTAGTATATCAAGGATAGTAATGAGAGTATAATAGCTGAAGGAATTCAAAGAAATAATCTATATATTTTTGATGATTTCTCTTCTACATCTTTTTTTATATCTCAGAGTTTGAATAATTCAAAACTATGGCATAAAAGGTTAGGACATGTTAATTATTAAAGCTTATATGAAATGTATAGATGTAATCTAGTGAAAGGTTTACATGTGTTGTCTTCTTCTTTTGAAGTTACTTCATTAAATGCTTCTAATGATGGTTTTGATTCGATTTATTAATGGTCATGATAATATTTTGATGCTATAGATGTTTAAAACTCTTATCTTCCTAGATAAGAGTTTAAATTAGGCTCAATCTATGTTAGAAAACTCAAATCCTATTAACCTTAGGAAAATGACCAAAAGCCATCATATGTACCATCCATTAATTACATTATATGAACTCGAGTTGTGAAGTATTATAGGGTCTAGGTTGATATACATATTAAAATATAATGGTGATGGTAGTATTAAAAAACATAAAACTAGACTTATTATTAAAGGTTTCACTCGAAATTTAGTATTGATTATGTTGAGACATTTCCCGTAGCTAAAATGAGTACTTGTTAGGGCTTTATTTGTAATTTCCACTCAATTTGGGTTGGAAATCCACCAAATGGATAAGAAAAATAAATTTTTTAATTACAATTTAAAAGAAGAACTTTACATGTTTCAACTTAAAGGATTTTAAGAAAATGGTAAATAAAACTATGTTTGTAAGTTAAGAAATCTGTGTATGGTTTAAAACAAGATCTTAGATCTTGGTATGTGAAAATTGTTTCCTTATTTAAACTGTTAGGTTTTGTTAATTGTTCTTCTAATAATCATATATTCATTCAGCAATAAGGCTCACATATTATGATTATATGTATATATGTTGATGATTTTCTTATTTCTTGTGACAATTTTGATTTAATTCATAGATTAAAGAGAAATTGAAGCAATACTTTGAAATGAATGAGTTAGGTCTCTCACATCATGTTATTTGTATGATTGTATTTCATTCTATTGTTATTTTTTAAAACACAATATGTAACCATTGTATTGAAAAAGTTTCTTATGATTGATTGTAAACCATTTTCTACTTCAATAGAATTTAGAGTTAATATTGATCATAAATATGCATATGAAAAAGGTTGATCTTATTTTATATATGTTGTTAGTTGATAGTTTGATGTATCTAACTATAACTAGATCAGATATTTCCTATACAAAAGAAATTACTTCAAGGTTTATGCATGAACCTTTTTAGAGATCATTGGAATCTTGTAAAAATAATTTTTAGATATTTGAAAGGAACAATCAATTATGGGTTGTTTTATAATAAGAATGAAAATGCTATCTTATATGGATTTTGTGATTCTAACCATACTAATGTTGTGTTATAAAATATATTAGATATGTGTTCAATTTTTTTTCTATAGGAACCATTACTTAGAACAAAAAATACAATCAACAGTCTCCATTTTTCTACCGAGACAGAGAAGTACAATGGAAGAAGTAAATAAGCCATGTGGCTGCAACAAATATTGGTAGAGATACACATGGAAGCTAAAGGAAGTATTTATCTTCTATGTGGTGGTCAGAGTTGTATTACTCTTGATTAAGAATCTAGTTCAACATCAGAGGACAAAGAACATTGAGATACATATACACTTCACCCATGAGAAGGTGCAAAGTGATGAGATAAATCTCAAGTTCATGTTGACTGAAGAGCATGCTGCTAACATCTTCATAAAATCCCTGAGTGTTGCAAAGTTTTGTCACTTTCGTGAAAAGTTTGGATTGTTAGAGTTGCCATTGAGGGGAGTGTGTATGACAATGTCACCTCCTAATGGAACTTAGTTTTTGTAAAAAGACCTTCGGGAAAGTGTTAAAAGACCTTAAGGCATGTATACCTCAACTTCTTTTTTAGAAATAAGTGTAGAAAGATCTTAAAGGCAGTCTTAAGTAAACTCTTTAGTGCTATTGAGTTTACTGGTAAACATTTAGTACAAGCATATTGTTAAGGAGGTCCTTGGTTATAAAAGACTCTTATATGTTTGGGTTCAATAACCTTTTATGAGAACATATGAGAACATGTAAAACTCACAAATCACACTTAGCCACTGATCATGTGATGATCTTTGGGATTCCAAATACTTTTGTACCAAAAGGTAAATTGAGTATGATGAAGGTGTTATAATTCCTTCAACCGATATGCTAGCCTAAAACCTTTATGGTTTAAGGATTGTAAATCCTGTAGTGTACCACGGGTAGGTAATCTATTGGAATATGTTATGTTATCTCACTTAACATTAAGGGGGAGTGTTGGAACATAATGATTAAGTGGTCTGGCCAACCCTTAATGTATATGGGTCCATCACTAATATATAGGTTAATATTTAATAATATGAAATATTTATATTTCTATTATTAAATATGCTAACATAGGTATATACTTTAGGTTAAATATTTAATATCATGAAATGATTATATTTCTAGTATTAAATATTATATACCTAGGTTTATATGTCAACCATTCTAGGTTGAAAAGGTGGGTCAGGAGACATACCCGATCACCTTATATAAAAAGGACTTTAGGTCCTCATTTGATATATTTGGGAAATATATTAAAGGTGTGCAAATCAAGTGATTTGGTTTTACCCTTAGTAAATAGGGTTTCAAAGGAGGAGGTGATCTTACTAGATGTAAAATAAGTTCTCTGAAGTAAAAGGTTATTTTCAAAGTGATTTTTACCCTATTGGAGTTTTCCATTATAAATACTATGTCACCTGTGTTATTTATTTCCTATAAGTATTTCTTTATTTACTTATGTTATGATGTAATCTTTATTTAAATATTTATTGTAACATTATATAATATATAAGTTGATTAAATATGTATTTATTAGAATCCTCAAATTCTATCATTTCCCAAATAAACAAGTGTATGTGTCATCATGTCGTCCCATATGCGGGTACATGATTAATCAGTATTGGAAGTAGTTGTTTCACCATTTTCTTTACCTTTTTGAAATGATGAAATAGATAAGGGTAAGGGCCAAGGAGGAATACATGTTAAATGTTGGTCGGTTGATGGTTGTTGCATGCATTCTGACTTCTTGATCCATAATTGAATGTGAGAGCTTCCTTTTGGCTAGGAGGAACTACCTAATAGAAAACAAAACCACAAAAATATAGTTAAATGATATATGACAATGGACTACCTAGCATATGCTAGTTCTGGGAAGTGTGATACTTCCTAGATGGTTGTCAATCCACTATTTAAAACAAGTTAATGCAAGAAATAAACAAGGTCCTACTGTAGTTGATATGATTTAGGTATCTCATTCAAATACAATAAGCAAATCCAATCACAACATGCTAGGCTATAGTTGGATCTAAGAGGTGAGGTGTCAAGGTTTTGGGACTGGTTAGGGTCAGATTCTAGGTTATTTAGGTCAACTGGTAGGGTGATTGTTGGGTATGTTCTTGGTCAAGGTGTAAAATACAAAGACCGATGTTGGCTAAATGTGACCGATGCTAGTTTAGGTAGAACCAACAACGGTTATGGGTAACTGGCATCAGTATGGTCGGGGTGAAATAAAATCAAAATAGGTTAAATGGTAGGGGTGATCGAGGTTGAATAAAGTTTAGATGAGTGAATGGGGAGTCTGTGGAGGTCTTAGGTATGCTCAAAAGTATACAATAGGTGAGAATAGGTGATTTGGTGATGTGGGTGAAGGGATCTTTAGATTTACAAGCAAGTGGGTGATGAAGCAATAAGCATGTAAAGAATAGATTAATAACATGAGTAATAAAGATTACTAACTAAAATAAACTATATTGGTTAGGGCCATACTTACTGTGTTAAGGATTTGATGGCTAAGTGGTGGAGGTGGTTGATCGGAGAATATGTGTATGGTCCTGTAGTGGTGCTTTCTCGAGTGCTCCCGTGAATACAATGGCTCTCTGATTGATGTTGGTGATGGATTTGGATGTCTGGATGCATAAAAGGATGCTTGTTTCACTTGCATACAGCTCTGGTCTCCTTCCTTGCTCTCGAAAATGTACCAACCTCAAAATAAGGTTACCAAAGGGAATAAAAGGTACCGACGATGGATCTATGTTGACCGCATCGGTTCGGGGTGGTAGCGTCGATTAGGGTAGGATTCCTAGGTTTACTAAAAATGGGAGATCATGGCAATGATTTCTGCCAGATCTCTCTATTCATCTAGGCAAGAGTGAGAGTTACCTTTTTTTATGCGGGAATGTGGTTAGAGGGGATGTAGGCTTTGATTTTTAGGGTTTAGTTAGGTCTTAGTTAGTTATGGCAACATACTAAGAATAGACTTAGGGTGAGGTGGCTAGGTGAGGTGTATAGGTGAGGTGGTGGTGTGGGAATTATCTTAATTAGGATAATTAAATAATAAATATTGTGAGGACATGGATTAAATTAATTAAATTAATATTAGTGTGGGGTGTAAGGGGCCATGGTTAGGTGAGTGTGTTTAATTTTATTATTTAACGAAGGGTTAAGGAGCGTGTGACCTAATTTTGGTGTCTACATTTTACCCCTTTTTGTTGCATAACTTTGTATTGGTAAGCGATGGTGACAAAAATAGATGTGCTTGTCACATGTGTGGGTGAAGGTGATCCCCTTAAACTAGGAACTGATTATGAAGAAGGCAGAATTGGTGAGTGGTTTGATAAAAGGTGAATGTGATGAAGAGGAAGGTGGACAACGGGGTAAAGGGGTAAAGGTCCAATCGGGTAATCCAGGTAATGGGTCAGGGTCAAAGGTAGTAACATTCAAATGCACGCACACGTATAAACCTGTAAAACTGTACAAGGTTGAAGAGCATGTAAACTCTACATTGTCTAAGGTCAATAGGTTTATCCAAACAAGGTTGGGGTGATTCCGTATCCAAGATATAGGATATGGTGTGGAAGTACTTCGCAGTCGGTGTAGGAATGTTTAGGTATGTTCCAAAGACACCAAAGGTTGGGTCAAGATAAATGGTCACGACAAGAGGTAAAAGGCAAGGTAAGGTCATTAGGTCAAATGACACGGTAATAGTGTCGCAAGGTATAGCGAGCACATGAGTTCACAGGTCACTAACAATGTTCCAAGTCCAAGTAGCTAGGTCACGTCATAGGTAGGGCTGAGGTATGGGTAAAATAACAAGTCTCAAAATGCAATTAGGGATAAGTAGAGGTAAGGTAGGCATGGATTTGGTTGCAATAAGATTGGGTAAGGTCAAACAACCGTTGGGTTAGGTAAGTGGGAACAACAATGGGGAATGGAAACAAATATGATAGGTAACTGATGTTAGTCATACATAATTGGGGACGAGTCGAGGTAAGATGATCATGGTTTATGGGGGTAGATGACCAATGTTGGTCTTGGTATAACCGACCACGGTAAGCTAGGGAACAATATCGAATTTGGTTTAGTTGTAACTTCAGTGTCGACTCAAGTCGATATGCATTTATAAAAAGAAAAATCTATATAATACAGATTCATTTGTACATTTTGTCTTTTGTGAAAATGATAGAGCGTTGAATGAGTTATGTGTTGTTGGGAGAAAAAGATGAGGGATGATATCTTGCTTTGAGGTGGAGGGATCTGGTTGGTTAGAGGAGCTAGGTAGATGGGTTCATGAGCACAGGTAGATCGATTGTGATTGGGTGGAGAGCAGGAGGATTAGATTTGGTGAGTGGACATGGCAGAGGTAGGAGAGGGATCGGGTGGACCACCAATGGTCAGCAGCTTGATGTGCCACCACGGAGATGGCAACATGATGAGGTAAGATTTAATCCCTTGTATTGGTTTCAGGTAGATTGGGTAGATAGGTTAGGGAGGGAAAACGGGTTTTTGGGGGGAAAGGGAATTTGAATTAGGGAAGGAAAATTGGGTAGAATAGGAATGGGTAGAGGTGTGGTTAGGTGTACGAGGGGTGGGGAGGAGATGAGGGTAGAGGTAGGTAGGAATGGGGAGAAGAAGGTAGTGTTTTTAGAAAAAGGGGGTTTTGGGTATCACAGATTTTTGTGCTGACTGATGACCAGCGATCGAGGGATGGCCGTCGTCGGGTGGTGTCGAAATGGTACCATCCACGATAAGGTGACCAATGCCAGTGTGGGATAGACCATGGTCGGTTATAAGTAACCGGTACCAGTCAACATGTGGGGAAAAAGGGGCCAACAGAGCTCTGTGATGGTTGGGTGAGATAGATAGTGGGCAAGGAAGATGTTGTTGATGAAAAACAAAGCATGGGTAAGAGGTTGAAAGAGGTATGGTATGATCGATAGTGGGTGAGGGTTGGGGTGGGTAGATAGAATATGTGATAAGAAGGTAAGTGGTGAGGGGAAAAAGAGGGAGGGTAATAAGTGTGGGTGAAGTGTCAAGAGTGATTGTGGGTATGATCAAGTTGTATTAATGTGATGTAATGTTGGATACAAGAAAGAAACCAATTCTGGGATGCGAGATAGGGTGCCGCCCTTTCGTGAAAATTTGAGGAGGTGCGACAGTGAGGATTGGTGGCATGTTGCCACATTTGGCCTAATTGGGGTCGACATCGCTGCACCGACATGTTGTCAGAATCCTAGTTTGATGGTCGCCCTCATCGATAGATGGGATTCGGTGACCAACACATTCCATCTATCGACGGGTGAGATCACAGTCACCCTGGAGGATGTATACAAGATCTTATGGTTGCCTATAGTGGGGCATAGGTATATTCGATCTCTTTAGAGGCATCTGAGGAGTTGATGTTGACGGTATTTGGTGAGGGGTTGGTAGAGTTGAGGTTCCATAGCACCAGCCTAAGCTACGGAGAGATGTACTAGGCCCATCTGGAGGAGACGAGGCTTATTTTGTTGTTGATGGAGGTAGTCTACTACTTTACACTGCCAAATGTAGAGGGTGGGAGATTCATGCGATCACTGATGGGGGTCCTACATGATATGGTGATAGACCAGACCCATTTTGCATGGGCGCCAACATTCCTAGTGCAGCTATACAGGGAGCTATGGGTATATGGGTGGCTTCGAGGTTCGGGCCATTTGTGCATATGAGCACATTGTGTGCATGCACCCAATTGGTATGCCTCAGGCTAATGCATTCGAGCTAGGTTTTGTTCGGGTAGGTTATAGGTGATGGGTGCCAATTATTGGAGAGCATCAAGCGGGCAGGGTGACGCATGATGTTACCTACTATAGGTGGTTACTGGAGGGGTTTTCCAGTGTAGACATCATTTAGAGGCCTATGTGGGTTATCCATCATATGGGTAGATGGCTATGGAGCTAGATGGATAGAGGGGTGACGTGTTAGAGAGCACGAGATGATACCCATAGACTGGGTTAGGTGAGAGTTTGGGTTGTTGCAGGATATACCGCCACTCTTCCCATAGTATGGGAGGGATGACGTGGAGAGGCCATTGCCTCTACCCCATCTGACACTACCTACAAGGAAGGAGGAGCAGGTGAGAGACCAGGGGATCGATGATGTCAATGACTGATAGATATAGACAGTGGTGGGCTGCACACCTATGAGTAGGACTGCCGAGGCCGGGGCAGCCGTATTAGCCACCATCATCAAGTTAGAGGGACGCCCTATAGGCGTAGGTAACCACATTGATTTCATAGTTGGAGATGGTGTAGGAGTAGTTTATGGGTGCAGATGCACATATGGCCACTTTACAGGTGCACAGTGACCAGCTTTAAAGGCCCAAATAAAGCAAGGGAAAGGCACCTACACAAGGTGGTGGTGGTGATGGGATATAGGTGGCCACCCTACAGAAAAAGGTTGCAGAGTTTACAATGCCGCTGTTGGCCACTCCACAAGCATAGGTTGTGACTCTTTAGTCCCGATACGGGAAAGAGTGGGACAAAGTCTCTAAGGATAGGCACAAGCACAGGAACATGGTTAGAGGCTAATGAGGCCACCACAGATAGTACTTGTAGCCAGATTACAAGATTCCCTAGGTGAGACCAGGTATTATCAAGATATCTTGATGGCGGTAGGGATAGATTTTCTATCCTATGGAGAGTACAGGGCACAGCAGGCCTCAAGTGAGAGGACCAGGTCGCAGACCCACAGTGTGGAGAGTACAGGGGGCTAGCGAGCCTTGAGATAGGGTCAAGGTGAGGCTACCAGTTTTATGGAGGTCAACTTTAGGTGCAAGTGCACGTGCAGGGACCCAGCCACGACCCATGATGGGTGGTGAGATGTTAGTAGGCCGCCATACAGGAGCCGAGGAGGAGGAGACATGGGAGACAGATATGGAGGATATCCAGTAGGGTGATATTTGATAGCCGTATGTACCTCTTGTGTTGTATAGTCATTTATTTTTGATATATACTAGCATGCGTGCTAAAGAGAGTGAGGATGTATATGAGAGTTGATTGATTTTGGTCATATACCGGCCTACGTGTTGAAGATGGTGAGGATGTACATGAGGTTTTTTGAGATTTTTGGATTCATTTGTATTGGTGTACATATGTATGTGTACATAGATGTCATGATTTATAGATGATGATATTTATACTATGGATGGTGTGCTTGTTGTAATTTCCATTATTATTTGTGTATGTGATGGAAACTAGGTGAATTAAGTATGATAGAGTCAGTGTCATAGGCATGGATTGAGTCAGGTCATAGGCATGGATTGAGTCAGTCATAGGCATGGATTGAGTGAGTTCATAGGCATAGATTGAGTCGTGTATAGGCATGGATTGAGTCATGGCATATGCATGGATTGAGTCAGTCAGAGGCATGGATTGAGTCAGGTTGTAGGCATGGATTGAGTCAGGTTGTAGGCATGGATTGAGTCAGGTGGACTTAGGTATGATGAAGTTTAGGTTGGTTTAGGTATGGTTGAATTGAGGTTGGTTGAGTGTTTAATTCATTAATTGGTGCAATTAATGATGATGTGGGTCACTTTAAGATGTTCTGTAGTAAAATGCATGATAATGGTAAAGAAATGGCAAACATAATGAAATGAATGCATGAGTGATGATGGTAAAGATGTGAAGTAAGTGTTGTTTATTTGGTTTAATTTCCAATTATTGATATAAAAAGGAAACTAACTAGGGTAGAATGTGACTAGGAAAGGGGGAAGGAATTGGTTAGGGTAGAGAGTGGTCGAGCTAACCTCCAAGGGCCCCATGCCCTCAAAGTGTTGCCTACATAGTCCCGATGAAAAGGACCTCATGCCAATGTAGTTCTCCCATAAGCTAGGGAAGATTAAGGTGAAATAGTGGAATGGTTGGATAGGTATTAGGCATGGGTGATGTAGGTCATAGGCATGATTGTGTTTAGGTTGTAGGTATGGTTGATTGATTTTTAAATACATGTGCCAAGGATTTGGTCCTATATAGGATAATCAATAGGTAATGAGGAAGGAGAATGGTAAGAAGTAGTAAAAGGGCTACGTAATTGATAAGAACCCTGACGAGTTGATCCGACCTTAGATGGGCTTATGAACGTAAGACCCTACAGGCCTTGCATAATGGACTGTTTTAAGGGTGAAGAAAAGTCACAAGATCACAAAATGTTACATTCATGGCAAGTCCCTTGAGTAACGAGGAATTTAGGTGGAAAAGACAAGGAGGTGAGAATGAAAGGCTTAGCGTAACTTAGTGTACGACGATGTGTGTTTTTCGAACAAGGAACCCGAATCTGAAATAGGTAATTCCATGACAAAAATTTCATCTTTTTCTTGATTTGTTTTTTTAATAAATTGATCAATGTAGAATTCTATATCATTGAAAGGAATCAAATAGGTAATTCCATGACAAAAATCCCATCGTGGACTTCCTTAATGGTGTAAGGAAACTCGAATCGTAAGGCATCACAAAATAATTTTTCAAAACCACATTTGTATGAAGACCACCCATGATGACATAACGCAAGACACTTTTAAAGAAGGAACGTTGTCCATTACGAGTGATATCGGCAGGTAAAATGGAGAGGGAAAGATAGTCAATGTATTGCTTATACCAAAAGTCACTTGAGTTAGGAGTAGCATTTCCAACAGAGTAAAATTCACGAGGAAAATAAGAGGGCGAATGTAGAATTTGTATGGTGACAAATATTTTAGAGTCAACGAGCGAAGCAAGTATCTAGAGAAGCCAAGCAGGCCATGGTATCTACAAATTTATTGGTAGAATGTGGAGTGGTTTGAAGGGCGTACTGGTCGAAAGTGGTCAAAAGTATGTCCACATGATGCTTATACTTTTGAAGTATCTCATTACGACATTGGTATAAACCACTACAAATTTATTGGTAGAATGTGGAGTCGTTTGAAGGGCGTCTTGGTCGAAAGTGGTCAAAAGTATGTCCACATGATGCTTATACTTTTGAAGTATCTCATTACGACATTGGTATAAACCATTGACTTGGTTTATGACCAACTGAGAATCACCAAATATGTTTATTGACTTAACATCTAAGGCATAAGCATCGTGGAGACCCAATATGAGTGCTTCGTATTTAGCAATATTGTTTGTACAATCAAAATCAAGTTTGAAAGACAAAGGCATAGGTTTACCATCAAGCGAATGAGGATAACACCAGCCCCACCCCCATGCTAACACTTGGAGCCATCAAAGAAGAGTTTTATTTGGTAAGCGGGTTTGTCTAGGGAAAGGGTAGCAATAGACTCATCTAGAAAGTCGAAGTTAGAGGGTTGATCCCAAAAATAGGTGCGTCATCCAATTGGTCGAAGATATCTTTTCCCTTGATGGACTTTTGATGGATGAATTTGAGGTTGAGGTCATCGAAAGCATAATCCAAAGATGCGATGTTGATTTTTATAAGGTTTGGCATATATGTAGTGTAATGGGTCCGTATTAGTAATGATGAAGGTTTTGTGGTTGAGTAGGTAATGGCAGAGTTTGGTGGAAACAAAAACTAAGGCTAGGAAAAGTTTTTCAACATGGGTATATCTATTTTTGTAGTCAAGAAGGGTGTAGCTTATATAATAAACTACTTGCTCCCAAAGTTGGTTTCGCGATGAGAAAGCATGACACCTAGAGAATGGTCAATGATGGAAATATATAGGTAGAAGGGCTAGTCATCCTTAGGAGGAATGAGCACTGGTGGTTGAAGGAGGTATTGTTTCAAGGCTTCATACAATTTATGGTAGTCATCATCCCATTTAATTGAAACATCTTTCTTGAGAAGATGATAAAATGGTTGACATCGGTCGAAAGCTATGAGATAAAACAACAAATGTATTATAACTTACCTTGTAGGATTCAAATTTAATGGAGATTAGTGGGTGGAGGCATTTCTAGAATGGCCTTGACTTTAGCAGGATTGACTTCTATGCCATGCAAAGAAATGATGAAACCTAGGAGTTTCCCTAAAAGTACTACAAAGACACATTTTTTTGGTTGAAGACGAACACAATATTTGATGAGGCGGTCAAAGATGACTTTAAGAATGGGTAGGTGTTCGGTTTGATGTTTGGATTTGGCAAGCAGATCATCTACATAATCCTCCAATATGTGATGCATGATGTCATGGAAGATGTAAGTCATGGCCCGCTGATATGTAGCACCAATGTTTTTGAGACCAAAGGGCATGACTCGATAGTAGAAAGTCCCCCAAGGGGTGATGAAGGCAGTCTTGTGTTGATCCTCGGGAGCTAGTAATATTTGATTGTAGCCGAGAAACCATCCATGAGTGATAACATTTCATGGCCAGTAGTGAGATCAACTAGTTGGTCAATGCCTGGTAGTGGAAAATCATCTTTGGGACAAGCGAGGTTGAGGTCACGAAAATATATGCAAATATGGAGTCCCCCTGTCGCTTTCATGACAGGAATGATGTTAGAAATCCATTGGGGATAATCAATGGGTAGAATGAAGGAGACCGAGAGAAGGCGCTGAAGCTCTTCTTTGACTAGAAGAGCAATGCAAGGATGCATTTTCTATAGCTTTTGTTTGATAGGTTTGGCATCAGGAATGGTCACGATATTATGAACCATGATTTTAGGATCAATACTAGGCATATCGGCATAGGACCAAGTAAATGCGTCACTATGGTCTTGAAGGAAAGAGGTGAAGGCTTCTTATTCAGTAGCATATAAATATTGGCCAATCTTTAGAATGTGTGGGTCGTCTTGGGTATTAATGTTGATTTCGATGGTTGATTTGTTCAGCATGGTTTGCATCTTGGAGAGGTAACGACCAATGAATATAAGAGTCTTCTGCACCAAGGTAGGTGAGGATGGACTCATCATCCTGACATTGAACAACGTTAATTGAAGGTGTATCATCATCGATCATGTTAGGATATAGGAATGGGAGAGAAGAGGGAGCCTCGCCATCACATTGATAGGTCAGCGGTCCCAGGGAAATGAAAAAGTTAGGAGGTATAGATTCAGGATCTATGGACTCCGTGGGTGAGGATGGTAATGTGGGTGAATGAGAGGGGGAAGATGTCTCATCCTGAATAAGGTTGATGCAAACCTTCTTAGAAGATGGAGTGTCAAAACCAATGCCACTATGGTCATTGTGTTTACAAGAGGTACATGAGATGACAGTGTGGCAGCCTTGTTCATAAAAACCAAAGCCAAATCCTTTCCACACACACTGGTGGAGGAAAGTGTGAGTGAAATGATGGTTGGTGAGGGAGTGTAGGTTGGTGGAAAATGGTTGGGTTTGGGATGGAGGTTCAGGTTTATAGGTGGCCATATCAAGTCCCCCATATGTTAGGTTGGTGCGAAGGTGGGGAGGGCCATAAGGGAAAACATCACCGATGCGAATGTCATAACTGGGGTGTTGACGCAGATTCCCATATTGTTGTGGGGTGAGGAAGGTATCGATATTATATAGGTAGTACTCCCCAGAGTGAGGCATTCAAAAACACCTTCTAAGGGATTAGTAGTTGGTAAGTGGGTAAGGGGTATAGATGGATTGCTAAATAAAGGGGAAATAGGGGCACTAGCAGAGAGGCTATAGCTACTGATGGGGGTAGTGAGGTTAGACGTAGTAGAAGTAGTGGGAATTTTTGTGGATAGGCTTGTGGGTGGAGGTGAAGTAGTCTTGGTGGCGATGTCTTGACCGGTACAAGCACATCATTTGGTCGATGTAGCATGTTACGGTTCTTGAAAGGTGAGGGGTTAGCAAGGATGGTGTAATTATGTCCCTTGTGTTCAAATTTGAGGCATCGATGTAACGTCAAGGGACACAACCCATGGCACGAATCCAAGGTCAACCAAGCAAAGAAGTTATATTGGAACTCCCCTTCTAGGACATAGAAAAGTTCTGGGATGGTGCGGGGACCTACACGGACATGGAGAACAACAGTACCTAGTGTAGAGGTTATGGCATCATTGAAAGAACGCAACATAATGGGGTTACTATGCATGCAATTGGAAGGTATTTTCATTTGGGCATATGCATGGGAGGAGATGATGTTAATTCTAGCACCACCATCAATCATAATGCATTGGATTCATATATTATCGATAAAGACAGAGATGAAAAAAGTGGGGTCGGGGTCATTAGATTGAGAGGGATTGATCTCTTCATCTAAAAACCGAGGGCAGCTACTTGGCGAGTGGGTGAAGGTCTAGAGGAAGGGGACAACCTAGTGAGAGAGGCTATATGGTGAGGGGTAATGATGTAGGCTATGGGTGTGGGGTCATTTTCGATAGATTGAAGGACCTCTATGAGGGCTTGATGATGTGACTCGAGGTCTGGATGAGGTCATACAAAGACATTTTGAGGGGGATTGGTGTAGTTGTTTTAGCATTGTACTATGTGTAGCCCCATCCGAAATGGGATATGTAGTACCGTGAATGATGACTTTGGGTGTGGGAGCAAACAATATATGGGGTACAGGGGTTGGTTAATGGGCCATTCTTTTCTATTTGCCTTTGTCTTTCTCGAGCACGGGTAGTAATGTTGACCATGTTAATATGAGGGGAGGGGTAAATGGAGAAGGTGTAGGATAATTGGTATAATGGCATGGCAGTAGAAACCTACTAAGGAGAAAAGCCTTGTGAAGTGAGTTGGGTGCAACGGCATTTGGGTGGTGATTTGGCCAACTCTCTTATGTGAACAATGTTAATTTCGAATCTCGGGATGGATTGAATAGTTGTGGGGGTGGAGATCTTAGTTCTTGAGTAGGTAATGGGAGAGTATCTATGGAAATTGGTGAAGGTGAAATGGGTTCCTCATCAAGAAGATAATCATCATCAAATTTTTCTTCAGGAGGACATAACTAGAATAGAGTGGCTTTCAAAGCCTTAGATTTCTCTACATCGTGTCCCCAAGCACATGATGGTAGGCACAAATTTTGGTATTTGTAAACCCTTTTGGTTTGGGTTTGAGTGGGTCGTAAGGTCTAACAGGTGGTAATGTGATGACATAAGTTTCAAGGAGGTTAGTTAGAATTTTGGTGTAGGACCACAGTAATGGATCATAATGGTAGGTGAATATGGGTTTGGGTACAAAGCACGGATCGACTATATAGGAAGAGTTTTTGCAAGAGGGGTAGTGGGTTGCGCTACAAGTTTGGTGTGTGGTGTGGTATTAGGTGTTGGTCGATCTCTTGGGTAGAGGCATGGTAGATGAATTGGAAATAGAAGGTGTGGTTGGTGTAACTACCTTATTGGAGGGTAGCATATTTTTGGCTTTAAGATGTATATTTTTGGGTAAAGGTGATACAAGCACACGAGATGTGGAGGTAAAAGCTAAAGGTGAAAGAGTGCGGGTTACCCATGGGGGTAACCGAGGTGTTTGTGGAGGTAGGTGGTGTGGTTTTGGCAGGAGGCGTGAGTGAAAGAGAAGGACGTGTTGTGGGTAGTGAAGAATTTATTGATGGTATTGGAGGTATGGGTGGTAAAAATGTTACAGGTGAGGGTAGAGGTTGTGTGGGGCACTTGGGTATATTAGAGGTCTGTGATGGGGAAATGGGTTGTTGCATTCTTGGTTTACTCGGTGGATGGGGGTTTCTTGGCCAGGGTCAAGGGGTGAGGTCCTAGGATGGACAGAAAGGGTGAAGGTGATAAGGGTGTGGTTGGCAAGGTTAGGGTATGAGATATAGGAGATTGGATCTTCTGTTTAGGGGTCAGGTTAAGTTTGGTGTTAGTTTTGGAAGACGTAGATAAATCTAATTTGATGGGTGGATGAGTAAGGCTAGTCATTGGTATGACCCTTTAAGGTAGTGATAGATTTAGGCAAGGGAGATGATATATGCATGGGTTTGGGTGTAGATGCATGTTGGGTTATGGATAGAGGTGTGAGTTCAGCTATGAGTGGTGTCGCAGGAGATTTTACGATAGTTGTGGTTGTGTTCGGTTTGGTTAGTCGAAACACTTTTGGATAGATAGTGGAGGTGTCAGTGAGTGACAGCTGCATTTGTGTTGAAACAGAAGTAGAAGATGCCCCCAAAGTAAGGCTCTATCGACATAGTCTAGGTGATCGGCCAAGCGTGAGAATGGTATTGTTGTAAGTGGAACCGACGTGGACCAAGTGAAAATCCTCATAAAATGTGTTTGAGATACCAAGAAATGGATGGCCTCGACTCAGATAGAGAGCTGAAAGTAGATCAATGGGATCTTGAAGGTCTGATGGTGAATGGTCATCTACAAGTGGTGGTACTTCTATAGTATCCTCCATGGGTAGAGGAGAGGATGGGCCAGCTGAAGTGGGCTCTCCTTGCATTGGTGAAGTGGGCTCGAATTTTGAGGGGTTGAAGGCAGTGTGCTGATTATAGGCTCTTTCATGGATGAAGGAGAAGATGAAGGGGATTCCTCTGTGGTCGAGGAGTAGATGAAATAGGTTCTCATAGTGGTAGGGGAGCATGGGCTAAGATTTCATCTATGGAAGGAATATGAGGCAATTGGGAAGTAACTGGTGCATCATTGAAAATAGCGTGGACCTCATAGATAGTGTTATCATTGTTTGAGGTATCACCCACTTGGTTTGAAGATGGGGCATGATTAGGGAATGGCTTCTTGAAGATGTGTAGGCTTTGGTTAGTGGGTGCATTCAGGCTATCCAAGACTAAGTCTTCATTGTCTATCATTTCTTGAATGATATTTTTGAAGGTAATGCAATTATTGTCATTGTGACCTTTGACCCGATGATAGTTGCAAAATTCGTGTTCCTTATACCATGCAGGCATGGGTCACTCAGGGTCAAAACTAGTATGTGGTTTTATAGGTGGAAGGGTAATGGCGCTAGCCTTAACAAGATTTTCCAAAATGGAAGAATAAGATTCTCCTCGAGAAGTGTACTTCGTTGTTCTCGTCTCGAACCGGAAAGCTTGGATAGGAGAGAGATTAGAAGGGGTTTGGCCGGGTTTGATTAATGAGGGGACCAGCTTTGAGAACTAAGACATTAGTAGAACCTTTGGGCTTTGAATAGTTATTTTGAGGTTTCGAAGACAAATAATTATCATTTTATTTGACCGCGATGTTCTTATTATGAAGTTGAATCTTCTTCACTTTGATAGCACGAATTTACAATTTCCTTACCATGGTGAATGCTTTGTCGAAAGTGTGAAAATTTTGCACCGTAGGGTTGGTGAGATGTGTATAGCGTAGGCCCGAGTAAATAGTTCTATAATCTCGGTTTAAGGTAATTGGAATGTGAGATGGTTAATGAGGTTGTGCAGCATAGACTCATCATCATATTTTCATGTGGAATAAAGATCAGTCATGGTCACCTTCTTAACAACGTTGATGGAGAAGTGATCTAGGAAGGCTTGGGCCACTTGATTGAATGAGTAAATGGAGTGTCTTGGTAGTCCACTATACCAATATAATGCAGGTCCTGTCAAGGACATTGGAAAATTCCTCAAAAGTAAAGCGTCATTGTGAGCAATCAGGTAACACCCATGTTTAAAGGACAAAAATGTTGTTGCAGATCTTCTTTGCTATTGAAGCAATTGAATTTTGGCATCTCCCAATGTACGAGGTATGTTCAAATGGGAATGGATAGGTGAATAGGCTCATTAAAAATTTCATCATAGGTGAAGGAATTATGTGAGCTGGAAACCGATGCTTCTAGTGTTTGCATCTTTTCCATCATCAACTTGAAGAGGTCGTTGGTAGGTTGTGATGGGAGGACACCTCTTACGGCGTAAGGAGGTGGATATCCCTTTTGAATAAGACACCATCAACAAGTACATATGGAATAGCCTACAATATGAAGTGTATTCTCTTGGCTTTGTTCATCTTTGGAGGGCATAGGCCTGTTTGTAAGAAGTGCATTATGTCTTGGGTCCAGCAAGGAGTGAGCATACCACCATTTTCTTCTTGAACATCTCCTTGTTCTTGGCTGTCTTGCAACACCAAAACAACATTCTTCTCTTTTCTTGCTTGCATTGTTTGGCTCAAGGCCAGCTGCTCACACAATCCCTTACCTCGGACCATCTTGGTGAGTTTGATCCCAATGTCATACTCCATGACATGAGTAATTCACCCCGCACGTTTTCATTTATATCTTTTTGAGGAGGAAGTCCTTAACTCCCACATGAGAAACCAACAATTGAACCTTTTTGTTTGAAAGTAGATGCTTAAATTTCTTCAAGCTCCTAATCACTTCAAGAACATTCTTCTCAATGAAAGAATACCTCACCTCATAGTCCTCCAAGCTTTGGATAAAGAAGGCAATTGGCTGCTTTGTGTTTTGATTGTTCTTGCTATACTAAAATTGTAGAAATTGTATCATCACCTCCAAATGTATAAAGGATGAAATATTTAGAGAAATTTGGGTTTATGAGAGTTGGATCTTGTGAGATAGCCTCTTTGATTGCCTCAAAACTTGCCTTACCTTCAGCTGTCCATTTGAAAGCCATACTATTCTTCAACATCATGGTTATTGGCTTGACAAGGGTTACAAAGTCTGGAACAAACCTTTGAACAAAGTTGATTCTTCCCAATAAACTTTTAAGGGCCTTCTTATGACTTGGTAATGGAAATGATCTTATTTATTTAACCCTCTCTGGATCAATTGCTAACCCTTCTTTGGAAACAATGTGGCCTAGGAGCTTTCCTTCATGAGCTAGAAAAATACATTTCTTGGGATTCAAGGATACCCCAAATATTCTACATCTTTGGAAGACTTGTCTCAAATGAAAGAGATGATTAGTTGCGATTTTAGAAAATACAAGAATATCATCTAGGTATATCAACACTATTTTACTTGATCAATTCCTTGAATGCCATGTCCATTGACCTTTGGAAAGCAGCTCCATCGTTAGACAACCCAAATGGAATTTTTCTATATGCATAGGTTCCCATTTGGTGGTGAACGTTGTTTTGAACTGATCATCTTCTTTTACCATGATTTGATTATACCCCGAATAACCATCTAGCAATGAAAACCTCTCGAGCCAACAATAACTTACAAAATCTTCTCCATAGAAGGAAGTGGGTAGTGATCCTTGAGGGATGCTCTATTAAAATCTCTAAAGTCCACACACAACCTGATTTCTCCACTCTTATTTCTAACTCGGAACCAATTTTGCAACCCATCTTGAATGCTTGATGAGGAATATAATACTTGCTTCTATTAACTTATTCAATTCCTTCTTCATGAGAGGATCCATGTGTGGATTTACCGATCTTTGTTTTTTCCTAATGGGTTTAGAACTTGGATCTAACTCAATTGTGTGTTGAGCTAGCTTGGGATTGAAGCCTCACAAGTCTTCATAGCTCCAAGAAAATATATCCGAGAACTCTTGGCAAAGTTGCATGAACTCATACCTTTCTTGCTTGGTTGCCACTTTACCAATTTGAAGTGATTTTCCTTATCCAACTGAGATGGGTACTTAATCCTCTCCCTTGACTTGGATGTTTTATTTCTTTTTCTTGAATTGATCATTAGGATTAAAGATAAACTCCAAAGTGACAAGTCCTTTTGGCAGTTTGTTGGTTCTTAGCTATACCACTTGATCACCATACTTTTGTTCTAATTTTTCCTGATTTTTGGCTGAGAACTTAGCTTCTTCTTGCAAGAAATTGATGATTTGTTGATCACTCTCAAACACTTGCCAACTTACATTATTTTCCTTCACTGATGGCCTCACAATCACATGAATGTTTGGCTGCATTTTATCTTTTTTGACACTCTCCAAAACATCAAAAGTTTCTCCAACTGCTGCAAGCCTATCAACATCTTGGTTTTATTTCCTAGGGATGGAATTGATGCCAAATCCCTCAAAATCCTCAATGAGGTCCCACACCCTATTCTTATAACTCTTGAGAAAATCATTCTTGGTAGCATTCTATCCTTTAACTTGATTAACAATCAGCTCACTATCACCAAATACTTGTAAGTTCTTGATGTCTCTTTTCCTTGACCAAAGGCAACCCATGTATCAAGGCTTCATATTCAGCAGTGTTGTTAGAACAAGCAAACTGAAATCTAAAGGTTGAATAATACTTAATGCCTTAAGGTGAAACAAGCATAGCTCCTCCTACACCTTGTCTACTTTTTGATCCATCAAAGAAAATCTACCATACCTCATTGTCATCTTTATGGTCTGGCTTGGTAATGCTAGGAATGGGCTGATTTTCTTAATGCATGTAATAGACTCCTAGTTCAAATTCTTCTATTTCCTTGTAGGGATCAAAATCATGTATCTTGCTTGCCCATTCATCAAGAGTCAAATCTGGGATGCTTCCAACTTTGGTATCAGCTTCATGTGTGTTTGGATAGTCCTCTTGATCAAATGCTTTGAACAGTTGGCATTGATTGGGCTTGGAGTATGAGGCTCAATGTGGAAGTTTGCAATAGGTTCAGACCTGATTGTGGCCTTGGCTCCATATCTTGTTCTAAACAACATGTGTGACCAATCAGCAAATAAGTAGCCTCCAATTTTAGCTATGAAATCCCTTGACAAACATATGGCAAAGAGTGGTGGTAAATCTATCACTGACACATCTTGCAAAACAGTAACATTGGGGCATGCATGCAAAGTGAGGCTCAAATATTTAATTACCCCAATTGTTTTTATTGTTGTCCCATCTAGTTGTACCACCCCCTTGGAGATGACTTCATATTGAAGGCCCAAATGATCAGCTATTCACTTGGGCATCACGAACTACTTTCCTCTAATCAATCATATAATTATGTACTAGTTTATCCCCAATGATCAATGAAACATAGAATGGAGGGGGCTTCAAAATTTTACCTTGTTGTCCTCCATGATTCCCCTCAAGCTGAGTAGCATTTGTGAGTACCTTCTCTTGCATATGAGTTTGCTGATTCGAGGTTGACCAATTCTTCATGGCAACTTGTAGTAGATCCCTTTGGCCTGGGATGGATAGTGACTCCCACATAGATATGATCACATTCGTCTTCTTCATTTGTTCAATGATGTTAAATGGGGATGAAACATCTCTTTGCTGCACCTTAGTCTGCACATTATTTTCTTGTACATGGGCTGTAACAGCTGGCATTTAAGCTGGTCTAGAAGGTGGCTTGGGTTGTCCTTGCACATTTAGAACGCGACATTTTGCTTTCCAACACCTTGTGGAGTGATAGAAGGTTGTGGATCACCTGGAGCTAGTGACTTCCCTTCACCAATATTCCTCTTCTTTGACCATGTGTTAGCTGCTACACTCTAAGAAGTTGTTTGATTCATACCACAAAAATCTTCAATGCCGCTTCACAAGTGTAGTCTCATTTGGAGTTGTATTTTTCTGAGATGTTCCTTGTTGGTTTGTTTCTTGATTCACCTCACTCTCTACGCCAGTTGTTGTCACCATCAAAGCTTGGTTCAAAGCACCATTGAAGCACATAGACTAGTTGTGAGGTTCATTACATGGGAAACACTAGTTATATTCTTGAGCTACATTATTTTACACTGGCACTAAGGCATTAGAGGTGGATGCAACATTGGGGTTATAGGGCTGAAATGGTCTATTAGCGGAGGACTTACTTGATTTTAATTTGCATCTAGATTGGGTGGTCTGTAGGGATGATATGGTTTCCTATTAGGCTGAGTTTGAGACTGATAAGAAGGCCTAAAACTTTGGGATTGCTGCCTCTTGAGTGTAACCAGCTCATTTCCTAAACTTTGTAATTGTTTCATAACTTCTTGAAGCTCATTTGAGGCACTAGAGGATGAAGTAGAAGTTTCATTTGAACTCTGATTTCTAGGAGTGGGAATAGGAGCTAAAGTAGGTGCTTGACTAATGCTTGGGATTTTAAAGTCTGGACATAAGGGCTTAGGAGGCCTAGGTGCAAGTTTACTAGCTTGGATCAAACAATTCTTGGCCCTAATGGTGATGTTATAAGTTGTAGGTATATTTTCACCTCCCATGGATTGGATTAACATAGAAATTTCATAATCTAAAGCTTTGAGATAGTATAACAAAGCACCTTTAGTTGTTGGTCAGTAATGTCACCGGGATTCTATCCCACGTCCTTTGAAATCTGAAATTGAAGTCTGTTAGCTGCTCATTGGGAGCTCTCTTGATAGTTGTTAGTTGTTCTAATAGAGACAAGTTGTCCCCTTTTTCTCCAAACTAGTCATGGAGAGCTATGTACAATTAGTTCCAATTTTGGATAGAGCCTTTCCAAGGCTCCTAAACCATTGCAAGGCTTTCCCTTTGAATGAAGATGCCAACAATTTGACAACAATTTGCATCTCAACAATCTCATGGATTGCACAAACATTAGCAATGTCTTTGACATGATCACTAAGAGTGGTATGATTTTCCCTAGTAAAGTATGGGATATTCTTCAATGCTATAATTAGAACTAGGTTTTATGCATTGAGAGAAATTGGGATGCTACCAATGAGGTTGACATAAGGATTGGGCTATGCCATTTTGATTGGCCTGAGAACCCTTGTTGATTGGGTGAAAGATCTACCAGGTGGAGGAGTTGATATATTTTGTTTGGTAGAGATGGAGACCTTTGAATCCTTCTTCCCCTCTCTCTTCTTCCCGGAGATAATTGCGGATACTCGACAATCCCTCTTCTCTTGCCCTTGACCTTTTTAAATTCTTCTCATGAATCTTTAGACTTGACTCAAAAACCAGTTGATTCTATCCCTTTGGAGTCACCAGATGTGCAAATCAAGGCTCTTTTAAGCAAGAAACTTGCAAAAATACACATCAACTTGTTTTAATGAATATGAAGACCTCTAAGGTCCCACCGGGCATTCCAAAACTATTAGTGCAAATCTACAAAGACCCCGGATGTTTTCTCGCATTTCTAGTTTGATAATGGGCATCCAGTGTGATTGCACAACATGGAATCTTTTCCCCAGTGTGAAACTTGCAAAAATGGGAAAAACTCTCCAGATTAAAGGTTGGTTCCTCTAATCCTCTAATCATATGTATGCATGAAATTTGCAGAGGTTTAACTCAAAGTCCTACTCTAATTTTGCCAAAGAGACAAGGATAGAGAAAAAAAAAGAAGATAAAACTAAACTAACAAGGTGATACACTAAAGGAGTGACGAACATCCATTTCTGAAAATTGACATAGATTATAAGAACGTAACACAAAACATGCACAAATTGCAAAAATGTAATGAAGGATCAGAATGAAGCAAACAAACACAAGAAAGGATTGAAAACTCATTCATAGAGCTTGCATTATCATTTATTTCCATTCTTTAATATGATGCATTACAATAGCAAGGAGGAAAAACATGTTGTAGTCTTCAAAAAGGTCTAAAATTCCACAAATTCACTTTCCAAGGTGAAGGAGGGAGCCTGCAGAACATAAAAACATCCAACCCTTTACAAAAGAGCCAAATCTAGCTTTTAACAATGAAAACCCGAGTCTAGGAAGGAGAAACGCGAGAAAATTGAAATAAATGATTCAACCACCGACTAGATCCATCAAAATAGCATGGGTACCCTTAAAATTTCATTCCCCAAGATTTTTGACCATGCTGGAGAAGAATGAAAGCCATACTGCATTAAAAATGGTGGTTGAATGTCGGTTCTACTCTTTTTCCCATGCCAAAGGCATTTTTCATTTTTCTCTCACCAAAATCCACCAAAAAATAAAATTGAAGATTCCATAGTGTATAGGAATTTAATATCTTTCTAGTGACACCAAAATCAAGAAAAAATGAGCTCTGGTTCAAAAGATATGGCCCTCTCTAAATATTTAGGGTAAAATTGGCAAAATTAGGGCAAAATGGATTCGCGGGCCGAAATTTGAAATTTTTCCTTTCTAAAATTGGGAAAAATTTCCCAAAAATCTCTACCAACCTGACCTCCACTACCACATGGCATCATCCCATTTGTCTCGTGAGTTCAAATGGTCATTCTGCCCTTTTTCCTTCTTGAAAAAAAAATTCTTTGGCAAAAAATCCCCAAACACCCCGCACTCGCTCCATCACTCCCACGTGTCGCTTCCTCATTAGCCGTGGGCATGCGCTTCAATATTTCCCCCTTGTGCCTTTTAAATTTTTTTGCAAAAAACCAAAAACTTATCCACCCCTCCAACTTCCACCTCCGACTAGACACGTGTCGGCTCCTCCTTCATCTACAGGCTTGCGGGCAAAAGCTTTCCCTTTGCACTCTCTGCTAACTCCTTGGAAATTTTCTCAACTTCACTCCGCCCTTCAACTCCCACTAAAAATAGGACACATGTTGTCCTCCTATTGGTCCGTAGGCCTTCAGGCCTCTTTTTTCCTTTCACCCTTCACCAACCCTTTGGTGAAATTTCTAACTTGTCTCTGATGCCCCAACCTCCACCGCCATATGGCGCATTTCTATCGGGCGGTGGACCTTCTCAGAAAAAATTTCCCCACAAATTCCTCTCGAGCCATAACTTGAAAAATACTTGGACTTAGGAGGAAAATTTTACCTTTTTGGAAAGGTGATAAAATTATCTATCTGGTGAAGCCATACCCAAAAAACTTTGAGTGCTTGAAAAGTTAAAAAAATTGAATGAGGCACAACATAAGGAAAGGGTGAAGGAAAGTTAGCCAAAATAAGAAGGGTGATTATTTTGGATAATAGTTTCCCCTAAACCGGCATCACCACTTGTTCTATGACTAATATTAGTTTGACACTACCGACACCGATCCTCGTCATGGCAAAAATCATGACCCCAAACCCCTACCCTCTAAAAATACCTCTCCCAAGCCTTCTACCTACCCATTCTCACCTACACTTCCCCTTAACCACATCCGACCCCCTATTCACACACTTACCTCTTTCCCCACTCCTATTCTACCCAATTCACCCTCCCATATTTCAAATTTCATTCCCCCCCCCAAACAATAACACCCAATTTTTCACCACCCAACCTCTCACCTAATCTATCTCACAAAACACAAAAATGTTTGACACTTACGTCATCATGCTATCACACCATGGTGGCACACTGGCTGCCACACCGATGGCCCACCCGATTCCTCTCCGACCTTTGCCATCACCAATCTATCACCCCACCTCTAACCAATAAAATCCAACAATCTAATCTCGTGGACCCACCTCTCAACTACCAATCACCTCGTCGTTTAGCTCGCCAACTCAACTTCCCATTCCATCCAGACACTTTCAAAATTTCTTTCTCTCTCATGTCATTTTCCTCTATTTCACCCATGACAAATGATTTCGAAAAACCCATAATTTTCCTTCTTTATAACATCCCTAACCTAACCGATGATGGTTTTAACTTTACCGGCATCGGTCATGTTCCCTAACTTACAATGGTCGGTTACCCTATACCCACATCGCTTACGCTTAACCAACATTGATCACCTATCTTCCACATTTCCCACACTTTCACCTTATTACCCTACCCATCACTCTTTTTTCCCTCACCCAATGCTTACCCTGACCATTCACCTCACCCTCCTGACCTCATCATTTACTACCTAACCTCGTCCTCATTTGGGGACTCGTTATTTTACCCATACCTTAGCCCTACCCGTGCCGTGACCTAGATTCTTGGACCTGGACCATCGCTAGTGACCTTTGACCCCATGTGTTTGCTATACCTTGTGACACTGTTACCTATGTTGTTGACCTAATGACCTTACCTTGCCTCTTGTCATGACCATTTATCTTGACCTAACCTTTGGTGTACCAAAACATACCTAAACGTTCCTACACCTGACCTACATCATGTTTCCTGACCATATCCCATACCTTGGATACTAGAATCACTTCAACCTTATTTGGATAACCCATCGACCTTAGACAATGTAGAGTTTTCCTACTCTTGACTGGTACCGTCTTTGCAGATTTATACGTGTGCGTGCATTTGATCATTACTACTTTGACCCTAACCCATTACCTAGATTACACTGAGTGGACTGTTTCCTTTTTCCCCCGTTCCCCGACCTCCTCTTCATCACATTCACCTTTTAATCAAACCACTCACCACTTCTACCTTCTTTCTCGTTTCCAAGTTTGTGGGGAATCACCTTCACCCACACATGGGGCACCCACATCTTATTTTTGTCAATGTTGCTTACCAATAAAAACTACGCAACAAAAAGGGGCAAAATATAGACACTAAAATTAGGTCACACTCCCCTAGGTTCCTCATTAAATAAATACCTTGAACACATCCACCTAGCCATGCCATTTTTCATCCCACACTAATATTAATTTAATTAATTTAATCAAATTAATTCATTATCCTCATAATATTTAGTATTTAAATATCCTAATTAGGATAATGCCCACATATCCACCTTACCTAGACACCTCATCCAACCACCTCACCCTAAGACCTATTCTTAGTAAGTTGCCATAACTAACTAAGACCTACCCAAACCCTAAAACCAATGACTACATTCCCTTTAACCACATTCTCTCTCGTTAGAAGGAAACTTCCATGCTAATCTGTGGAGGAAACAAAATGAGATCCCAAAAATTCAACGGGATATACCTAGTTTAGTAAACCTATGAAATCCCTCCCTAATTGACACCGATTACCCTTAACCACCGCCGGTTAAGTCGAATTTCCATCGGTTACCATTTAACCCCAAAACAACCTTATTTTTTTGGTTGGCCCATTTTTGAGAGATAATCACATATTTTGAGAACAAGTGACAAAACCAGAGCTGCGTACATGCAAGTAGAACCAACGTTAGTATACCCATCGAGCATCTATAGCCATGTACTTGAAAGCAATCACATATCCATCTACCTTCACAGAGCATTTAGGAAGCACCAAACACTACATCAAGTTCATTCCATTTGATCACCCACCATTTCCAACCATGCATCAAGCCCATACAAACAACAAGTTTTGTTAACCAACACTCCTCTATTCATCATTTGGTAGATCCTTTTACATATGTTATTTAGCTTTTTCTCTCATTTCCATTCCCCCATCATCTACCTCCATGAAAACTTGACAATATTTTTATCCATACCCTTGCATTGCCCATACCTAGACCTTAATCATTCCTGTGCATACCTTAGATCCATATGAATCTTTCCATTGCCCTCCCATCTTCATCTAATCTCATATCTATCACCCAACCAAATTTTATTGAGTTTCTGTACTCGACCATACCGAAGTTCGGTTACTTGCAACCCGTCACCTATTAGCCTAAACCGATACCGGTCATACTAGACTAACATCACTCGGTCTGTGTATTTTACCAGAAACCAAGAATAGAGCTCCTAAACTTCCACCAAACACCTAAAACCACCCGAGAATCTCACCCCACCAAAGATCGATACTTGACAAAGTGACCTTGACCTTCAGATTCAATCATAGCTTACCCCGTTGTGAATGAATTTACTTATTGTAGATGAATGAGATACCTAAATCATTTTAACTACAATAGGATTTCCTTTATTTCCCATTAATTTTCTTTAAACAAAGGATTGACTACCATCTAGAAGTATCAATCTTCCCAAATCTATCACATGCTAGGTAGTCCACTGAATATATTATTTAACTTTTATTTGGTGGTCTTGTGTTCCATTTTAGGTAGTTCCTCCAAGAAAAAGGAAGCTCTCACGATCAGATGTGGATTCAGAAGTCATATGCACGCAACAACCTATCAACCAACATTTCGATAGGTATTCCTCCTATCCCTTTACCCTTATTTGTTTCATCAACATTCAAAGAAATGATCTAGAATTAGGTGAAACATTTTGGCATGTGATGTGCAGAATAATCAACCAATGATATTAGGTCTCATACCCTGTTGTTCATTAAATGTCAACCTAGGGGCGTAAGCTTTTCAAAGGGCCTACAAAATATATGCTACAATACTTTGGAGTGAAGTCTTTGTAGGCTAGAAATTTATCAAAGAGTATAAAGTAATGCTTATGCAAATTGGAAAGTAAACTATAGAGGTTGTTGATCTGCAGATCCAAAACTCAACACATTATGCACTCATTAACTTTTAGAAATGAAAAACTGATAATCAATCCACACAACGTAAATAGGAAATGGAGGAATAGGATCTTCCCTACAATTCCTTCTAAGGGGGCCCTTCCTCATGCAGAAGTGAGTTCCGATCCTACCCTAGAAACTCACAGAACTACTCAAGAAGATAAACGATTCATCTATTGAGTTGTAGCAATTAAAGATTGCTACAACAAAGAGAGATTACAATGAACTCAAGAGCACAACTCACATTAATATATTCTATCTTCACACATTTACAATTATGCTTTTCTCACACAGCTATCACTTCATTCCTCAATCTATTACTCTCCTTTCATTCTCTCTAAATATATATATAGACATATCACTAACTTATTCTATACTAGGAATATGATCAAAAACCACTCAAACAAATTATAGTTGTTTGGTTTCATATTTGTTAAGTGAAGACAACTAATTCCTGTCTTATTTACATGATAGGAACTAATTACAAAACTACTTAACAAAATAACCATATCATTACATATGATGCGTTAGGATAGCTGGAAATTTTTGTCTTATGTTGTCGTGTGAGCTGGATAAGTTCTCTTTGGCTACAGCATTGGAGGTGCATACTTTGCTCTATTGTTACACATCATTCTAGAAGATTCTACGGCATTCCCGAGCTTGCTACGAGTAAGATAAATTACCCAAAGACTTCTTAGGCTTATCCAAACAATGTTGTCACTTGGTTGACTCATTCTCTAGCTTTATATGCTCAGCTCCATATACTTCATGATCCCTCATTGTTTGTTGAATGCCATGATTCTCTCTTATCATTTCCCAGCCAATGACTATGGGCTGTTGTTAAAGCATAGCCGAGTTGCTAGGGGCTAGGGCCTACTACTTCAAAATCTTATGTCATCTTGTATTTTGTCCATAGAGACATCAAACATCAATTTTCAAAAGAGACAAGATTCACCACAATGAAATCAAGTATATTAAATCTTAATGAACATATAAAACTAAATATATGCAAAATCATAAATTTATCTCATATCAACCATCAAGAGGATATCAAAGTCTCAAAATTGTATATTCAAGAGGCTTCATAAATGATTTATATGAGGCCAAAACATGCTAATATGTGGCCTCATCAAAGACACTCCGATGGGACCCATTCGGGGTTCCTTGCATTCTTTCATTTCTAGGTGAAAACGTTGTATGTTTGTTTCTTTTCTAAAAAGTTCTTACATTAAAATTTATCCCCTGGAACCTTCTTCTCTTCTATTGTCTAAAAGTAATCATATTTTGGTGCTTAAAATCATAATTTCTTCCCTTTCATTAGTATCACATTAGTGAAAGAGCATCCCTTCTCCTGTTCATCTATTTGTGGCATCGAATTCTACATTTCGATTTGGGTTTTAAAATCATTGCATTTCATTCTACTTTTTGCATTAGCTCACATTAATTGAGGGAAACCTATATGCTGGAAGTCATTCCCAGCTGATGGTTGACAAATGAATCATAGAAAGAACTTTCTTTCTCTTTCTCTCTCTCTGAGTCATATCCAAACACCACAAAATTGAAAATATACACATTCTTAAACAACATCTTTCCTAGAAGAAGCTGTAGGTGATCACACAATCACGGCACAGTGGGCACCCAACTTGTTGTTTTTGTCGATTCATACTTCAGAGAAAATCCGCCCCCATGCCATAACATACCTAAAACCTCTCCTTGTAGATCTCCTTCTTTGTAGGAAGCCATCCTCACCAAAAAAAACTCTATTCTAAAGTTCATGAGTCAGTCCTTAAATAGCATAAGCTAAACAAACATAATAGAAAAGGCACTCTTAGGATCGTATTTTTCTTAGTGTTTCTACTTGGCTTTCATTTTGAGGTGAGAGGTCATGCTATTCATTTTCCTATTTCTCCTTGCACGCTCCTTATCATAGTTGGTGTATTCCAGCTTCATATGAGTGTGCTTGGACCATATTCTCATCATTCTCAATATTTTGGGTTTGATTCCACATTAATTTTAACTCACAACCACAATTTCTTCATCGTTGTTTCAATTTCATAGTAACTAGTGTCGGTCTAATGACCATTGTTGGTTACCCTCTAACCATCATTGGTTTTACCCAACCGGCATCGGTTCCTGTTCTTTTGGTTAACCTACCCAAAAGGACACCTATTCACCTTCTTTGACTATTCAGAGTCTCTACCACTCTTATCATATTCATTGACCTAGTAAGTCCCATTAACATCTTGCATACTTGGGCAAATTATTGGCCTTTTACCTTATTTTGACCAACTGTCCACTTTCCATAGTGACCGATCACGGTTACCTGTGACCGACATTTACCCTAACCGACATCGATTATACTATGCAAATCTTCTAGCTAAAATTGGTACCTAATCCACCTACTACCGCTTGTTTCTCCTATCTCTACTATATTTCTATGTCATTTACAGAAAATAGTCCAACCCGATCAGTACCTGTTCACATGGTGCTGACCCAAAGCCAAGCAAACACCCTCATATTCCATGCCAGTCGTCAACCACTCCCCCCTAGTCCTTCACCACCTTCTATTTTATCACCCATGGATCCTACCCAACCTATCACTATCGCCACAAGAGACAAGGAGTTCACATGAATCCTTGACCAAAATCATGTCACCTTGCAGTTTTACCTTTCCCACTCATCCACTCAAGATGTCTCGAATCAATTGATATATGACATGCCCGTATCTATCCTCTCGACTCTTGTTCCCACTCCCGTGTCATCCCCATCTCGGTTCCGCACTAACCTCATCTACTTTTCCCCGACTATCATTTCGTAACAAGGCACTATACTCACTATGACCACCACATCTACCACATCCATTACACCCTCCACATCCACTATACCTTCTCCAACCAACGAACACACAACCTCATCCGCCCCTATTATCTCGCATATACCCGGAGCTACATTACCACCCCCATTGTCGGTGACCCCTACCCCTTTTCAAAACGTCATCCTTTCTATTCCACAATCCTTAGCCCCCATTACCACTAGGGTCACCACGACCCTTCCACCTCCATATACATATTATCAAGCAACCTCTTGTTTCATCTCTTATTCACTCTGGGTACGTACCCCTATTTCACTTGCCTTTTACTCAATCTACCTATATGATAGCACCATATATTGAATGCCACCCCGTTATATGCCCAACACCAAACCTCTTACACTACAAGAGTCACCCATCCCTCACAACCTACCAATGACCTAATTAAGTTCATGATGGACAAGATATAGACATTGAAGGCATCGGTTTTTGTCTCCCGCAACACTCTCACCTACGATGAGATTTGTAACGAGCCTATACATCCATCCGTTGCTATCTATGTCCATATCCCATGCATTGGGAAATGCCTAAATTCAACTATTTCAATAAAAAGAAGACTCTGAAACAACATTTGTGGTCTTTCAAACATAGGTGTTATCCGATCGCCCATGATGATGCTTTGCTCTTGAGGACCTTTCCCATGTCTCTGACTAGACCCGTGTTAGATTAGTATAGTGGGTTGCCTAAACACTCTATATTCTCATTTAATCAGTAGCCCTAGCCTTCTTGGATCACTTCTCCATTAGAATTATTAATAATGTTACCATGACTGACCTATACTCTACACGTTAGTATGAAGATGAATCTATCGTAGATTTTGTTGCTTGTTGGCCTACTCCCGATCAATCAACTCACATTCCAACTACCATAAACTGAACTCATCAAACTCTTCACATAGGCTTGTGTTAGGCATATCTCACTAACCCTACATGTTCAAACCTACCAAACCTTCGATGAAGCATTCACCATGGCACAAAAGCTAGAGATCCGGGCTATCAAGAGAAGAAAATCCAATTATGTAATAAAAATCGACATTCAAGTCAAATGATACATCTTCC
Organism: Taxus wallichiana var. yunnanensis; assembly: GCA_018340775.1. Lineage (NCBI taxonomy): Eukaryota > Viridiplantae > Streptophyta > Pinopsida > Cupressales > Taxaceae > Taxus > Taxus wallichiana. The sequence goes on along the minus strand of CM031237.1, from coordinate 997,841,800 downwards.
TCTTCAAAACCAGAACTATTATTCAAAGGCCAAGGGAACCTACAAATGTAGTGGTACTCAAAGCTGGTCTAGCTCATCTATCAAATCAGGCTAGCCCCTCATCTAATCTCTCACCCATTCAGACTTTTCAATTCAAATGAGAACAATGGAAATGCACCCCAATTGGGAGCCTTATTCTTTTTCTTAGAAAAGCTCATTAAAGTTGGGGCCATCACCCTTCCTCTCATGAAACCACACACTAGTTTTGAACCTACTCACCTCACACCCGCATAGTATAAAGAACACAACTTCTGTAGTTATCATCGATTAAAGGGTCATAGTGATGAAATTGCATCACTTTTAAAAACATTGTCCAAGAAATGCTCGAGAAAGGCAAGTTAACCATGGATAATCCTAACACACCTGCCAATCAAAACCTACACATCTTCAAGAAACCCTTTCCTAATCATGCCCTTCTGTTGATCAAACTAGAGAGACCTCAACTCATGATATTCATACCCGTGAGGTCCATGTTATTTTCAGCGATGCACCCGTTGCTTCCCAATTACCTCATATTCCTTCCATCAAGGAAATCCTAGCCCGAATTCCTCCACCTACACTTGAACCCACCTCACCTATTCCTCCACCCATAGAGGAACACCTTTCACCTCCTTCATCACCTATGGAGGAGCCTTCCATTAATATTGATAAAATTTCACCTTTGGCTTCGCCACCTAGAGAGTCATCACTCACAGTACCTCTCCAGCCCATGGAAGATGCTTTTTTATCTCCTACACCCACGAGAAGCACCCATCATCTCCTCTACCCACAGAGGAGCACCTACCATCTTCTACACCCATAGAGGAGCATCCATCATCTCCTTCACCTATCCAAGAACCAGTGGAAATGACTTTACCCCTAGGTGACCATTCTCCATCAGTTACCCAAGATCCTATGAACTTACTTTTGGCTCTCTTACCCACGAAGTGAAGCTCACAAATTCCCCATTTCTAAGACACATTTTATGAGAATTTCCATTAGATCCTCATCAACCTCACCTATAATCGTGCCATTCTCACACTTAGCCAATCACCTAGATTATGTGGATAGAGCCTTACTTTGGGTGTTTCTCCTTCTTCCTATCTTAACGCAAATGTAGATGTCACTTGCTAACACTTCCACTATCTACCCAAAAATATTTCGCCAATCAAACCAGCACAACCACCTCTATCACAACTTTTGTCATGACACCCATCATAGCTCAACACACACCCTTACCCATAACCCAACATACATCTAAATCAAAACCCACACCTACATCATCTTCCTCAACTAAACCTATTACTACCTTAGGGGTCACCCAAACCACCAACATTACTCATCCACCTATGAAAATAGATTTAGCTACATCCTCCAAAAAGTCAAAACCAAACCTGCTCCGCACTCCAAATAGAAGAACCAAGCCCATAGAATCATACCCCAACTACGCAATCACACCTTCATTGCCTTCACCCCTTCCATCTTTCTTAGGACCTCAACCTCCTAGCACATTTAAGAAACATCCACCTATCGAAACCAAAAACACAAAATCCCATTCCTTCCTCGTAAACCTTTAACATACCCAAGCACTGACATGACTTACACTGTACCCTATAGCATCTTTACCACCCATTCCTCTAATACCATTGGTTACTTCTTCACTACCCACTACACTTTAGTCTCTGTCCCTCACACCCCCTGCGTAACCTGCATCATCTACCTTCATAGCACCTCATTATCCCCATGGGTAACACACCGTCTTCCACCATCCACCTTTCCCTCTAGATCTCGTGTGCTCTGTATCACCTTTACCCAATAAGGTGCAACCCAAAGACAAAAATCCGCTACCCTCCCAGTAATAAGGTAGTCAAAAAACCATACACCCTCCTCGCCGGTTCATCTACCATACCCCTACCTAAACAAACATGACCAATGTCTAAGACCACGCCAAGACACCCAAAACCATAGCTCAACCTACTCCCCTCATGCAAAGACTTTCCTCGATAATCAGCCACACCTACATCCAAACCCACTTTCACTTCCCATTGCGACCCACTAGCAAGGTCCTATGCCAAAATCTTAACCAACCTCCTTGAGACTTCTGTCATCACATTACCTCCACTCAAACCTTATCACCCTCTCAAACCCAAGCTAAAAGGGTTTGATGACATTAAAATTTATACCTACCATCGTGTGCCAAGACATGATGTAGAGAACTGTAAGGCTTTGAAAAATGTTCTTATCTAGTTATGCCCTCTTGAAGAAAACTTTGATGATGATGACCTTCTTGATGAGGACCCCATTTCACCAACACCCATTCCCACAACTCTTCCCTCACTACCTACTCAACAACTCGGACCTTTTCCCTACAAAATTCCTAGAACCACCCTCTCTGAGATTTGAAATTAACATGGTTTTCTTAATGACCTCGCCAAACCTCCACTCAAATGTTGATGTGCCCAGCTCATCTCACAAGGCTCCTTCCCGCCATTGGGATTTTTCCATTTGTATCACCATACCTTTCATGGCTCACCTACCTCCCCACCTTAGATCAACATGATCCATGTTGCTACCCATGCTCAGAAGGAAAAAGGTAAGGAAAAGGCAACTAACTCACTAACCAATCCTGTACCCAACATATCATTTGCACCCACACCTAAAATCACTATCCGCAGCCCCACATATCCTATTTCTAATGGGGTCACACATTGCACCATGCTCAAACAACTACACCAATCCCCCCTCAAAATGTCCCTATACGACCTCATCCAAACCTCAGAATCCCATCGTTAAGCTCTCATGGAGGTCCTGCAATCTATTGAGGTTTTACCCAATGACCCTACACCCGTAGCCTCCATTATCACACCCCATCATGTAGCCTCTCTCACCAAATTTCCACCTTTATCCACACCTCAACCTACTCACCAAGTAGCCTCCCTTAGCTTCTTAGAGGAAGAGATCACACCGCACCAAACCGATGACCTAGACCCAGCTCTCTTCATCTCTATCCACATCGATGATATACATGTACGACATGTAATGATCAATGGGGGTGCAAGAATTAATATCATTTCATCCCATGCATTCACTCAAATGCGCATACCGAAAATTGCATGCATAAACATCATGTCATGTTGCATTCATTCAATGATGCTATCACCTCTACACTAGGCACTATCATCCTCCATGTTCGCATGGGCCCCCACACTATTCCAGAGTTATTTTACATCTTGGAGGGGGAATTCCAATATAACCTATTGCTTGGAAGACCCTAGATTTGTGTCATGGGTTGTGTTCCTTCCACTTTGCATCATTGTGTAAAGTTTGAGCATGAAGGACACACCTATACTATTCTATATGATCCTTCACCTTTTAAAACATATAACATGCTTTATCGACCCAATGACGTGCTTATACCCATTAAGGCATCTACCTCCATGACCACTACCACTTCACCTAAACCTCCGCTTACCAAGATACACCACTACCTCGACCGCACATGCCTCCTCCATTCCTACCGCTGCAACCTCCACGGCCAAACCATCAACCTCCCAATGCTTAGCTCTGCCCCCGCATCAATCTCCGACACATCGTCTATTCCAGCTACTCACATACCATCCACCGATCCTTGGAAGGCATTTTTCAACGCCTCACTTTGGGGCGGATCACCTATATAGTGTCAACACATTCCTTACTCCACAAGAGTATGGAAGTCTTCACCAACACCCTTGTTATGATCACCATATAGGAGAGCATATCCTTTATGGTCCTCCCCAACTTCATACCAATCTCACCTATGGGGGACATGATACTACCAATTACACACCCAACCACCGTCACAAACCCTCCCATTTTCCATCAATGACTCCATTCACTCACCAATCACCTTTTTTCCCACACCTTCCTACATCGATGTGCATGGAAGGGTTTTGGTTTTGGATTTTATGAGCAAGTCTGCCATATTGTTTTTCCATGTACTACCCAAAAACATAACGATTGTAGTGGTATTGGCTTTACTGAACCACCTACCAAGAAGGATCACATTGAGCTCATCGAGGACATCAACCCTTCTCCACCTTCTTCACCACCATCACCACCTTCATCGACAGAATTGATGGACCTAGAATCCATTCCTCCTAACTTTTTTTTTCATAAACACCATCTCCTTAGGGCCTCTTACTTATCAATGCAAGGGTGAGGCTCATTCCTCTCTTCCTTTCCTATACCCCCAAAATGATCGATGACGATACACCTTTGATTAACATCGTTCAATGTCAGGATGATGAATCTATAATCACCTACCTTGCTATAGAAGACTCATATATTCATCAGTCATTACCATCTAAGATTTAAACCATGTTAAATGAATCAACTATCAAGATCAAAATTCATACTCAGGATGACCCACACATCCTAAAGATTAGTCAATCTTTAGATGCTTACAATAAGAATCCATCACCTCTTTTCTCAAAAACCATAACCACGCTTTCACTTGGTCTTATATAGACATGCCCGGTATTGACCCCACCATAGTGGTCCACAATATCGTAACCATTCCCGATGCCAAGCCCATCAAACAAAAGCTGAGGAAAATGCACCCTCACATTGCCCTTCTTGTCAAAGAAGAACTTCAATGCCTTCTTTTTGTCTCCTTCATATTACCCATTGATTATCCCCATTGGATTTCTAACATTTTCCCTATCACTAAGGTGACAGGGGACTCCGCATTTACACGGATTTATGTGACCTCAATCTAGCTTTCCTAAAAGATGACTTTCCTCTACCCGGTATTGACCAGCTAGTTAACCTTAGTGTTGGTCACGAGATGCTATCACTCGTGGATGGCTTCTCAGGTTATAACCAAATCTTACTTGCCCTAGAGGATCAACACAAAAATGCATTCATCACCCCTTGTGGGACCTTCTACTTTCGATTCATGCCTTTTGGCCTTAAAAACACTGGTGCCACATATCAATGGGCTATGACTTACATCTTCCATGACATCATGCATTGTATATTGGAATATTACGTTGACAACCACCTTGCCAAATCTAAACACCACTCTGAGCACCTCGCTGTCTTAAAAACCATCTTTGACCACCTTATTAAATATTGCATTCACCTTCAGCCCAAGAAGTGTGTCTTCATGGTTCTCTCAAGAAAGCTCCTAGGATTTATCATCTCCTTATGTGGTATAGAAGTTGACCCTTCTAAAGTCAAGGCCATTCTGGAAATTCCTCCACCCACTAACCTTAGGAAACTTTGTAGCTTGTAAGGTAAGTTGCAGTATATTCGCCATTTCATTTCACAATTGTCTGATCGATGTCAACCATTTCATCATCTACTCAAGAAATATGTCTCCTTTAAATGGGATGATGACTACCACAAAGATTTTTAGGCCTTAAAATAATACCTTATTCAACCACCCGTACTCATTCCACCTAAAGATGATCAACCTTTCTACATATACATCTCAGCTACCGATCACTCTTTGGGGCCATGCTCACTCATCATGATGAACAACACAGGGAGAAGGTGGTTTATTACATAAGCCATACTATTTTAGACTATGAAACCCAATACACCCATCCCAAAAACTTTACTTAGCCTTAGTTTTTGTCACCACAAAACTCTGCCATTACCTACTCAACAACAAAACCCATGTTGTGATTGACACTAACCCCTTACACTTCATGTATCCCAAACCTTATCAAAACCAAATGTGCCACACATTGGCTTATGATTTTGGATGACCTCAAACTCAAATTCATCCATCAAAATCCATCAAAGGCCAAGATATCATTGACCAATTGGGTGACACACCTATTTCGGGATCAACCCTCTAATTTTGACTTTCTATGGACTCAATTATTACCCTTTTCCTGGTGAACCTCGCTTGCCAAATGACACTCTTCTTTGATGGTTCCAAGTGTCAAAATGGGGGTGGGGAGGAGTTAACCTCATTCCCCTTGATAGTGAACCCATTCCTTTGTCTTTCATACTTGATTTTGATTGTACCAACAATATTGTCAAATACGAAGTGCTCGTATTAGGTCTTCAAGCTACCTACACCTAGATGTCAAATCAATCAACATCTTTGGTGATTCTCAATTGGTCATAAACCAGGTCAATGGTATATACCAATATACCAATGTCATAATGAGATACTTCAAAATTATAAACATCATGTAGACATAATTTTGACCACCTTTGACCATTACGCTCTTCAAACCTTGTCCCCGTTTAACCAACAAATTTGCAAGATACCATGGCCTGCTTGGCTTCTCAAATACCCGCTTCACCTACCGATTCTAAAATCTTTGTCACCATACAACAACTCCAATCACCCTCTTATTTACCTCATGACATTTACTCCATCATAACCGTCACCCTGGACTCGAGTGACCTTTGGTATAATCAATACTCCATTTATCTTTCTCTCTCAATCTTACCTCCTGATCTCACCCGTAATGGACAACGTGCCTTCCTTAAAAATGTCTCTTGTTACGTCATCATGGGGGGCATCCTCTATAAGCATGGCTTTGGTGGTATTCTCTTACGATGCCTCACGAGTTCTGAAATTTCTTGTACCATTAAGGAAGTTCATGATGGCATATGTGGAGGTCACTTCAGTGGCCTTGTTGTTGCTAAGCATATTCTTCACCTAGGCTATTACTGGCCGACCCTTAACCATGATTGTTACAACTACGCCAAGTGTTGTGTAAAATTCCAACAACATGCCAACCTTCATCATACACCCAAATCATGCCTTACAGTCACTGTGACCTTTGGCCCTTTTCTCAATGGGGTTTGGATCTTGTTGGAGAGATCAATCCCCATTCTTCCCAATGCCATCAATGGATCATCACCACTACCGAATACTACACAAAATGGGTTGAAGCCATACCACTCATCTCCATGAAAGTTGAGAAAATATGTGAGTTCATCAATCATCACATCATTTGTTGCTTTAGTGTTCCTCATCGCCTCATCACTGATAATGGAAAATAATTCAAAAATAAGACCTTGCAAAAACTTTGTGACACCTTCGACATTCAGCTAAGTTTATCGTCACCTTATTACCCACAAACCAATGGCCAGAAAAATCCACTAACAAAACCTTGAACAAAATTCTCATGAAAGTGGTTAACGATCTTTGGGAAGGATTGACATACACAAATTCCTTTTTCCCGTGGGCATACCACACTAGTATTCACACCTCCACCGCCTGCTACACCTTTTCTCTGGTCTACGGTACAGAGGTTGTTCTTCCTCTCAATTCTAGATCCCCTCACTTAGAATTTTTCTTCATGACATGATCAATGATGATGAATTTTTCAGGACCTTTATCACAACTTGAGTTATTAGATGAACACCATCTTAATGCTCTTGATCATCTTCAAGTTTACCAAAACATATCAAATGTGCCTATGATAAACATGTCCATGAACCAACCTTTCACATTGGTGATCTTATCCTCAAAGAAAATCAACATGTAACTAAAGTAGAAAAAAAGTAAACGGGAAAATTTTCTCCTAATTAGCTTGGACCATACATCATGACCCATACTTACGGATCATGTGCTTATCATTTATCTTCACCAAGGGTAAACCCAACCTAAGCCCCTTAACGCATTGCATCTTTGATTGTTCTACTTTGTTTAATTTTATTCCTACCTCACCTTTTTCCTCTTACCATGCTCATGTCTTGAGCACTATCCACTTCTTACACCTCACCAATGATTAAATAAGAGTCATGTGCATACCCATCACTTTTTATCTTTCTTAAATATGTCTACCATGGCACTACACATAGCATTATTCTCATGGATACTTTTCATCTATTTTTAGATGAGATCCCATGGTCATTGCACCCTACTTTCTGAACAAGAATATTATTCTTCACCTTAGTCAAGTCCATGCCTTAAAGGTCTTCACATGGAATCCAATTCCTTGAGTAAAACTTCCAATAAAAATATGATTCCTTCAAAAGGAAATCCTCCTCTATGCAATCACTGCTATATAAATAAACTGCTCTCCTCAAAGGATAGCTATATAAAGCTCTTTCAAAAAAGTGAGAGAATCAAGCTTCCCACATCGATCAACATCACGACAACCTCAAGGAGTTAATTTCCTCATCCCATATAGACTTCCTGCATTGATCATTCTATCTCAAATATCAGTCAACATAGAAAACCTTATAGTCATGGACTTTCCCATTGTGACTTTGGATCTCTTGCCCAAAGAGCATGCTACCTCATTCCATATATAAATTAACTACGTTTTGCCCCTCTCACCATTCACAATCCCATTTCCTACCGCCTCAAGGGACCTCTTGAAACCATGACATTTGGTGATCATGTGACTACTTTCACCCTTAGAACAATCAACCATGAAATGTCTTTTAGGGTCTTACATCCATCACCTCCTCCAAGGTATGACCATTCGGTATGATCCTAACCAATTAGGCAAACTTTATTTCCCATTCTTATCTTTTAGACTTCTTTATTATGTATTGATTACCTTATAAAGGACTTGGTCCTTGATGCTTACCTTTAGGGTAATCTTCTTCTTCTACGACAATCGAAATCACCTATACCAATTTTCAAACAACTCACCCATACCTAAGAAACCTAAACTCAAATCATGCCTATAACCTAACTTAATCCATGCCTACAACCCGACTCAACCATGCCTATGACCTGAATCCACCATGCCTAACACCACCGACTTGACTCAACAATTCCTATGACCTAACTCAACCTTTCATAACACCAACTCGACTCAACCATGCCTATGACCTGACTCCATCATGCCTAACACCAACCTAACTCAATCCATGCCTAACACACCTACCATAAGTCCATCTATGAATAATAATAAAATGTTATCAACAAAAACACATAATGCCCATAATCATCATCATCTATATAAATACAATATCCATATACATAATCAAAATGTCTTTAAGACGCAGTTGGTATATGCTCAAAAATACAAAACTCTCATACAACCTTGCCATCTTCAGCACGCAATCTGTATATATCAAAAATCAAAACTACATCAAAATTGAGGGCGATATATCAAAAATTCTTGTAGCACACATCCTCCATATTTGTCTCACCTATCCCCTCTACCTCCTCGGCCCCTATCTGGTGACCTGCTAACATCTCCCCACCCATCATAGGTGGTGGCTAGGTCTCTTGGTACATCAACTAGAACTGGCCTCTCGTGAACTGGTGGCCTCACCCTGACCATGTCTTGGGGCTCGATGGCCCCCTATGCTCTCCACGTTATGGGTGCATGATCTGGTCCTCTCGCTAGAGGACCTTTATACCATATACTCGGCATACGATAGAAAATATATCCCTACCACCGTCGGCCTAGTCCTCGATAGCACTTGGCCTCCTCTCTCACCTCCCACAACCTAGATACGGCACCTTCTCCTGATGGCCCCATCGGCCTCGACCATGTACTGTCCCACCCCTACCGTGAACCGGAACCCTATCTCGGTGCTGTGGTGTTCCCATCACCTCTACTTGTGCCTATATCTGGCCCGTAAGTCCCCAATCTCGTGCTCAGTGTCATGGCTAACTAGCCTTGTAACCTCTGTCACATGTGCTCGTAGGGCGACCACCTAACCCTCATCATCATCTCCATCCCCACCCTAGGCCATCTGGGCCTAAATAATGGCCACCTGTACATGTAACTCAGCCACCTCCACCTCTGAACTAGCTAACTATCCCTACACCATACCCAACTAGGTAATTAGGGTCGCCACCTGCCCCTGTAGGGCGTCTCTCTACACCGTGATCATGGCTAAATCTGGCTGCCTTAGCCTGGGTGGTACTGCTCATAAATGAGTAGCCCACCACTTTCTATATCGGTTTATCACTCTGGCATCATCGATCCACCGGTCTACCACCTATTCCTCCTGCTCTGTGGGAACTGTTGGCTATGATAGAGCCAATGGCCTCTCCACATCATCTCTCATGTACTACGCAGGAAGGGTGGAGGTATGTCATGTAGCAGCCCAAACTGCCGTCTAACCCTGTCAACTGGGATCATCTCATTCTCCTCAAAGACACAGTGCCCCTCTATCCATCTCGGTGCTTGAAGGCCATCCAGTCATCATGCATCTTCCCGTATGACGGATAGCCCACATATGGTCTCCAAATGATGTCCACCCCAAATTAGCCCTCCAATAGCTGCCTATAGTATGCTACATCATGTGTAGCCCTATCTCGCTTTCCGCTCTCCAATCATGGGTACCCATCACTTGTACCCCACCTACACTAATCTCAATGGGAATGCATCTACTCAGGGCATACCCACTGGGAGCACAAAAACTATATGCTCATAGGCCCAACAATGTGTAGTAAAAATGTGCAACATAAGTTGAACCTACGCAGATGCCCATATGCCCACAACTCTCTATATAACTACACTAGGAATGTTGGCACCTAGGTAAAGCAGGTCTGATCCATCACCATGTCATGTAACACCCCCATCAAGGGAGCAGGGAAACCTCCCACCCTCTGCATCTAGCAGTGTGAAGCAGCACACTACCTCCATCAGTAGCACTACTAGCCTCGTCTCCTTTGGATGGGCTAGGTACATCCCTCCGTAACTCAAGTTGGCACTATGGAAAGTTATATCTGCCAGCCCCTCCCTAAACACTATCAACATCAACTCATTTGAGGCATCGGAGGAGATCAAGTACACCTACGTCCCCAGTATTGGTAACCACAGGATCCTAAACACGTCCTCCAGGTGACTGTCATCTCACCCGTTGGTAGGTGGAACATGTTGGTCATTGAATCCCATCTATCAATGAGATTGACTATTAGACTCAGTTGCCGCACTACATGCCGATAGTTTCGGACCCTAATCAAGCACACCTCCTCCATGTAATACCACTCCTCAACTTTTGTTGCACCTCGCATTCTCAAGAGTAGGGGTGGCACCCTATCTCTCATCCACATCTGATCTCTCCCTTACATCCAATACAAACATCAAATTAATCTACCTTCATCATACCCATACTTTCCCAAGACACCTCACCTATACTCACTATCTCACCTCTTTCTGTCTTCCCAACCTACCTACTATCACATTTCTATCTCCCCCACCCTCACCCACTAACATTTCCCCATACCCATTTTTACCCCCCGCCTACACTAGGTTTTTCACCAACACACCTATTCTACCCTTCCCTATCTCACCCACTTGACCTAGGGCCCTTTTGACCCATTTTTCTCCAAAACCCGACTAGTGCCGGTTATCTCTAACCAACCCTAGTCACCCCTAAACTAGCATCGGTCACCTATTCTGTGACCAATACCGGTTTGACACTACGACACTTGATCCACTATCGTGGCAAAACCGTGACCCCAAAACCCTACCCTCTCAAAAACTACCTCTCCTAAGCCTTCTACCTACCCATTCTCACACATACTTCATCTTAAACATATCCCACCCCTATTCACCCACTTACCTCTTTCCCCACTCCTATTCTACCCAGTTCATCCTCCCACATTTCAAATTTCATTTCCCTCCCCCAAAAAAAAAAAACACCCAATTTTTCACCACCCGACCTCTCACCTAATCTATCTTACAAAACATAGAAAAGGTTTGATGCTTACCTCATCATGTTGTCGTCGCCATGGTGGCATGTCTGGCCACTGCACCAGTGTCCTGCTCAATCCCTCTCTGACCTCTGCCATCCCCAATCTATCACCTCACGTCCAACCAATAAAATCCAACAATCTAATCTCGTGGACCCACCTCTCAATAACCAATCACCCATCGTTCAACTCGCCAACTCAACTTTCCGCTCCGTCTAGACAATTTCTAACTTTCTCTCTCTCTCTCTCTCTCTCTCTCTCGTCATTTTCCTCTATTTCACACAGACAAATGATTCAGAAAAACCTATATTTTTCCTTTTTTATAACATCCCCGACCTAGCTGATTATGGTTTTAACTTTACTAGCATCGATCATGTTCCCTACCTTACCATGGTCAGTTACCTATACCGGCATTAGTTGCCCTCTCTTCCACATTTCCCACACTTTCACCTTATTACCCTACCCGTCATTCCTTTTTCCTCACCCAACACTTACCCCCGACCATTCACCTCACCCTCCCGATCTCATCATTTACTACCTAACCTCGTCCTCATTTTTGGACTCATTATTTTACCCATACCTCGGCCCTACCCGCGTGACCTATATTCTTAGACCTAGACCATCACTAGTGACCTTTGACCCCATGTTTTTCTATACCTTGCAAAATTGTTACCTACGTTGTTGACTTAATGACCTTACCTTGCCTCTTGTCGTGACCGTTTATCTTGACCTAACCTTTGGTGTACCAAAAGATACCTAAATGTTCCCGACTTTGACCTACTTTGTGTTTCCTAACCATATCCTATACCTTGGATACCGGAATCACTTCAACCTTATTTGGATAACCTATCAACCTTAGACAATGTAGGGTTTTCCTGCTCTTCAACCTGGTATCGTGCTGTACTTTATACATGTGTGTGTGTGTTTGACTATTACGACTTTTGACCCTGACCCATTACCTAGATTACCCGAGTGGACCTTTTTCCTTTTTCCCCCATTCCCCAACCTCCTCTTCATCACATTCACCTTTTAATCAAACCATTCACCACTTCTGTCTTCTTCCTCGTCAATTCCTAGTTTAAGGGGAATCACCTTCACCCACACATGGGGCACCTGCATCTTATTTTTGTCAAAGATCACTTACCAATACAAGCTATGCAACAAAAAAAGGGGTAAACGTAGACACTAAAATTAGGTCACACTCCCCTAGGTCCCTCATTAAATAAATATCTTGAACACATCAACCTAACCATGGCCCCTTTCATCCCACACTAATATTAATTTAATCAAATTAATTCATTATCCTCACAATATTTATTATTAAAATATCCTAATTGGGATAATGCCCACATATCCACCTCACCTAAACACCTCATCCAGCCACCTCACCCTAAGACCTATTATTAGTAAGTTGCCATAACTAACTAAGACCTACCCAAACCCTAAAAATCAATGCCTACATTCCCTCTAACCACATTCCCACCCATTAGAAGGAAACTTACATGCTAATCCATGGAGGAAACGAAACGAGATCCCAAAAATGAAGGGGATCTACCTAGTTTAGTAAACCTATGAAATCCCACCCTAACCGATGCCGGTTACCCTTAACTGCTGCCGGTTAAGCCGGAACTGCCATCGGTTACCATTTAACACCCAAAACAACCTTATTTTTTTTTTGGCACATTTCGAGAGATAATCACATCTTTTGAGAACAAGTGACGAAACCAAAGCTGCATGTAAGCAAAACCAGCATTAGTATACACATCAGAGCATCCATAGCCCATAATCAAGCAATCACACAGCCATATACCTTCACGGGAGCATCCGGGAAGCACCAACACTACATCAAGTTCATTCCATTTGATCACCCACCATTTCCAACCAGGCATCAAGCCCATACAAACAATAAATTTTTTAACCAACACTCCTCTATTCATCATTTGGTAGATCCTTTTACATATTTCATTTATCTTTTGCTCTCATTTCCATTCCCCATCATCTACCTCCATGTAAACTTTACCATCTTTTTATCCATACCCTTACACTACCTATACCTAGACCTTAATCATTCCCGTGCATACCTTAGATCCGTACAAATCTTTCCATTGCCATCCCATCTTCATCTAATCTCGGATCTATCACCCACTCAAGTTTTACTTGAGTTTCCTATACCTCGACCATACCGATGCTAAGGTTACCCACAACCAACCATCATCGGTTAGCCTAAACCGAATACTGGTCATACCATACCAAATCGACGCTTCGGTCTCGTGTGTCTTTACCGAAACTAAGAACAGGCTCCTAAACTTCCACCAAATACCCAAAACCACCTAGAATCTCACCTTGATCAAAGATCGATTCTTGGCAAAGTGACCTTGAACTTCGATTTAATCATATTTTAGGCCGTTGTGAATGAATTTTCTTATTGTAGATGAATGAGATACCTAAATCATTTTAACTACAATAGGATTTCCTTTATTTCCCAAATTAATTTTCTTTAAATAGTGGATTGACAGTCATCTAGGAAGTATCACACTTCACAGATCTAGCACATGCTAGGCAGTCCACTGCATATATTGTTTAACTTTTATTTGGTGGTCTTGTGTTCCATTTCAGGTAGTTCCTCCAAGAAAAAAGGAAGATCTCAAGATCAGCTGTGGATTCAGAAGTTATACACGCACAACAACCTATTAACCAGCATTTCCATAGGTATTCCTCCTAGCCCTTTACCCTTATTTGTTTTTTCAACATTCGAAGAAATGCTCTAGAATCAGGTGAAACAATGGGTGATAGGATAGAAGGTGGTGAAGGATTAGGTGGGAATGGTTAACGACTAATGTGGAATATGAGGGAATTATTCTGGATGTAAGTCAACACCATGTGAACAAGTGCTGACCTGGTAAGATTGTATTCTGTAGATGACATAGAAAATAGTAAAAACAGAGAATAATGGGGTCTAGGAGGTGAATCTGGTCAATGTCTAGATTTTGAAAAATTAAACACAGGCAATCGATGATGGTCAAATTGACCGCGATGGCAGCTTCTAGGAAAACCAATGATGGTCAGGATGATCGGTGATAGTTAGGACAACACTCGATGATGGTTTCTGAAACCGATACTAGTCACTGTGGAAGAAACCAATCTCAAAAAAATGAAGTGGGAATGTTGGATTTGTACTGGTGAAACTGTGTATGACAGAAAATATCAATAAGGGAGAAATATGATGATGCCCTAAGGGCTGGAAACAGAACAGAAGTAGTAATGAAAGTTGTTCTAGGTAAAAATGAGAAAGCCGTGCTGAAACTAGTTAGGATTTAACCGATGATGGTCGATGTGATCCAGTGATGATTCTTTGAACCGACGTCGGTGGACTATGAAATCGAAAGAAATAAATAAAATTGGTTTTTAAATCAAATTAAGTGGAGTATCAAACCAAAAATCCCGAGAATGAGAATATGATGCCCTATCACACTCGAGAAAAATTTAGAATACTCTAACTATGATCGTGGAGTGTGCAAGAAAGAAGAAAATGGGGATTCGTAGTCTCACACCTCATTGCCATAAAACAAAGATCAAGATATCTTGCAAACCGGTCCATGGAATTACAAACCATCTCGTTGTTGAGTTTTTCTCTCTTCAAGGCCATTAAAGATCATATTCAAACCTCCAATTTGTAGCAAGGAATTCTCACATCGAATAAATTTCACTTCCGGCTCCACGAAGAATAAAGTTCAATTTCCTATCAAACTGGTCATCGGATGGAAGTAAAATTTTGCGTGAAGCACCAGAAGAAAAAACCTATCACAATGGAATTTATTTATTTGTGAAAGGAGAAAAAAACTAGACCTACAAATTTCAAGCTCCATTAATGGCTTCCATGACATGGTAGTTGAAAAAATCAGCGAGTTACCTCTCCACTTCTCGTGGTTTCAAAGTGGTAAATAGCACAAAATTTGAAGGAATGATTGTTGAAAAATTTAGTTTCATATGAGCTAGTTTTTATGCCATGAAGCCCCTATTTTTTAGGGATATGGAGGATTTATTTTTCATCGAGTTCTTCCTTATCATATGAAGACAATTTGCAAAAGGGCAAACGAGGTACCTCTTTAACTCTCAAGGTTGCAATGGGCGAAATCACGTGAAAATTGAGGGGATGATCATTGAAAAATATAGTTTCATGTGAATTATTTTTTATGCCATGAATCCCTATATTTTAATGATATGGAGAACTGTGTGTTTTTTCGAGTATTCTTCTCACACCATGAAAATATCATTTTTCCACTTGTTCGGATGAAGGATTTCTTGTTAGTGCAAATCAAGTAGTACCCACTCGATGTTGATTAGATTTCTAGTTTGACATTTTGGACATCCAAAGTGTGATTGCACAACATTGAATCTCTTCCCCAAGTGTGGGAATTGTAAAAATGGGAAAAAAATCTCCAGGTTATAGGCTAGTTCCTCAACTCCTCTGATCAGGTGTATTACTTGTAAGTTGCAAAGGTTTTAAGCTCAAAATCCTACTCTAAATTCCAAGGGGACAGAGATAGAGATTGCAAAAACAACTGAAACTAATGCTAATAAGGTGATGCACCAAAGGAGTGGTGAGCATTTTTTAATTTTGTAGATTGACACAGATTACAGAAATGCAACAAAACATCATACACAGACTGATAAAATGTAATGAAAGATCATGGGAAAATCAAACAACACAAGAGGAGGACTGAAACTCATTCACAGAGCTTGCATTGTCAATTTTTATATCAAAATATAGGCATTACATCAACAGAAAGGTAGAAAATGTGTTGCAGCCTTGAAAGAGGTCTGGTATTCCACAAAATCACTTTTTTGGGTGGAAGAGGGAGCCTGCAATACATAAAAAATGTCCAACCCTTCAAAATGAGCCAAATCTAGCTTTTACAATGCAAAAATGAGCCTAGGAGAGAGAAACGTGGGAAAATGTGAGAGGAGCTTCAACCACCGACCAAAAATGCCATAAAACAGCATGGGCATCCTTAAAGGTCCATTCCCTAACATTTTTCACCATGCTGGGAGAGAATGCGAGCCATTCTTCATTAAAAATGGTGGTTGAAACGTCATTTCTATTGATTTCCACGTGTAAGAGGAGTTTTCCAATTTTATCTCTCTAAAATCCATCAAAATACAAAAATGAGCCTAGAATCATGTAGATAATTTCACTAGCTTTCTGTTTATATAAAGAACGTGAAAAACTGAGCTCTGGATCGAAAGTTATGCTCATTTGAAGATTTAGGGCAAAATAGGGCCAAAACAAGATGGCGGGCCGAAAATTTGAAAATTTCCCACTTTTTGCATTTGGGAAAATTTTCCCAAAAATCTTCATGCTCCACTGCTCTTGGTGCCACGTGGCATGATTCCATTGGTTGTGGGCTCTTCCTGCTTCATTTTCCATCGTTTTGGCCTTTGGAAAATTTTCCAAAAAAATCTCCACCAGCTGGATGACCCGAGGACACGTGGCACGATGTGATTTGCTGCGGGATTTTTTCTCTATCTGCTCTGTCACTTTTGACCATCTTTTCTGACTTGGACATGTGGCAAAACCCCATTGACACGGGCTTTCCTTGCCATTTTTCCCTGCGGGCTTGTCTTGCATTTTTGCCACCACTAGACACGTGGCACGATCCCATTGGCTTGTGTTTTGGGGCGAGCTTTTCCTTTGAAATTTTTCTTTGATTTTGCTTTGGGAAAATCTTCCAATTTTTTCCCCGTGCTCTCTTTGGTTGAAGACACGTGGTGGGTTTCCATTCGTTGTGGGCCATGGGGGTGAAAACTTCTCTTTGCGCTATCCTTTGGGAAAATTTCCCAATTTCTCCTAGCGGCCAAAGCTCGATGCCCTCTCGAACACATGGCGCGATCCCATTGGCCCACGGGCTTGGGGCAAAATTTCTCCTTTCCTCTCGCCAAAACACTTTGCCAAATTTTCAATCTTTCCTCTACCCTCCACCACTCCTTTGGCCTAAGGACACGTGGCACAATGTGATTGGATGTGGGCCTTTCCTAGAGATTTTTCCATGGCACCAACACTTAGGAAATTTTCCTAATTTCTTCCCCTTGGACACGTGGTGATCTCCCATTGGACGGCGGGCCATCGAGCCAAAAATTCCTTCTTAAACCTTGCCAAACACTTGGTAAAAATTCCAAGTTTACCTCCGCCGTCCGCCACTTCTGAGGACACATGGCATCATCTTACTAGCCCGGGCTTGTCCAGGGAAAATTTCCCACAAAACCTCCGCCGAGCCATAACTTCAAAAATACATGGAGTTAGGAGGAAAACTTTACCTTTATGGAAATATGAGAAAAAAATCTATCTAATGGTGCCATTTCCAGAAGGTTTTGAGTGCCTGAAAACCAAAAATTATGACTGAGGCACAAGAGAGGAAAGAATGAAGGGAGTTAGCCACAAAATGAGCAAGGGGCTCATTTTGGATAACAATTTTGGTGACTCAGAGGGGTCATCTACCTACTGGATGAAGTTACCAGTTGCTTAAAACAATCCATTGGGCATGGAGTCATTAAATTCTCTTCTTGGTACCCCAACTGATTAGAACAACTGCAAGGAGGAAGATGGAAGGTAGAACACCATCTGATTGGAGCAAGGCCTGCAAAACACATTTCCTAGAACAGCAAGCTTGTGCCAAAGCACTTAGGGAAAGCAAAGCTAATCTACAACAAAATAATGTGCATAAGCACTTGGAGGAATGAAAACCTAAGCTAATATGTACAAGGTGGAGAGTTTCTTTCAGTAGCAATGCTTTAGATGGATTCCATTAACTGGAATCTGCAACTCTTCACCATCCAATGTAGACAATTGGAAGGCATTGTTGTCCTTACACTTTGTGACCATGTATGGGCCAATCCAAATAGCATCAAATTTTGAATGCCTTCCTAGTTTTACTCTATCTGCATCCCATTTTAACACTAGATCTCCAATTTGGAATGATCTATCCTTGGCCTTTCTATCAAAGGTCTTCTTGATCAAAGCATGATCCTTCTCCATTGCTTGGGACACCTGATTTCTGATTTCTTGAGTTCCATCAATTCTGCATATCTAACCTCCATGGGTCCAAACTCCAACAACTCCAACTGTTTCATGAGTTCCAATGTTGGCAACTCAAGTGACATGGGAAAAATTTCCTCTCTTCCATAAACAAGCTTGAATGGAGAGTTACCTGTAGATCTCTTGGGAGTTATCCTATCAGCCCATAAGGCTGATTTCAACTTAGTATGCCAAGACCTCTGATTTTCATCAAGAGTCCTCCTAATGATCCTTAACAAGTTCTTGTTTGTAGATTCAGCTTGGCCATTACCCTGAGGGTAATAATTTGATGAAGTACTTAGGTAGATCCCATTTTTGACAGCCCATTCAGTTACCTTGGACCCAATGAATGCCAATGCATTATTTGATATTATTGTAGTAGGTATGCCAAATCTAGTTGTTATTCCCTCATAGAAGTCTAGGATGCTAGATTCATTTGCTTCCTTGAGTGCTACTGCTTCAGTCCACTTGGTGAAGTAATATGTTGCTGTTAGAATCCATTTATGCCCTTGGCTTGAATTTGGTTTAATGAATCCAATGAAGTCCAAACCCCATTGCATGAATGGCTGGTCAACTGAAATTGGATGTAATGGAAGGGCAGCTAGCCTCTCCTTACCCGTGAAGAATGCACAATTCTTGCACCTCTTGATCCACGCATTACAATCACTCGAAAATATTGGACCAATAATAGCTAGCCCTTATGATCTTCGTAGAGTCACTCTCGGTGAAAAATGACCACTAGCTGATCCACCATGGAACTCTTCCAACACCTTGTGAATCTGATTTGTACCAATGCATCTCAGCAGGACTCCATTCACATCCCTTTTGAATAAAACACCATCAATAAGGGCATATGGGATAGCCTGCAATCTGAAGTGTCTTATTTTGGTCTTGTTCATCTCTGGAGGGCACAGGACTTGTGATTAGGAAGTGCATTATGTCTTGGGTCCAGCAAGGAGTGAGGACACCATCATTTTCCTTTTGAGTGCTTCCTTGCTCATGGCTGTCTTACAATGCCAAAACAACCTCCTTCTCATTGCATGCTTCCTTGTGTTTGTTCAAGACCATCTTCTCGACACAATCCTTTTCCTCTAACCAACTTGGTTACTTTGATCTCAATGTCATAATCCATGACACGAGTAATCTAACCTACTCTTTTTCATTCAGTCTTTGTTGAGGAGGAAGTCTTTAACTCCCACATGAGAAACCAACAATTAAACCTTGTTGTTTGAAACTAGATGCTTGAATTTTTCAAGCTCTTGATTACTACAAGAACATGCTACTCAATGAAGGAATATCTCACCTCATAGTCCTCCAAGATTTGGCTAAAGAAAGAAATTGGCTGCTCATCGTTGTCTTTGTTCTTGTACCAAAATTGTACAAATAGTATCATCACCCCAAATGCATAGAGGATGAAATCCTTGGAGAAATCCAGGTTAATGAGAGTTGGGGCTTGAGAGATGGCTTCTTTGATTGCTTCAAAACTTTCCTTTCCTTCTGCTATCCATTTGAAAGCTATGCTTTTCTTTAACATCTTGGTGATAGGCTTGACTAGGGCTGCAAAATTTGGGACAAACCTCCGAACAAAATTTATTCTCCCCAAGAAACTTTGAAGGGTCTTCTTGTGGCTTGGCAATGGTAGTGCTCTTATGGCTTCAACTCTTTCTAGATCAATTACTAATCCTTCTTTAGAGACAATGTGGCCAAGGAGCTTTCCTTCATGGGCTAGAAAAATACACTTTTTAGGATTCAAGGATACTCCAAATCTTCTGCACCTTTGGAACACTTGCCTCAAATGAAAGAGATGGTCTCGCTACATTTTTGAAAAAATCGTGATATCATCAAGATATATCAGCACCATGTTGTTAATCAAACCCTTGAACGCCACGTTCATTTCCCTTTGGAAAGTAGCTCCAGTGTTGGATAGCCCAAATGGCATTTTCCCGTATGCATAAGTTCCCCATTTGGTTGTGAAGCTATCTTGAACCGATCCTCTTCTTTCACCATAATCTGATTATACCCTGAATAGCCATCAAGTAATGAAAACCTCTCGAGCCAAAGCAACAACTTGTAAAATATGCTCCATAGAAGGAAGTGGATAATGATCCTTGAGAGATGCTCTATTCAAATCTCTAAAGTCAACACACAATCTGATTTCTCCACTCTTCTTCCTAATCGAACCAAGTTGGCTACCCAACTAGAATGCTTGATAGGGAATATGATGCTTGACTCTATCAACTTATTCAATTATTTTCTCATGAGAGGCTCCATGTGTGGATTGATCGCCTTTGTTTCGCTTGACGGGTTTAGTACTTGATCCAATTCAATGGTGTGTTGAGCTAACTCGATTGAAACCTTTCAAATCTTCATAGCTCTAAGCAAACACATCGGGAATTCTTGACAAAGTTATATGAACTCATACCTTTCTCACTCAGCTTGTCACTTTACCAACTTGGAGTGATTTGCCTTCTTCCACCAAGATGGACACTGAATCTTCTTCCTTGACTTGGATGTTTTCTTTCTCCTTCCTAAACTAATCATTAGGATTGAAAATGGACTCCAAAGTGATAAGTCCTTTGGTAGTTTGTTGGTTCTCACCGTACCACTTGGTCACCATACTGTTGTTCCAAATTTTCCTGATTTTTAGTTGAGAACTCATCCTCTTCTTGCAAGAAATGCATGATTTGTTGATCATTTTCAAACACTTGCCAGCTTACATTGTTGTCTCAGCACTCAAGGCCTTAAAATCACATGGATGTTTGGTTATACCTTGTTTTTTTGGATGCTTTTAACAACATCAAAGGCTGCTCCAACTACTGCAAGCCCACAAAGAGCTTGGTTCTCTTTTCTAGGAATGGATTTGATGCCAAAGCCCTCAAAATCTTCAATGAGGTCCCACACCATTTTTTTAGCACTTGAGCAGATCATTCTTGACAGCATGCTGCCCCTTAACTTGGTTGACAATCAACTCACTGTCACCAAAGACTTGCAAGTTCTTTATTCCTCTCTTGATTAACCAATGCAATCCTTGTATCAAAGCTTCATATTTAGCAATGTTATTAGAGCATGCAAACTGAAATCTAAAAGATAAATAATACTTAACTCCTTGAGGTGAAACAAGTGTAGCTCCCCCTCCTACACCTTGTCTACTCCTTGATCCATCAAAAAACAACTGCCATACCTCCTTGTCATCCTTGTGGTTTGGATTGGTGATGCTAGGAATAGGCTGATTTTCTTCATGCATGCAATAGACTCCTAGCTCAAATTCTTCTATTTCTTGATAAGGATAAAAAGCATGCACCTTGTTTTCCCATTCATCAAGAGTCAAATCTGGGATGCTTCCAACCTTGGTGTCAGCTTCATCAGTGCTTGGATAATCTTCTTGATCAAACGTTGAACAATTGGTATTGATTTGGCTTGGAGTGTGAGGCTCAATGTGAAAGTTTGCAATAGGTTCAGATCTGATTGTGGCCTTGGTTCCATATCTTGTTCTAAACAACATGTGTGACCAATCAGTAGATAAGTACCCTCCAATCTTGGCTGTGAAATCCCTTGACAGACATAGGGCAAAGAGTGGTGGAAGGTCTATTACCGAGACATCTTACAAAACAACAACGTTGGGGCATGCATGTAAAGTAAGACTCAAATTTTTTATCACTCCTACTGTCATTATTGCTATCCCATCCAACTGCACTACCCCTTTGGATATGACTTCATATTGAATCCCCAACCGATCAGCTATTTGCTTGGGCATTACTTGAGATACTTGCTCCGAATAAATCATGCAGCTTGTGTACTAGATGGTTTCCAATGATCAATGAAAACATATAATGGAGGGGACTTCAACATTTTACCCTTCTGTCCTCCATGATTCCTCTCAGCCGGACAAAGCATTTGTGAGTACCTTCTCTTGCATTTGGAACTACTGATTTGAAGTTGACTAGTCTTTCATGGCAGCTTGTAGCAAATCTTTTGGCGCCTGGATGGATAATGATTCCCACATTGATATGTTTACATTTGTCTTCTTCATCTGATCAATGATGTTGAATGGAGATGAAGCATCTCTCTACTATCCCTTGGCCTGCACATTCATTCCTTGCACATGGGCAGCAACAACCGCATCCGAGTTGTCCCGAGAGTTGTTTTAGGTAGTCCTTGCATGTTTGGAACTGCATTTTGTTTGCCAATAATTTGTGGAGTGGTTGAAGGTTGTGGATTACTTGGAGCCAATGGCTATTCTTCACCAAAATTTCTCCTTTGTGACCTTTTGTTGGCTGCAACACTTTGGGAGATTATTTGATTCATGCCACAAAAGTCTTCTGCCTACCAGTTTACAAGTGTGGTATCATTTGGGGCTGATTGTTGCTGGAATGTTTCTTGTTGTTGGTTATTTCCTTAACTCCCTTCACCCTCCACACCAGTAGTTGTCACCATTAATGCTTGATTTAAGGCACCATTGAAACACATAGACTAGTTGTGAGGTTCATTACATCGGAAAAACCAATCATACTCTTGAGCTATGTTGTTTTGCACTGGCACTATTGCTTTAGAGGAAAATGTAGCATTGGGATTATAGGGCTGAAATGGTCTGTTGGTAGGAGGTCTTGCTTGATTTTGATTTGCAACTAGATTGGGTGGTCTTTGAGGCTGGTATGGCTTCCTATTAGGCTGAGCTTGAGGCTAGAAAGAAGGTCTAAAACCTTGGGCTTTCTGCCTCTTGAGTGTAACCAGCTCATTACCTAAATTTTGCAATTGCTTCATGACTTCTTGAAGTTCATTTGAGGCACTAGAAGATGAAGTAGAAGCTTCACTTGAATTCTGATTTCTAGGAGTGGGAATAGGAGCTAAAATAGGCACTTGACTAGTACTTGGGTTCTCTAGACTTGGATACAAAGGCATTGAGGCCTAGGAGCTAGCTTGCCACTTGAATCAAATAATTTTCAGCTCTAATGGCAATGCTATAAGCAACAAGGATAGTTGTGCCCCTCATGGATTGAATTAACATGGAAATATCAAAATTTAGAGCTTTAAGGTAATATAGAAAAGAACCTTCTACTGTTGGCCTTACTACCACTGGAATTCTCTCCCAAGTCATTTGAAACCTAAAGTTGAAGTCAGTCAGCTGCTCATTGGGAGCTCTCTTGATGGTTGTCAACTATTCCAAAAGGGATAAGTTATCTCCCTTTTCTCCAAACTACTCATGGAGGGATATACATAGCTGGTTCTAATTTTGATAGAACCTAAGAGGCAGACTCCCGAACCATCGCAAATCCTTCCTTTGAATTAAGATGCCGTAGTTTGACAAAACTTGCATCTTGTTAATCTCATGGATTACACAAATATTAGCAATATCCTTAACATGATCACCAGGAGTGGTCCGATTCTCTCCAGTAAAGTATGGAATGTTCTTTAATGCTGCAACTGGGATTGGATTTTTTACATTGAGAGCAAGTGGGCTGCTTCTAATGAAATTGACATAGGGGTTGTGTTGTGCCATTCTGATTGGCCTTAGAACCCTTGTTGATTGAATGAAAGGCCTACCAAGTGGAGGAGTTGATAGAGTTTTGTTTGGTGGAGATGGAGCCATTTAAATTCTTCCCCCTCTCTCCCTTCTTCTTGGATATAATTGTAGATACTCCAAAAGAACCTCTTCTTCTCCAACTCTTGACCTTGTGGTGATTCTTCTCATGAGTTTTCAGGTCTGCATTTCTAAAACTAGTTGATTCTTCTTCCTTAGAGTTGCTAGATGTGTAATTCAGGGGCTCTTTTGAGCAAGAAATTTGCAACAAATGCACATCTATTTGTTTTTAAATGAAGTTGAAGACCTCTTAGGTCCCACCGGTGTCCCAAAACTATTAGTGCAAATCAGCAGCACCCTAGATGTGGATCATATTTCTAGTTTGACATTTTGGACATCCAAAGTGTGATTGCACAACATCAATCTCTTCCCCAAGTGTGGGACTTGTAAAATGGGAAAATAATCTCCATGTTAGAGGTTAGTTCCTCAACTCCTCTGATCAGTGTATTACTTGCAAGTTACGAGAGGTTTTAAACCCAAAATCCTACTTTAAATTCCAAGGGACAAAGCTAGAGATTGCAAAAAAGAACCGAAACTAATGCTAATAAGGTGATGCACTAAAGGAGTGGTGAGCATTTTTTTTTCTTCTACAAATTGACATAGATTATAGAAATGCAACAAAACATCATACAGAATGATAAAATGTAATGAAAGTGTTAATGCAAAATCACAACACCCACAGACGTTGATAAGATTTCTAGGTTGATCACTCTAGCGTCCAAAGGTGATTGCACAACATTGAATCCTTCCTCCAAGTGTGGGACTTGCAAGAATGAGAAAGGAATCTCCAGAGAAGGCTGGTTCCTACTCCTAAACTACTCTACCACAAGCTATTCCAAAGGTAGGCAAGCTAATCTAAACCTAATCTAACCATGCCAAGGAGACAGAGAGAGAAAAAAGGGAAAAAAAAAAAGCCTACACTAAAACGGTGATACACCGTAGAAGGATAATTTTGAACATCTATCAAAACTGCCATGGAACAAGGAGAGGTGAGTAATGGGAAGGATGGACAGATGCATCACAAGCCCAAGGATAGATTTCACATAGAAAATGTCCCAAAATCCATGAACACAGCCTCAGGACTCTGCAATGAACATTCAAACTTGCACAAATACCTGCAATGAAGAGAGGCAAGAAGAGAAAAAGCAAAAATGAGCAAGGATGGATAGATGCATCACAAAACATGTTTTTGTCGCTTCAGAAGTTTGCACAGAACATCATTTCAATAGTAAAAGGCAAAAACGCCATTACAGAGCAAGGGAGGAGGTTTGAACTCCATTTTCAACCCTAGAGAAGAAAAGAAGGGAGGGCAGAGCTGAAAAGATGAACAACTTGTAATAATTCTTAGAAATGAGCCAAATCTGGCCTTTTACAATGCATGGGTCGAGCCTAGGAGAGAGAAAATGTAGGAAAACGTGCAAGCAGCCCAACCATTGACCAAAACGCATTCTTCATTAAAATCGGTGGTTGAAACATCACTTCTAGCCATGCTGAAGAAGAATGTGACCCATGTGCATTAAAACAAGTTGTTAAAACGTCACTTCGTCGTTGGAAGAATAATACGACCCATGTGCATTAAAACTGGTTGTTGAAATGTCAGTTCTGCCATTACTACGCGCCAGAGATGTTTCTTGATTTTCTCTCTCCAAACTGAACCAAAATGCAAGATTGACCCTGGAATCATATAGATAATCTCACCAGATTTCCATTGATATAAAGAACGTGAAAATCCGAGCTCTGATCGAAAGTTATTGCGATTCAAGATTTAGGGCAAAAAAAGGCCAAAACAGATTTTGAATTTTTTTACCGCACTCGCCACTGGACGACACGTGTCGGGTGCCGATTGACACGTAATTCTCTCTCCTCCACCTCCCGTGGGTTTTCCTTTTGGAATTTTGACTTTTATAACATTTTGGAAAATTTTCCATTTTTTCCCCATGCCCCGCCACTGGGACACGTGGCATGATCTCGGCCGAGGACAGGGGCGCGGGGTCATCCTTTACCTTTTAGTTTTTGGCCCAAGATTTTTGCTAAATTTTCTAAGTCCTCCCCGAGCTCCACACTTCCCCACCTTAGGACACGTGTCCTGCTTTGATTCGTTGGCGGCTTTTCTAAGTTTTGCATCCTCGCGTCCTTTCTTCTGGCCATGTCCCAAATCGCTGGGACAAATTTCTCCGATCCGCCCGATTCGGCTTCCCCGTCCCCTCTTTGCGGCGAAGACACGTGGCACATTTCCATTGGATCTTAGGTTTTTCGATTTTTCGCATCTCCATGTACTTTTGTCCCAAATGTCCCGGGACGAAAGTTTCTTATTTTGGCCGAACCGAGCAAGCCGGTTCGCGTCCTATGCGTACTTTTGTCCCAACTATCCTGATCGCTGGGACATAATTCCCAAACCGCCGAAATGGACTCGACTTTCGCGCCAAACAAGCCGATCCACGTCTTCCACGCGTACTTTTGGTCCTGGATCTCCCAGATCCGAGCGAAACGAGACTTAGGTAAATTTTTCCCATTTTTCCGGCCGATTCGCCTTTTCGCGACTCGCGCGCGCCCCATCCCGATGTCCCAACTGTCCCCAACCGCTTTCATGGACCACTCCGAGGGTTTTCGGCCGATTCGCGCCCCAAAGTCCCAACTCACTCCCAAGGACCACTTGGACTAGGACTTAGCCAATTTTCCTCATTTTTTCTACCCCAAGCTTGGTTTTTGTAACTTTTTCACCTTTTTTTATAACTTGCTCTTTTCTTCTTGGATAGAAGAGTTAGAAGGAAGCCGAGGACCCCAAAAACATGATTTGGGCCTCAATCAATCTACTTGCATGGGACTAAAGAACTGATGCATGTTATCAAAATTACCTTGGGGGAATTTTGACAACAGCTTTGGCGACTCGGCCAATGGGGTCATCTCGCTGCGCTAGATGAAGTTACCGAGTTTCTCAAGCATCCATTGGGCATGGAGTCATGAGTCAGTAGCTCGAAAACTGATCTAAACTTTGAAAACTTCCCTCTAAACCACTTGAACCCCACCAGACATGGAGTTGTTCTCACCAAAATGCCACTGGAATGAACTGTGCAAGAGCAAAACCAGCACCACAAAAACTATGTACAAAACTGAAAATCATACATGCTCCAAATGAAACATGCAGAGTGTGCACAAGCACTTCTTCTACTGAAAGCAAACCTACCTACTCTACTTTAACTAGAAGCAAAGGCAAGCTAAACAAACCCTGCAATTGGTTGTGAGAAATAGCTTCCCTTTCTCAAAAGTGGCAGCCATGCAATTGATTTGGAGCTGATCATGGTCATAGGATGAGTGGAAAATCAACAAGAAGCTAGTCTTCCACCCAAATCATCAAGGTATCACCAAGGAAAATTCAATACCTCTTTTAGTTGCTCGCATTTGATCAAGAGGTATGGCAACTGACCCTTGGTACTTTGAGCTCATCCTCATGCTCAAGCAAGCATGACTGGTTGTGACTTCTCCTTTGGCTCCAATGAAGCCAAATACCTGATTGGGCAAGGTCTGATCCGTTTGATATGCCCATAGCTCTAATTTTCAACTCCAAGAATGGAGTCTTCTTGTAGACCCTCCTGAATGGATGGTGTGGAAGAAATGGTGAAATTCCTCTGTCCTTTCTCTTCCTCCAATGAAGAACATGAAAGATTTAAATCTTCCAATCTTGGTTCCAAAGAGCTGCTATAAGATATGCTGCTGCAAATGAATGTTCTCCTTCATGACAGCAGACTCAAGTGTTTGGAATGTGGATGATGAAAGAGAGAATGGTGGAAACTCAACCGGCTCTTCTTCATCAAAACAGTCCTCCAAATCTGACAGATAAACTGCCTCATGGCTGTCCTGCTGCAAATGCTCAACTTCCTCCATGGTGTCTTCTTGATCTGTAACTTGACCACCATGGTTTCTTTCACCCTCCAACATTGAGTTTGAGAGATCAAACTCCTCTTCAGTACTAGAACTCGAGAGAGGTGAAGTAGAAAGAAGAACTGAAGGTTCTCCTGTAGCCTGCTTTGTGCTCAAAGCCTTTGGATCTGCAATTTTCTCCTCCACAACTAGAATGTGCTCCTCTTCTTTCTTCAAAATTTGAAGACAATCTTGCTCTCGATTGAACTCTTCCTCCAGCATGAAGTTTGTCAAATCAAACTCTTCAATCTGCTGCTCTAGAGGACAAGTTGGGACTGCAAGATCTTCTTTTGAGCTTTCTTCCTTTATGGTTGATTGTGCAACTTGAATTGAATCAGCATTCCCTTCAAATAGAGTGCCAACATGGACACTACTTTCTGAGCAAACTGACTGCTGATCTGCTTCTTCTTTTTGCTCTTCTTCTGCTGCCACAAAATCAGTCTTAACCACCATTTGTTCAACCTTAGCCTCTTCTGTAGGTTTAACCATCAAGGGGATCTTTGTCATCCCAAATTTAAGAGCCAAACTTACTAAGCTCTTAATCATTTCTTCTTTTCTTGGCTCTTCCTCTTGCTGTCCTTGATGACTGATTTTTGTAATTTCTTCTTCCCCACATGGAATTGGGAATGCAAGAGGAGGGATGGGTTGTAACTCAATTGATTTGGCAATTTTTTGTGGTGGTGGAGGTAGAAACTCTTGTTTCTTTGGAGGAGGGGGTATTTCTTTTAGCTCTTGTGGAGGGGATGACTGTTTGGAAGGAAAAAGGAAAGAAGAATTGAGGTGTGGTGGAAGACTGAGAGGTGGAGAAATGGATTCAACACTTGGGACAATAGATGGAGAGTTTAGAATTTGCAATTCCAAATGAGATGGTGTTGCTTGAGTAATGGGAAGAGAAAAGCCAGATGATGGTGTAGAACTTACCCATTGACAAGGTTGTTCAACAACAAGTGTATAGGCCTCTATTTCTGCTGTCCATTGTGCAAGTTGGGGCAGCATCTTCATCATGAAGTCCAGCTTCTCCTGAGGGCTGAAGTGTCTTGGAAAAGGGCCTCCCCATGGACAAGGAGACTTGCAACCAATTCCTCAAAGCTCTCATTTGAATCCGTTGCTCTGATCGCACCATCTTTACCTCCATCTTTTGGATTTTCTCCAACAGACAAAGATCTTGCATCTGATTGTCTTCATTATATGCATACTCTTGCTCTTGAAAGCTCAATAGCCAAACTGATTTTGGCATTGCTGCTCATATGGGTATGCATGCTGATTTTGAATTTGTTCAAAATGCTGATTTGGAGGATTTAAAAATGTGTTGGAGGTGGGAAACATTGCTGATGTTGTTGAAAATGTGAATTCCGTGATGGAAATGAAGTCATGATTGCACAACTTCATGCAATGGAAAATAATGAAAGAGATGGAAATAAGGATGGATGGGAATTGATGAAAAACAGTGTCCGCAACTTCGAAATGGGTTGCTTGATCGATGGAGTTGCCGATGTGTTTGCAAGTGCCTCCAAAGGTTGAAATCTTCACAGAACACACCAACCTATAAAAGATGAAGTGGAAGACCTCTAAGGTCCCACTTGGCGTGCCAAAACTGTTGATGCAAAATCACAAAGCACCCTCGGACATTGATCGATTTCTAGGTTGATCACTCTAGCGTCCAGTGTGATTGCACACAACATTGAATCCTTCCTCCAAGTGTGGGACTTGTAAGAATGAGAAAGGAATCTCCAGAGAAGGCTGGTTCCTGCTCCTAAACTACTCCGCCACAAGCTATTCCAAACAGTGCAAGCTAATCTAACCCTAATCTAACCATGCCAAGGAGACAGAGAGAGAGAAAAAAGGGAAAAACAGCAAAAGCCTACACTAAAATGGTGATACACTAGAGAAGGAGAATGTTGAACATCTATCAAAACTGCCATGGAACAAGGAGAGGTGAGCAATGGGAAGGATGGACAGATGCATCACAGGCCCAAGGATAGATTTCACATAGAAAATGTCCCAAAACTCCATGAACACAGCTCCAGACCTGTAATGAACATTCAAACTTGCACAAATACCTACAATGAAGAGAGGCAAGAAGAGAACAAGAGAAAATGAGCAAGGATGGACAGATGCATCACAAAACACATTTTTGTTGCTTCAAAAGTTTGCACAGAACATCATTTCAATAGTAAAAGGCAAAAACGCCATTACAGAGCAAGGGAGGAGGTTTGAACTCCATTTTCAACCCTGGAGAAGAAAAGAAGGGAGGGTAGAGCTGAAAAGATGAACAACTTGTAATAATTCTTAGAAATGAGCCAAATCTGGCCTTTTACAATGCATGGGTCGAGCTCAGAGAGAGAAAACGTAGGAAAACGTGCAAGCAACCAACCATTGACCAAAACAAATTCTTCATTAAAATCGGTAGTTGAAACATCACTTCTAGCCATGCTGAAGAAGAATGTGACCCATGTGTATTAAAACAATTTGTTAAAACATCACTTCTGGCCGTCAAGAAGAATGCGACCCATGTGCATTAAAATCGTTGTTGAAACGTCGCCTCGGCCATTACTACGCGCCCGTAGACGTTTCTTAATTTTTCTCTCTCCAAACTGAACCAAATTGCAAGATTGACCATAGAATCATGTAGAGAATCTCACCAGCTTTCCATTGATATAAAGAACGTGAAAATCTGAGCTCGGATCGAAAGTTATGGCGATCTCAAGATTTAGGGCAAAAAAAGGCCAAAACAAATTTTGAATTATTTCCCACTTCTGCCACTGACGACACATGTCGGTGCTGATTAGACACGTAATTTTCTCTCCTCCACCTCCCATGGGTTTCCTTTGGAATTTTGACTTTTATAACATTTTGGAAAATTTTCCATTTTTTCCCGCGCCCCGCCACTGGGACACGTGGCGTGATCTCGGCGGGAGGACAGGGGCGTGGGGTCATCCTTTACCTTTTAGTTTTTGGCCCAAGACTTTTGCTAAATTTTCTAAGCCCTCCCGAGCTCCACACTTCCCCGCCTTAGGACACGTGTCCCGCTCGATTCGTTGGCGGCTTTTCCTGTGTTTTCGCATCCCTCGCGTCCCTTTGGCCCGGATATCCCAAACTGCCTGGGACAAATTTCTCCGATCCGCCCGATTCAGGCTTCCCTATCCCTCTTTGCGGTGAAGACATGTGGCACATTTCCATTGGCTCTTGGCTTTTCAGCTTTTCACGCCCTCTCGATACTTTTTCCCCAAATGTCCTGACGAAAGTTTCTTGTTTCGGCCGAACCGGGCCGTCAAGGCCCCTGCGTACTCTTGTCCCAACTGTCCCTGCATCGCTGGGACATACTTCCGAACCGCCCAAAATGGACTGACTTGCGCCAAACCGACCGATCCACGTCTTCTGCCTACTTTTGGCCCGGATGTCCCAGACTGAGCGAAGCGAGACTTAGGAAATTTTTTCCCATTTTTCCGGCCGATTCACCTTTTCGCGCCCCGCGTCTCGATGTCCCAACTGTCCCCAACTGCATGTGGACCGCCCGAGGCTTTTCGGCCTATTTGCACCGCGACATCCCAACCACTGCAAGGACCCCTGGACTAGGACTTAGCCAATTTTCCTCATTTTTTCTGCCCCAAGCTTGGTTTTTGCAACTTTTTCACCTTTTTTAGAACTTGCTCTTTTCTTCTTGGACAAAGAGTTAGAAGGAAGCCGAAGGAACCCCAAAAACACAATTTTGGGCCTTGAATCAATCTACTTGCCTGGGACTAAAGAACTGATGCATGTTATCAAAATTACCTTGGGGGAATTTTTGACAACAAAAAGATCATGGGAAAATCAAATAACACAAGAGGAGGACTCAAACTCATTCACAGAGCTTGCATTGTCAATTTTTATATCAAAATATAGGCATTACATAAAATGTGAAGTGTGGAACCCTGAAAAAAAAACCTAAAAGTTTTAAGACTTGTTTTTTTACATCCTAACATTTGTAGTGCACTTACTAAAAATAGCATGCCTTCCTACATAGGGGTATGTTACTTCAGGTAATCCACCATTTGAAGAGGATACAAATAAGGCAGTAAACATAGAGGGAACATCGTAGGAAAGGTCATCAAAAAGGTCATCTCAGCTCGCAATTCACACTTACTAAAAAGAGTAAGTTACTATAGTGCTCACCTCCCTTTAACATCTATTAATACTTATTTTGATATGGTTGATTACATGATGGACATTACTATGTTTTGATTTAGTATGATGTTAGACATTTGATCATGGATTATTGTTGATCTTGATTTGGTTATGATGCACGATGATTTCTAGAGACACTCATATGTGGATGATGATATACTATTTGACATGGATGTTTTATGGATGTTGTTCGGACATGTGATTTTGGATATTATGAGTAGATCTAGAAAATGGATATTATATGATGATGATATAGTTTTGATATAAATTGTATGTGATAATGTTAAATTGCCTTGATGTTGTTGTGATTCATTTGTATAGATGATTTTGTGATTATATTTATATTCATTTTGGATGTTCTGATATGGCCATGAGGCCAAAGGAGGTATTTGTGTTTTGCAGGTTAAAAATCACAACAAACATCGGGGGATTGGAGACCAACCATAATGGAATTCTAGGTGAATTCGATAAGGTCACCATGGAAACTTGTTTTATTGTGTTGTGTTTGTTGTTGTTAGGGATTCCCATGGGGGTGTGGGGGCGGGGGGGAATCACCTTTATATGTGACCATGGGTTTTGTGTAATTATTAATGTGGTTAATTTTTATTATTGTTGTATGTATTTTATTTTTAATGTGTCCCTTTCTTTTATTTAATTAAAATTGTGGTAGATTAATGTGAGAAATCATATGGTTAAAATTTAAATAAATCAAATAGGGATGTGGGAAAGTAATAATGGAAGTTGTTGGCCTTTTTTTATTAAATATGTAAGGGATGTGTAAGTTTGTGTAAGTTAGTTTTTGGAGTATGAAATACTCTGCCTACATGGAAATTCGAATTTGTCCTTAGGGGATGTTTTTTTGAGGCTTGTGGGACAAGTAAAACTTGTCCCATACCTCTCAATTTAATTTACCAACCATACTTATGGCTAGAGGGGTGATTTTAGAATTTTATAATGCATTTTATTAATCATGTTACATATTCGGATTGCAGTCTCTTACATTTTATTTAATTTGTAGTCCTTTGGGGTGTGGGATTTTGGAGTGTGCAAGTAATTTGTCATATTTTCACCCACCTCTTTATTGTGCTTGGGAGAATGAAATTTTTCTTTTGTGTTTGAATTTGAGGATGTGTGATGTGGCATCCTACATGGATCCATATCATCCTCTTCTCTTCCCTCTTCTATAAAATTCAAACTCTTTGTTTGTTTTGGGTTGTTGAATCATTTTGCAAACTTCCTTGGGGGCACATTTTCTTTTGTTGGGTGCTCTTACTTTTGGAGTAAGTTTGGAGAATCTTTCCATGCTTAGAGATTACTATTTTGGGACTGTGTTTTAAGCATTGAAGTTTTTTTTTTTGAAACAAAAGCTACCATGGAGAGGTAGGAGTTTAAATCTTATTTTATGTTGTGTGAATGGTGAATGTTTTAGGTAATTATTGGCTACTTGGGTAGACTGCCATAGGAATGGTATAGGAGAAGGATATGGGGAATCCATGATGGGGGTATAAGGGAATGCCATTGGCATAAGATTTTTGTGGAGGGAGTTTGGGTTTGGGATCCACCATGGAAAAGAAAGAGCTTGCATTTCTTACTTTGTGGGGGGCATAAGGAAATCTGTGGGGGGCATAAGGATGGATTGTGGAGGGCATAAGGATATGTTTGGTGAATTTTTATTTGTGGTTTGTTACAGGTGGATGCCCAATTCCCATTGGGAGGCATAAGTATCTTCCCCATAGTCCTTACTCCTTTGGCTTACATGATCAAGCCTAGTTTTGTTTGAATGTTTGCAAATGCAGTTGTAAATTGTTGTTTTTGTTGAACTATGTTTTATATTGAATTATGAATGATTGAATGAATTTTGTGTGTTGTGGAAGCCATTTGTTGCCATGGGTTGAATCACACCTCTTATTGTATTGTGGTTGGGGCTCGGGGCCAATGATGAAGGATGGCTTCTCCTTTCATTGGATGTCTTGGTTGGGTGGAGAGTGTTGCCTTTCCCCACTTTTGTTGTGATCAACTTGGAGAAAAAGGAAACTTGCATGTTGTTATTTTGGAGCAAAGGAAAATGTAGTTTTGATAGTCCTTTGTGAAACAAATTCATTTGTAATCCTTTCCCACTTGATGTGGATGAAATTGTAATATATATTGTGAAGAAATGATGTTGTAATTGGTTATGAAAGTTACTCATTCGAATTGTGAAAGAAATTTATATTTTTTCTTGTTTATTGGAAAGAAATAGAATTTTGTTAATTACATTCAAGGAATGGAAGAACATGGAAAGATGTAAATTTGTATACTTGGAATTAATAAAGAATTGCAAGATATTATCTCATTTGCATTTTTGTGTTGAATTGGAATATCAATTGTGATTTGAAATCTTTATTTTGGAAAATGGAAAAAGGAATAAACAAGTGAGATGTAACTGTATTAGTTTTCCTTGTTTTCAAATATATGTTTTGGGAAAGATAGAAAATGGATTGAATTCAATGTTTCATTGTATGGTAAAAGAGATACTTAGATCTCTGTTTGGAAAAAAAAAAAGAAATGTACGTGGAGATAATGTTGTATTTTGTATCTTTGGAAATGTGTAAAATGGAATTTAGTATTTGCATTTGATTTAGAATGGTTTGTTTAAAAAAATGAATGTATTAGATTAGATTGGAAATGAAATGTCATACTTACATGATGAAAAGTTAGATGGACCTCTTTTAATTTGATCTCTTGTTAATTTGTAAAACTAGCAAATAAACTTAATTAAAATGTACAATTTAGACCTTCACATTATAATCAACTTGGAAATGTTAAAATTTAGCATGTTGTATTATCAATGAACTCCAATTGACAAAGAAAACTTAAGAAAACAATTTAAACATTGCAAAATTGAGCCCAATCCCTTTCACAGCCATTTTCTATCAATTGTTGGAAAAATGTAAATTGGAAATCAATCAAGCAAATTTACCTTCCTAAAACACTCTAAATCCTTCCTAGATCAATTCTCCATGTCATGTTGCATGTTGAGTGAAGGAGGAGACCAAATTGAATAAATTTTATAAGTTAAAATTTACCAGTTGGCTATTTAAAATCCTACAGATCATTTTTGTAAAATTTACCCCTTAAACTTTATCAAAATGTAAAATTTATGATTCCTATGCAAAGAGGGCATCGAGAGATTTCCGTAGAAAGTCCTTGTTTTCCCAATCCTGAGCTTTCTAGTGAAAGTTATGGCACTTTGAAAATTTCCTTCCTTGGTGGGAAAATTTGGGAAAATTTTCCCTGGTGGGCCCGCGCTCAAAAATTCCCGTTAAAATCCTTAGAAAAATTTGAAATTTTGTTGGGGAAAATTTAACCCCATAAGTCCATCGGTCCATAACTAGAGTTTTACGAGTTAGGAGGACTTCTTTATATCGTTGGAAAGGTGAGAAAATTTCCTATCCAATGGAAATAATTTTGAGAAATTTTTAATGTGCTAAGTGTGAGAAAAATCAAGTTGAAACTTTGAGCTGTTAGAGAATGGGTATGGTGATATTATTACCCCTAAACCTAACTAAACTTTTGACCCTAAAATTTGGACCTTGTGACCACCGAGAATTGTAATAAATGAAAAGTATGTTCTAGTAATTTTAAACTTATTCCGAACTCATTAGTGACAAACTATTGTGTAACAACCTATTTGTTGGTTCCTTTAAACAAAAACAAAAATTATTTCAGAATTTTCCTAACTAATCCTAGGTTGTTTCTTGGGTCTCAAGTGTGTTGTTTTAACGGACATCACAGTTACACTCAAAGAGAAACTTTGGCACAATGGGACGTATAAAGATAATCATTCAGGGGACATCATTGTTCAAGGTCATTCTAGTCATTTTTTAGAGGACATTCGAGATCCATCTTAGTTCATTCAACTTAGCAAGCATTCATGAGCTAATTGGAAGGAGTTTCATGGTGTGCAAGGAGTTCGAAGATTCATAGTTTCACTATATTTTGAGTTTTCCATCGATGAGGAGAAACAAACTTCATCAAGAACAACATCTCCTCTTCTTCTTCTCTCTCTCTTTATCTCTCCTCTTCCCCAACTTTCTCTCACTTTCAAATGTTCTAATTATTTGTTGGGGTTTGCACTTTTTGATATGCCTTTAAGTCACTTAAAAGTGACTTTAGAAACATAATGTAAATTAATTCACCTTGATTTTATAAAAGGGACTTAAATATTTTGTAGGAATATGAATAGTCTAAAGTTAGAAATAAGGCATATGGAAGGTCATGAGGAAGATGAGGAGCCATGTCTATTCTATAAATTGTAAATCCATTCCCATTTTAAAGGGTTGGTCATTAATTTTGTAAGCTCAAGAGTGCATTCTACCTTGAGAGAACAAAGGAGATAGCCAAATTATTCCTTCCCCCCTTTCTCAATTTCCTCCATTCCTCCACTATGTACAACTTTTGTTTGATAAATTAATACAAGGAGTTTCTAGATTTATTTGACTAAGGGATTTCTTGATACTTTGTGTTCATCAAATTTCATTTGGTCTTAAAGATGCTTACAAATTTGTTTCTTCTCATAAATGCATGTGTTGAAGTTTCTAACTAGTGTGTGCAAGAATATGATTTTCTACCTGTAACATTAGTTCTGCTACCTCTTTTCTCACTCCCCTTTCCCTCTCAATAGAAAAAGTCCTCTCTTCTAGGTATCTGCAAGATTTTCCATAGGGTCAGTAGAGTGTCCCTGTTGGATCCCTGGTCAAAAGGCCACCACAGAAATCCACCTTTTCATGCACATGCATATATGGAAGTTACACTGGTTAAGTAGAGGGACTTAGATTCCCATAGCATTGGAAAGAAATCCACATGTTTTTCCACCCGACAAATTTTCTCACCAACATTTTTGTGCCCACCATGGGGAATATTTAGCAGCCTCTGCACCCAAAATATGACCATAAGGTCCAAACATTCAAAAAAATAAAATATTGAAATAAGCGAAAAAAGAGTTCATGAAATTTTGTTGCCAAAAGATACACTGTCAATTTCTTGTGAGTGACCCTTCATATTCCACAGTTTCCTTTCATGTTCTCACTTCAATAATTTCCAAAAGCTAGCTGAAGGAAGATACACCAGGTTAAATAGGTTAAGAGGAGGTGTTATTTCCAATTTTGAGGCTTTGTAAAATTAGCAAGAACAAATTAGAGATAATCCATACTTCTTCTCTCAAACCTCCTCTCCATCCAGCGCTTGCCAGCTTTACTTGGCAATCCTATTCAAAATGTTGTTGATACTCCCTTCAAATTCTCCCATTTTTCAACCACCAATGAGCATTGAGCTCCCGTAAAGAAGAAGAATTTGTAGAAGAAAGAGATGAAGCAGAAGTAAAAATGACAATAGAAGATGAAGTAGAAAGACCCCAACCCATTGTTCCATGGGGAAGGAATACAAGCCTGCTTGCTCTTGAACCACCTCTCCACGATCTACCAACAAGTTCCGTAAGAAATTTCCAAAGTTCAAAGGTGAAAAACACAACATCATGAAGAACACATAGTTTCCTTCACGACATCATGTGGAATTCTTTGTGTCCAACATGAAGATGTTATTGTAAGACTATTCGTGGAGTCCCTCCAAGAAAAATTAGTAGAATGGTTCTACCTCCTACCTACCCAATCCATCACTAGGTTGGAATGACATCAAGAATGCCTTCAAGGAAATATTTAAATCAACTAAAGACTATCGGGACCTCCTAGTGCAGTTGGGTCAAATAGAGAAAGGAAAAATGAAACTATGAGAGGCTTTGTGGATCGTTTGAACAGTTTCTTTACATGATACCTGGAGAGGATTCGTCATCTCAAAATAATGTCAAGAGATTCTTCATCAATGCTCAATCATTAGAAGTAGGATTTTTGCTGCAAAGATCCCAACCAAGGAGCATTGTAGAAGCAAAAAGGATGGCCATTGAACTTGATGACAATCTCATCCTCTTTGGAAAGATCAAGAATCCATCAAAAGGAAAGACCCAACATCCTGGAGATGAGAGAACCAATCCATCGCTGCAAAATTTGGCAAATGAGATAGCATCTTTGAAGAGGGAAGTATTTGAATGATTTTCTTCCCAAAGAAGCAATGAAAATCAAATTGCAAGAGCACCCTGAAGGCTTTCCTTGGAGGCCCCACCTGTCAATCTAAGTTGTAGGGGTAAGGAAAATTAAGAGGATTTTGAACAAGAAAGTGAAGGTGGTCATTTCTAGAAAGTGATGAGTTTGAGAATGATACACAAATCAGATTCTGTGAGTATTTTGGAGGTTATGAAGAAGACGAAGAAGATGCACCCAGTTTCTCATGCACGTATTCACTCACTCTAAGTACAAGAAATTATCACCCTCCCTCCACCGATATTAAGAAAAATAAGGTTAATGATCCTTCTATTGTGACTCCGTAAAACAAAATAATCAATTGAGGATCACCACTTCCTCCTTCCATGAAGTTTGCATTGTTGGAGCTTGATCTTGTAGCAAGTAAGAAGGCTCCCGCTATTCCAAGTAAGTCTTTTAATACCTCTTCCAATTCTAAACCCAAATATGCTCCTACAAAATCTAATTCCTTGAAAGCTCCTAGTGTGCCATTCAAAATACCTTTCATTCCTCAAACATAAAATCCTACTCCTAAGCCTATCTAGACTATAAAGTCAGTCCCTTCACCCCCTTATCTCGCATTTTCTCCCTTTGACTTCATAGAATATGCAAACAAGGCCAAAGTGTAGATTACTAAAACCGAATATTATAGACCCATCATGAACAGTTCGAGAGGTTTGTTCAATACATTAGGAATGGTATTCTAACACAAAATGATGTAGCTCATCATATTAAAGGAATACTACCAAACCCAGCTACACCTCCCTCGCAGAACATGCTTTCTCTAAGTGCATCAAAGATTGATAAAGTTGAACCTTTCTACGTCTCTCTTCTTATTGGAGAATATGTACTAAACAATTTTGTAATAAATTTTGTGCCTCAGACAATGTGATGCCTTTGAAGGTTACCAATGCTCTCAAACTTACCATGACTCCACCTATTGGCTCTTGTTACTCTTTAGATTCAAAATTGGTCTCACTTGTGGGGAAAGTCAAAGATGCATAGGTGGCTCTCACCAGATTTCCAGACAACAAAGTTTCAGTGATGATTTTGGTAGTAGATGTCCCAGCCTCATTCGAAATGTTGCTAAGTAGAAGTTTCAGCTGATACTTGGGAGGTAAAATTTAGATGAATCGGTCTTATGCAACCATACCAGTGAAGGGATACATGGATAAATTGCTTCCTGAGAAGAAGATGAGGTACATGGTATAAAATTCCAGAATACCAAAAGCTAACATCTTGTATCAAGCTACCAGAAAATGAATTACTTTGTGGAAACCGAGAAAGAAAAGGATATCCCCATCTTGATAGGTCTAGACATGTATTTTTGGAGAGATTTGGACTTTGAATAATCATTGAGGAGATTTGAGTTACAATAGGAAGCCTTGCATTTTGGATGATGCAAACCATGAGGAAGAGGAGATGGTTCTTGATGATTTTCAAGAAGAAAAATCAGCTTATATGCTTATCCAAGATGAGGAGTTATTCTCATTCCCATTTGGGGATGAATATGATCTCATTCAAGCCATCTATGGAGAGAAAAAATTAGCTTGTGATGATCCCATGAAAGGTTTGAAAGAAATGTCTGTACAAGAACTACTTAGAGCCACAAAAGAAACTGAAGATCTTGAGCTTAGTCTCAAGCTCCTGATGCAAGCCACAAATCTGCAAGACAAGCATGGAGCTGATTTGGAAGCCTTAACCAATGTGAAGGTTGGCCATATTGAGATAAATCTAGATGAGAAATATGATGTCCCTCTCGAGCCAATGGTTGGTGGATACAATGATGAAATTGAGGTATTTTCTTTCCCATTTCAAGAGGAAGAATCTTTCCATGATGAACAAATTAAAGAAAGAAGTTTTGAGGCATTTAAAATAGAAGCTCCTCTAGACAGAGTGATAAAATGCAATGATTCCCAAGATTATGAGGTCATCCCTCTATATAGTTTCCTTGAGCTACAAAATAAATATTCTTCAAAGGCGTACAAAGAGGAGTTGTAGGAAATGACAAAGCATAACTCCGTGCAAGAAATATTAGATGTAGTAGAAGTGTTAGAGGACACCGAGATTATTCTTGATCTCTTCACTCATGCCATGGACATTCAAGACAATATTAGGTCACTCATAATCCTACCATCAATACTCAAGTGCCTCACAAAGTGGAGTAAAGGGAAAGGATAAGTCTAAGGTCTCTCATGGAAAATAATCTCACATGGACTCAATCCTACAAAGTGAAAGGACAATCATGGAAGCACTTGGCTTCAATAAACAATTGAGGAGTGGAGGCTACTTTCTGGAACTCACAATCAACGCATTTGCAAAATATCATCATTTGATGTTTCCTCTTCAGGTAAATTTTGAGAACTGAAAAGTGCTTCGGTGAAAGTGGGTTTTCCCTGCCTTGTACCATAGGTGATTTCTAGGTGTGTTTCCTTTTTTGTTCTGTGTTTTTTCCTTCATTTTGTGTGTTTCGCTTCCTTTTAATGTGCGTGTGTGTTTCCTTCTTATCTCTTGTTGTAAGTTATACATGACTCCGAAAGGCCCAAATGGATAAGGCAATGGTCAAAAAAATATATGGTCTAAAATTTAGATTTTATATTCCCATATCATGTCTTCACTATGCTTAGTCCATGTCATGTCCCCAAGCTAGAGCCAGTCATTTTCATGTAAATATAAAATAGGAAAATTGACAATTTCCAAGCATGACAACGATACCCCTGTACCAAATTTTTCTAGTCCTATCATTCCCAGGCACCCCAAGTCTTTCCAGTCAGTCCAAGTGACCTCCCAATTAATGTTATCTCATCCCCATAGGTGATTTAGGAAATTCCATTCATTCCCCCTAGGTGATTTTAGGAGTTCATTTGCAAAGCTACAAGTAGTTGTGGGAAGGGCTATCACTGGCCTTCCTAGAGCTGGAGAAACCTCACAGAGTAGAGAAGAAGAGCCTAAGTGGATTTGGAGGTGATCCAAATGTATTGGGACATCATGGATATGGTTTAGGAATATTTTGGAAGGTCTCGAAAATTTGGGGCGATTCACCAATTAGGGTTCATAGGCCAAGTCGATTGCACAAGACCAAAACAAACATTGAGCTTTGAAAGGTGATTTTGCGAGCTCCAGATGGAATTAGGAGTAAAATAGTTCATCGATGGAAATATCATATATCATTCCAATCCCTTCATGATGCTGAAATCATATTTTTCACAACACCTTGGTGCATAAGGTTTTCAGATAGTTTTTCTCAGTGCACAAGTGGACTAATAAATCATAATTCTGATTTTTTAGGTATCAAATGGATGAAAAAATACATTATACCCCCACCATTTGATTCCAAATTCCATTTCCAATCAGGATCATATAAAATTTCACCAATAAATTCCACCTGGAGCTCAAGTTATCATCGTTCTAAGTTGCCCTAACGCAAAATGATAACATTGAAGAGAGAACGTTGTGTGAGAAGAGAAGAGAGACAAAGAGGAGGAATAATGAGGAAGAATAATTATGAAAAATTATTATCTTCTGTAGTGGATTTTATATTTCTCCCTTAATCCATATTGTGCTCTTGAGAAGATCTCTATCCCTCCAAATTCCTTACTGAAAATGAGTTGTTGTAGGTTCCACTTTGTTAGCATGAGGAATATGAATACTACTCAGGGTCTCTGTCCATCCATTAGACACACTGTTGATATCTTTTCACTTCTTGAACCATGATGGATGTTTCTCTATGATAAGTGCAATGGCAGCCCAAATCTCTGAGAGGAATTCCAGGGTGTCCTTAGTGAAGGAAAATGGATTGCTTTATCTTTTATTGACATGTTCCTTAAATGGACCAATTATCTCATCAACATTTGTGTCTTCTCCCATTGTAGGTACTCCAAGTTTCTGAATTTGATGATTTATACTATCTTGCAACTTATACACTTGTCCCTCTTTTTCCTCTAGTTCATTGATGGCCCGATTGACTGCCTCAAATCTGATTTCCAAAGACCTCGCCCATACACACGACAAGTCTTCTGAAATATTTTCAAAAAAATTCATGTTGATCAACTCTTGATGATGAGTGTTTCTAATTTCATTCACAACTAGACCCAAATGATCCTAGTAGTCCCTTTCTTTCTCCAAGTCTTCTTTGAGTGTCTGTATCTTTTTTGTTGTCACACATATATAGGCAAAATTTTGACTACCTCTTATAGCACAAACTTCCCTTTTCTAAAATTGAATTGATTCATTCATTATTCAATCGTGTATGCTCTTGATAGATTCTAGATTGAATATTTTTATGGGTGCAACTTCTTCAATGGGGATGATCATTTTATTTGGTTCAATTATATGTTGCATGTAGGATGACAGAGTTCACACATGTTCCTTTAGTTCATCAATTATAGTAATTTTTACCCATCTACTAACTTCTAACCCCATGCGCATCATCCTATTTCCCAAAGTGGGCATCGAGCCCCTCCTTTATGTGATAATTGTGAGAATGTATTTCCTTTGTTAGAGGATTAGTTGTAAAGAAGTGAATATTCATGTAAAATCACAACATGAGCTATCATGTCCTTATACCCAAGCATTTAATAACAAGATAAACATCATGGCATGAAATACAAAGAATAGATCTACCATAAAATATAAGGAAATAACACTAGGGTTTGCACCCATGAACCAGATATTCGAACAAAGCCATATATTTATATTGATCATAGTCTCAGTAACCACATTACATTCAAAATGGTTGTATCAGACCAAATGTATCAAGACAGGGATCTAACCCATATATCAAAGGTCCTAGATATGCTTTCTTTATTACAAAAATTTTACAGACCCATCCCTTAGACATGATAACATTCCTACAATACTCTAATGAGAACCCCAACTACCGGGGCCTCTAAGTATTCTCTACAGAGATTCTCTTTTCCCATGCTATATGTTTTGGTGTCTCTATTCTTGCCTTCACGTGTGTATATTCTTATACCTAAGCATATCTTCTTATAGGATTAACACCCACCTTCATGCTCTTCTTCAGGAGAAGATCAGATTCCAAGTGTCAATGTGGTCCTCCAATGGTGCATGCTTATTCTACTTT
Organism: Taxus wallichiana var. yunnanensis; assembly: GCA_018340775.1. Lineage (NCBI taxonomy): Eukaryota > Viridiplantae > Streptophyta > Pinopsida > Cupressales > Taxaceae > Taxus > Taxus wallichiana. Next base: position 997,798,228 of record CM031237.1, on the reverse strand, counting down.
GAGCTCTCCTCTTTCTGTAATGATGTCTTCCTAAGAATATTCCATGTGTGTAATATTCTTTCCTTGACCACCAAGTCTCTAGGCTGGCACCTTATCCACTTGACATGCCTAGTCAAGTCATGTTTTTCCTCAAGTGCCTCCAGAACACTAAATATGGCTAAGTCCTTAGACCCTATGTATTGTCTTACGTGCGCACCCTTGTTCCTCCTAAACCCTTCTTAATACCTTATCTTGTGTGCTTCTCCCTAATCGCCCTTCTTCCTATTGGTTCTGCACTCACGTGCTCTTTGGTATACTTAGCCAATAATTTGAGGCCCAACATCACCCTACGCTAAGCTTGTTCTCTGTCCTCGGAAAAAAAAATTCTCCTCTAAAGAATAATGAATGGTGGAACCTAGAAAAATTAAATGAAGAAGTAAATAATGGAAGAATGAAGAATAGAATAAATGAAAGAATCAAAGATCTTGCTACTGCTGTAATAGGAGTGGGAAATCCTTCCTTATTGTCACCTCAATCTTTTCCTAGGCGTCCACTTCACCATGCACCTATTGAAGTAGGTCACCCACTAGAGCGCTTACCTCCTCAAAAATTAGTTCATCACCCTTAGCATTTAGTGTATCTATAATCCCTTCTAGCTGCTTGTTAAGGTCATCTAGCGCATCCATTTTGTGGGTGATCTAGGGATACAGTTCCTTAAGCCAATTTTTAATTGATCCCCATAAGGCTTCGATCACTTCCATATTATTTTCTACCTTGGCTAGGATATTATCCCTCTCTACCTTGTTTCCTTTATTCTTCTCTTGGTATTCCTTCAAACCCGCCTCATGTGTAGCAAACTAGTATGCTTGTTACCCTATCTCTGTTAGCATAGTTATCAGACATGGCCTCAACCATCCACGTGCCGGATCAGTATAGTAGAAAGGAGCTTGGAATATTGTTTCACTATCTTCGTGATCTTTGCTTCTCTTCTTCGTTATGGGTCACCAATGCCTCTTCTACTGATTCTAGAGCAAGCGGCCGCCTCTCCATGGTAAGGATGTGGGTTAATTATTCTAAGCATTGCAAGGTTAACTTGTATTTATGCTCGGGTGGTGCTAGGTCTAGGTGTTTCAAAGTGATGGTGTCCGTGATCATTTTAATCTTATTGTAAACCTCGTGCACCTTAACCTTCTCCTCCCTTAGTTTGGGCCTTAACTGTGTGTTGATCAGCTCTTCCTACTTCAGATTCTTTCTCTTCTCAATGAATTCCTCCTCCTCCTTCTCTAGTTCTTCCTCTAGGAACCTTACCCTATCATTCCTTCCGAAGAGTCTCGCCTCAACCTCAACCGATACCTTGTTGAGGGTGTTGTAGACTTGCTCATCGGATAACTGTTGAGTGTTTATCAGGGGGTTCACTCCCTTGGTCTCGTGATATTTTCATCAATACCCCTTGCTTACCTCAAACTTGGGCTCATCGACATGGGACTCAAAATCCCAAGATAGCATCTTTCTTGTTCATGGGTACGCACATTCTTCTTTAATGCAAGGAGTTGGTTTGTGGACATGATACTTTGGAATTGCACACATAGTACATTATTTGGATCATTGGTATAACTCATTCCCCGCTCTTGCACCACTACCACACTCTTCCCTCCCCGTGCGCACTTTGCATTTGGAAAGCTTTACTTTGCTAAGCCGAGGTCTCTACCAATGCTCCCATAATATTTTCCTATGCTTTCCTCTATCTCCTTGAGCACCTTGTTGGCATTGTGCTCCACCTCCTACTCCACCAAATCTTTTATTATGCCAACTACTTCTCTTTCCACATCCTCTTCTATCTTCTCCTTGGTGAGGCTTGAAGTCCTTGTATCCTTTGTATTCATTTCCTCACTCTCCCCTTTTCCTTGAGTTCCTTCCTCTTCCCCATCATTTTCTTCATTTCCCTCATCCTCGAGTTGTTTACATCGTACACAAGATGGTTCTATGACTCTTCATGCTTGTCATCATCTCTCTCACCTCTGTAGGCCTCCATGATCTCCATTCCTTCTAATTCTACCTTCTCTACTACCTTTTTCTTCTTCCTAACTAGTGATTCCAGTATAGGAGACTCTTCCTTCTCTTCTTCTTGCAGTGACTCCTTCCTTGGTGATTCTTCTTGTTCATGAGGATCTTCTTTCTCTAGTTCCTCTTCCTCGTAATTTTTCCTTTTCCTTAAAGCAGGACTTTTCCTCCATGCATATGTTCTCGATTCACACATGACTCCTACATGCCCACATATTATGTTTTTTACACACTTGGTTCCTTATTCTCTGGTGCTTCTTCTCTTTCCCTCTTCCTTGGCACATCCTTCTTCCTCCTAGTGGGGTCTTCTAGGATGGAGACATAATTATCCAATTATGCACCCTTCTCATACTTGGGTCTGATCTCGTAGGTAAACCCTCGCTACGGTCCTTCTAGTAATGTGTAGCATCACAATTTTTATCGTGCACACCTCAGGAGAGACATACTTCTCCACATAGGTGTGCTTCTTAGGGTATACCACTTCCTTCATAGGTTGTGGTGGTCTTGGTCTACCTCGTTGAGGTCAAACCTTAGTCTTTTGGCCTCCTTGAAGCGATTGACCCCTGCTTGGAAATATTACATGGTGAAAGAGAAAGGTAGTTTACACCATGGGCTCTTGGTCCCATTTGTCAATGTGAATCTGCCAATGTAGAAATGCTGGTATATATCAAACTTGGCTTCTCCCTGCACTAGCACCGGTAATTTTTTGGGTATCCTCCATTTAGCCCTAAACACATCGTGCATCCTCTTGTACCATTTCTCCAGGTGTGCCTTGTGGGTGGTCTGTCATGGTGTCACAAGTGTACTTTTAAAATATCTTTGTAGGGGAAGGATCTTCATCTGGATATTCCCATACAAACTTCTCTAGCCCATCGGCACTCCAATTTATGAGAAGACAATGTTGAGGAGGACATTACCAAACATGATCTTCTCTCATTCACGTGTAGCATTAACTATATCATTTGCAATGAAGGTAGATAGGTTATAGATAGTTCCTTCTAAAAAAATTGGCACACATTCAACCAGCATTGTTTATCTGTGTCCACCTTTCTTATCCATTCAACTTAGATACCAAGCACGTAGCCATCCTCATCATTGGGTTAGAGATATCGGGGATGTCAAGTAGCGAGACCCCTTCTTGTAGTCATAAGTCTTCACGGTCTCCTTAATGGCCTCCTTATCCTCTAAGTCATCATCTAGTGGCTCCCCTTCGTAGACAAGGTCGGTAAACTTAGAGATTAGTTAAGGGGTTATGCACATCCTTCAGCCTGCGAAGTAGAAGTGGTCCTCATGCACGCACAACATTAACCATTGGTATATTCACTTGGGTTTTCCAAAGTAGGGCAACTCATAAAGTTACAAAGAACCCATCTTTCTCCAATTTTACCCGCACTTCATCATCATAATTGGCTTCCCTTCCGGTGTCCTTTTTGTCATCAGAAAACCATTTCTAATGCCATATCCTTCTCTATGGTTCTTGTGTGATGGTTTTAATCACTCACTTCCATCTTCCTTAAATTGGATACCCATTATTTTTTTAGAAACACACCATCTCGGATTGCATCTCTCGCATACAACTCCTCGTTTAAGCTTTGGTGGCGGTATATGTTTCCTCTTTCCCTTTCCCTTCTTTAGTGAAATGGTTTCCTTCTTTGGTGCCATCTTCTTGTCAGGTTACTAAAAAAACTCTTCCTTGCTCCTCTTCCTCACTCTTCTCAAATTTGTGGCTTTCCTTTGCAAAAAAATCCTTTTACTCTCATGCCTTAGCTTCTAACCCTAACCAGAAAATCCTTCCACAAGACGGTGTACCCTTCTGAAACCTTCCTCCCTATGCCCGTGTACTTTATCCACTCTAGTTTGTAAATCACACTAGTCACGCACTCAAATTTCTCAAACTTTTTCCTTCACACAAATATTCTTCGTAGATGCCCTAGTTCACAAGATCTCTTCTTTATCACAAATGTAAGGTAATAACAATGTATCTCGACCTTCTACTTATAGCTATTTCTTATCTCCCTTGATAAATGGTATGCTACCTACCAATGTACTTTTGCAATAAAGGCATATTTTTCACTAAAGCCAACATTAAGCACTCTTACTCCCACGCCCAATCCTACGTGAAAATATCTACAACCTTTTGGCATGTAAAAATCCTTATCGACCAAATATCCTCACGCGTGCACTTGAAATGCCAAAGGAACTTCTTCTATCAACCTGATTTTTTCTCTCACCTACCTCATGTTGTTCCTACACTTCTCATCCTTTGTACGTGGTATACAGTAAATTTATCCCCGACACCAATATCCTTATGTCCACCATTTCTACTGCACTCTTCTACAATATGTGCTTTTCATCCTTTAATCTAGGCCATTGAAACACAACTTCTACTACCAACTTTCCATTTTACTTCACATTTCTCCACCCCACACAAAAATAGATGTACGGTCCTCTACGCATACACAACCTTTTGAAAATAATAAGTGGCTAATAATAAATAAGGCACAAAAACAACAATACAGAGAAAGGAACAAGCAACGAGAAAGGGAAACACAAGGAAAAGAGATACATAAAAGGAAATCCTAGGCTAAATGGCAATATTGCCTTATTTATGAACACAAGGAAGACTTATTTACGTAGGGATTTAGCCTACTCCTATTGAAATGGCCCGTAACTATGTTCCATCCAAAGTGTTTGTAATTGGAAAGCACCTAAATCAAGGATGTATGAGATGATATATGTCCCTAACCAATGGACTTTTAGTTTCCTAGGATTGCAGAAAACTTGGAATCATACATATAAACCATTTGCCCAACCTCAAATTATTATTTTTAATATGGTGATCATGCCATGATTTTATCATGCCTTTTCAGTCTTTTGACTCCATCTAGCAAGTGATTGCCTTTCATCCAACTGCATTAAATTCTCCATGCGCTCTTGAATTGATTGTTCATCAACTAACCCTCCTATGCACACAATACATAGTGATGGTAGCATAAATTCAACTGGTAAAACAACCTCCATGCCAAACACCAACTAAAATGGTGTGGCTTTGTTCAATCTCTTGTAGGTTGTCCTATATGCCCATAGAATGGTTGATACCTTGTCATCCCAATATTGTCTTCCCACATCACAAATTTTGGTCAGTGTGTGGCTTAATATCTTGTTAAATGCCTCAACAATTCCATTAGCTTATGGGTGATATGGGGTAGTCTTATGATGGGCCACCATGAACTATGCCAACAAAATCTTGACTGTTTCATTTAGAAAATGTGTACCCCTATCACTAGTCAAGCTTAAAGGGCATCCATACATGTTGATTATGTTCTCCCATAAGAACCTAGTATTTGTTGCCATTGTATAATCCTTGTAGATGCTACCTCTGGACACCTTATTAAGTAATCGGCATAAGTGATGAAATGGTGTGAACCATTCCTTCGTGTGCAAGGTGAAATTGGTCCTACAAAATAAATTTCCCATTTTACAAATGGTTATGCGCTAGCTATAGGTCTTAAGGGAATCTCATATTTTTTCCTAGCTTTCCAAGGCGATGGAATTGGTCACAAGCCTTCCAAAATTCAATGCAATCCTAGTAGATACTTTCCCACTAAAGCCCTGCAAGTAGAATCTTCCGCATTGTGGAATTCCTTGCATAGTGCCCTCCTGCAATCCCACCATGTGCTTCCTCCATGATTGTAACACACTCATGATCTAACATGCATCGTCATGGAACCTCATCATGACCTAATTTGTATAAGTCTCTAGTAATTAGCATGTAGGGCGTAACACATATAGCAGTTAACTATTTCCTTTACTGAATTTTTCATTCCTTCTGGCACCAAAACCATTTTGAGAAACACAAAAATATCTTCTAAGTCGAGGGCACATGCCACAACCTAAATAGTTTTGCATCTAACATATCATCCTCGGTGCTCTACACATCTTCCTTGAGTCAATTCTTGACAAATGGTTAGGCACGAGTTACTCTTTCCTAATTTCACAACAACTGTAAGCTCATATTCTTGAAACAACAAGACCCACCAACCTATGTGCCCTATTAAAATAGGATTATTCACCAAGTACTTCAATGCCATGTGCTCCATGTAAAATATGAAGGGTGTTGCCAACAGATACTACCTAAACTTATGTAGCGCGTAGATCATCGATAGTGCTTTACACTCGATAGTGGTGTAGTTATGTTCTATTGGTGTTAACTTCTTGCTAGAAAAACACAATGGGTGGTCAATGATCCCTTTTCCGTGGATGTGCTAAGACTAATCCAATTTCCATCCCCGAAGCATCAACATGCATGTGGAAATTTTTATCCTAAGAAGGAAATCATAATATGGGTGCAGTGACAAGTATATCCTTCAAAGTGTCAAAAGTCATCTGCTGTGCCTCTCCGTAGTGAAAGGAAATATTGTTTTTCAGAACTACTCCAATGATGCGGTGATTTTTTATACCCCTTACTAAACTTCTGGTAGTACCTTGTATGCCCAAGGAATCCACACACTACGCTCTAACTGGTAAGCTCCCCCAATCCTACAATAATAGCAACTTTGGCGGGATCCACCAGCAATTCTTCCTTACCTATGATATGCCCTAACAGGGTTTCAAATGGAGTAGTGAAGAGACACTTCTTGATGTTGAGGGATATGCACAACTACCAACATCTTTTAAACATCAACCATAAATTGTCACAATGGTCTTTCACTAGTCCATACACCGTCTAGTCATCAAGATAGACCTAAAGTAATTTATGGATAAAATCCTGAAATTCCTGGACCACGATGCATGAAAACACAAAGATGCATGTTCTTCAATCAAAGGAATGCTCAGTATAGCCAAAACTTCCCCATTTAGTGGAAAAATTTGTCTTTTCTTGGTTTCCTTTATCAATTCTAATTTGATGGTATCCTAAGAATCCATCTGTGAAGGAATAGATTTCACGTCCAGCCACTCCTTCCAGAATCTCCTCAATAAAAGGGGTTGGAAAAGGATCAATTACACATATCACATTTAAGTCCTTATAGTCAACACAGATCCTTATCCTTCCATCCTTTTAAATACTGATGACCATGGGGCTTACCCATTCTAATTCTTCTAAAGCTTTGATGATGCCTCAAGTGATCCTCTTTTCTATATCCTCCTTGACTTTGACGTGAAGATTCAAATTCATTCGATAAGGCCTCTTCCAAATTGGGTGCACACCCTCTTTTAACTTGATTTTCATTTCTCCCAAGGAGTGGTGAATGCCTTTAAGCTCATGGTATCCGTGTGGAAATAAATCCTAAAACACACGCAGTAGATCAATGATCCTTGAAACCCACTTATCTAACCTATAATCTCTAATAGTGGCCTTCTTAGGTCCTGTTTCTTTCAACCAATATTAACCTTATTTGTTTTAAGGGGCTTATGGTAGGTGCCTGCTTTCTCATCAGCACTATCAATAACTTTGCATGTACCTTCAATATGGTTAACATCCAAATCTCCATCTCTTTGTCATCTATCACATAGACCATCTTTGCTTTCTCTTTCTCCATGCATGCGCACTCAAGATGCATCTCTTCTGACTCATCCTCATCAAAGTGCAGTTCCAAGCTAGGTTCACCCAATAACTCTAGTATTCTATCTTCTTCCATGGCACTATCTCCCATCATTAGTCACTTAAAAACCTACAACGCTCTATCCACCGATGGTTTAATACTTTGATACTTGAAATCTTGAAGGAGGTCAACCGTCAACTCCTTCCAACTTCCCGTCTGATGGTGCATCTCAGAGTGAATATACCATGCACGCACATAGCCTTGTAAGGTGGAATATAACTTATGCACCCATAAAGAAGGTGGCAAGGCCTTCGTATCTTCCATCCATGCTTTCTCACATGCTTGGACGTGAGATGAGGTGGGTTCCTTCCCATGGTAGTCTCGTATTGCATTGGGTGCATTACTTTGAGAAAACCTAATAGATAACATGATTCTTACCTCGCGCCACTCTAGAAGGCTATCGTGATGTGTTTCCGTAGACACCCCAAAATTACACTTCTGTTTCCACTTGTTCCTAGTGTTATCCTAGTATGCTCATTATTCACCCATTTGCAATTAATTGATTAAATTAATTAATTAATACACATTATACCCCTTTGGATTAATTAAATTAATCCCATGTATCCTTTGTACCCCTTTAGCTAAATTAATTGTTATTTATTAATTAAATAATTAATTAATTAAGTGTGTGCACATCCTAGTCATCTGCCACTTGCTCAAAATCCACCTAGACTCCACTTAGACTCCACTTGGACTCCCTATCCTTACCCTAGTTAACTGCACTTCTAGAATCCTAGAAAGGTGGGGCAATTAAAATACACGTACAACCACCTTTTCGGATGCAACTTTTTGCAATTAATTTATTTACTACCCCCGACACTATTGCAACTTCCCACAATGCTATTTTTAGCATACTCATTTATCCGTGTGTAACCGATTTCAACTACCTTTTGCTTCTATAAATTACAAGCTTACTTTCCTTTCAAACCATCTCTTGAATTTGACATAAAAAAACTCTGTTGAATTCACTATGTCTGTAGCATTTGCATTCAAAGCTTGGAGAGTACTCAAGAGCATCCAAAAATCATTTTTGACATCCATTTTGCAAGGTTTCACAAGAGACCCTTATTTGAGGTTTGCACAGAAGGTTATTGGAAGGTTTGCATTGTTTGTTTATCTTTCATTCTCAAGTAATTTTTCTTTGTTTACATTTTGGCACGCTCGGTGGGAGTCGCACCCATTTTATTTCATTTCTAGTTTCTTTCTTTGTTCCTATGTTCTTCATTTCATAATCACCTTCTTGTTTGTCTAAAGCTTTTACAGGTGAACTGAGCTGAGTGTTTGCAAAATAGGGAAGATTGTTTACTTTCTTTTTTGTTTTCTTTTAATATACCAGTTTCTATGTTCTTCATATTTATATGTTTCATCTATGTGTAGGTAAGTCAACTCACCTACACATTCTGCACCACCTACACACAAAACTAAAAAACAAAGGCTTAGATTAGATTTTTATTCAAATTTTGCATATATACAGTCTATTTTTTTGTTTTTACTGTTTTTAATTTTTTTGAAATTGATAACAAAAAACAACAAACAAAATAAAAACTTGAACTAAGCCCCTATGCCTACCCCTCCTTCCTCCCTACCCATCTCAACCATCTCGGTCGAGCTACCTCGCCACCCGTACCCGCATCCCTTACTAACCCACACTTCCTAACTACCCCCGTCGAGCTTTCACCTTCACCGTTACTACTCACCTGCACCACATTTCCTATGACCCTAATGCTATCCCCATCCCTCCCAAGCCCTCGGCTCACTCACAACTCCCTCCCCTCCCCTTTCCCACAAACCCTAACCTCGAGCCCCGATTCCTACTCCCACGTCCACTTTGTTCCCCGTTCCCACCCCGCCTTGACCCATCTTGGCTACTCCGAGCCCTCCTACCCGTGACCCTCACTCCCTATCCCCTAGCTCACTGTTTCACTCGGAATGTTTCGTTCCTTTTAGAAACAGATAAGGGTTGGGGCTAGGAGGAATACCTGTAGAATGTCGAGATGATGTGCGCGTACCGTAGAGAAAGATCAGGTTGACTGTGAAGAACTCCTTTTTGTCTTGGAAGGACTACCTGCAAATAAGAACACAAGACCACAAGATTTTGATTAGACAATAAATGAGGAAACTGCCTTGGGCCGAGGAAATATAAAACTTCCTTTGAAGGTGGTCGATTTCCTGCTAATATGAATTAACACAAAAGACGCAAAGTATCAATTAAATTACTTCGTTGAACTGGGTAGGGGAAAGGCTGGTTATTGGTTATAGTCAGTATAACCGATGCGGTTACTGATAACCGATGGCGGTTACTGATGACCGATATCGGTAGAGTCTAGGATCTGAAGGTTAGTTGTTTTGTGGGGTGGTGGTGTTATTTGGTAGTTGTGTTATTTGTAGGAATTTGTATATAGGTAATATTAGGAAATAGGGTGATGAGAGGTAGATGAATGACAGTTAGATGCAATGACACGTTGGGTAGTGGATCCAAGAATGGATTTGTGAGGACTTATGATTCAAAAAGTCGAAGAAATGTTATTAAAGAGTACATGCAAGAAGTAGCTTACTGATTATTCGCGGAGATGCAAGTCCAAGAGCTCTGATGGCAAAGGCAGAACTGAGGTAGGATGGTCTGGCACACAGCAGATCAAATCAGCCCGAGTATCACAGAGGCTCTGTATCCGATTGCGATCCCGGCTTGCTCTCCCTTGCTGCTAACTCTCCTTGTCTCTTCACTTGTCTCTGCTCAGTCAAGTAAAGATCCGGGTTTTCTCGATCGCTCCTGATGCTCTTTCTTGATTCAAAGAATCCTTTTCTCTGATCCAAAAATGAAATTCCGATCCTTTGTTTTTGGTTTGGGGAGGCCATTTACAGGGAACCGATGGCGGTTACGTAACCGACAACGGTCGAGTAGGAACCGGCATCGGTAAGGAAAAAGTAGGCTATTTTTAGTAAAACAACCCACCTTCCCTGCTTTTCTCCCAAGAGATTAGTTGCGGGCTTGGTCAAGTGACTAGAAGGTCGGTTTTAGGTGCGAGAAAGGGGTCCTTAGTCATGGGTGTAGGTGTAGACCAAGTTTTAGGTTTTAATTAGGTTAGTTTAGGATTAGGGCTAGGTCATGATGAGGTGGCAAAATGAGGTGGCAGGTGAGGTGATGGGGATTTATCAATTACAAGGTAATTAATAAATAATTGTGTAAGGTTTAGGTAATGAGGTTAGGTTGCGAAATGGGATCGGGTCACGAGGGTCGTAAGACACGAATTTGGTGTCTACATTAGCCCCTTATTGTCGTGTAGCTTGTGTTGTAAAGCTGCGCGGACAATAATATGAAGTGGTTTCTCCTGTTAAGGATATAGGTAATCCCCCTCAAATCTATCACGGATTGAGTGAACGGGAAATCAGGGATAGGGTTGATAAAGGGTACATGTTGTAGAGAGGATGGTAAGGTGGTGGGGGAGGTCCAAGGCAGCAGACGCATGTTGAAATGCAATAGTGCGACTAGGGTACATGATTTGGCGAGCAAACCAGCAATGTATAGGCAAAGGTCGATAGTTTATCCAAACAAGGGTGATATAATCCTGGTATCCAAGGCATAGGAAGTAGCTCCAGGGTATATAACAGGTAAGGTACAGGAACGTTTAGGCGTGTTCGGCAGTACCAAATGGTTGGTTTGGTTGAGATAAACGTCACGGTCTAGGTCTAGGCAAAGTTGGTCGACAGATCAAGTCAAGGACCCTAATCATGCTAAAACACGAACAGGTGAGCTCGATTGAACAAAAGGTACAGGATGGATGGATAAAATAAAACGTTGATTGTGGGTATGGTATTGAAGTGATACGGCCGTGGGTCGGGCCAAGTTGTTAGGTTACAGCCTTGGGTCGGGCCAAGTTGTTGGGTGGCGGCTTTGGGTCGGGTCGGATGGGTAGGGTGAGGCCTTGGGTCGGGCCGGATGGGTAGGTTGAGGCCTTGGGTCGGGCCAAATGGGTAGGTTGAGGCCTTGGGTCGGGCCAAATAGGTAGGTTGAGGCCTTGGGTCGGGCCAAATGGGTAGGGTGAGGCCTTGGGTCGGGCCAAATGGGTAGGGTGAGGCCTTGGGTCGGGCCAAATGGGTAGGTTAAGGCCTTGGGTCGGGCCGAATGGGTAGGGCGAGGCCTTGGGTCGGGCCAAATGGGTAGGTTGAGGCCTTGGGTCGGGCCAAATGGGTAGGTTGAGGCCTTGGGTCGGGCCAAATGGGTAGGGCGAGGCCTTGGGTCGGGCCAAATGGGTAGGTTAAGGCCTTGGGTCGGGCCGAATAGGTAGGTTAAGGCCTTGGGTCGGGCCGAATAGGTAGGTTGAGGCCTTGGGTCGGGCCGAATAGGTAGGTTGAGGCCTTGGTCGGGCCGAATAGGTAAACAAATGGTGTTCAGCAAAGGTGGATATAGGCGATATGTGGTTAAAAAGGGGGCAAATGGTAAATAAGGGCAAAAAAATTGGGGAAAGTTGGCAGAAAAACCGATGTCGATTCTACATGACCGATATCGGTTAAGGGACCGATACCGGTTCATTAGGGCAAAATGAAACCGATATCGGTTATGGGCGAAAAACCTATAAAAAGAAAAATACGGCTTGTCATTGTCACTTTTGTTATTTGAAAACCAAATTGATTTGTCTGACGTGGAGAGTTGAGATTGGAGGTTTTATTGAGTGAGGTGGAGCTATTTTGCTGGAGGAGTGAGTTGTTTGCGGGCCCGAGTGAGGAGGAGGCAGCAGTTGATTGGCGGGGACCCGCAGATCGGGTGGAGCTATGGCACGGGCGGGAGGAGCGGGGAGGTGGACCCAGTTAGCTGACCACCACCACCCATCCCACCACGACGACGTGTCGTCATTCGGGTATGTTCGGAACTCTTTATTTTGTGCATTTGAATGGTATTAAGCTAAATTGGGGGTTTGGGTAGGAATTTACATGTTTTAGGAAATAATGAGTAAATGGACGTAATTTGAAAAATGAAGAGGATAGATGGGTAAAATAGGGCAAGGCGGCTGGGTGGGTAGGTTTTTAGGGTGTTTGGGTGGGTAGATAAGTAGAAAAATGCAAAAATGTGGGTGGGGGCCGCGCGGGGGTTCGGCTCCGGGAAATGACAGGACCGATGTCGGTCGCTAAGCGACCGGCATCGGTCGCAAAATTTTAGGGGCTGGGCTCTGTGTGGTTGACCGGCGTCGGTCGGTGGTTGACCGGCGTCGGTGGGAAGAGGGCCGTGGTCGGTTGTTTGGGACCGATACCGGTCCGTAGTGTTTGTGTTGTTTTGTTTTGGTTTGTTTTGTTTGTTTTTGCTTTGGCTTGTGTGGGTTTATTGGGGGTTTGTGTGGGTTTGTTTTGTTTTGGGGTTGGGTGGGTTTGGGTTTGGGTTGGGCTTGTTTTGTGTTGGTGTGTTTTGGGGTGTGGGTGGGGTTTGTTTTGGGTGGGGTGGGTTGGGTTTTGGGTAGATTTTGGGCTTTGGGTCGGGTAGGGGTTTGGGTGGGTTGAGTTTGGTTTTGGGTTTGTTTTGTGTTGGTGTGTTTTGTTTGTTTTTGCTTTGTCTTGTGTGGGTTTATTGGGGGTTTGTGTGGGTTTGTTTTGTTTTGGGGTTGGGTGGGTTTGTTTTGTTTTGGGGTTGGGTGGGTTTGGGTTTGGGTTAGTTTGTTTTGGGTGGGGTGGGTTGGGTTTTGGGTAGATTTTGGGCTTTGGGTCGGGTAGGGGTTTGGGTGGGTTGAGTGGGTTTGTATGGGTATGGGAGTTGTATGGGTTGGGGTTGGGTTGGGTTTTGGGTAGATTTTGGGCTTTGGGTCGGGTAGGGGTTTGGGTGGGTTGAGTTTGGTTTTGGGTTGGGTGGGTTTGTATGGGTATGGGAGTTGTATGGGTTGGGGTTGGGTTGGGTTTTGGGTAGATTTTGGGCTTTGGGTCGGGTAGGGGTTTGGGTGGGTTTTGGGTTGGGTGGGTGAAGGTAGGTTGCTAGAGGGGGGTGGTATAGAGTTGGGGTGTGGTCGGGGGGATAAAAGGGGGTTTAGAGGGTAAAGTAGATGTTGTGATAAAGAGTAGGTCTAAGGATGTGGGTTGGTTTTGCAGGCACGTCAGCAGTTGACGATGCGGGACAGGATGCCGCCACTGTTGGTGCGGATGCGACCACATGTGTCCGCAGCGCATTGGGCTATCATGCGCGAGGTGGGACTCGGCGGAGTCCAGCGATATAGAGCGATCGATAGAGATCACAGCCTGATGGTCGCCCTCATCGAGAGATGGGATCCGGCGACCAATGTGTTCCATCTCCCGACCGGAGAGATGACCATCACATTGGAGGATGTGTATCGCATCCTTCGACTGCCGATCGAGGGAGAGGCAGTCTTCCAGGTAGATTCGAGAGACAGTGATGGACAGCATCCTGCAGGTTTTTGGAGATGCAGCCGCGTGACTTACCTATCACAGCGCGAGTATCGGGTATGGTGACATGTACCGTGCGCACCGACACGAGACACGGCTGGCTGTGCTGATGATGATTGGGATCACCTGCTTCGCCCTCCCGGACTCAGAGGGAGGCCGCTTTCCACGAGCATTGATGGGGGTGTTGCTTGAGATGGTGGAGGAGCATACTTGCTATGCGTGGGCACCAGTGTATCTGGTGCAGCTATACAGAGAGCTCTGGGGTTATCGCCGGATGCGGCGATTTGGTATTTGTTCGACTTTTTTACTTCACTGTTGGGCATATGAGCACATCATATGCATCGAGACCCGATAGGTTACCCCATCGGCCCAGGCCACAGGTCATATACAGATATGGCTTTCAGAGATGGTTGGGGTCATGGGCCACCACGGCGGTGCTTGCGGGGAGAGACGTTGCCTACTACAGGCATTTATTAGAGGGCCTGACAGCGGTAGATATTGTATGGAGACCTTACAGAGGTCATCACCCTCACGGAGGAGCCCGCTTACAGTTGCGTCTGATCCAGTACACATTCTGGATAGCAGGACGGAGGCCGGGAGAGTACGAGAGGATACCCCTAGAGAGGGTACGCAGGCAGATGGGGCTGCGACAGGACGAGCCACCTCCCTTCCCTCAGTACAGGAGGGATGATGTAGAGGCCCCACTGCCTGCACCACAGCCCTTGGATCCAGATTGGGTTGCTGAGAGGCCAGCAGATGACACAGTAGATGATGCTGGTTGTACAGGAGCATACATGGTGTGGTGGGCTGGTCAGAGAGCGGCGAGGGTAGCACAGCCCGCATAGCCTGCACTCTGAGACTGGGGCTGTGACGGCGAGAGAGATCAGCTCGGGGTGTCAGTGCGGCTCTTACGAGGCAGCTTGCTGCTGCGCAGGCACAGATAGGGGTCTTACAGGGGCAGCTAGCCCAGCTCGGGGCAGAGCACGAGCACAAGCACCACCACCACCACCGGCACACGCGCATGCAGTGCGATGCGAGCATGAGCGAATGAGCGCAGCAAGTAGTAGCACCACCACCACCACCAAAGCAATCTACGCGCAGCCACGGCCCAGTGACATGATCAGTGAATACCACCTTTGCCCGCGGCCATGCACCACGAGCACCACCAAGCCACGAGCACGGGGGTACTAGTATTAGGTGCCAGGGGACCAGCCCCAGCTCCTTCAGTGGCTCGAGAGCGCTATATGGAGGTTAGAGTGGAGGCCCGATACTATCAGGATATTCTTGATGGTACCGGAGTTGAGTATCAGCCTTATGCAGCTCATAGAGCAGAGACCTCTCACAGCCAGAGATCTCAGGGAGGTGCAGCCACAGCCGGCGTGTCTGTGACAGGCAGGAGGCGAGAGGCACCACAGGGACCAGCGGGGAGAGGCGCTGAGGGCGGTGGGGAGAGCTGAGGGAGCCCGGCATGGTTTTTGTATTTGTATATTGGATATGGGCACCGGTCTGCGAACCGGTTATGTTTATAGAGGCCTGCGTGCCTACATATTACTCATTTATTCATTCATTCATTTATTGTATACCGGCCTGCGAGCCGAGTACGGGTTGTACAGTTGGTACCGGCCTGCGAGCCGAGTATATTTTTGATATGAGGGACCGGCCTGCGAGCCGAGTCGAGATTATTGATAGTTATTGCGGCCTGCGTGCCGGCTTTGTTGGATTATGAGATCACAGAGGCCCCGATGTAGGGCACAGTGTATATTTGAAAACTTGTATATATATATAGATGATGTTTTGATCCACATGTTGTGTTCAAAATGTTTTTAAGTATTTGGTCGATGGTTTATGATATAGAATGTATGATGAGTTTAATTGACATGTTGATATATGGATGATGTGTTAGATGATGAAATGTTGCATGTTTTGGTGCTGGTTTGGGACATTGTTATATATGTATCTGATGAGTTGGATCCAAATGATGTATAGATAGATAGTTTTTTTTTGTTTTGTTTTGGTATCCTTAGTTGATGACTTGTTTGTTTTTGTAAAATAGATGATGTTAATGAAATTGTAATGATATGTGTGGTGGATGGACAAATATGGATAATGGTGATGAGATGCAGGAAAAGAGGCGGGCGCGACAAAAATTAGGTAAAAAATGAAGAAAAGAACCATGTTTTAAAAAGGCGGTGTGTATAACCGATATCGGTTAGATAACCGACGGTCGGTAGTTAGTAGACCGATATCGGTTACATAACCGATACCGGTTATTTAGGTATGAGCTTTTCTAAAAATAAAAAAGCTAGGGTGGCAACTTAAGTTCTAATTTTGAGAGCCATGCAAGAAGTTAAATACGCGAACGCGACGCTTTTTGACGACTGAGACAGGTAATTGCATGAGAAATTTGAGTGATAAGGAGAAAAGAGACAGGGAAAGTGAATGTGTTCTGAGATTCAGAAGACAGAAAGGCAGGTTTGAAAAAGGTGGTAATAATGGCAGGACGAGGAGAAACATCCAGCAGGCAGGGACAAGAGGGAAGACAAGGGCCACCTCAAGCTACTGCAACCCAAGAGGTAACGTTTTGTTTGTGATTTGACTACTGCATGTTTTGGGAATAAGATGGGGGAGAGTATGTGGGTAGATATGAGAAAGAAAAGATGATAACAAGGGTTATAAATGAGGTGAGTGTTACGTGGTAGGTAATCAAGGGTTTCGGGCATGTCTGTGTATACAGAGAGGAATAAACGAGCAATTTATTGTCGTAGGTGGTTGTTTAGGCAAGGTGTATGAAAGTAATAGGGACCGATATCGGTTAGGGATAACCGGTATCGGTTACTCAACCGGTACCGGTTAGCTGTAAACGATACCGGTTGCTGTAGGAATTTCCAGAATTTGAGAAAAAAACCGGGGGGATTTGAGGAATTGAATGGTTGTTTGTTATTTGGATGTATGCAGGCAGAGGCAGGGTTGAGGATGAATGATAGTGTACCAGCGCTATTGTCACGAATCCGAGCGGATGTAACGCCAGCTGAATGGACATTGATAAATCGTTTGGGGTTAAGTGGAATCCGCTATTATTCACGAATCGCACGTAACCATGCTATGTTACAGGCGTTGATTGAGAGATGGAATCCTGAGACAAATACCTTTTATCTGCCAACAGGGGAGATGACGGTAACATTGGAAGATGTGTTCCGTATTTTGAGACTCCCTATTACAGGAGAACCAGTATATCAGGCATTACCTAGCGCGGCGCGGGGAGCGATAACAAGCAGTATTTGGTCCATACGCATGAGATTTAACACAGCGAGGTTTGTCATTCACATATGGGATAATGTATGCAGCACACCCTGAGGAGACAAGGTTAGCAGTGATATTAATGATAGCGGTAGGGTATTACGCGTTACCGAGGGCGGATGGGGGAAGATTTCCAAAGGCATTGATGTGTGTTATTTGGGAGATGATAGAAAGGAACGTGACTTTTGCATGGGCACCTGCATATTTGGCGGAGCTATACAGGGGTCTATGGGCTTGTAGGCGAAATCACAGGACGACGCTGGATTGTTCATACTTATTACACTATTGGGCCTATGAGCACATTGTTTGTGTGCGACCAATAGGCCGATCCATCCATCGATCGGGAGACCGGAGTACAAGGTTGGGATTCAGACGATGGGTCCAGACAGAACAAGAGGCAAGATCCCGGGCTGTGACGGGTGACATTGAGTATTATAGGCGGTATGGGAGATGGTGACGATTGCGATATCTCATTGGAGGCCTTACGGAAACTATATGGTAACAGAGAATATAGGCCGAGAGAGTTGAGGGTGTAGAGCGATTGAGGTGGATCGCGGGGCACAGCCGGGTGAATATGAGAGGATTCCTCTAGATCGCGTGCGGTGATAATTTGGATTTGTGCGAGATATACCTCGTGCTTATAGACCATATATGAGGATCGATGCGAGGCGGTATTCTCACCTCCCACCCAACACCTCGAGAAGGGCTCAAGAGGTAGCAGCCGATCGCGAGGTAATGGATGCGAGGCAGATAGAGGCCTATAGATTATGGTGGGTAGCAGAGCTGCGAGGTGTACGTGATCGTCCCGACATAGCGGTGATTACAGCGAGAGGGATCGTCTGCGAGTTTAGTTCAGCAGACTCAAACGCAGTGAATGAGACAAGAGGATTGTTAGCGGTTGCAGAGTCACGGGCGGAGAGACTAGAGGCTGGATTCCTCCATGCGAGAGGCGTATTCATATGTTACGAGGAGAGATTGGTAGATCGGTGGGCGGTACCAATAGCCATGGTACCTTTGAGACAGAGAGGCTGGCGAGAGGGTCGACGATCACGATCATCACCTAGGTTTGGGATGAGGCGTGAGGGTCTAAATAAATGTTATAGAGTATAAAAATAAAGATGTCGACCTGCGTGTCGATGATAGAGAAGATGTATTTGTTTAACATCTAAATAAAAATGAATATGTATGTTGATTTGAGTTATGATAATAATAAGAATGTTTGTGTTTTGATTTTGGTGTTTTTGAAAAAGGATAAAGAGGAATGTGATTAAATAGAAATACACAAAAATATTTATATTTACCACACATGATAGGTTATGGTAGGGGATGGTCGAGCTAACCTTGGGAGACCCCATGTCTCCGAAGTGCTGCCTACATAGCCCATTGCACAAAGCAAGGAGGGGCCTCAGACCGATGTAGTTCTCCCTTAGGATCAGGGAGAGGCAAATTCAGGCAATTTGGTACGGTTTAGGCAATTGGTTGGTTGGTAAGAATATTGATATTAATATTGGTAAGGTAAGGTTGTTGGTGTCGGTAATGAATTGGTGATGTTGTAAAAAGGTATAAGGGAAGCGAAAGTGAGCCTACCCAAGTAGAAGGGAACCATGTCTTGATTAAGATCAACACACAATCCTAGATGCGAGGCAAAGCGGAAAGAGTGCTCCGTAGGTGAAAAGAGCTAAACAAACCACACAACGTAGAACGAGCTTGAAGCCCTAGGTACCGTGCATAGACGAGAAGTCAATAGGTGAAAAGAGTTGTATGATCACAACCTATCAGGTGTACGACACGTCCCTTGAGTTGAATAAATAATGAGGTGAGGTGAATGGTATAGTTGAGGTACGGAGAACTCATTACAAAGTGAGTGTTCTGACGAAAGAGAACCTACCCTAAATAGACAAGTCCATGACTCAAAAGTTCTTTTGAATGAGGCTTTTATTTTATTGAATGTAGACTGATCGATGCGGGAAGTCTACAAGGGATATTGATTGTATTATTCTTGAGGTCTTCACGAAGCTGATCAATGCGAGAAGCTTCTGATAAAGGCGGCTGATTGTATATAAATGTCCTTTCGAGGGAGCATCTATTTATAGTAGCAGATATGATTTTAGTGCATAGCTGTCCTTCGGGGGAGCAGTCTATATAGAATAGCAGCAATAATTTGGCATATAGCTGTCCTTCGAGGGAATAGTCTATATATAATTTAGATAGCTAGATGTTCTTTTGGCGTGAAGCATCTAGTTTGGTAGGAAGTTTGACTCAAGAAAATCCCATAAGAAGGTGGTATTTTAATACTTTGAAGTCATGGACTAGACTAAAAAGGGGAAGGCATCGTTTAGGTGAGGTGAGAATCAAACTATGTGAGCTTGATTTTATTATGAGATGTAGGAAACAAAATGTATGTAGTGGTAAATGAGCTCAAGGGACGAGTGGCAGGTAGATAAGAAGTGATATAACACTAAATTCAACAGTAGAATGGTCGAAGATGCAAGGCATTAAGGGGTTCAGGCTCAGGTTTACCATTAAGCGAAGCTAAATGATAAGTGCCTGATCCATAGGTGTGAGTGATTATATAAGGCCCAATCCAATTGGGAGCAAATTTTCCACATTTGCTCTTTTCTAGTTTGGTTACATGTTGATTCTCTTTGAGGACAAGATCACCAACCTTAAAGGTATGCTCATGAAGTCACTTATCATAAGCACGCTTGATGCGTTTTTGATAGATTTGAAGGTGATCGAGAGCTGTAAGACGTCGTTCATCAAGAAGCTCCAATTGGGCTAACCGCTCTTGGCGGAAATCATCGTTGGTGAGAATATCCTGAAGGGATATTCTGAGGGAGGGTATTTGTATTTCGAGAGGCAAGACGGCCTCGGTACCATATACCAAAGAAAAAGGTGTAGCGTTAGTAGAGGTACGAATGCTAGTACGATAAGCCCAAAGGGCAAAGGGAATGTGATCGTGCCAATTTCTTCCGGATTCATTGACAACTTTCATGAGGATTTTGGTTAGGGTTTTATTAGAAGATTCAGCCTGACCATTGGCCTGCGGATAGTAAGGTGATGAGAAACTAAGTTTGATACCAAAGTTGTCACAAAGGTCTTGTAACAACTTGTTTTTAAAAGATTTACCATTATCTGTTATTAGGCGATGAGGAATACCAAAACGACAGATAATGTGATGGTTAATGAATTCGACAATTTTTTCTTTTTAGTTGAAATGAGTGGAATAGCCTCCACCCATTTTGTGTAATATTCGGTTGCTGTGATAATCCATCGGTGACGTTGCGAAGAGGATGGATGAATCTCACCAATAAGGTCTAAACCCCATTGTGAGAAAGGCCAAAGATCTCGTGCGACCTGCAGCGGATGGCTAGGAGTATGTTGAAGGTTAGCATGTTGTTGGCACATAACACAACGCTTAACATATTCGTAGCAGTCGTTATTGAGAGTAGGCCAATAATAACCTAGGCGAAGGATTCGTTTAGCCACGGCAAGGCCACTAAAATGTCCACCACAAATGCCGTCATGGACCTGTTGGATGGTATGGGTGACTTCCGCGCCGGTGAGACATCGAAGGAGGATGCCATCAAAGCCGCGTTTATAAAGGAGTCCCCCCATAACTACATAACGAGAAACGCATTTAAGAAAAGCACGTTTACCAGTACTAGTAAGGTCAGATGGGAGAACAGAGGTTGTAAGGTAGTCGTGAAATTGGTGATACCAAGTATCCTGTGAATTAGTAGACACATTATTTATCATACAAACTACCGGGGTTGAGTAGGATGGGGCAAAAAGTTGTTGGACCACGATGAATAATTCGAGTCAGTTGATGAAGCTGGAATTTGCGAGGCTAAGCAAGCCATAGTATCCGCAAATTTGTTAGTGGAGCGGGGAATGGTTTGGATAGAATAGTGAGTAAATAAGGCTAGAAGTGAGTCCACGTAGTATTTGTACTTTTGAAGTTCCTCATTTTTACATTGGTAGATGCCCATAACTTGATTGACTACCAATTGAGAGTCGCCAAAAATATTGATAGATTTGATACCTAAGTGTATCGCAACTTGGAGACCCAGAACAAGGGCCTCGTATTCCGCTGTATTATTAGTGCAGGGGAAATCAAGCCGGAATGAAAGAGGCATAGGTTCAGCGTCAAGAGGGATGAGAACAACGCCGGCTCCTCCGCCGCGCTGGCATTTAGATCCATCGAAGAAGAGGGTCATTTGATACGACTCTTCCCCGAGTGAAAGAGTGGCGATGAGTTCGTCGGGGAATATAAAATTGGTAAATTGTTCCCCAGGTAAAGGGGCTTCCGCAAGTTGGTCTGCGATGGTTTGTCCTTTGATTGATTTCTGGTGGACGAACTCAAGGTCGAGGTCGGCGAGGAGCATGAGCCATCGGGCGATGCGTTGGTTTAGATGAGGTTTGGCATACATGTAATGGATGGGGTCCATGTTGGTGATGACGAAAGTTTTGTGATTCAGAAGGTAGTGTCGGAGTTTGGTAGCCACGAATGATAGGGCTAGGCACAACCTTTCTACATGTGTATACCTAGTCTCATAGTCCACCAAAGTATGACTTATATAATAAACGGCTTGTTCTCTATTCTCAGAGTCACGATGTGCAAGCATGGCCCCTACAGCGTGGTCAGTGGCGGAAAGGTAAAGGTAGAAAGGGCGGTCGTCTTGAGGTGGGATAAGCACGGGTGGCTACAAGAGATAAGTTTTGAGAGCTTCAAAGGCTTGGTGGCACTCTTTGCTCCATTGAAAATCAATGTCCTTCTTAAGGAGGTGATGGAAAGGTTGACATCGATCCGAGAGTTGGGAGATGAAACGTCGGATAGATTGAAGCTTACCTTGTAAACTACGCAATTGTTTGAGATTAGTAGGTGGGGGCATTTCTATGATAGCTTTGACTTTAGATGGATCGACCTCAATGCCACGCAAAGAGACGATAAAACCAAGAAGCTTTCCCGAAAGGACACCAAAGACACATTTCTTTGGTTGAAGACGGACAGAATATTGTAACAGGCGATCAAAAATAATGGTTAAAACATCGAGATGTTCACTGCGATGTTTAGACTTGCCAAGAAGATCGTCGACGTAATCTTCAAGGATTGTGTGCATAATGTCATGAAAAATGTAGGTCATAGCCCGCTGATAGGTGGCACCAGCATTCTTAAGGCCGAATGGCATTACACGGTAACAGAAGGTTCCCCAAGGAGTTATGAAGGCAGTTTTGTGTTGATCGGCAGGGGCAACCAAAATTTGGTTGTATCCTGAAAAGCCATCCATGAGAGAGAGCATCTCATGGCCTGCAGTGAGATCAACAAGTTGGTCAATACTAGGTAGGGGGAAGTCATCCTTAGGGCAAGCGAGGTTAAGATCCCAGAAATCCGTGCATATCCGAAGTCCCCCCGTCGCTTTAGTGACAGGTACGATGTTAGAAATCCATTGAGGATAGTCAATAGGCAGAATGAAGGAAACAGAAAGGAGTCGTTGGAGCTCCTCTTTGACCAAGAGGGCAATGCGTGGATGCATTTTTCTCAATTTCTATTTAATTGGCTTGGAATCGGGTTTCAGTGTAATGTTATGGACGGCAATGGTAGGATCAATTCCTGGCATGTCCGCGTAGGACCAAGCGAAAGCTTGGTTGCGAGCACGGAGGAAAGTAGTAAAGGTGACTTGTTCTGATGCGTTAAGGGATTGTCCGATCTTCACTATGTGAGGATCCTCCTCCGTGTGGATGTTGATTTCTATAGTAGACTCGTTCAGCATGGTTTGGGTTTCAGATGGTAAGGCTCGTTGAATATAAGAGTCATCCGCGCCAAGGTAAGTGAGGATGGAGTCATCATCCTGGCACTCAACAACGTTAATTGAAGGGGAGTCCTCTTCAATCATGTCTAGATATAGAAGGGGAATAGAAGAGGGGTGCTCATTATCGCGTTGATAAGTGAGAGGACCTAAGAAGATAGCATTTATGAAAAAAAAAAGTTAGGAGGGATAGATTCGTGATCTATCGACTCAGTGGGTGACGATGGCAAAGTGGGTGATGATGGTTTGGTAGGGGTAACGTCGTTCTCTTCCAGAAGGCAACTGTCACGAGGTTCTGTCGATGTAAGTGTTTCGGAAATCCGAGACCACTACGATCATTATGTTTGCGTGTGGTGATGGGGATGAGCGTATGTCGGCCTTGTTCATAAAGACCAAAACCAAAGCCTTTCCAAGCACAGCGAGTCAAGAAGGTGAGGGCGAAGCGACGATTTTTCAGGTATTGAAAATCGGATTGGAAAGGAACCACACCAAGAGGAGGTTCGGGGTAATGGAGGATGCGTCAACACCCCATACGTTAGGTTGGTGCGGCATGGGGTGGTCCGTAAGAGATTACCTCCCCACGCGACGCGGTCGTAGGTGGGATGTGCATGTAATTGTCCGTACTCTGCGGGGTAGGGAAAGAACTAACGTTATATAGGCGTACTCCCCGCGTAAGGCGTTGAAAAACATCTACTAAGGGGTCGGAGGTTGGGATGTTAGCTGCGGGAAGGGAAGTGGTTTTTGCGACGGTGGTTTCATCAGTTGAAAGCGTAGGTGCGGTTGAGGTGGATGGTTGAGGTACATTTGAAGAGGATGGTTGGGTTGAATGTATGGGTGTCTTGATTGGTATAAGCACATCGTTAGGGCGGTATAACATATTGCAGGTTTTAAAGGGGGGAGGATCAGCTTTTACGGTGTAGGACTTCCCCTCGTACTCAAATTTTATGCATCTATGTAATGTTGAGGGAACGCATCCCATAGCCCGGATCCAGGGGTGACCTAACAACATATTGTATTGGAACTCTCCCTCAAGGACATAGAAGAGTTCGGGTAAAGTACGTGGTCCTACACGAATGTTAAGGATCACGGTGCCTAAAGTGGAAGTAATAGCATCATTGAATGATCGCAACATGATGGGGTTGGCACACATGCAACTGGAAGGGATATTCATTTGTTGGAAGGCTTTTGAAGAGATGATATTTAGGCTGGCGCCCCCGTCAATCATAACACGCGTGCCGGATATCCCGAGCGTATCTGCCGAGATAAAAGAGCGAGGTCGGGATCTTCGGTACCAAAGTCGATAATTTCATCTTGAGCCACTTGCGCGCAGCTTGTGGTACGAGGCGAAGTGGTTGGGGCGGTGGGTTGTTTGGTGAGAGAGGCAACGTGATTGGGTGTTAGAATGGAGGCAATGGGCAGGGTTTCATTAGGTAAGACCTCGATCCCTTGAAGAATTTCAACGAGAGCTTGTCGATGAGATTCAGAAGTCTGAATGAGATCATATAGTGTCATTTTTACGGGTGATTGGTGAAGCTGTTTAATCATGGCTCGATGGGCAGCTCCATTAGAGACGGGGTAAGCAGGTCCACGAATAACCACTTTGGGTGGTGGTGCAATCGGGATGTTGGACGGAGAAGGAGAGGACTGTGCTTTCTTTCGCTTTCTCATTGTTTTTCTGCGCTCGAGTAGCAACACTAATCATATTAATTTCGTAGACCTGAGATGAGGAAGATGGTTGGGACAAATCATGGTCTTCAAGAGGTGGGGTTGTAATAATGACAGATCTTGGTGAGGCGGGGACAGATGGTATAGTAGAGGGAATTGGAGCTAAAGGTCTCTCCCTTCGTAAGTTGTCTTTCTTAACCTTTGTATCCGGGAGAGGTGACCCGGCGAAGGATGGTTTTAAAGCTTTGCATCCCTCCACATCATGCCCGGTGTGCGGTGATAGGCGCAGATTTTAGACTCATCATAACCTATAGGTCGGGGTTTAGACGGGTCATAAGGTCTAAGTGGGAGTAGGAAATGGTCGTATTCTCTACTAACATAGCAAGGATTTTGGCGTAAGATCCTTTGAGTGGGTCAAAATCGAGAGAGGATGAGGGTATTGATTGCGCGGGTTTTGGTAATGTTTGGGCGTGGTTGGTTCGTACGGGTTTTGGTAATGTTTGGGTGGTTGGTTTAGGGTGGTGGTTTAGTTGGGTGTTGACATTTTTTCACTAAATGTGGTTTCTTTGGCGTGAAGCTACATTCAAATGGTTAGATGATAAAGCTACGAGATGACGTGGTATGGGACACAACCACGGAGAAATAGGAGTGACCGAAAACAAATCTTTTGATGATTGAATTTGTTTAGGGTTGATAGGGGGACAGGATACGCGGGGTGACGGTGTTGTTATACCCTGGGCTTTCTGTATGGGTGCGGAAGGCGTAGGTTGCTTTAAAGAAAACGCAGGAGGTATGATATATTGGTGCAAGGTGGAAGGATGAGGTCCCAATATGGAAGGTAGGTATGACGATGATGGTTTTGATTGTGATAGAGGCACGGGTTGAGTGTGTCTCCTAGGTGGCGGGGCGGCTTTATTCTTGGAAAAATCTAGTCGCTTAGGCGGGTGTGTTAGACTGGGTATGGGCAAGGTCCCAAGCGTAGGGGAAGATTTGGCTAAGTTAATAGAAGTGGACGGGGCATTTGGTAGAGGTGAGGGGGGTGAAGGTGAGAACATGGGCATTTTAAGCTTCTGTAAACACTTCGGGTATATGGTGGAGGCCTCAGGATCGGTCATTTGCATTTGAGTAGAATAAGGGGTACTCAAACGTTCCCATAGGATTCGTCTATCTTCTGGAGAATGACAGTCTTCAAGTTTGAATTGTAAATTTGGTACGGAAGAAAGGTGGGTTGTGATTCCAGTCCACTGTGGGTGTGATACAGGGGGTAGATGAGGTACTGTATCAATAGATATTAAGAGGTCGACCGGTTGTTGAAAAGATTTAGGCGATGAAGGACTAATAGGCAGGAGGGCATGTTTGAGAGGGTCTGTCATGGTTAAAGAATTTGGTGATGTCGGTGCAAGAGATTTCTCATCTAAGGATGTCAAAAGGAGTGGCGTACCCTCCTCTTGTGCAGCAAGAGTGGTAGAAGGAGAAGTTTGGGAAATAGATAGATTAGATAACATCCGCTCGCAGTCTTGTAGGGATGTGGTATAAGAAGACTCATCGATGGGAAGAGAAGTCTGGGCAGTTAACTCCTTTATGGGGAAAGGAATGATTTCACTTTGGCTTGATGGTGGTAAAGGAGGTTCGGGCTCCTGTGTTAGTGAAGAGGCTTGATTCAAAATTTTCTCGATAGAGGCTTTTGGCTGGGTATCGAAGACTGCATGGATCTCATGAACACTCTCCTCGGCTAAGATATCCTGGTTTGTGTTACTGTTGGGAGAGTGATTCGGGAATGGTTTGTTGAAGATTTTCAAATTTCGGTTGGCAGGGGCATTAGGATTATCGAGGGTTATATCCCCTGCGTCAACCATTTCCTGCACTATGTTTTTCAACATCTTGCAGTTTTCATGACTATGTCCTTTTACACGGTGAAAGTTACAGAAGTCATTTTCTTTGTACCAGGAAGGTATGGCGCGAGTGGAATCAAACCCGGAATGAGGTTTAACAGGAGGCAAAGTGATAGCTCCGGCTTTGAGCAATTTTTCCAAGATGACGCCATAGGTTTCTCCTAAGGGAGTGTAATTGATGGGCTCGGCTTTGTACTTATAGGTGGTTTTTGGTGGAGTATTGGACGGCGCTTGAGATTTGACCATCACCGCGTGGACAGCTCCTTTTGATTTAGAAGAAGTGGACGCGTGAGGAGTGGTGGTATTTGGTTTATTGGTAGAATCAGGAGTTCGGAAATTGGGGTTTTTGTTGCGCAACCGCAATTTCTCTTCTTCTAAGGCTCGAATTTCTAGTTTCCGAGCCATGGTAAAGGCCTCATCAAATGTGCGGAAAGTTTGAATTTGAAGAGTAGGAGAAATGTGCTTAGCACATGCCCACGTGAAAAGTTCGATAAGTTCAGTCTGAGGCAAGGCATATGTAAGTTGGTTGATAAGGCCGCGCCATCGTCCGACGAAATCTGCGATAGATTCGTCTTCGAATTGTCGAATGGCATAAAGGTCGGTGATGGATACTTTCTTAGCAATGTTAATGGAGAAGTGATCCAAGAAAGATTGGGCTAGTTGGTTAAAAGAGAAGATTGAGTGCTGGGTTAAAGCACTGTACCACTCCAAGGCGGGTCCAGATAAGGACATGGGAAAGGTGCGGAGTAACAAGGCATCATCATGGGCAATCAAATAACAAGCATGTCTAAATGATCGCAAGTGTTGTTGAGGATCCTCTTTACTATTAAAACGAGTAAATTTTGGTAATTCCCATTGAGGAGGATATGAATGAAGGGGGACAGAAGGGTGAATGGGCTCCCACAAACTTGCTCGTATGTCAGGCACTACGACTTCAAAACAGAAGCCTCCAAGTTTTGCATTTTGTCCATCATTTGTTTAATTAGATCGGTAGTTGGATGAGATGATGGTGTGGTTGTGGTAAACGGAGGCAAATTGGGCCAAGGACCACCGCTAGACCACTTGGTGGGGTTAAGTGTTGATAAGGTGTGGAGGATGAATATGTTGAGGCAACCGAATAGGGATGTCCCATATAGGATGTTGAGGTTCTTTGGATACGTGTATGGGAATGAAAAGGTAGGCGGAGCTTGAGAAGGAAAGCTCGTGTGGATAGGTGGCGAGAGCAAGTCATGAATGGAGTGGTGCAAGAGAGATGAGGTAGGGCGGTCGGTGGTAATGATATGTGGGGTCCAAGATTAGCCAAAGGAAAGCCAATCGAGTCGTATGAATTTACGAAAGGCTGTCGGATTGGGAGATGGGGCTAAAGGTGCGAAGCAAGGCGGTGTTATCGGGCGGAGTGGGCGCTAAATGAGCAGCTATACTAATAGGCATGCTAACAAGGAGCTGACCATCAGCGTACGGTCGGGGCATGAGACAAATAGTATTTTACAGCACTAGGATTAGCATCCGAGAAATTTGGCAAAGTCCTTATCTCCCACGGGAATTTTAGGAACCTCGCCGGTATCAGTAGGATTCCCATAGAATGTGAAGGGGGTGATTCGAGCAAAGAAATAGCAGAGCAAGCATGTGAAACCATGGCGGCGGCTTGCTTTGAGTGATAACAACCATGGACGGGAGTTCACGGTAGGGTTTCAATCTGTCGGAGTAAAACAAACTTCTTAGTAAAATTGGTAGGTTCTTTGGTTTGTCGAGGAATTGGAAAAGACGATGGCGATATCGGTCTAATGTAACCGATGTCGGTTATACTATAGCCGACGTCGGTCAGGTAACCGATGTCGGTGTAAGAATTCTGGGCTAACAAGATATAAAAAGGCTGCTAATTTGATTTTTAACAACGTTTAGTATACTTGTCCAATTATTGATCACAGAAGACAGAGTATGAGAAAGAAAACGAACTAAAAACAAGCAAGATGCACACACAAATCCAGAGATTAACCCTAGGGTTAATTTTAATTATCGTGGGCTTATGCCTTTAGACGTAGAATGATGTCAGAATCCTAAACAAGAGACTTAGGGGAAATGTCAAGTTGTTTTGGCTTATAAGGTTACCTCAATCGGGCGGAGGAATACCGCGGAAAAGGGGGATGTTTGAGCTGTTGTGTTAATTGTGAAGTGATTTGGTATGTGTTGTGCAGTGAAAGTAAGATTAATTTCCTGTCAATACCGTGGATATCACCCCCACGTGTACGACCTGTTACTTAATCTATGTTTACTAGAATTGAAAAACAACAAGCGGTGAATGCAATGCACGTGTTTTAAACCCAAATCGAAAATGATGTTCATGAAGCAAAGAGATGACTTTCACTAATGCGAGATGTAAAAGCAAAGCAAGTTCTTTTATCAAAATAATACAAAACCTTTTGAATATCTTTTTTAAAAGAAGAAAACAGCAAGTATACTCCCTATATGAAAGCAAGCAAAATGAAAGAAACCCAAAATGGGTCCCACCGGGCATGCCAAAATGTTTCACTCGGAATGTTTCGTTCCTTTTAGAAACAGATAAGGGTTGGGGCTAGGAGGAATACCTGTAGAATGTCGAGATGATGTGCGCGTACCGTAGAGAAAGATCAGGCTGACTGCGAAGAACTCCTTTTTGTCTTGGAAGGACTACCTGCAAATAAGAACACAAGACCACAAGATTTTGATTAGACAATAAATGAGGAAACTGCCTTGGGCCCAGGAAATATAAAACTTCCTTTCGAAGGTGGTCAGTTTCCCTGCTAATATGAATTAACACAAAAGACTGTAAAGTATCAATTAAATTACTTCGTTGAACTGGGTAGGGGAAAGGCTGGTTATTGGTTATAGTCAGTATAACCGTCTGCGATTCTTGATACTTGATAACCGATGGCGGTTACTGATGACCGATATCGGTAGAGTCTAGGATCTGAAGGTTAGTTGTTTTGTGGGGTGGTGGTGTTATTTGGTAGTTGTGTTATTTGTAGGGCTGTATATAGGTAATATTAGGAAATAGGGTGATGAGAGGTAGATGAATGACAGTTAGATGCAATGACACGTTGGGTAGTGGATCCAAGAATGGATTTGTGAGGACTTATGATTCAAAAAGTCGAAGAAATGTTATTAAAGAGTACATGCAAGAAGTAGCTTACTGATTATTCACGGAGATGCAAGTCCAAGAGCTCTGATGGCAAAGGCAGAACTGAGGTAGGATGGTCTGGCACACCGCAGATCAAATCAGCTGAGTATCACAGGGCTCTGGTATCCAGATTGCGATCTGGCTTGCTCTCCTTCTAGCTGCTAACTCTCCTTGTCTCTTCACTTGTCTCGCTCGAGTCAAGTAAAGATCCGGGTTTTCTCGATCGCTCCTGATGCTCTTTCTTGATTCAAAGAATCCTTTTCTCTGATCCAAAAATGAAATTCCGATCCTTTGTTTTTGGTTTGGGGAGGCCATTTATAGGGAACCGATGGCGGTTACGTAACCGACAAATCCGAGTAGGAAACCGGCATCGGTAAGGAAAAAGTAGGCTATTTTTAGTAAAACAGCCCACCTTCCCCCTTTTCTCCTAAAAGATTAGTTACGGGCTTGGTCAAGTGACTAGAAGGTCGGTTTTAGGTGTGAGAAAGGGTCCTTAGTCATGGGTGTAGGTGTAGACCAAGTTTTAGGTTTTAATTAGGTTAGTTTAGGATTAGGGCTAGGTCATGATGAGGTGGCAAAATGAGGTGGCGGTGAGGTGATGGGGATTTATCAATTACAAGGTAATTAATAAATAATTGTGTAAGGTTTAGGTAATGAGGTTAGGTTGCGAAATGGGATGCGGGTCACAAGGGTCGTAAGACACGAATTTGGTGTCTACACTCACATCCAATCCCTCCCACTCCCAACTCCCCACTACCCAAGCAAGCCCTCCAACATCTCTTCCTTACGCACCCGACCGAGCTACATCCCCACATCCCACCTCCCTTTTCCCTTTCATTAAATCCTACACCGAGCTCATAGATCTCCCGCACCAAGTTGTTCCACCGTCAATCTGCACACACATACACACACACACACACACACACACATCACACCTTTAGGTCTATATTTTATATTTTTATAGTTTTAGGTTTAGGTTTACTTTTTATATATATTCTTAGTTATTAGTTTTTTTGTTTTTTGTTTTTTAGCTAGTCTAGTTAAGTGATCTTGGAAATAAAAACATGGGTTCGCTTTTGTTGTCTTGTTTATTTGTTTTTTTATTTTTACCTCATTTCGGAAAAATTTCTAATATTGTTTGTAGGACCCACTCTCACACAAGGTGGATTAAACATTTCAAAAAATACTAACTATAGGTTTCCAAAGGAGTTCAACCAAACCACACCTAAATCAAAAGATAAAAAAACACCACATTCAAAACACTTGATTTACAGGTTTGGTTAAGAGCTACGGCTCGACCACTTAACTAGAACATAACCCCCTTGGCATAAGCCTTAAGCTAAAAAAGGGGGTGGTTCTAGGAACCCCAAAGTAGTCCACACCTTGAGGGAACTGGTGGACAAAATGGGAACCTTTTCTCCTACCTGACTAGTAAAGCCTTGTGAGTTAGAGTCACGGATATCCTTAGTGGCGACCCCAGTGTGATTCATTCTGAGAAAGATCTTTGCTCAAGGTTTCAAAGGGGTAAAGTAAAGCCATCAGCTAGCAATAGCATTGTGCTCACTCTCGGATATTTTGCTGACACCTAGTTGAGAGAGCCACCTAGGAAGCCAAACATTTTCCAAGCCAATCTAAGGTAGAGGCCACAAACAAACATTCAAACAAAAAATTTCTTTTTTGATTTTCTTCTTTTGTTTTTCTTTCTTTTTGTAGTAGTGTTCCACACTCACTTTTTCCCAAATACTCCTTGTTTGGGATCCATCTTTCACTTTTCTTATCTTTTTTTCATTTTTCCAAACTATCCTTGTTTGGATTCTACTTTCATCCTCATTTCATCTGTTCTCATCTTCTTTTCTTCTCATCATCAGTCATTCACTAACCTTCATTTTACTCTCAATTTTCCCCTTTTTGAAACTTTCATCTCTTTTCATTATTTCAATCTTCTCTTCTTTTCATCCTCATTGTCTTCTCCATTTGATCTTCTTTCATTCATTTGGAGTTTTTATTCACTTATTTGATTCTTCCCCTTTCATGATTATCAAATCCTTCTATCTTTTGTATTCACCTCATTTTGAGTTTATCTCCCATTTCATTCAACACTTAAACATTTGGATTACATTTCCCAAAGTTTAAGTTTTCATCTTCTTTTTGACATCAAGTCTTGAGTTGTGGATATCCACGTCCTCGCTCAAGCACTTTCATCTTACGACTCACATCTCAATGGTGTTGTGTTCCACTTTTCACAACTCAATTTCATCACATTTTCTCTTCATTCTCCTCTTGCATCCTTTAGTTTGAAAACATCATTGTTAAACTATATATGTTTTCTTTCTTCACGTCTCTAACTTGACAACATATTTGTTACATTCTAGACACTTCATCATATCTTCTTTTCAACATTTTACACTATCAATATTTGAGTCTTATCTCTTCATTAGCCTCTTCCTTCTTAACTAATTCTTGTTAAGGGTTGAGCACATCACATATGATTTGAATCCTTTTTTCATACCCTCTTCCCATTTAGCATTCACTTTTTCTAGGTGGTAGAGTGCATTTGCAATCAATCTATCCTCACTTCTTCACTCTAGCATTCACATTGTTAGAGGTTGAACACATTCAGAATTTTTCACTATAACCCTCCTCCATTCTAGCATTCACTTTGTTAGAGGATGAGAACCTTCATCACATCACACCACTCTTCCATCTTGGCATTCACTTTGTCAAGGGTCGAGTTTATCAAACACTTTCACATGCTTCCATCTTGACATTCACTTTGTTAAGGGTTGCATCACTCATATCTTCCAAACCTCTTTCCCATCTTAGCATTCACTTTGTTAAGGGACAAGTTATTATCAAACTTAATCACACACCTCTCTTCCATCATCACATTCACTTTGCTACGGGTTGAGTTATCTTTCACATCTCTTTTTCTCCCTCCCTCTTTTAAAAATGGTGGGAACATGACACAGAGATTATAGTCCTTTTGGAAGGGGTGAACGAAAAAATCCTTTTGGAAATTTTGATAGTGATAATGACCAAAACTCTGAGGATGATCAGAATGACATCTCACTCGAAGAACAATCCCACATTGAAAATATTTTACGTATGAATAAAGACCAATTTTTTCTTCGTCTCCTTGAGATGGGAGAAAAATTACCCTCTGATTTTGATGAAGCTAGTTTACAAACATTACTTGGAAAACCACCACCTAACAAGGGTGAACCTTTCATTTCAAAAATAATGATGATGAGGCAGTAGGACCTAGTCACACAAATAATGATGATCAAAACAAGTCCACCTCGAACAACACCAAAGGAATGAATCAAACAAAGAAAAATCTGATGAAAGGAACAAAGGAAAATCAACTGATTCAGCCACTAATCCTACTCAAGCCCTCATGAATCAAATTAATGACATGGCTAAACAACTTGCTATTTTAAATTCCAAAGTCACCAATGAATCCCATGACAATGAGGCACCAAATAAATCTAGTGATGCTTCATTTAAGAGTCATACCACACACACCAAAGATAACAACAACTCTACAAGTGATGGTTCCTTATCTTTCTTACAGAACAACTCACCATTTTCCCAAGAATGGAAAATGATGAAGGACACCATCTCTAGTATGCAACATCAATGCAAAAAATTCAACTTTGAAGAATTGTGTCCTTACCCCTTCGATAAGGACATTTTGTGTTCCTTTTCCAAAATATTTTGAGATGCCCAAATTTGACAAATACAAGGGCAAGAGTGATCCTAGAGAGCATATCAAGGAGTTTTATATGGCTTTCCAAGAGGTGGCCTATAGTGATGTCTTCTTAATGTCTCTTTCCATGAAGTCTAGGAAGACAAGCCTTGGACTAGTTCCTACTCCTCCCCAAGGGCTCTATACAAAACTTTCACGGACCTCTCAGAGAAGTTCGTCAAACATTTCTCATTCAACCTAGAGTCTAAAATTACAATGATGGACTTGTGTAATGCCAAACAATGAACAAATGAAACCTTCACACAATTCCTACAAAGATGGCATGGGATTGCTAGTTGTTTCCCATGCTCCATGCCTGAGAAGCATCTCATGAGCATCTTTGTACCCAATCTCAATAATGAGCTATCCTTTCACATGCAAATGCATTTCCTTAATACTTTTGAAGAAGTTATTGAGAAAGGATCACAGATTGAAAAATCCCTTATCACAAAAGGTTTGATTAAACCTCATTCAAAAGACAATGGGCAAACATAGTAACCATCCTAATAGCTCTCACCAAGACAAATCTAAACATGTTAACCATAATCGTAATATGGTCAATGATGGTATTACAGACAACCATAATGTCCACAACATCCAAAACACTCGAGACTAGACCAAACAAAGGTAAACAACCTCTTGTTGTTTCTAGCAAAGAGGTTTCCTCCTCTCCTGATTCTAAATGACATCATTTCACTCCTTTGGGAGAACCTCTATCAAATGTCCTTCAACAACTCATTAATGCAAACATGGTTACTTATCCCATCACCAGACCTTGGGTTGAGGGAGAACCCAAGCCTACTTGGTACAAGGATGATACTTATTGTGATTTTCATCGCATTGATGGTCACCCAACTGATCGATGCTTTCACTTACGTCACTTTTTCCAAGACCTCATTGATAGTGGAGATATCACTGTTGAAGAACCATCACCAAATAAAACACCTAACAACAATCTTAAGGTGTTCTCAAACCCATTTCCCAAACATGGCGGTGATGATAAAAATGTTGACAAGGTCCCTCTGCTAATAATATTGATTTTAGTTCAATTATCTCATTTATTGAGGAAGTACCATCTATGGTGACCATTAAATTCACACCTTTGAGTAATGTTGTGACCACATGCCAATGGAAGATATGGGTTCTATGGAAAACCAACCTTCTACATCTTCTACAGAACCTCAAACATCCAAACCAACAACTCCTTCAAATCAAAAGTCAAATTCTAATGCCAAATCTTCCACTCCAGTTAGTATGACTTCATCAAACAATTAGCAACCACACCAGCACATATCTCTCTCATGGAACTACTGAAAGAGTCACCTAGCTTTCAGGATATTCTCACTCATGCTCTAAATGAATCATGTGTTCCTCATACTCTCAATGTTCAACAATTTTAGGCTATGATCATGAACCTTACACCTAAAACTCCTATCCTATCTTTTGGCCCTCAAGATATGTTGAACCCAAATCTAATTAACAACAAACTCCTTGTACATCAAAGCCTATGTTACTGATCATAAAGTCAAGAGAGTTCTTATCGACAATGGAGTGGCTCTTAACATTTGTTCTATAAAAATGCTTTGTTTCCTTGGTCATACAATAGATGACTTAGATGCTTAATATCATTACCATTCATGGTTATGATAATACTTGAGTGCCAGTCTTGTGGTACCATCACTCTTCCCATACAAGTAGGCCCACAACTCCTTGACACTATGTGTCATGTAGTTGACACTGAGACACATCATATAACCTTCTTTTGGGTAGACCTTGGATACATGTGATGCACACAGTACCTTCCACTTTCCATCAATGCATAAAGTTTCCACATAATGGTAGAGAGTTCACCTTGCGTGGCGATACTGACCCCTTTGAATACTGTAAGTTTTTTTGAAGCAAGGTACAAAAAGGAAAACTATTGTCCATCTGCTGATAGCACAACTGGATCTAGCACAACTTCTATTATTACCAACCATATTGATCTTGATGTAATATTGTGCCCTCATGCTTCCATCTTTCTTTAAAGAATCTACATCTAAAGTCACCTGAGGATATTCCTCACACCTCCACATCTTCCTCTGAAGCATCTACATCTAAGGTGTCACCTAAAGTTACATTCTCTCATAAAGGCTTAGGTGAGTACACACTTGACAATGCATTTCTTGTTGGAAAACTCCCATTATCACCTCATAGCTATGGGCATCCTAACACTCCTCATTTACAAGAACCTCCAGCTTACTATCTCGAAACACTCTTTGGAGATGATATGGATATCTAGAAGATGAACATATTCCAATCTCTGATGACTCTTGGCTATACGATGACAAGGATGGCAAGAATGCTATGAATCCACTGATTACACCAAGGGCCATAAAATGATGAAAAACATGAACTGGAAAGGAAGAGGCCTTGGCCCACAAGGGCATGGTGTTCTTGAACCTATGAATATCAAGTCTAACCTTTACACATATGGTCTAGGATATGAGACATATGAGAAGAGGCCTATAGTCTTTGATGTATTATCTAGCGATGAGGACTCAGATTCTGAAATTGAGACCGGTTCCACACATAGCCTCTTCAAAGACCTAGCCAAAACTACACTTTTCCTAGACTACTTATCCATTCAAACCCTTGACATTGTTTATCCTTCCCTCATTGATCAGGACCAACAGTGTCATATTTCCATGGATCTCTTTCAAAATGATGAGGCCATCCAGAGTTCCTCGGGGCTCGGGACCCTTTTCCCTTGTCGGATCACAAGAAGGGTTTCGATATAAACCTTGATGCTACCACTTACTTTGGTGAAGAACTTACAATCTCCAGTCCTAAAGAAAAATAAATTAAACATAAAAAAAAAAAAATTATATCTCACATAGTGAAAACCTTTCTGAGGCATTATACGAGAAGCAAAAAATGAAAAAGAAAAAGAAAGAAAAGGACGCATCTCCTAGTGAAAACCTTTCAGAGGCACTAGAGAGAGGAGATTTGGATCTAAAAATATCTGAAAATCTACACAAGCCTCCAACATCATTTCAAGATAATGACACTTCTAAGTTGTTGGTAGAAGAGATGACAACCATTAACATTGGAACTAAAGACCAACCAAAATTGTTACAACTAGGTGCCAATTTATCAGAAACCAAATCAAAGCCTTCACAACACTTCTAACCAAGTTTCAGGATGTATTCACTTGGTCTTACAAAGATATATGCCCAGTCTTTGATCCTTCTCTTGTGGTTCATCACCTTGTGGTGCACCCAGATGCTAAACTTGTCAAGCAAAAAAACTACGTAAAATGCATCCCAAGGTTGCATTGCTTGTTAAGGCCAAACTACAAAAATTATTGGATGCAGGCTTCATACGGTGCATTGACTACTCAGAGTGGATATCTAATATGGTACCAGTTGTGAAGAAGACCCCAAATCCATATTTGTACATATTTCCATGACATTAACAAGGCATGTCCTAAGGATGATTTCCCTTTGCCTAATATTGACATGATTGTTGATTCTACTTGCGGGCCATGAGATGTTATCCCTTATGGATGGATTTTCTAGGTATAACCAAATTCAAATTGCTTGAAGAAGACCAACATAAAACAAATTTTACAACCCCATGGGGACATTTTGTTACAAGGTCATGCCTTTTGGCCTTAAAAATGTTGGTGCAACTTATCAACGTGCATGACTTTATTATTTTCCATGACCTTCTTCACGACATAATGGAAGATTATGTCGATGATATTCTTGCTAAATCAAAGACTAGGGTGGATCATCCAATAGTTCTTAGGTGTATATTTGAGTGGTTAAGGGAGTACAAGGTTCACCTTAATCCAAAAAAATGTGTCTTTGGTGTCACTTCGGGAAACTTCTGGGATTCATTGTCTCACGAAGAGGAATTGAAGTGGACCCTACCAAGGTCAAAGCTATAATAGATATGCCACCTCCTCAGAACCTTCGACAACTAAGGGGCCTACAAGGAAAAATATAGTCTATTCATCACTTCATCTCTCAATTGGCAGATAAGTGCCATCATTTCAACCAATTTCTTAAAAGGATGTCCAGTTCAAATGGACACAAGACTATCAAGATGCCTTTGCAAAATTGAAAGAATACACTGACATCTCCACCGGTACTCATGCCATGCCTATACATAGATAAGCCTATGTTGTTGTATACATCTACAACACAACATGCCATTGGGGCATTATTGGTGCAACACAATGATAAGGGTTAGGAACAAGTTGTGTATTACTTGAGCAGAACTCTTCTTGAGCATGAGACCAAGTACTCACAGGTTGAAAAGGCTTGTTTAGCAGTTGCTTATACTTTTGGCAAGTTGTGACACTATCTCTAAATCATACCACCAAGCTAATTTCAAGGGTTGATCCTCTTAAGTACCTACTTTTGAGACCAGTCATAACAGAGATGAATGTCTAGTTGGATTGCACTACTTAGTGAATTTGACATTGAAATTGTCAATCAAAAGGCTATCAAAGGTCAAAAGGTCAAGCATATCAACCAATAGATCAATTGGCACACACACCACTACCAGGTTCACAACCACTAAATTTTGAATTTCCAGATGAAGACTTGTTGTACATAGAAGCAACACCCTTATGGACATTATTCTTTGATGGATCTTGCAATATCCATGGTTCTAGGAGTAGGAATTGTCTTATGTACACCGGATGGAGACCTCATACCTAAATCTTATCATATCAACTTCCCTTGCACAAATAACATAGTAGAGTATGAAGCATTGATAGTAGGCTTAGGGTTTTTATCTCATGGCACCTACAAGAATTGATAGTTCTTGGTGATTCTCTTCTAGTCATTAATCAAGTTAACGAAGAATATCAAGTAAAAGATGAAAATCTCTTACCTTATAAAAGAATGGTTGATAGCCTTAGAGGGTATTTCCAGATTATCAATTTTGAACAAGTTCCTCACATACAAAAAAAAAGCAGTGGATGCCATGGAAACTATCACTTCCCTTCTTTCATTTGACACTAATCAAACTCACAACGAGTTCCTTGTTGAACATATTTTGGTGCCCACATATGAATTTCTAGAGAGTCCACCATGGTTTGTGAGATTGTTGGTCTGATCATCCCTGGTACCATGATATATACACCTTCATTCAAACTAAAGCCTATCCTCCTAATTTTAATTCAGCTAATAAAAGAGCCTTAGCACAATGTGCTTCACGCTACACCCTTCTTGCTTGACACCTTGTATCGAAGAGGCTATGATGGGACTCTCTTAAGATGTCTCAATCAGGATGAAGCTAATCAGATGCTAGCTAAAGTACATTCGGGTATTTGTGGTGCCCATACCAGTGGAATAGTCCTTGTAAAGAATATTTTACGCATTGGATACTACTGGCCCACAATGGAGGAAGATGCATGCAACTTTGTGAAGAAATGTCAGGCTTTCCAAAAACACGGTAATCTCATTCATGCACCATCCCAAGCCTTACAGCCTATTACTTCACCTTGGCCTTTTTCAAAATGGGGACTTGATTTAATTGGAAAAATAAAGCCCACATCTTCTGATGGCCACACTTTTATTATAACTACCACTGAGTATTTCACCAAGTGGGTTGAGGTTATGCCTCTTACTAACGTTACTGGGTGCAATATTTCTAAATTCATCTTCAACCATATTATCTGTCATTTTGGCATCCCCACTACTATTGTCACTTGATAATGGTGGTTCTTTCAAAAATAAGGATCTCAAAGCCCTAGCTAAGAAATATAATATCCACCTAAAATGGGCTACACCCTATTATCCACAATGCAATGGCCAATCTGAAGCATCAAACAAGACTATCAAGTCCATTCTGGAAAAGACAGTCAATAAACACAGACGTAATTGGCATACATAGTTATATCCTACCCTCTTGGGCCTACCACACTTCCTTCCATACACCTACAGGAGCTACTCCTTTTTCCCTAGTATATGGCTCTGAAGCCATATTACCTATCAAAGTTGAACTTCCTTCACTTCGTGTCTCCCTCCAACATCTCATTCATGAAGAGGATTACCATGTTGCACACCTTGCAGAGCTAGAATTACTAGATGAGAGATGACTTCACACCTTAGACCATATGCAGGTATATCAAAATAGATTGTGCCATAATTATAATCACAAGATCAAACCTCGATAGTTTGAAATTGGTGATTTGGTCCTAAAGGAAAATCAAAAGAACACAACTAAAAACCACGAGAAAAATAGGGAAAATTTGAGCCTAATTGGTTGGGTCCTTATGTTATAACTACTAAATTTGGATCTGGTGCATACAAAATTATCTACCGAGGATGGAAAAGAGTTGAAGGAGCCTATGAATGCCATTCATCTAAGAATTTCTACTCTTGAGTCTCTAAGAGTAACCCTTGTATTGGGGGCATATCAATGCATCCACCTGTTTCATCATTTCACTTTGTTTCCCACTTGTAACTTTTCACCTTGTGTGTGTCACATGTTTTCCTTGTTAGGTTGTCATGCCCATTGTCTACCACCATTGTTCACCTTCCATTTAGCATGTCGGTTTTGACTTGGGAATTTCCTTTCCCTCTTCTTTGGCATGTGGTTCAAAATTCCAAAAAAACCAAAAAACATTCAAAAAAATCTCACAAAACTACAAAAAAATATAAAAATTGTTCAAAATCCCAAAAAAATATAAAATTGTTTAGAAAATACAAAAAAAATACAAAAATGTTTCAAAAAATGCTTTCAAAAAAAAAAAATCTCAACTATATGTAATTTCATTTTCACCATTTTCTTCATTTGATTGTTCCCAATCATCTTTTCCAATCAATCAAGCCACTCTTTGCAATGTAACTTTGCATAGGGACATCACTTGGCTTTGGCTTTCTCTTGGGGGAAACTTGACATCTGTATATATTTTCTTTATTAGAATTTTTACATTAGTGTGTTTTTGTTCACTAGCTTGTTTGTTTGTTTTTTTCACTAACATTTTTTGCTTGTTTAACATTTGTACATATGGAATTTTGTATTGTATATTCTTAGCTTAGTTTCTTATGTTTGATAGTTTGAATAACTAGTACTTTATGTATATCTAGAATGCACTCATGGACCAATTGCAAGAAATTTATTCACATCCTAGTTCACATATAACTTTGGTGTGGTTCTTTCTTGTTCATATTGGGTTTCTTTCTATTACTTATTTTATATCTTTTTGTCATTTGCACGTGTTGTGTTTTCCTCTGGTTTATTTAAGCCATGGAATGTCTTCATTTTTGTTTGCATTTGTATTTCAAAACTTGTGAAAATCCAAAAAAAAAAATCAAATATTTCAAAAATCCAAAAAAAAAAAAAAAATACAAAACTTTTTTGAACAAACATTCACTTATCACAAAATCCTACAATTGGAAAACACTTAAAGTGAATCATTCAACATTTCAATACAATCTTGATAAACATCATACTTTTATCTATTACCCTAGTGATCATGTCAATCTTACAACTATCACTTTCTTCCCTTTGCATGATATGCTAACTCTGCTTGGGGCAAGTCACAAAATTGTTTTTCCTTCATGATATAACTTCACTTGGGGAAATTTCAACTTTGATCATTTGCACAATGGATTCAACAAGAGTGTCATAAGGAGTCACTTTAACTCCACTCTTCTAGTCTGATCCTATTCCCACTTGGGAGCATTTGTATCTACTTAATCATCATTGTGGCACGCATTAGGGGCATAGTTGATTGTCTTCTTTTTTTGACTTTGTGTTGCATTGTTGATGTTTACTCTTTTTGGACCACTTACAAGTAGTGTGATCACATCTTGGTTCCTTTATAACCCTGATGTCGACACCTACTTTGTATATTGGGTTTGTTTTCCTTTTTATCTTTTCTTTGTTGTGTGTGTTTGTTTACACGC
Source organism: Taxus wallichiana var. yunnanensis (assembly GCA_018340775.1). Classification (NCBI taxonomy): domain Eukaryota; kingdom Viridiplantae; phylum Streptophyta; class Pinopsida; order Cupressales; family Taxaceae; genus Taxus; species Taxus wallichiana. The sequence continues at coordinate 997,756,722 of CM031237.1, read as the reverse complement.
ATCTGGGTTAACCATCTTGATTCTTTCATAATCATGGTGACAACTCTATTGTGCAACAAAAAAATCAGGTTGCTCTAAAAATTACTCTCCAAATAATGCTCATGCTATACAAACACATAGTCCTTTCCCATCCTTGTTTTAATCCCTTGCTTTCTTCCTATCAAGTGGTTGTCCACCGACCTTGCTTGTGTCATCCACCCACTTGAGGGGGCATTCCTCTACCATTTTCTTTTTTTGGGGCATCTCAATGCTTCACAATTTTTCCACTCATCGATCTGCATGTGTCTACTATCTTTAAAGCACTATTACTTTGCAATAGCACTTTAAAGAGGGGAAAATGTAGACACCCCAAAATTACACTTTGTTTCCACTTGTTCCCAGTGTTATTCTAGTACACCTTGTTATTCACCCATTTGTGATTAATTGATTAAATTAATTAATTAATACACATTGTACCCCTTTGGATTAATTAAATTAATCCCATGTATCCTTTGTACCCCTTTAGCTAAATTAATTATTATTTATTAATTAAATAATTAATTAATGTGTGCACATCCTAGTCATCTACCACTTGATCAAACTCCACTTAGACTCCACTTAGACTCCACTTGGACTCCCTATCCTTACCCTAGTTAACTACACTTCTAGAATCCTAGAAAGGTGGGGCAATTAAAATGCACGTACAACCACCTTTCTGGATGCAATTTTTTTGCAATTAATTCATTTACTTGTAACCCCTACCTTCTACTATAAATTACTTTCAAACTATCTCTTGAATCGACATACTTCCACAAATGGTGAGCATCTTCAAACCGAATAACTCCCTCTAAAGGGTAAATCACCTCGGGTTCTCCACGATAGAGTGCACATAAATCATGTCAAGAACTTATTCTCCCAAGGGCTCGGTATAGGGCGCTAACTTTCCATCGATCAGGGGATGATAACCCATTCTTCCTTGTTCTCAAAGCTTATATATCCCTTATTAAACCTTAGGTAAGCATTATTATTATAACAATAGGGGTGCCTAAGTAATTTTGGAAAGTTGTCTTCCTCGGCTAGTGCCAACACTTATAAGTCCCGGTGAAATTTTTTTCCTTGGATCGTGATAGCAGGCAATCCTTGAAGACACCAAAGGGCATTACCTTCATCTTATTAGCCATATATAACACATTTGAAGATGACTATAATGGGGTCCTTCCCATTTGATTCCATGCGTCTAGAGTAAGAACATTGACCTCTAAACCCATGTCAATCAAAATATTGCTCAGGATCCACCCATCTACAATAACATTCAAGGTAATCTCCTTACCATAGTCAAGGTTGTGGGGAGGAAGGTTAGCATGTAGAACTTACCTTTGTGCTCTCCTTTAGTGTATAGTAACTTCTCCCATAACCACTCTTTTAGTAAGGCGATGATATTCTCTTACCTCAATATCTTACATACTTCTCTAACATTAGCCAAATCCTTCAGGAGCTTTAGCATTCTTCCTTTGTTGTAACTATCTTGAATGATCTTTTAGGCATTGGGTCACTCCTTGTAGGCTTTGAATCACATCCATGGTTTCTTGATACACTTCTTTATGATGAGTAAGGTCTGGATACTTTCTATGCACCAGCTTTTCTCTAATAACCAGTGGTCTTTTCCTTGGAACTTACCTAGTGCACGTAGCCTCAACTTACGTTGTAACTAGTATAGGCTCTAGTTCTAACTCACGTGCCACTCTTGGCATCCATTATGAATTAGCCTTCCTCACACTTACCATTATGGCACCTTTGTCTTTCTCGGTGTTATTGGCTCATGTGTTCAAATAGCTCTAGACACTCCTCATACTTATGCTTCTTCCCACACAAAGATCATTATAGCAGATCAGGGAATTCATGCTTATAGTGCTCCATAGATCCACAGGTTGTAACAGGGGTCCACGTGGGAACTCACTTCTTCCTCCTCCACAATTTCCATGACCACGAAATCCTCCTCGAATCCTATTCTACACGCCCCTCCATTTGCATGCCCTTCATAGTGATGACCATCTTTCTTGGAATTTTTGTGAGGTTGGTCTAGTGCACACTAATATCAATGGCATCATATATCTGGTTAATCAATATACAATCCTTGGTGTCATGGGTAGTAGAGGTGCAGATCTTGCAATAGTAGGACACATTCTTATGGACCACACGCTGCAGCAGTGGACATCTCCTTGCATCATGATCTATGTGGAAAATTTCACATTCCACCATCATGGCATGTACCAATCTTCGGGGACAACTATCCTTTGTATGCCCCTCTACCTCACAATCTGTCCTCCTTCTTCCAAGAGGAATGGGCCATATACCCATCTGCGAGTCTCATGTGATGAGTTTGTAGATAGCTTCTCCATCTCGCTTCACCATTATGCAATATGAGCCTTAAGAAAGGGGCTAACACTTGGTATCCACTCTTCCAAGAGCCTCGGCGACGCAGGCAGCCTCCAAGGCCTTGCACGGTCTCTGTGAAAGTTTTGTGTGAAATATCTCTCCTAAACCATGTTATCAATCCTCCAACAAACCACTGAGAATGTTGATAGGGGTGAATATCATAGGATAGATTTGATAAGAGAGTTTTAAAACATGTGTCGTATTTTTGCACACTCTTTACCATTATTTGTTGGATCTCCTTCAATGGATTGATGCTCTTTTATTCAAACTCGGGGATATGAAATTTACCCAAGAAATTATTCCACAAAGTGTGGTGTAATCTACCACTGTCTAATGGGGGTCATACTTCCATACCAAATATGTGCGCGTCCTTGCAACGTTATTTTAAAATGACTTTCCTTCCACTCGGGGTAGTTATCCCCTTCACGTTCCATAGTAGCTCACACTTGTGTACATGCTCTACAACATCCTCAACACCTTTTTATTCTTTTAGGTGTAAATACATCTCGAAAATACTTGCTTTGGCGAGGTTAAGGTCCTTGTCCTCCCGATCTAGAACCTTTGATTCCCTTTGGTGTTACCTCCACCACCAAATCCACTAGATCCACCAGTCTTGTCCTCCTAACCCACCAGATCCTCCAGATCTTCTAGGTCCACCAAGTCCTCTAGCTCCTATACCACTAGATCCACCTCCTATAGCTGGTAAAGGCTCGAAGTGGTCGCGCATAGCGTTCCCAATGTCCCACTAAACTGTAAGTCAATATTTTTTTATATTGCACCACTACTAGATGCATGTATTATGTTGCTTTTAGATGTGATACCTAAACTTTGTGTACTTGTACTTTTCCCAAACATTGTTCCAAAAATATTCCTCCAAACATGGGAAATGATTGTGTAGCCATAGATGTACCAAATGAGAAATTATATCTCCTAGGTGCAGATCGGTCACTCCCACCAATACCAACTAGGTTAGCAATACTTATCTCTTGATTTAGAATACTAAACACCAAGGGTTTGTCACCAAGTGGATTTAGATGTGCACCGATGGCTCTTCTTTATCCAAGTGATGAACTCTCATTAGAAGATGAAGGGTTCTATCTTCTATGCTTTCTAAGATGGGGTAACACAAACTACTCGGGCTTCATGTCCTTTGCGTGAACCAATTCCTTCCCCGCAACATATACCTCCATAGATACATCACTCCTACAACCTCGCATTGTCTAGCCAACTCCCTTTCACAAGATTCAATATACTTGAGGCATCTCTCCTCTCTCTCTATTTAGCTGTAATATTTTCATCTTCCTCCACCCTAGCTTCCTTTCCCAAAGGCTTACAAAATATTAGCCAACCATAAGGAATGCTTCCAAACTTAGTGTAACGATTAGGAACTTTATGGCTAAAGGGATATCACCCAAAATTTATCATCTAGGTTCCTTTAAGAACTCAAACTCGAAACTTGAGGACAAGAATGTGTAGAAATAGCATATTCCAGGTATAACTCTTAGTACTCTCTTCCGCCAATGATCAACAAAGACTCGTCTAAGTCAAATCAACATCTTGCAACCTCTTATATTCCTCTTGGGTCCAAATGTGAGATCTATAGTACCATCCTAATCTAGATGCATATTCTAAAAGCCATTCATAAAACTCCACTAGAAAACAAAAAAGTAGGTCTCATACAACTCATGATACGGTGTTCTTCTACCCATCTGTGTGCATCAAACTCAGTCTAGTACTAAATCTCTAAGCAAACTCATCCTCTGTGCTCTTAAACCATGCTTCGACACTATCCAAGGTCAAGCACTCTATCATCACGCATCATTCTCACAACTTCAAAAAGAGGTCCTAGCAATGAAACCAAGATGTAGTTATTTTTACCCATCTACTAACTTTTAACCCTATGGGTGTTAGCCTATCACCTAGTGGGCACCGAGCCCCTCCTTTATAAGAGCATTGTGAGAAGTTCATGCCATTATTAGAGGATTAGTTATAGAGAAGTGAATATTCATGTAAAATCACAACATGAGCTATCCTGTCCTTATACCCAAACATTTAATAACAAGAGAAACATCATGGCATGAAATAAAAAGAACAAATCTGCCATAAAATATAAGGAAATAACACTAGGGTTTACACCCCTAAACCAGATATTTAGAACAGAGCCATATATTTATATTGATCATAGTCTCAACAACCACATTACATTCAAAAGGGTTGTATCAGACCAAATGTATCAAGATAAGGATCTAACCCATATATCAGAGGTCCTAGCTATGCTTTCTTTATTACAAAAATTTTTACAGACCCATCCCTTAGACATGATAACATTCCTACAATCCTCTAATGAGAACCCCAACTCCTAGGGCCTCCTAGTATTCTCTACAGAGCTTCACTCTTCCCATGCTATATGTCTTGGTGTCTCTCTTCATGCCTTCATGTGTGTATATTATTCTACCCAAGCATCTCTTCTTATAGGATCAACACCCACCGCCATGCCTTTCTTCAAGAGCAAATCAGATGCCAAGTGTCAATGTGGTCCTCCAATGGTGCATGTTTATTCTACTTTGAGCTCTCCACTTTCTGTAATGATGTCTTCCTAGGAATATTCCATGCGTGGAATATTCTTTCCTTGACCACCAAGTCTTTAGGCTATCACTTTATCCACTCAACATGAATAGTTGGGTCACATTTTCCTCAAGTGCCTCCATAATGTTGAATATGGATAAGTCCTTAGACCTTGTGTATTTTCTTGCGCGTGTGCCCTGGTTCCTCGTAAACCCTTATCTTGCATACTTCTCCTTATGCACCCTTCTTCCTATTAGTCTCACACATTCACACACCCTTTAGTACTCAACCAATATTTTAAGGCCTAACACCAATATTCTTCTTATATTCCTTATTCCTTACCACCATGCAAGAAGAATATTGTTGATATATATGCAAATCCCCTTCATGATTTACTAGTCCAAGTTGGATCATGCTCATCTCATAGTCGGATGGTGTCATCTCATTCACTAGCTTGATCACCTTAGGTTGAGCTACCTTGATGTATTGATTACTTGTTTCCCCACTATAGAACCATGAGGACGTGTGTGTGAAATTCCTTTTATTTCCTTTAGTTAGTGAGGCAATTTCTAGTAAGTCGGGGGATGCTACTATTTTAATAATAGTACGAGTGTTAGGGAAATTGTTTCCTGCATCCAAGGGAACATCTCATTGGACTCATGTTCTACAAAAGGTGCATCAACCATTCCCTATTTTGGAAGAGAAGGCACATCTTGAATGGGGGTTACATTGGTGTTAACAATAGGTGAGGCATTTTGTGGCGGTTTGAAGACTAGGTCTTGAACTACACGCTCTTCCTCTGCTTGTACTTATGTCACTGGATCTTCTTCTTACATTGTTGCAAATGAGCTTTCTTCCATCCTAGCTCTCTTTGGTGACCTCCCATGAGAAGAAGTCTCCAATTCTATCGATATTTGTTTGGAACTTTCTCCAGAATTCCTTGAACTCAAGGCAACTTCCACGACCCTTGATGATGACTAGTGAGAAGCTTTTTTTTGATCTACATGCATACCTTGTGACTAAATGATCACAAGACTTTATTATGAAACCAATTCCTTGTTCTTCTCATTACCTTCTTAGTCCACTCCTTTATATCACCTGATTCACGAATGTACCAGTTGACTTGAGGCAATGGAGACATTTTGACTGCCGCGTACTCAGGATCATACATCTTTGTCCCATCATCCTATAAGATTTCTTCGTACTCAAGAGAACTTGAATTTCTTCATCTCATTGATGTCATCATCATATGGTCTATTTCACACACTTCAAATTCATCAAAAAAATTAGCCCAAGAATCCTCGACTTGTGGATTGTGTTGTAATTCTGGGACGTAGAAATAATCGAATCATCTCAAATGTCAAAATTAGGTCTTGCAATATAGAAATGCAAAGTCAAATGAGTGAAGGTGGCCTCTAGATGAGATGAATCATTGGAGATCTTGCATGGGAATACTTCAAGAGAGATAGGAAATGAGATCAACTTCTTCTTCCTACTCTTGAGCTTGTTGTTCATCCGAATGATTTGTCTATAAAGCTCAAATAATATGATTTGGTCGCTAAGGTACTTGGGCAACCTTAGCAGAGCTTTGTCAAAGTTGGTAACTTGTAGGTGGGAGAAGGTTGAGAATTGGATGAAATAAGGTCCATACTTCTTGATCAAGGACACCATTTTGGTGAAATCCTAGCCTCCAAATCCCCTTCCAAGATTTGGACCCCATATATTGTGAGTGCATCGTTCATGTGAGAAAATTTCCGATCGATTTCCTCCATTACCAATTGTGAAAGTTTCTCATGTGCAAGAACCTTGTAGCAATGTTTTTCATAAGATTAAATCCTTTGAAAGATCTTGAGCTAGCGAGTACATAGACAAAGTAAGAAGTCATGTGAAACTTCTTTTTCATGGGTACTAGAGAAATTACAAATGGATATTTTCATTGATGATTTTCCCGAGTTAATTTTTGTTTTCTTTTGTCACCTTTAAGATGAAAAGGCCCACCATTCTAGGAAGTCTCTTATGTTTTCCTCACCCATAACTCTAATGACGAGATTGATGGCATCTGAATATCCCTCATGAAACTCACACCTTGGAAAGTTCTTGGGAATCCTTGAGGTATTTCTCCCTATCTTCGACCACAAACCAAGTGCAACCCCTTGCACATATGCATCTATCATTTCCCATTCATGTAAGGCCCTATCCTTTGAGATGAAGAATAGAATAGGTTATGTCGGATTTTTATAGAGAGTGAGATGGTTATAGAAATGATGACCACCATCATTGTACCATTTTTGGCTCGGATTGTTCGTGTTTTGGGATCATAGTGGTGAGAGAAAGCTAAGACCAACTCAAAGCTTTAGAAAGACACGAGGTGTCCTGCAACTACAAACAATCCACTTGTGAATATCTGATCCTCGATCTTCCCTCATTCCTTGGTTGTCATGCAATCCCTTAGGTCATTTAGGTCCATGTATGAGACATCACTATCTTTTATCTCATACTCGCAGGTGAAAGGTTGTGCCAACTTCTGTCCCATCCACTTATGTTTCATGATTTCCTTAGAAAAAAAACTTACTTTTTTAGTAAGTATGAAAAATTAGCTTCTTAGAACCTCAACTGAATGTTGCAACTCGATTTCCTTTTCTCCTTGTGTTTCTCTTGCCTTCTGGATCAACTTTCTATTTTTGGCAAGTTCTCATGGGACCACTTACTATTTTTAGTAAGTGTCAAATTTGGACCAAGATGCCCATTTTAATGAATTCTCAATTACAACATCCTCTATGTTCAACATCTCCTTCACAAGTTCTTTTGTTGATGACTTTCCCAAAATAATAGTCCTCTATGTAGAAGACCTGCTATTTTTAGAAAGTGGGATTTACGAGCTCGATTGATGTAGAAAAAGTTATCGAATATGGGTTTTTACCCAATATCACCCCTCTAAAATTTTGTTTTTACCCGATCAATAGTTTAGGAGGTTTTAAACTTTTAAATTTTTGACTTTGATGCTGCTTCAACACGACTGACCATTAACGGCCCACAAAAATTATAGGTCTAGTTTTCTCCTCTGTTCATGATGAAAATTACATTTTTGATATGGGTTTTCTCTTCTTATCTCATTGGTGAAATTTCTCCTCGATCCGGTTGCCGATTTTACAAGAAACTAAGCATTTTTCTCCGTTGTGCAAAGAAATGGATTTCTTTGTTACGAACATTCTATGTCATGGAAGGACGGTTTGAAGGTGTGGTTTTGATGGTTTTTGAGAGTGACTATTTCAAAAATATATGGTTCATTATTCCATGTAGTGGTTTACAAGATCTCTTCGAATTTCTATTTCACGACCATGAAGGATTTCTCTGTTTCTTTGGCTTTGTTCTTCGTTACTCTTCTTGGTTTGATCAATATTTCTTCTGTGACCTATTTATTATCATGGTGTATAGGATTTAAATTTTGTGATGGAGCTGTTTCAATATTTAGTAATTATGGGCGGTTGATGAGAAGTTGCCGAGGAAGTTACAGAAGTCAAGTGTACAAAGAAGTTATAAGTTAGAAGCGAGAAGCGAGAAGCGAGAGGGGTTTAAAAAATATGAAATAAAGATGAGCAAGGATGCGGTGAATTTTTATTTCCTAATATCCCTTAAGTATTCATGGACATGAGGTACATCAAATTTCATGTGGTGCCTCACGATGACAATTGGCGGAGATCCAATGGTGGGGATTTGAGAAAAAATAGCTTTAAGGAATTGAGGGCTGAAGTGGTCACATGAGGAACCATGAGTATCCTGGGGCTGGGAAAAATTTTTCCCCGATGTCCCCCAAAAAAAGGTACATGAGGGACATCAATTTTCATAGTGCACCTAGTGATGACCTATGTCACTTGATCGATGGTTGAGGATGAACGCTCCACTAGCTCTCCTGAGGCTAGAAAATGCTCTTAAAGGGCTCACATGGGTGACCGGAGCCTCCTTTAGGGATGGGCACATTTTCTTTTCCTTTTTTTCTTCCAACACAAAATTATGTGAGGGACATAAAATTACATGACGTGCCAGAAGATGACAAGTGACGGCGATCCGACGACAGGGATTAATGCTCCACTAGCTCTCGAGAGCTGAACTAGTGGTCCGAGAGGTCGTATGAGGATCCAGAGGGATTTTAGGGGCTTGGTGAATTTTGATGTCCATCATGTCCCTTTTTTTTGAGGTAAGTAAAGAACATGAAATTGTGTCAGGATCCTGGAGCTGACATGTGTCCTGTTCAAAAATTGGCTAACTCCCAAACTCACTCCTAGAGGGAAACTTGAAATGATGATATCTCAAGCTCCCAATGGAATTTTTTTATGAAACTTTATATTGACTGAAAATGGCCTTCTAAAACCAATTTTGGGGGTTGAATGTCTTTATTACTCCATTTGATCCCTAAAAGTTGATTTTTGATTTAGTACTCCACCCATGCATGAGAAAAAATGCTTGCAGACCCATTTCACCAAAGTGTTGTGAAAAACATAATATCTCCATCCCGTATGGATTGGAATTACCTTTCCAACTATGACTTTTCTTTCTCCTAACTCCATATGGAGATCTTAGAATAACCTTTTGAAGCTTAGAGACTTTTTTGGCTTGTGCATTGCCTAGGCCTATGAACCCTAATTTTGGTGAAACTACCCCAACTTCTCTAAATCTTTCATGAATCTTCCCAAATCACTTCCATGATGTCCCTAGGCCTTTGAATCACTTATTTTTCTATTTTGGATTTTTTTCCACTCCATGGGGTTGCTTCAATCCTAGGAAGGCCAATGATAGCCCTTCCCATAGCTGCCTGAAGTTTGCAATTTTTCAATGAACTCCTAAAATCACCTAGGGGTTGAATTGAATCTCCTAAATCACTTAGGGGACTGACTTGGCATCAATTTGGAGGTCACTAGACTAACTGGGTAGACTCGGGGTTTTGAAGAAGGGTAGGACTTGTAATTTTTGACACAGGGTATAATTGTCATGCTTGGAAATTTTCAATTTCCTTGTTGCATATTTGCATGACAACAACTACCTTTTTCTATTACCTCTTAAAATGTGTTTCCATGATGCATCTGCAAGTGGAAATTAATATTCAGTGCAATTTAGGAATGAATATGCTAACCAAAATTTTCTCTAGTATGGAGTAAGGGAAGTGACTAGTGATCCCTTGCCATCTTTGTAAGAAACTAACAAAGCTTTCATTGTTTTGTTGTTTTACATTGCAAAAATCTATCATGGTAACGTCATTTTCCATGTTAAAGGAGAAGTGACACACAAAATTTTATGCTAATTCCGACCATGTAGAAATGGACCCTTTAGGTATATGTAAAAACCATTTGAGTGTTTGACCCCTAGACTCCATGGGAAAAGGTGAATGAGATAATTATCACTAAACGCAACCTCTTAACATGCCATGTAAAAGTATTTAATGTGGTCTCTTGGATCACCTTTTCCCTTGTATTTTTCAAACTTGGGACAATCAAAGTGACGAGGGAAAGGTACTTGCAACATAGCCTTGTCAAAGGGATATGGGCATAGCTCCTCAAACTGATACTTTTTACTATTTCCTACATTTCCTTCTTGTAAAGTAGTAAGGGTGTTCTTCATGGATAACCACTCTTGGTCAAATATTTTCCCCTATGTAGGTGGTGTTGGCCTATATAAGTGGTTAAGTCTAGCTATTTCACCACATGTATTTTCTGTGTATAACTCCTCATATGACTCTCTACATTTTTCCTGATGAGGAGTCTTGGTATAAATTTCTTGATACGAAGCCTTAAGTTTTTCTTTTCTAGGATTATTCGTTTATTTCTTATTAACATGTGAATCCAAGCTTTCCAATTGGTGAGTAAGAGCTTGTACTTGTTGTTCTAAGGTAACCTATTAGGTGGGTATCTCTTCATGATTCTCACGAGGAGGAGGTTGTTCATGATTAACATGTTCTTCATGATCCTCACAATGAATTTTGACAATGGGGATGTAATATCCTCCATCATTTTGAGAAGGCACTTCTTCCTCATTCCATTTTCCAAAAGTAGAAGCATGTCCTAGGTTTAGGATTTCATCAATGTTATGTGGAGGATGCTCTACTTCTTCCTCTTCTTGAACCATGTTGGAAAGGAGAGAGGGATCAAACGTAGATGGAAACTTGGCCCCTAACTCTACAACATGCATAAGAACCTCATGTCTATTTTGAAATAAGAAGTTGTCTATTTGGGTGGGACTAAATTCAAAGCTTGCTCGAGGAGAATTATACTTACCACCACTATGACAAACCATTTTTTTGTCTTCAAAATTGGATTTATCTTGTCATTTACAAAACTTGAAGAAATGGTGAGAGTGGTTGTGGCTTGTATAGGATGTGTGATTTTGGTTAGAAGAGATGTGATCTGCTCAACTTTCCCCTTAAGCTCATCTTTAGTTGCCTTATCCTTGTCATAATTCTCCAACAAATATCCCAGATCTACCTACACATCTTGCTTAGCTCCTTCATGGGTAGCCTTTCCTAGTGCAAACTTGGAGATTTGGTAATATTATGCCGTTATAGTCTCTTTTATTTTCCCCGTAGTAGGATTATCTATTTCCACAAACCTTTCTTCTGATTAATCAGCTGACAGATTGGAGAGAATCCTTGGCCACTTGGCCTACCTTTTAGGATTCATATGCAATAGGTACTTTCTTCTTCTACTTAAGGGTTTTCCTATGCACCCATTCAAGTATAGAATAAGATGATGCATAAGACATCATTGAATAGTCATAATCGTACTTGGAGTAACTAATAACACTAAGGCACTAGTATTAGTCACATAAGGTTTTTGTGACATGATAATGATGGAAGGTGGAGTAGAAATAATGGCCTCTAGTGTGGGTGAAATAGACATGGAGATAGAAAGAGGTGGATGTGGAAGAGGGATGGAAAGAGGAGATCCAATCCCTAAGATCTCTCCAACTAAGAGTGTAGGAAGGGAAGAAAACACCTGATCCATGGAGGGAGATGTAGTGAAAGAAATGAGAATGGAATATAAGACTGGAGGAAGGGTGAAAGGTGTAGGGAAAGTGGATTTGAAAGTGATGAAGATGGGAGAGAAGAAGAAAGAGGTGACTGTGATACCTAAGACACAACTAGTGAGACACTTAGATCTATAACTTCAGTAGAATGCAACTTTGGAGATGTGGTTTTGGTAGTAGAATCCTCAACATAAGACCCTGAACCTTTGAGAACAAAAGAGATCTTGTATGGCTTAGTAATGGGCTTGAGAGTTGACCTTTTACCTTTAGAAGGAGTAGGTTGACCTATCACTGACTAGGCTTGTATTGATTCTATAGATAATTGATTTGATACTTTGGGTGTGATTCCCAAAGTTTCCAACCATTCATAGGTCCTCCTCAAAATGGGGCCTACCCTATCCTTTGTGTTGTTGCACTCTTGATTTGACCAATTTATCTAGGGCAACAGTTGATTTGCAACATTATCTCTTTTATAGGTAGGATCTAGTACTTTCTCATCATCCTTTAAACCTTTGGGAACAACTGCAATCCCATAGTAAACCACTTCACTCAAGGTTAATCTCTCAAATTCCCTTTGTCTTACAATAATTTCATCCCGATAGTGAATCCAAATATCTTCCAATTGGGGTATATGTATATTGGCTAACCCTGTTTTTCCAAACTTATCCCAATAATCAAAGTTGGTCCTTAGATGGAAAGTCCTTAGAGTAACCTGGGACATTTCCCCTTCCACATTTTTGGCTTTATATATATTTGCACATGTATATTTCCCTATGGTAATGGGAAACTAGACTCCTACCTTGTGTCGATTATGCTGGATTTTGTGATAATCAAGTAATTTTTAAACTAACTCCATCAACACCCACTTGTTGACTAGACATATTGGTAATTTATTCGAGCACCTAAGAACCCCGGAACTCGATGTAAGTAAATGTTGGGAACTGTAGATAAATTCCTCCCCACTCCTGCACTTCTTTCTAGGCTTCATCTGAGATCCTCCGATTATACAAATTATTGTCAAAATAATACAATAGAATAGTAAAAAAGCATCATTCACTCTCTTGAAGTGTTTAGAACCTTCCTCCATGGTAAGATGGAGTAGTAGTCATATATTTGAGTAGTGATTCTAACTCCTTTTGGATCCAACCCTAGATATTCTCTCATTGCAGCTGCTACATAAACAAGATAAGAAGTCATGAAGAAGTTTTTCAAGGTCAGCACGTCTCCCAATTGGAAACATATTGAATTACTTATGTTCTTGCCCCACCGAATAAATTATTTGTTCTTCTTAATCATGGCTATATAAAGGAACATCCACTCCTAAAAATCCCGCTACAAGAGAAGACCTAAAACCTTACTCAATAGTGTGATTATATCATTGACCTCTTGAATGAAGTCTGAGTGGGGAAGTGTCTTAGGAAACTTTGACATGGTACCTTTAGTTTTGGCCAAGTAGCTCTTGGCAATGACCTTTGTGCAAACTTTGTTTTCTTCCACCCAATGCTCAATTGCAGACTTAAGGGAGATTTTGGCATATTCCTCTACATCAGGGAGTTTTAAAAGATCTTCAAAGAAATTACTGTCTAACCTGATCACAACATGACCATCATCATCTTTTATAGTATGAGTGGCCTTCTCGAAATGCAAGGTCAGAAATTTCTAGCTAGTAAAAATTTAGGGCATTGTATTTAATGATGGAAAAGTAGCGAAGAGGAAGCCCACACAAATAGATTTCCTGCATCCAAGGTTTTTTATTGTGGGCCTTAACCCATTTCCAAAACTCATTATGTCTATGTGCTTGAAATCAATGTCTCTAATATTTTCCATGTATTAATTGTTTCACCTGATTCTAGACATTTCTTTGAAAATGATGAAACAGATAGGGTAATGGGCATAGGAGGAATACCTATTGAAATGTTAGTTGGTGGGTTTTTACACACGTATGATTTCTAAATCCATAGCTGATCGTGAGAGCTTCCTTTTGGCTAGGAGGAACTACCTGAAATGGAACACAAGACCACCAGAAAGAGTTAAATAGTATATGCAGTGAACTGCCTAGCGTGTGCTAGATCCGAGAAGTGTGATACTTCCTAGACGGTCAGTCCACTGTTTAAAAAAATTTAATGTTGGTAATGAAGTAAATCCTATTATAGTTAAAATGATTTAGGTATCTCATTTAAAACACAATAAGAAATATCTAATCTAACAAGCTAGGTTAAAATAAGATCTAAAGGTCAAGTAACTAGTTATGGGTCTTTGCAGGTCTGATAGAGGTCTTAGGTAGGTCACAGTGATTAAGGGTGATGTGAGAATAGGTGGGTAGGTTACTATTTTGGGTTGTATTGGTAAATATAGAGACCAATGCCGGTTAAGGGTGACCGACTCACCGGGAGAATTAGTGTCGATTCTTATGGAATACTGGGAATGTCACATAATGAGCTTTGGATCTCCCTTATGATTGCACAAAGGACTAGGCTGGTTGAAATGAGGTATTAAGCTATTTGGATGGGATTTGGTGAGGGTTTAATGGGGATATGGAGGGGTGAGTATTAAAGGAGGTCAATGGGTGGCTAGGAGAACAAAGGATGAAGATACAATGATTAAATGAATGAACCGAGAGGAGTAAAATGTTCTACTTACTTGGAATCTGGTTCTGGACGTCTGTGAGTGAGGAATGAAGGTGTTGATAAGAGGTTGAATGTTGTAGAGGATAATCAAACATAGGGAGCTCTTAAAAGGGCTACATGTGCTATCCTTCTTTCCCGATTGAAGAAAATCAGATTGGGTGGTTCTGGATGAATGTTGGGTGTCTATGTAAGAGAAAATTCTTGATCTCCTTCCTTACATGCATGTTCTCACTGAAGTTGGTTCTCAAAAGATGTGATATCTCTCAGAATATGCCAACTTTTTCCAACCTCAAAAATAAGGTTGTTTTGGGGATTAAAAGGTGACCGATGGCGGTTTTGGATTAACCAGTGCCGGTTAAGGGTAATTGGTGTCAGTTAGGGTAGGATATTCTAGGTTTACTAAACTAGGAAGATCCCCTTGATTTTCTAGGATCTCGTGTCATTAACCCGTAGATTAGGAGGGCGCTTCTTTTCAAGATGTGGGAATGTGGTTAGAGGGAATGTAGGCATTGATTTTTAGGGTTTGGGTAAGTCTTAGTTAGTTATGGCAACTTACCGAGAATAGGTCTTAGGGTTAGGTGGCTTGATGAGGTGTCTAGGTGAGAGGGATATGTGGGCATTATCTATATTAGGCCATTTAAATAATAAATATAATGAGGATAATGAATTAATTTAATTATAATAATTAAATTAATATTATAGTGAGGTGAAGGGGGTCATGGCTAGGTGGATGTGTTCAAGGTGTTTATTTGTCGAGGGACCAAAGGGGAGTGTGACCTAATTTTGGTGTCTACATTTTTCCCCTTTTTGTTATGTAGCTTGTATTGGTAAGCGATGCTTGACAAAATAAGATGTGGTTGCCCCATGTGTGGATGGAGGTGATCCCCTCAAACTAGGAACTGACGAGGTAGAAGGTAGAATCGGTGAGTGGTTTGATAAAAGGTAAATGTAATGAAAAGGAAGGTGGGTAATAGGGGAAAAGGAGTAAGTTCTATTTGGGTAATCTAGGTAATGGGTTAGGGTCAAACGTAGTAATAGTTAAATGCACGCACATGTATAAACTGCAGCACGCTACCAGGTTGAAGAGTAGGAAAACTCTACATTGTCTAAGGTCGATAGGTTTATCCAAACAAGGTTAAAGTGATTCCGGTATCCAAGGTATAGGATATGGTTAGGAAACACGACATAGGTCAGGTGTAGGAATGTTTAGGTGTGTTTCGATACACCAAAGGTAAGGTCAGGATAAATAGTCACAGCAAGAGGCAAGGTAAGGTCATTAGGTCAATCAACACATGTAACAGTGTCACAAGGTATAGCGAACACATGGGGTCAAAGGTCACTAGTAATGTTCCAGGTCTAAGTATCTAGGTCACGGCATGGGTAGGGCCAAGGTATGGGTAAAATAATGAGTCCCCAAAGGAGGATGAGATTAGGCAATAAATAATGAGGTCAGGAGGGTGAGGTAAATGGTTTTGGGTAAAGGTGGGGTGGGGTAAATGATTAGGGTAAAGGGTAGGTGTGGAAAAAAAGGAGTGATGGGCAGGGTAATAGGGTAAAATTTAGGGCAATGTGCAAGAGAGGGTGACCGATGCCGGTCAAGGGTAACCGACGCTAGTAGAGTGTAACTGACCATGGTAAGGTAGGGCACAAGAGCATGCTACCTCATATCATATAAAATTACCCACCTTTCACCCCTCTCACCATTTGCACCCCCATTTTCCTACTACCTCAAGGGACCTCTTGGAACCAAGACATTTGGTGATCATGTGACTACTCTTTACCCTTAGAACACTCAATCATGCAATGTCTTTAGGGTCTTATGTTCATCACCTTCTCCAAGGTATGACCTACTTAGTATGATCCTAACCAATCAGGTGGCTTTATTGCCCCCTCTTATCTTTTAAACTGTCTTTATTTACATTTTGATTACCTTATACAAGACTTGGTCCTCGACGCATACCTTTAGGGTAATCTTCTTCTTTTACCACAATCGACATCACCTATACCATTTTTCCTATAACCCACTCACACCTAACATACCTAAACCCATCATGCCTAAAAACCTACCAACTCATTTTCATACCTCCTCATATTCTTCCCTAGCTTATGGGAGAACTACATCGGCCTGAGGTCCCTTTTCGTCGGGACTATGTAGGTAGCACTCCGAGGGCATGGGGCCTTCGGGGTTAGTTCGACCACTCTCTACCCTAACCAATTCATCTTTCATCTTCTTCAAATCACATTTTTACCCTACGTAGTTTTCTTTTAATATCACATAATTGGATATTAAACCAAACAACAACAAGTTTCTTAACATTTTTATCATCATCACAACATACATTCATAAAAACTACCATTTCTCTACCATCATCATTCATATATTATAAAACACTTTAAACATGACCCATATCATCATTCATTGTACAAATTGTTGAATCACAACTTCAACTAACTTGCACTCGATCCATGCCTACACCAACCTAACTCAACCATGCCTATGACCTGACTCGATCCATGCCTAAAAAACCTAACTCGATCCATGCCTACACCAACTTGACTCAACCATGCTTATGACCTGACTCAATCCATGCCTAAACAAACCTGACTCGATCCATGCCTAAACCAAGCTGACTCCATCATGCCTAACTCACCTAACTTCCATCCATATCACAACAAACAAATTAAAAGTCTCATAAAACACCAACAAATCAAGAATATCATCCATCTCATCATATACATAAATATGTGTGTCTCAATACAATATACATGGATATCCCATCATGTCTATCTCAAAAAAATTGTCGGCACGCAGACCGGTCTCATATACAATAAAATAATAAACCAATACAAAATCTCTTCGATGCGTAGGCTAGTATATGCTCAAAATATACAAAAACTCTCATACATCCTCACTATCTTCAAAGACGCAGCCATTATATATCAAAAAAATAACTACAATACATCAAAAATTAGGAGCCATATATCGAGATGTTATCGTGCATATTTGTATCACCTATACCCTCTGCCTCCTCGACCCCTATCTAGAACTCGCTAACATCTCCCCACACATCATAGGTGGTGGTCCGGGTCCTGTTGATGCATCACCTGGAGTTGGTCTCCATGAACTGGTGGCCTCTCCTAATCCCGCCTAGGAGCTTGATGCCCCCTATGCTCTCTACACTATGAGTGTGGGATCTTGTCCTCTCACTTGATTCATGTTGTTCCTCTATACTCTCTATAGGATCGAAATTCTATCCCAACCGCCATCATCTGGTCCTAGTAGTATATGGCCTAGCCTAGGGCATCTCATAACCTAGATATGGGCACTATATATGGTGGCCTCATAGGCCTCGGCCCCTGTTCCACCCCTAACTTTAAACTAGGACCCTGTCTCAGTGCCCATGGTGGTGCCATCGGCCTCACACCATGTTCCTATATCTAGGCCTGTAAAGCCCCAATCTTTTCTTGTGCTATGGCCAAATGGACTTGTAATCCTATCACTTTTTCCTGCAATGTAGCCACTGACCGTCATCCCTATCTCCATCTCCATCCCCACCCCCACCATGTGGGCCAAGACCGCTACTGTACATGTAACTCCGCTACCTTCATTTCTCTCGAGCCGGCAAGCCGTGTTTGCACCATACCCAACTAGGTAATCAGCATTTTCACCGCCCTTGTAGGGCATCCCTCTACATCTTGATGGTGACTAGATCCAGCTACCCCAGCTTAGGTGGTACTTCTCGTAAATGAGCCACCCACCACCGTCCTATGTCCGTCATGCGTGACCCCCAGGCATCATTAATACGCCGGTCCACTACCTCGCTCCTTCTACCTTGTGGGAACAGGTTGTCAGGGTAGAGTTAAGGGCCTCTCCACATCGTCTCTCCCCAGTATCATGGGGAAGGGTGGAGGTATGTCCTAAATCAGCCCAAACTACCACCTCAATTTTTCAACCGAGATCATCTCATGCTCCCGACATAGTGACCCCCGTATCCATCTCGCAGCTATAGCTCGGCCTAGCTCCTCACGCATATGCCTATATGATGGGAAGCCCACATAGGGCCTCTAAATGATGTCCACCCCGGACAACCCCTCCAATAGTCACCGAAAATAGGCCACATCATGTGTGGGCATGTCTAATCTCCACTCTCCAATAACATGCACCCATCACCTATACCCCACTCGTACATAGCCTGGTGGAAAGGCATCAGCCCGGGGCATGCCCACTAGACACACACAGATAATGTGCTCATATGCCCAACAAGTGAAGTAAAAAGGTACAACATAGGCTGAACCCGTAGCCATCCATATGCCCATAACTCCCTATATAGCTGCACCAAGAATGTTGGCACCCAGAAAAGTGGGTCTGGTCTATCATCATGTCGTGTAATACCCCCATCAACGATCGGGAAACTACCCACCCTCTGCATCTGGCAGTGCAAAGTAGCACACTACCTCCATCAATAGAACTACTAGCCTCATCTCCTCCGGATGGGCTAGGTACATCTCTCCATAGCACATGCTGGCACTATGGAAGGTTAGCTCGGCCATCCCCTCTCTAAACACCGTCAGCATCAACTCCTTCGAGGCCTCGAGGAGATTGAATAGACCTGTGTACCCAATATGGGTAGCCACAAAATCCTGAACACGTCCTCCAGGGTGACTATAATCTCACCCGTCGGTAGGTGGAACATGTTGGTCATGGAATCCCATCTATCGATGAGAGAAACCATCGACTCACTAATGCACCACATGCCGGTAAAGATCGGACCCCACTCGTGCCCACCATCTCCACATGCCGCAACTCCTCGTGACCATTGCACCATGAATCGCATGAGTAGGGGTAGAACCCTATCCCACATGTATACCTAATCTCTCCCCGTATCTAATACAAACAAACACATTTATCTACATTTATCACACCCATAGTCACCCAAAGATCATTTTCCCGCACCCTCTTTTACCCCTACCCATCTCACTCACCCAACCTGTGGCACTTTTGGCCCCTTTCTCCAAAGCCCAACCGGTGCCGGTTACCTCTAACCGACCCCGGTCACCCTTAAACCGGTATCAGTCACCTATTTCATGACCAATATCGGTTTAACCTCGCCGACACCGACTAAACTCCGACCGACGCCGGTCACTATCATGGTGAAAACCCGTGACCCCAAACCCTCCCTTCTCAAAAAAATTTACTACCCTGACACTTCTACCCACCTAAAATCACCTACACCTCCCCTTCACCTCATCCCTTCCCCTCTTCTCCAACTTATCTCTCTCCCCACTCCTATTTTACCCAATTTACCCTCCCATTTTACAAATTTTATTTTCCCCCACCCAAAACAAAACCAAAAACCCCATTGGCCAAATCACCTAATCTACCTAACAAAACACTACAAGAGTTAGATGCTTACCTCATCATGTTGTCCATCGTGGTGGCACATCTGGCCGCTGCACCGGTGGCCCACCCAATCCCTCTCCGGCCTCTGCCATCACCAAATCACTACTCGTGACTCCAACTAATCAAATCACACACACCAATCCCATGGACTCGCCTCTCACCAACCACCCACCCCCATTTGGCTCATTGACTCAACTCTCTCCTGCTTTGTCTGACACTTTTCCCTTTTTCTCTCTCTCTTGTGTCATTTTCTCAATTCGCTAAATGACAAATGAATAACAAAAAACATAGATTTTTTATTTTTATAACAAACCTGCCCTAACCGATGTCATTTTACCTTTACCTCCATCGGTCACATGCCAAAATGTTTCACATGATTCTAGACGTTTCTTTGAAAAAGATGAAATAGATAGGGTAATGGGAGTAGGAGGAATACATGCTGAAATGTTGGTTGATGGGTTGTTGAGCATGTATGACTTCTGAATCCACAACTGATCATGAGAGCTTCCTTTTGGCTAGGAGGAACTACCTGAAATGGAACACAAGACCACTAGAAAGAGTTAAACAATATGTAAAGTGAACTGCCTAGCATGTGCTAGATCTAGGAAGTGTGATACTTCCTAGATGGCTATCAATCCACTATTTAAAACAATTTAATGTTGGTAATGAAGTAAATCCTATTGTAGTTAAAATGATTTAGGTATCTCATTTAAAACACAATAAGAAAGATCTAATCTAACAGATAGGTTAAAATAAGATCTAAAGGTCAAGTAACTAGTTATGGGTTTATGCAAGTCAAGTCGGCAGAGGTCTTAGGTAGGTCACAGGTGATTAAGGGTGATGTGAGAATAGGTGGGTAGGTTACTATTTTGGGCTGTATTGGTAAATATAGAGACCGATGCTGGTTAAGGGTGACCGACACTAGTTGGGGAGAACTACTGCCGATTACTTGTGGAATACTTGGGAATGTCACAGAATGAGCTTTGGATCTCCCTTATGATTACACAAAGGACTAGGCTGGTTGAAATGAGGTATTAAGCTATTTGGATGGGATTTGGCAAGGGTTTAATGGGGATATGGAGGGGTGAGTATTGAAGGAGGTCAATGGGTGGCTAGGAGAACAAAGGATGAAGATACAATGATTAAATGAATGAACCAGAGGAGTAAAATGTTCTACTTGGAATCTAGTTTTGGATGTCTGTGAGTGAGGAATGAAGGTGTTGATAAGAGGTTGAATGCTATAGAGGATCATCAAACATTGGGGAGCTCTTGCATGGGCTGCATGTGCTCTCCTTCTTGCATGATTGGATCAAATCTGAGTTGCATGGTTCTAGATGAATGTTAGGTGTCCGTGTAAGAGAAAATGATTGATCTCCTTCTTGCACGCAAATTCTCGCTAAAGTGGTTCTCAAAAGATGTGATATCTCTCAGGAATCTGCCAACTTTTGCCAACCTCAAAAATAAGGTTGTTTTGGGGATTAAAAGGTGACCGATGGTGGTTTTGGATTAACTAGTGCCGGTTAAGGGTTATTGGCGTCAGTTAGGGCAGGATATTCTAGGTTTACTAAACTAGGAAGATCCCCTTGATTTTCTAGGATCTTGTGTCGTTAACCCATGGATTAGGATGGAATATTATTTTTAGCATGTGGGAATGTGGTTAGAGGGAATGTAGGCATTGATTTTTAGGGTTTAGGTAAGTCTTAGTTAGTTATGGAAACTTACTAAGAATAGGTCTTAGGGTGAGGTGGCTTGATGAGGTGTCTAGGTGAGGGGGATATGTGGGCATTATCTAAATTAGGCTATTTAAATAATAAATATAGTGAGGATAATGAATTAATTTAATTGTAATAATTAAATTAATATTATAGTGAGGTGAAGGGGGCCATGGCTAGGTGGATGTGTTCAAGGTTTTTATTTGTCAAGGACCAAAGGGGAGTGACCTAATTTTGGTGTCTACATTAATATATGCTAGAAGGGGGAGATACCCCTAAATAGGTTTACTTCATCTTATCATTTCCTTTTGATGAAGAACCAAACATCTTCCTATTTGAAGGTTAAAATAAATTGGACTTTGAAACCTAAGTCTCGAGCTCCGGGAAGTAACCTACAAAATTATCTGGACCTATAAAACCTAAAGTCTGAAGTTTTGAAATATGAAGCACCAAATATCCGAAAACTAAGACATCTAAATTCCCAAATCTAAGACTTCAAAATTGTTGGTTTGAAAATCATCAAGTGGACAGATCTATGGAAAGATGAGCCAACAAAGCAGGGGGCATAGCCCCTCTTTGAGTCAAAAAGCAAACCGGTTTATTGCTATTCTACCAACAGAATCTTGTGCAAGTCTCACAATATTCTACCTTTAGGGGTTGGGATCTCATCCCAGTAGAGGTATTTCCAACTGTAAAGAAGGGAAATAAATGAGGTGGGGAGATAGGAAAGATCTGAAGGGAGAAAAGAAATGAATTCCAAAGCGAAAGGTCAAGGTCTATGATTTGGGTTGGTAGTATACGTGATCCGAACCTAGTTTAAATAGATAAATAAAGAAATACTGATGAATAAATGACAACAAAGTAGAAGTAGATTCAATAGAACAATCACACAGATCTAACATAAGAAAGGTCTGATGTAAAACACATGTATTCAGCACAAAGTCTAAATATTGTATTAATATTTGTTTCTGTTACAAAAAGTTCAAAATATTTTCTTCCTACTTCTATTTCTCATCTGAAAAGTATCCACACTTGAATACAACAAGTATTCAAGTATATATAGAAGAAGAGAAGAAAAGAAGGAAAAAACGAACCAACCACTTAATTACAAAAATATCTTACAAGATATCCTAAAGTCATTTGTTGACTTTTGACAACTTTGTGGATGACATCATCCCATGGTGCAACATGGATGATGTCATCATTTATGTCAACATACTTTAGATATTTACAAGGAGAAGGTCGGGAAGAATGAAACTATTCATCATCGTCCCGCGGCTGAAAGGGGGTATCCTACTTTTGCTGCTGCTCAGGTGACGAGATGTGGAACTGGGCACGGTATTCCATGAACTTGGTGATCATGGGTTGAAGTTGATCCTAGGAAGGATCCTTGTGTCGATCACTGATAGCCTCGCAAGTCTCCCGCTCATCTGTGAGCTTTTCTAGGAGCTTGGAATATTCATTTTCCGTGTCTATCAGGTACCCAATGAAGTCACGATAGGCCAGCAGGTTGTTGATGGATTCGGCGTCGAAAGTGACTTCTAGTCCCAGCCCTTGCATAAACGATCTCCTTGAAGATCCGAATAGTTTCATCAACCTTTCTTAAGGCGAAAGAAGGAGTGAGCAAGCCCGGAGACATTCTCAGGACAATTTTCTCCATTTGATGCATTGCATCCAGGGCTTCCTCCTTGATCTTGTCAATCTTCTCCAGGACAAACTCTAACTGATCAACCCGGTAATCCAGAGTAGAAAGGATTTTGTTGAGGGCTCTAGGGTGACCGAAGACACCGAACTTGACTAGATATTCAACTGAACAGTTGAGTATTTTCTGAAAGGTCTCATGCTGCATCCTAGCATGGTCCAGCTCTTCGAGAGATGGGTCATGCTATCACTTGGAGCTCTTTGTTCACCCGATTGATATTCTGATATAAACTGGTGAACTTGGTGATTACTCCCTCACTTTCCTTGAGGATTTGGCTCCTCCAGGCAGAAACTGCCATACCCTGCTCACCGATTTTGGTGTATTCATTAATCTTATCCTGGCTCAAAGGCTCAGGAGTTTCAGCGGCAGTTGTAGGAGGTGCACTGCCCATTTTCTACAAGGCGTGGAGAAGATGTTTATTTTGCTCCTTTAACAGCCTCTTTTCTTCCTTTACTTCCTGGAGCTTCTTGCAAAGGGCATCAACTGTAGATAGGGCCTCTCCTTGAAGGCTTTCTAAAGATGTCCCCATTGTGACTTGGGTCACTGTATAATCTGTCGAAGACAGATCCTTTTTATCCTTTAAAGGATTGGGGTAAGCTATCTCCATTACTCTCTCTCCTGACGCACTCTGAGAGAAGCGGGTTATAGGATTTTGCTTCTTGGCCCCTTTGATGGGATGATGGAGAAGTCCATCGGTGTAATGGGAACTTTCCTCTTTTGTTGGCTTAGGTGCTGAGAGATCCATGCTAGACTTATGGGAGAGGGGCCGGAAATAGAAAAGGGAGCAGCTGCAGTAGTAGAAGGAAAATGCATGGAGACACTTGGAGGTGACATTGAGAGGGAGGCCGAGAAAGTGCTTGTGGGAGGAAGATATGGGGAGGATGGAAATGGAAGGGAGCCGAGAGGTGAGGGAAGAAATGGTAGGGGATAGCTCCACTAGAGAAGAGAAGATGGATGATGAGGAATGGGGAATAGTAGAAGATGGGGGAGAGGACACGACCAAAGGAATGGTCACTTGGGTCACACGAGGAGGGGAAGGAGGAGAGGGAGAAGGGATAGAAGGGACCTCAACAGTTGCAGTAGTGGCAACATCCTAGAGTGGATGTGCCCATCTAAAATCTTCGGCCACTTCTTTCTCTGGAGAGACTAGAGTTACAACTTGTTCTCATGTGGCGGAAGGGGACTCTCAGGAGTCTCTTCTTGGGTAGAGCTTGACTTGCCCTCCTTGTCTTTACCTTTGCTCTTTGGTAGATTTTTGTCTGGAAGGTGTGTTTCCCAATGGAGATGTGGTGAAATCAACTCCGAGGTAGATGAGGCCATTCATCCTACACCAGTGCTCTGTTCTCCGCAGAGTTTCTTTGACCCTTTCTTCTATCATTTGAGGTGCTTTAGTTCTGTCAATTACAACGAAACGGCCATTGTCCCCATCCGTGTCAAGATATACCTGATCAACTTCTTGATCAGCAGTTTGATAACCTTTTGGGACGATGGCTACACCATACTGAATGATTTCAGCCAAGGCCAAGTGGGAGTGATCTTTCCTTCTGAGCTCGACCTCATGATACAGGTCGATATAAATATCCTTGATCTGCGAAATGTGGATTGGATCAAGTTTGGACCTGGGAAGGCAATTCCTAGGGTCAAAGTGGGCCTTGCTGGGAATTTGTGCTTTAGATTGAGCAGTTCCAGCTCTGCAAACATCTCCTAGGCTTTGTGGTGGGAAAGACAAGTGTACCTTCCCACTGTGAGGGGGAAAGGAGTTCTACCCTTCTTTCTCTTCAAGCACTTCTTGTGGTAGGTTATGAGCTATCTTGATAGCTCCAACAGGATCAGCTTGGGGCCGGCATATCTTGGCAATTTGGTTGGTTTCCCCAGAAATTTGGCTGCCCTTAGATAGGTGAAGGTGGGGAATTGCGTGAATAAGGCCCCCCACTTCTTTGTTGCTTAGCAATGCTCTTGGTCATATGACCGTGAGTCATGTTTGGCCTCAAAAGGCAGACGATGTCGTAGAAGAAGGCATCGTTAATCTTTGTAAACTGAGAAATACTATTTTCCAGCTTCAGCTCTAGATAGTATTCATATATTTTTACTTGGGGCCAAACCCCACACCGCATCAACGCTGGATAATCTCTTTCCGAGGCCAGCAACATAAACTACATAGGAGTTCATGTAGAACCTCCCCGTTGTGGTAAGTTGTTGGAGTTGCTCGGATATAGTGTTGCTTATGATCTCCGCCCACTCGAAGCGTTGATCTGGCACATTCTTGTTCATTGTCTCCAGGTACCTAAGCATCCATTTATGAAAGTAGTGGGCGTCAGGAAGCCCAAATACTCTGCTTAGGAATGTGATGGTATCACTTAGTTCCTCTAGAGAAATCACTGCGATGAATGACTTGTGGCCATCTGGTCACCACCTTCTTGTTTTTCAGGTATACCTCATTCATCAATTGCATACACTGGTCTTCATTATCCTCCCAAGCCTTGGTGCAATCTTCTTGGCTTACGGCCACAAAGTGCCAGTGGTGAGGAATGCCAAGCATTATTTCGAAGTGTCGGGCAGTGAGGTTGATCACGACCTCGCCCTTCTCATTCAGGACGCACCTCGTGTCTTTGTTGTAGCAGCGGGCTACTACCATCATGAATTCGTTATTCACAAAGACCGACCGGGATCCCCCAGAAAAATGCAGGCCACTGCCTACCAGCTTGTCCATCCACGGACTTCCTGTGACCCTCCTAGTTCTGGCCTAGAAATCTTCCATATCAATGTGGCCGAGCTCAGAGTCTCTTATGTCCAGGTCACATTCCACCTGGGATTCGGGCATCCTGACCCTCTTGATATTTATACTTCATTTCTTCCTCTGTAAGTTTGGCTTTGCCTTTAGATTTGGTTGGTCTCTTGCTGGATGTAGACATATGTAGTTCTGAACTTAGTTGTTGATCTGCAAGAAGAAGAAGTGAAACCCAACGCAGAAGAGTCATGTTAGCTTTTTGATCTCCCATTAAAGCGTTGACAGAAGGAAGAGTTAGCAATTTTAAGGCATTAGGGCGCAGGGCGCATGAACACTGCAGATTGCAGGGGTTAAATAGTATGGCACACAGAAAAGGGGTGCTACAAGGGATAAATGAGCGCCAAAGGGCACAGGTACATGGATACTACAGATGACATTTTTGTTGTTGCAAGCGGAAGTGCGCCTGCGCCATTTATATGCATTTTATAATGGGCACAGATTTTTTTCATGTTACACGGGTACAGGATGCACCAAAGGGCGCAGGTTTAGTGCGTGTAACATCATCTTTTCATGCGCAACAAGGGAACTTGGTGTGGCGCATGGGAGGTCTGCATGACATGATGTTGCTGTAATAGGGGATGCGCCTATGCCGTTACTAATAGTTTTATACTTGGCGCAAGTAAGGTTGGTGTTGCATGGATGTAGGGTGCGCCAATGGCGCAAGTTTTTGCAATGTTACACATGAGTTTGGTGCGCCAAGAGGGCGCAAGGTTAGTGGGTGTTGCAAGCAAGGAAAGTGCACTTTGAGGGCGCAACTATTTTTTATGCAGCAAGCATGGCGGATGCGCCATTGGCGTGACTGTGCATTATGTTGCAAGGGTGGTGATTGTGCCAAAGAGGAAAAGTGCAGTCGTACGAGATTTTAAGTCTTTGTTTCCTTCTCTGGAGGGATTACATGTGTTTAAGCCTCTTCTGTAGGGTTCCTTGGATGATGAAGAGGATGTAATAAAGAGATCCAAGTGATTTTTTCTGAGGCAGAGTCCTCTTTACCAGCAGATCTGGAAAGAGGGGGAAGTGCATGGGGGAGAAGGACAGCAAAAACAGCAAAGGGGGTCTCATGGCTTCACAGATCATTCTATCCAACCCCACAAACAAACAACCAACAATCAAAACATAAAACATGAGAGCAATAAGGACCACTTACCCGGAATATATAGAATGTGAGAGGTGAAACTGGGTCCACGAACGCGACACGAGGACGACAGGCATGCTGACAGGTGCAGAGGAATAAGATCAATCACGTGTTTTAATTGTGAAAGTGACAGGGTGGATGCACCTATATATAGGCAAAGGTGTAATAAATGTGCCAACCACTTTTTGAAGTGGTGCATCAAAACACCTGTCGACATTACAAAGCTTGTGCCCTGTGGCGCACCAAAACGTGTGTTAACACGTTGTTATGTGCACCTTTAGTGCACAAAAAGTGCTGTCAACACTTGGAAATACGTGTGTCCTTGTGCACCAAAATGTGGCACAACAAAAATATTGTTGACACGAAGGCGCATGCGCCTTGGCGCATGCAAGAAAGGCGCAACACGGTGAGGCACACCAAAATGTGTGTTGACACGTCAAAGGGTGCACCAAAGGAAATGAAGGGGGCACAGATTTACTCTGTGTTGCACAGACAAAAGGTGCACCCAACCAAAAAAGACCAAAAATGGCTAAGTTTGGAAAACTAGATTTCCCGGGAAAGGATTTGCAACGTTTCAAATACAGAGGGGTCCCTGATGAGGGACCAGAACAAAATTTTCATGGGTTACCCATGAAATTTCCCTTGCCAATTTTAGGGGATAGCACAAATCTGCTTGTTCATCGAACTCTAAAAACATTAATCTCTAAAATCTAAAATATGCAATGTCCGAAATCTGAAAACCAAAGAGTCCAAAAGCAACAATCTCTCAAGTCCTGTTTGGCCGAAATTCCAAAGTATAAAACTTTTGAAATCTGAAAACCTTGTGTTGAAAATGGTTTTACCTTGAGAGTTTACTTGATGTGTCAAGGGGGTAAACTTTAGCTCAACCTCGCATATGGCGGGGTTTTGGATACCCGCGAGATGTGATGGATTTTTTTGCGCTCCGTGAAGAATGTTATTTTCCCTACAAGTAAGCCTACAAATCAATCAAAAAATTACACAAGATAGAGTTAATAAAATATATGGAAGTTTTCTGAAAAATCCAGGTCCTGAAGTCATTAGACTTCCTCGAAAGGATGTCAATCCACTTTTTAAGAAATCAATCTAGTGATGATAAAATAAATGATGAACAGATGGATAAAAAGGAATGATTTAAGCTATTAAATGATGAATTATTAAGAAAATGATGTGAATGAAAGGTAGTTACCTGATTTCAACTAACTGATAAGACTGAAATGTGATATTACCATATTTGAGAAGGTTGTGGATGATGATTTTGGTGATGATGAAGCTCTGTAGAATGACAAAACCCACCCTCTTATGTTTTGATGATAACTTGAGAACCATGTCTCCATTTTGGAAATCGAAAGATGTGTCAAAAATTTGAATTGAAGATATTTCCAATGATGCAAATAATTTTAGGATATTCCCTATGAATCATGGTCAATTAAGACAATATTTTTAGACTTTTGAAATCACCAACGATTGTATTTAAAAACTTCAAGCCAAAAATGGATGAGTATGGGACTTGAAAGAAATGTTAGAAAGGTTTATTTAAGCTTATAAATGATGCATAATGATGTAATAAAGCAAGGGAAACCACTTACCTTGCATAATTTGAGAAAAGAGGAACAAAAGGTGATGTTACCCAAGAGAGAAATATTTTTAATGCAATAAGACTGCTGACATGATTTTGGACATCTCGAATGATGTTCAAAGAATATTTATATGTTGTCAGACGATATCTAGCTCTGTGAGAGGTCTATGATGCAAGAAGAAAAAAATATGAAGTCCTAGATTCATGTCCACCTACCATCCAATCCCAAATGGAGGCCTAGAGCTTGTATTTATAGTGTTAATAGGAGATAATCGCCATGATTGCAAACAATTCAATTTTGGGAGGATAAAACTTCTATTTTGATCTTAGGTGGTGGAATATTTAGGGGAATCATATCTAGATAAGTTAGAGAGGTTGAGTGGGAGGTTTAGAGGTGGATGGGGGTAGTTAGGATAGAGTAGGGATAAATTAGTAGGTGGTTAAAATATATTTAGAAGGTTTAGTTAAACTAGTCGTAACTAGTGAGTTAGGATGAGTGAGGTGTAGGGATAAGTTAGAGGTGGTTGAGATAAATGTGAGGATAATTTAGAAGGTTTCTAAATTTAACTTAGTTCTAACTAGTTAAGGGGTGGGAAGTGGTTAGGGATAGGTTAGAGGTAGTTAGGTGGTATCTATGTAAGGTTGCTAAGTTAACTAGTTGCGACTAGTGAGTGTGGCTAAGTTGACATGGTGAGGTGTGAGGGTGAGGTGTGAGGGGTAAAATTAATTAATTAATTAATTACCCACGAGAGGGGTAATGTGACCTAGGAAATGTGATGTTGTTTAAATGGTACGACGGTGAGTTTAATTAATTTGATGGAGGGTACAGTTTATAAGTATATAACCTAAGATGAAGACTATGTTAATATGTTAATTAATGATGGATGTGGATTTATGTGAGTATGGTGATGATGTTGATGTTGATATAAATATGAGGGGTGTAATGTGATAATGAGGGGGATTAGCAGATGCCGACACTAGAATTAACGGTGTTAATTTTAGGTGTCTACATTTTCCCCTTTTTGTTGAGTGGTTTTGAAACAAGTCACGAGACAAAAACGAGATGTGCTAGATAAATATTGAAGGATTACATGATGATGTGATCCCCCTCAAACTAGGGATTGATGGAAAAGGGAATCGATCATGAGTTTGAAATAAATCGATGGAAAGATGCAACGATAGGAAGATGATAAAGTGATGCCCTGTAGACGAGGTAAAAATAACATAGGTATCATCATAAAATCAAATGATAGGGAACCAAAGGGTTCTTGTCATATACACATATGAATTTTAACGGCGCGATAGGGTGTTTCAACGAGGTCAAAGGACCAAGAATATATGTTCCCAAAAATGTGGGTGATGACACCCTAAAGTTTACAAAGAAAATTGCATGACTAAACAAGGAAATCTAACACCAATGTCATCCATCTAGCCAAGGGTTCTAAGTATAGGAATGTAACATTAAGATAGAATCTTACAAGAATTCTTAACTAGTACGAAAATAATACAAAATCTAATTAAACATGCCTACTAAAATGCTTGAATTACCTAACATGGGCCTAAATAGACCCAGAGGGAAACCAAATGGTTATTGTTATTACTCCAAACAAGGTGAAATGGGCTCTCCTAATGAATACTTGGTCATTTTGGATATCCATCAACTAACCCCATCGACGGCTTTAAGCAAGGACTGAACTTGGCTATATATCATATTTATTATATGAAATGCAAATCAAAGCATGGTATAAAATATAAAGGAATGAGATGCATCCCTTTTATAATTTTCCTTTTGGGAGAAAATTGGATTTTAGTGCATGTGGGACTAAAAGCCCCAAATTAGATTAGAATTGTTAATCATGATTAGGCCTTGTTAATCACAATTAGTGAATTTCTAAGTGATTAAGAGGTGTGAATCCCTAATCAACTATTTAGGGTCAACTAAGAGGCTACGATAATCTTTTAAGGCTTGTTGAGATGTTGTAGAGGTGAATGGGGTGATTTTGAGTGGTTGGAAGAGGGGTTTGAGTCAATACTAGGTATATTGACCAAAATAAGGGTAAAATAGGCTTAATTAGCTAATAAATGCTAATTGTCTATTTTGAAGAGGATTTTGACCTAAGATTAGCCGTAAAGAGGCATCCTAAATGTGAAAGGGGTTACACAATCAAAAAGCATCGTTAATTGGCTAAAGTGGTAAGAAATGTTAGTTAATTAGTGAAAACCACTAATTATAATGTATTTGGAAAGAATGAGAGTGATTTGCATGCGTTTTGGCAATAATATTGCAAAAGTGGAATTTAGGTGTCTACATTTTCCCTTGTTTGAGTTGAAATTAGTGACTTAACTTCAAACATAGTAGAAAATTACAAAATAGGTAAATTTTGAAGAAAAATTAGCAGGATGAAAGATGCCCCCTCGAGTGTCGATGGGATGATAGAAGAAGTCAATCGACGATCAAAAATATGATTTGAAATTGATAGAATAAAATGAATCGAATTCATGAAACCATAAGGTATTAAAAAGGAATAATGATAGGGATGAACATGATTGTTTGTTTCCCTAGGTGATTTGGAAGAAAATTTGGTAGTGGTAATAAATGATAATGGAGAAGAAATGATTAATGGAGAAATATAGGACAAGCCCAATCTTTACATCCAACCTTTCAATAAGCAACTGTTTATATCATTTTTCCCCTAGGTCTACATCATCGGCTTTTATTTAAAATAAACAAAAGTGTAAGATAACATGAAAAGCTAAATTACTAACAATTATTTACTGCTAAAAATACGGAACTCCATGCAATATACATTAAGTAATGTAATACGAGAAAGTAAAATGAAATTTAGCTCCATACAACATACAAAATGCAATGCAATATGAGAAAGTAAACCAACTAACCTAACAGAGAAACTAGTGCAATCACACTTACTCAAACAAACAACATTTAAGACAATTGCACCAATTTTTTTGTTATCAAGATGCGATTCAGTTCCGAAATGTTTGTGTTGTAATGAAAAGGGTTAAAAATTATGCCCCAACCAATAACACATGCAAGGGAAAAATGGAAGACACAAGTATTCCTATGAAAAAGATTTTGTACACTATGAAACAGTCCCTGGAAACTCATTATTGCACAGAGAGCTGATGTATTATGTATTCAAGATTTTGTTAATGGAGGTAGATCATGATGATCTATAAGTCATTTTAGACCGTAACAAGAAAGAACCATAGAGAGACACTTTTGTAAGACATATTTCAATGTTATAAGATGATGTAATTGACACAGGCTTTATATTGCATATAAGTTTTTTTCCATTTTTTGTAAAATTTTAAATTTTTACAAAAAAACGTTTTTGGATTTTTAACGATTTTATCAATTTTTTTGTTTTGTAATATCTCTTAAATAATTTTAACTATTATAGGCTTTGTATCACCTTGTTAGATTATGAGATAGCTTTATCTGATATCATACTTATATGTTTTATGAGATACCTTTGAGAAACATGTTTATATTTTTGATATTGGTGTGGGGGGGATAGATTTTTGATCATGTGCAACCCCTCTCACCCCATTGGTGATATGGTATTTGATGATTAGATTTTAGTATACATGTGTGTGTAGGCTTAGCATATTTTTTTTATATATGATGTATAGATGTTATGGATATGTGTGATATGATGATGAAATTATAACACAATATACATGCACAAGTTTAAAAAATCTCAACCAAACAACAAATTTATTTACAAGTATACAATACAAAATGGACTCAATGCAATACACTACGAGACTAAACTGATATTCAATATAAGTAAGAAAAATCCTCTAATTTAAAGCGTATAGTATGAAAAATTAATGCAACGAAAACCATATAAACCAATCAACTAGAAGCAAGTGAACCACTATTTTGTTTTTGTGGGACACTTTTGGGACATTTTTCATTTTTTTAATTTTATTTCTAAGAAAATTTTCTATTTTTTTGATTTTTCTAAGAAACGTATTTGAATGTTTTGATTTTTCCAAAGGATATATCTATATGTTTTTGGTATTTTAGAAGTTATACAAATTTTTGTTCATTTTTTCAACATTTTTTCGAATCAAAGTTTGAGGAAATAAAGAAATGTAGACTCCCTAGTGTTAGATGGGATGTACAAGGGTAGAATACCATGTGGTATATGCCGTGACACTACAAAGTTTCCTCCAACAGCGTAAGCGGGGTTTATTCAATGTTAACTTCTTCGCACTCAGAAGGTTAGATTATCCGGATCACGGAAAAGTAGGATAGGCTCACAAGGGTCTCAGACAAAGGTAAATATTAACCTAGGGAAAAATTTCCTACCCTTTAAACCTAGACTACTTGTAAACAATGGACCCTCCCTTGGCGCCGGAAGTCGGTTTCACCAAAGGACTTGTCCAAAGTGCCACCATTGCATGGTTTTCACTATTGGACATACCTATTTATTTATCTTTTTCTAGTTTTGTACTTTTTTATTTTTCTTGGTATTCTGTAAAGAACCCATATTTAAGCATAGAAGCACTTAAGATGCATTACGTTCATGGGTTCTCGAAGCTCTTGTCCATCTGAATAGGATAGCTTTTATGCACCAGAATCGAACTTCGACAACCACAATGTATGGTCCTATACGGTTGGGCTCAAATTTCCCTTTCTTTTCTTGATCTTTTTTTTTTGTTCTTCTAATTCTCTTTCAACACCATGTCCCCTACCTCAAACTGACGAGGTATGACCTTCTTGTTGTAGCTCCTCCACACTCAATCGTGATACACTTTTAGGTGATTAAGGGCGTGAAGTTATTTCTCGTCCAATAGATCTAACTCTGTCGGTTGGGCTACTCTATAATCCTCCTCTTCATTCAAGAAATCCCTTATCTTGATACGCAACGAAGGGATCTTGATCTCTAAAGTCAAGATGGCTTCAGAACCGAATACTAAATAATTTGGAGTTGCACCTATAGGGGTGTGGATAGAAGTTATGAATGCCTAAAGGGCAGGGTGAATTTGCAAATGCCAGTTATGGCCTATGGTATTCACCATTTTCTCCATAATGTGAATTAAGGTTTTGTTGGAAGCTTCGGCCTACCCATTACCTTGAGGGTAATAAGGGGTTGAAAAATTAAGGAAATTTGAAAGTATTATATTAAGGAATTCCATTCATGATATAATTGGTTGTTAAATTGAAGTGCTACTAAACCTTATTTAAATTTGTGGAATTGTAATGTTAAGTTCTTATGAAAGTGATATTAGGTCCCTTATAAGGACTATACATAAAGCCCATTAATCAAATGAGCTTATGTTGATCTGATATGTAGATATAAGAAAGAATGGTATCCTTGTGGGAGTTATAATAATGTAATAATATGTGATATGGGTTGATAGTGTATTCTTAATAAGGGTTATTCCATAATGTGTCATTATGAACTTATAAATAAGATATTAGGCCCTTAATGGAAGAAAAGGGAAACATACTTATTAAGTTGGAAAGGACTTGGTAATTGAATCCTAAACCTATGTCGACATTATTATCTATAAAGTTGACAAGTAAGTGAACATAATAAAATGTGATTAAAATCATATGTAAATGGAGTGTTATAAAGGTTATGTTAGGATGAGATGAATTGACAAGTAAGTCACTCAATATAACATATCAGTTACACAAACCATTGTTATACTTGATGGATATAATAAAAATGAATACTCTTAATTAAGTTGTAACTAAAGAAAAGTTGTGTGCTTATGCTAAAGTGTTGACTTGCATTGATAGTATATGATACTTGATAAAAGTATGATACATACCTAAACAATTAGCTATGTATAAATGCACCATCTCTAATAATGTGAAATATAGAGACATTGAATTAGTGCTGCCCTATAATGATATAACTAAATTAGTGGCATGGTACTTAACTATATTAAAGATAAACGTTTTCTTAACTGATTAAGCTTAGGGTAGAATTAAATCTATAATTCTATACTCAAATAAAAGATCATTTTGATCCCTTCATAAAGGATATTATTGGCATGAGATTTAATAAGATAGTAAATCAAATTTGGGAAAATTAAATATCCTTGGATCAACTTAAGATAGGACCTTAGGTATGACTCATTCAAGGTGAAGGTGTCATGAGACCTAGGCTAACCTATTATAATTTAATTAATACTTTGTAAATAATAAGATACCATGTTCCAATATAGGAATCTTGGTGGGTTAACTCACTACATCCACTACACATTTGTATCCCTATAATGACGGTTGTCACCATTTGGATACCATTGCTTAGTAGTTATACTTGAGTTACCTCATCAAGAGACTAGATTGTGGCAAGGTATTGCATTAAGTACAAACCTTTTTAGAGTTACAAATACATATTGAACCTCACGGATATGCATCCCGATTATAGACACCTATAATTTATATTGAGCAATTTAAATACTTAAATTGCTGTAATTATACCCTTTCCCGCAAATTGGCGACATATCGTCAATGTCGCACATTTTCTCTACTATCATCGTTAATTAATTACATTACGTTAGTTAATTAACACTTCTATCAAACAATGACGCCAATTAACAACATTCCGTTAATCAACTCCCCTTTCTATCTAGATTAAATGATTATTTCTAATTAATTAAGCTCCCCTTTCTATCTATATTAATTAATTATTTCTAATTAATTAAGCTCCCCTTTCTATCTACATTAATTAATTATTTCTAATTAATTAATACCCCTTTCTATCTAGATTAATTAATTAATTCTCTCTTCTATTTAATCAATAAATCATCATTTATTTGATTAAAATCCTCTCATAACATAAATCATACTAACTATTTCTCTAAAAATCTTATATAAGCTTGCACACCTATTAATTAATCACTTTGGTTAATTAATAAAATCCCTCGAACCCATGGGTAACTAAAGGACAAACTAAACTCTCCTAAGGTTGAGTCAACCCTTTCTAAACCTCCCTTATCTACAACTAACCCAACCTCTCCATTTATCCCACATGAAGAGGGATGTAGAGATTCTTCTATCCATTGGACTATATAAGGATCCCTCCTCCTACCTATCTATTTACACCTACATTCCTAAGTGAGCATAGAGATTACACTATAGCCATTTATCATCTTTGATAATTTTTCCATTAGATGAACTTGCCTTCTCCATTTCTTGTATTCATCCACCCAAGTTTTGAAGTCATATGGAGATATGTCAAATGGTCTTGTAGCCATGATTTTACAAGACTCCATTCTTAGAAACCTTGGGATTTCAAGCACATAACCAACTCTTTGATTGTTATAGGTCTACCTAGGTTCAATCTCATCTTATTTTTAGCATTCAATAAGAGATAGAAGTTAGTTTATTTAGCATATTAGCTTGAAATGTTCATTTCATGTTTAATGTAGAAATGTTGATAGGTTAGCTTTGTTTAAGCTCTTAGCATGATGATGCATAGGTTTAGTTTAGTATTGTATTGAAGCTACTAGGTGTTAGTTTCAACTTTACTTGCATTACTAACTATTTCATGCATACATATGGTCCTTTGATTTGAAATT
Source organism: Taxus wallichiana var. yunnanensis (assembly GCA_018340775.1). NCBI lineage: Eukaryota > Viridiplantae > Streptophyta > Pinopsida > Cupressales > Taxaceae > Taxus > Taxus wallichiana. The sequence goes on along the minus strand of CM031237.1, from coordinate 997,720,200 downwards.
TTCCATTTCTATATAGTTGGGCTAAAGTTTGTGTATGCTCTTCTCTTGCACCTTAGGGTGATCTTGAGAATCAAAAGCAACTTGAGTATTCATTTTATAATATTTGGTAGTTTGGAAACTTCATATTTCACTTTTGGTTTAAGGGAATGAACATTTATCAAGCTTTTTGTATGGTTCATTGATTACAAAGCTTTTCTTTACTTTTTAGTTGGATTATTTTTTGTGTATGATCTTCTCTTACATCCTTGGATGATCTTGAGAATCAAAATCAAATCTTAATCCTCTTTTAAATAATGTGATTTTCTTGGAGAACTACTAATGCTTGAGTGTAGGACCTAAAAACACTTGTCAAAGAAAGGAGTTTGAAACAAAATTAAACTACTAATATAATTTTCGTGCAGGTTGCCAAAAGGTGTTCAAGCAAACCACATCTAAATTAAATAAGATTAAAAAAACACACCATAATCAACACACTATATTTGCAGGTTCGGATAAGGGTACGTCCCATCTACTTAAAACTAGGACATAACCCATTTGGCATAAGCCTTAAGCTACAACAATGGGGGTGGTCCTAGGAACCCCAAAGTATTCCACGCAAGAGGGAACCTTGTGGAAGAAACAGAAGTGTTCGCATAACCTACTCACTAATGTTACCATTTGTGAGATTTAGCATCACAAGTCATCTGTATTGCAACCCTAGTGAGAGTACACGATGGACACATTTATTGCCCACTATTCTTGAAGGGGGTAAAGTAAAGACGAGATACTCCCAAATTATTCAATGTGACTTTTTTGGTAAATCGATCTCATTCTTAGATTACTTGTGACACCTAGTTGATTGAACCACTCGGAAGCTATCTTTGACTAGAGCCCACTTGGACCACAGCCAAAGCCAATTTGAGTTGAGAGTTATTGTTCATCACAAAACGTGTGAAACGTTACTTTTTCTTAGTTTTTCTCTTTCCTTAAGGTGAGGTGAAACTCTACCCAAGTAAGGCCAACATTTTTCAACCCCAATTGATCTACTTCCTTCACTTTCTTTTGACACTTTGTTGATCAAAAGAAGAGTGACTACCTTTATGTTATCAATTGATTTTTTCACCACTTTTTTGTTCGTTTATGCTCATCCATATTTGCGGCTGGGTTGTTAAATGTCTAAAGTGTTTGGAGACATCTTTATATCATTGGTAGCCTTTTTGATCTTGATACCCAACTAAAGATCATCATCGTAGTTAGGCTTGGTTCATCACTTTGATTCTCCTTTGAACAGCTTATCTAGTTTATATCGTAACACTACAATTTTGGTATTTGTGTCTTATTTCTTGTAAACTTGGCCTAAATATCTATATTGTAAGGTTACGTTATATATAATTAACAATTCCTAGGTATATTATCGCCTTAGTTTTATTTCAATTATTACCTCGATTCGAAGAGTGTTAAGTTTTACTCCTTGTGCATGTTATATCAATATCATCTTGATATTTTTAACCTTATTTTCTCACAAAGTTTGGTTAACATATCTTGGTGAAATTGTTGTGTCATTCACAAACATAACTATCATCTTTTTGGAATATAGGTCTTGATTGAATTTGGGCTTGCTTCTAGTATACTTTGTTTGGAGGTCACGTTAACTTCTTGTTATTACTTACACCTTGTTCATTTCTTTGAACTCGACATAAGTAGGGACATTTTGTTAATCATCATACGACACCAACTACCTTTTCAAAGAAAAATTTAGGAAGTACTTCATTTGATTATTTGGTTTGAAACTCAACATTGTGTGACTGATTCTTGCTTGGCTCATTCATTTAAGAGAAAATTATTGTGTCAAGTTGGTTCTTTGACATTCATAACATACCTTAATTTCTTGACATTCCTTCTTTCACTTAGGTTTGATAAAAATATTTGAACACATTCACAGATACCTTAGTGAAACTATTACACATCATGGCTCCTAAAACAAGATTAGGACTCAAAAAGTAGGCTTTGAAAAAGACAAACGTAAACTTGGGAAGCCTCAAACAAGCAAGGGTCAAACCCTTTTATTGGCCATGATCTTGGGTCTTTATTCTCCGTAGAGAAATAAGTAGAAGAAATGATAGATCATAGTGGTGACGAGTTGGAATCACCACATGTGGATTTTGACTTTGACCCCACCTTGTTAGATGAATTCATTTTTAGAAACAAGGATCAGGTATTGACATGAGTTGTGGAGTTGGGAGCTAGAATACCTATCGAACAAGAGGCGATCCCACCTACAAATGATTCTCATGAAGATGAGAAACCTCTTATTAACATGGATGATATCTTAACACATGGACATGCTTCTACTTCTAACGTGGGAAACTATAATGCTTTGAGGGATATAGAATACATTTCCTTAAATTACCACGTAAAGTCGAATAGAACACAAAAATGTTGAACAACCTCCATAGCATGAAGAAGAAGAGGAACCTCTCAAGAAGTCACTATTCAACAACAAATTAGCAATCTTAGTTGATAGTTTGTTTTGTTAACTTCTCATGTATAAAAAGAAACAAACAAGAATGTACAAAAGATAAACCTAAGGTCAAAATTAGTTAACTTCAATTGGATAATCAAAGAGAAGACAATACGAACATAATCAAGTATATATCCATGCTTCTCCTACTAGAGAACAATTAATTGCTCAAGAAATGCAATCTATGAAAGCAATAGTTATGAAGCCTCCAAGATAGCACTTTGTGGGGAATAGTAGAAAATATCAATATGAAGAGCTATGTTCCTATCCATTTGACAAAACTATGACGCTTCAACCCTTCCCTAAAAATTTTGACATGCCAAAATTTGAAAAATACAGAGGAAAGGTGACTTGCGAGATCATGTAAAAAAATTTTACATGGCATGCCAAGAAGTGGCCTACAGTGACAACTACCTCATACAACTCTTTCTAAAGAGTCTAGGGGGCTAAGCCTTGGAATGGTTCACTCACTTACCCCGTGGGTCTATTTTTACATGTTCTCAATCTGGTTGAAATATATGCACGACACTTCTCCTACAACATAGAAAGTGACATAACCATGGCATACCTATGCGGCACTAAACAACATCCTGAAAATACATTCGCTAGTTTCCTACAAAGATGGAGAGGGATAGCCAATCGCTTCTCTTGTACATTCCCACTGAAAAATAGCCGGTGAGTATCATGTGCCCAATCTCAACCCAGACATCACCTTTCATCTACAAATGCATTATGTTTTCACCTTTGAAGAGGTTATTGAAAAGGGCATTCAAATAAAGAAATACCTTATTTCCAAAGGAACAATTAAACCACACTCTAAGGATAACCAAAACGCAAATATTGGAAAATCTAAAAATATTCAACAAAAATAAGAACATGGTGGGAGATGGGATCACAGATTCCAAATGAGTGTAAACGGTTCAAACTAGTTAACCTTTTAAACTGATCAAAGGACCGATTCGACCAAACCTAAATGTAGAATGTTCACTCCTCTCAATGAGCCTTTGTCACCATATTAAAGCTATTGGATGCGGCTCACATGGTGACTTATCCCGCAACATATCCCTTTGATGAAAATTCTCCAACACCGTCATGGTACAAAGAGCATGACTATTGTGAATTACATTGTGTCAAGGGACACAAAACAGACAAATGTTTTTGAATTCATCACTACATCTAAGATCTCATTGAAAATTGGGAGATAGAAGTGGACACCCTAGAGAAAACTCGGACACCAAATGAAAAAGATGGGAATATTGAAAGAACCATTCCCTAAACATGGTAAGTCAAATGAGAACAAGCTAGATCAAGGAGAGTCACCCTAGAGTTACAAAGTGGTGAATTATCTATATACCAAAAGGACAATAATCATTACAATTCATTCATTGGATGTATCCGCCTCTACAAATGACCATGTGAACACCATTCGGATCAAGGGAAAGATTACATTGCAGTAACAAGGAACACCTACCTCATGATTCCTAAACCCTCTCCATTGATCCCGCAAGATGGTAGGTATAACCTCTTAGAATAAATTGAGAAGACATATGCCAAGATTTCAATCTTGGATCTTCTCAAAATATTGAATGTACATAAGGACATATTGTACAAAACTCTTCAAGGGTTAGGAGTGCCACTAGAAGTAGACCATTCACATCTTCAAGTTATAGTGGCTAACATTGTGCCAACTGAGTATATCTCTTTTAACCATAGGGAGAACCCTATTGAAGATCTGTTGTCCCCTTAAAATTCCCCTCTTTTGAAAGTTGAAATATTTGAAAATTTTGAGTTGGCACCCTTCAGTAGTGTTTTAGTGAAGTAAAAATTCAAAGAGATGGTGGAAATTTCATTTCTTGGGGTCATCTTAGTGACTTGTGGGGTTGTCAGACATTTTTGTCCCTCATGTCCCAAGTACTGGCGGGCCTTTTGTTCACTGATTGACTGATTTCCCTGAAAGTCCTTTTCTGTCATATTTTTTGGACTTTTTCAGCCCATCTATCCCAAGTACGCCTGGCCTCCTATTCAACGATTCCCCGTGCATCACCCGCTTGACCAATCAGCTCTTTACATCCTTTGTGTTTCCATTTCCCTTGGACTACCGTGCTCTTTTGGCCCAAATCGGCCAAATTGTCTCTTCACGTCCCTCATGTCCCAATGTCCCATAGACCATCTAGGCCGCTTTTTCCGCTTTTCCCACATTTCACCTTTTTGAGTCGGTGTAAGGTATATTAAATGCAAATTTATGATCTTCTCTCTCCTGAATGGATATTTAAAGGGGCAACTGTCTATGCACTTGTCACATTGTTTGCTCATTATCTCTTGCCTACATTTTTGCAAAACTGAGTTGTTTGTCCACCTTCATGTATCTCTTTGTGATTTTTTTCATGAATTTGTTCTTTGAAGCCCATTCCTCTATTCACTGTCAAGATGAAGATCAAGTTTCAAGGGCCCAAGCATCTCAGTGCTCGATATTGGAGATAGCAAAGTTTGACATTTGGATTTCGATGATTTCTGGGGCAGATTAGCATGCGACAACCCTACTCCCATGGCTCAAATGATAAATGATAGTGGAATCACATACACCACTGGTTTTCCTCTCTCGTATAATGTGCCGACACTGTGCTCACCTACGGGGCTAATTTCAATCCAGACACCAAGGAGGTTGTCAATGTGCATGACAAGTTGATTGTAAAATTGGATGTTGTCACCATCATTGCTGCCCTGCGCATCCCCAAAATAGAAGACTCAATTGTTCTCACTCTTGCTCAAGCTCAGACTCTATTTGATCAAGACAGTGAGAAATATAAGGCTCGAGTAGCTAAATCATGGCGAAATGACCTAAAAGGAGTTTCCGACTCTCTAAGGCATTGTTCAAGGTTGACTTAGATGAAGAACTATCTGATTTCATCACCTTACTCACCTTGATTATGCGTATTTTTTGATGTGCCCTTTCATAAATATCATCTGCGAGGGTAAGCAAAACATAAATTGGGCTGAGATTATATGTGGAAACCTGACTGAATAATTTTCAAATTTAGCAAACCAAAAATTTCTACATGACCTCCTATCTCATGTACACCTTGGTAGTATCTCGTGAGTGGTTCAGCTTCACTTTCATTAAAGGCAAGAAGGATGATCCCATCTACACATATTTCCCTCAGTTTACCCTCAAGGTTAGTAATCATAATTTCATAAGGGTAAATGATGCCTTCACCATGTACATTATGAGACTCTTAGAGGGTGACACTGCTAGAAGGTTCTCTGATGAGGCTAAGGCTTTGATAACCAAGTATGGGGCTTTCTTCATTCAGTTCCAAAAGTTCTCATACATCAGGATGGCTTGTTTTGAAAGCACACCTCTCAAGCTTCCCATGTTTTGCAATGAAAAAATGGCTTTGGTTGAGGTGTGCAAGCAGTTGGATAAACTTCATAGAACTTGCCGAGATAAGAAGATCATTGGTCTTCATTTCCCTATCACCTTGGGGAATTATACATGCAAGATAGCTCTAGATGCCCAAAATATAGAAAGGGCTATTGCTCCTCTTACAGTTCATTTCTTCAAGCCCAAGACTTGCTTTGATCTAAAGAAATTCATTGATCAAAATCTCATAATAACTTATCATCACCGTCCTGACACTGAGGATTACTGGGCTGATTGTGTTGATGATTTTGAAGCCAGGAGGAGGCATTTTGGCAGATTTTCTCTACAACAGATCATAGACCTCAACCTCTACTAGGTTCCTAAGGGCTTAAGGATGATGATGAATATTTTCAATCCTTTGAGTATGAAAGATCAATCAAGCACACTCCTCTAGAAACACTGGATTGGTATGTCAAGGAAAGAGATGACTTGAGTGAGATAATCACCCCTGTCATCGTCAGAACCAAGATTTGGTTTGACAAAAGGTACGTGAACTCAGGATGAAAAAAGGTAGATCCTCTTCAAGAGAGACTTCCACACCTAGGAAGGAAGTACATACGCCTAGCACTGAGGCACTTGAGAAAACTCCTTCTTTGATGAAAGAACTTGAGTTTTCTACTCCTTCCTCTTCAACTAAAGTGTATCAGAAGAAGGTCAAAGAAGTCAAGCAAGAGCTGATCGAGGAGAAGACTCTTCTAGAGTATTCAATCACCTATTGGTCTAGAGAACATTATTCTTCTAAGTGAGAATGATGATGATGAGATAAAAGACCCAAAAGAAACTCTTGAAACCACCACTAAAGTAGAGAAGGAAGGACCAAGGATCGAACCTCCAAGTTTAACATACTCCTCTGCAAAGTAAATTCCTATGGTTGCATTCATTTCCCCACTAGAGACAATAGTGGTTCATACTCTGAGTGTCATGAGTTCACTTGCACTCAGGTCCCTTGATTCTTCTATTTCTTCTTCTTCCTTTTCCTGGTACATCCCCTAGTCGACAAGAAAGAAAAGGAAATCTTCCTCCTGATTAATAGGGCCTGACTTTGATGTTGTAGTAGCTCTGCTTGGCACTACCCCTCCTCCTCCAGCAAAGAAAGCAAAGACTACTTCGAGGTTGGTAACTGATGCTCAAGGCCGCAGTTCCTAGAGGTTGCAAAACCCAAAGTGGATAAAGAGGAGAAATATATTTTTATCTCTGACTTGGAGCTTTCCAAAATTCCAATGGGAGAATCCACACCTGAGAGTGAAGTTCATAACCTTTGGGAAACTATCACTAAGGTTATTGAACTGGGTGTATAAAGGAAAGCAAACCATGGATCAGTTAGAATAATAGAACCAAGTTCTTTCCAACTTTATCATATCATTATTGGCAAAGGATAAGGTTTTGGATCCATCCCCATTGGCTACTATTCCACCTCCCCCATAGTTCTCAGCCAAGATGAGGTCCAAACCATCAAAGACATCCATAAGTATTCTAGTTATGGGAAGGCTATTGAATCCATGGTGGATGATATGATTGTAGTAGGTTTAAACTTCATTGAGGAAGCCTTCAAAACTAATGAGAAGGTGATCAAGCTATAGCAGAAATTCACTTCTTCAATCAAGGCTATGGATAAGGAATTTAAAGTCTGGAGTAGGTGTATCAGATCTCCATCTGATGGGTCAAACTGATGATGGAATCCTATTGGAAAACAATGTGTTTGATGATGTCAAGAATAACTTGTCAAGGTCATGGATCTTTAGCATTGAGTGGAAAATAAAGGTTCCAGAAGAAGCACTGGGGGAATTAAGGAATGTATGGCAAAAGGGGAGTCTTTTAAAACTTGTGTTGTATCCACCTTTAAATATATCCACTGCCATTTTCAGGATGAAACCACAAGTGTTTTCTTCTCTCTCCAATAAATCAAGGCTTATTTTAAGGCCTTTATCAAAGATGATATGTTCAAGCAAGAGTCAATCACTAAAGATAAAATGAAGGATGTTTATTCTCTTCATTTAGCTATTGCCGAGGCTAATAAGGAATATCTAGAGCATACTGAGTTTGAAAAGACATGGAGAAATGCCTAGGCACATGGACTCATGCTACTTCTAACACAACGATTCCAAGGGGCATGGAGATAGTGGAAGCATTAAAGAGATTCAGGCACCGGATCCTCAAAACAGTGGGCCCTCTTCAGCCACAACCAGATGCCTCTACTTCTGGCTCTTGACTCTCTTCTTTCTATTGTTAGTTTGGGTCTCCTTGTAAATTAATTAAGGACTTTATATTGTATATTTCCTTAATTAATATTTTGGTTAAAATAAATGGTTACTAAATGTAACCACTTTGTAAGCTATATATTGGGCTCTCCATGCCATTCCAAGGGGTTGGAACTTTGATAATTTTTGAAAGTGTAAAAGAACTAAAAGCTATCAATATAGAAGATTTCCCTTCCTGTTTCTATCTACATCGATTTATTCTCTCTTGCATGTCTAAAAGTTTTTGAATCATTAATCTATTGCATTAAGAAGCTTTGTATTCTTATGGATTTCATTTCTAGAAATGGTGGTTTAATATGAATGATTTTGTTCTATATATCACCCTTGCTCAACATTTATAAGGAACTATTTTGCTATCTATATTTCCTGGGAATGTTGTTATGTTCTACCTTTTCCTCCCTTAGTTCTTCTATTCTTTTGTATTGATCATCTACCTTTGCATTAAAACACTTTCATGATATCAAAGTTCCTCATTAAAGTAGACAGTTGTACATTTGTAAATAGTTTTGTTGCTTGCTTTCAATAAGGGCACCTCACCCATTAAAGAGGAGGGACTTTCTATCCCCTGACTATTGCTTTCATTAAAGTCCTAATTTGACAACCAACAATTTTTGGTGACTCTACTGGGGATTCATTTCAACAAATTCTAGTTTTAAAGAACAATTTCTTGATCATTTTTGATCTGGTGACTCCAAGATTTACTCGCGGAAGAAGGGATCTTGGAATTAAAGATTCTCAGTTTCAACTCCTAGAGTAGCAAGGCTTTCCCCTTCCTTCAATAAGGAGAAATAGAAGATATCATTCTACAAGCACACCCCCTATTGAAGACAGAGCTTTTGGGAGTGGTATCCCTCAAGAATAACTCAGCCCTAATCTTTGCGCTTTAATTCTTGCTGTGTTTTCAGGTTCCACTTCAAGTAATTTTTCCAAGAATGGTAGTTCCATTACCTTGGGGCCAACGAGTTGGGCCTCTTTCCCTTCCTCAACCTTTGCATGAGTTACCTAGGGGTAACAGAAAGAACTTTCCCAAGTTCAGAGGTGATGGCAAGGTACATCCTGATGAACACATTACAGCCTTCATAGTTGCATGTGGAGTCCTTGGAGTTGAACATGAGGATGTCTCTATGAGGATTTTTGTGGAGAATTTGTAGGAAAATGTAGAAGATTGGTTTTACCATCTCCCCACTAGGGCCATCACCAATTGGGACACCATGATGACCCAGTTTGAGCACCATTTCAAACCTACTGAATATGTGCATGCTTTGCTAGCCTAGATTTCTCAAATCAAGAAAGAACCACATGAGCCCATGAGAGAATTTGTGGCCAAGTTCAACAAGCTGATTAACAAGATCCCACAAAACACTCAGCTTGTGGATCAAATTCAAAAGTGTTTTTACCTAAATGCTCAATTGGATAAAAGTAATTTACACGTTGAGAAGAGCCAATCTTATAACTTTGGATGTTGATCAGAGATTAGCCATCAGTATTAAAGATGACCTAATCATGTCTGGAAAATTGAAAAGAGACTCTTCCAAATCAAAAATTCTTCTTCCTCTTCCTCTACTCCTAGAGCTAATGCAAATCAATTAGTATAGAAGCTGCCAATGACCTCATTGCCATCAAGAAACAATTGGCTCAGCATGCTCCTTATCAAGACATTCCGAAAAAAAAAAAATTAGCCTAGAAACCATTTTCCTTCTTCTCAGACAAGGTTGGAAATCAAAGGACCACCCATCAAGGTCCATGTTAATGCAACTTGTGAAGTTGAAGAACCTAATGATGAAGAGGTTAATAAAGACTTTGAAGAAATTGGAGAAGAGGCTAAAGAGGAACTGGAAGAACTTGATGAACCTTGAGTTAATTTCCTCACCACTGAGGGCATTGATGTAGAAGATGATTATGATGAAGTGGTGGTAGAGATGAAAAGTGAGCCTATATTGTTTATGACTCGGGAGCAGCAGACAAACAAGAAAGAAAAAGTGACGCAGCCCACTAAAAATCTAAGGAGCATCCCACGACTATTCCAGTGATTACAAGAAGAGGATCTCCTATTCCCACTACATCCACACAAAAGGTGAGTTCTACTAATTCTTCTTCTTCTACTCCTGCTTCTAAGCTTCTTATTCTCCAGCTTCAAAACCTGATAAGCCTAAGATTCCTAGTGATGATACTCCATCCACCTCTAGATCTTTTGATATCATTGACCACCTCAAGAAGACAAAAATCTAGATTTCAGAGGTTGAGTTTTATCAAACCCATCCAAAAGCCTTTGCCAAAATGGTTCACTTTGTCAATTCCCATTCCAAAACTTCATCCAACACTTCTAAAGGTATTTTTCCCACTCCCTCTTCCGCATCCCAACCAAATCTTGTGGCTGCAGTCACCTCACCTAATGAGAAAATCAAACCATTCTATGTGACCCTCCTCATAGCTAGCCATAGACTCAAGCAATTGTGTCATAGACTCAGGAGCATCGATAATGTGATGCCTACCAAAGTGGCTCATGCTTTGGGTCTTACCCTCACACACACTTTTGGTTCTTGTTATTCCATGGAGAGTAGGGAGGTGCCTTTGGTCGGAAGAGTTAAGGATGCACAAGTAGCTTTTGTTGCTTTTCTAGAGAAAAAGGTCTTAGCTACTATTTTGGTAGCTGATATTCCTCCTTCATATGGCATGTTGTTGAGTAGGAATTTCTGTAAGGATGTAGGAGGATAAATTCAAATGGATTGGTCACATGGCCTATTACCATTCAATGGAAAGATGAAGAAGTTTTTCCCGACAAACAAACTAAATATATCGTGAAAAAAATAGATGATCCCAAAGCACAAATACTTTATGAAGATATTGGGCATGGAAAATACATGATCATGTCTCAGGATGAGGAAAAATGTCCCAAAGAAGTGCTCCATGATCCTAATAGTGTTTGGAATTTGGAATTTGATGGAATTTTCTCTTCATCTGGTGCTGGGGCTGGTGTGGTATTGATATCTCCAAAAGGAAATATTCATCCTTTCTCCTTTAAGCTGTAGTTTGAAAATACAAATAACACAAAGATAATATGAAGCTCTCATCCTTGGACTGAACATGGAAAAATAAAGAGGTGTAAAAAACCTCCTGGCTCGTGGAGATGCAAAACTAGTTGTCAAACAAGTCAAAGACTTTTTCAAGTGAAGAATAGAAGGTTGAAGCACTATAGGAATCTGGTCTAGGATTCTATTGAATTCTTTGATGCCTTCTCCATCGAAGTGGTGCCAAGGGAGAAGAACACAAGGGCTGACTCCCTAGCTATTTCAAGGTCTTTGCTGATACCTCATCCTGATTTTTCTTAGGAAAATTCACCATTGAAATGATCCATAGACCAAGTGTTCCGGATAATGCAAAAAACTTGGCAAGTTTTCAATGACAACCAACATTTTCTCTCTTTCCTAGAGCTTAGGGATAACTTTGATCAATTGTATTTTGAAGGAAGTGACAATCTTCCCCAAGAGAGTGTCTTTTCCAATGAGGAAGGTGTCAAGGAGGAGATGGATCAAGATGGCTGCATCAAACTAAAAGGTAACAAGATCCCTAAAGGGTTGGTAAGTCTAGAGGAATTGTTTGATAAACATGACAGATATGTCAAGTCCAAGGCTTCCAAAGGAACTCAAGTCTGACTGAATATGAAAAGATTAACATTGGGAGCCTTGCCGAACCCAAAATGGTGAACATTGGAAAGTGTTGCACTCTAGAGGAGAAGAAGAAGGTGGTAAATCTTTTGAAGAGGTATGTTGATGTCCTTGCTTATTCTTATGATGATCTGAAAGCTTTCCAGCCAAAAGAAATGCAACATTTCATTCCCCTCAAACCTAGGATTAAAAATTTCAAGTAGAAGCAAAGGCAGTACAATCCAAATATTGCTAACACCATTTTCCAAGAGATACGAAGTTTTTTAAAGCCAAGATCATCTTCCCTATTCATCATTCAACGTGGATTTTTAATATTGTACTTACGAAAAAAATGGTGAGATTCAGTATGTGTTGATTTTAAGAATATAAATCAAGCTTCTTTGAAGGACTATTATCCCCTACCCATGATGGACAAGGTGTTGCAATTTTTCATAGGTGTGAGATATTGTCCATGCTTGACAGTTTCTCAGGATATAATTAAGTGGAAGCCAATACTACATATCAGCACAAGACTACCTTTACCACTCCTTGGGGTACTTTTAACTACAAGAGGATGCCCTTTGGCCTCATTAATGTTGGTGCAACCTTTCAGAGAGAAATGGATTTGGCTTTTGGGGTTTAAAAGGAAAATGTATTGTTGTGTATCTAGATGATTTAACTGTGTTTTCCAAAACTAGAGCAGATCACTTTTAGCATCTAGAAATAGTCCTCTTGAAATGCAGAGAACATGGAGTCTCTCTGAATCCCAAGAAATTTATCTTTTTCATCACGGAGGGCAAGGTGTTAGGACATGTTGTCTCCAAAGAAGGATCAAGATTGATCCTGAACGAGTTCAAGCCATCTAGCAGATTCCTCTTCCCACAAGCAAAAAAGGAGTGCACTCTTTCTTTGGTAAGATCAACTTCCTGAGAAGATTCATCCCCAATTTTGCAGAGATGACTTTGGATATTTCCCAAATGATGAAAGGAAAGAAAAATTTTGGTTGGTCCTCTAAGGAAAGGAAGCATTTGAAGGCATTAAGAAAGCTATTGCTAGGACTCCTATCTTAGTATGTCCAAATTTTAGCAAAGATTTTATTATCTATTGTTATGGCACAGAGAGTAATTTAGCCGTTGTGTTGACTCAGAAAGATTCTAATGACCATGAGCTCCCAATTGCATTCATGAGTTATATTTTGAAGACTCATGAGTTGAAGTACACTATGATGGAGAAACATGCTTTTGTAGTAGTTAAAGTTGTTAAGCAGTTTCGATTTTACATTCTTAACTCTCACTCTGTTGTGCTTGTGCCTGATATGACTATCAAGTCTATTCTTACACAACATGAGTTTGGAACCAAGAGAGGAAATTAGGTAGTGAAGGTTCAAGAGTATGATCTTGACATCATACCAACGAAACTAGTTCAAGGTAAAGGCCTATGTGAACTCATTACTGAAGGATCTGGTCATGAGTTGCCTAAGGATGAAGTTGATGTCCCTATTGTTCTATTCCTCAGCTTGACAGATGAATGGTATGCTGACATTTCTCACTTCCTCACCTATGGTGAGTGTTCATCTCACTTAACTTCCAAGGAGAAGAGAGCTATCAAGTTAAGGTCAACACAATACGTGTTGTGGGAGAATGCTTTGTTCAAGTGAGGAGTGGATGGAAGATTCTTGAAGTGTGTTGACAAAGTGCAATCAAAAGAAGTTGTTCTCATCCTTTCATGATCAAGCTTGTGGGGGTCATTTCTCCTCAATTGTCACTGCTCACAAAATTCTTCATGTGTGGGGTACTATTGGCCTACTTTGTTTAGAGATGCATCAAAGTGGGTCGACAAGTGTGAAGCTTGTCAAACCTTTGTGGGAAGACCTAAGTTGGTTGCTTTACCACTTAAGCTAGTTGTGATCGAAGAACCCTTTCAACAATGGGGTTTGGATTTCATTGGAACACTCAACCCATCTTCAAGTGCAGGGCATACTCATGTGTTGACTACCACAGATTATTTCACCAAGTGGGTAGAAGCCATTCCAGTTAAAAGTACTACTTCTGAGGTAGTATGTAATTTCATCAAAGAAAACATCTTGATAAGGTTTGGAGTACCAAACAAGATCGTGACCGATAATGCTTCCAATTTTTCTTCTACGCTGAGATGATGGATTTCTGCTATGGGTATGGAATTTCCCTCGCTCATTCTTTAGATTACTACCCTCAAGGGAATGGATAGGTAGAATCAACAAACAAGAATTTGGTGACCATTGTAAGAAAGCTTGTCAATGAATCTCAAAGAAACTGGCACAAGAAGCTTTATGATGCTCTCTGGCAGATAGGATTACACCCAAAAGAGCAATTGGGATGTCCCCTTTTCAAGTGGTGTATGGTGTGGAAGCTCAACTACCAGTGACAGTGGAACTACCAGCTTTGCATTTGATGAAAGCTATTGAGGACCCTAGTTTCAGTGATTCTTTGGATAAGAGGATCATGTATCTCCATAAGCTAGATGAAGATAGGCTACGGTCTTGATAAGGCGAAGAAATACGCGATGATAGGGACCTGAGTTCTTTACTATATGGGCTTCTGCTGTTTTACAAATTTCCTGCATTTCTTCCCATCAACATAAGGTGAAATCTTTATTTGACAAGAAAACTAGATCCAGAGATTTCAAAGTTAGAGACATTGTTTTACTATGGGACAAAAGGCATGAACCTTGAGGAATCCATGGTAAGTTTGACTCTCTTTGGCTTGGTCCTTTTAGAATCAGGCACTTTGCTTTGGTGAAAATTCTTTCTATCTTGATTACATGGATGGATCTTCTCTCCCACTTCCTTATAGTGGGCAGTACCAAAAATTTTCAAATCTTAGGTGGATAGTAATTCCTTTGTATATTATGTACAATGTGTGTTTTCCTTTCCTTGCCTTTGTTTTGTTGTTTTTCCATGTGTTGCCTTCTGTATTGATTTGCCTTTGACTCTATTTTCCCAATGGATAAGGCACTGGTCTTCTTCCCGAGAGTTTTTCTTGATTCTTGTCTTGCCTTGTTCCTGTGATCTAGTCAAGTCATCCCCAGAAAGAGCCAGCTGTTGTCCCCTCAAAATTCCCCTCTTTTGAAAGTTGAAAATTTTGAGTTGGCACCCTTCAATAGTGTTTTAGTGAAGTAAAAATTTGAAGAGATGGTGGAAATTTCATTTCTTGGGGTCATCTTAATGACTTGTGGGGATTTCATAAGATAGACATTTTTGTCCCAAGTACCGATCCATAGGCCTTTTGTTCTCTTCGATTAGCCAATTTCCTGTAAGTCCTTATCTATCATATTTTTTAGACTTTTTAGCCCATATGTTCCAATTACACCTAGGCCTCCTATTCACCGATTCCCCACATCAACCAAATCAGCTCTTTTCATTTCTATGTCCCTTGGACCACCCGTGCTCTTTTTCCCTGCATCACCCGCATCGGCCGAATCAGCTCTTCACGTCCCTCATGTCCCATAGCCCATCCATCAATCCTCTTTTTCTGATTTTCCCACTTTTCATCTTTTTGAATCTATATTATATTAAATGCACATTTATGATCTTCTCTCTCTTAAACATGTCCCGTGAAAAAATCCCACTCTCGAAGCATTTTTATGACTTTCCCATTTCTTTTTGGGACTATTTAAAGGGGTAACTATCTATGCACTTGTCACATTGTTTGCTCATTATCTCTTGCCCACATTTTTGCAAAAAGCGAGTTATTTTTCCACCTTCATGTATCTCTTTGCAATTTTTATCATGAATATATTCTTTGAAGCCCATTCCTCTGTTCATTGTCAAGATGAAGATCAAGTTTCAAGGGCATGAGCATCTATCCCCTTTGGAGACTTATGTGCCCGATATTAGAGATAGCAAAGTTTGACATTTGGATTTTGATGATTTCTAGGGTAGATTAGCATGCGACAACCCTGCTCCCATGGCTCAAATGATAAATGATAGTGGAATCACATACGCCATTGATTTTCCTCTCTCTGTGTAATGTGATGACACTATGCTCACCTATGGGACTAATTTAAATCTGGACACCAAGGAGGTTGTCAATGTGCATAGTGAAATGATTGCAAAATTGGATTTTTCTGCCATCACCACTACCCTACGCATCCCCAAAACAAAAGACTCAGTTGTTCTCACTCTCGCTCAAGCTTAGACTCTATGATCAAGACAGTGAGAAATATAAGGCTTGAGTAGCTAAATCATGGTTGAAGTGCCCTAAGAAGGGAGTGTCCCGACTCTCTAAGGAATTGTTCAGGGTCGACTTCAATGAAGAACTATCAAATTTCATCACCTTGCTCACCCAAATTATGGGAATGCCCTCTACTAATGAATTTCATTTTTGGATGTGTCCTTTCATAAATATCATCTGTGAGGCTAAGCAAAACATAACTTATCATCACCGTCCCGACATTGAGGATTACCGAGCTAATTTTGCTGCTGATGATTTTTATGCCAAGAGCAGGTATTTTGGAAGATTTTATCTACAACAGATCATAGACCTCAACCTCTACCAGGTGCCTGAAGGGCTTAAGGACGATGATGAAGATTTACAATCCTTTGAGTATGAAATATCAATCAAGCACACTCCTCTAGAAACACTGGATTGGTATGTCAAGGAAAGAGATGACTTGAGTGAGATAATCACCCCTCATCATTGTTAGAACCAAGATTTGGTTTGACAGAAAGGTACGTGAACTCAGGATGAACAAAGGTAGATCCTCTTCAAGAGAGACTTCCACACCTAGGAAGGAAGTACATACGCCTAGCACTAAGGCACTTGAGAAAACTCCTCCTTATTCGATGAAAGAACCTGAGTTGTCTACTCCTTCCTCTTCCACTAAAGTGTATCAGAAGAAGGTCAAAGAAGTCAAGCAAGAACCAATCAAGGAAGAGACTCTTCTAGAGCAGTTAGAATCACCTATTGGTTTGGAGAACATTATTGTTCTAAGTGAGAATGATGATGATGAGATAAAAGACCCAGAAGAAACTCTTGAAACCACTACTAAAGTAGAGAAGGAAGGACCAAGGATCGAACCTCCAAGTTTAACAGACTCCTCTAGCAAAGGAAATTCCTGTGGTTGCATTCATTTCTCCACTAGAAACAACAGTGGTTCATACTCTGAGTGTCATGAGTTCACTTGCACTTAGGTCCCTTGATTCTTCTATTTCTTCTTCTTCCTTTGCCTGGGTACAGCCCCTAGTTGACAACAAGAAAAGGAAATCTTCCTCCTGATTAACAGGGCCTAACTTTGATGTTGTAGCAGCTCTGCTTGGTACTACCCCTCCTCCTACAAAAAAAGAAAGCAAATACTACTTCGAGGTTGGTAACTGATGCTCAAGGCCAGTAGTTCCTGGAGGTTGTAAAACCCAAAGTGGATAAAGAGGAGAAAGATATTTTGATCTCTAACTTGGAACTTTCCAAAATTCCAATGGGAGAATCCACACCTGAGAGTGAAGTTCATAACCTTCGGGAAATTGTCACTAAGGTTATTGAATGGGTGGAGAAAGGCAAGAAAACCATGGAGCAATTGGAAGAATAGAACCAAGTTCTTTCCAACTTTATCAGATCATTTTTGGCAAAGGATAAGGTTTTGGATCCATCACCATTGGCCACTCTTACCCCTCCCATAGTTCTCAGTCAAGATGAGGTCTAAACCATCAAATACATCCACAAGTATTCTACTTATGGGAAGGCTATTGAAGCCATGGTGGATGATATGACTATAGCAGGTTTAAACTTCATTGAGGAAGCCTTCAAAACTAATGAGAAGGTGATCAAGCTGTAGTAGAAATTCACTTCTTCAATCAAGGCTATGGACAAGGAATTGAAAGTCTGGAGTGGGTGTATCGCAGATCTCATGTCTGATGGGTCAAACCGATGATAGAATCCTGTTGGCCAACAATGTGTTTGATGATGTCAAGAATAACTTGTCAAGGACATGGATCTTTAGCATCGAGTGGAAAATAAAGGTTCTAAAAGAAGCACTAGGGGAATTGAGGAATGTATGGCAAAAAGGGGAGTCTTTTAAAACTTGTGTTGTATCCACCTTCAAAGATATCCACTTGCCATTTTCAGGATGAAACCACAGGTGTTTTCTTCTCTCTCCAAGAAATCAAGGCTCAGTTTAAGGCCTCTTTCAAAGATGATCTGTTCAAGGAAGTGTAAATCACTAAAGAGAAAATGAAGGATTTTTTTTTTCTTCATTCAACTATTGCCGAGGCTAATAAGGAATATCTGGAGCATACTGAGTTTGACAAAGACATGGAGAAATGCCTAGGCACATGGACTCATGCTACTTCCAACATAATGATTCCAAGGGGCATGGAGATAGTGGAAGCATTTAAGATATTCAAGCACCAAATCCTCAAAACAGTGGGCCCTCTTCAGCCACAACCAAATGCCTCTACTTCTAGCTCTTGAAACTCTTCTTTCTATTGTTAGTTCAGTCTCCTTGTAAATTAATCAAGGACTTTATATTGTATATTTCCTTAATTAGTCTTTTGGTTAAAAGAAATGGTTACTAAATGTAACCATTTTGTAAACTAAACATTGGGCTCTCCATGCCATTCCAAGGGGTCGGAACTCTAATGATTTTTGAAAGTGTAAAAGAACTAAAAGCTATCAATACGAAGATTCCCTTCTTGTTTCTATCTACATCGATTTATTATCTCTTGCATGTCTAAAAGTTTGTGAATCATTAATTTGTTACATTAAGAAGCTTTTTATTCTTATGGATGTCATTTCTGAAACTTTGTGTCTATGAAATAATATTTGGTGGTTTAATATGAATGACTATGTTCTATATATCACCCTTTCTGCATTTATAAGGAACTATTTTTCTATCTATATTTCCTGGGAATGTTGTTATGTTCTACCTTTTCCTCCCTTAGTTCTTCTATTCTTTTGTATTGATCATCTATCTTTACATTAAAACACTTTCATGATATCAGAGTTCCTCATTAAAGTAGACAGTTGTACATTTGTAAATAGTTTTGTTGCTTGCTTTCAATAAGGGCACCTCACCCATTAAAGAGGAGGGAATTTCTATCCCCTAACTATTGCTTTCATTAAATTCCTAATTTGACAACCAATAAGATCCAACGCATAATCTCCCTTGTATATTGAGGTATTCGTTACCCATCAAAAGATAAAACGGGTGCTTGTGGACAATGGATCGGGGCTGAATTTATGCATGTTGGAATTAATTAAGCAACTAGGACATACGTAAGAAGATCTAGAGTCCTACATCATTATCATAACTGCTTATGACAACATAGAGTGTGAATCATTTGGAACAATCACATTGTCAATGCAAGTAGGACCAACTTGTCATAAGACAAAGTTTTATGTCTTAGACTTAGAACTTCCATATAATATGCTTCTTGGCCGACCATGAATTCTTGCCATGCAATCCATACCATCAACATTACATCAGTGCATCAAATTGAAACACAAGGGACACATTATCACAATACAAGAAGATGTAGAGCCCTTCGCTCACTACAGAGCTCTTAATAGTTTTACGCGTAAGGGTGCCTATATGTGTCCCTCTATTGATATAGTTATTCCTAGTCAATCTGAAGCCATGGAGTCACAAGTAGATTTAGATTCCCTAAGTTATTACACCCATGAGGCTTCTACATCAACTTCTCCTTTTGATTTTGGGAGATGAAGGTCCTAGAATACGGTTGTAGAGAATATAATGTGCAACAAGCCCTTTTGGTTTTGAGGACCTATCATTGTCACCTAAACCTAGAGTCGAACCCAACTATCATTTCGAATGACCTAGAGATGAGTAAACTATTGGGTCATTATTACAGGGTTTGCTAATCAAGAGAATTTGTTGGACCCACCTATGACTTGGGTCCTGAAAGATACTCAACTAACTTGCTACCAAACCCCTAAATACGAGAAGTCTTGTTGAATGATGTATTCCATGGGCTATAAGGGTCTAGGATGCGAAAAGAATGAGAAAGGACCGAGAGAACTAGTTCCTCTCCCACATTTCAAGATGGAAAGATACGACATCAACATTTGACCCTATGGATCACACCCCAATTATCAATATGCCACCTATTCTGAGCATGAAGATAGTTCTAATTATTTAGACAGTGACACATATTCCCACTGTAGCTAATACAAGGATCTTTCCTCCATGAACCTATTCATGGATACCATTGTCCTTACCATAACCCCTAATGAACCTAAAATTGACCTTGTTTACCCTTTCCTTTTCGAATGGGACCAAAAACATCACGTACCACTGGATCTCTTTGAAAATGACGAAGCCATTGTAGAATTCATGGGAATTCAAGATACAATTCTAATTGGAGACCATAAGAAGGTTTTCTACATTGACTTAGATACATGTGCGTACTTTTCGGTGAGGAAGTTGAGCTTCATGTTCAGCAAAACTTGAGAAAAGCGAGGAAAAAATTCCAACAAAATCCTTAGAAAAAAAAAGTCCAATTCACACAAAGTGAAACCCTATTTGAGGCAATCGCCGACAAACAAGTGCAAAAATCAATGGACAAGAGAAGTGACCATGCCGAGGGTGAAAATCTCATAGAGACACCCTAGGAAGAAGATATCAATCTTCCTCCCAATCCTACACGTATGGAAGATTTTTCAAAAATGCTAGTAGAAGAAACCATTGATGTGAATATTGGAACAAAATGTAGTCCAATGATAGTAAAACTTAGAGCTTCACTCTCGGCACGAGAACATAAAACATTCACCATGCTTCTAAGGGAGTTTATAGATGTATTCACATGGTCCTATAAGGATATGTCAGCCTTGGATCTAACTTTGGTAGTGCATAACCTAGTAGTACACACAGACTCCAATCCCATCAAACAAACGCTCAGAAAAATACATCCATAGGTGGTTGTTCTAGTTAAAGAAGTGCTAGAAAGATTGCTAGCAGCGGGATTCATTATACCTATTGATTACTCGGAATGGATATCAAACATAGTCCCCATACAAAAGAAACCTTTCGGGATCAGAATTTGTATGAATTTTAGAGACATTAATAAGGCATGTCCAAAAGATGATTTCCCATTGCCCAATAATGATATGATTGTTGATCCAACTATAGGATATGAAATGTTATCTCTTATGGATGGCTTTTCAATCTATAATTAGATCAAGATCACAGATGAAGATCAACACAAGATGGCCTTCACAACCCCTTGGGAACTTTTTGTTATCAGGTAATGCCCTTTGGACTTAAAAATGTAGGTGTAACCTATCAAAGGGAAATGACCATGATTTTCTAGTATATGATTCATGACATCATGGAAGACTATCTGGATGATATCCTTAGGAAATCCAAGACAAGAGTAGATAACCCTGAGATTTTACGGCGTATCTTTGAACACCTATGGGAATACAAAGTCAAATTGAATCAAAAGAAGTGTGTGTTTGGCATACTATCAGAAATTTTCTTGGTTTCATTGTATCTCAAAGATGGATTCAAGTAGACCGAACTAAAGTTACTGCCATTACTAAAATGTCTCCTCCCAAAAACATTAAACAACTACGCAGCTTGCAAAGAAAGATACAAGCCATCCACCACTTCATTTCCCAACTTGTTGACAAGTGTCATTTGTTCACCCATCTACTTAAAAAGGATGTTGCCTTTATTTGGGGACTAGAGAAATAACAAGCCTTCACCTTGCTTAAGCAATACTTAGCCAATCCACCTATCCTCATGCCTCCAACTCCTAGTGAGCCACTCCTTTGTATATTTCTGCTACTCAATTTGCTATTGGTGCATTGCTCACCCAATATGACCTCGGCCATAAAGAAAATTTGTGTACTATCTCAGTCATACTCTCATTGCTTATGAGCTTAACTACCCTCATTGAAAAATATTGTTTGGCTATAGTTTTTACCTTCCAAAAACTTCATCATTACCTGTTGAACACTAAAACCAAGCTTATATCCAAAGTTGACCCACTTAAGTAATCATTGTTAAAACCTGCCCTTACAGTAGAATGGCTAATTGGATCATCCTCCTAAGTGAATTTGACATTGGTTATGTACATCAAAAGCTAGTAAAAGGAAAATTACTCGCCGATCGCTTAGTAGAAGCACCTTTACTAGGAATAGAGCCTCGTAAGTTTAGATCATCGGACACTTCATTATTATATATTGAGGAATCTATCATATGACAAGTGCACTTCGATGGAGATTTTACTTTTCATTATTCGGGGGGGTGTGGTATTAATTAACCCTTCGTTACCCCATACCTCAAGATTTTTTCCTTGGTTTTCCTTGT
This sequence comes from Taxus wallichiana var. yunnanensis, assembly GCA_018340775.1. NCBI lineage: Eukaryota > Viridiplantae > Streptophyta > Pinopsida > Cupressales > Taxaceae > Taxus > Taxus wallichiana. The sequence continues at coordinate 997,698,072 of CM031237.1, read as the reverse complement.
ACAAATAATATTTTGAAATATGAGGCGTTCATCGTGGGGATGAAGCTAGTAATCAAATGGGATATCCATCATGTTAAGATCGGTGGTGATTCACATTTTATCATCAAGCAATTTAAAGATGAATAAGTCAAGGACGAGAAACTCATCCCCTACAAAAACTAGTGGAAACCTTGAAAGAGTATTTTGTGCATATCACATTCGAGTAGATTCCAAGGGCACAAAACAGATCCATAGATGCTATGGAAACTATAGGTTCTATGCTATGAATTCCACCAGAGAACAATGACATGCCATTCTTTGTGGAGAATCTACGCCAGCCTACGTATGACATGCCAAAATCATGTTTGGATTGTGAAGTTGTTGGTCCCTATTCCCCATGGTATGTGCACATCCACACTATCTTAAACATAACACCTTCCCTCCTAACATCTCCTATTCCGAAAAACAAAGCCTCATCCACTAGATAGCCCATTACACCCTCTTAGGAGATATGCTCTATCTCCGTGGCTACGATGGGAATGAGTTGCATTGTTTGGATGTAGTAGAGTCACTCTAAATGATTAAAGAGTTGCATGAAGGGGTGTGTGGGTCCCATAAAAATGGAATGGTTCTAGCTAAGAAATTGTTGAGAGTAGGCTACTATTGGCCTACTATGGAAACAAATTGCTACAACTATGTGAGGAAATGTGTATTATGTCAAAAGTATGGAAATTTCATCCATGTGCCATCATAATCGTTGCATCCAATCATAACCCCATGGCCATTCTCTAAATGGGGACTGGATTTAATAGGAAATCTCACCCCTACCTCATTTGATGGTCATACTCACATCATCACAACTATGGAATATTTCACTAAGTGGGTGAAGGTTGTTCCTTTGACTTATGTTACGGGAGTTTTGATTTCAAAGTTTATCATGAATCACCTTATCTGTCGGTATGGAATTCATGCAAATGCTATAGTTATTGACAATGGAAATCATTCAAGAACAAAATAGTGAAGGACCTTTGTCATTGATTTCAAATAAAATTGAAGTGGTCTACACCATATTATCCACAAGGTAATGGGAAGGTTGAAGCCACTAACAAAACATTGGTTCAAATCATGGAAAATATGGTGAGTAAGACAGTCACAATTGGAATTTACAAATTCACCCAGCCCTTTGGGCTTATAGGACCTCCATTCACACTCCTACTAGTGTGACACCCTATTTACTAGTATTTGGAATTGAATCCATCATCCCATTGGAAATTGAGCTTCCTTCCCGAGAATATATCTTAGGGATTACCTGGACAAGGATGAGGATTACAGAGTGGCCAAGCTGGCATAATTAGAACTCCTGGATGAAAAGCGCATCCGTGCCCTTAACCATCTCAAAGTGTATCGAAACGAGTCTCTAGAAATTACAACAAAAGGATCATACCTCGTCAATTTGAGGTCAGAGATTTGGTCATGAAAGAAAATTAGTTCAACACAAGGGCGAAAAGAGAGAAGAAAGGAAAGTTCAAACTGCATTGGTTAGGACCTTACATCATTGTGGCCAAATATGGTACGGGAGCATAAAAACTTGCCCATCCCAATGGTGATGAGCTCCATGAACCTATGAATTCCATGCACCTTAAGTGGTTCTATGCTTAAACATGGTGCAAAAATCAGAAAAGAAAACCAAAAAAGAGTAAAAATGATCAAAATACAAAAAAATTAAAATAAGAGAAAAATAAAAAGAGAAAACAAGTCATCCATATGTGAAAACCACACAATTTTGGCACGTTGGATAGGTCCCTTGGTGAAAACCAATTTTTGACACCTTGGGAGGATTCGTTGTTCACAAGAATCTTGCATTTAGAGGGTACTTTTACTTAGCCTAGGGCTAGTTCCGTGTCTACATCTGAGATTCCCTATGAACCTATCCTGTCAAGCCTTGATCCAACTTTTCTCCTCTTGTTAATCTATGAAGGGATGGTCTTTGCATATTCCCCATCTAACGTTGGGGGCACTTCTGCGACTTCACCTTCCTGTTTATAAGCACATGGTGTCTACCCTTGTATATTCTCCATCTAACGCTGGGGCATCCATGTTTCTCGATTACTGTGCATAGCTTCAAAAATGTTAGAAAATCACAAAAACATTCAAAAATGTTATAAAATCATAAAAACATTCAAAAATTTAGAAAATCACAAAAACATTCAAAAATGTTAGAAAATCACAAAAACATTCAAAAATGTTCAAAAGCACAAAAAAATAGAAATTTGTTTCACAAAAGCACAAAAACAATAGAAAATTGTTTCACAAAAGCACAATAATAGTAGAAAAGTGTTTCGCAAAACAATCTTGCAAAAACATAACTTTAGTTTACTTACTTTATCTTGTTTCTTGCTTTGTTTGTGTACATTGTTTGCTTGTATAGTTGTTTCTTGTTTGTACATTTGTATAGTTTGTTTCTTAGACATACTTTGATAAGATTCATCTTTTCTTGCTTAGATTAGATTCATTCTTACTTGTACATATGTAGTGTGTTTTTGCATGCTTGTAAATAATTGTACATAGTTGTGTTAATTTGTGTTGGTTGGCACTGTGTATTTTGTTAACATTTGATTGTGTTTGCTTGTCACATGTACATAGTTTTGTTATCACATCATCATATCTCCATCAATATTATCACATCTAACATCATTTATACATCATATATAAATAAAATGCTACGTGTACATCATACATGTATGCTATGCTAATCATCACGTATCGTATCATCAAATGGGGGAAAGAGGGATCGTAAATATCAAAATCTATCCCCCTGCACCAATATCATCATGTCATCTTGTCCACTAATCTAGAGCATCACATGTATAATAAAATTGATATCATCTATGGATATATCATGTCAAAATCAAACATGTGGAAAAAAATCTCAACTATCATCATGATACATACAAAGTGTGAAATCAAACCATATAACATCACACTCTAACTTTTCTTCTCCTCTTCGTGAATAGTTATTTTATTTAAATAATTATTTTCCTTACTTTTTCGCCATGTTGGGGCATTATTTTTCATCTGGTACTCATTTCTTCTCACTAGGACAATTTTATTGCTCCTAGGTGATATCCTTCTTCTACACACTCCATCGAATAATTATTTTTTATTAAATAATTATTTTTTTAATCTTTCCATTGTGTTGGGGCATTATTTTCTACTTGTTACTTCTTTCTTCTCCTTGGGGCATTTCTTTTGCTCTAACTTTTCTTACATCTTCGGAGATTCTTTCCGATTCTTCTAACTTCTTATCCATCCAAACTGTCAAAATTCTAAAAAAATCTTTAAAAAATCAATTCAAAATCCTAAAAAATTCAAAAATCCTAAAAATTGTAAAATTTGCAAAACTAGGTTGTAAAATTTGCAAAACTAGGTAAACCAACTCATAGCAGCTAAAACTCGTGTCTTGCACATGGTATTATTTCCATATCTTGCTGAAAATTTTGCATCTTCATAGATCAAATGACTCGTGGATCATCAGATTTACAACCATTTACAAAGCTAGCCTGCTTGCTTCGTCAGTACTCTGGGGCACATATAGTTGTCTGGTACTATTTCATAGCACACTACGCTTTCTCATTGGACCCGGTGTCCTTCATCATCTTCCCTTACATGTATCCTTTCTTAGGGCATCATTTTTAACCATTTTTGTCAATCATGAACATTTTAGGATCTTCATCTTGATAACAAAACATTTGTACAACCGTCTTGACCATTGTTGGTTGGAATATGTGTTTGTACTTGTTTTCCCTGTTAAATGAGCTTGTTTCCTTCTCATATTGCATTTATTTTTATATGTTGCATTGAGTGGGTGTTTCAGCAATGGAAAATTGTTCATAGTATGGCTTTTCATGTAATCCTACTTTTGTTGTATGCTTATATTTTTAATAAGGACCGATGACGTAGATCTTTGGTAATATGATGATAATAAAGTTATTTCAAAACACTTTGGATGAAATCTTGCTCTATTCTTTCCATCTTCATTCCTCTTCAACATCATTCTCATATCAACGCTATTCTTCTTATTCACCTAGGGCATCCTACTCCTACCCATTCTTATATTTCCTTTCTCTCACATTTTTCAATCGTCGATTTCCTTCTTTCATCACCCCATCGACACTCAAGGGGGCATATCTCACTTCTACTAATTTTCCTTTTTCAATCATCGATCACCTTCTTTCACTGCCCCATCGACACTCGAGGGGCCATCTCTCACTTCTACGTCTTCAAAATTTTATCTATCTACTATCTTTGAAGTGGCGTCACTTAAGCAACCTCAAAGAAGGGAAAATGTAGACACCTATAATTTATCTCTAGCAATTTAAATACTTAAATTGTGCTAATTATACCCTTTCCCGCAAATTGACGACATATCATCAATATCGCACATTTTCTTTGCTATCATCGTTAATTAGTTACATTACGTTAGTTAATTAACTCTTCTATCCAATAACGACGTCAATTAACAACATTCCATTGATCAACTCCCCTTTAAGCTCCCCTTTCTATCTAGATTAATTAATTAAGCTCCCCTTTCTATCTACATTAATTAATTAATACCCTTTTCTATCTAGATTACTTTATTAGTCTTAATTAATTAATTCTCTCTTTTATTTAATCAATAAATTGTCATGTATTTGATTAAAATCCTCTCATAACATAATCATACTAACTATTCCTCTAAAAGCTTATATAAGCTTGCACACTTATTAATTAATCACTTTGGTTAATTAATAAAGTCCCTCAAACCCCATGGGTCACTAAATGACAAACTAAACTCTCTTAAGGTTGACTCAACCCTTTCTAAACCTCCCTTATCCACAACTAACCCAACCTCTCCATTTATCCCACATGAAGAGGGATGTAGAGATTCTTCTATCCATTTGGCTATATAAGGATCCCTCCTCTTACCTTTCTATTTACACCTACATTCCTAAATGAGCATAGAGCATACACTTTCAGCCATTTATCATCTTTGAGAATTCTTCCATTAGAAGAGTTTGCCTTCTCCATTAGAAGAGATTCTTTGGGGGTCTACCTAGGTTCAATCTCATCTTATTTTTAGCATTCACTAAGAGATAGAAGTTATTTTATTTAGCATATTAGCTTGAAATGTTCATTTCATATTTAATGTAGAAATGTTGATAGGTTAGCTTTGTTTAAGATCTTAGCATGATGATGCATAGGTTTAGTTTAGTATTGTATTGAATCTATTAGGTGATAGTTTGAAATTTACTTGCATTACTAACTATTTCATGCATACACCGATATCAATTTATGATGGCTACAGGAAGGGAAGTGGTCTAGTAATGAGGTGAATCATTACAGAGACACTTACTTTCCCATAGGAATCATAGGATGACATAGAGGTACGTCTTCTTGCAGGATAATCCAAAATTGTACCTTGTATAAGACTTGTAGTTATTAACAACATCAATGATTGTATATCTATATAATTGAATAAGTGATTAAGGTGAGATGAAAAATTCCTAATGACGAGTATTCCATCATGGAATTGAGCATGGCATACATGACTCGAAAATTTTTGTAAAGTAGTGTAAGTTGTTGATTACACTTTGTCATTATTTCACTATGATCTAAGTTGTGAGATGCCTATGGAATTTCTAGGTGGAACCTAAGTAGACACTTAGGTATCTTCACTTAAATATCATATCCTGATAAAGGAAAACCAAAGGATACATTTGATGTATTCACTTATACTAAGCATTGAGGAAGAGTGAGTAGGTTAAGTATTCCCTTATGCAGATGCACATGGTTTATGAAAATTATTGGAAATGGATTGCATCAAGGTTTATGTAGGATTTAAATATATGGGTTTTTGAATTAGCTACATAAAGTAAGATAGTTAAATTAAAAAAAAACAATTCCTAGATATGAAGAACCAAAAAGTGGATGTTACATGGTGTGTACAAATACTAGGATGAATACCCTTCATGTCACTATATTCCCAAGAAAAAAATTGGGAATGATAGAATAATATTTTAAACAGGGTATTCTCTTCCTGACTAGTCAGCCAACTATTGACTCAAAATGTTTTCCCTAGGAAAATAGGTATTTCTTTAGTATTTGGATGAATATAATATACAACAGTGTACTCTCTCAATAATTCATTCAATGAGCACTGTGGGGAATTAATCTATGAAAAACAGAGTTGATATTTTGAAAGACAAACTTGGTCAAATCTATATTATTGGTACCCATATTTACTCTTCTTCACAAATGAGCAACATCATGGATTTGATAGGACACTCAAAAGTAGATAAATGATTATGTATGTCATTTTGTAGCCGGGGAAGCAATTTATCTGACTTTTTAGCACTCAGGCCTTGAAGAAGTGGGTAGCACCTTAAAAGGATTTGATCTTATCCTAACTATTTTAGGTTGTGCCTTTCAACCAAGGTAAGAGAACCTATTTTGTAACCTTTTTTATTGAAGGAGATGCAGATACCTTTCTTTTGCACAAATTTTATAAAGAAAACCTTGGGAAAATATGATCAACACACCAAATATGACTCTCACGAGTTGTCACTTCCAGAATATGGAGATATTTTCAACACAAGGCTAAGGTTACTAAAGACATTATGGAATCCTGATTGTTCTACATATTTTTACAAGTAGATTTTGTTCCTTTGTTGATACATAGGGAAAACAGGGGGAGATTTTTACAAGTAGATTTTACTTCTAGAGAAATCTCACTTCTTGTCAATGGCTATACATCTGCAACCAACTTGACATGACATAAAATCTAACACAGAAGAAAATAACAAGTAATCTCGGCTTTGGTCTCTCGGGAAGATGAATTTCTCAAAAAAATTCTCAAGAATTCAAACTCCGACCATTTGCAAGAGTATTCTCATTGCATTTATACATTTTTTCCCACTCAATTTTCCCCCAAAAGAGAATAATATTCGAGGGACCTTTTCTTGTTTCCAATTTGTTTCAGACAACGACACTTAACAAATTCAAATCCGAAATCTGCTAGGTGGACCAATTGTGAACTGATCACGTTTCTTGGGCCCTCGACTAATGACTAGGATGCCATGCCACAACTTTTCGGTGTCCCTTTAATCATTCGAATTCTGTCATGTGATAAATCCCCTTTTTAATCATTTTTCAGAGCTTCTACATAGCTGGACTTGACAAGTCATCCCTTTTTTCTCTCGAGGCAACGCCTTTTTCACCTTTTGTGCCTACACTTTCATCATTTCATCCTTTTTCCCTCCTTTTCCTCTGAAATTTTACTCTGCAACTTTTGGATCTGGCATTTTGTGTTTTTTCATGAGCTCGAGTAAAAATCCACTTCAAAAGTACTTCAAATTTACAAATTGATCTCCCAAATTGATTCAATTGAACTTTGCAGACCAAAATGACACAAATTTGCCAAAAAATTGATGAAGAATGATGCAAAAATGCATCTCCAAACATCATGGAGCTTCAATGGCCGAAAGAACAAATGAAAAGCATAGCTACCATTGATCTTTCCTTTGAAATTTTAATCTGAGCCCTCCACATAGCAAAATGTGATTGGAAATGGGCCTAGGAGCACCTTTTGACATTTTATAACTTTTGGAAAAAAGTAAAATTTTGACATTTTTCTCCGCCCCTCTGCCCTTAGAAAATGGGATTAACACATGTCCCAATGTGGTTCCCAGAGGAAGCGCAGCTTGATTTTGCTATTTTATCTCATTTTTGGAAAAAGGAAAATTTTCCAAATTTTCCTGTAAACTCCACTTCTCCATCTCCCCACCTGCCACATGTCTCAATGGTGCATTTTGAGATGGTCCCAAAATTAGAGACCCCAAACAAGCACGGGCTCAACACGTGTCTCAGTCCGGCAGAGTCTATTAAAATTTGAAGGTTTAGTGGAAGGTGCCAAGTGTCTAAGGTCTGAGACAGTCTCCTTCGGCCGTTGAAAAGTCCAAGAAAAAGGTAAAGTGAGCGGAAGCCTCCAAGTTTCCTCCTAGACGCTTCTTCAAAATAAAACTCAAGGGCTGATCCCCAAACATGTGCGGTCCCTCCACGTGGACAATTTTTTGGTTGAAGTGAGCCATAGAGTTTTTAGAGTGCCTCGCCAAGCCACTTCCAACCAAAAAGGGCCACATTTCCACTAATGCAGAGATGTAAATTTGACAGGGAAAACTCACCCGTCAAACCTTAAAATGTAGGAAAACCACCATTTGAGCCCAGAGATGAATTTTTCTTCAAGGAAAGAGAATTTGGAAATGTTATAAGGCTCAAACATGATCCTTCAAGCTACATCCAATCACATTTCCATAGGTATTTGGGAAAAAATGACAGGGACAACAATACGTGACTATGGAAAATGGAAGGAAAGGAACAACCCAAGTTTTACACCCAATTTATAGACTCCTTCAAATGGACAGAGAAACAAAAACAAATTTTGGACCTTTAAGTGATCTTCGACCAAGGAAGGGACTGATCATGGCAACCAAATGGAGGATAGATTCTTCAAGCACCAACTCGGGGAGATAGAAAACGTGACAGAGGCCACAAACTGAGGAATTTCAATGACAAACGAGGCGAGACTAATTTGAGCACCAACATCGGCTCCGACTCAGGGATGGGAACTCCCTGCGAGTGCCACAAGAACCAAATAACATACCAAGTGCCAAAAAAATACCATTGGGCAACAGAGTCAAAGGATAAGCTAGCAAGTAGAAAACCCACAACCATCCTCCAAAAAAGCGAACCGTAGAAACCAGCAAAATAGGTCACCAAGGACCGTAACAAACAAAACACAAAAGTAGACGAGAACAAAGAACTATACACTATACAAATGGAGTATCCCTTGATTCTCGACAAATCAATCAAGGAAAATCTTCAAGTGCCTGCCATTCTGGATATGACCATGCTAAGCAGTCTTGATATGTCTTTAACAGCTGGTCATATGATTGTCTCTCTTTTCCATCCAAATCGCTATCTGACCACATTTTTTTAGGCTTACCCCTTGTGCCTGGGCCAATTTTTTTAACATCCTTCGAGGCTGCATCAAACATAAAATTCCCAGGAAAATCATCCTACTCATGATACCTGCATTGATCAATTTCATATTCCTTGAAAGCAACATAGCTCACAGAGTTATCAATATCAATATCTACATGCAATACTTCATAAGAAGCATTGTTCGAGTCCTCAATAAGATATAACACCTTCTTTTCACTAGGTAAATTCACAAGGTTTCCCTCAATTGGTATGGTGGCATAAGACATGTCCATCTGAACATTTCCACCAACACTTGTAGCCCACTTTCTTGATAATAGCATGCCCCATTTGGCAGGGCAATCAACAATGACACAATCAAGTTTCGGTTCTTACCTAGATAAGTGCAAGTTGTACCACCAAACCTTTCACACATCCAACAATGGGCACCTCTCTAGAGTCCATGGCGTGCATATTCCATATGTTGTTGTCACTTTAATGTTTAATTCATTCATCACCTCCGAGAGGCATAACATTGCATGATGCTCCTAATCAAACATACAATTGTGCAGGCGGTCTATCCTTAATAATCAGCATTGTAAAAAATGGATCAACATTTAATTGAGACTCAACCAAAGATGTTCCCAAGTAAAATTCAAGTGGTTCACCTGGTTCCTCCAGTACTTGGAGTTTTTTTAACTCTGAAATGGTAGGAGGAGTCTCAACATTTTTGTCTTGGGTGACCTTTTCTTCTCTAAAACCCATATATTTGAATGCTCTGCTCCTATGCTCAAGGATTCTAAGCAATTCAAAAATAGGAACAGAAATCTTGATCTGACTCAATATTTGGGCTATGTCACAAGGAACATATTTGGGTAATGTAGTGTTAGGAGGAAGGTTTACAAATTCATCTGATGGCACAAGATTTTTATAGTCTGAGTATGGGGAGGGACACAAGTTCTACTTGAGACAACAAGGCCTTTTCCAGATGTGTCTTTCTTTGGAGTTTCTTTTGGGATATTGGTAAGCACTGGAATTTTTGGTTTGGCCTGAGGCCCTACCCCTTTGGCAACCTTACTCCTGGTATTATATTCTTTTTCATGGCCAACCACAACATTCATTAACAATTGTCTATCCTCCTTAGAAGGGATCCCTCCATCATACTTCTCAATCATTAGAGCTCTTAGGTATTCAAAATCATTATTATGAAAATCAAAAGATTTCACCATATTAATTTTAGAAGTATGAGTGGGAGGAAGAGGTAATACCCAGTGAATGCAATCCCAGAAATCTTTAACAGTTCTAGCACTCATCAGCTCAGTTGAGGTTGCTCCTTGCTTTGTGAACTCGTAGAGGAAACCATCATGCATGCATCATCATCAGTGTTATCATCATTATTAACTTCTTCCTCTTGCTGATTTACTTCACATGGAGGATGGGGAAAAAGCATCTATCACACAAATCAATCTCATTGGCTTCATCAACAACAACAACTCAGGAAGTCAAAGGATTAGGCACCATTCTACTTTCATGTGCTTAGGGATTTCTATTTGCAGATCCCATGGGTCCTTTACCTCTTTCATTTGACCTCTAATCACCCCTAGGATGATTGCTAAATTTTTCATAATTTTGTGCCTTTTGCTGACCTTATGAACTCTGCCTAATTCCTTTCTCTTTCCGGGCTAGTTTGTAAGAGATTTCTTTGATAGCCCCTGCCAAAGTTTTAACAACCTCCTCAAGATCCACACTCTTTCTTACTTGAGGTTTTTCTAGGTTTATCATTTTAACACCCTCCCTCTTAGGAGGTTTTCCAATGGCCTTAATGTTGTTCTCAATTTGCAGAGCCATAGTAAAGACCTGCCTTAAAGTGCCAGGTTTTTATCCCTCAAATAGTATGCAACCTTCTTATCAAATGCATCAGCATACTTTATAAGAAAAGATTCATCACGTGGCCTCAAATTCATAGGAAATATTTTTAATGTCTTATTGAATCTTGTATTAAAATCATACACTTGATTCAATAAGACTATTTTTAATATTCTCAAATTATGACAAAAGAAAACTAGGGTTTGTTTTGTCACCATACTGCAATCTAAATGCATTCTTCATTTCACCAAGAATCAATAGATTTATCAGAAAATATTTATACCAATCCCTTACATCCTCTTCCAAATTATGAATAAATAATTTAATGTATACATCTTCAAACTCTATTTTGAAATCCTCCATCATATTGACAAAGAGTTTCAAGTGTTGATCACCAGTTATTGCATTATTTCCTTGAAACTTAGGCAATATGTTTCTTACATCTGTGGCACATTTGGATAGCCAACCATACCTCTAAAACTAATGGGACCAAAAGTATTAATGACAAATGGAGGTCTAGGTGGAGGCTGATCCATATTATTCTGAGGAGGTGATCTTACAGGAGAAACAAAATGATGAGTGAGGAGTCTTTGTGGTAGAGGATATAATTTTGAGAATGATTGCCCTCTAAAGGTTCTTTTTCATGGTAGACATTATCAGATTTGTAAATTATAGGGTAGAATGAAATGTAAATCTTTCAAATACAAAAGAAGGCCCCTCTCCAGATGGAGAATTCATATTTACAAAGAGACTACCTGATTCAGAAGTAGTTGAGGAAGTATTGCAATATTCAATCACGTGTCGATTAGTTTCACCAATGGAGATCTCTTTTCTTGATGCTTGATCTCCAACAACCTTCCAAATTCTTCCTCCTTCTGAATTAGACTTTCTAAACTCTGGAAACAACCTTCTACTAGGGTCCACGGCGAAGAAAGATCTTCTTCCTTCTAGCTTTGCAGAGATTAATGAAAAATCTTACTTGATATATGTTAAGACACTGGTATTTATTAAGAATTTAAATAGCATGGAGTCGCCACTAAGTATTTTCACCTTATTTTGTGCAAATGCACTATGAAAGACCTATCAAATGTTTTTCAATACTAGACTCATGCAAAGCTTACAAGATCTTCTCTTCTTCTACCCAAATTTATCAATGATGATACAAACTTTAGTGCAATAACTATATAAGCTAGAAATATTGCACTCAGAACTTACAACTTTGTTCAATCTTTATAGATCTGATCAGAGAATGATGTTTACAAAACATATTTGCACACAGAATTGTAAGAAACATTACCAGGGTTTGGAAAAATTTAAATTCTTCAAAGATTCCCCAAAAACGGGGCCAGAAATGTTGTTGATGGGTTAAATGGATATGAACTAGCAACAAATCAACAAATCATCCTTGGGAACGCAAATTAGTTCCCAAAGAATGCAAATCGGCTCCAGCGATGGCACCGAAGTGTTTTGTTGATGGGCCAAATCGATATAAACTGGCAACAAATCAACAAATCATCCTTGGCAACACAAATCAGTTCCCAAAGAACATAATAATCGGTTCCTCGAAAATGGCACCAAAAGTGTGTTGACAGTGTAAATGCTCAAATTCCTCAAATATGTATGCACATGGATCAAATTGAAGTCCCCACAAATAGTGCCGAAGTGTGTTGGTACCCGGATTTACTCTTCTTCACAAACCAAGCAACATCATGGATTTGACAGGACACTCAAAAGTAGATAAATGATTATGTATGTCATTTTATAGCCGGGAAGCAATTTATCTAACTTTTTAGCACTCAGGCCTTGAAGAAGTGGGTAGCACCTTAAAAGGATTTGATCTTATCCTAACTATTTTAGGTTGTGCCTTTCAACCAAGGTAAGAGAACCTATTTTGTAACCTTTATTATTGAAGGAGATGCAGATACCTTTCTTTTGCACAAATTTTATAAAGAAAACCTTGGGAAAATATGATCAACACACAAAATTTGACTCTCACGAGTTGTCACTTCTAGAAGCTGGAGATATTTTCAACATAAGGCTAAGGTTACTAAAGACATTATAGAATCTTGATTGTTCTGCATATTTTTACAAGTAGATTTTGTTCCTTTGTTGATACATAGGGCAAACATGGGTAGTTCAGGGTGGATCAATGGTTTTTAAGTGATTTTGGTGGGAGATGAATCAGGATAAAGTTGATTATACCAGATCTTTGGAGGGACTTTACAATAATGAACAACTTCATAATAGAAAGCTTTAGAATAGTCAAGACGTTCCTTCAACCAGAAGGTGTGCTTCAATGGAGGCCCAAATCAGCACGTTTTCACATAATCTTTGAGACTCCAACATGAAGTCTCAAATTGGAAGACTCAATTAAACACTAAAGTTTATGATTAATCACACCTAAGGTATACATGAAGACTTATAGACAATATTTATCAACAAATGATAGTGAATTGATTTTAAATTTGTTTATCTCATCCAAGATGAAGGCTCTTCTTGAAATGAAATTACAAATACCATTAGACTATCACAAGGACAAGATCCTATGTGATTTCATAAAAATTTCAGTGTAAGATTGCAATAGGAACAAAAGAAACTATTTGCAGACATGTTAAAAATAAAGCAGACACAAAATTACTAGAGATTAGACACAAATTAATTCCAAAATTGCTTAGATTCATCAAAGGGGAAAGCTTCTAGAGAAATCTCATTGCTTGTCAATGGCTATACATCTGCAACCAACTTGACACGACATAAAATCTAACATAGAAGAAAATAACATGTAATCTCAGCTTTGGTCTCTCGGGAAGATGGATTTCCCAAAAAAAATCTCAAGAATTCAAACTCCGACCATTTGCAAGAGTATTCTCATTGCATTTATAAATTTTTCCCACTCAATTTTCCCCCTAAAAGAGAATAATATCTCGAGGTACCTTTACTTGTTCCCAATTTGTTTTAGATACATGACGCTTAAAAATTTGGATCTAAAATCTGCCGGAGTGGACTAATTGTGAACTCATCATGTTTCTTGGGCCCTCGATAAATAACTAGGATGCCATGCCACAACTTTTCGAGTCCCTTTAATCATTTTGATTCCGTCATGTGAGAAATCCCCTTTTTAATCATTTTTTGACCTCTGCATAGATGGATGAAAATTCATCCCTTTTTGCTCTCGGCGATGCCTTTTGGGAATTCGGATCATGGAATAGTGTTATGATTTAATAACAAACAAAATCATGCACACAGGATCTAAACAATTCCCCAAAATCTATAGTAGTGGAAGTATAAACTAGAATAATCCAAATCAAAACAAAGTACACATGCATAACACAACATGTACCGTGGTTCACCCAATGTGGGCTACATCCACCAAAGATAGAGATCTCATATATATAATACAACAAGAGTACAAACCAACTCTTCAATACAAGAGTATAACGTATCTCTCCAAGAGTATCTCCTCTCCTCCAAATCTCTAAATGGATCTCCATGAGTGCACTACAACTATGCCTCCAAACACCACCAGCAGATCTCACATAACCAAGAACTACTGCATCTCTGAACTGCTACCAAGTTCTCTGTGGATCTGTAATCAAGACCTCTCACATGGGTCTACCATATGTGTAACTATGACTGTGCACCAAGAAGTAAGTTTGTCTCTCCATCACTACATAACCTGTGCAAACATGAAGATGACCTCCTCTACAATATCTATATCTACATGGATCTATAATTCAAGATCTCACAACAACTTGTGGATCTAACAATATAAGACTAGATCTACATGAATCAATAATACATCATGATCTCATGTATCTACAATACAAGATCTCACTAACATGTGGATCTACAAGAAGAAACTCTATGTGCTTTGCATACTATGCAAGCCATTACAATGAGACAATAACTATACAAATAAAATATAGTAGAAGATGTTACCCTCTTCTCACCATTCAGATGTACCTATTATTTCCTTCTATCCAGATCCTTTCCATGGAGACTCTATCTTCATGTAACTTGTTCTTTCTTTCTCTTCTTCTTCTTCTTTGTCTTCATCCTCTCAATCTAGGAGAATTAAGGATCTAATTCAATCCTTCTCTTAATTCACTTTCTAAACCCTAGATTTTATGCTTATATAGTCGTTTATAAACTTAGGGCACTTAGCCATGCAATTACATCCAATAAATCTACTTTAATGCTAAAAATAGATTTAATTCTTAAGAGTTAATTAAAACTTTCTCAAGCAGTAACCGGCGCCATGTTAACTTTGATCTAAGCACTGAGTTACTTTTCCTTACAGGTGACCACCAACACCAGTTAGCCACGACCGATGCAGTTCTTCGTTAGAAACTAGTAACATGTAAAACATGTAATCTTTGAAGCAATTCAGCTCCACAACCTAACAATCTCCCACTTGGAGATAAATTGCTAAACCTTTGTACTTGTACCTTGTACATCACCATCCTCTAACACCGTGAAGACCATCTATTCTTTCCCTTAAGAATTATCTCAAAAATAAAACCAGGAAGATCAAACCATCTTCTCAAATTAATAAGATAAAAACATGACTTACCAAAGACCCACAAAAGCTACTACTGATTTGTGATAATCGAGCTATCCATACATCAAGATCCCACTGAATCATAACACCAAGCCTCTCATGCATCCAAGCCATCATGACTAGCATACTGCAAGAGATCCCACTCAAACTGAAGTACTAAGCTTCAACTGTAACTATAGCCATACCTGTAAAACCAACCATGTTCTCCATCCATCTATCCATGTCTCCTTGCAACCACCAATGTAACTTTCCAAAGACAAGTCAAACTGGAATATGCAAAAGCAAAACAAGATCCCAAGTAAAAACAGCCCTGAATGAGTTCTACATGCGATAATGGGTGATCAATCCACAAACACCTGTATAACTCAAAGAAATCCAAACACTGCAATCTGTAAATCCAACCATGCATAAACAACTAGCATGTCCAAGACATTCAACTTTAGATAACATACCTATCAAGGAGTAACACCATAATCAAGAGGAAATACAAACATCCCCTACTCATGCTCAAGGCATCTAAACTGTGCCCATAGGCATCCATGTGCAAACCAAACATCTACATCATCATAGACTCACAAAACTGAATCTATCCACATGTATAAACTCACCTATACATCCATCCATATCATAATGCTCTCCAGAAGTTCCAAGTCTCTCACCGACTAACTCCAAAGCCATATATGAATCCTGTGCTCATCAATGTCAATAAAAACAACCATGCTAATCCATGCAACTAATACCAAGTGCAAATACCAGCAAACATGTCATCAACATATTGCACAAACCAAACCAAACCAAGATGAAAGAAAAACAAGGGCACCATCTAAAAATGGTAAATAAACACTTGTTGTCAAACCTATGACCAAACCGACCATGGTTTCCCCTAACCAGACCCCGGTCACTGTATGACCGACCACGGTTACTAGATGACCAACCACGGTTAACACTAACCGACACCGGTCTCTATAACAGTCATATTTTCTCCTTTTCACCCTTCAAACTTTGAAAATTTCTCTATCATCTAAAATTAGTTGAATCTACCATCAACTACCATCCCTAAGGAATATCCAGGCACCATAAAATAATCCAGAAGTGACATCACAAAGCAATACAATCAATATACCTACAAATCCGTGATTTCCCTCCAAAACCAACTAGTGCCTCTGCCACTCTGAATAGTAGCATTCTCCCATGATGCACCCTCCTCTAACACCAATCTCAAAATCTAATATGTCAATGAGAAATAAAACCAGATGAAAGAAAATATAAATTGATTCCCTTCTTATCAAAGAATAATTCTACATCATAGAAGTTTGGACTTCTTGTGAAGTAGGTGAATCAACTTCTTTTCATCCTGTGTACTCAACATCTTTTGTTACTTGCAATTGTGTCTAACCATGACTTTTCATTGAGGATCTCATCCTTAGACTAGATATCCTTGTCCTCAAGATTCCACACAAATGGGAAATAAAAGTCAAACAACACCAAAAAAATGGTGTAAATCTTTGCACACTATCCAAACATAATATCAACTGCTCCAAAAGAAAGAAATAAAACATGAACCATATAGAGATACCTGACCTAAAGTCTCACTGGACTAACCAAGCCAAATCCGTCCTCTTTCTGATCCAAACATTGAAGTGATCTACACCATCTCTGCCATATACACTATGTGCAAGAAACTTGATCCTCCAAAACAGGACACTGAACCATCCATGCCCTCTTCTACTGTAAGAAACCATGTGCAAACTCGTTGTCACAGAGACCGACTATGGTTTGCTAACCAATATCGGTTACCTTCTATGACCGATGTTGGTTCCCTGATCAACATTGGTGCTACTAGAACTAACAAAATGCCAAAAATTGGCATAGGTCACCAAACTAGGTGCCTACTCCAACCAAATCGATAGTTGTGTTGAGCCAGTCATTTCAAGAAGCACCCAACCTTGCACAAAAACTTAACAGTAATAATACATGCAATAAAACTGCACCAAGATGAAATACATCACCTTACTAGCACCAAGATACTCAACCACATCTTCAACTGAAGAACATGTTTCTATGATGGAAACCTCATCTTCATTTTGTGCTACTATATTCAGCTTCTCTAATGAAGCCCATGCATCTAACTGCACCAAAGGATGCATAACTACCCCTTTTCTCTCATTCTCAGATCTAGATCTGCAATCCCAAACATGCATGTGCAACCTAAATTATATAAGCACTATAATACCAAGATAAAACAATACCTCAATAACCGGATCTGCAATCTGACCAACATGCTTGTGCCTCTAACAACTAGGGACACCTCAGCAAACAAGATACATTCCATGCATCTTTTTAATTCTTCAAATATGTGATTTTCTGTTTAAAACTAGGCTACCCAGTAACCAACCACGGTCACCTTGTAACCGACCATGGTTAGTCATGTAACCACACGTCACCCTACCTAGGCATCGGTTGCCACTTAACCGATGCTAGTCACTGTAATTTCCAGCAACCTTACTCTTCTAGATCCCACTTGAGATTAAATCTCTTCCTGTGATCTTCACATCAAGAAAAACAAACCCTGCTCTCATACACACCAATAAAACACTAACAATATACTAAAGTAAAACCTTTCTCTGAAAATAACTAAGCTCTAATACCAGTTGTTGGGAATTCGGGACTGCAGAATAGTGTTATGATTTAATAACAAACAAAATCATGCACATGTGATCTAAACAATTCCCCAAAATCTACAGCAGTGGAAGTATAAACTAGAATAATCCAAATCAAAACAAAGTACACACACATAACACAACATGTACCATGGTTCACCCAATGTGGGCTACGTCCACCAAAGATAGAGATCTCATATATATAATACAACAAGAGTACAAACCAACTCTTCAATACAAGAGTATAACGTATCTCTCCAAGAGTGTCTCCTCTCCTCCAGATATCCATGAGTGCACTACAACTATGCCTCCAAACACCACCAGCAGATCTCACATAACCAGGAACTACTACATCTCTGAACTGCTACCAAGTTCTCTGTGGATCTGCAATCAAGACCTCTCACATGGGTCTACCATATGTGCAACTATGATTGTGCACCAAGAAGTAAGTTTGTCTCTCCATCACTACATAACCTGTGCAAACATGAAGATGACCTCCTCTACAATATCTAGATCTACATGGATCTATAATTCAAGATCTCACAACAACTTGTGGATCTAACAACATAAGACTAGATCTACATGAATCAATAATACATCATGATCTCATGTATCTACAATACAGATCTCACTAACATGTGGATCTACAAGAAGAAACTCTATGTGCTTTGCATACTATGCAAGCCATTACAATGAGCAAATAACTATACAAAGAAAATATAGTAGAAGATGTTACCCTCTTCTCACCATTCAGATGTACCTATTATTTCCTTCTATCCAGCTCCTTTCCATGGAAACTCTGTCTTCATGTAACCTGTTCTTTCTTTCTCTTCTTCTTCTTTTTGTCTTCATCCTCTCAATCTAGGAGAATTAAGGATCTAATTCAATCCTTCTCTTAATTCACTTTCTAAACCCTAGCTTTTATGCTTATATAGTTGTTTATAAACTTAGGGAACTTAGCCATGCAATTACATCCAATAAATATACTTTAATGCTAAAAATAGATTTAATTCCTGAGAGTTAATTAAAACTTTCTCGCATAGGTAACCGACACCGGTTAACCCTAATTCGGCACGGTTACTTTTCCGACTGGGTGACCAATGTCGGTTAGCCACGACCGACGCGTCGATTCTTTAACGAGAACCCGATAACATGTAAAACATGCAATCTTTGAAGTAATTCAGCTCCACAACCTAACAATGCCTTTTTACCTTTTCCTTTGCACTTTCATCATTTCATCCTTTTTCCCTCCTTTTCCTCTAAAATTTTACTCTTCAACTTTTGGATCTAGCATTTTGCATTTTTAGCACGAGCCCGAGAAAAATCCACTCCAAAATTATTGTCAACCAAAATAAGCTCCCTCTTATTTTGGGTTAACTAGCTTCCTTTTTGCCTCAGTCAAATTTTTACACATTTCAGGCACTAAAAATTTTCTAGGTATTACTTCATAAGATAGATAATTATTTCCCCTTTCTAGAAAGGTAAGGAAGTCCTCTTAACTCCTTTTATTTTTCAAGTTATGGCTCGGTGGAGTTTGGAGGGAAAATTTGCCAAGGCGGACCCACGAGAAAATTTTTGGCACTTAGCCTTTTGGCTAAAAAAACTCAAGGGAAAATTTCGGCCCAAAAGCCCACTGAGAGGAAAATATATTGTTTGAGGCCCGTGTCTAGTCAAGATGTGCCACATGTTAAGGTGGAGCGGTGAGGGCGGAAGGACTTCTAAGTTTTCAGCCTTTTTATCAAAGTGTGTCAAAGGAAAAAATAGGAGCGCATCCCCGCTGAGCTAAGCAAAAGATGTCACGTGTCCATTCATCGGTAGGAGTCAAAGCACTAGGAGGATTTTGGAATTTTTTCCAAAGTGGTAAAAGTGCAAAAGGAAAAAGTTGAACCACATCTCCACATAGAATCATATGGCGCCATGTGTCCACATCAGCAGTGGAATGGCGGGGCTGCGAAGAATTTTGGGAAAATTTCCCAATTCTACACAAAGGGGCAAAATGTTATTTTGAAGGCTGCGGACTAATTGGGAGGTACCACGTGTCATCGAGTGGTGAACCAGTGGAGGATTTTGGGAAATTTTTTCAATTTCACAAAAAGGGAACAAGTTCAAGTTTTGGCCCGCCGACCTATTTTTGCCCTAATTTCACCAGTTTTGCCCTAAATCTTCAGAGGGGCATATCTTTCGCACCAGATCTCGATTTTCACAATTTTGGTATCATTGGAAAGATGGTGAAATTCTCCACATGATGGATGGTTCAATTTTTTTTTTTGATGGAGATTTATGGGAGAAAAATGGGAAAACATCTCTGGCATGGAAAAGTTCTGACGACCACCATGACCAAAATTAATGAAGTATGGGCCTCTTTCTTGCTCTGTGAAGCAATGTACTTCGAAGTATGGGATTTTTCATGGAAACCCATCATTTTATAGGCCAATTAAATGGATCTTGTTGGTGGTTGAAGTTTCAAATCAAATTTTCCCACATTTTCTCATGTCTTTCATTCTATTCGAAGTGATAAAAGCCAGTTTTGGCTCATTTTTTAAAAGTTGTTCATCATTCTTCTCTGCCTCTCCCTTCTTTTATTCCCCAGGGTCAAAAATGGAGTTTGAACCTCCTCCCCTGCTCTGTAATGGTTTTTTTCCTCTTACCCATGTGAAATGATGTTTTGTGTAAACTTATGGAGCAATAAAAAACATGTTTTGTGATGCATTTGTCCATCCTTGCTTGTTTTTGCTTGTTTTTTGCTTGTTTTCTTCTTGCCTCTCTTCATTGTAGGTATTTGTGCATGTTTGGATGTTCATTGTAGGATTTGGAGCTTATGTTCTTGGAGTTTTGGAATATTTTTTTGTGTGAAATCCATCTTTGTCTGTGATGCACTTGTCCATCCTTTCCATTGCTCACCTCTTCTTGTTTCATGGCGAGTTTGATAGATGTTAAATACTTTCCTTCTCTGGTGTATCACTATTTTAGTGTAGGCTCTATTTTCCTTGTTTTCTTTCTCCCCTATCTCCTTGGAAGTTAGATTAGGATTAGATTAGCTTTCTGCCTTTGGAATAGCTTGTGGTAGGTATTTTAGGAAGAGGAACCAACCTTCTCTGGAGACTTTTCCCCAATTTGCAAGGTCCCACACTTAAGGAAAACTCAATCTTGTGCAATCACACCAAATGACTTTGCCTTAGAAAAGTAGATCCATAACTCATTTGGGGTCTTTGTGAATTTTCACTAACAAGTACTTCATATTTACTAATTGAGATCCCAAATTGATTCAATTGAACTTTGCAAACCAAAATGACACAAATTTGCCAAAAATTGATGAAGAATGATGTAAAAATGCATCTCCAAACATCCTGGAGCTTCAATGGCAAACAAAACAAATGAAAAGCACAGCTACCATTGATCTTGCCTTTCAACTTTTAATCTGAGCCCTCCACATGGCAAAATGTGATTGGAAATGGGCATAGGAGCACCTTTTGACATTTTATAACTTTTGGAAAAAAGTAAAATTTTGACATTTTTCTCTGCCCCTCCACCCTTAGAAAACAGGCTTGACACATGTCCCAATGTGGGTCCCAGAGGAACCGTGGCTTGATTCTACTATTTTACCTCATTTTTGGAAAAAGGAAAATTTTCCAAATTTTCCCCACAACTCCACTTCTCCATCTCCCTGCCTGCCACGTGTCTCAATGGCACATTTTGAGATGGTCCCGAAAAGTAGAGACCCCAAACTAGCACAGGCTCAACATGTGTCTCAGTTGGGTAGATTCTATTAAATAGTTGAAGGTTCAGCGGAAGGCATCATGTGTTTAAGGTCCGACACAGTATCCTTTGCCCATTGAAAATTCCAAGCAAAAAGGTAGAGTGAGCGGAAGCCTCCAAGTTTCCTCCTGGCGCTTCTTCAAAATAAAACTCAAGAGCGATCCCCAAACATGTGTGGTCCCTCCATGTGGACAAGTTTTGGGTTGAAGCGAGCCATAGAATTTTTAGAGTGCCATGCCGAGCTGCATCTAACCAAACAGGGCCACATTTCCACTGATGCAGAGATGTAAATTTTACGGGGAAAACTCACTCGTCAAACCTTAAAAATGCAAGAAAACCACCATTTGAGCTTGGAGATGAATTTTTCTTCAGGACAAGAGAATTTGGAAATGTTATAAGGCTCAAACATGATCCTCCAAGCTACATCCAATCACGTTTCCTCAAGTATTTGGGACAAAAATGATAGGGACAACAATACGTGATTGTGGAAAATGGAAGGAAAGGAACAACCCAAGTTTTATGCCCAATTTACAGACTCCTTCAGATGGACAGAGAAACGAAAAACAAATTTTAGACCTTTAAGTGATCTTTGACCAAGGAAGGGACTGATCATGGAAACCAAATGGAGGATAGAGTCTTCAAGCACCAACTCGGGAGATAGAAAACGTGACAGAGGGCTGCAAACTAAGGAATTTCAATGACAAATGGGGCGAGACTAATTTGAGCACCAACATATATTTTTGAAAAGGGGAGATGATAGGTTGGTTTTTTTCATCCATCATATCATCTCTTTTTTCCACTAGTTGTAGCACAAGACTAGAAATAAATCCAGGCATGGGACTCAAGCACACGACTTATAATTGTTCCGGCGCATGACTCATGGTCACCATCATGTATTTGATCCAATTTTTCTATAATTTATGACCATGGTTAGAGAAGAGATGATGACCTCTTATTCATTTGAATTGTCCTTCCACTATTGTTTATCTTCTCTGGAAAAATGTTTTTTGGGTAGGATAAATTGATACCGTTTTGGAATCATGCCCTTTTTTAATCACCATATTTCATATTCTACAATCAATGAGGTGACAACAGTGGCTAACCAAGGGTGTCCTAGGATTAAAGGATATCTAATCTTCCTATTGTTAGTTTTTATAATCATGAAGTCTACCAAATAATCCCATGATTCTATGGTGATGGTAACATCTTCTATAATCACTTTTGGCTTGTTTATAGATTGATCCACCATTTGTAAAACTATGGAGGTTTCTGCAATTAAGGAAGTGACAATGTAGACAAGTGATTAACTAAAAATTTAATACACGTACTAGTTAATCTAAGCTACGAATAGGTGTAAATAAAGTAAATAGATGTTGCAAATAAATTCAAAGATGACCTAAGTAAATGGAAAAGGAAATTCTAACCCTAATGTGAAGGAGAGAAGAGGAAAGAACTTGGTTAAATAGAAGATTCTCGTGGGATTATGTCACAGAGGTGACTATGGAAACCAAAAGTAGGAATGCAGCGGTAATCCTAAAAAGGATGGATCTAGGCTGATTCTCTGGACTAGAGTGCCTTAATAGGGTTGGGGTGCCTACGGGTTCTCAGATGCTGCAAAATGGGCTCCCTAGTTTGTGAAAAATCTCCGAGAGATGAACTTCACGAGGTTCGGTAGATGGTGCAAACCCTCATTATTTATTGCATCAGATTCGTTTCTTTACGTCAGTGTTGCTTTGCTAATCCAAGATGAAAGGAAGACCTGTAAAACCTTAAACACGAATCAATCCCTAAAAATAAAAATGCATATGAAAGGGTCGACTGACCTCAACTGCCACAATGGTGGTCTTACTAAATAAATGTTGCACTACATTCCAAACCCAAATGTAGTGTTGTGTGTGTGAAACATGCCCTAGGTTGTTCTTGTGTCGATCACTTTGTGATATAGTGAACTAATTATGTGTAGAAAATGTAATATAATGGTGGATGGAATAGAATAGAATCCTCCCCCTATGTTGTGTGTGATGAAGATGTCCTATCCTTGTGCCTTGTGATGGAGCTATGTGGATGTAAATGATCTCCAATGTAATAGATGGATGCAAATCTAGGTGGATGATAATAGTGACTAGTGTTTAGTCCCTCATTATGGTCTCATAGCTTTATATTTATAGGGTTCTCTTGATCTAATTTCGTAATTAACCCCAAAATGGTTAACCACCAAAAATATAAATACCTCAAACGGCTAGAAAGAGCCCAAAAAGTGGCGGTGAAAGTAAAAAGGATCGGGCACCCATGGGGACACCCACGGGTGCCCTAGTAGTCAAAGCTTAAATGATGGGAAATGATGAAATGATTACATAGGAATGTGTGTGGTGGAGGTCAAAATGAAGAAATAAAATAAAGCAAGATGGCCAAAATACGATGGGGCTAATTAGTACTTTCTTCACTCAAAAACCCTCTAAATAGTAGTATGGGACCGAGACTAAATATTGTCTAAATTTTATGATTTTGTGTCTATATTTTCCCCACTTTATGTTGGTGAGTGGAAAGCTCAATAACATAAAGTAGATAGATATGTGTACACGATGCCATGTAGAGTGTGATGAAGAAGGCATGTCGAAGGACTAGACAAAGCGTGGAATGATAAAAATATGATGGAACATGGAAACTAAAGATGAAAATGCATAAAAAAGTGATGAGAGTGAACCTAGGGTGGAAACAGTGTGTTGATGTTGATGTGTTTAGTGTACCTGCATGGTTAGTATGTGAAGTGTTGCTTCCATGAAGTGTTGTTGTTGTTGTTTCCCCCATTTAACTACTTGTTTCTCATACGGATGGACCTACAAGGATAAAATGTTTAAGTATTCAAATATATATGTATGTATGTGTAAAAACGCTATGTAAAAGATGCATGTAAAAGTAAAGTATGCAAAATGAAAAGTGTAAATGGAACATGTGCACTTGATCCATGTTGAGAGAAAGAGTGTAGAAGGATATCTTGTATTGCGGGGTTTTTTGGGTTATCCAACGCTTTAGGATGAAGAAGTATAGGAGGAATTGATATGTGTTCTCCAACCTTTAACTACTTCCCTGAATTGTGTGTGAAGATATATTTGTATTGTCCTAGTTTTTGGGTGATCTGAAATCAGCGATAGAAGAAGTATTGGGAGGAATTCCATTATATCCTCCAAGCTTTAATTAACTTCTCCCAAATGCTAAGGACTACCATGTCCTGTAAAATCTAATGTGTATGGAGTTTGTAGATTGGTCTAAACTCACTCATTGTATGTAACCCAAAATGCCAAGGGCAGAAAGTGTACATAATTATTCCGATGTAAACACGCTATGTAGAATGTAAAACCCCCAAATGATGCCCCCTCTTTGGGGGTGCATGTGATATCATTGATAGGAGAATGTGGACCCAAAAGAGGACCAACCACATGAACTTTGAAACTCTACCCCTACATGGGAAGGGAATGCACTTGGTAGAAACCAAGGTGTGCACAAATAAGAGGCTAGCCAAAGACAATTGTTAATATGTAAAATAATGTATGTATAAGGAAATATGTAAGATATGCAAACAATGTAAAATCTAAAAAGCAACAAGTAATGTAAACACATAAGAAGACAAAGTAAGCCACACAAAGTGGGTTACAAACATGGGACATCACTCACTAATGATGTTGCAAGACATGTAAAGGCCATAATGTCCACATATAAAAAAAGTGTGTGCACACCAAACAAAGGGCAAAGCAAGAGCCCACAATAAAGAAACAAGAAATGGTAGACAATGTAATAAAAATCCTATGGAAACAAATATCCTGAAGCACCTTGTAACATGTATAAAGATAACTAGGTATGTAAAATGTACTAAGTAAAGTGCTAAGTACAAAATGAAACAATAACACCCGTGAGATATGAATGTGGATGCCCCTAGCGACCAATGCGTAAGGGTAGAAGGCGAGTATCCATGTCATGTGTAAGATACCTATATCTACAATCATAGCTAGAAAAATATGTGAACGCGCATGTGTGGATGGTATAGATAAATGACATACAAGTAATTAAGCTAGCATGTGTAATAAGGTGACTATGATCAAGAAAAAGTAAGCAAAGAGTAAAAGCAACCATAATATGTAGTATATGTTGTGGATGGATGGAATGGAATGCAAGATGGAGTGATAGGAGCTGCATGCCTCCCCTAAGTGAATGGAAATTTATGTAATGAGGTTCATTTTTTTTCCCTCGGTAGTCAAGAATGAATCGTAAACGAGAGTGTGTCATTGGGAAATGGTCGAATAGTGTGTAATGTGTCTAATGTGTTGTGATGATTGTGTATGTGTGTTGATAACATGTGACCTAGAAATTATGTATGTGCATGAACCTATAGCTGAAGCGTATATCATGACAAGATGAATGTATAAGTGATGATTTATCCTAAAGCGTATATCACTACAAGATGAATATTAGGTAGTGGTGATGTAGCCTAAAGCGTATACCATTACATGATGATAGAGTAAGTGACGATTTAGCCTATAGTGTATGTCATTATCCTAGAAATGTCACATGATGAAAGGTCAAATGATAAACATGTGATGAATGTAAGTCCATTTGATTTTTAAACCCTCAAAAGTCAAGTATGGACTAAGGAACTAAAGTGTGTCATAGGGTAGTGAGTGAAGCATGTAGAAGAGATGTATGATGTGTGATGATATTGAATGACCATGTGATGAGTAAAATGTGTAAATATGTGATGTGTAGAATGTAATGCAAGATGTGTATAATGTGTAAAGTGTAATGTATAAAGCGGCATGCAATGAATGTAGATAGGATAGTAATGTAGTATGTAAGATGATGTAATGCTAAATGTGTATGATGAAGACTAGTATGATGTATGATGTATAAATGCAAATGTCAAAATGTTGTAGACTAAATGTAGAATGTAGGATGAATTCTGCATAATGTGGGAATAGGTGTAGTGTTTAAGACCTATTGTGCATGTGTGGGGTTCATGTGTAGTAATCCCTCAATAGTAAAGTGTGAACTAAAGCACAAGAGTGTGTCATGTGGTAATGCGATGATGCTAGAATACGAATGAGTATGCGTATGCTAGGAGATTGATGTATGAGAATGCAAAGATGATGAATGTGTATATGCAATGATGAGTGGGGGAGGGGGAGTGTATGTATGTGTTATTCCCCCATGTCATGAATGAAATGAACTAATCAATGATAGGGAAGGAGAAAGGTTTGTCATTTGATGTATGTGAGTATGGATAATGATGCGAAGATACGGTATGTGGAAATGTTAAGAGTGTGATGTAATACTATGTAAGAATGAATGAATGCAAAGATGAGAAATGTGCCTATGATGATCTGATGGGGGGAGATGTTATGCCCCCAAGTGTATGAATGATGGAGGTCTAGTCAAAAGACACTAAGTGGATCAATGTAGGGAGTAGTTTCCTTAACAAAAGTGATGGGATCTTTGAGGTGGTAATGTCACAAACAACTTGAGTGGAGAGGTATTTGTTTAAAAAATGATTAGGAAACGTAAGTGACTACGATGGAGAGAAATCTTGAATGGTGGCAGCTTTGGTGGTATTGATGATGCTACCAAAGGAGAAGGTCGATTGATTTTGAGAGGTAGTTGTGCACTTTGACTTGGTAATGTTGTAGATGTGTTGGGAGGAAGAAGTGTTATATTGGTTTTTATAGGTGGTTGTTTAGGTAGTTCTTGTCTTTTTGAAAGAAGGTGTATGAGAAACAATGGTGTGATGCTCATTAAGTGGAGAAGAAGCAACATCAGAAATAGGAGAATCATGTGATGGAACTATAGTATTTTCTAACTAGGAGAAGAATCATTATGCACATGTGAGTGATTGTCAATATCAAGCATGTAATGAATAAGAGAATCATCTAGAACTTCCTTAGAAAGATTAGAAGGAGGCTCACTAGTAGCCACATAACATGGTATAACAGTTGTAGATGGGCATGCAAAAAATGTTTTTGCATTGAATGAGATAAAACCCTAATGCTCAAGATGTTTGATTATTCATGGCAAAGTGTGAAAATCGTTGTCATTATGTCCATTGATTCGATGATAATTGCAATATGGATGACCTTGATATTTTCACTAACCGATAAGGAGAATAGTAATGAGTAGGCGGTAGAGTGATTAACTATGACTAAGGAGTTGAATAAGAATGTCATGTGGTGTAGTATTATGCTCAAATATGAGAGGCTCAAGAAATGACATGTCTTGAGGTTCACTAGATGACATGTAGTGGACATAGATTACATATAAGATGTAGAATGAGCACAAACATGCGATTGAGAAGCATCCTTAAGCTATTGAATTTCAGATTTGAGAGATATAATCATGGATTCCATGGCCTTAAATTTATCTTGAAATAAAGCATGTAGAGCATGGATTGAGTCCAATAGGGGTTTATTAGATGGAGGAACACTAGGACTAGGGTTGTCAGATAAAAATCGATTGAATATAGGACTTATTTTGTGTGGTGGCTTATTTTCATCCAACATGATGTGTCTAGGGTTTTGCAAAACATCCTGGAATTAGGATATCTCTTAAGTGAATTAGATAAAGAGACTTGAGAAAATTTATGACCCATGATAGAAAAAAATGAGGATCCTAAGCGTGAAAGCATTGGGTTCACCAAAATGATTAATTAAAATGTAATATAGGTACTATTTAATCTAAGATATGAACAATTGTAAATAAAGTAAATAGATGTTGTAAATAAATGCAAATATGACCCAAGAAACTATGAAAAAGGAAATGCTAACCCTAATGTGTAAGAGAGAAGAGGAAATAACTCAACTTGAATAGAAGATGCTCATGGGACTGTGTCATGAAGGTGGAAAATGAAACTGGAAGCAAGAAACGATTGTGCAGAGCCACTGCAAAAAGATGATCTAGATCGATTCTTTAGACTAGAAGTGCTGGAGAGAGGGACTGGGGCACCTACGGGCACTCTGGTCTACAAAATGGGTGCCTTGTCTGTAAAAAAACTCTGGAACTAAGTTTCACAGGTTTGGTAGATGGTATGAAACCCTTGTTATTTTCACATCAAATATGTTGTACTACGCCAGTGTGTCCTACTAATCCAAGATGAAAGGAAGAAAGACCGCAAAACCCTAAATAAGCATCAATCCTTAAAAAATAAAAATACATATGAAAAATTCAATCGACTCGAATACCACAATGGTGGTTTTACTAACTGAGTGTTGCGCTACATTCCAGACCCAAATGTAGTTATGTGTGTGTGAAAAAATGCCCTAGGTTGCTCTTGTGCTAGTCACACTTTGTGATGTAGTGAGCTAACTATGTGTAGAAAATGTAATAGAATGGTGGATGGAATAGAATAGAATCCTCCCCCTATGTTGTGTGTGATGTAGATTTCCTATTCTTGTGCCTTGTGATGGAGCTATGTGGATGTAAATGATCTCCAATGCAATAGATGGATGCAACTCTAGGTGGATGATAGTAGTGACTAGTTCTGGTCCCTCATTATGGTCTCATAGCTTTATATTTATAGGGTTCTCTTGATCTAATTTCATAATTAACCTTGAAATGGATGACCACCAAAAAGATAGAGACCTCAAATGTCTAGAAAGAGCCCAAAAAGTGGTGGGAAAGTTAGAAAAGGATCGGGGCGCCCTTGGTGGGACCAGGGTGCCCATGGGTGCCCCAGTACTAGCCTAAGCACCCCAGCCAAAGATAAAATGATGGGAAATGATGAAATCTAACTGGGCATGTGTGTGGTGGAGGTCGAAAATGAAAAAAATAAATAAAGCAAGATGGCCAAAAGACGGTGGCTAAATAGTACTTTCTTCACTAAAAAAACCTCTAAATAATAGTATGAGACTAGGAGTAAATATTGTCTAAAGTGCTTGATTTTGTGTCTACAACAAGGTATCTGTGTTCATTACATTAATATCAGCTCCTAGGTCAGTTAGGACATTTGGGATTTGGACATCTCCTATACAAACTATAACAATAGGACTTCTATGGTCTCCATATTTAGGAGGGGTCATATTCCCTTCCAGTATACTAGCAAGTTTCCCATCAACATGGATGGTTTTGGGATGATTCTTTCTTCTTCCTAGAGTCTTAAAACTAATCTATTTGATGGTTTTGTTTAATTCAATAATTTCCTTTAAATCACGAAGAAGAGGAATTTCAATGCTTAATTTCCTCAGTCCTTGAATTAACTCCAACTCGGTTTTCCATGAATTACAATGTTGTGTTTTTCCAAGAGTCTGGAT
Source organism: Taxus wallichiana var. yunnanensis (assembly GCA_018340775.1). Lineage (NCBI taxonomy): Eukaryota > Viridiplantae > Streptophyta > Pinopsida > Cupressales > Taxaceae > Taxus > Taxus wallichiana. The sequence goes on along the minus strand of CM031237.1, from coordinate 997,667,947 downwards.
GGAAAAGTAATATCAACAATTGGTTGGGGTGTTTCTTCAACAACATGTCCGAGTTGCATTTCTTATGGATTTTCTTTATCTTGAGAGATTTCTCCTATGACAGAGAGATGAATGTTTTGCATGTAACCTTCCCGAACACATCAAATTATTCCTACAATTCACAAATTTTACTTGTGGGATTTTTATTTGATTCCACATTGTATGTTGGATTACCCTGCCTCACATTTTGGGGTTTGCCATAGTTTGTGTTGGAATCTGTGGCTAGGTAGGTTGTTCGGATGGGGTAACATTTGTAGGCCTAGTCAACAAAGCTTGTTGACCTTGGGGTCTTCTTTGATTATAATATTGTTTCCCTGATCCTTGAGGTACATTCCACTATTATTGGTATTGAGGATTAAATTTTTCAAACGATGAAATTTTTGGGTGTGGAGCCCGGGGTTCTTTGATAGTAACTTAGTTGTACATTCTCTTGTGGACTCCACTCCTGTGGGAATTGTTGAGTCCAAGGTTGGGGTATGGCCATGGTGCATTCCATTGATTTGGGACCCATTGCATTTTTGGCGTGTAGGATTGATTTTTATTTGATTGAAAATTCCCTCCTTGCCTCAGATCCATATAGTTTAAATCAACTTTTTCTTGAGTGTTTTGGTTTAGATATTTCTTCAAAGAGGGAATCAATCCACATTGGTCTATGGAATACCTTAGATCACGACAAGTCATATGTGTGTCTTGTCTAAGGGGCATTCCTTAAGCCCATGCTTGTCCCTACATCTTTGACAGTAGATGAATAACGGCTCTATATTCCTAACTTTCTCTCTATCCATAGTTATATTAAGTTGAACTAAGAGGTTTATTCTTAAATTTGTAATTTCTGCCCTTAGTTTGGATATATCATCATTGGCCATTTTTCCTTTCTATCTACAAAGGTTGGGGTAAGTTTGGGAGTAATTCCTATAGAGGTCAATGATGTCTGTAAATTCTAATTTCTTCATGTCTCATGTTCCCACAAGATTGAAGGCTTCCTATGTGTCTACATCTAATCCTTTGAGGAATAAAGTTTTGAGCATATTAATATCTAGACCAGTACCACACCTCCTATAAAGGAAGAGGAACCGATCAAGATAATATTCCACTCTCTCATCCTCCTTTTGTTGAATGTTAAAAAGTTTTTCCTTCTTGTCCCAGACTCTAAGGTAGTCTTGTTATTTATCCAAGAAAATTGTTTCCATCTCTGGCCACCTATGGATGGAGTTATGGTTTAATCCCATGAACCATCTCATAGTTTTATCCTTTAAAGTGGAGGGAAATAACTTGATATTTTCTGTGTCTGAGGTATAATAATAGGTTTGACACAGAACTTTGAACTCAAAGAGGAACTAATCAGGATCTTCTGAGACTAATCCCCAAAGGTTGGTAAAATTGAAGAGGATATGTTTTTCATAGGGGATTAATCATTAGGATACAATTGTATGGGATAGGTAAACATTCTTCCAAGTGAAGGGTTTCCATTCTCTACACCATTGGGGTTATCTACTTCATCAGCCATCCTTCCTTGGTCAAAAAGTTGTTCCACATGTTGGTTTTGAGGGATTTTTGAAAATTTACTCTAATGAATTTACCTCTACGGTCTCTAAGTCTAAACATAAAATCCTATCATACTAGAGACAACGTTCCCTAACTACCAACACTTAACTTGACTATTTGTGTTCCACATACTCCAAAGCACAAAATATTCTTGTTGTCACTACAAGGTCTTCTTACTTCAAAAGAAAGATTTATGGAAATAAAATTTCTAAATGGAAACTTACCAGACAACAGAAACACCTCTAGCTATCACCTTAACCTTTGATAACACCTTGATATTTTCCCTAGCAATGACACCAAAAAGTGACGAGCGTCGTTGATACTCGTACTTTAGTTTTATTGTGTTTGTCAATCCAAGGCGATGTCCATGGCTATTTGCAACAAAGGGAATAGTCAAAATTATTCTTAGTACTTATTTAATAATGAAATTAATTGAATCCTATGCTAACTACAATTAGGAAATGAAGTGGATTGATAGAAAAATACTATTGAATACATAATTGAAGGTACTAAAAATAATGCAATGCTAAAAATTCAAATGAATGTGAAATAACAGAAAGGAAATGAATAGTAAATTATCCCTTCTCGTTGGAGAGGAGTGGCCCTTGCTCCTTCCCTTTGATCCAGTTAAACATTGCAAATCACACAAGTAAATTTTTCCCCTAAATCCGCACTTTATTGAAATAAATTTCTTTTACAATGATTAATCAAACTAAACTTATAATCCTAATACATTTGCTCTTTTATATTAGAGCAATCCTAATCTCTCTGGGAGAGAATTAGTTGTTTCAAATTAATGAAAAATACTTAAGCTGGAAGACACCTATAACAACATTGATGTAGTGCCCACTTCCCTTTGACATCTTTTGATACTGATCATGACACTGTAGACTGTATGATTGACATTTTTTATAGTTTTGATTTAGTATGATGTTATATGTGATACCATGGATTATTGTTGACTTTGATTATATATGATGCATGATTATTATTAGAGACACCTTATACATTGATGTTGGTATACTATTTGACATGGAGATATTTTGAATGTTGTTCGAACATGTGAGTTTGGATATTGTGAATAGACCTAGAAAATAGACATTATATGATGATGATATAGTTGTGGATATAAATTGTAAGTGATATTGTCGATTTCCTTGATGTTTTTGTGATTCATATGCATAGATGATTTTACGATTTTATTTATATCATGTTGGATGTTCTGATATGACCACAAGGCCGAAGGAGGTATTTATGTTTTGCAAATTTAAAATATCACAACAACAAACATCGGGGATTGGAGACCAACCACAATGGAATTCTAAGTGAATTCGACAAGGTCACCATGGCAAATGTATTTGTTGTGTGTGTTATATTTTTGTTAGGGATTCCCATGGGGGATTACCTTTGAATGTGACCAAGGGGTTTTGTGAATTTTTTAATTTAGATCCTTTTATTAATGTTTTTATGTGTTTTATTAGTGATGTGTCCATTTCTTTTAATTAATTAAACTATGGTAGATTAATGTGAGAAAACATATGGTTAAAAATTAATTAATCAAATTGGGATATGAGAAAGTAATTATAGAAGTTGTTGGCTTTTGTATTAAATATGTAAGTATGTGTAAGAGTTGTGTAAGTCAGACTTTGGAGTATGAAACACTCCACCTCCTTGGAAATTCGAATTTGTCCTTGGAGGCTTGTGGGACAAGTAAAACTTGTCTCATACCTCTTAATTTTATCTACCAACCATACCTATGGTTGGAGGGTTGATTTTAGACCTTTTTAATGCATTTTTATAAATCAAGTTACATGCTTTAATTGCACTCTTCTTACATTTTATTTAATTCAGTCCTTTACGGCGTGGGCTTTTTAGAGTGTGTAAGTTTATTTGTCATATTTTCACCCACCTCTTTATTGTGCATTGGAGAATGAAATTTGACTTTTGTGTTGGAGTTGAGGATGTGTGATGTGGCATCCTACATGGATCCACATCATCCTCTCCTCTTCCCTCTTCTATAAAATTGAAACTCTTTGCTTTGTTTTGGGTTGTTGAAACATTTTGCATGCTTCCTTGGGGAAAATTTCTTGTTATTTGGAGCTTTTACTTTTGGAAGGAGATTGGAGAACTTTGCATGCTTGTTGGTTGCTGATTTTGGGACTATATTTTTAACATTAAAAGCTTGTTGTGTTGGAACCAAATCTACCATGGAGAGGTAGGAGCTTAGCTCTTATTTTATGTTGTTATTTATTTTTGTGTATGTGTGAATGGTGAATGTTTTGTGTGTTTATTGGTTGTTTGGGTAGACTACCATAGGAATGGTGTAGGAGAAGGCTATGGGGAATTCATGTGGGGGCATAAGAGAATGCCAGTGGCATCATAATTCTTATGAAGGGAGTTTGGGTTTGGGATCCACAATGGAAAAGAAATTGCTTGCATTTCTTACTTTGTGGGGGCATAAGGAAAATTGTGGGAGGCATAATGAGGGATTGTGGGGGCACAGGATATGTGTGATGAATTATATTGGTGGTTTGTTATAGGTGGATGCCCAATTCCCATTGGGAGGCATAAACAGCTTCCCCCATAGTTCTTGCTCCTTTGGCTTGCAATGAAGAAGAAGCTGATTTTTGTGTGATGTTTTCATGTGGCTGCAAAATTACTTGTTTTGTTTGGGACTATGTTTTAATTTAAAATGTGTATGTTGAAAGAATGTTGTGTGTATGTTGAAAATGAGGCGTTTGTAATTGGTTATGAAATTTGTATAGTTGAAATGTGAAAGAGAATTATACTTTGTTTGTGAAAAGTATTTTTAGATGAAAATGGAGGATCTTAGTGGATGTGTTCTCCTGAGAAAGAAAAACTTTCCCCACTTTTGGGCTGATTTTGCAAAATCTACAAAAAACACTTAAGGAAATAATTTAGAACATTGCAAAATCAAAACTTTATTTTTTAGCCCAAACTTTTCACAAATGTCATTTTTCTTGGAAGATGAAATTGACAAATGTTGGAAAATTTGAATTGAGAATAAATTAAGCAAAATTGCCTTTCAATACATCCTAAAATCCTTCTTAGAATAATTCTCCATGTCTGTTTGGCATGTTGAGTGAAGGAGGGGATCAAATTGAACAAAATTTATGAGTTAAAATTTACCAATTTCCTTGTAAAAAGCCTACAAGCCGTTTTCTTAAAATTAACCCCTTAAAATTTATCGAAATATAAAATTTATGATTCCTATGCAAATTTGGCATCGAAATCTTTCCGAAAGTCCTTGTTTTCCCAAAAATGAGCTTTCTATCACAATTTATGGTCTTCTGAAGTTTTCTTCACTGGCATTAAAATGTTGGGAAAATTTTCCTTGGCGGGCCCGCGGCCCGAATTTTTCCTTGAGGACTTAATAAAAAATTTGGGAAATTTTTAACATTTCCCCACCGGCCCACAAACATTAATTAGAGGTCATGTGGCCTCACAAGGCAACAGCGGAGGCACGGCATAATTTTTCTTCCTTGGAACCTTTTTTAAAAAATTAGAAAATTTTATTATTATTCTCCGACGACCTATCGTCCCGTAGCCAATGAAAGGCTGCCATGTGGCAGCATGGGGTGACAACGGAGGGCGGGGGGAAACCCACACAATTTTATCTTTTTTGGAAAAAAAAATTTGGAATATTTTTGTTGTTTCTTCCGCGCCCCACACTCCCCCCTGCCTTTTAGAAATCCTTCTGGATGCATAGGCCCACGTGTCAAATTTATATGTTTTCCCTCCTAGGCTAATTTTCCTCAACACCTCCACCACCCTGCCCTTCCCTCGTTTACTTCCTGCTTTATGCAGGAGCTTGACACGTGTCCCCATGGCGGCAGAGGCGCGGTGAAAAGATGGACTTTGCCCCGTGCGGGAAAATTTACAAACATCTCCCTACGACCCACCAACCCGAAAAATTGCATTTTTCCCTGCTCAACACATTTCCCTTTTGGGCAATTTTGCATCCCTAGGCCCGTAGGCCCACCCTTGGGGAAAAATTTCACCCCAAGGCCCGTCGGCCCATAATTGGAGTTTTACAAGGAGTTAGGAAGACTTCTTTATATCATTGGAAAGGTGAGGAAATTTCCTATCCAATGGGAATGATTTAGGGAAATTTTGAATGCATTAAGTGTGAGAAAAATCAAGTTGAAACTCTGAGCCTATTAGAGAGTGGGTATGGTGATAATTTACCCTCTAAACCTAACTTGAAATTTATAACACTAAAATTTAGACCTTATGACCTCTGATTAATATAAATAAAAGAGAAGTATGTTCTAGTAGCTTAAACTTGTCCCGAACTTGTTAGTGATAACTCGTTTTATTGTAACTGTTGTAGACACTTCTAATAATCCATAATTTTCCTAACTAACCCTAGGTTGTTTAACTTGGGTCTCAAGTGGGTTGTTTTAGCGGGCACCACACTTGGTATCAGAGTGATGGTTCAAAAGCTTGGACCATGGGCACACTAGAAAACTTGAGACATGAACTGTAAACCTATCACACTTTTGAATTTAAGAAAACAAACTTGTTTGAAAATTGAAAAAAAGAAAGAAATAAGTATGAAGAAATATTACATTACTCTGTTCATTTGAACTGCCAGAATTAAAATCATAATAAAATAATAATTTGTTTGAGTTGTTGTGCTTGCTTAGTGGTTTTTTGTCTAAACCCAGGAAACTAAGAATGTCAGACTAAATTGATTTTTGGTGAACTTCTACAATAGTGGAAACTTGGTTCCCCTTTGAAAATGTGTTGTTTTACAAGTCCTAAAACTTGATTTAATTATATGATGTGTTAAGCCCTTTGTTGAGACCCTTGTTTATTGATGTTTTTGGAATGATAATTTATATGGTGTGATTCTTGTAGTTGGACAATAGATGTTGTGTTCTGGGTCGAGAAGAGTTAATTAGAAGTTGGTTAGAGCTTCCTTCCTTTAGTGGTTAGGAAAGAGGGTCTAGTTGTCAGGTTTCCATTTTGTTAACCATGTGAGAGAGTGGACACTAAGTCCGAGTGTCATTTTGGACCCAATCCTACGTATGTGTCCTTGGAACTAACCTTGAGGCCGAGTACCCCTATTGGCGAGGCCATGAAGGGCTCTGCAAAGTGAATGTGGTGTTAACTTTTTTGTTTTACATTCATAATCTTGTATTATTTTATCAAGGACCAGCATCTTATGTTATGATTGGATTGAGAAGATCTAAGGATATTTTATTTATTTATAATTTTTACAAGAATTTTCAAACTTGGAAATGTGGATACTTACCCACTTTTCTTGATTACCGATATTTCGACTTTATTTTGATTGGTGACTCAAAGCTCATTATGTTGTTGGCTACTTAGCTAAACGCTACGTGGTTTCCTTCTTACATGTTGTTGAGCTAGATTTTATATGCTCTTGTATGGTGACATTTGTCATATGGGGGTACACCCTAGATTTTTGTAATTGCTTATGAAAGTTGTATAGTCGAAATGTGAAAGATAATTATACTATGTTCATTATTAGAAAAGAAAGACAAGTATTTTATATGTTGTATTTGAAGATGTATATATATGAAAGGAGTTGTAAAAGATTCATTGAATTAATGGAAGTTGTCTTACCTTTTTCAAAATGGCATTGTTATATTTAAATTCTATATTTGAAATTCCCTTGTTGGAAAACAGAAAAAGGAAATACGTATGAAGGAATTGCATTACTTTGTACTTTTAAAATAATGACAAAAATGGAAAGCAAACTTTATTTTTTTAGCCATTAAATGGTTTGATTAAATCACTTAAATGTATTAGACTAGAATAGAAGTGAAATTTCCATACTTAAAAGATGAAATTGATAAATGATCCTCTAGAAAATTGATCTTATTTTAAATTTTAAAACTATCAAATAATTTATCTATAATGCACAGTTCGAATCTACAATTAATAATCAACATTGAAAAATTAAAATATAGCATGTCATGATATCAATGAACTCAATTTGACAAAAAACACTTAAGGAAATAATTTAGAACATTCAAAAATCGGGCCCAAACTTTTCACATTGTTTTTCTCAAATGTTGGAAAATTCGAATTGGGAATCAATTGAGTAAAATTTCCTTTCAATACATCCTAAAATCCTTCTTAGAATAATTCTCCATGTCTGTTTGGCATGTTGAGTGAAGGAGGAGATCAAATTGAACAAAATTTATAAGTTAAAATTTACTAGTTTACTTTTAAAAAGCCTACAGAAATTTTCTTAAAATTGACCCCTTAAACTTTATCAAAAATAACATTTATGATTTTTTGCAAAGATAGCATCGAGAGCTTTCCAGAAAGTCCTCGTTTTCCCAAAACTGAGCTTTCTATCAAAAGTTATGGCTTTCTGAAGTTTTCTTCACTGACATTAAAATTTTGGAAAAATTTCCTTGGCGGGCCCGCGCCCCAAATTTTTCCCTTGGGACTTAATAAAAAATTTTGGGAAAATTTTTAACATTTCCCCCTCCATCCTCGCAGCCAATCAAGATCTACCACTTGGCCTCACGAGGCAATAGTGGAGGCACGACATAATTTTTCTTCCTTGGAACCTTTTTAAAAATTTTGGAAAATTTTATTATTATTCTCCACCGGTCTGCAACCAATGAAAGGCTGCCACATGGCAGCATGGGGGTGACAATGGAGGGGGAACCCATGCAATTTTATCTTTTTTGGAAATTTTATTTCTGAAAATTTTTGTTTTTTCTTCCACGCGCCCCGCACTCCCACCCCCGCCTTTAGAAATCCTTTCATGGATGCGTAGGTCCGTGTGTCAAACTTATCTATTTTCCTCCTTCATGAATTTTCCTCAACACCTCCACCACCCCACCCTTCCCTTGTTTCCTTCCCGCTTTGACTCGAAGCTCAACACGTGTCCCCAGTGGTGCAATGAAGGCGCGGGCGAAAAGGTGGACTTTGCCCCTGCGTGGGAAAATTTCAAAACATCTCCTTGCAACCCGCCAAGCTGAAAAAGTACATTTTTCTCCCACTCGACACGTGTCCCTTTCGGGAATTTTTCATCCACCGGCCCGCAGGCCCACCCTTGGAGAAAATTTTCACCCCAAGGCCCGCCGGCCCATAATTGGAGTTTTACAAGTAGTTAGGAGGACTTCTTTATATCATTGGAAAGGTGAGGAAATTTCCTATCCAATGAAAATGATTTAGGGAAATTTTGATTGCATTAAGCATGAGAAAAATCAATTTGAAACTATGAGCCTGTTAGAGAGTGGGTATGGTGATAATTTACCCTCTGAACCTAACTGAAACTTCTAACCCTAAAATTTGGACCTTGTGACCTCTGATTAATATAAATAAAAGAGAAGTATGTTCTAGTAGATTAAACTTGTTCCGAAACTTGTTAGTGACAATTGTTGTATTACAACCTAGTTGTGGACACTTTTAATAAAAAAATTATTCCATACTTTTCCTAACCCACCCTAGGTTGTTTCTTGGGTCTCAAGTGGGTTGTTTTAATGGGCACCACACTTGGTATCAGAGCGATGGTTCAAAAGCTTGGACCATGGGCACACTAGAAAAATTGAGACATGAACTGTAAACCTATCACACTTTTGAATCTAAGAAAACAAACTTGTTTGAAAATTGAAAAAAAGAAAGAAATAAGTATGAAGAAATATTACATTACTCTGTTCATTTGAACTGCCAGAATTAAAATCATAATAAAATAACAAGTTGTTTGAGTTGTTGTGCTTGCTTAGTGGAATTTTTTTCTAAACCCGGAAATTAAGAATGTCGGACTAAATTGATTTTGGTGTTCTACAATAGTGGAAACTTGGTTCCCCTTTGAAAATGTGTTGTTTTACAAGTCCTAAAACTTGATTTAATTGTATGATGTGTTAAGCCCTTTGTTGAGACCCTTCTTTATTGATGTTGTTGGAATGATAAGTTATATGGTGTGATTCTTGTAGTTGGACAATAGTGGTTGTGTTCTGGGTCGGAAGAGTTAATTAGAAGTTGTTTAGAGCTTCCTTCCTTCAGTGGTTAGGAAAGAGGGTCTGGTTGTCAGTTTTCCATTTTGTTAACTGTGTGAGAGAGTGGACACTAAGTCTCGAGTGTCATTTTGGACCCAATCCTACATACGTGTCCTTGGAACTGACCTTAAGGCGAGTACCCCTATTGGCGTGCCATGAAGGGCTCACGAAGTGAATGTGGTGTTAAATTTTGTGTTTTACATTTGTAATATTGTGTTATTTTATCAAGGACCAGCATTTTATGTTATGATTGGATTGAGAAGCTCTGAGGATCTTTTATTTATTTATAATTTTTACAAGAATTTTCAAACTTGGCAATGCGGATACTTAGCCACTTTTCTTGATTACCGATATTTCTAGACTTTATTTTGATTGGTGACTCGGAGCTCATTATGTTGTTGGCTACTTAGCTAAATGTTACGTGGTTTCCTTCTTGCATGTTGTTGAGCTGGTTCTATGCTTCTTGTATGGTGACATTTGTCATATGGGGGTACACCCTAGGTGTCTTGAATGTCCTCTTAGGTGCTTAAAGTTATGCCTTGGTTTTGGATGCACGGAACCTTGAGGATGTCTAGGATCTTAGATTGAATTTCTCATTGCTCAACCTTGCTAAGAAATTTTTTTGTGTAACGCGTCTAGATAGCGATCATCGGGGTAGTGGTGGTTCTATTACAATCTGGTAAGAGCTTGACCCTCGTCGGAGTAGAAGTGTTGTATTATGGGCTTTTAGATTTTTTAGGATTGGATTTCCCTTTTGGTTGATTGTAAATGTTAGTGGAAAAGTGTTTGTGTTGATAATGAATTTTCATCGATGGCATGTTAAATTATATCATGGGTTCCTGGTTGCATCAGAGAAAGTTTTGACTCGTGGAATGTATGCATCTTGGTAATTATGGATAGATTTAAGCCCTTTTAGGCAGTGTGTTTAACTAAGTATACTTGTTTTGCTCTCTTGACTTATAAATCAGTCTACCCTTGCCTTAAATTTCCTTTACTAGGAATAACATTCTATGACCTATTAATCTTTGGGTTACTTGGAAACACTAATGGATGCTTTGGGTCTTTTGGACCTTTCTCTTAGAAATGTTAGTTTGGTAGATCTTAATAGTTAATCTCGGTGGTGCTTATATTGTACTTCCTCTTTAAAAAAAAATTTAACTCTTGGTTGTAAAGTCCATGTTTTGGTAAATTAGTTGGTTGCCCTATTGCATTTGATGCTTTCTAGTGTGGATGTGGTGTCCTTGAAGTAAATATGCATTGTAATCTGGTTGCTTTCTTTGGCGGTATCTTGTGGGGACATGAGAATTGATTGGAAAGCCTTCCTTGGTTATTAAGGGAGTAAAATGTTACCATCCTAAACAACAACAAAATTTGTTAAACCTTAATAGATTCGTAAAAGTAAGATTATACCTCTTTAATGAGCCTTCCTTGAAAATTTCTTGTGAGACTTGTGGAGACCCACTAAGAATGTCTAATGATGCTTGAAATTATTTGGTAAATCTTTGAAATCTTGGTGTGATTCATGTTGGTTCATTGTTTCCTAGTTCTTACAAAAATTAATGATGTGATTTCTATGACGAATGTCTCTTGTTCCTTTAGAATTAAAAATGTGGTGTGTTGATTTATATCTCTTTCCCATAAAAGTAATTATGTGATATGTTTGAACCTTCCTTCTCATTAAAATTTTATTGATAAGACGACTCAACCAAAATGCCATAAAACTATAATTAAGGAGATTTGACCTTGGAACTTAACAAATAAACTGGAGCATAGAAAAAGGAAGTGATCCTTGTTATACCCTTGGTAGATTAATAGAAGAAATAAAAACCATGTAGAAGAATAGAAAGGAAACCTTGTCCATCCACCTTCCTTACGAGTAAAATAAATGCTCTCTGCCTATACAGAATGGTGAGACATCATACTCACCTTAGTGGTGCTCTTTATAACGTAAACTCGTGATGTCATAATAGGAGGAAGTTTAATTAAGAAAACTCGGGAAGGAATGTGCTTAGAAAATGAAACTACAACTTTTGACTTAATTAGTTGAGTTATAAAATAAGTAAGATTTATGTGTATTGAGTGCAATGTTTAGTTGAACATGTAGTTTTGTCGCCCACCTGAAATTGTGAAACACCTGGTGGATAACAATGTGTTCTAGTTGCTTAGTACTTTCTTATTCATAGATGTATGTGCCTTTCTTGTGGGATTTTTGGGTCATCATACCCTTATCGTCCCATAGCTCGACAAGTGTGAGTTGTGGTCTTTTGATTAAAACTTATCTCTTGTTTAAGAAGCAACCTCCTTGCGTGTTGTCTCATCCTTGGAGACCTAAGTTATTGTAATTTTAAGGCAACATATGTTAAGGATATAAAATAACTTTGGGAAGTATTCTTTTCTTCATATTTTCTTGGGTCACCTTGCTATTGTTGCCCCTTTTCCATTAGGATGGAAAACACAATATGATGTTATTTGCTTTTGATACGATGCACCCTTGGGTTATAATTGGACCCCATGTTACTTATTCTTCTCCTAGTGTCCTTGAGTGGTCCTTGGTGTTCTTGTGCTCTCTTTATGGTTATTCTGAGCTTGAGTAGAAAATAAGATAAACAAATCCCATTGTGCTAATGTATGGTACTTGTATTGATATGTTAGTTGTTAGGGAGATATAAATATATATATATATATATATATATATATATATATATATATATATATATTTTGCTAAACGGTTGAATTCTTTATATTTGGTTGATATGGTGTGTTCGATTCTTAAAACAAAAGTTTAAAAATCAAACTATAGGAAAACTTGTGGTCTTGACTCCACTTGTATTACCGTGAAAAGTTAATTGTACCCTCTTAAGTTATAGAAGTGCTTTCCTAGAATAGTTCCTTGATTTTAAATGTTTGATGATTTAGGTGTCCTTGTTGATCCACCTCATCTTGTGTGATCCTCAAATTGTGGGACCTTGAGTAGACTTGTTCCTCATGCAAATTAGGCCATAGTCGATTTTTGCTAACCTTGTTTAGACAACAAACCTTGAAATCATGGCTTAAACTTAGTAGAAACCTTAACTTTTATTATTGTAGTATGTTGTATTCCTTGGGAAACTATGTGGTCATTCTCAAACTCATGGAATTCTCCTTATTATTCCTCTACTTGGTGGTTACTCTTGAGAATCTTTTGAACTATTCATGTTATATTGCTATGTGTTGTATCTTGGTTGACAAATCATAAAGTTACTCTCCAGATTTAAATGTTGTAGCCTTACATGCAAAAAGTTTAGAACTCATCCCTTGTAATCTCCCTTCTCCTTGTTGAATTGCATTAGACCAAACTTGGGTTCTGTGGACCCACACTTGCTTGAAGCAAGAAATCCCATAATGGGAGTGACCCTTTTTGTTGCATTTGTTCCTATCTCTCTTTCCTGTGACTTCCAGGAGGAAGTCGAGTCTAAGGGGAGGGGGATGTAGTGCCCACTTCCCTTTGACATCTTTTGATACTGATCATGACACTGTAGACTATATGATGGACATTTTTATAGTTTTGATTTAGTATGATGTTAGATGTGAGACCATGGATTATTGTTGACTTTGATTATATATGATGCATGATGATTATTAGAGACACCTTATACATTGATGTTGGTATACTATTTGACATGGAGATATTTTGAATGTTGTTCGGACATGTGAGTTTGGATATTGTGAGTAGACCTAGAAAATGGACATTATATGATGATGATATAGTTGTGGATATAAATTGTAAGCAATATTGTTGATTTCCTTGATGTTGTTTTGATTCATATGCATAGATGATTTTGTGATTTTATTTATATCATGTTGGATGTTCTGATATGGCCACGAGGCCAAAGGAGGTATTTTTGTTTTGCAGGTTAAAAATATCACAACAAACATTGGGGGATTGGAGACAACAACAATGGAATTCTAGGTGAATTCGACAAGGTCACCATGGCAACGTATTTTTGTGTGTGTTTTATTTTTGTTAGGGATTCCCATGGGGGATTACCTTTGAATGTGACCAAGGGGTTTTATGTATTTTTTTAATGTAGTTTATTTTATTAATGTTTGTATGTGTTTTATTAGTGATGTGTCCCTTTCTTTTAATTAATTAAATTGTGGTAGATTAATGTGAGAAAACATATAGTTAAAAGTTAATTTTAAACCAAATTAGGATATGAGAAAGTAATTATAGAAGTTGTTGGCTTTTGTATTAAATATGTAAGAGATGTGTAAGTATGTGTAAGAGTTGTGTAAGTCGACTTTGGAGTATGAAACACTCCACCTCCTTGGGAATTCGAATTTGTCCTTAGAGGTTGTTTTGGAGGCTTATGGGACACGTAAAACTTGTCCCATACCTCTTAATTTTATCTACCAACCATACCTATGGTTGGAGGGTTGATTTTAGACCTTTTTAATACATTTTTATAAATCAAGTTGCATGTTTTAATTGCACTCTTCTTACATTTTATTTAATTCAGTCCTTTGGGGTGTGGGCTTTTTGGAGTGTGTAAGTTTATTTGTCATATTTTCACCCACCTCTTTATTGTGCATTGGAGAATGAAATTTGACTTTTGTGTTGGAGTTGAGGATGTGTGATGTGGCATCCTACATGGATCCACCTCATCCTCTCCTCTTCCCTCTTCTATAAAATTGAAACTCTTTGCTTTGTTTTGGGTTGTTGAAACATTTTGCATGCTTCCTTGGGGTGAATTTTCTTGTTGATTGGAGCTCTTGATTTTGGAAGGAGATTGGAGAAATTTGCATGCTTGTTGGTTGCTGATTTTGGGACTGTATTTTTACATTGAAAGCTTGCTATGTTGGAACCAAATCTACCATGGAGAGGTAGGAGCTTAACTCTTAGTTTATGATGTTATTTATTTTTGTATGTGTCAATGGTGAATGTTTTGTGTGTTTATTGGTTGTTTGGGTAGATCATGTCATAGGAATGGTGTAGGAGAAGGCTATGGGGAATTTATGTGGGGGGCATAAGGGAATGCCAGGTGGCATCATAATTCTTGTGGAGGAGTTTGGGTTTGGGATCCACCATGGAAAAGAAATAGCTTGCATTTATTACTTTGAGGGGCATAAGAAAAATTGTGGGGGCATAAGGAGGGATTGTGGGGGCATAAGGATATATGTGATGAATTATATTGGTGGTTTGTTACGGGGGATGCCCAATTCTCATTGGGAGGCATAAGCGGCTTCTTCCCATAGTTCTCGCTCCTTTGGCTTGCAATGAAGAAGTCCGAGTTTTGTGTGATGTTTTCATGTGGTTCTAAAACCGTTGTTTTTTGTTTGGGACTATGTTTTAATTTGAAATGTGTATATTGAAAGAATGTTGTGTGTATGTTTTGTGGAAGCTTGTTGTTGCCATGAGTTGAATCACACCTTCTATTGCATTATGGTTGGGGCTCGGGGACCAATGAAGAAGGATGACTTCTCCTCTTCATTGGATGTCTTGGTTAGGCCGGAGAGTGTTGCCTTTCCCCGCCTTTGTTGTGATCAAAAATTGAAAATGGAGGATCTTCATGTTCTTTGCTTACGGAGCAAAGGAAAATAAAGTTTGATAGTCCCGTGTGAAATAAATTCTTTTGCAACATTTCCCACTTTGAAGTGGATGAAATTGTAATACATTTTGTGAAGAAAATATGTTTGTAATTGGTTATGAAAGTTGTATAGTTGAAATGTTAAAGATAATTATACTCTTTGTTTTTGTTATTAGAAAAGAAAGACATGTATTTTATATGTTGTATTTGAAGATGTATATATATGAAAGGAGTTGTAAAATATTCATTGAATTAATGGAAGTTGTCTTACCTTGTTCAAAATGACATTGTTATATTTAAATTCTGTATTTGAAATCCCTGGTTGGAAAATGGAAAAAGGAAATACGTATGAAGGAATTGCATTACTTTGTCCTTTTGAAAATATGACAAAATTGGAAACCAGACTTTATATTTTAGCCATTAAATGGTTTGATTAAATCACTTAAATGTATTAGACTAGAATAGAAATGAAATTTCCATACTTGGAAGATGAAATTGATAAACAGATCCTCTAGAAAATTGATCTTGTTTTAAATTTTAAAACTGGCAAATAATTTATATAAAATGCATAGTTTGAATCTACAAATAATAATCAACATTGAAACATTAAAATTTAGCATGCTATGATATCAATGAACTCAATTTGACAAAAAAACACTTAAGGAAATAATTTAGAACATTGCAAAATCGGGCCCAAACTTTTCACAGTCATTTTTGTCAAATGTTGGAAAATTCGAATTGGAAATCAATTGAGCAAAATTGCCTTTCAATACATCCTAAAATCCTTCTTAGAATAATTCTCCATGTCTGTTTGGCATGTTGAGTGAAGGAGGAGATCAAATTGAACAAAATTTATAAGTTAAAATTTACCAGTTTGCTTTTAAAAATCCTGCAGGCCGTTTTCTTAAAATTTACCCCTTAAAATTTATCAAAATCTAAAATTTATAATTCTTGTGCAAAGAGGGCATTGAGAGATTTCCAGAAAGTCCTCATTTTCCCAAAATCAAGCTTTCTATCAAAATTTATGGCCTTCTGAAGTTTTCTTCACTAGCATTAAAATTTTGGGAAAAAAATCCTTGGCGGGCCTGCGGCCTGAATTTTTCCCTTGGGACTTAATAAAACAATTTGGGAAAATTTTTAACATTTCCCCCGCCGGCCCACACCCAATCAGAGGCTGCCATGTGGCCTCATGAGGCAACGGTGGAGGCACGGCATAATTTTTCTTCCTCGGAACCTTTTTAAAAAATTGGAAAATTTTATTATTCTTCTCCACGTGACCATGCGGCCGCGTGACCAATGAAAGGCTGCCACGTGGCAGCATGGGGTGACAACAAAGGGGGGGGAACCCACGCAATTTTATCTTTTTTGGAATTTTTTTTGGGAAAATTTTTGTTTTTTTTTTCCACGGCCCCTCACTCTCGCCCCTGCCTTTTAGAAATCCTTCTGTGGACGTGCGGGCCCGTGCGTCAAACTTATCCGTTTTCCCTCCTTGGTGAATTTTCCTCAACACCTCCATCACCCTTCCCTTCCCTCATTTCCTTCCTGCTTTGACTCAAAGCTCAACATGTGTCCCTCGGCGGCGCAGTGGAGGCATAGGTGAAAAGGTGGACTTTGCCCCGTGCAGGGAAATTTCAAAACATCTCCCTACGACCTGCCAACCCGAAAAGTGTATTTTTCCCTCGCTCAACACGTGTCCTTTTTGGACAATTTTACATCCCTAGGCCGCGGGTTTGAATGCGTTAAGTGTGAGAAAAATCAAGTTGAAACTCTAAGCTTTGTTAGAGAGTGGGTATGGTGATAATTTACCCTCTGAAACTAACCAAACTTCTAACCCTTAAATTTGGACCTTATTATAACCTCGATTAATATAAATAAAAGAGAAGTATGTTCTAGTAGATTAAACTTGTCTCGGAACACATTAGTGACAACTATTGTATTACTGACCTAGTTATAGACACTTCTAATAAAAAAATTATTCCATAATTTTCCTAACTAACCCTAGGTTATTTCTTGGGTCTCAAGTGGGTTGTTTTAGCGGGCACCACAGTTGCTTTAACAATTACAATCGTGCACGAATCAATCTATGTTGTGTTTGGATTGAATTAATTGTGTTAACTACATATGAGGCCCGTAATTGAATCTTTTGAGATAGTCATTCGGCGTCAGAAGATATTTCAAATCCTATATTGATTCCTTATAATCATGATGATTATAAATCCATGATTGTTTTCTTACATCACATCTTCAATCAACTGGAGTTAAGTTGGGATTACTCGACCTCATAATTTGCATGAAGGTTGAGGTAGTAATACACGTTTCATGCTCATGTCATTGTGTTAACTGATGTGCTAGCTATGTCAACTCATAGTTCAACCCTTAGAGCCATTTATCTCTCTTACGCAAGTCTCTCATTTCAAGTGAGTCTGAATTAGTGATATGGATGAGTTTTGCACTCCACGATGAGTCCTACGTTAATGCAAAGGTGAGTCCTATGCTATAAGGTGAGTCTGCGCCAGTGCACAAATGAGTCATGTGCTAGTCTACAATTAACTCCTGTGATGACTCAACATATGCTTTTCCAAATACATTGTTAATACTCATAAAGTTTCATTCAAGCCATATTTGAAGAAGCAATAACAAGATGAAAATAACAAGAATATGCACAACATTTCCTTCTAAAACACAGTAAATTATTAATTATAAACTGTCAATATTATACATAGTGCAAAATGATATTATGGCAACACAAGGTTTCACATGGGATAAAACATAGCAAAATAAGGGCTCATCAATGCTCAAGTAAAGAAATGTGAGTTGTGTTTTATCTCCTTGTGGGGAATTCCGTGTGAACATATATACCAAATGCAAGAGTTTGGAGGATGCTTGAAAAAGTGCCTTAGAGCTATAGAGTTTCATGGAATGTCATGATTTATGACTATGCTCAAAATGGGAATCATAGGGCAATCATCAAACTCTTACATGTAATACAACACTTCAAAACATACCCGTACCATGTAAGTTTCTTTTATTTTCGATGCGTCAATGATGCAAAATAATAGATGAGGGCTATATAAAATTCAATGGCATGATAAAATTGTATTGCTCCAGGCTTCAACGAATCATTGGTATGCGAGGTTGACCTCCTTAGTCATGTTGATTAACTTGGAGAAGCTTTAGAAAAACAATTAGATGTGTCCCTTAAACAATTAAGCATGATGGTATGTTGTAATTTGATAATTTAGTGTCTTCTTTTAAAATAATTTGATGTTTTCAATTACACTCACATGAAGAACTATCATTATATTGTTCTCTAATAATTTATTATATCATAATTTTTATGTCACTAAACTACAATAGAAATTACCCTCTTCATTAACATATTATATCAATGATGACTACACCTCATATTTCATTATTAGGCCACAGTGTCTTCTACGATGGGGACACATTCCCGTTTTCGTCGTCCTTCCTTTTTAAATGTCGTTATGTTTTGTTTCGCTTTTACGTGTCGTTAGTTTGCTTTTTGATTTCATTGAGTCCTATTGCGGTCTGTGTGGGTGGGCAGTGTTTAGATCCATGGAGCCATGACCAAGCCTCAGCAGATTTGTTTGCCTTCGTTGACAAGAATGTTGGTCCAAAAAGAGGTTTGAGGTCAGTAGGCAAGAGCCGCATGGATCTAAGTTGTCACATTTGCCAATTTTAATGTCAAACATGAGAAATTCTCAAGCAACAAGCAACCAAAAGAATGATTAAAATCCACAATTTTATTCACCGTTGTGTAATATTTGTTGCTTGTTATTGGTTGTGGAACTATATACTATGAAGAATTCGATGGGCTAAGAAACCCGGTTTTAAATAGAAAATTGATGCGAATGTATTGTTGAGAAAGAGATGAACATCTGGAATAAATGTAAAAAAACGCAATAATATGATGATTAATTATTTCGCACTTTTTTTTCCGATTTGTATGCCTCGGCATAACTTAAAACTTTAATTTCAGATTGTGTTGGGTTGGCACATT
Source organism: Taxus wallichiana var. yunnanensis (assembly GCA_018340775.1). Classification (NCBI taxonomy): domain Eukaryota; kingdom Viridiplantae; phylum Streptophyta; class Pinopsida; order Cupressales; family Taxaceae; genus Taxus; species Taxus wallichiana. The sequence goes on along the minus strand of CM031237.1, from coordinate 997,648,763 downwards.
AAGAGACAATAACGAGGAAATGCGTAGTATATCCCTCAATATAGCTCGGGCTTGAATCACTCACCATGTAACAGTTGAATTACGCTTCGCATGTTGTGAGTTCTACTTCTCCATATCATTAGATTTATCTCCTTTTTGTTATTAAAAAAAGCATTCTTTCTCTGTTGCACATACTAGAAATAAAAACTTGTAAAAACAAACACTTATATACTCCTCAATTAAAAACTATAAGACATATGTTAAATAAAAATATATGGCCATTCACACGGTTACAAATTTTAGCTCTAATCTTTTGATTAGATAATTACATGCTTTATTACCCTGTTGAACAACACAACTCCAAACACACCAAATTGTACATACCACAATCATGACCCAATTATTTACGCAACTTTTAATAAAAATTTTTAACATGAAATTCTTTAATTCCGGAATCGAAAGTTTCGGCTTTCCTTTGTGGATGTCGCTATAGATTTGAGGTTAACAAGCAAGTTTATTGTACTGTTGTTGTCCATATGGAAATAACTTTTCACATTATTTCACATCTTGTTAGCATTCATAATTCTTATTGAAGATCATATATACACAAAAACAAAGAAATGCTAAAAAAGGTTTATTCTTTGCGACATCTGCTTTAAGAATCAATGGCGTATCCTTGCTCCCCCAATAGGAACAACTTGCTAGTTACTATAACCATTTGAACAATATCGATAGTGGAAGTCTTACACATTTAAATGATTCTAAATTGTAACATTAATAAAAATTGCATTTTTGTTTCATTTGTTGGAGACTAATTCTCATATCAGATTTATTGAAAACAAATATGAGATTTATTAAGAATATATTTTCATTGGCCGGAGTTTAGTGTTGAACCGCATCCTTCAAAAAAGAAAAGGAAAACACCCTCCCTAGGTACCTAAGTTGCTACCTAATAATTCAAAAGCCCTCAAAAGTTGCTGAAAATTATTGTTAGTTAAAAAACTCTCAACAGCGAGTTGGTCAATCTATGCGCCATGACGTCATGCATGACGCATTCGCAGCCTTGTGCCCCACGTGAAGGCAAGTACACCTACGAAACCCAGAAATAATTGAAATTATCTCCATAAAAATAATATAACAACAACAGAAGAAGAACGTAATTAAAGCAGGCGCATGCTGCGGCGGGACCCACTTGATCGTACGACTCGTAGTGAACTGAGGTGTCACGTCGCTTTCGCCCACGCCAGCCGCAACGGAATTCATTATACGAAAAATGCAATCATAGTATCGGTAATGCAATAGCAGATCGTACGGTCCCCACGCATTGCCGGTGTTTCTGCGCCGTTCGATGTGCCCCGCTGGTTCTGGCGTCGCGTGTTTCTCTGGCCGACTGTGACCTGGCAATAATGATGACGACGTGTAAGGGGCGAACGTGTGACGTCGACGCGTGAAAAAACAATGTGCGTTGGTTAACGAAACAAAAAAATATGAAGACTACGACGAGGGAGGGGTAGATAGTGACGTGTCATCTACCGGGCCCCACTATAAAGCTACAGTCCAAACCTTAACTAACTTTTGTTTTTGGGCCTAAAGTTTGTATATGACGGTATGCTTATCTAAGAGGGCCACAACCCTACAGCCTACATGGCAGGCAGGGACGGATTTTAATTTATACGTACTATATTAAATCTTCTTATTATTGTTTTGGCACTGGAAATTAATGGTTGCCCAAAAATGATTTCAGCATTTTATAATGCAGTTTCCATTTTAGGTTACAAGTCAGCGGTCACGAGTTCGAGGCGCGGGATGTCCCTACTTATCCCCTTGTTGCCATCATTCCTTGCCGAGTTAACAATGTCGGTTGAAAGCCTATTAAAATATATCATTAAAAACAATTTGCCCAAACGTAACGGACTTTATTCTACGGACAAAGGGGGCCACATGCTAATAAGATTTTTCGCATGATTTAAGTTCATATTTTGCATTATTACATACACATATACAAAATTTAGAGTAAAGAGTCTAGATTACTAAGGAATGATCCTCGACTTTTTGTTTGACTCTCGGTGTTAGATATTTCATTATCAATTCAACTTCAACCTTTTTATTATGCTTTATATTTAGTATCGGGCCAATAAGAAAACTAGTTAATATGACCAATTTAATTTGCTTAATGGAAATCTAATTTGTGAAAGTTACTTACGGAATGATTATGACCTTATTTATTTGACTTTCTATGTCAATTATCTCATAAAATTTGTCCTTATTTATTGAGTAAATAAGAAGACTAGTGAATATGGCCAATTTATGTTTTCGCGGAAGATATATGCATCCTACCCTCAAAGTTGAAAACAAACATATAAGAGATGCTCTAAGTTGATAGCTTAAAGTTAGATTATTTATTTTGTGGATTTTCATTCTTGAGGTTTTAAGTCATTACCCAAATGACTGTGCGAGTAATCAACACTCTAATGGCATTTTTCCTTGTGAAATTTTGGTAATAATCATAAGGAAAGGTGACCTAATTTAGCACACAAGCACCATAATCCTCACCCTCTAGCCTCTTTTCCCATTGGAAAATCTTTTCGTAATAAGTCACCCTTATCTTTGAATTGTTATCATTGTGGGATTAACCTAATTACTACCCTATCATGTATTTTATGTTGAGTTGATGTCTTTCACGAGTAATTTAATTAGATTATTTGTTCTTTTAAATTATTTATTTGGATTTAGTGAGTTAAAAGGTAAATGTATATTTTTAAGTTCGTATGTAAGAAAAAAACTACATTAATGTATGATATTTGTGTTTAGAAGTTGTATTTTCTACTAAATCTAGTGTATAATTTTACCTCTTTTAGATTCAATTGTGTAACCTCCAATATGGAGGATGCACATGTAGTAATCACCGGACTTTAAGAATTGTATGCAACTTATAAAACTAGGGGAAAAAAGATATACAACTATCATATAATTATATAGGTAGAAAGGAATCACGCCTCACTAATCGCGTCGGGCCTACACATTAAGGAGAGTTTACATGCCTCCCTCACAAACCGAACTTGTCCAATGGTCTTATGCCAAATTAAGAAAAGTGGATTAATTTTTTTCACATATAACAAAGATGAAAGTCCCCAAGTGTTGACACCAAATTTTGGTACATGAGTAGTTGATTGTTGTAATACTAGTGTATTTTTATGTTTATAGATCACTGGTTCAAATTATAATCATATTGGCACACATTCTTGCTTTTATTGATTTATCCATCGATTTCTTGTGTTACTAACACACTTGACCTTGTTTTCTATTATCAATCAAACATTCTTCTTTATGTGGGCCCCATACCGACATCTATTTTGCTATTATCTCGCAACACATCCTCTCTATGGTTATCTTTGTTTTCTCTCTAGTTTTGAATCATCCTTTACTATTTTTCCATTTACGTAAAAATACCACTTGTGCATCGCACTTTAAATGGTCAACTTCTAGCACAAGTGGTAGTGTGTGCCTTAATGAGTCCATTTTTCCTATACATTTGATTTTTGTCGAGTTTTGTTCCCTTTTTTCATCTTGTTTCAACTTTCCTACCAAATAGGGTTAAACTAAAATTTAAAGTCTATCAATAAATATATGGGTGCACCAATGCATTCTTGAACATGTTAAGGAACTATTCTATATTTTACAAGTTATACAAGGTCCCATTGAAGTTGTATGGAAAGAATGTTTTATTTTGTAAGGAAATAATGTTTTATTCCTAAAGAACCCTATACCAAAAATCTGATTTCAAAGCATATAAAAGATCCTAGTTGTTTGCACACATGTGAAGGAGTAAAGGTTGGGATAGATTGCATTGCACAAGATTACTTATTGGAATTGCAGACGAATATTGATTTCTAATTTGTTACCAAGTTTAGGGGCTTTGGGATTTTTCCCTTAAGCTAAAATAAAAATATTTATTCTAAACTCTGAAATATGAACAATGCATACAAAAACAAATCATAAAACAAACACAAGATTTCACTTAGAAAACCCTTTTTGACTTAAAAAAACCAACAATGTAGCATTCTTCTATGCATTAACTAAATCCAGCTTAATATACAACATACACTCTTCAAGGCTCTATAATGTTCATAAACATTGCCCATGCACTACACCATGGAAAAATATCTACAACATTCACTCAACACAAAATGAACGGTGCCTAGTATTGGTCATCTAACCACACCCAATAATTTCTAAGATTGTTACACCCATATCTATTATTCACTCAAAAGAGTATGTGTTCCTTTAAACTAGCATATAAATATAATCATCATGCACTAGAGAATCCACACATTCTCATTCAACATTGAGTAAATTTATCATTGCATAACATTTCTCCAAATGTGTCATATAATTATCAAGATGTTTCCTACACGCCTTCAATCCATAAATATGATAGAAAAAAAGAGTTTGGTAACACATTATAAACATCATATGTTTCATTTTAGTACCATGATGCACAACTCCATTTTATAAATTTCTTATGCATAGGCCTTCTAGTACATAATTTTGTATGCAAATGTAGCTTCCACATTGCACAATCCATGTGCAATACCATTGTGCACTATTCCCTACACACATATCCTTGTGTGTGTTCCCTTGTGTAGAAATTTTTTGATAGCTTACATAACACAACATCTACATAGAAGTTTCTCATGTAGAACTATGTAAAGTTGAGACATTCCCAACATCCTCCCACTTGCTGAACATTTTACATATGGTGAGCATGCCATAATTCAACAACATCAACAAACCATGTCCATTACATTTATGGACTAAGAGAACTTCGAACACTCAATACCTTTATCAATGACCATACATGGTTCTCTATTAGCCTTCACCTTATCCAACAATATATTCTTCTCCTCCATCATTTCCCTTACAAAATGGTATTGCACATCAATGTACTTCATGTGTGAATGATACTCAAGATTATTTTCTAGATAGATTTCACTTTTATTTGAAAAATGTATCCTTACTGACCATTTACACGAACTCAAACGTGGAACACAATATTTGAATCCAAACCTCTTCTTTTCTTTCATGATTAGCTTTTACATGCTCAACCTATGTGGTGGATACCACAACACTTTCTTGTCAATTTCTCATCCAACTTATTGTTCCATCGATCAAGTTGAACACATATGTGTTGACCCCAAGTTTTAGGTAAATATCTCCATGTACATGGAATGAGTGAATGGTGTAATCAACATACACTAGGTAGTGTGCATAAAATATGAAACTAATACCTTTATTGGGGTTCTCAAATAGGTGTCAATGGAGGAAATATCACCACAATTTGCAAAGGAAATCTTGCAAAAAGATGACATTTGGTGGGGTAGAGGAATCACTACATGAGAGGTGGTTGGGAAAATCATGATTTGAATTTGAACTGTTATAATTGGTAACACCATGGTAGTGACAATATTTTCCTATAGAACCACATCATATGCTCATGTACAAGAATGACTATTTGTATGTAATATTGTAATCATACCGAAATAAACAGTACATGTATGAATGTAGTATAACTAAACTAAGAAGTTGTGTGTGTGTGTGTGTGTGTGTGTGTGTGTGTGTGTGTGTGTGTGTGTGTGTGTGTGTGTGTGAACACACACACTTAAATGAAATATTGTTATATTCCCTCTTATGTTGACTAGCTTAGGCATATATTTCTATCATTATTGTGCATGTCAATATGTATGGAATTTGGTAATCAATATAGATAATATTATTATTCTCCATGTCTAGATATACATTAGCTCCATCAATGGTGTTAACCTTGAAACCCGAACTAGAAAATTTTGAGTTACATCTTAGTGGGCATAGGGTGAGTTCTTGGGTGAGATCCCCAAGTGATATGCCATCATAGAGAGTTAAGGGTGCTAGGCTAGGTGCTTGGGGAACATATATTGTAGTAGTGGAAAGAAGATATAGTAGAAAAGACCCCAAAATTTTAGTTCTATTATCAAGACTTGGTTAACTATGGTAATGGTATTTATATGCAATGTTGGAAAGAATATCACTACAATTATTTGAATAATGGATTGACGAAAGAGGTTGAAAATGTGATGAAGAATATGAGTTATGGGATTAAAAATACAAAAAATGGGTGGAAGATGTGATATACAACAAGTTCTATGAATTATTTTTCTATGAGCTAGATGAGCACTTGTATGCATAGATAATGATGTGCATACTTAATAAGAATAGAAATCGCTCTAAAGAACCCATAGGCAATGGTGCCCAAATAATGGCTACAGTGTAAAAATGAAAAGTGGACATATATAGTGGATGTTTGGTTGATAGGAGTTACTTTCTAGATTTTTCGGTCTCGAACTACTCTTGCTCAAAAGAGGAAAAGTATATGTTCATACATGAGCCATAATGCATGTATATTTTTCCCTTTCATTGAGAAACAAGATGATGTTGGTATATTAGGGGATTGAAAACTTACCCATGGGAAGGTAAACCTCTTCCCCCTCCCCAACCCCATGCGCATAAGTAAGTAAATGATGTATCAAAGGAGGGAGTGTAGATTACATAAATGGAGGCACCTATGTTTAAGATGTAGGATCATGACGAGAGGGAACTCCATCATCATAATTATAAAGAGTTGAAGGAGTTTATCACACTTTCTGTGATCACTACATATAAAGGAGAGACTGAAGATGAGGATTTTGTAAGGCCCCCTATGCAAGAGGGAAGGAACGCACATGTATCTACAAAAATGATCCCTACTCTACATCATTGATCTAACATGAGGAAGCTTGGGGTATATAGGACATAAGAGATCACATAATATAAAATATGCCACTCCCAACACCATCAAACTCTCACTACTATGCAATTGTTAATTAAATAGTATAAGAGTCTAATAGAAGCATTAAAATGCCATAATTATAAGAGCATATAATAAGGATAAGTCAATATATTGTAATAGAATAGTTGATTATGTATAAGTTATTGGAGTCTAATACAACAATAGTAATGATGAGTTCCATGATGCAATATTTGGATATAGGAAGCATAATGAACAACGAGACACCACTAAGTGTAATAAAACTCAAGGGAGCCCACTAATTACCTTGGAAGGAATGAGGCCATGAATAAGAACATACCCACTACCAAATACGATATCACATTTCATTACATCGAAAACATTGATTGTACCTATATAAAATATCTACTACAACCAATTGATGAAGTTGTGAATGTATATAGGTCTAAATATGGCAACACATCATACACATTCACATGGGATGATTTGGAAGGTGAAGGAGTTACATATTTATAAAGGAAGTTAAAAATGTTTTTGATGAGACTCATAGGTCGCACCCATATGTGATATAAGAAGTATGATACCCATTAGGTTGTATTAGATTATGATCTACTTAAAAGATAGTTTGTCAAGGAATTCAACAATCATGAATTTGAGTAGTAAAGCATAGCTATGTTAAAATAGATTAAACATGAAATAATCATTTCAAAAACATGGCACTTATATAATTCCACACACACATACACACACACAATGGACCTTATTACAAATCCAAAAAAATGGGAATTATTCATAATAGAAAATCATAATAATTTCAAATTAAAGTAATTTCATTATTGACAAATCCAATTTATTTTTACCGAGTATTATTTATTTGAAATATTTTTAGAATAAATAAATTTCTATTCATTTGAAATATGAAAATTGGGAGATAGATAGTGTTTCACCGAATAGTTTGTGTAAAACAGATAAGGTAAGACGTTAGGAGGAATACATGTAAGATTGAAGGTCAAAGGTTGAATGCACGCATTATTGAATTTTTATCCGAGATGATCATGGAGATATTCCCTTTGGCTAGGTGGAACGACCTGTAAGAAACACAACAAGACCATAAAATAACATTAATAATATAGGTTAGTGGTGCTTTAGCCTAAAATGCTAGATCCGGAAGTGAGGTGTTTCTAGAGGTCACATCAATCCACTTTCAAATACAATTTAATGTGGTAAATACCATGAAATTAGGAAAGTCCTATTGTAGTTGTATGATTAGGTATCTCGTGATAATAAAATAAGTAAATCTAATCTAGCAGGAAAAGCTATGTATAGATCCAAAGGTTTTGTAGGTTGTTCAGGTTTTGCAGGTCTGACAGAGTTATGATAAAAGATCCGGACCGATCGGGTGAGGTATGGATTGATTTTGGTGGACTGGAAGGCTTACTAGTCCAGGGGAAAATTTTAGTGGTGAATTTTTGTGAACTTGTGAATATTAGGGATTTTGGAAATTGGAAATGGTGAATTTTCGATGAATCAACTGCCACCCGATTAAGCTAAAAATTTCAGCCGACAAGTCATTTGTATGGGTAATTTGCCTACTATTTATATGTAAAAATTAACTTATACATGTATTCGCCAAGGTATAATACATAGCCTAGGGGTTGTAGGGGTACCCGTTTAATGATGACATCAAACAAAGAGCGACTGTCATCCAACTTAGGTTGGACGGATAACCATTGTCTACCATCCAACCTAGGTTGACAACAAATGATGGATGATCATCCAACCTAGATTGACAAGTCATCCATTTTCTCGTCATCCAAACTAGTTGTCCAACCTAGGTTGGACGACAGATAATGTACGACCATCTAACCCAGGTTGGATGGCTAGGTTGGATGACAGATAATGTATGGCCATCCAACCCGGTTGGGCGCTAGGGTTATGCGAAAAATAATGTATGGCCATCGAACCCAAGTCGGATAGGCTGGGTTGGATGACATCTAATGTATGGTCATCCAACCCAGGTTAGGCGATCCGGGTTAGATGAGAGACGATGGACCGATCGTCCAACCTAGGTTGGACGGCTGGGTTGGACAGTAGATAATATATATAGATAATGTACAGTCATCCAACCAAGGTTGGATGACAGACGATGGACAGTCGTCCAACATAGGTTGGACGGTTGGGTTGGATGGAAGATAATGCATGATCGTCAACCCAAGTTATATGACTAGGTTGGGTGGCGAGATAATGTACATTCGTCCAACCTAGATTAGATGGATGGGTTGGACAGCAGATAGACAACCCTCCAACCCAAGTTGACGGCCAGGGGTTGACAACGAAAAATGAAAGACCATCCTACCCGAGTTTGGAATGTCATCCATCATCTACCATACAACCTGGTTGGATGGCGTCCAACCTAGGTTGTACAAAAAGATGATGGATGACAGTCCTACCTAGTCGGATTTACCATGAAATAGTTTTTTAGAAATTTGCCACGATGCAAAAGTTGATTTTGGAGATTTGCCATCAATTCTAAACTATTTTTTTTTAGGGGGGGTCTTAAAATGAACCCTCTGCAGCTAGTTAGAGGGTATAAAATGACACAGAGACTGATATTGGTCAGGTGATCGATGTCGGTATAGGGATGAAACTGCGGGGATAGGGTAAACCGACGCGTCGGTAGGGGTAGTGGCTAATAACTTAATAAATATGGATTTTGGGCCTCTCTACGTGATTGCACAGAGAGTGATGAAGGTGTGGTTAGGCTCATAATATAATTGAGAAGACTCGGGAATATAGAGGGAGAGGTTAAGAAAGGTGGAAAGGATTGAAATGGTTGGGTTGGTGGATTGGTGGGAAGATGGAGATATCTGGGTAACAACGAAACTAAAATACTAAAGAAAATAAAATATTTGTAGTAAAGTAAGCACAAATGATTAAAATCACATTACTTACTTGTTGCTACAAATATCTCATGACCGAAGGTGGCCAATGATCGATCGGTGATGTGATCACCGGTTTAGTACCGCAAATAGTGCAACATGTGTGTCCTCGTAGATACTCCAATGATCCGCGAAGAGAACCATTGTTTGTGCTTCCCTCTAGTGGTGTGTAGACATCATTTGGATGAAGGAATGGCTCTAAGATCCTCTCTTGATTGCAATATAAATCCCAAAATTGAATGACCAACCCGTGTAAATAGTTGTAAAATTATATATAAAGGAACCGATGGCGGTTTAGGTGATCGACATCGGCCGAGGATAAACCAATGTTAGTTAGGGTGAATTAGTCAAAGTTACCAAAAATAGCCTAATCTTTACTATGTTTGGCATGATCTTGATTGCTAATCTGGGTCTCAAGTGAGGGTTGGCGCTTAGATAAGTGGGAGTGTTGTTGGAGAAGGAATATGAATTTAATTTTAGGGTTTGAAAGAGTCCCAATTGTTTAAGATAAGTAGAGACTCAATCTTAGTTAATTAATAGGCTAGGAATAAGTCCATGGTGAGGTGTCTAGGTGAGGTGTAAATTAACTTAATTAAAGTAATTAAGTTAATTAATAATGTGAGGATGAACATTAATTCAATTGTAAGTAATTAAATTAATATGAATGCGGGGTAAGGGGTCATGGTTAGGTGAATACATTATGTTAATTAATTGAAGAAGACCAAAGGGAGTGTGACCCAAATTTTGTGTCTACATTCACCCCTTTATTCCACATAGCTTGTATTGATAAGCGACAATGAAAAAAACAAGAAGTCATTGTTTCAGGTATGAGTGAAGGTTAGGCTGCCCCAAGTATGGGTGGAGGTGATCCCTTTCAAACCAGGAACTGATGAGGTGTTAAACAAAGTCGGTTAGTGGTTTGATAAATAGGTAAGTGATGAAAACAAGGGTATGTGGGTTTTAGGTAAGGGTTATTTCAAATTGGGTAGTAGGTAGTGGCAGTCTAACACACACACACGTATAGAATGTGATATGGTACCGGTTGAATAGCTTACAAACTCTACTTCGTCAAAGGTCGATAGGTTTATCCAAACAAGGTTGAAGTGGTTCAAGTATCCAAGGTATAGGATACAATCCTGAAACAAAACCAAGAAAGGTGCAGGAACGGGTAATAGGTTTGTTCTAGGGAACCAAAGGTTAGGTCGGGATAAACAACACGACATAAGGCAAGGTAAGGTCATGAGGCTGAACAACACAAGTAACATCATTGCAAGGTATAACGAGTAAGTGAATTTGAGTGTCACAATGGGCAAGGTTGGGTTGGGTGATTTAGGCAAGGCCATAGGTAAGGCTGTAGGTAAGGCCATGTTAGGGGTGAAAACATGCCCCAACTGATTGTGAGGTTGGGTTGTAGGTAATAAGGTCATTAGGTTGAGTTGTAAGGCTAGGTTCAAACTTTGGTAAGATGAAAAAGGGTTCCAGGAAATCAAATGTGGTGATAAATAGTGTAAGGGACTCAAAGAGGCTAACTCGATACCGGTTAGGGAAAACCAATGTCGGTCAAGAGTAAACGATTGCGGTACACTAGGGCACATGACCGATACCGGTCAATCTAAACCAATGTTGTTTAGGTCGGGGTTAGGGCGGACATAGACCCTGGATAGTGGATAGATGATGAGCGGGTGGGTGACAGGGTGAGAGGATGATACAAGTGAAAGCAGAGATGAGGGCTTTAGGTGGGGAGGAGATATTTATGAGATGTGGCATTGTATTTTGATTTTGATATATATATACCGGCCTACGTGCCGAAGATTGTGAGATTATATATGAGATTTTTTGAGACACTTTGATGATTTATCCATGTGTACATATGTATTAATACACATAAATTCCATTTTATATAGTTGATGATGATTATTGGTCTGATGATGTATTTGGTTTTAATTTCCATTGTTATTGTTTACATTATGGAAACTAGGTGAGTTAGGCATGGTTGAGTATAGGTCATTTAGGCATGGTTGAGTTAGGTGTAGGCATGGTTGAGTCAAGTATAGGCATGGTGGAGTCAGGTGTAGGCATGGTTGAGTCAGGTATAGGCATGGTTGAATTAGGTGTAGGCATGGTTGAGTCCGGTATAGGATAGCATGATTGAGTCGGATGTAGGCCTAGTTGAGTCAAAAAAATTCCAAGTTACTAATTTTATGGAAATAATGTGTTGTATGTATGTTGTGTTTAAATTTCCAAGTAATTGATATCATGGAAATGTTAAATGATTCAGGTAGAATATGGTTGAGGTTATAAAATGGTAGGTATGATGAAACAATGTATGTTTTTATGATATATTAATTTCCAAGTTATTGTGTAAATGGAAACTAACTAAGTTTGGATGTGAATGTAAAGGGGGAAAATTGGTTAGGGGTAAAAGTGGCTGAGCTAACCTCTAAGGGCCCCATGCCCTTGGAGTGCTGCCTACATAGCCCCAGCAAAAAGGGGCCTCAGGCCGATGTAGTTCTCCCATAAGCTAGGGAAGAATATGATGAGGTAGATGAATGGGTCGGTAGGTTTTAGGCATGATTGAGTCTAGGTATTTGAGGCATGGTTGAAGGAGAAGAAATCCTAGAATGTAGGTGTCGAAGGTCTAGTCCTACGTAGCATAATCAATAAGTAAGAAAAGAGATGAATGGTAAAAGAGGTGGAATGCTCTAGAAGTGGCAAGGACCATAATGAGCATATCGAGGATGGGTTGATGAACTTAAACCCCTAAAGGAAGTGCATGATTGACTGTTCTAAGGGTGAAGGAAGTTACATGATCATGAAATGTCACATTTGCGCACATCCCTTGAGTAGGTATAAAATAAGAAAGAAAGGAAGATGAGGTGAAATGGGTTGTTTAGCGTAACTTTATTGTGAGATATCATACCTCTTCTATAAGATACCCAAAACCAAAATAGGCAAGTCCATGACAAAAAGTTGTACTTCTCTTATTTTGTTTGATAGAATGATCAATGTGGGAGGTCTATGTGGGATAAATAGAATGAATCCTTGAGGTCTTCGTGAAGCTGATCGATGTGGGAAGCTTCAAAATATTTTATTTTTATTTTGCAGAAATAATCTTCTTTTTGGATAGACTACGTACAATATGGCTAGCTTTGTATAGTTGTCCTTTGAGGGAACAGTCTATTTATAACAACAAGATAGAAAGATAGATGTCCTTTTTGAGGGATTCATCTATTTTCCAGAAGTTTTACTCAAGGAGTTAAATATGAAAATCCCATATATTACTTTTAAACTCTTTTTTTTAGAATTTTAGGTCATGAAAAAGACTACAAAGGAGTATAGGATTCTTTTATGAAGGTAAACCATATCACACGAGAGGTTAGATATAAAAGAAAGGTTTTAAGTGATGAATGACCATGGGATTTCATTATGAAAAGGATGAAAATTATCCATGAGAATAATGTCATGAGTAGAGCCATGGTACTCATATTGAAGATAAGGTGAAAGGTGATGGATAATCACATAATTCTTGTCTAGTCATTGATCCTTAAAATAGGTAAGTGGAAGGTGAAGGTTGCTCAAGGGATGAGTGTTTAATAGACATAAGGTGATATAGGACTTGATTCAACAATAGAATGGTCGAAGATGCAAGGCATTGATGGGATCAGTTCAGGTTTACCTTCGAGGGAAGATAAACGATAAGCACCCGATCCATAAGCATGAGTAACGATATAGGGTCCAAGCCAATTAGGAGAAAACTTGCCCCATTTACTTTTCTCAGCTTTTGTTACATGTTGATTTTCCTTCAGGATGAGATCACCGACCTTGAAGGTTTGTTCTTGGACACATTTATCATAGGCATGTTTGATACGTTTTTGGTAGATTTGAAGGTGATCAAGAGCATTTAGATGACGTTCGTCTAATAACTCAAGTTGCGCCAAATGGTCTTGGTGAAAATCATCATCGTTGAGCATATCTTTGAGTGAGATACAAAGAGATGGAATTTGGACTTTGAGAGGCAAGATAACCTCTGTACCATAGACCAAAGAGAAAGGTGTGGTAGCAATTGAGGTGTGAATACTAGTGCAATAATCCCATAAGGCAAAAGGAATGTGTGTTCCAATCCTTACCGGTATCGTCAACCAATTTCATAAGAATTTTGTTTAGGGTTTTGATAGTCGATTCATCTTGGGAATTTGTTTGATGATAATAAGGTGAAGAAAACTGAGTTGAATGCATAAGGCGTCATAGAGTTTTTTGTAGGGTTTTTTTTTTTAATTTTTTTCCGTTATCAATGATGAGGTGGTGAGGAACACTAAATCAAAAAATGATGTGATGGTTGATGAATTCACATATTTTATCGGCTTTTATAGAAATGAGAGGTACGAATTCCACCCATTTAGTGTAATATTCAATAGCAGTAATAATCCATTGATGATGTTGGGAAGAATGAGGGTTAATCTCTCCGACAAGATCCAAACCCCATTGAGAGAAATACCAAAGGTCTCGTGCGACTGTAAAGGCATGACTAGGGGTGTGATGAAGATTAGCATGTTGCTGACATTTCATACACCATTTGACATAGTCACAATAGTCTTGGTTTAGGGTTGTCTGGTAATAGTCGAGGTGAAGGATGCACTTAGTGACATCGAAGCCACTGAAATGACCTCCACAAATCCCATCGTTAACTTCCTTAATGGTGTATGGGATTTCAGAAATTGTAAGGCATCGTAAGAGGATACCGTCAAATCCATGTTTATAGAGAAGACTACCCATGATGACATAGCGAGAGACAATTTTGAGGAAGGCTCATTGTCCATTGTGAGTAATATCTAGAGGTAGAATTAAAAGGGAAAGGTAGTCAACAAACTACTTATACCAAAGGTCACATGGGTCAGTTTCAATGTTTCCTAAAAATTTAACGTCTCGGAATAGATAAGAAGGTGATTGCAACCTTTGTACTATGACAAAGATTTTTGAGTCGGAGGGTGAAGCGGGTATTTGAGAAGCAATACATGCCATGGTATCCAAGAATTTATCAGTGGAATGGGGGTGGTTTGAAGTTCATAATGGTTAAAGGTAGTCAAAAACATGTCAACATGATGCTTATACTTTTGAAGCATCTCGTTATGACACTGGTATATACCATTGACTTTGTTCATAACTAGTTGAGATTCACCAAATATATTAATTGATTTAACATCTAAGGCTATGGCGGTTTGAAGACCTAACATGAGTGCTTCAAATTTAGTGATGTTGTTAGTACAATAAAAATCTAGTTTGAAAGATAATAGCATAGGATTACCATCAAGAGGAATGAGGATAACTCTTGCATCGCCCCACGCTAAAATTTAGAACCATCGAAGAATAAGTTCATCTGGTAAACGGTATTGTCTAGGGAGAGGGTAGCAATGGATTCATCAGTGGAAGTATAACTTAGAATATTTTTTTCCGAAGAGAGGTGCATCGGTGAGTTGGTCAGCAATGGTTTGTCCTTTGATAGAATTTTGATGGATGAAATCGATATCTAGGTCTGCAAGAAGCATGAGGCAACGTCAACACGTTTATGTTGGAAAGGCTTAGCATACATGTAATGTAAGGGGTCAATATTGGTGACAATGAAGGTTTTGTGGTTGAGTAGGTAATGACGAAGTTTAGTGGCGACAAAGACTAAGGATAGGAAAAGTTTTTTGGTGTGAATATATCTAGTCTCATAGTCTAAAAGTGTACAACTTATATAATAAATTGCTTGCCCCCTGTTTTGTTTGTTGCGATGAGCGAGCTTGACACCCAATGAATGGTCTATGGCAAAAATGTAGAGGTAAAAGGGAATGTCATATTTTGGTGGGATGAGCAGAGGTGGTTGAAGGAAGTATCCCTTTAATGCTTCAAAATATTTGTGGCATTCATCATCCCATTTTAAGTAAACATATGTTTTAAGAAGATGATGAAAAGCTTGACAACGGTCAGAGAGTTGGGAGATAAAGTGACAAATAGATTATAACTTGCCTTGAAAACTACAAAGTTGGAATAGGTTAGTAGGTGGTGACATCTCAAGAATTACCTTGATTTCAGCAGGGTTGACCTCAATGCCACACAAAGAGACAATGAAACCAAGGTTCTTACCCGAGAGAACGACGAAGAACACACTTCTTAGGTTGAAGATGAACGTAATATTTGAGGAGATGATCAACGATGAATTTAAGGACCACGAGATGCTCAACCCGACGTTTAGATTTAGCAAGAAGGTCATCAACGTAATCTTCCAATATGTTATGCATAATGTCATGGAAGATATAGGTAACAACCCGCCATATGTAGCACCAACATTTATAAGGCCAAAAGGCATAACACGATAGCAGAAGGTCCCCCAAGGGGTGATGAAGGTAGTTTTGTGTTGATCCTCCGTGCAAGTAATATTTGGTTATAACCCGAGAAACCATCCATGAGTGATAGTTGTAGCCACCTATAATTTAGCTCCGAGAAATTTAAATACTTAAATTGTGCTAATTATACCCTTTCTGCGCAAATGATGACATATCATCAATATAACACATTTTCTCTTCTATCGTCATTAATAAACTACATTACACTAGTTAATTGGCCCTTCTATCCGAAAAGATGACAATTAACGACCTTCCATTAATTAAACCCTATTATATCTATATTAATTAATTAAGTTTCATCTTTTATTAGATCAATAAATCATCATTTATTTGATTAAACCTTTCTTATCCCCTAAATCATATTAATTATTCTTTTAAAAAACTTCTACAAGCTTGCTCACCTATTAATTAATCAATTTGGTTAATTAATAAATTCCCTCAAACCCCATGAGTCACTAAAAGACAAACTAAACTCTCGTAAGGTTGATTCAACCCTCTTTAAACCATCCTTATCCACAACTAACTCAACCTTGCTATTATCCCACATGTAAAGGGATGCAAAGCTTCTTTTATCCATTGGGTTATATAAGGAGCCCTCCTCATACCTTTCTACTTGCACCTTTACACACCTAAATGAGCATAGAGCCTATAATATAGCCATTTCATCATCTTAGGGAATTCTTCCTAAGAGTGGAGCTAGGCATTATAAACAATGAAAATCACCTGAGAATGGAAGAAAAATAAAATACAATGCAAAACTCTCTCGTAATCCTTCAAAGTCTGCAAACCTCAATAAGGTTGTGGAGACTTCATTTGTGGAACCTTGCAAATGGATGTGGGTGCTCTTGAATGTTCTCCAAATGTGAGTGCAAATGCTATAGACACAAATACTTTGGCTTGGAAATTTAGCATAATTATTGTACTTAAGATTCAAGAGGATTTGTAAGAGAGTGAGCCTGCAATTTATAGAGGCAGAAGTAGTTGGAAATTAGTTACACACAGTTGAATGTAGGTGCTAAAAATAACATTGGAGGAAGTTATAGTAGTGTCGGGGCAAGAATAAATTAATTACGTAAGTTGCATCTAGGAAGGTGGTTGTACGTGTAATTCAATTGCCCCCACCTTTCTACGATTCTAGAAGTGCAGTTAACTAGGATAAGGATATGGAGTCCAAGTGGATTATAAGTGGATTTTGATCAAGTGGAAGTTGACTAAGATATGCACACACTTAAGTAATTAATTAATTAATTAATTAAGAATTGGTAATTAACTTAGCTAAAGGGGTACAAAGGGGTACTTGGGATTAATTTAATTAATCGAAAGGGTGCAATGTGTATGAATTAATCAATTGAATCAATTAATCACAAATGGGTGAATAACAGGGTGTACTAGGATAACACTGGGAACATGTGAAAACAAGTGTGTAATTTTGGGGTGTCTACATTTTTCCCCTCTTTAAAGTGCTATTGAAGAGTAATAGTTCTTTAAAGATAGTAGACACATGAATATCAGTGAGCGGAAAGCTATGAAGCATTTGGATGCCTCATTGAGTAGGAAGCGATGAAGCATTAAGATGTCCCAACAAGAAAAATAGTAGAGGAATGACCCCTCAAGTAGGTGAATGACACATCAAAGTGGTGGACAATCACTTGATAGGAAGGGAAACAAGGGATAAAAGGAACGATAGCCGATCATACCAAGCCAAGAACACAGATGCTAATCAAACACCACGATCAATAAGATGAAAGTAATTCACCAGAATAACTTTACATAAACCTTTGCAAATAAATAAACAATATCATATATTATTATGGAACTCAATGAAATACAATGAGAATAGGCCTTGCTTATATAGGCAAGGAATAAAAATCTAATAACCAGTCAAGGTCATAGATCAAGCCATAAATCAAGGAAAGAACTAGTCATCAAAGAACTAGTCAAGACCATAGATTTATGAGAGAACTAGACATCAAGGATCTAGTCAATACCATAGATCAAGGAAAGAACTAGTCAATACCATAGATCAAGGAAATAACTATACCTAACAACTAGATAATATCCCCCTAATATCTAAATAAATAAAAGAAATATCCACACACATAAGTGGGTGAGGATAAATACAATAAAGGTAAATAAAGTACCTAGGTGAACATGAGCTAAGGTAAATACCTATTCTAACACCCCCAAGTGAAGCTAGGGGCCAAAATAGAAGTGGCATCTCCACCATATGAGTCCCGAAAACTAGGCCTAATGAGTTACTTATGTACAATATATACCCATGAAGAAATTTTGAACCAAAAGAAGGAAATAATTATTCTAGAAGGAAAGAGAAAGAAGAAGAAGAAGAAGAAGGAAGATGTTCTCACGAACACCCCCAAGAACAAATTCTGAAACCCCAAGCATTCCATGCAAATCAAGGTAGTGAGGTGATGCAAAAGGCTTCATAAATATGTCTGCAACCTGCTGCTGAGTCAGAATGTACTCCAAGTAAAGAACTCCATCTTGAATGTGCTTTGATGAATGAAGTGGATGTGAATCTCAATATGCTTGGTCCGCTGATGCTCAACTGGGTTGTGAGAAATGTGAATTACACTTTGGTTATCACACCAAAGTACAATCAGTGAATCCTATGGGAATTCAAACTCTATCAATAATTGTCAACGCTAAAGAATTAGTGACTTGTTGTAACTTGTTGCCTTGTACTCTGCCTCTGAAGATGAAAGTGCAATATCCTATTGCTTTTTGCATGCCCAAGAAACTAGAGAAGAACCAAGACAAAAAGATATCTAGAATTGGAACATCTATCATCAATAGAACCTACCCAATCTGAATATGTATACCCAACCAATTGAGTAGAACCCCTAATGTAGTGTAGGACAAAGTGGGAATTATCATGTAAATAACGTAAAATCCTTTTAACAAACTGCTAGTGACTACTATGAGGAGAATGTGCAAACCAAGATACAAGACCTACCAAAAACGAAATATCAAGGTGAGTATGGGTCAAGTACATGGGACTCCCAACTAATTTCATATACAATGTAGGATCACAAAGTGGTGTGGTACATGTGGAAGTAAGAGTAACCCCGGACTGAAAAGGAGATGGATTTGGCTTGCAATCAACCATATCAAAGCGCCGAAGAAGATCATGGGTGTACTTTTGCTGACTCAAATGAATCCTTGAATCTTTCTGAGAAATATGTAATCCAAGGAAATAATGCAATAACCTAAGATCTGTCATGTCAAACTATGTAGAAAGATCCCTCTGAATAGTCTAAATGTGGGAAGAAGAGCTTCCAATAAGTAACAGATCATCAACATACAAGAAAAGTATCACAAAATCCTCACCAACATGTTGGAGATACACTGTATGATTAGAGTGGCAACGAAAAAGACCAATACATAGAAGAAAAGAATCCATCTTCTCATACCAAGCTTGAGGGGCTTATTTGAGACCGTAGAGAGACCTTCAAAGCCTACAAACAAGAGAAGAATCCTGAAAAATCCAGCCGGTTGCTCCATGTATATTTCCTCTTGTAAATATCCATGTAAAATGACTCTTCACGTCCATCTGGTATACGGGCCACCCCTATGATACAGTAATAACAAGTAAAAGGCTTACAAAATCCATCTTGGCAATGGGTGCAAAAGTCTCAGAGTAATCAATACCTTCAACTTGTGAAAAAACCTTTGCAACAAGATGATCCTTATACTTGTCAATGGACCCATCAACTGTGTATTTGGTTCAGTATACCCACTTACACCTAACCATATTTCTTCCTTTAGGAAGAGAGACCAAATCCCAAGTATGATTCTTCATCAAAGAAGAATACTCAGCTGTCATCGCATCATCCCACTCATGTATCCCATGAGCCTTTGAAAAAGATTGTGGATCCTCAGAAACTACCTGACACAAAAGTCTAGAACATCTGGAATGTGTGTGATGATGCCTAGTGGGTGGAATATCTTATATGAAAGGTGTTGCCTTAGAATCGTAGTACGATCCCACTTAGGCATAGTGATAACATCGGGGAATAAGATCTTCAATGACATATATAAATTCCTCATCAACCTCCTCAAAGAAAGGATCCTCAAGATGAGATGAAGAAGAAGGAGGAGGCATGGAAGAAGATGAATAATCATGAGGAGTGAAGCGCTCATCAAACTAAACATGTGTTTGAAAAAGAATGTCATGAGTATCAAAATCTAGAAGTCGATAAGATCTCATGTCCTCACAATACCCTACAAAGATCAAGGGTTTTCTCTTCTTATCCAAAGCTTTCCTTTTCTTCTTTGGCACAAAGGCCCAAACATGGCTCCCAAAGACTCGAAAAAATGAGACATCTAGCTTAGTGTTGGACCAAGCTTCCTCTAGAGTCAAATGCTCAAGTGCTCTGTGTGGTGTGCGATTCTAAATGTAGTTAGCATAATTAACTCGCTTCACCCAATAGATAAGAGATAAATCTTTAGAATGCATCATATAGTTATCCATTTCCTTCAAATTTCTATTCTTCCACTCTACTAAGCCATTCTTTTGTGGAGTATGAGGAAGAAAATTCTGGTGAATAATGCCTTGAATTGCCAAAAAATCAGAAAACTCATTGTTGAAGTACTCCCCCATATTATCGTATGAAGGTTCTTTATGCAACTCAAATATTGTTTCTCTACCAAATCCTTGAAGAATTTGAAGTGCGAGAAAACATCACTTTGTTGTACTTGAGAAAATAAACCCAAGTATGCCTCAAGAAATTATCAATAAAGGTAAGTGCATACTTAGTTCCATTGAAAGAGGGGGTAGGAAAAACCATCAAGTCACTGTGCACAAGCTCAAGTGGTGAAGAAGCTCTCTTAGAAAAATTATTAGGAAATGGATCTTGATGTTGTTTCCCTAATGCACAACCAAAGAAAACTCCCTCAAGACAAGAAAATCTTGGAAGACCATCTACCATACCATGAGTGCTCAACTCTTTTAAATATCTGTAATTAAGATGTCTAAATATTTCATGCCAAAGCTTACTCTCTGAATCTGCATGAGAAACCAATCTTGTCCCTATAGAAGAAGTGTCATCAAAACCCTCAAAGTGATATAGTCTAGAACTATGATCAACAATACCCTGAGCAACAAGTGAATAAGGCTCTAATAAAGTTCTTACTTCTTTCCCATGTGGTATAAAAGTCACTATTTTTCCTTGACCATAATGACAAATTTGATATAAAAAAGTAAATTTTTAGTGATGTTAGGAACATATAGTGCATCTTGGATACTACCACCATCAAGTTGTATATCACCTTTTCCCTCAACAGAAAGAAAGGAAGAATCTTCAACCTCAATTTTAGAAGTAGAACTCAAACCTAGAGAATCAAAATACTCCTTGGAAGAAGTCATGTGATGAGAAGCACCATAATCTATAACCAAACTTTCTACATGTGGTGACTGAGATCTCCCAACAACATTAAGTGATTTTTCATGTTGATTAGAAGGAGGTGGAGTGGATATAGAAATTGGTTGTTTCTTGACTACATCCTCTAAGGCTTGCATTCACTTATAACACCTATGTTCTTCATGACCACTACCCCCACAAAAAGAGAATGAAGGATTAGACTTATTCTTGGATTTAGAAGACTCCTTGGGTTTAGAGTTGTCTTCTTTAGGTTTTAGAGCACTTTGAGATGGAGAAGGGGTGGATTTGGTTTTATTTTTGGGTTTTCCTTGCCCTTAGGATTAGATTTAACTAATTCCTTTTGAGAGGTGGAAGACTCAAGGTGAGACAATTTGTATTCTTCCTAGTAAGTCTTTCACAAAATGTTTCTAAGTCGGGCATTTTGAATTTATCACCTAAGGCATCCATGCTAGAGAAAAAGGTTGAAGAAAATATTTGAAATGGTCCCCTAAACTTGGATAGAATCAAGTAAACACACTCTTCATCTTTTTATCTCTTCCACTCCCCTTCAAATGTGTCAAAAATGCTTAAACTTAGTAAGATAGTCTATAATTGCTGGAAAATCTTCATGATTAAGAGAGAGGATCTCAATTTCAAGTTGCATATAAGCACTCATATGATCCACCTTACCAAAAAATCCTCTAATTTCTCCCATATTTTGAAAGAAGAGTCACATTTTTTCAAATGAAACAAAAGACTATCACTTACATAAGTTCCTATCAAACCCATACACTCATCAAATTTGCACTGGTACTGAAATTTATCATATTATCTAGTGAACACTGGTTATTCTAAATAATTTAAAGCCCATAATCCTTTCCGCTTAATTATTGTTTCCATTCTTGGTTTCCATGTGTGGTAATTATGTGTTGTTAATGGCTCAACATGATCTAATGCAGAAGTAGATGCCATCCTCAAAAAAATCACCAAAATAAATGTAAGAACCAAGCAATGCAACAAGAGCCCCCTAGATTTTGGAACTTTATAATGAGTGCATGTTGCAATATGGCATTTTATAATTATAATGCGATTCTCAAAATAAATATTCCAATAGAAAGAACACAATAAAATAAGCACTTTTACAAAAAAATACACTCAAAATAAAATGTTCTTTCCTTCACCACACAAATAAAATGTAAGGGGGCCGGAGTTATGCACCTAGTAGTAGGAATCACAAGCTTTAAGCCCTCATATGACCATATCATATGACCAGGGGCTAAAGATTTCAATGGTTATGAGTAAATTATTACTCTAGGTCATGTCTTGCTTGTTTAGATATTGATAAACCCAAAAAAACCCGGATATTTTTTTAATTTTCTTTCCTAGTTGGTGCAAATCCCGAGGTGAACTAATGCATTTCTCTGTAACAATAAAAATAAAAAAATGAATGCCTCCATAAATGGTCAATTTTACAATCGATCTTAGGGTTTTTCCGCCTTCCGAATCTAATGGAAGCCTTTATTTTTATAAAAATGTACACAACAAAAAAATACAGACAAATCTCAAATATATGAATATACAACAAAATGTTTACAAAATGAAACTTACAGATGAATGTCAACAACAATCTCCTTCTCTGATACCATAAAAGGAATGATAAATATATCGTACCAAGCCAAGACCACAGATGCTAATCAAACACCATGATCAATAAGATGAAAGTAATTCACCAGAATAAATTTACATAAACCTTTGCAAACAAATGAGCAACAGTAATATCATATATTATTATTGAACTCAATGAAATATAATGAGAATGAGCCTTGCTTATATAGGTAAGGAATAACAATCTAAGAACCAGTCAAGGTCATAGATCAAGCCATAAATCAAGGAAATAACTAGTCATCAAAGAACTATTCAAGACCATAGATTTATGAGAGAACTAGACATCAAGGATCTAGTCAATACCATAGATCAAGGAAATAACTATAACTAAAAACTAGAGAATATCCCCTAATATCTAAATAAATAAAAGAAATATCCACACACATAAGTGGGTGAGGATAGATACAATAAAGGTAAATAAAGTACCTAAGTGAACATGAGCTAAGGTAAATACCTACTCTAACAAGGGATTGGAACAAGGATGGGAAAGGACTGTGCTTGTAGCATGAGCGTTCATTTGGAGAATAATTTTAGAACAAACTTATTTTTTTGTTGCACAATAGAGTTGTCACCATGATTATAAAAGAATCAATATGGTTAACCCAGATGTGCGTAAACAAACACACGCAACAAAGAAAAGATAAAAGGAAAACAAACCCAATATACAAAGTAGGTGTCGACATCAAGGTTATAAACGGACCAAGATGTAATCATACTACTTATAAGTGGTCCAAAAAGTAAACATGACAATGTAACACAAATTCGAAAAAGAAGACAATCAACTATGCCCTTAATGCATGCCACAATGATGATTAAGTAGATACAAATGCTCCTAAGTGGGCATAGGATCAAACTGGAAGAGCGAAGTTAAAGTGACTCCTTATGAAAATATTTTTGGATCAGTTGTGTAAATGATCAGATTTGAAATTTCCCTAGGAGAAGTTATATCGCGAAGGGAAAACACTTTTGTGACTTGCCCCAAACAGAGTTAGCATATCATGCAAAGGGAAGAAAGTGATAGTTGTAAGATTGAAATGATCACTAGGTAAATAGATAAAGGTATGATGTTTATCAAGATTGTATTGAGATGTTGAATGATTCACTTTAAGTGTTTTCTAATTGTAGGATTTTTGTGATAAGTGAATGTTTGTTTGTTTGTTTTTTCTTTGAAATATTTGATTTTTTTGGATTTTGCAAGTTTTGAAATACAAATGTAAACAAAAACAAATACATTACATTGCTTAAATAAACCAGAGGAAAACACAACATGTGCAAGCAATAAGAAAACATGAAACAAACAATGCAAACGAACCCAATATGAACAAGAAGGAACGACACCAAAGTTATATGTGAACTAAGATGCGAATAAAGTTTCCTGTAATTGGACACTCCAAATGTGTTCCACATTGAAGAACTAGAAAGATTTGAATGCCCCCAAGTGATATCTTAGAATGTGAGAGGATTGGATTAGGCTAAAGAGCGGAGTGATACTTAGATACTCCAAAAGATACTCTTTTCGGATCCCATTGAAGTTTGATCTATATTGGATTAAAATGTAAAATCCAAGTGTTCCCTAAGCAATGTTATATTGCGAAAGGGTAAAGGATTGCCTTGGGCATAGATATACACCACATGAAATAAAGATGATTGTCAAAAGATGATTTGGAATGATCATGAGGAGCACCATCAAATGGAGAAATTGTTGAACTATGTTATTCAATTGTTGAAAGGTGGTCAAACATTATCTGAATGTTTTGATTGTGATAGTTTGAAACTGTTTTGGTTTTGGAACAATTTTATATTGTTTTTGTATTTTTGAACAATTTTATATTGTTTTTGGGATTTTACAACTCGGTAAAAACTTGAAAGCAGGTGTAAATAATTAAAAGCATTCCATTCCATTGGCAGAAATGTAGATGATAAAATGATAGGGTGTTTCACTCCGCTCGTGGCTCCACGCAACTAGGAAGATGCAAGGGCTCATCACCAAGAGCCAAGAAAGACGTGAAAATGAGGTGAATAGTGATATGAAAGGTGTAACAATGATCCTTGTAAGAAGAGTGTAACTCATCTCTAGTCAAGATTATATGACCGATTCCAAGATGATTCCACTTTATAGGTTTTGACTCGACTTAGATCTAGTGATGGCCTACTGATTGGCAAGATTTGGTTGAAGGAATTGTTGTCTCTCTATAGCATGAGCAACTAAATTACTTCTACGGATTTTTTATTTGATTGGACACTTTGATTAAGATTTCATAAAGGCTTTATTGGTTGATTTTTTTAATTTTTTTGAAGGACCCCTACATGTTTCCCCATACCATCAGTAAAAGGCAAGGGCTCAACACCAAACATAAAATGTAGGCAAGTAAGGGCTCTCTCTATTTCCAATATCATACCGCCGGAAGAAGTATGGGCTTATCATCGAAGAGGAAGACCGTGAAGGGCGAAAGTTGTATTGATTATATATATATTTTTATATTTTTAGATTGATTTAATTTTCCTTTTATGTTGATAGTGTACTTGTTAGGAAGGAACATTATGCCCCCAAGTCTCAACCTCATGCGACTAGTAGAATGCAAGGGTTCAACACCGTAGATTGAGATGGGCTGTAAAAAGGACTAGATAAAGAATTTTAGTACTTTTAGTTAAAGAGAGAGATTATTTGAAAGGAGGAGTTGCCACTAGTAAGCTTCAAGAAAAAAACCATAGGTAAAAAGACCTGAAATAGTAGAAACCATAACAAAGATGAGACAAATAATGCCCAAGAGGAACAAAGTTAACATGTGTTGTAATAGGTGAAGAAGGTGAATACATGATAATTATATGATTAAGATATTTGCCAATAGATGGAATGCCTAACATTATTTGGATGCACTTTGGTGTTTCCGATTTGAAAACAATACTCTAATACAAAGTTTGATTCTCTTTTTGTGATTTTTATAAAATTGAACATGTTTAGGAGTTGAAATGGACTCATTAAGAAAGAGGTCCATGCTTATTGAAGTTGAATGGTCCTGAGATACAATACTTGTGCGGAAAAAATCCAAGTCAATAGGGGGAATAAAAAGATTTAATAAGTCTTGAAATACGAGACTTAGGTGGACAAGCTCCAAGTCAAAGGAGTGAATCAAATGATTCAACAAGTCTCGAAGTACAAGACTTGGGCGACAAGTTCCAATTCAAAATATGTGTGAGTAGATAAGTCTTCGATGAGATTGAGAGACATATGCAATATTATAAAAAGATTGTCGACGTGGGGAATATGTTGAGATTCATATTCACCCAATACTGAAAGAGTGTGAGGAAAGAAGGATGGATCTCTAGATGTATACCCGAGGCTCCTTATAGGCCGTAGAGAGGAGATATTCAATGTTGCTCCTTCTAAGTTGTGAATTAATTGATTAGACAAAATATTTGCAATTAAAGCTTGAAATGGTTATATAAGGATATTCCTGGGTATATGTACCTCATAAAGTGTGCTCATGTAGATATCTTGACAAGTAGGAATCATCGTTGATGAGATTCCCACAAAATGGATCATGTGAGGTATAATGGACATGAAATGTTAGTGTTATCATAAGTGTCCAAGATTATTGTGGTTGTGGTTTGAAAACAAGACTATAGATGTTAGGTGTAGGATCCATAACAAAAGAATAGAATCAAGCTCGATGGTGCTTGATGATGGAACCTCTTCTTGGTATGTCAGGGTTGAAAGAGAGCCTTGAAGAAAAATCAAGCTCTCATTAGGTGTTAGAAGATTGTTTGAAACAAGTTCAATGTTTGTTTGGATTGACAAAAGAAAATCCGAAGAAGAAAGAGATTGGTTTGAAAGGGGAGATACTTGACCTTCATCATGATCTCATGGAATGTTAGTATGAATAGAATTAGGAATAACAATCAACTCTTCATTTGAAGTTGTGGAAGTTGACATGTCATCGGTTGTGAGAGCTTCATCGTCAAGATCTACAAAGATCTCTCCGTCATCAATTAAGTCTTGAAATAGTTCTTAAAATGTGTACATTTATCGGTTGAGTGGCCATCAATGTGATGAAAATCACAATATGCATGAGGTTTGTACCAATATGTCTTAGGTTCTCCTTCAATCCAAGGTCTTGTAAGGGGATATTTTATCATCCTAGCCACTTTGAGTTGATGAAAGACACTAGAGATACTTTTTTGAGGGGTGTAAACTTACGTTTAACTTTGTGTGGAGTAGTGTCTTCGCTAGGTTGTATGATTGGATTTTTGATTGATTGGTCATGTATGTTGGGAATATTGTGATTATCCATGACACCAGGTAGTGATGAAATTATATTTGTGGTTGATGTACCAAGATTCATTGTGAGAAGTTCTAATATGGTGATTATTATGAGTGAGATTGAAAGAAAAATGTTTGATGAACTTCTCTGAGAGGTCTACGAAGGTGGTGATAGATCCATTTGGAAGGTGTAAGAACCAATCCAAAGCTTTTCCTCCTAGACTTCTAGGAAAAAATCACAAGAGAAAGCTATCATTATATGCCACTTCATGACATGTTATGGAAAATTCTTTGATATGCCAAACCTCCCCAGTAATCCTTCAAAGGTGCAAACCTTAGTAAGGTTGTGGAGACTTTGTCTGTGAAACCTTGCAAATGGATGTGGGTTCTCTTGAATGTTCTCCAAATGTGAGTGCAAATGCTACGAGAAACATATAATTTGGCTTGGAAATTAGTTGTACTTAAGATTCAAGAGGATTTGTAAGAGAGTGAGCCTGAAATTTATGAAGGTAGAAGTACTTGGAAATTAGTTACACACATTTGAATGCACATGCTAAAAATAGGATTGGAGGAAGTTACAATAGTTCCGGGCATTTAGGGGTAGTAAATAAATTAATTGTAGAATTTGCATTTGGGAAGGTGGTTGTACGTGCAATTTAATTTCCCCCACCTTTCTAGGATTATAGAAGTGCAGTTAACTAGGATAAGGATATGGAGTCCAAGTGGAGTCTAAGTGGATGTTGATCAAGTGGCAATTGACTAGGATGTGCACACACTTAATTAATTAATTATTTAATTAATAAATGGTAATTAACTTAGCTAAAGGGGTACAAAGGGGTACTAGGGATTAATTTAATTAATCCAAAGGGTGCAATGTGTATGAATTAATCAATTTAATCAATTAATTACAAATGGGTGAATAACGGGTGTATTAGGATAACACTGGGAATAGGTGGAAACAAGTGTGCAATTTTAGGATGTCTACAGAATCATCCATTTGCATTTAATCATCCAAGTTATTTTGTGAAGATCAATGGAGTTACTCAAGAAAGGCCTTATTGTCATGACTTGATGAACTTTCATCCTCAATCCTCTTGGATCAAGCAATAGCTATCACCCTTTAATAGCTTGATGTTTTATTTTCAAGATTTTAATGCATAATGTTGATAATTATTACATGTTAAGCTCTAAGCATGATGGTATATTGATCTAGTTAGCATTGTATTGAAGATATTAGGTGTTAGATTTGATTTCCTTTTCTTTGTTAACTAATTCATGTACACATTTGGCACGCCCAGTGGGATGGGTCCTTAGTCCCTTAGCATTGTAGTTCAATTTTGTTGTTATTTCAATATTTGGCTAACCCTTGATATGCACATGTGTGAAATAATGTTAAATTTCTTATGATTTTCATAACTTTGCATGTGTTGAGTCTTGTTTAGGGGTTTAATTTTGATGGGTTATTGTCAATTTTGAGCTAACATGTTAAAAATTTGAGCTTTTTGAGCTTGCTTACGTCATTATGAAGTATTTTTACGTCACCTAGGAAAGGGAGCGCATATATCATTATGTGCATGCATGAATAGATCTCACAGTGTTTTTTAACACAAGGGCACATACACGCTTAAAAGGGCGCACACACACTTAAATGGGTGTGCATACACTCTGAAGGGCACACACAAGTCTGAACTATGTACATAGCCTATGTTTGGAAGGCCATAACTTTTGCTCCCGAAATGAAACAACTCCGTTGGTTTTGCATTGGAAAGGTATTGAAGTGAGATATGCAATGAAAACATAAATTTGTGGTTTAAAATTACCAAAAATTAAGGGCTTTCATTTCTTATAAAACTAGTCATTTTTTTAACATATCCAATGCTTTGATGGATGTTGTTTTTCCATGCTTTACTAGATGAAGACCAAAGCTTGTGTATGCTCTTCTCTTGCGCCTTTTGGTGATCTTGAGAATAAAAAACAACTTTGATCTCTATCTTTCTAACAAAATTTTCTTAAGTCTTTTGAATGAATGCTTTAGTTTCCATGTTTTGTATAAGATAAACTAAAAGGTTGTGTATGCTCTTCTCTTGCACCTTGGGGTGATCTTGAGAATCAAAAGCACCTTTTAGTTTTAATTTTCTAAACTTTGAGGTTAAAATGGACACTTCATCTTTCATTTTTTGCTTAAGGGAATGAATGTCAAGTTGGTTAAAATGAACAAATTATATGTTTAAGGTGGTTGTTTTTCCATTGATATTTGTATAGTTAGATTTTTCGTCATGTATGCTCTTCTCTTGTGTCCTAGGATGATATTAAGAATAAAAATGATGTCTTATCCTCTTTTTGTGTGTGGAAAACAACTAAACTCTTCGTGCAGGACCCAAAGAGATGTTTGCAAAATAAAGGAATCTAAAATTTCTAACATATTTCTCGCAGGTTGCCAAATGGAGTTCAACTAAACCACACTAAGAGTAAAAGATAAGAAAGAAAATCACAATTAAAAATCAAAAGACTGTATTTGTAGGTTCAGAAAAGGGTACGTCTCTATTTGCTTAACTAGAACATAACCCCTTTGGCATAACCCCTTTGGCATAAGCCTTAAGAAAACAAGGGGATGGTTCTAGGAACCCCAAAGTAATCCACACAAGAGGGAACCTTATGGAAGAAATGGGAAGTGCTCTGCACACCTACTTGACTAGTATACACATGAGATTTAGAGTCAATAGTTATTCGTATCGTGACCCCAATGAGAGTACACGATGGATGCATTTATTTCCCACTATGCTTGAAGGGGGTAAAGTAAAGCCAAGATACTCTAAGAACTAGTTAGTGTGAATTTTATTGGCAAATCGAGCTCACTCTTAGATAAATTTTGACACCTAGTTGAGTGAACCACCTAGGAAGGCCATTTAGTCTTTGGAGCCAAATTGACCAAATCGTTGTTGTAAAGAGCCATCATTCATCACAAAACATGTGAAGCATTTCTTTTCTTAGTTTTTCACTCACCCTAAGGTGAGGTAAAACTCTACCAAAGTGAGGCCAACATTTTTCATCCTCACTTGTACTACTTC
Source organism: Taxus wallichiana var. yunnanensis (assembly GCA_018340775.1). NCBI lineage: Eukaryota > Viridiplantae > Streptophyta > Pinopsida > Cupressales > Taxaceae > Taxus > Taxus wallichiana. Next base: position 997,618,267 of record CM031237.1, on the reverse strand, counting down.
CTTCACTTTCTTTTGACACTTTGTTGATCAAAAGAGGAGTGACCACACATGTGTTTCCAACTGATGGTGTCACCAATTTTATGTTTATTTACACTCATCCATATTTGTGGCTGGGTTGTTAAACATCTAAAGTGTGTGGGAACATACTCGTATCATTGGTAACCATTTGATCTTGATACCCAATTCAAGATCGTCATCATAGTTAGGCTTGATTCATCACTTGATTCTCTTTTGAGGTGTTATCTTGCTTGTATTGTATCACCAAAATTTTGATATTGACGTATTGTTTCTTGCAAACTTAACCTAAGTGTCTAGATTGTAACATTACGCTATGTGCATCGTAACAATTCCTTGATATACTCTAGCCTTAGTTTACCTCCAAACATTACCTTGATTTTGAAAAGTGTTGTTGTTACATTTGTGTGCATCGTCGTAATTGTTATCCAAATAGCTCTCCTAGTAATTTGGATAACTTGCATACACATTCTGGCCCTAAGTTATCTATTAAAGAATTGTGCATGCTCAAAATCATTTGGCACATTCCCTTGGTCGCAGTTTACCTGCGCGCCCCTTTCCTTTTCTCCTTCCACTTCCCCTCGCGCCCACCTTCCGCATGTTCACCTTCTTCCCATCCCGCGCACCTCACACTTACTACTAATTCCTTGGCCCTTCGCGCGCCGCACCCATTACTTTGTAATAGTTGCACCTTAACCATATGTTCTCTACTCACTAGTTTGCTTCATCTCCCCGCGCGCATCGCGCGCCCCCTCCATGCCTTCCTCTATTTTCTCTGTGCGCCCTTCCCTCATACCCTTCATGCTGAGATCATATTTTGACACGCTTAAGTGTGTCGCATGATCTCACATCAAAGCATGCCAACAGTGGTACCGAATCCTTGTAATAAATGAATGATTGACACATGGTAGAAATGAAATATATACATTTGGCCACCATCTCAGCCAATCAATGCACGCCACATGTTTTACATACGCCGACAACTCTGACATCTTCTGATAGCCATATCTTCTGCTACAGAGCTCAGATCGGTGCGTGCCTGGACTTGTTAGAGAGCTGTTGACATTAGCTATAGTGCTAGAAATTCAAAATTCAAATTCTAGTGGATCTGGTAGGTGAGAAATGGGAAAACATCTTTCTGAACATTGATGAGTAGATCTGATTTCTCCAACCACCCAATTTGGTATGATCCACCCTCCTTTGTCTTCAACACGTCAAACAGGCATGGGGAAGCATATTTCATAGATTTCCAAGTGGATTTGCAGACATTGAATGCTTCTTGTTGGTGGTTGTGTTTCAAATTCAGTTTTCCCTCCTTTTCCCTTCTTCCTCCATGGATTCATCTATAAATGTAAGAGCAAGGCTCATTTGTTATGTTGGACACTTTGGATCCTTACGCATGTTGCTAAGGACTCCATATTTTATGTATTTTGAGTTACAAACCTCTATGTTTGGCTCTTGCATGTGGATATTGGCCTCCTTCATCATTGTAACAGCTCTGTGCATTTTTGGAAGTAATATAAGCGTCATTTTGTGACTATTCTCTGTCTTAATGTGTTTACATTTCTTCTTCTTGCCTCTTCTTTTGCATTGTGTGTTGGTTGTGCTATTTTAGGTCCCTTGCAGTTCCATATTTAGTTTTGTTCCATGAGAACGATATGGTGAATGCGTATTTTTCTGTGCTACTCATGCCTAGCTTACTTTCACGCATCCCCGTCATTCTCACTCAGAATAAATAGTGTTCATCCCTCTTTTCTGGTGCTATCACCTTTTAGTGTAGTTTACTTCATGTTATCCTTCTTTCCCTGGTCCCTTGGCATTCTTAGCTTAGTTTCCCCTTTCAACACTAGGAGTAGCAGTAGCAGTAGAAATAGATAGAGGAACCAACCTTCTCTAAAGATCCATCCCAAGCTCGCAAGGTCCCACAACTTGGGGATGGTTCCATTGTGGTCTCAAATAGCTCCACCCCTTCCCGAGATCCGAGATGTAGGTGCACGTTTGAGCAACCAACAATTTTTGGCATGCTTGGTGGGACCAAGCATTGAAAGCTCAAATTTCATATCTCTAAGTTCTGGTGTGTGAACTTAGTGTTTCAGCCTTTGGAGGCTCATTTCAAACACATCTGGTGACTCCCAATATTTTAAGACCTCTGTTTGTGATCCCAGTGCCTTTCATGAGAAGAGTGCACACAAGAAGAAGTGTAGCAGCTGAAGATTCTTTTGAATACCTCCAGCTATCCCCAAGAAGAGTTCATTCCAGAAGGCCCGCGTGTGCATCTCTATCTCCAACATGCCGTGCCCATTCAAATCCTCCTTAAAACACACAACCTATGCTCCTGTAATGATGCATCAACAAACCCGTCCATTAAGAAAATTTGCAAACTTTGCTAGAGGGAGCCCCTTAGTCCTAGCCATGCAGCATGATATGCCAAATGGCGCACTCAAGAGTATTCCTTAATTTATTGGTGAGAATCAAGTTACCCTTAGAGCATATCCAAGATGTGGAAAATGTGTGTTCACTCTATCTGATCACACATGATGATATATCAGTTATATTTCTTGTAGCCTCTTTCAAAGGTAAAGCACTTCAATGGTACTCGAGGCTTGAGAATTGAATCTATCGCCACTTGGGATGAGCTAGGAACATCTCTTTGTAATTACTTTGATGATAAGTGAGATCACCTATCGTTGGTTGAGCAACTGACAACAATAAGGAGGGCACCTAATGAGCAGATGACTGATTTCAACATCATATTTTAGTAGAATTGGGACATAATTCCTCTTGTGGTAAGACCTACTACCAATATGCTTTCCTTTACTATCTCAAGGCACTTAACAAAGATATTTTAGTTATGATCTAATCTATGGGAGGTAGTACTTTACCACTTGCTTATAGCATTATAGTAAGGGAAGAAAATAGTCTCATTCAGGCAGGAAATTTGGCTCCTAGACCGCCCATGCCTTGGTTCCCAGAGATGTCACAAGCACCCCAACCTTTTGTGGCCCCTATTCCTATCCCTGAGCAAAGCACGCAACCAGTTGCCTCAAAATCCTATTCTCAATCACAGAAAAAAGTAAGATGAAGAATTGAAAGCCTTGATAAGAAATTTATTAAACAAGGTCATATCATTAGAAAAATAGTAGGCACAAGCCTATAGAGGAAATTCTATTCAGGCGCAATCAAAAAAATGACAGATGAAAGCCTAATGCACATCTTCCCTTGCAAGTTTTTCCTCTCGTGCCTTCTCTCCCAACGCACCCAGTGTGAGTCAGGCACTTGTTCCAGTTTAGAACAACATGGCACAAGAGTTAGAATGGTGCTTCCCTTGCAACATGCCTCATAGTCAATATCATTATGCTAATGTTGCATGTATCTAAGCCTTCATGATCCAAAATGATTCATCCTGTGAGCCCTCAACAAGCACCCATGAAGTAGATAATCCAGAAAGGACCAGAAGTTCCTTTGGAGTCCAATTTGATGTTCTTTGGTGTGGAGGACTTCTGCACAATCAACCAAGCTACAGAAGATACAAACAGACCGCACGCCCAAGTTGCGGACAACACAAGATATAAAAAAGAATATTATAGTCATGCGCGCGAGTTATAACCACGACAACACAAGTAGATCCTTAGAAAAATAAAGAATTAGACAAGGTCTCTTACATCAAAAGTGCTCAAATCCCTATGCATGAGGCCCCTCATAAAGCTTCGTCTCGAAAATGCACGTGCTCCTTATTTGGTAGGCCAAGCCTCTGCCTTCTACTGACTAAAATTCAGGCTTCCACACATGAACAATCAAGAAGGGATGTTTTTCCCCAAATGCATAAGATGGGGGGGCTTCTATTCAACATTGTGACTAGATGAAGAGAAAAAACATAAATGTCACAATGTGGGATGCCCTGACTATTCCATCTCAGTGGGATCATTGTATGATGAAGCTCTAGTGTAACTCTCGCATGTTGACCTAGTTATGTTGAAGCCACGCACTACATTAAAATATTCCAAGAAGAGGAGAAAAAAATAAGTAAAGTTACTAAAACCCCACCCTTCTATATGTCCTTGATTATAGGCAAACACCTAGTACATAACTACATGATTGACTCAGGTGCTAGTACTTTTGTTATGCCTAAGAAGATAGCTAATATCTTAGGTCTGAAATACAACCATTTGTCTAAAGGAGTCCTATAACTTGATGTATCAATTGTAACCACCTTATGAGTCATCAAGGATATTGAGTTAACCCTCCATGCATGTCCAATCCTGAAAATTACTCAAGATGTGTCAATTATTGACTTGCCTCCTTTATTTGCCCTATGTCTATCAAGAGAATTTACTGCCAAGGTGGGTGGTTACTTGTCTTTTGATTGGTCTCATATATTACTCAAGACAAGGTATGGTACCGGTTTACCATACAAGCTGAGCCTATATTTTCTTATCATGTAGAGCCATATGTCCCATCCCCTCTCCAAGCTAATTGTCTTATCCAAGAAGAACAAGTTTCAGTTCCTGAAGAGTAATCTCTTCCACCCTCTATTCCAGACCTAGTGCTTGATGAATGGGTGGAAAGGCATCAAAAATTTGATCCATATGCTGAATAATTGGAAGCCTATGAAACTGGGCTTGGTAATTATTGCATTCTAGAAGAAGACATTATGCTTCTGTGCGTGCTCATGGGAGACAAAGTTCAAACTAGTCTATGGAATTCGTACTTTGATGGATCCGTAGCGAAATGGCATGGGAGAAGGATTAGTTCTCATTTCCCCTAAGGATGAGAAAGTATTCTTCACACACAAAGTTGCGAGTTGCATGTTCTAACAATGTGGCAGAATATGAAGTCCTAGTGCATGGCTTGCTCATAGCTGAAAAGAAGAAAATTAAAGTGCTACAAATTTTTGGGGACACAGAATTGATCATCCACCGTGTCACCAACAAATGCCGGAAAAATAATATGCTTCTTAAAGATTATAAATATACATTTGGGACCTACTTGAGAGATTTGATGCCCTTAATATGTAGGTAGTCCCGTGTAGAATGAACAAAGAAGATGACTAAATGGCCACACTTAGTTCACAGTTTTCTCCTGCTGAGGACTTTATCAAAGGAAACACTCAACACATTAAGATGGTAATCAGACCATCCATTCCAGATAATAACACCAGCTGACAAGTGTTTGAAAGTGATGCGCAGATCATCCAGTTTATCTAGAATGAAGCTGAATTTTCATCAAGTATGCAAGCTGACTTGCATGACAACTATGGTGACCAAGTAATACAACTGAAGAAAAATAAGTTGCCTAAAGGGCTAGTCACCTTAGATCAAATGTTCAGCCTTGATGATGAGTTCAAGGGTGAAGAAAGATACAAGCGTGCCGCACAAGAAGACCGCTTCCCATTACTATTGCACACGAAAAGAGTCTGTTTCTCAATGCAGACATGTACACATGAAGAAAAATAGGCCTTCATCTCTCTCTGTAAAAATACAGTGATATTTTCTCATGGGAGTATGAATACCTCAAAGGTTTTGATCCAATTGTTTCTCAACACTCCATTGACCTTGATCCTGGTATAAAGCCCGTCAGATAGAAGCAACGACCAATCAATCCAAAAATAGAGCCCCTCATGAGAAAGGAGTTATCCAAACTCATTGAGGAAAAAATTATCTTTCCCATCAAATATTCCACCTGGGTCACAAATCTTGTTCTAGTGCACAAGAAAAATGGTGAAATCAGACTCTATGTTGATTTTAGAGATTTGAATAAGGCATCTCTAAAGGATCATTATCCTTTTCCTTCAATGGAGCAGATTCTGAGAGACCATGGCTGCACACAAACATTCTCCATGCTAGATGGGTATTCGGGTTTTAACCAAATCCTGGTCAAAGAAGAGGATCAATTCAAAACAACATTTACAACCAAGTGGGGAACATATGCATATCAGAAAATTCCCTTTGTCTGTCAAATGTGGGCATAATGTTTCAACTACACCATGGATATTGCCTTCAAAGGTTACATCAATGAGTTCATCTTGGTTTACCTTGATGATATAATTGTCTTCTCAAAGTAGAGCACAGATCACATGGCACACCTGGAAAAGGTCTTTAAGAGATGTAGAGAATTTGGGGTATCTCTTAACCCCAAGAAGTGAAATTTTAAAGTGGCGTAGGGAAAGCTCTTGGGCCATGTGGTTTCAAGGATGGCATCACGATTGATCCTGAGTGCATTTCAGCCATCCTAGCTCTTTCCCTTCGGCACACAAAAAGGCCTTACAGTCCTTCCTTGGAAAGATTAACTTTTTTAGGCATTTTATTCCTAACTTTGTGGGACTAGCTTGGCCCATCATCCTTATGCTCAAGAAGGACATAGCCTTCAGATGGACAACAAAAGGAAGAGAAAGCTTCAACAAGATTAAGAATGAGATTGCTTGTGCGCCAAACTCATCAATCTAGATTATTCAAATGATTTCATCGTTTATGCTTATGGTGCTGATGCAAGCATTATTGTTGTCCTAACATAGGAAAAAAACAAGGGTTGGAACAACTAGTGGCCTTCTTTAGCAAGGTCTTTGAAGGATTATGAATTGAAATACATCACACTGAGAATTAGGTCTTCTCCATCATGTGCGCACTCAAGAAATTCAAAAGTATGCTCACCACAAATCATATCAAGGTGTTAGTCTCCCACTCATCTATTAGAGACTTCATCATAAGAGCAGAGATGTGATGCCCAGTTTAAAACAACCCACTTGAGACCCAAGAAATAACCTAGGGTTAGTTAGAAAAATTATGGAATAATTTTTTTTTATAAGTATCCACAATCAAGTTGCAATGCAACCATTGACCCTATTAGGTTCTGGAATGAATCTAAATTACTAGAACAAATTTTTCCTTCATTAACAAATATTCAGTTCACATGGTTCAAATTTTAGGGTTAGGCATTTCAGTTAAGTTCAGGGAGAAATTTACCCCCATACCCACTCTCAAATAGGCTATGAGTTTCAACTAGATTTTTCTCATACTTAATGCTTCCAAAATTTCCCTAAATCAATTCCATTGGATAGGAAAGTTTCTCACCTTTCCTATGATATAAAGAAGTCCTCCTAACTCCTTCAAGAACTCAAGATATGGTTGGGCGAGTTTTGGGGTCAAATTTTCCCCTAGGGGCACGTGTCAGCGGGGTGAAAACCCCTTTGGCGGGTTGGCGGGTCGCAGGGCGGCTTAACAAATTTTCTCCCCAAGTGGGCAGCATTTCAAGTTTTCTCCGTGCCTCCACAAGTCCCCAGTGGACATGTGTCAAGCCCTGGTTCAAAGTGGGATAGGGGAGAGGGAGTGGCAGAGCAATTGGCGAATTTCGCCGAAGGGAGGGCAAAGGGAAAAAGGAATGTGTGGGTCCCCACGCTCACGGAAGGAATTCTCCAAGGTGAGGGTGGGGAAAGCGAGGCCTCGGGGAAAGTTGACAAACATTTCCCAAAGGACAAATGTCAAAATAGCAAGAGTCCGTGCCCCTCCGCTAGCACCCAAAGCTGCCACGTGGCAGCCTGTGATTGGCCGCGGGTCGGCGGGGCTAAAATGAATATTTTTCCAAAATTTTCAAAAAGTCTAAGGGAAAAGAAAATTCCATGCCTCTGTCGCTGCTCCGTGAGGACACGTGGTAGCCTCTGATTGGCTGTGGGCCAACAGAGGAAAGGATGAAATTTTTCCCCGAGTCAAATTTTTCAAAAAAAAATTCTAAGGCAATTGGACAAGAATTTTTTGGGTTGCGGGCCTGCCAGGAAATTTTCCCAAATTTTCCCACCAAGGCACAAAAACTTCAAAGTGTCATAACTTGAGCTAGAAATCTTGATTTTGGGAAAACAAGGACTTCTCGGAAATCTCTCAATGCCCTCTTTGCATATGAAACATAAATTTTACTTTTTGATAACGTTTAAGGGTTCAATTTTACAAAAAATATCTTCAGGATTTTAATTAGCAAAATGGTAATTTCTAACTTTCAAATTTGATTAAATTGGATCTCCTCCTTCACTCAACATGCCAAACAGACATGCAGGATTGATCTAGGAAGGGTTTAAAGTGTTTTAGGAAGTTAAATTTGTTCAATTTATTTCAAATTGTATTTTTCCACCAAATGACAAAAAACGATTGAGGAAGGGATTTGATTCAATTTTGTAATGGTTAAATTGTTTTCTTAAATTGCCTTTGTCAAATTGAGTTCATTTAAGATACAACATATTAAATTTTAACGTCTCCAAGTTAATTAATGTGTGCAGGTATGAACTGTACATTTTTATTAAAATTAATTCCCAGTTTTAAGTTTGTAACATAAATCCCATTTCAAGAAATTTGTTTATCAAATTCATCCTTCAAATGTGGCACTTCATTCCTAAACTAGTCCAATACATTTAGTTGTTTATAAACAAACCATTTCAAAGCTAAATTGCAAATCTGATTTCCACTTTAATATATTTCAAAAAAGAAACAATGCAATATAATTCCCTCATACGTATTTTCTTTCCTTTGCAATCAAACAGAGGTTCCAATCACGATTTGATATTTCCAACTACATCACAACAATGTAAAAGAGAGATGAACTTGCAATTCTTCATTAATTCAAAAAGAGAAACATCTTTACATTTTTTTAATGCAATTAACATAAAATCTATTTCTTTCTTTTCCATGTACAGAGCAGAATGTGAATGTCTTTCACACTTCAAATATCCACTTTCATAATCAATTACATACATCTTTTCTTTACAAAATACATATTACAATTTCATCCACTTCAAGTGGGAAAGGTTACAAATGACTTTGTTTTTTACAAGGACTTTACAAACCGTATTTTTCCTTTGCTCTAGGACAACAACATGCTCATTTTATTTTTCTCCAAGTTGATCACAACAAAAGAGGGGGAAAGGCAACGCTCTCCACCCAAAAGGAGAAGCCTTCCTTCATCATTGGCCCCCAGAGCCCCAACCAAGATATAATAAACGGTGTAATTCAACCATGGCAACAATCAAGCTTCCACAACACAACATTCCTTCACATACACATTTTTTAAAAAAGAAAATTCAAAATAAAAACAATAGTTCACAACTGCATTTAAAACATTTCAAAATGAACTCAGCTTGATCAAGCAAGCCAAAGGAGCAAGGTCTATGAGGGAAGCTACTTATGCCTCCCGATTGGGAATTGGGCATCCACCAATAACAAACCGCCAAAATTCATCACACACACATCCTTATGCCCCCACAAATCCCTCCTTATTCCCCCACATATTTCCTTATGCCCCCACAAAGTAAGAAATGCAAGCTATTTCTTTTGCATGATGGATCCCAAACCCAAACTCCTCCACAAAATTTTGATTCCAATGGCATTCCCTTAAGCCCCCACATGGATTCCCCATAGCCTTCTCCTACACCTTCCCTAAGGCAGTCTACCCAACCAGCCAACAAATGAAACAAAGCATGCACCATTCACAAAACACAACAAGGGAATGACAACAAAAGAATGAGAGTTAAATTCCTACCTCTCCATGGTGAATTTTTCTCCCAACAGCAAGCTTCAAATGCCAAGGAAACACAGTCCAAACAACAAGCTCCCAAGCATGCAAAGCTTTCTCCAACTTCCTCTAAAAACAAGAGCTCCACCCAAGAAAAATGCACCCCAAGGAAGAATACAAAAAGGTTCAACAACCCAAAACAAGAAGAGAGTTTGAATTATATAGAAGAGGGAAAGAAGAGGATGACATGGATCCATGTAGGATGCCACATTGACTATCCTCAAATTCAAACTACAAGAATCTATTCTCCCAAGCATAATAAAGAGGTGGTTGAAAAATGACAAATTACTTGCACACTCTAAAAGCCCACACCTCAAGGGACAACAAAATTAAATAACATGTAAGAAAGTGCAATTAAAAACATGCAACACATGACTATTAAAATTCATTAAAAAAATTCACAAATCACTTCTCCAACCATAAGTATGGCTGGTAAATTAAATCTAGAGTCATGGGACAAGTTTTACTTGTCCCACAAGACTCCAAAAATAGCTCCCAAGGACAAATTCGAATTTGTAATGGAGGTGGAGTATTTCATACTCCAAAATTGACTTACACAAGCTCTTACTCAACTTACACATCCCTTACATATTAAATGCAAACAACCAACAACTCTTATAATTACTTTCCGTTATCCCAATTTAATTTATTTAACTTTTAATCATATAATTCCTCACATTAATCTACCACATTTAAATTAATTAAAAGAAGGAACATATTAGTAATAAAATACGTACAAAAATAATAAAAGAAACACATTAATTAAAATACACAAACCCATGGTCACATATAAAGGAAATCCCCCCCATGGGAATCCCTAAACAAACAACACTCAACACAATAAAAAAGTTACCATGGTGACCGTGTCGAATTCACCTAGAATTCTATTGTGGTTGGTCTCCAATCCCTCGATGTTTGTTGTGATGTTTTAACCTATAAAATACAAATACCTCCTTCAACCTTGTGGTTATATCGAACATCCAATATGATATAAACAAAATCATCTAAGTAAGTGAATCACAACAACATCGAAGTAACAACTACATTATTTGCATTTTTAATCAACAACTATATCATCATCAATATAATATCCATTTTCTAGATCAACTCATAATATCCAAATCACATGTCTGAACAACATCCATATCAAATAATACATCATCATCCACATATAAGGTGTCTCTAATAATCATCAGGCATCATAATCAAATCAAGATCAACAATAATCCATGATCAATGTCTAACAACATGCTAAATCAAAACATAATAATGTCTATAATGTAATCATAGTATCAAAATAGGTACTAAAAGGTGTCAAAGGGAAGTGGGCACTACATCCCCCTCCCCTTAGACTTGAATTCCTCCTGGAAGTCACTGGAACAAATGTGGAAACTAAACTCGTAATGAAGTAGCATCCTCCCATGTAGTTGCAGTCTCATCATATCGTCCCACTTGCACCCGAACTTGATCAACCTCTCTACTTCAAGGCCCGTGGTCCTGCGATCTAGGATGCGAATGGGCTCCACCATCACCTACCCTTATCCTGCACCTACAATGATGTCCAATCCAACACATGAGATGGATCTGTAATATATATCCTAAGAACTGAAATATGAAACACATCATGTATGCGAGACAAGTTGGGTGGAAATGCTAGATGGTAGGCTAAAGGGCCGATATGCTCCAAGATCTCAAAAGGACCAACGAATCTAGGATATAATTTAGAACCTTTTCCATAATGGATAGGGCTCTTATGTGGCATGACACAAAGGAACACCTTCATGCCCACATCAAAACTACGATCAATCCTATGTTGATTTGCATACTTCTTTTTCCCCGTCCCGTGCCTCCCGCAATCTCTCGCATGATCAACACCACGTGCTTTGTTCCATGTCCCGTAGAAGATCTGGTCCAAGAGATACTCGCCTCTAACCTATCCTAGCTAAGAGGTGTCCCGCACTCTCTACCATATAAAGCACGAAAAGGAGCCATGCCTATATAACTTTGGAAACTATTATTGTAGGCGAACTCCACTAAGTACAGTACTCCTCCCACTTAGACTACTTGATCCATCACATACATCCCGAGCATATCCTCTATAATCTGGTTCACCCACTTGGTCTGTCCATCTCGTATTAGGGTGATACGTTGTTATGAAGTTAATCCTCGTCCCGAGGACATACTTTGCATGTAGTCCAAAAATGTGAAGTGTATAAGGGATCGCGGTCATAAATGATCTTCTACGGAATCCCGTGTAACCTAACAATCTCATCCAAATATACTTGTGCCACTGCTCTAGCTATATATGTGGTCTTCACCGAAGAAAAGTGAACCACTTTTGTCAGTTTATCAACCATGACCATGATGGCGTCGTGGTGATATCTCGACATCGGTAGCCCAAAAATGAAATCCATGGAAATGGTGTCCCACTTCCATTCCGATATAGCATGAGGATAAAGAAGGCCAGATGGATGCTGATGCTCAGCCTTAACCCTCTGGCACTCTAAACACCGTGACACAAACTGGGCCACGTCTCGATGAAGTCCTCTCTAATGATATAACTGTCGCAAGGTGGCGTGCATCTTCTTCACCCCTAGGTGGGCTGAATAGGGTGCATGATGTGACTCCACCAAGATGTCCTACCTCAAGCCTCCATCTCTAGGAACATAAATCCAACCTCTGTGCCTGAGAAGACCATCTACCTCTAAGGAAAAACCATCAAACTTCCCCTCAAGGGTTTTCTGCGTGACTTGATCTCTACTCATACTTTGCAATGTAGAAGATGTCAAGAGGAAGTCATTGAAAAATCCCGCTCTGCAAATCTTTGCTCATTATAGTGGCCATAGCCACATGTCTCTATCTACCGAGAGTGTATACTACCACATTATCCTCCTTCCTTTCACATGCTCTATCTCCATTTCATACTCACAAATAAACTCCATCCAACGCCGCTGACGAGCGTTGAGATTGGGCTACGTGAAAAGGTGGCAAAGACTCAAATGATCAGTCATGAGTGTGAATCTTCGTCCAAGAAGAAAATGTGTCCATCTAACCAAAGCATGCACAACTCGCTGCAAGATCAAGATCATGGGTCGGATAGTTAAGCTTGTGATCCTTGAGTTTGCGAGACTCAAAAGCCACTACTCGCCTCTCTTGCATTAACACACCTCTAAGCCCCGCTAAAGAAGCATCTCATGTGCAAACAAAGAACTCACCCTATGGATTCAAATACTACAAGAATAGGTGTTGTGGTGAGGCATTCCTTCAGTTTCCTAAGGCCTGCTCACATCTATCTAACCAAACAAACTTCTTCCCTTTCCTCTGAAGGGAAGTGATAGGGTGCGCAATCTGAGAGAAGTCCTGAACAAATCTCCGATAGTCACTGATAATCCCATGAAGCTACACACCTCGGTCACTATAGTGGGTGCTTGGCCAATCCATAATGGCTCTAATCTTGGAATGATCGAATGTGATACCCTCCCCAAAAATAATATGACCCAAATATCGCACCTCTATCTCGAAAGAAAGCACACTTATCCAAGTTCCCGTAAAGTAGCTGCTCACGAAGACACTGAAGAACCTGGTGAAGGTGCCCCTCATGGTCCTCACGTGTACGTGAGTATATCAAAATGTCATCTAGGAAGATGAGCACGAAGCGGTCTAAGAAGGTCATGAATACCCCATTCATCAAACTCATGAACACTACAGGGGCATTAGTCAAACCAAAAGGCACCATTGTGAACTCATAGTGCCCATATCTCATGCAGAAGGTGGTCTTATGAATGTCCGCCTCAAAATCCTCAGCTGATGGTAGCCTGACTTAAGATCAATCTTAGAGAAAATTGTGGCTCCCTTCATCTGATCAAATAAGTCATCAATACGAGGAAGAGGATAACGATTCTTGATCGTTACCTTGTTCAATTGGCAGTAATCAATACATAACCGTAAGGATCCATCCTTCTTCTTCACAAAGATCACCGGTGTACCCCAAGGGGATACACAAGGATGGATAAGGCCTTTCTCTAGAAGACCCTCAAGCTACAACTTGAGCTCACAAAGCTCTGGGGTGGTCATTTGATAAGGTACCCATGAGATAGGCTCTACTCCTAGAAATAGATCTATATGAAAATCAATCTCATGTGGGGGTGGTAACCCCAGAGATCCCCAGGGAAGACACTAGAAAACTCTCTCAAAATGAGATGATCATCTAGCGATGGTCCACTAGACTCATCCTCGATCTATCACCGATTGTAACAAAGATACATCCGACAACCCCGTCGTACACACTACTTAAGCTGCATAACGGAGATGGTGCGAATGGAAATGGGTCTCCCGACCCCGAAATCACCGAATCAACTCCCAAATCATCTACACAAGATATATTCTTGTGATAACAATCTATCCTGCCCCGTGTGTAGATAACCAATCCATACCCAAAAATGACTCCATATGAGCCCAAAGGAAGGATACGAGAGATATGAGGTAGTGGTGAAAGGTCCCAAATTCACTACACACTCCTTAACCAAAGAGTCTACAAAGATCTTGGCTCAAGAATCCATCTCGACATCCCAACTATGACCTTGCCTAACTGCCACCGGCCTGCATCACTCTACCAAAGATGGTGCAATGAAAGAATTAGAAGAACCAGAATCAAACAATACAGAGGTAGGAATACCACCAATGCTACCTATGGTCTCAATGACTGTGCTCTAATGTTCTCGCCTAGTGGTTCTCAACTACTGCATAAATCCTATGGCTATGTCCCATGTCACCAACAATCAACTCTGAAATTTGTGCCTTACCCTTATTGTTAGGGTTATGTGGGAAATCTCTCTAAAAGGTCTAGTAACTCCACAACCAAAACATCCTCCTGATCCTCCCCAATGAGTATCACCTCCAATAGGTGCCCTAGAAGTCTGTGGCATGGATCCTGATGATCCAGCTATGGTTTGCTGAGGTCTCTATTGGTGAGCTCCCACTGACTGAGCTCTAGGTCCACCCTGTGTCCTGATGGGACCCCTAGGAGGAGGCCCCATACTCCAACATCGCTATGTATCGCCTCTCTCGTGGAGGTCTATGAGGTGAGCGGGACTTCTGCTACTACTCGCTATCAAGCTATGGCCTAAATGATGATTATGCTCTACCATAACCACTGCGAGGAAGAGGTACTGACACCCTCAATCTACTATCCTGCATCTGCTGTATGTGGGTACGGACTCGGTCTCTAGCCAGCTGGGTCTTACCCTGAGTCTCCACTATAATATAGGCCTTCTCAACGGCCTCTGCTAGTGTCTATGGGCAGTGGATCTGCACTACACCTCCAATATCTAAATTCTGGCCCTGGATGAACCTGTGAATCCGTACCTGCTCATCATGTATATACTTGACATACTGGAGTAGATCTAGAAATATACTCTCATACTCTGCTACTGAAAGAGAAGCCTATCGGAGGTCATGGAACTCATCAATCCTCTATTATATGAACCTTCGTGATAAATACCTACTCCTGAATCTCTCCTCAAAAAGCTCTCGTGTCACCGATTAAGAATCTACATGGAGCTTTTGCTCCTCTATCCTCCACCTACTCCCGCTTCATCCTTCAGTAGATGGATTGTAACACGAGCCTTCATGTTACTAAAACAAGGACAAAGCTTGAAGCAACCGCTCAAGCTCACTAGCCAGATTCTACCTAAAATCCACCCATGTCACCTAAGTAATGTGTTGGCCGAAGCTTCAGGATCTCCATGATGTGATCCGTTGTTGTGGTCCTGACGGCCTCTAGGTCTCTTTACACACTCATCCCTAATCCTAGGGCTCTGAGACTTCTCTCTATGCTCTAGAACTCTGTCTCCCTATCTCCTAGGTGGTGACTCTGCTTTGGGCTGAATCTGCAAGGGAGTTCTCTCCTCTATGCTCCTTCCCGGGTCGAGAAGATACCTAGCCCTCAATGGAAGGGGATTTGTCATGGCTAGCTGCATGTCCTCCACCTAATCCTCTGCGTAGAGTGGCATTAACATCCCGAAGGGTCAGAAAATCTGAGGTAGGATAGTTACAAAAGGTTCCTCTTGCTCTGCTTTGAGCCTCTTGCATAGACCAAAGCGAGAGTTAGTTTATTTTGCTAAGTTTTACACAACTTCCATGTTTACTAAAATATAAAAATTCTAGCTAAGTTGTTTTCTAATTTTAAAAGTGTACTATGTTTAAGTTTTCATGTCTCAAGTTTTCTAGTGTGCCCATTGGTCCAAGCTTTTAAACCATTACTCGATACCAAGTGTGATGCCCAGTTTAAAACAACCGACTTGAGACCCAAGAAATAACCTAGGGTTAGTTAGAAAAATTATGGAATAATATATTTTTTAGAAGTATCCACAATCAAGTTGCAATGTAACCATTAACCCTATTAGGTTCTGGAATGAATCTAAATTACTAGAACATATTTTTCCTTCATTAACAAATATTCAGTTCACATGGTTCAAATTTTAGGGTTAGGTGTTTCAGTTAGGTTCAGGGAGAATTTACCCCCATACCCACTCTCTAACAGGATCTGAGTTTCAACTAGATTTTCTCATACTTAATGCTTCCAAAATTTCCCTAAATCATTCCCATTGGATAGGAAATTTTCTCACCTTTCCAGTGATATAAATAAGTCCTCCTAACTCCTTCGAGAACTCAAGATATGGTCGGGCGGAGTTTTGGGGTCAAATTTTCCCCTAGGGGACACGTGTCAAGCAGGGGTGAAAACCCCTTTGGCGGGTTGGCGGGTCGTAGGGTGACTTAAAAATTTTTCTCCCCATGTGGAAACAATTTCAAGTTTTCTCCCATGCCTCCACGGGTCCCCAGTGGACATGTGTCGAGCCCTGGTTCAAAGCGGGACAGGGGAGAGGGAGGAGCGGCGGAGCGATTGATGAATTTCACCGAAGGGAGGGCAAAGGGAAAAGGAACGCACGGGTCTCATGCGGCCGCTAAGGAATTCTCCAAGCCAAGGGCGGGAAAGTGGGGCCACGGGAAAGTTTACAAACATTTCCCAAAGGAAAAAATGTCAAAATAACAAAGAGTCTGCACCCTCCGCTAGCACCCAAAGCTACCACGTGGCAGCCTGTGATTAGCCGCGGGTTGGCGGGGCTAAAACAATTTTTTTCCAAAATTTTCAAAAATTCTAAGGGCAAAGAAAATGCCGCACCTCTGCCACTGCCCCATGAGGACACATGGAAACCTCTCGATTGGGCATGGGCCGACGGAGGAAAGGATGAAATTTTTCCCAGTCAAATTTTTCAAAAAAAAAATTCTAAGGCAATTGGACGAGAAATTTTTGGTTGTGGGTTCGCCAGGAAATTTTTCCCAAATTTTCCCACCAAGGCACAAAAACTTCAAAGTTCCATAACTTGAGCTAGAGAGCTCGATTTTGGGAAAATGAGGACTTTTCGGAAATCTCTCGATGCCCTCTTTGCACAGAAACATAAATTTTACTTTTTGATAAAGTTTAAGGGTTCAATTTTACAAAAATGATCTGCAAGATTTTAATTAGCAAACTGGTAATTTCTAACTTTCAAATTTGATTAAATTGGATCTCCTCCTTCACTCAACATGCCAAAAATACATGGAGGATTGATCTAGGAAGGGTTTAAAGTGTTTTAGGAAGTTAAATTTTTCAATTTATTTCAAATTGTATTTTTCCAACAAATGACAAAAAATCGACTGAGGAAGGGATTTGATTCGATTTTGCAATGGTTAAATTGTTTTCTTAAGTTTTCTTTGTCAATTTGAGTTCATTTATGATACAACATACTAAATTTTAACTTCTCCAAGTTAATTAATGTGTGC
The DNA here is from genome assembly GCA_018340775.1 of Taxus wallichiana var. yunnanensis. Classification (NCBI taxonomy): domain Eukaryota; kingdom Viridiplantae; phylum Streptophyta; class Pinopsida; order Cupressales; family Taxaceae; genus Taxus; species Taxus wallichiana. The sequence continues at coordinate 997,600,882 of CM031237.1, read as the reverse complement.
AGGTCTGAACTGTACATTTTTATTAAAATTAATTGCTAGTTTTAAGTTTGTAACAAAATCCCATTTCTAGAAATTTGTTTATCAAATTCATCCTTCAAATATGACACTTCATTCCTAAACTAGTCCAATACATTTAGTTGTTTATAAACAAACCATTTCAAAGCTAAATTACAAATCTGATTTCCACTTTAATATATTTCAAAAAAGAAACAATGCAATATAAATTCCCACATACGTATTTCCTTTCCTTTATAATCACACGAGGTTCCAATCACAACTAGATGTTTCCAACTACATCACAACCATGTAAAAGAGAGATGAACTTGTAATTCTTCGTTAATTCAAAAAGGGAAACATCTTTACATTTTTTTAATGCAATTAACAGAAAATATCTTTCTTTTTTTTCCATGTACGTGAAGCGAGAATGTGAATGTCTTTCACAATTCAAATATCCACTTTCATAATCAATTACCTACATCTTTGCTTTAAAAATACATATTACAATTTCATCCACTTCAAGTGGGAAAGGTTACAAATGACTGTGTTTTTACAAGGGACTATCAAACTGTAGTTGTCCTTTGCTCCAGACTACAACATGCTCATTTTATTTTTCTCCAAGTTGATCACAACAAAAGAGGGGGAAAGGCAATGCTCTCCACCCAACCAAGACATCCAATGAAAGGAGAAGCCTTCCTTCATCATTGGCCCCCGAGCCCTAACCAAGATACAATAAAAGGTGTAATTCAACCATGGAAACAACTGGCTTCCACAACACAATATTCCTTCACATACACATTTTTTTAAAAAGACAATTCAACACAAAAGCAATAGTTTACAACTACATTTAAAACATTTCAAAACAAAACTCGGGCTTGATCATGCAAGCCAAATGAGCAAGGTCTATAAGGGCAGCTACTTATGCCTCCCAATTGTTAATTGGGCATCCACCAATAACAAACCACCAAAAATCCATCACACACATATCCTTATGCCCCCACAAATCCCTCTTTATGCCCCCATAGATTTCCTTATGCCCCCCACAAAGTAAGAAATGCAAGCTATTTATTTTCCATGGTGGATCCCAAACCCAAACTCCCTCCACAAAATTCTGATGCCAATGGCATTCCTTATGCCCCCACATGGATTCCCCATAGCCTTCTCCTACACCTTCCCTAAGGCAGTCTACCCAACCAGCCAACAAATGAAACAAAGCATGCACCATTCACAAAACACAACAAGGAAATGACAACAAAAGAATGAGAGTTAAATTCCTACCTCTCCATGGTGACTTTTGCTCCCAATAGCAAGCTTCAAATGCCAAGAAAACACAGTCCAAAATAGAAACTCCCAAGCATGCAAAGCTTTCTCCAACTTCCTCCAAAAACAAGAGCTCCACACAAGAAAAATGTGCCCCCAAGGAAGAATGCAAAAAGGTTCAACAACCCAAAACAAGAAGAGAGTTTGAATTATATAGAAGAGGGAAAGAAGAGGATGATGTGGATCCATGTAGGATGCCACATCAAACATCCTCAAATTCAAACACAAAAGACAAGAATCCATTCTCCCAAGCACAATAAAGAGGTGGGTGAAAAATGACAAGTTACTTGCACACTCCAAAGAGCCCACACCTCAAGGGACAACAAAATTAAATAAAATGTAAGAAAGTGCAATTAAAAACATGCAACATGACTTATAAAATTCATTAAAAAAGTCACAAATCACTTCTCCAACCATAAGTATGGTTGGTAAATTAAATTTAGAGGCATGGGACAAGTTTTACTTGTCCCACAAGCCTCCAAAAACAGCTCCCAAGGACAAATTCGAATTTGTCATGGAGGTGGAGTATTTCATACTCCAAAACTGACTTACACAAGCTCTTACACAACTTACACATCCCTTACATATTAAATGCAAACAACCAACAAATATTATAATTACTTTCCCATATCCCAATTTAATTTATTTAAATTTTAATCATATGATTCCTCACATTAATTAAAAGAAGGAACACATTAGTAGTAAAATACGTACAACAATAATAATAAAGAAACACATTAATTAAAATAAACAAACCCATGGTCACATATAAAGGAAATCCCCATGGGAATCCCTAACAAAACAACACTCAACACAATAAAACAAGTTGCCATGGTGACCGTGTCAAATTCACCTAGAATTCTATTGTGGTTGGTCTCTGAATCCCCGATATTTGTTGTGATGTTTTTAACCTACAAAATACAAATACCTCCTTCGGCCTCATGGCCATATCAGAACATCTAATATGATATAAACAAAATCATCTAAGTAAGTGAATCACAACAACATCGAAGTAACAACTACATTATTTGCATTTTTAATCAACAACTATATCATCATCAATATAATATCCATTTTCTAGATCAACTCATAATATCCAAATCACATTTCTGAACAACATCCATATCAATAATACATCAGCATCCACATATAAGGTGTCTCTAATAATCATCGTGCATATCAAATCAAGATCAACAATAATCCATTATCAATGTCTAACAACATGCTAAATCAAAACATAATAATGTCTATAATGAAATCACAGTATCAAAATAGGTATCCAAAAGGTGTCAAAGGGAAGTGGGCACTACAAGAGATCAATGAGAAGAGAGCATGATGGGTGACTAAAATCATGGAATATGATGTGACTATTAAGGCCACAAAACTAGTAAGAGGTAGTGCACTCTGCAAGCAGATTGCTGAGGATGCGCAGAGTGAACCTAAGGCTTCATTATTTCTAGATGAAGACCTTCCGCGTGTAGAACTTAAACAGAATATAGACCTTGGCACGCATGACTGGATGAAGGACATGATCACATTCCTTTCCGAGGGTGCATACCCTCCCGGTTTAAATAAAGCAAAGAGAAGACATCTAAGGTTACAATTTGTCCCTTATGTGTTGATTGATGGACTTCTCTTCAAAAGGAATCTTGATGGCATGTTGTTAAGATGTATCAACAACACACAGACTGAAAAAGTGTTAGAAAAATTTCATGATGGATTCTCTGGTGGACACTTCTTTGCCAAGACTACAACAATAAAGATTATAATGATAGGTATCTTTTGGCCTACCCTGTTTGCAGATGCACATAGGTGGGTCAAAAAATGCAAGGAATGCACTTTCTTTGCAGGAAATAAAAGATTGGCATTGCTTCCCCCGACCAATCCAAGCGGATTAGTCCTTTGTGTAATTGGGTCTTGAATTCATAGGCATGATTAATCCACCTTCAAGTGCTTTGGACACAAATGGGTGCCGATAGCTACATTACTTCACCAGATGAACAAAAGCTATCACACTTAAGGAATTAACTAAGGCAGTCATCCTTGACTTTCTTGAGGGTTTAGTCACAAGGTTTTGTGTTCCTCAAACCATTATCTCTGATAATGCGAAGGCCTTCCTTAGTGCTAAAATCACTGATTAGGATCTAAGTCTGGGAATTTACTTGAAAACCTCTTCCAACTATTACCCTCAGGGCAATGGTCTGGTAGAATCAACAAACAAGAACCTGATCAGAATCATGAAGTGCACAATGAACATCAACCAAAGACAAGTGGCATACGAAGGTCTTGCGTGTGCTCTGGGTAGATAGAATCACAATAAAAAAGGCAATAGGAACTTTTCCTTACAATCTTGTCTATGGAAAAGAGGTTGCCCTTCCTTTGACACTAGAACTAAATTCACTAGCACTTGCCCAATAGCTAGAATTTGAAGGCATGGACTAGAGGGAAATCAGATGACAAAGCTGGTTCATCTTGAAGAACTCAGAAACTCGACATGATCAAGCTAGAACAACATCAACAAACAACAAAGAAATGGTTTGACAGAAAGGCTAGGCCTCAAGCTTTCAAATTTGGAGACTTGGTTCTAAAATGGGATGCTGATAGAGCCAAGCCAGGGTGTCATTCAAAGTTTTATGCACTTTGGATTTGTCCATACACCATCAAGTCCTACAAGGAAGCTAACTCTTTCAAGTTAACTCATCTGGATGGAAGCATGTTACAAATCCCAATAAACGAGATCTATCTCAAACCCTTCCATTAGGTTTGCTGCATCATGTTGTATATATTAAAGTAGTTTCAATTCCTCTAAGTGTGCTCAGGCACATTATTTATTTGTACATAGTTCTTTCCTCTTGCATGCTTCCTACGCGCGCTCTTTTGTTACTTCCAAAATACAGAGCTTCTCTCAATAGTTGTGAGATTCATAACAAAGTGTAGAAATGATTCTCAAGTGATCACAGGGGCATTTTCATAATTGAACAAGTAGACTCCATTCCCAATGGATGCTTATGGCTACTGATCTCTTTCATTTAATAGGCAGATAGCCTCAAAAGTCACCAAAATCTGTATCCAAATAGCTCTCCTAGAAATTTGGATAACTTACATACACATTCTGGCCCTAAGTTATCTATTGAAGAATTACGCATGCTCAAAATCATTTAGCACATTCCCTTGGTCACAGTTTACCTACGTGCCCCTTTCCTTTTCTCCTTCCACTTCCCCTCACACCCACCTTCTACACGTTCACCTTCTTCCTAGTCAGTTTCTTCCCATCCCATGCACCTCGCACTTACTACTAAGTCCTTGGCCCTTCACACACCGCACCCATTACTTTGTAATAGTTACGCCTTAACCATACATTCTCTACTCACCAATTTGCTTCACCTCTGCATGTGCATCACGCGTGCCCCCTCTCGCGCCTTCCTCTCGCTTTCTCCACGTTCCCTTCCTCATACCCTTCTATGCTAGATCATCTTTTGACATGCTTAAGTGTGTCACACAAAGCTCATATCAAAGCATTCCAATAGGGCACCGAATCCTTGTAACAAATGAATGATTGACACATGGCAAAAATGAAAAATAATTGTACATTTGGCCACCATCTCAATAATCGGTGCATGCCACATGTTTTGTGTACACCGATGACTCTGACATCTTCTGACAGCCATATCTTCTGCTACAGAGCTCGGATCGGCACGCGCCTAGACTTATCATAGAATTGCTACCATCACTATAGTGCTGAAATTCAAAATTCAAATTTTGGCAGATCTAGTAGGTGAGAAATGAGAAAACATCTTTCTAAACATTGATGAGAAGATCTGATTTCTCCAACCACCCAATTTAGTATGATCCACCCTCATTTGTCTTCAACATGTCAAATAGGCACGAGGAATCGTATTTCATAGATTTCCAAGTGGATATGCAGACATTGAATGCTTCTTGTTGGTGGTTGTGTTTCAAATTCAGGTTTTCCTTCTTTTCCCATTTTCCTCCATGGATTAATCAATAAATGTAAGAGGAAGGTTCATTTGTTATGTTGGACAATCTGGATCCTTGCACATGTTGCTAAGGACTCCATAATTTTTGTATATTGAGTTGTAGACCTCTATGTTTGGTTCTTGCATGTGGATATTGGCCTCCTTCATCATTGTAACAGCTCTATGCATTTCTAGAAGTAATAGAAGAATTGTTTTGTGACTATTCTCTGTCCTAACGTTTTTACATTTCTTCTTCTTGCCTCTTTTTTTGCATTGTGTACTGGTTGTGCTATTTCAGGTCCCCTGAGTTCCATATTTAGTTATGTTCCATGAGAACAATATGGTGAATGCATATTTCGATGTGCTACTCGTGCCTAGCCTCCTTTTACACATCCCCATCATTATCACTCGTAATGTATAGTGTTCATCCCTCTTTTCTGGTGCTATCGCCTTTTAGTGTAGTTTACTTCATGTTATCCTTCTTTCCCTAGTCCCTTGGCATTCTTAGCTTAGTTTCCCCTTTCAGCACTAGGAGTAGCAGTAGTAGTAGAAATAGATAGAGGAACTGGCCTTCTCTAGAGATCCGTCCCAAGCTCGCAAGGTCCCACAACTTGGGGACGGTTCCATTGTGGTCTCAAAACCTCGGCCCTTTCCGAGATCCGAGACGCGGTGCACGTTTTTTTTATTATTATTGGAAAATAGTTTTTTGAAAGGGACTATACCCTTGTACACCAAGGCTCAGAAGCCAGAATTGAAAGTTAAAGCACAAGAGATGGATCAAAATCCAGATAGAACAATTAAGCCCGACTGCAGAAAACTATCTGCAAAGTAAAAACCAACAACCGACAAAGCAACAAAAAAAAACAACAGATGCACAAAAATAAACAACAATGGCATATCAACACCATTGGAAGAATTTTGCTATCCGGCCCAGAAAAATGAGACCAATGGAACCCAGCCAGCCAATAGCAGAGATGAGAATCATCAAGGTGAAGTGTTACCCTTCAGGGTGGTAGATTTTTTCTTTTTGTTGACCGTAACCCACCCTGATGGAGCCTTCGCGGTTGGAGATGAAGACGAAGGAGGAGTATTTTCCTTAGTTGCATTTGTCCCATTTGGAGCAGCCATGTTGCTATCCTGAGAGAGATATTGATAATTTTCCATGCTGCCCTCAACAGCTTGTGTATTTTTCATGTTTCTAACAATCTGAGTTTCGGATAAAGGGGTTTTAGTTGACTCTGGTTCAACTACTGCTTTAGAATCAAGATCCTTTCTATCCACAAAGATCAAGTGCTCCGGGAGTGTGTCTTTCCACCAGCTGCGCTTCTCATGTTGACGTTTTCCCACAAGCAAGAGAGGTGTGTCCTAATCCAAAACACCTTCTACATTGGAAAGGTAGACCTTCATAATCAAGAGTTTGTGACCAAGTTCTATTTTGCACTCTAAGGTCTATGGTAGTAGGAAAATTTTTATCAATATCAAGTTCCACCAGGATCTGGGCATAGGTAGTATGGGTGTAATTAGTAGTTTGAGAATCTATGTGGAGTGTAGTACCCAAGGTATTGCCAATGGTTGTCAGACATTCATGACTCCAGAATTGGAGAGGTAAATGGGGCAGCCTGATCCAAACAAGTTTCCATGAGAATGTCTTTGTGTGCGGGTTAAAGGATGGGAACCAAGGTTTCATGATCAAATATTTTGACTCGCAGTCCAAAGCTTGGAAATCAATGTCTTTATCCGCTATCAAGAGAAAACCATAATGAAAATGACCTTAGCACATGGATATAAATCTATCTTACCGCTTAAAGATGGAGTCCAAGGCTTGGAGATCCACGTGTGAAGAATAGGAAGGTTGGGCCATAAACCCCAAATCTAAAAATCAGAGCATGCTCTTTGTAGTAGATCTCAGATGAAATGACATCTTCCCCAAATGTAATACATGGGGTGATGTCTGCAGGTTTCATGGAGGATTCCTTGCTTTTTAAGACATCTTTGAAGGAGGTTTCAAGAGGCCCGTACCTAATCTCTTTATCCAGCATTGGAATAACAGGTAGATCTCCATGTTTCAGTTCACCATGAACCTTGCCTTTCACAGGAACACCCCCAGATGGTGATTGAATATGGCTAGGGTTTGCAGAACCATCTGAACGTACAGTCTCAAGCATTGGTAAAGGCGAGGTCGATCCACGACCAAGGAGAAACTCCTGAAGCTAGATTCGAGCCCCCACCATCTGGCTGAAGAGCTCCAGTCTGATCTCGTGGATCTACAGGGTTCGCATGCTTGTGTGCAGCGAGAGCAAGGGCACGCATAGATACCATTGGTGTAGCGGGTGCACGTTTGAGCAACCAACAAGATAATAATATTATTTCGATATTAATATATTACTTTTCCATAAAGTTTTGTTAACGTATCTTAGTGGTATTGTTGCGTTGTTCATGTTTGTAACTTATAATTTTTGAGATTTAGGTCTTGATTGGATCTAAACTTGATTTTAGTATACCTTGTTTGGAAATCATATCAACCTTTTGTTATTACTTACGTCTTGTTCGTTTTTGAACTTGGCATAAGTGGTGACATTTTTTTGGTCATCTTACGCATCAAACTATTGATTGATTGGACACTTAGGAATTAATCCATTTGATTGATTGGTTTACAAAAAAATTTGTGTGATTGTTTCTCATTCGTCATATTGACTTATCCATTTAGGAAAATCACTTTGATCCATTGATTCTTTATCATTCATTATTCTTTGGTCATTAATTTGGATTTGTGTTTTACACTTTTGTGATTTTTCCTTGTGTTTATCCATCATATAAACTCATTTCTAGGACAATCCTTTGGGTCTTTGATCCTCTTTATCTTCTTGTTTTTTCCTAAGTTCATGGTAATTTTTGAACATATCTTTCAAACCTTGGTAAAAACATTTCCTATCAAGAAAATTTTGCATCAATCAAACATTGGAAATATTTCCTTTGTATCCTTTATGTTTCTAAAAATTTGATCAATCCTTTGATATTTACACCTCAAAACTTGTTGTCCAAACCTTGTTGGATTATCAATCTTGAGTCATCACGATGTATGTTTTCCTTAACTTCCCTTTTGGAAAATCACACAAGCATTCTAGTTGGTTGTCATTATTCTTCCCAAATCAACATGAAACCTTCTTCACTTTGAAGATGTTTGATCATACAATCTAGGTCTAGGCCTTTGAACCCAACACATGCCAACAATGAATGATTATCTTTAGGTCCCTTATACATACACAAATAAATAATTAAAGTTTTGGCGTTCACATAAAAAGATGTCCATCATGACTAAACCACATTTGGTTCTTCGTGCTAGAGAACCCATTCAAGTTACCCATTCCCCACCTTCATTTCATAGTCGGTAGTATGGTTTGGACACTTCGATCCAAATTATTATTCGGGTTTCCCCACTATTCTTCTTATTCTAATCCAAATATTTCCTCTTCTTATGAGGATTCCAATCCAAATATTTCCTCATATTCTTCTGATGATTTGGATCTAAACTACTATTCATATTCATCTAATTTGACTCCTAAGTTGTAGTCCTCCCCTTCTTCATAGGACCTCCTTCATCATACTTCTAATGTGATTATTAAGTCCCCCTCTCTTTGCAGGACCTCCTTTATCATTCATCTAATTTGACTCCTAAGTCGTGGTCCTCCCCTTCTTCACAGGACCTCTTTTATCAGTCACCTCAATGAACCCTTCCTCCTTTGAATATTCATGTGACTTAAAGTCCTTCTAGTTAATCATCTAAGTCAAATCCTACATCAGAATCTATGTAATTTTAGATACGAAATCCTCCTATTCTTCCTCCATGACGATGTCTTATAGGGAAACCTATACCAACCAATTCTAAATACACATCTTCTTCTACTCATGAGACATATAGCCCTAAGTCTACTTCATCTCTTGAGTCATATTATTCTATCAATCATCATCAAACATCTTCTAAGTCTTCCACACTAGTTGGACCTTTTTCTTCCAATCAAACCCCTATGGTCGATCAACAACCCATACCGATTGATTTCTTTCAAAACAAAGGAGTGATTATGGAATTTATAGGGGCACACAAAGATATCCCTCTAACAAATTATGAGAAAGGATTCTCTTTAGATCTCAATGCGTTTGCGTATTATGGGGAAAAGGTTTATTCCTTTTATCAAGAAACAAAGGAAGATTCATCATTCCTCACATTCTTCATTCTGTGATGAACTGCGTGGGTCTAGTATTGAGCCATGACCCATCTTCTCATCACCAAATTCTTCTTTACATATCACAATTCCTCAATCGTAATCACACTTTGGGTCATTACCAAGTATCCCATCATATTCTTCTATATATGGGCCACCTCTAAGTATCCCTTCATCATCTACTTGTAGGTCTCCTCCAGGTAGCCCATTACCTTCTATTTTGAGGCATGTCCAACTAGCCCCTTTTCTTCTATGTATGGGTACTCCCTAGATAGTCCATCATCTTCTATTATTCGGCCACATCCCAAGAGCCCATCATCTTCTAGCTATGGATCGCGCCATAGCCTCCATTATCCTTCTATTATGGGGCCACATCCTAGTAACCCTTCATCTTTTGTCTGTTGCTTACCTCTCGGTAGCCCATCTTCTTCAATTCTTGGACCATATCATTTTCATCCATCACATTATTCTTCTACCAAAGATTGTGGAAATCCCACCGTCATTTCTCACATCAATTCTAAATGTCCACATTCTTCTCCCACTTCTCAAGATTAGACAAGTCAAGCATTAGCTTATAAGAAACCTAGACAAGTTTTTTACCAAGCTAAGACCAAAACACTAAAGAGATCCAAAGATCTCAGCAACTCAAATGATTATTAAATTCAAAATCAAACGCGATTCCAAAATGCACACCAATGTACCCATCAAGTATGGTACAAAGTGCAGAAATCCATGTATAGGGAACTCAAGCTCCCACATATGAAACTCATGTTTCAAAGTAAATCATAATCATTTTTTGAGTGTGAGCTCACCATGATTATTGAGATTGGGGATAATATTGCAGTTGATAAGAAAACGTGTTTAGTCTCTTTTATCAAAGAAATCAAAAATATTTTTGTTGGATCCTATCACGTAGAGTGACATGTCTTGTTCCAATAACCATCAAAAAATAAAAAAAATCAGAAAACAATTTAAAAATACAAAAATGAGAAAACAATTTTAAAATACAAACAAATGAGAAAACATTAAAACATTATAAAAAAATCAAAGGTACAAAGATCAAACATTGCAATTGGGTATTACATACACATGGTTGTTCCTTTCTTCACTTTCTTTAATATTCCTTTGCAATTCATCCACCATTTTCTTCCCTTCGATGTTATTGTGGTTAGCCTATTTGCACACATTTTGTGGCATTTATCTCTATGGTATCCATTTGACCTTGGTATTTTGTCACTTTGGTAAATAAAAATGATTGACCTCATAGAGATCCTATCACAATCAACATTTAATAAACTTTTTGTGAAGAAATTTTGGATATATTTGTTAACACTATCCAATGTCATCATCACAATCACTTCCATATCCTTCCATCAAGCCATTAGTGGTTCTTAAACCCTTGTCAAACAAGAGATCTGAAATAAGTTTTCAGAAAGAAAAAGAATCAAAATCAATCAATCAAAAATAAAAAGCTAAAAACAAAAGCAAATTGATAGATAACTCTCTCTTGGGGTATTTCCAATAATCTCTACCGAGGCTATGGACACCTAGCTAGTAGTAGAGAAATGTTGTGATTAGAATCAAATGCATCTCCATTGGGGCTATGGATGTCTGGATGGTAGCGGAGAAATGTACAACTCTCCTTCCACCCTCCATTCAAAAATCACCTTTCAAAATCAATCATTCCTACACGTTGGCTAGTATCTTCACTTGTTGTCTATCAACTCTTTCCTTCAAGAGGTAATTCATTTCCACGTGCACACACTAGATCTCGATGAGTAAATATGATTATTATGTTACCAAGTTTTGCTTTATGGACCTTGTTCAAACTCTTGATTTAGCGCATGTCTTGTCTTAAGATTTGTGCCTTGGGATAATCACTTTTTCTTCGACCTCTTTCTCAATCTTTTCATAACATCCTCTATTCTTTGGAAATCGTTTAGAACATCCATGTGTATAGGATGGCATTTTTTCTATGTTTGTAGACACCTTTGTCCCCCTTTAATAAATCAATCACCCACTTCCTTTCTATCATGTGTTTCTTGGTTAGCTTACGTTGGGGACATCATTTCTCTATCGCTATTAAACCTATTTTATATTGGCCTTTATCCACCTTCAAACGTGAATATTTTTCCTTTAAATACTCCCACCTAATCGTGGGGAATTTTCACATCTTCACTTTCTTGCACATACGTGTGCATTATACCTTTGTACATCCCATCTATCGTTGGGGGCATCCATGCTTCTTTGTCTTCCTGTACATAGTTTTAGAAAACTTTCAAAAACACAAAAACATTCATATAAACTTTCAAAATTCCAAAAACATTCAAATATGTCCAAAAATCACAAAAACATTCAAATATGTTTCTAAAACCTCAAAACGACAAAATTCATCCTACAAAACACCACTCTTTGGTTCTCACCTGTTCTTGTGCACGACTCACGATCATCTTGATCTACCTCCATCAACAAAGTTGGTTTGCTTACTATGTCTATACTCTGGGGCACAACAAATTGCTTGGTATTGTTTCATAGTGCACGATTACTTTTCATAGGACCCAAGTGTCCTCCGTTATTCCATTTGCATGTATCCTTGCTTAGGGCACCATATTTTAACCCTTGTTGTTAATTCACTCAGGTCCGAATCAAATATTGATAACAAAAACATTGCATTATGTTTCTTTGTTAGGTTAGCTTGTTTACTTTCTCGTATTGCATTGCATTATGTATGTTGCAGGGAGTTAGGAATATTTTACTTTCTCGTATTGCATTTCTTTTTACATGCTACATTGAGTTGGTGTTTTCAGCAATGGACAATTGTTCGTTGTATGGATTTACATGTCATTCTAATTTTTTTGTATGCTTACATTTTTAATAAGGACCGATGACGTAGATCCTTGACAAAATGATGATAAGAAAGTTGTCTAAAAGATAGTTCTACACTGGATGCAAGACTAGTTCTTCCCTAGCCCTCTTCCTCTCTTTCTTCTCGATCATTCTCCTATCAACCTTATTCTTGTAGACACCCCAAAATTATACACGTGTTTTCACCTATTCCCAGTCTATCCTAATACACTATGTTATTCACCCATTTGTGATTGATTGACTAAATCAATTAATCATACACATTGCACCCTTTGGTTAATTAAATTAATCCCATGTATCCTTAGTAACCCTTTATCTAAGTTAATTTTCATTTATTAATTAATTAAGTGTGTGCACATCCTAGTCAACTGCCACTTGGTCAACATCCACATAGACTCCACTTGGACTCCATATCCTCATCCTAGTTAACTGCACTTCTAGAATCCTAAAAATGTGGGGAAATTAAATTACACGTACAACCACCTTTCCGGATGCAACTTTTACATTTAATTCATTTATTGCCCCTAAATGCCTCGACACTACTATAACTTCCTCCAATGCTATTTTTAGCATGAGCATTCAACTGTGTTTAAATAATTTCCAACTACTTATGTCACTATAAATTACATGCTTACTCTCTTACAAATCCTCTTGGATTTAAGTATAATAGCTTTGCTAAATTTCCAAGCCAAGGTGTCTATGTTTATAGCATATTCACTCCCATTTAGAGAATATTAAAGAGCATCCACATCCATTTATAAGGTTCATAAACAAATTTTCTATAACCTTTACCGAGGTTTGCACCGAACGATTACAGGAGGTTTGCAAAATTATTTGTTTATCTTTCATTCACTATGATTTTTCTCTACATATATTTTGGCACACCCGATGGAACTCACACCCTCTTTGTTTGTTTTTGTGTTTTATTGTTACATCGGTGTTTCATTTGTTTTATTGCATTTATTTCATACTCAATCTCTCTTTCGGTCAGTAGGGTTTCTGAGACGGATAAAATCCTAACTTTTTGTTTTGAGAAATTTTGTTGCTTCTCTCATTTTTTAACAATTGTTTGCAATCATTTTGAATTATAGGAATTAGTTTAATCTTCTGAAATATTCAAAAAAATCCTAAAGGTATTGTTTTCTCCTCTCTGGTTTTTGAATAACCATGTTTCTTGTCAAATTATGATTTGATAATTTTGTGTTTCCTTTCATTTTCCCCGTGTGCAAATACATGTAAATAAAACACAATATAAAGTATTAGATTTTATTAAGCTATATTGAAAGGCTACAAAAAAAAAAAAATTCAAAACAATTTTTTTAAGACAAACAAAATATTTCTTTCTCTTGTTTTGTAACTCTGCACATATAAAAAAACCCATTAGTTAAACCAAAATTTCAAACAAAAAAATATTAATTAAAATCAATAAACTAACAAAAACCCTAGACCTACTTTCCACCCATCCCTCCCCCAACCAACTACTCGGCTTGGGCAGCTCGGTCGAGCCACATCCTCACACCCCACCCTCGATTGAACCCCGTTTCCCTGCCTTCCCTTTGTGAGCCAACTCACCACATGGCCTTACCATACCCAAAGTGACCTTCCCAGGACTCGACTATTCTACCCACCTTGAGCTCTCATACCCAAACACCCACTACTTTCCCGTAGATATAGATCGCTCACCCACACTACCTCACAAACACTCTATGCCAAGCTATTTTTCCATACCTACACGCAACTTTGTCTCCATCTACACTCCTTGTTGCCAACCTCCTCGAGCTTTGTCACCCTCCATCGATGAGCTCCTTGCCATTTGTCCCTACACAAAATCATTCCAACAATAAAAACACACACAAACCCTCACCCGATTCTAGCTCACCTTTTGGTTTAGGTTTAGGTTTTTGGGTTGTTAAAATTTTGTTTCCCTTGTTATACGTTGGGATAGTTGTCATTTTTTTACAATTCCTTTAGATATATTTTGTTTCTAACTATGATCTATGTTTAGGTTTCATTACTTAGGATTTTTTTAATTTCATTTCTTTTTCTTTGTTCATAGTTTTCCCTTCTAGTTTCATTTATTTTCTTTAGTTCTAACTAATTAATCATTAATTAGTTTAGTTATCCTTAGTTTAATTATTAATTTGTTTTTCTTAGTTAAATTTTTCTTTAATTAATTACTTTAGGAATTTTCACTATGACATTAGGTGTTTTTGTCATTTATTTTTTGTTATTCTTGTTGAAATAGACTAATTGTCTCCTTCAATTTTGCAGGCTTGTCGACAATTCTAATCAGCTTAATTTTCACTTTTGTGACTTTATATCTATGTAACACTATTTTGGCCCCCTCTTGTTGTTATTTTCGCCAATTTTTCTATTGGGGGCTAATTTTCAAACTTTCTAAAATAGGGTTTTGGGCGTTTTTATCCCATTTTTAATAGTATTTTTAGCCATTCTCGTACACATTTAATCATTTTGTAAAATAGACTAACACTTTCTCATGTGTTTTGCATGTTTCTCGTTTGTCATTTTCTTTTGTTTTTGTGAGACTAACCACGAAACAATCACATGTATGCTCTTCCCTCACGCTTTCTAAGCGATCTTGGGAATAAAAAATGTGGTCATTTATTTATTTTTTGTTTTTGGGGAATTAACGTTTCACTTAATCAAATTCAACCCATATGTATGCTCTTTCCTCGCGCTTTTAAACGACCTTGGAAATCAGAAACATGGGTTCGATTCTATTGTCTTATCTTTTACCTCCTTCCGGAAAAATTTCTAATCTTTGCTTGCAGGACCCACTCTAAAAAAGGTGGATAAAACACTCAAAAACTACTAACTACAGGTTTCCTACATGGTGTATGAATAAACCACATTAAGCTCAAAAGATAAGAAAATACACCACATTAAAAACATTGCAAATTACAGTTTAGTTAAGATCTACAACTTGACCACCTAACTAAAACATAACCCCCTTCGCATAAGCTTTAAGCTAAAAAAAAGGGGGTGGTTCTATGAACCCCAAATTAGTCCACACCTTGAGGGAACTAATGGAAGAAAGAAGAACTTTTTCTCTTACTTGACTAGTAAAGCCTTGTGAGTTAGAGTCACAGATATCCTTAGTGGTGACCCCAGTGTGATTCATTCTGAGAAAGGTCTTTACTCAAGGTTTCAAAGGGGGTAAAGTAAATTCGTTAGTTAGAAAAAGCATTGCGCTCGCTCGAATATACTGATGAAACATAGTTGAGAGAGCCACCTAGGAATCCAAACATTGTCCAAGCAAATTTAAGGTAGATGCCACGAACAAACAGCTTAAACAAAAACCGCTTTTTCTCTTTTCTTCTTTTGTTTTCTTTCTTTTTGCAGTAGTGTTCCACACTCACTTTTTCCCAAACACTCTTTGTTTTGGATCCATCTTTCACGTTTGTATATTTTTGTCACTTTCCAAACACTCCTTATTTGGATTATACTTTCATCCTCATTTCATATCTCCAAGTACAGTTTACTTGGATTGTTTTTTTCACTTCCTTTTTGCAATCCCAAATACTCCTTATTTGGGTTCATCTTCTATTGTGTTTGTTGTCTCCAAATTTATCCTTATTTGGAATTGAAATTTACTTCTTTTTCTCGTCATCTTTCCTCTTCATCGTCGGTCATTCACTATTTTTCATTCTACTCTTGAAGTTCCCCTTTTCAAAAATTTCATCTCTTTTTCATTATTTCAATATTTTCATCCTCATTGCATTCTCCATTTGACCTTCTTTCATTCATTAGGAATTTTTCTTTTGCTTATTTTAATTTTTCCCTTTCGCAGTCATCAAATTCTTCTATCTTTCTTACTCACTTAATTTTGATTTTATCTCCCATTTCATTCTTGACTTAAACATTAGGATTACATTTCCCAAATTTTAAGTTTCCATTTCCTTTTCAACATTAAGTCTTTAGTTTGTGGATATCCACGTCTTCGCTCAAGCAATTTCATCTTACGACTCACATTTTGATAGTGTTGTGTTCTACTTTGTTAAAACTTAATTCCATCACATTTTATCTTCATTCTTTTCTTCCATCCTTTAGTTTGACATCATCATCGTTAAATTATATATGTTTTCTTTCTTCACGTCTCTAACCCGACAAAATACTTTGTTATGTTTTAGAAACTTCATCATATCTTATTTTCCCAATGTTTGTGTTGTCAATATTGGAGTCTTTTCCTTTAATTATACTTTTCCATATTAAATAATTCTTGTTAAGGGTTGAGCACATCACATACAATTTGACTCATTTTTCATACCCTCTTCCCATCTAGCATTCAATTTTCTAAGTGGTAGAGTACATTTGTAATCAATCTATCCTCGCTCCTCCATTCTAGCATTCACATTGTTAGAGGTTGAGCACATTTGGAATTTTGTAACTATAACACTCCTCCATTATAGCATTCATTTTGTTAGAGGAAGAGAAATTTCACCACATTGAACCACTCTTCCATCTTGGCATTCACTTTGTCAAGGGTTGCATTTATCAAGCACTTTCACATGCTTCTATCTTGACATTCACTTTTTTAAGGGACAAGTTACTACCAAAATTAATCGCATACATCTCTTCCATTGTAGCATTCACTTTTCTATGGGTTGAGTTATATTTCGCATCCCTATTTTCTTCCTCCCCTCTTTTAAAAATGGTGGGAAAACAAACATAGATTATAGTCCTTTTGGAAGGAAAGAACGACATCAAAATAATTTTGGAAATTATGATAGTGAAAATGACCAAAACTTTGAGGATGATTAGAATTAAATCTCACTCAAGAACAATCTTGCATCAAAAATATCTTATGTATGAATAAAGACCAATTTTTTCTTCATCTCCTTGAGATGGGAGAAAAATTACCCTCTGATTTTGATGAGGATATTCTACAAACATTACTTGGAAAACCACCACCTAACAAGGGTGAACCTTTTGCGACAAACAATGATGATGGGTCAGCCCTAGTCACATGAATAATGATGATCAAAACAAGTCCACCTCAAACAACACCAAAGGTGATGAACCAAACAAAGAAAAATCTGACAAAGGGAACAAAGGAAAATCAACTAATTCAGCCACCGATCCCACTCAAGCCCTCATGAATCAAATTAATGACATGGCTAAGCAACTTGCTATCCTAAATTCCAAATTCACCAATGAATCCCATAACAATGAGGTACCAAAGAAAACTAGTGATGCTTCATTTAAGATTCATACCACACACACCAAAGATAAAAACATCTCTATGATTGATGGTTCCTTATCTTTCTTGCAGAATGACTCCCCATTTGCTTAAGAATGGAAAATGATGAAGCACACCATCTTAGGTATGCAACATCAACGCAAATAATTCAACTTTGAAGAATTGTTTCCTTACCCCTTCGATAAGGAAATTTTGTGTGTCCCCTTTCCCAAATATTTTTAGAAGCCCAAATTTGACAAATACAATGGAAAAAATGATTCTAGAGAACATATCAAGGATTTCTATATGTCTTGTCAAGAGGTGGCCTATAGTGATGTCTTCTTAATGCGTCTCTTTCCACAAAGTCTAGGTGGACAAGCCTTGGACTAGTTTCTACACCTCCCTAAGGGCTCTATACAAACATTCATAGACATCTCGAGATGTTTGTTAAACATTTCTCATTCAACTTAGAATCTAAAATTATAATGATGGATTTGTGTAATGCAAAAATTAAACCTTTTCACAATTCCTACAAAGATGGCGTGGGATTGATAGTCATTTCCTATGCTCCATGCCTGAGAAACAACTTGTGAGAATATTTATACCTAAACTCAACAGTGAGATATCCTTTCACATGAAAATGCATTGCCTCAATAATTTTTAAGAACTAATCAAGAAAGGATCGCAGATTGGAAAACCTTTGTCACGGAAGGTTTGATTAAACCTCATTCAAAAGATAATGGGAAACATAGTAACCATACTAATATATCTCACCAAGACAAATCTAAACATGTTAAATGCAATTGTAATATGTTCGATGATGGTGTTACGAAAACCTCAATGTCCACAACATCCAAAACACTCAGACTATACCAAACAAAGTTAAACAATCTCTTTTTGTTTCTAGTAAAGAGGTTTCCTCCTCTCTTGATTCTAAGCGACGTTGTTTCAATAATTTGGGAGAACCTCTATCAAATTTCCTTCAAAAACTCGTTAATGCAAACATGGTTACCTATCCATCACCGCACTTGGGTTGATGAAGAACCCAAGCCTACTTGGTATAAAGATGATACTTGTGATTTTCATCACATTGACGATTACCCAATTGATTGATGATTTCTCTTACATCACTTTGTCCAAGACCTCATTGATAGTGGAGATATCATTGTTGAAGAGCCATCACCAAATAAGACACCTAACAAAATCTCAAGTTATTCTCAAACCCATTTCCCAAACATGGCAAAGAAAATAAAAATACCGACAAAGGTCCTTTGCCAATAATACTGATTTCAGTTCAATTATCTCATTTATTTAGGAATTATCATCTACAATGATGACCATTAAATTCAAACCTTCGACTAATGCTATGACCACATGCTAAAGGAAGATGTGGGTTCCCGTAGAAAAAACCAATCTTCTACGTCTTCTACTAACCTCAAATGTGCAAACCAACATCTCCTTCGATTCAAAAGTCAAACTCTAATACCAAATCTCCTACTCTTGGTTAGTATGAATTCATCAAACAATTATCAACCAAACCAAAGGCATATCTCTCTAATGAAGGCATTAAAAGATTCCTCTAGCTTTCAAGATATTCTCACTCATTCTCTAAATGAATCATGTGTTCCTCATACTCTCAATGTTCAATAGTTTCAAGATATGATTACAAACCTTACGCCTGAAACTATTATCCTATCTTTTGGCCCTCAAGATATGTTGAAATCAAATCTGATTAACAATAACTCCTTGTACATCAAAGCCTACATTACAGACTATAAGGTCAAGAGATTTCATATCGAAAATGGAGTGGCTCTTAACATATGCTCTATAAAAATGCTTCGCTTCCTTGGTCATACAATAGATGACTTAGATGCTAATATCATTACCATTTATGGTTATGTTAATACCAAATGCCAATCCTGTGGGACCATCACTCTTCCCATACAAGTAGGCCCGTAGCTCCTTGACACTTTGTATGTCATGTAGTTGACACGAAATATCATATGACCTTCTTCTCGTAGACCTTGGATACATGGAATGCACGCATGACGCTTCTACCTTCCATCAATGCATAAAGTTTCTACATAATGATAGAGAGTCCACCTTGCGTGTAGATACTCGACCCCTTTGAATACAAGGTACAAAAATGCAAATTATTATCCATCTGTTGATAAGACAATTAGATCTAGCGTAAATCTGATTGTTACCAATCATATTGATCCCGACATAATATTACGCCCTCATGCTTCCGTGTCTTCTTCTGAAGAATCTACATCTAAAGCATCACCTAAGGATATTACTCTCACTCAATGCCTTCCTCTCAAACATCTCGCATCTAAGGTGTCACTTGAAGTTACATTATCCCATAAAGGATTAGGTGAGTAATGATGTAGCCGAGAATTTACTGTATAACACCCTAGATGCACTGGCACATCACTTAGCCTAGATCGAGCTCTCACCAAGCACACAAACATACCATTTCCTCTTTAGGGTTGTTATAGTAGGATGTTAGCGTGATGAAGGAAGAAACATATATATCCATAACTAATCCATCATTCTATAATTCATGCTACATTCGATCTATAAAAGAACAAGATTTAAACAGTAATAATGATTGAATCAATAACATGCACTACTCAATTACACATAGGAACGACACTTAGATTCAGCCAATATCTTCCATCTCTTAATAAACACAAAATCTCCTTACAATAATGGAAATCTATACCAATGCGTGCATGGATCTAATACAATAATTCAGTCATATGCGTATATCTTTATACCTTCATACATCCATCTCTCCCTGTGTGTATATTTATATATCTTACTATGTACTTCATATCATATATATAGGGTGGTGAATTTCCCTTCATCGCTTATCTATTCCAAAAATAGGCCACATGTTATTAATAGGCATGCACCATTTACAAGCATAGCCACACATGTAAGTGTGCTATCTATAGACCTCTTAAAGTTAACTGAAATGAAAATCCTATTCTTATCTCATCTCCATGTAAAACACTTGATCTGATCCTCTAGAGATAGACAATGCATGGCGCGCACATCTTTTCCTTTTTAGTTTGTTTCGCATGCCATCTTATAAAAATAGGTCTTCATGCTCAAAATTGGATAAGTCCCAAAAGCTGAACTTTCCCTCCATGCACGGGTTCTTCCTGTCCCTCTACACCCTTGATCCTGGCCTTCTCTCCCACACAATTCTTGTGTGATCTCTAACAAGTATTCTCTGATCAACATTACCCCACACTAATCTCATTGTCATCCCGACAATGGTTATCTCCAAAAATTGAAGTAAAGAATAGAAGAATGGAAAGAATAAGAATGTAGATAAATAAAGAATTTTTATGAGGCTATGAGGTAGCCTCCTCTGTATCAATTTGAAGTATCAACTCTGGATACTCTTCCTTTATTTCAGCCTCCAAGTTCGTCCTTCAGCTAGTGCTTGTTCTACTTTCTCTGGAATGTCCATAGTAATGGATTCCAACTCATCCCTTGCAATCTCTCCTTTTTCATTCTATAGAACCAACACAACGCTGGACATTGAGGCCATTCTTCCTTCTAGAAGATCCATATTCTTCACAATTTTCTTCCCAAGCTCTTCCAACCGAGTCATATGTGGCTCTTGTATTGCTGCTTTAGGGCCTCGCACTTCGCTTAATTGTTGACAATATTTTTGAATGGCCCAATGTCTCATCCTTCATTGATTTTTGGACCTCATTTTTTTCTTCTAGGGTCCTTATATTGATAAGCACCTTTGAGCTATGCATATATTCAAATTTTGGCCTACTTTCTTCAATAATTCTTATAGCACTTGCAGCAGCCCTTCATAGGATATGATCTTTTCCATCATTGAGGCTTTCTCTCATTCTGCCTCTTGCTCTAACTTCCTTGGCGTTGTCATGCGTAGAGGTTCATCTTCAAGTACCAAGTCCACCAACTTTCCTACATAGTGTATCGCTAAAGGAAATGTCTGTGGTACCTTGGCCTCCAAGTGTGGCCTTGCTCTAATGAAATTGTCCCCAATCTCCTATGCGATGTTAATAAATACTTCGTTCTTATTCTGTGTGATGTCCCTCTCTTGTGTTATGTGCGCTATCTCTCGCATCCTTTGTCTTTAACTCCTCGCACAACGCTCTGATTGTTGCAGCTTTGTCCATGTTTCTTTTAGCCACTTCAATAGAAACCTTCACCAATGCATTGCCGGCCCACTCATCTGACATGATAGTAGGATTTAGTGTCATATGTCTAGCTTGGGGTGCCTTCTTAGGTGCCATTTTTACCTTCCAATCCTTTATAGATCCTCACCATTCAAATTTTGCAATGTGTGAAGAAAACCATAGCTCTATTCAATCGTGCCCTAGGTGGAAACTTTGTGCCCTAACTCCTCTCTATCTTCTTGCTTCATTCAAACCCTTCACCACCAGGGATGTAAGATTCTTTTCACATAGATCTATTTGTATAGCTTGGTTTCACACCCTTTGTACCTTAACTCGATCACTCGGCTCTTTCACACTTAGCTCTTTTCTCAATTTCTCTTAATCGTAATGGTAAAAATGAATTCACATCCCATCCTTATATAATTTTTCAAATTTTGATGCATTTATTGCTCCTTCACCTACCAAATATCCTCTCATTCATTGACCAAATTCGTTCATTCTGTGTGGTACATATTTGTGCCCCAGCTATAACCTTCTAGCGTGCCTTCCTACCCTCTAGTCATAAACTTCTCTTCGAACGTGCCCTTGCACCCGAGTACCTTGTCATTGTACTTTCTCTCGGTAGTTACCATGGCCTCTGCTTACCTCATGTTATCTTGTCATTTCATTCATCTCCATCCTTGGTCACTTTTGAGAAGCAATTATTTTTTGACTTAAAGCACACCTGTAATGGCCAGATTTATTCCTTTCACCTTTCAATTCCCACATTCTTTTACTTGGATAACTACAACCACCCCACACTAAAAGTATGTGCAGTCCTCTGTGCATAAACATTCTTCACATAGTAATTAGCTTCATGCGTGTAAAAACGTTTATTTCAAAAAAATAACAACTAAATTGACAAAGCATAGTGACAATGAAGGAAATATAGAATTGAAAACCTAATCTAAATGGCAATACTTGCCTTATTACAAACACCAAGAAGAATTATTTATAATAGGGCTTTAACCTACTCCCATTAAAGTAACCAGGTAGTTGTGTTCCATTAAGTGCTTCTAACTGGAAAGCACCTTATTCAAGTATGTAATTGATGACATACGACCCCAACCAATGTACTTTGAGTCATAAAGAAGTACCATTTGTCTAATCTCAAACTTCTTATCCCTTATGTTTCTATCATGCCATGCCTTTTGCCTTGCCTTTTCCTTCTTTTGACTCCATTGTGCTATGGCTCATCGCTCATCTAGTTGAATCATCTTATCGATAGACTCTTTTAAAGCCTGCTCATCAGCTAGACCTCCAGCGAATGCAATGTGCAAACAAGGTAACATAAATTCTATAAGGAGAATGGATTCTGTATACCAAACACCAACCAAACAAAGGTGGGATTTGTTCAATCTCTTGTAAGTTGTTCTATATGCCCAAAGAACAACGACACTTTGTCATCCCAATCCTTTCTTCCAACATTACAAATTTTTGTCAAAGTATGGCTCAAAACTTGTTGAAAGCCTCAGCAGCTTCCATTTTCCCGAGGATGATAGGGTGTAGTTTTATGGTGTGCAACCATAAACTCAACTAATAGGATCCTGATTGTCTCATTCAAAAGTTTGTACCCCTATCACTTGTAAAGCTTAAAGGACATCCATATCTTGTAAGAATAATCTCCCATAGAAACCTAGCTGTTGTAGTTGTTGTACAGTCCTTCATAGGTCTTCGCCGCCCTTGTGAGATAATCTATGCAAGTAATGATATAGCGCATCCTGGCCTGCATGCAGCTTGAAAAATAGGTCTTACAAAGTCAATGGCCCATTTCTCAAACGGTTCGGCACTAATAATTAGTCTCAAAGGCATCTCATCTCTTTACCCTAGTTTTCCTAGGCACTGACAATGATCACATGCCTTACAATATTCTTTACAGTCTTTATACAATGTCTCCCACCATAATCCAGCAAGTAGGATCTTCTGGGCAGTCGCATCACCTACATAATGGCCTCCTACAATACCACCATGAGCTTCTTCCATAATATCTTTACGCTCATGTTCTAATATACAATGGCATACTAGTTCATCTCGCCTAACTTGTAAAGGTCACCACCGATTAACATAAACGGTGTCATACGTATAGAAGTTGTTTCTTTTCTAAGTTGTGTCATGTCTTATAATTCTGATGGCGCACATTGTAACCTATGTAACTATGCATCTGTCATGGTTTCTTCAATTTTCTATGCTTCTTCTCTTGAGTGAATTCTAGACAAGTGGTTTGGTCTAGAATTACATTTCCCTAGCTTCACCACAACTATGACGTCAAACTCTTAAAATAGGAGTGCCCATCTACATATGTGCCCCTATAAGAGGGGCTTGTTTAGTAAGTACTTCAATGCCATGTGATCTGTATAAAACACAAATGGTGTTGCTAACAAGTATTGTTGAAACTTTTGCAATGCATAGATCATTGACAAAGCTTCGTGCTCTGTAGTTGTATAATTCTTCTCAGGAGTCAACTTCCTACTAGAAAAAAAAATTAGATGATCTACAATACCTTCGCTAGGTTGAGCTAACATAGTGCCAATGGCCATGCTAGAAGCATCCACATGCACATGAAATGGTTTATCCCATGAGGGAAAATGCAGAATGGGTGCGGTAGTAAGTTTCTCCTTTAATATCTCAAACGTGTGTTGCTACGGTTCTCCTAATAAAATGTACCTTTCCCCTTCAATAACTCTTCCAAGGGTGCAACAACTTTGGCATACCCTTTGATGAATTTTCTATAATATCCTGTATGACCTAAAAATTTACACACCTCACTTTGACTGGTAGGCACTTCTAGGCCTAGAATGATTGCAACCTTAGCTGGATCAACCAACAAACCTTCCTTGCAGATTATATGTCCTAACAATATTCCAAATGGTGTAAAAATATGCACTTCTTGATGTTCAAAGAGATACTCAATTGTCTACACCATTCAAACATTAAGCATAGATTGTCACAATGATCTTTCACAAGCCCATATACTATCTAATCGTCTAGGTAGACCTGTAAGAAGTTGTGAATAAAATATTTGAATGCCTGAACAACTATGCGTGAGAATACAACAGTACATTTTTCAATCCAAAAGGTATCATAGTATAGGAAAAACTGCCCCATTCAGTAGTAAATGTTGTCTTTTCTTGATCCTCCTGAGTAATCCTAACTTGATGATACATGGAAAACCCATCTGTGAAAGAATATATTTCACGCCCTACCACTCCTTCCAGTATTTCCTCAGTGAATGGCGTAGGGAATGGGTGTGTTACATAGGTAGCATTTAGCTCCTGTAGTCCGCACATATTCTAATTCGTCCATCCTTCTTGATATTATTGGGCTAACCCATTTTGACTCATCAAGGGCCTAATAATTCTAGATTTCAACATTTATCAATTTCTTCTTTTACCTTTTCCCAAAAATTAGGATTCATTATGAAATTTCACTTCCTAACCGGTAGTGCATCGTCCTTAAGTTTTATCTTCATTTCCCAAGTGATTTATGCACGCCTTTAACTTCATGATACCTCGAGGAATAAGTCCTAATAATCCCCGAGTAACTCTATGATCTTTGCTACCTCAAAGTCTGACCAGTAGTCTCCAATGATGGCCTCCTTAGGCTCAGCCTCTAAACCTATATTCACCTTCTTTGTCCTCATGGGTTCATGATAGGCACACATATCCTTGTCTGCACTATCCAAGACCTTGTGCACCCCTTGTGAATGTTTAATATCTAGGTTCTCAACTTCCTCATCATCCACGATGTAAACCATCTTTCCTTTCTCTTTCTCAAGGCAAGCGCGTTCAAGTAGTATGGAGTCCATTTCTTCTTCCTTTTCAAAATGCGCTCCAGACTCTACCTCACCAAATAATTCCTGAATATGCTCTTCGGATTTTGCACTATCTCCCATAGTTAAGTGCTTGACAAATTTTAATGCCTCTTCTATTGGAGGTTGGGAAGAAAAGTAGTCAAAGTCTGGATCATTCTTGCAGTCAAATTTTCCAGTTCCCAGTATCTTGATGTAGTTTTGCGTATACATACTAGGCGTGTGTGCATCCTTGTAGTGTAGAATATAATATATGCACCCAGAGTGAAGGTGGTAATGCTTCCTGTCTTGTTGTCTAGAGTCTCTCACACTGCTGAATGTGATGCTAAATAGGTTGATCACCATGATAAGTGTAGATTTGCGTAGGTGCATTGTTCCTTACAAACCTAATAGATAAGGTGACTCCAATCTCTTCCCATTCTATAATATTATCTCTATGGACTACCCACCAATGCACTGTTGTCCCATACAAGGTATATACTAACATATCTCTTCTCTTAATTTGATCTTTCCACTATGTTTCCATGGCTTTCAAAAATGCAGGAAGATCTTATGCCCTTGTATACCAAGGTACTATGCTACCTATCCATCGAACCGAATGAATTCCATTCTTACACACAACTGCATTTTTCACCTCGCGCCCTACTAGTTCATATGTACCATGAGCCCAATTTTCACAAGCAATACTCATAGTATCACTAATATAATGAGAATCCTCCCACTGTAGGATGCCTTCTTTTGATGGCTCATTGACCTTTGGGTCCTGAATAGTGTGTACATAAATTATATTTAAGTCCTCCTCACTTAGAGGCTCAACATATGGTGTAGAATTCCCATCTATCAAAGGTATCACAACCCTTTCCTCCTTGTTCTCAAAGCTGATATACCCCTTATTGAATCTCAAATCAGCATTATTCACATAACACCAAGGGTGTCCAAGCAAGGCTGGAAAATTGTCTTCTTCTGCAAGTGTTAATACCTCAAAATCCCTAGTGAACTTAACCCCTTGTATGGTTATAGATGCATCCTTAAAAACTCCTATGGGAGTGGCCTTAGTCCGGTTTGCATAAAAACACATTAGATGATGGCTACAATGGAGGCCTCCCCATTTGTACCCATGCATCTAATGTAAGAACATTTACTTTTGCACCTATATC
This sequence comes from Taxus wallichiana var. yunnanensis, assembly GCA_018340775.1. Lineage (NCBI taxonomy): Eukaryota > Viridiplantae > Streptophyta > Pinopsida > Cupressales > Taxaceae > Taxus > Taxus wallichiana. The sequence continues at coordinate 997,574,124 of CM031237.1, read as the reverse complement.
AATCAATATGTTACTCAACAGTAACCATCCATCCACAACAACATTTAGAGTAATTTCCTTGTCATAGTCAATGCTATCAAGGGGAAGATTTGCATGCAGAATCTATCGTCCAGTCTCAATACTTGTGTGTGGAGTGTTCCCTTTTAACCAACTTCCTAATAGTGGAATAATGTTCTCCTGGTGTAACATTTTACACACTTCTCTCAGATCATCGATATCATTTTGGACTATCTCTGATGCTTTCTTCTGATCCTTTAAGTATTGTATCTCACCCTGAAGATTCCTTAGCACTTCCATGGTATCCTAGTAAACTTCCTTCTGATGAGAAAGATCTGGGTACCTTGCATGCAAAACCTCCTCCTTGGTGATCGTAGGCTTCTAGTGCAATGCCTCTCTTGTGTGTGCCGCTTCATCTCATGTAGTAATCTTCATTGTTAATGCCTCAGGTCCTTCTGCTATCTTGGGCATCCACTGATCTTCTACCATGCACTAGATTCTAACCATCCCGACGCCTTTGTTTTCTTGCTTATGCTACTTACTCAAATGCTCATATAACTCTGGGCACTCTTCATAGCTATGGTTCTTTCTGCGAGAAGAATATGCATATTTTGAGGACATTCGCGCCTATAGTGGTCGAGATCCACATGTATAACATGTTCCATGAGTGAACTCACCTCTTCCTCCACAACGACCTCATTCTCCATATCCACGTCCCGTAGTGCCCACATTTTTATAGCCTCAGTTATTTGATGTTCTCTTTTCTCATAGGCATGTTTTGAGGGACATTGATATATTTTGGACATTTTAATTTGATCTTATTAGACATGTATGGAGATTTAGGTGTATAACGCCAATTTAGCTTGATTACTATGTTGTCATCTTATCTTATGATGTCATGGACACTAACTGTTATGATGTTGTTTGGACCATATTTATAATTGATGGATACTTAGTTTAGATTGCATGGTTGGATTTTATGGATGTATGTCACTTTATCGTTATGTCTAACTCATGGTGAATTGTGTATAAGTATGCATGTTGTCGCATTTTTGATTCCAGAATGAAGATAAGCTATTATAGAATTCATTGATTTATTATTGAGTAGTTGATTCACATTTTATCGAACAGGTGTGTTTAATGTGTGCAATGAGTGTGCAGGTGATAGGTCACAGGAGAACGTGGGATTCAGGCTAGCTACACAATTTTGCACAAATAGCCCATAGGGCTAAGTCCTAACCCTGTTTATTGTATGAGGCCTTAGTATTAGAGTTTATTGTTTTGGGCACCATGAGTGACCCTCATTTGTAATGTAATATGTATTGTAATATTAAGCTTGCTTAGGATGTTTAGTTTGCTTTGTAAACTTGATTTGGGGACTTAATGGTCCCCTCTTGCATTAATTTTTGATTTTGTATAATGATGTATTTAATCAAAAGGGATTAGGGTCACATGTGAACCCTTGGGTGGGCCCCACATCCTCTACCCTTGTGCCCAAATGTGCCAAACCTGAAATTGGGCTATTTTAGGCATTTTTAGTGACCCCTTTTTAGTTTGGGAGTTCACTTAGCATGAAAATGGGCCCTTAGACCCTACCTAATAGGTAGGGGGCTTAATTCCAAGGCATAGAGGGAGTTTCCCTCCCATTTTTCCTCCTTTGGTCACATCCATGTAAGGTGGATGGGTAAGTGTGCTTTGTTAAAAGTTGCACAAGTTTGTTTTGTTGTTCATTTTGAGTAATTTGGGAGAAGAGGGTTAAAAGCTATTTTATCCTTTCTCTCTTTTATCTTGGGAATATTTGACCTTGAGGGAAGAGAGGGTTGAGACATGTCACCCCCTCATTTGTGAGGATTTTTGTTGGCTCCTCTTCAAATTCTCCCTCATGGGGAAAGAAGAGAAATTTTTTTGGAGCTTTTGCTTGGAGGCTTGTGGATTTTGGAGCTAGAGCTTGCTTGGATAAAGAAGTGGAAAAGTTAGAAGTTGGAGAGCTTTTGGAGGTAGGATTCTTGAGTTCTTTTTTTTTTGTGTGTTTTATTTCATGTTAGATATTAGTCTTGTTTGTTTAAAATGTGTGTTGCTACTTGTGTGTTACCATTTGTTGTTATGTTTTTGTTTTATTTTCCTCCATCCATCATATGGCATGATGGATTTTTGGAGTTTGTGGGGGAAGAGAGAGGGATTTTTCCCTCTCAATCCTCATGGCTTGTGGGCAAGCCATGTAGGATTTTATTTACTCCCCTCAAATGGTTTGAGGTGGGGAAGGTGGTTCATATGGTTTGAACCCCCTTCCCCATTCTTGGAGAGGAAACCCTTTTGGGTTTGAAAATCCTCCCAAGAAGGATTTTGGTGAATGGATGGAGAAATAAGGAGGGTTTGATGACTTTGGAGGAATAAGGAGGTTGTGGAGATTATTGTTTATTTGCAACCAATGTTGGCTACACTCTTGACACTTGGAGATCTCTTTCTTCTCTTCCCCATTTTGGAGGTAGAATATGGCTTCTCCTCTTTTCCCTTATTTGATTTTTTTTTTTCTCCTTGGTGATTGTTTCTTTGTGCATGGTCTTAGCTTGTATGTGAATATAATTTTGGATTGTTCTCCCTTACTCTTGTGCAAAGTTGTGGATAGTAGTCCTCTTTCCCATGGGCTTGGGGGAGGCTAGCATGCCTTCCAACCTTGGAAAGACATGTAATGATGCCTAAAGGTTGGGTGGTTAAACAAGCCTTGTTCTCTTGGAGTTGGATTCTTGTAAGAGTATTCGAGTTTGGAGCTCAAGTATAGAGATGGTTGGAGTTTGTGGCATTTTGGTCTCTCCTTGTCCTCTCAAATTTTTGTGAAGCATCACTTTCATTGTATCTCTAAGAACATGGCTATGAGGAAACTTTCATGTTCTTGTAAATCCCTCCATTTTTGTATTTGAAATCACTTGTAAACTTGAGTCATTCTTGTTTGAGCAATCTCTTTTTATCCTTGTAAAGAAGCTTGGGATGGGTTTCTTTGAGAGGTTATGTATTTTGGGAAAATGTTGCATATTGAGTTGAAGATTCTTGGAAATGAAATATTGTAACAAATATCTCCTTTAATGTTAACTTGAAGTAACTCTTATCTTTTGAAAGAAAGTTGCTTTGTGAAAATAATGTTAGTCTTGTAATAGTTTACTTCCTCACAAAATTTGGTGGTTTTAAATCAAGAGATGAAATTTGTTTACACTCTCCTCTTTATGTGAAAACCTATTAAGTGTTGCATTAGAAATTTAATTCTAAGATGTGGAATCATAGTAGCAACTTATTTTGTCATGTTTCAAGCTCCTTCTCTTGATTGAAATACATTTCTACATGTTGTTTTTTTACATATAGCAATAAATCATTTTAACCTAGATTTGAGTTTCAAAAGAAAATAACTTATTAAGTTCCATGGTCTATGTTGATAACTACCCAAGTCTATTATTATTATTTTTAAAAAAATTGTGTCATTATCTTGTTCTTAGGATATTTTATAAAATATTAAAGTAAATGCCATTTATCTATATTTAGAAACAACTACCTTATGTTCTTACACGTTAATTTGTTATTCAACATTCATTTTTGTAGTGAATACTCCATTTCAATATTCAAAAATATGATGTATCATATAATATATAATACAAAATGTATTAGTTAGTATAATAGTTATATTGTTATATAACTCACCAAAGCAAAATAGATTGATATAATAATTTATAATATAATATATTACAAATATATATATATATATATATATAAATGTATATTATACTTTGTAATAACCTTTTCAAATTTTATTAACAATTATAAAACTAAACCAAAAAAAATTGAAATTAAAATAATAATAGTGGGATTTTTTTATTTAGTAGTAAAGAAACATATTGGGGGAGGGGCCGAGCCCTCCATAAAACCTCGCGCCACTTCCCGTGACGCTATCCTCCCCATGGCCATGACTGATGTCCTTCTCTCCCTCACCTCTATTGCTACGTAGACCTTTCCCCCACACCGCCGTCGCTTCCTCATCCCTCTCCATCCACACTAACCACTTCCTCCTCCCCACGCAGGTCCCCTCACTCACGCACCACTCCCTCCCACCATCTCCAAACCCGTATCCACCCTTCCTCCACACGGTACCACCACTCCTCCCTCTCTACCGTTACCTCAAATCCGCGGCCAGCAGCATGCAGCTGCTCTTTACTTCAAAAAAAAAGGAGAAGGATGGTTCGTGGCATTTGATCTTCAATAAAACATATGCTAACAATAAAATACATAATGTAAAAGGGATAGTGAGCATCCATGAATCAAGCCTTCATGTCTCCTCCATGACCTATGGATGCAAGTAACAACACAAAGAAAATCGTAGAGAAGAATAGAAAAGAAAAGAGAAACATAGAGAAATTTAGGGCAACTTTAGGGTAAATTCGAAATCAAAGACCAAGATTATATTTGATCCAAGGGCTCACATTTAACCCTACACCTTTTAAGTCATGAACATTATATGGGAGTGGGAAATAAATTTTGTGGTGGGTGTGGGCAAACTAATAAACAAAAGGGAAAATTAAGAAATCTCCAAGGGTATGTAGTAAAGTTAAGGTGACCTTAGTAAGCTCAACAGAAATAAATAATCAAATTACTTGGGGCAACTGAGTTATTTAACTTTTGAGAAAATTTATAAGTTGGTATAAAATAAATCTTAAGGGAATTATGGTTGGGAATAGTGAAGTAATCATCATCAAAAAAGTATATTCTATAAAATTTTAGTCACGCTTGGGGCGTGTTTACGGTGTCCCGGGGTGGGTTACTACACGTCCCCTTGCACGACCTCCTTCAAAATGCCCCATATTCCCGCTATAGCACGTTTGATTATGATCTCGATCCTGGTGCTCATTCTTACCCTTAGAATTATCTATTATACTTGTCTATCGTAACTTTGATGTCTATAACATCCTGGATCGACCAATCAACCGATAATCTTCGATATTATGGATCGTGGATCGGTAAATTTTGCAAAAGTAGGATACATTCTTCCTTATCATGCGTTATAACAAAGGAAAATGACTAGCATCATGATTCAAATGACAGATCTCATAATCCAACAATAATGAGCATATAGATCTGCGAGGGCAACTATCCTTGGTGTGACCTTCCACTTCATAATCTATACACCAAATTCCTAAGCGCATTTCATGGGCTGAATTTTTGATAGCTTTTCTAACTTGCTTTTCCATAGCTGATATCTAAACCTCTAAGAATGGACTAACACCGGTGTCAATGCTCCAAACTACCTCAAAGACACAAAGTTGCTTCCATTGCTTCACATGGATCAATGTATGTCTTATGTGACAACGCCTTCTAAATGGTGTAATCAATCCTCCAAAAACCATTGTGCATGTTGGCTTGCGTGAATATCATAAGATAGCTTAGATAGAAGTGTCTTAAAATGGGCATCATACTCATGTACACTCTCAGTAGTGCCTTACTTGATATCTTTGAGTGCGCTGATACTTTTCTACTCAAATTTAGGGATATGGAACTCTTTTAGGAAAGCATCCTTCAATGCTACATAATCCACGCAAGTTTGATCGAGTCAAAATTCCTATACTAGTTGTGTGCATGTCCCTATAATGTAGTAGCAAATTGAATTTCCTTTCACTCAAAAGCCGTGATCCCTTTAGTGCGCCACAATATTTCACACATATGCACATGTCTAGAAACATACTCTATACCTCTATATTATGGGAGATGAAGAGACATCTCCATATAGATATTTTGTGGTTTCTATGGACCTTGACCACCTGATCTTAACCTCCCGTGTTCCCTCTACCTTCGAACCACCGATCCATCGGAAATAGAACCACATATACCTCATGATCCTCCACCTATAGCTAGAATAGGACCTATAGATGTACTCCCATGTGCTCTGACAATAGTACTATACTGAACCCTTACAGTCTGTGAGGTAGTTCCACTTTTAGAGGTGGATCCAACATTCTGCGCGCTCACATTTTGTGTAGATGATGCACCTAATAATGTTCCTCTTAATATAATTGAAGTTGTCTCTCCTTCCATTGATGTAATTTCTCCCTGACTTACTCCTGCTTTCCTACTTCCCAAGTTAGTTTGCTGGTTATTTGTCGTACTAGATACTAGAAAACCAAGTGCAAGGGCTAGGTCACCAGGTGGATTAAGATGCGCACCTGCAGCCCAAGTAGTCTTTGTTGGCACACTTCGGTGTGAGGCCAGGGGGATCTATGTCATGTTTTCCAATATGGGGGTGTTCTGATGCTTTAGCTCCATGTCTTCTACGTGAGCTATAAATTGTCCATGAGCCATCTCTCTCCTCAACACCATATTTTCTACAATGAATGCTTCTTCTTTATCTCCCTCTCTGCCTCTCCTTTCTCGCCTCTCTACCGCTAGGTCTATCATATTTCACCAAACCTGTTCCCTTTCCTCGCACGTGGTGAATTTTATTCACCATTGGTTTAATCTCCATTCAAAGTTACCATTAATATATTGATCGCTAGTGGAATACCTTATAGATATACTCCTCTTGATATCGCAAAAACCTAAATTCAGCTACCTCAGGGAAAGAGTACGTCGAAATCAAATCTTCCGTAATATAACTATTTAGAACACCACAAAACCATGTATCCACAACGTGAGTCCAGATCAAATCAACATCATAAAGGGTCTAAAATTATTCACGGGTCCGAGAAAAGTGCGTGACACCTCCAATTCCGTTGAGATGCATAAGCGATAAGCCACTCATATAGTTCTACTAGAAAGATAGCAAAAAATATCTCATATAGGTTGTCATATAGATTATATTCTACCCAAGTTCATGCATTAAACTCGGATCCACTCTTGAATGCCGTGCATATTCTTCCTCCGCATCATGTATCCACTCCTCAATACTTGCTAGAATTAACCAATACGTCTTCATCACGAACCATCCTAAAAATTTTGAAAAAGAGGTCCCAAAGAACATAACCAATGATGCAGCCTAACATCTACATCTAAGGTGTCACCTAAAGTTACATTCTCCCATAAAGGCTTAGGCGTAGTATCGATGACCTATAATTTACCGGATAACACCCTAGATGCGCTCACACATCACTCACCTAGAATGAGCACTCACCAAGCACGCAAACATACCAGTCCCTCTTTAGGGTTGTTGTAGCGGGATGCTAGCATGATGAAGGAAGAAACATATATATCCATAACTAATCCATCATTCTATAATTCATGCTACATTCAGATCTATGAAAGAACAAGATTTAAATAGTAATCATGATTGAATCAATAACATGTACTACTCAATTACACATAGGAATGACACTTAGATTCAACCAATATCTTCCATATCTTAATAAACACAGAAGCTCCTTACAATAATGGAAATATATACCAATGCATGCATGGATCTAATACAAGAATCAGTCATATGTGTATATCTTTATACCTTCATACATCCATCTCTGCTGTGTTTATATTTATATATCTTACTATGTACTTCACATCGTATATATAGGGTGGGGACTTTCCCTTCATCGCTTATCTATTCCAAAAATAGGCCGCATGCTATTAATAGGAATGTACCATTTACAGGCATAGCCACACATGCAAGTGTGCTATCTATAGACCTCTTATAGTTAACTGAAGTGAAAATCCTATTCTTAGCTCGTCTCCATGCAAAACACTTGATTTGATCCTCTAAAGATAGACAATGTGTGGCGTGCATGTCTTTGCATTATTGGTGTGTTTCGCATGCCATCTTCTAAAAATAGGTCTTCATGCTCAAAATCGGCTAAGTCCCAAAAGCTAAGCTTTCCCTCAGTGCTCGGGTTCTTCTTGTCCCTCCGTGCCCTTGATCCTGGCCTTCTCTCCTACACAGAATTCTTGTGTGAACTCTAAAAAGTATTCTCTCGATCAACAAGTACACACTCGAAAATGCATTTCTTATTGGAAAACTCCCATTATCTCCTCACAACTATGGGCATCCTAACGCTCCTCATCTATGAGAACCTCCATCTTAATATCTTGGAAAAACTCTTTGGAGATGATATGGATATCTAGAAGATGAACATATTCCAATCTCTGACAAATCTTGGCTATATGAAGACAGGATGGTAGAATGTTATGAATCCAATGATTACACCAAGGGCCATAGAATGATGAAAAACATGAACTAAAGGAAGAGGCCTTGCCTACAAGAACATGGTGTTCTTGAACCTATGGATATCAAGTCTAATCTTTACACATATGGTCTAGGATATGAGACATATGAGAAGAGGCCTATAGTCTTTGATGTATTACTTGAGAGATGAGGACTTAGATTCTCGAACTCCTGAGACTAGTCCTACACATAGCCTCTTTAAAGACCTAGATGAAACTACACTTTTCCTTGAATACTTATCCATTCAAACCCTTGATGTTTTTTATCCTTCCCTCATTGATCAAGACCAAAAATTTCATATTTCCATGGACCTCTTTCAAAATTATGAGGCCATCCAAGTGTTCGTCGGGGATCGAGACCCTTTTCCCTTGTCACCAAAAGAAGGGGTTTGATATAAAACTTGATGTTACCACCTACTTTGGTGAATAACTTACAATATCTAGTCCTAAATAAAAATAAATTAAACACAGAAAAAAGACAAATAATATCTTGTATAGTGAAAACCTTTCTAAGGCGTTATATGAGAATTAAAAAATGAAAAAGAAAAAGAAGGAAAATGACACATCTCCTAGTGAAAACCTTTCAGAGGCACTAGAGAGAGGAGATTTGGATCTAGAAATATCAAACAATAAACACAAGCCTATAACATAATTTCAAGATAATGACACTTATAAGTTGTTGGTTGAAGAGATGATAACCATCAACATTGGAACTAAAGACCAATCAAAATTGTTACAGACTAGGTGTCAGCTTTATCGAAAAATTAAATCAAAGCCTTAATGACACTTCTAATTGAGTTTCAATATGTATTCACTTGGTCTTACAAATATATGTTAGGCCTTGATCCTTCTCTTTTGGTTCATCACCTTGTGGTGCACCCAGATGCTAAACATGTAAAGTAAAAACTACGTAAAATGCATCTCAAGGTCGCATTTCTTGTTAAGGCCAAACTACAAAAATTACTGGATGCAAGGTTCATATGGTCCATTGATTACTTAGAGTGGATATCTAATATGGTACTAGTTGTGAAGAAGACCTCTAGAATCCGTATTTGTATAGATTTCTGTGACATTAATAAGGCATGTCCTAAGGATGACTTCCCTTTTCCTAATATTGACATGAATTTTGATTCTACTGTGAGTGATGAGATGTTATCCCTTATGGATGGATTTTCTAGGTATAACCAAATTAAAATTTCTGAAGAAGACCAACATAAAACAACTTTAACAACCCCATGGGGACAACTTTTACAAGGTCATGTCTTTTGGCCTTAAAAATGTGAAACTTATTAATGTGTCATGACCGTTATTTTCCATGATGTTCTTCATGACATAATGGAGTATTATGTCAATGATATTATTTCTAAATCAAATACTAGTGTGGATCATCCAATGGTTCTTAGGTGTATATTTGAGCGATTAAGGGAATACAAGGTTCACCTTAATCCAAAGAAGTGTGTCTTTGGTGTCACTTCAGAAAACTTCTAGGATTCATTGTCTCACGAAGAGTAATTGACCCTAACAAGGTCAAAGCTATAATAGATATGCCACCTCCTCATAACCTTCGACAACTAAGGGACCTACAAGGAAAAATACAATCTATTCATCTATTCATCTATTCATCTCTCAATTAGCAGATAAGTGCCATCACTTCAACCAGCTACTTAAGAAGGATGTCCAATTCAAATGGACACAAGACTACCAAGACGCCTTTACAAAATTGAAAGAGTACCTGAAATCTCTGTCGGTATTCATGTTGCCTATACAGGATAAACCTATGTTATTATATACATTTGCAATAGAAAATGTCATTGGGGCATTATTGGTGAAACAAAATTATATGGGTAAGGAACAAGTTGTGTATTACTTGATTAGAACTCTTCTTGAACATGAGACTAAGTATTCATAGGTTGAAAAGGCTTGTTTAGATCTTGCTTATAATTTTGGCAAGTTACGACACTATTTACTAAATCATACCACCAAGCTAATTTCAAGGGTTGATCCTCTTAAGTGCTAATTTTGAGACCAATCATAACATGACGAATGTCTGCTGATTGCACTACTTAGTGAATTTTACATTGAAATTGTCAATCAGAAATCTATCAAAGGTCAAGCACTAGAAGATTAACTAGCCACAACACCACTGCTAGGTTCACAACCGTTAAATTTTGAATTTCCAAACAAAGACCTTTTGTACATATAGGCAACACCCTTATGGATGTTATCCTTTGATGGATATTGCAACATCCATGGTTCTGGAGCAGAATCATCTTGCGTACACTAGATGGGTACCTCATACCTAAATCTTATTATATCAACTTCCCTTACACAAATAACATAGTAAAATATGAAGCATTGATAGCAGGCTTAGGGTTTGCTATCTCATGGCGCCTACAAGAATTGACAGTTCTTGGTGATTCTCTTCTCATCATTAATTAAGTTAATGGAGAGTATCAAGTAAAAGATGAAAATATCTTACCTTATAAAATAATGGTTGATAGCCTTAGAGGGTATTTCCAGATTATCAATTTTGAACAAGTTCCTCACATACAAAATAAAGTAGTGGATACCATGACAACTATCGCATCCCTTCTTTCATTCGACACTAATCAAACTCACAATGAGTTCCTCATTGAACATATTTTGGTTCCCGCATATGAATTGTTGAAGTCCACTATGGTCTGTGAGATTGTTGATCCTAATCATTCCTAGTACCACGGTATATATACCTTCATTCAAACTAAATCATATCCTCCTAGTTTAAATTTAGATGATAAAATATCCTTAGCACAATGTTCTTCATGCTACACCTTTCTTGTTGACACCTTGTATCGAAGAGGATATGATGGGACTCTCTTAATATTTCTCAATCAAGATGAAGCTAATTAGACTCTAGTAGAAGTGCATTTGGGTATTTGTGGTGCCCATACTAGCAAAATGGTCCTTACAAAGAAGATCTTACATATTTGATATTATTGGCTCACAATTGAGGAAGATGCATGCAACTTTGTGAAGAAATGTCAGGCTTGCCAAAAACACGGTAATCTCATTCATGCACAATCCCAAGCCTTGTAGCCCATCACTTCACCTTGGCCTTTCTCAAAATGGGGGCTTGATTTAATTGGAAAAATAAATCCCACATCTTCTGATGGCCACACATTTATTATAATTTCCACTAAGTATTTCACCAAGTGGGTTGAGGTTATGCCTCTTACCAACGTTACTGGGTGCAATATTTATAAATTCATTTTCAACCATATTATCTATCATTTTGGCATCCCCGCTGCTATTGTCACTAACAATGGTGGTTCCTTCAAAAATAAGGATCTCAAGGCCCTAGCTAAAAATATAATATCCACCTAAAATGGGCTACACCCTACTATCCACAATGTAATGGCCAATCCGAAGCGTCAAACAAAACTATCAAATCCATTCTAGAAAAGACAATCAATAAACATGGATGTAATTGGCATACGTAGTTGTATCCCACCCTCTGGCCTACCACACTTCCTTCCATACTCCTACATGAGCTACTCCTTTCTCCCTAGTATATGGCTCTGAAGCCATATTACCTATTGAAGTTGAATTTACTTCACTTTGTGTCTCCCTTTAACGTCTCATTCTTGAAGAGGATTATTGTGTTGCATGCCTTACAAAGATAGAATTACTGGACGAGAGATGAATTCACACCTTAGACCATATGTAGGTATATCGGATAGATTGTGCCATAATTATAATCACAAGATCAAACCTTGACAGTTTGAAATCGGTGATTTGGTCCTAAAGGAAAATCATAAGAACACAACTAAACCATGAGAAAAATAAGGAAAATTTGAGCCTAATTGGTTGGGTCCTTATGTTATAATTGCTAAATTTGGTTCTGGCACATAAAAAATTTCTACCGAGGATAACAAAGAGTTGAAGGAGGCTATGAATTCTATTCATCGAAGAATTTCTACTCCTAAGTCACCGAAGAGTAACCCTTGTGCTGGAGGCATATCAGTGCATCCACTTGTTTCATCATTTCACCTTGTTTTTTACTTATATCTTTTCACTTCGCCATGTGTTGCATTTTATCCTTGTTAGGTTGTCTTTCCCATTTTCTACCACTATTGTTCGCCTTCCATTATTCTTTCATTCACTTTCTTCAATATGTAGCGTGTTGGTTTTTGACTTGGGGATTTAATTTTTCCTCTTCTTTGGCTCCGTGGTTCAAAATTTCAAAAGCAGACCAAAAACATTCAAAAAATTATAACAAAACCCCAAAAACAATATAAAATTGTTTAGAAAATACAAAAAAACATACAAAATATTTCGAAAATGCTTTAAAAAAAAAACACTTGTGTCTATTTAATTTCATTCACCATTTCTTCATCTGATTGTTCACAATCATCTTTTCTAATCAATCAAGCCACTCTTTGCAATGTAACTTTGCTTAGGGACATCACTTGGCTTTGGATTTCTCTTGGGGGAAACTTGACATCTATATATCTATTCATTGTGGAAAACACTAGGAAATTCTTTGGACATTGCTATTGCGGATTGTGTTATATTTTTGCTTACTTAATAGTATTTAACATTGGTGTGTTTTGTTCACTAGCTTGTTTGTTGTATTTTCTTGTTTAAAGTTTGTACATATGGAATGTTGTCTTGTATATTCTTAGCTTAGTCTCTTATTTTTGTTAGTTAGAATAGCCAAGACTGTGTATCTGGAATGTGCTTATGGACCAATTACATGAAATTCATTTACATCTTAGTTTCCATACAACTTTAGTGTGGATCCTTCCTGTTCATATTGGGTTTGTTTCTATTGTTTTTTTGTATATTTTTGTCACTTGCATGTGTTGTGATTTTCTCCTAGTTTAATGTTTTCCTTTTTTATTCATGTTTCCTTGAATTTTATTTAAATTTGTATTTTCAATTTCTTCCAAAATTCACAAAATCCAAAAAAATGATATATTTCAAAAATCCAAAAATAAAATAAATTACAAAATTTTTGAACAAGCATTCACTTTTCATAGACATCCTATAACTTGAAAACCCTTAAAGTGAATCATTCAACATCTCAATATAATCTTGATAAATGCCATACTTTTATCTATTACCCTAGGGATCATGTCAATCTTACAACTATCACTTTCTTCCCTTTGAATGATATGCTAACTATGTTTGGGGTAAGTCACAAAATTATTTTTCCTTCACGATACAACTTCACCTAGGGAAATTTATCTTTGATCATTTTCACAATGAATTTAGCAAGAGTGTCATAAGGAGTTTCTTTAACTCTTCTCTTCTCGTATGATCCTATTCCCACTTGGGAGCATTTGTATCTACTTAATCATCATTGTGGCACGCATTAGGGGCATAAATGATTGTCTTATTTTTTGAATTTGTGTTACATTATTGATGTTTACTTTTTGGACCACTTACAAGTAGTGTGATTACATCTTGGTTCATTTATAACCATGATGCCACACCTACTTTGTATATTGGGTTTGTTTTCCTTTTTTCTCTTTCTTTGTTGTGTGTGTTTGTTTACGCGCATCTAAGTTAACCATCTTGATTATTTTATAATCATGGTGAAAAATATATTGTGCAAAACAAAAATAAGGTTGCTCTAAAATTCTTCTCCAAATGAAGTTCATGCTACAAGCACAATCCTTTTCCCATCCTTATTCCAATCCCTTGCTTTCTTCCTATTAAAAATTTTCCACCTCATTGCTCGTCATCCACCCGCTTGAGGGAGCATTCCTCTACCATTTTATTCATTGGGTCATCCAAATGCTTCACTTCTTCCTACTTATTGGGGCATCCTAATGCTTCACAATTTTCCACTCAGCATGCATAAGTTTACTATCTTTAAAGCACTATTAATTTGAAATAGCACTTTAAAGAGGGGAAAATGTAGACACCCCAAAATTACATACTTGTTCCACCTATTCCCAGTGTTATCCTAATACACCTTGTTATTCACCCATTTGTGATTAATTGATTAAATCGATTAATTCATACACATTGCACCCTTTGGATTAATTAAATTAATCCCATGTATCCTTAGTACCCCTTTAGCTAAGTTAATTATCATTTATTAAATAAATGATTAATTAATTAAGTGTGTGCACATCCTATTCAACTACCACTTGGAAAACATCCACTTAGACTCTACTTGGACTCCATATCCTCATCCTAGTTAACTACGCTTCTGAAATCCTAAAAAGGTGGGGGTAATTGAATTACACGTATAACCACCTTTCGTGGATTTTGAATTTAATTCATTTATTGCCTCTAAATGCCCTGACACTACTGTAACTTCCTCTAATGTTATTTTTAGCATGAGCATTCAACCGTGTTTAACTAATTTCCAACTACTTCTACCTCTATAAATTACAGGCTTACTCTCTTGAAATCCTCTTGGATTTAAGTACAATAACTCTGCTAAATTTCCAAGCCAAAGTATCTGTGTTTGTAGCATTTGCACTCACATTTGGAGAAAATTCAAGAGCACCCACATCCATTTACAAGGTTCACAAACAAATTTTCTATAACCTTTACTGAGGTTTGCACTGAAGGATTACATGGAGGTTTGAAAATTTATTTTTTATCTTTCATTCACTATGATTTTTCTCGATACAATTCTTCTACTTCACCTAAGGCATCCTACCCCTCCCCATTCTTCTATCTATTTATTTTATATTTTCTATCATCGACCACCTTCTTTCATCACCCCATCGACACTCGATGGGGCATCTTTCACTTCTATTAATTCTTCTTCTACCCCTTAAAAATTTTACCTGTTTACTATCTTTGAAGTGGCGTCACTTACACCACCCCAAAGAGGGGAAAATTTAGACACCTATAATTTATCTCCAACAATTTAAATACTTAAATTGCACTAATTATCCCCTTTCCCGTAAATTGACAACATATCGTCAATATAACACATTTTCTCTTCTATCATCGTTAATTAACTACATTACGCTAGTTAATTGGCCCTTCTATCTAGCAAGAAAGACAAAAATTAACGACCTTCCATTAATTAAACCCCATTATATCTATATTAATTAATTAATTCTAATTAATTAACTTTCCTCTTCTATTAGATCAATAAATCATCATTTATTTGATTAAACCCTTCTTATCCCCTAAATCATACTAATTATTCTTCTAAAAATCTTCTACAAGCTTGCTCACTTATTAATTAATCACTTTGGTTAATTAATAAATCCCCTCAAACCCCATGAGTCACTAAAAGACAAACTAAACTCTCCTAAGGTTTACTCAACCCTCTCTAAACCATCCTTATCCACAAATAACTTAACCTTGCTATTATCCCACATGTAAAGAGATGCAAAGCTTCTTTTATCCATTGGGATATATAAGGATACCTCCTCTTACCTTTCTACTTACACATTTACACACCTAAATGAGAATAGATCCTATACTATAGCCATTTCATCATCCTAGGGCATTCTTCCTTAGAGTGGAGCTAGGCATCATCCATTTGCATTCAATCATCCAAGTTATTTTGTGAAGATCAATGGAGTTAATCAAGAAAGGCCTTTTTCCGTGACTTGATGAGCCTCCATTCTCAATCCTCTTGGATCAAGCAACAAATATCAACCCTTTGATAGCTAAAGGATCTACCTAGGTCCATTTCATTGATTTAGATTTCTAAAGAGTAGAGCAATAAATGTTAGCATGTTAGCTTGAGGTTTTATTTTCAAGGTTTTAATGCATAATGTTGATGTTTATTACTTTTTTAGCTATTAGTATGATGGTATATTGATCTAGTTAGCATTGTATTGAAGCTATTAGGTGTTAGCTTTGATTTCCTTTGCATTGTTAACTAATTCATATACATAATAACATCTCGTGGTCAAAGGTGAGATCAAACGGTTGGTCAATGCTAGGTAGAGGAAAATCATCTTTGGGGAAAGCTAGGTTGAGGTCATGGATATCTATGCATATGAGGATATTCCCCATGTCACTTTGGTGACAGGAAGGATGTGATAAATCCATTAGGGATAATCAATGGGTCGAATAAAAGAACAAAAAGGAGGCATTGGAGTTCTTCTTTGACTATAAGGGCAATGTGAGGATTAATTTTTCATAGACTATGTTTGCGTGTTTGGCATCAAGAATGGTTATGATATTTTGGACCACAATGTTTGGGTCAATACTGTGCATATCGGTGTAGGACCAAGCAAAAATGTTACTATGATCTTAGAGGAAAGAATTGAAAACTTCTTGTTCACTAGCATCTAAAGATTGACCTATTTTTAGAATGTGCTAGTCATTGTGAGTGTGAATGTTGATTTCAATGGTCAATTCATTCAACATGGTTTGTGTCTCAGAAGGTAACGACTGATGAATATAAGAATCTTCTGCACCAAGGTAGGTAAGAATAGACTCATCCTCGACATTGAATGACATTAATAAAAGGTGTATCATCATTGATCATGTCAAGATACATGAAGGGAAGTGAAGAGGAGCCTCACCATCGTGTTGATAAGTCAAAAGTCCCGTGGAAATGGTATTCATGAAAAAAAGAGTTAGGAGGAATGGATTTTGGATCCATAGACTCAGTAGGTGAAGGAGGTCGGAGTAGGTGAAAGAGGTGGAGAAGGTTTATCGTCCTCAATGAATTTGAATCGGTCCTTCTTGGAAGGTGGTTCATAAAATCCAATACCATTGTGGTATTTATGCTTATGAGTGGTGAAAAGAATGACAATATGGTGGCCTTGTTCATAGAAATCAAAGCTAAATCCCTTCCAAGCGCATCGATGGAGGAAGGTTTGGGTGAAGTGGAATTTGGTGAGAGATTGAAGGTTGGAGCAAAATGGTCAAGTTTGGGAAGGTGGCTCGGGAAAGTAGGTAGAAACATCAAATCCCCCATATGTTAAGTTGGTGCGAAGGTGAGGAGGACCTTAGGGAAAACTTCTCCTACGCAGTGATCATAGTGGGGTGTTGGAGAAGATTACCATACTCTTGAGGCATAAGGAATGTGTCAATGTTATAAAGGTGGTACTCCCTAGAGTGAGGCATTGAAAAAAACCTTCTAAGGGATCGGTAGTTTGTATGTGGGTAGCGGGAATGGATGAATCACTAGACGGTTGGGAAGAAGAAGCATTGGATGTTTGAGAAGTAGATGGGTTGGTTGATGGGTCAGCTACAAAAGTTACAAAAATAGTGGGAATAGAGGAGCTGGTTTTGGAAGATGTAGTGACAGAAGTGGTGGATGAGGTAGTGTGTGAATAAGAGGCGTCAATGGTGGTAGATGGGATAATCGCTGAAGAAGGAGTGGTGGCGGTGGTAGATGCCTTAATTGGGATAAGGAAATTCTTAGGTTGGTAGATCATGTTATAAGTTTTAAATGGTGAAGGGCCAGCCGAGATTGTGTAGTTGTGTCCTTCATGTTTAATTTTTAAACAACGATGTAAGTTTAAAGTAAAAAACCCCATGGTGTGAATCTAGGGTTGGCTGAGCCACGGGTTGTCTTGAGTCCCCCTCTAATATATAGAATAATTCAAGACTAGTATGGGGGCCCATGCGGATGTAGATAATGATAGTCTCAAGGGTGGAAGTTATGGCATCATTAAACAAACATAACATAATTGGGTTATTGTGCATGCAATTGCAAGGGATGCACATTTGTTGATACACATGAGAGGAAATAATTTTTATACTATCACCTCCATCAATCATAATGAGTCGAACGTGTATATTATCAACGTAGATAGAAATGAATAGGGTGGGGTTAGGATCATCCGATTGGAGAGGTACAATCTTGTCATCAGAGAAACTAAGAGTGGCTACTTGGTGGTGACCGGTAGCAAGAGAAAAGGAAGGGGATGAAGTGGTGAGAGAGGCAACGTGGTGAGGATTTATAATGGATGCAATAGGTGTAGGGTCATTAGGTAGAACTTAAAAATATTGTAGGACCTCAATGAGGGCCTGACGATGAGAATCGAGAGGTCTGGATAAGGTCATATAGGGACA
This sequence comes from Taxus wallichiana var. yunnanensis, assembly GCA_018340775.1. NCBI lineage: Eukaryota > Viridiplantae > Streptophyta > Pinopsida > Cupressales > Taxaceae > Taxus > Taxus wallichiana. The sequence goes on along the minus strand of CM031237.1, from coordinate 997,555,950 downwards.
TTTTCAGGTGCGATTGGTGAAGCTTATCAAGCATGGTGCGATGATCCACTCCATCACAAATAGGGAATGTTGGTGCAAGGATGGTGATTTTGGGTGCAGGTGCAAATGGAATGTTGGGTAAAGGAGTAGTGGATGAGCTTGTTATTTTCTCCTTTCCTTTGTCCTTCTAGGCTCAAGTGGCAACTTGAACCATATTGATCTGTAGTGAAGGAGAAGGTGAGTCATGAAAGGTGTAGTGGCAGGATGGGAAAAAATATGGTGAGGGAATATAATGGTTTTGTGAAAGCAATGCGACACATTGGAATTTTGGTGGAGGTTTGGCTAGCTCTCTAATGCGAGACCATATTGATCTCAAATGTTGGAGGAGGATAAAAGGGTTGTGGAGGTGGAGATGGAGATCATTGAATAGGTATGGGGCAAGGTTGTGTGGTGATATGTGAAGGTAGAATGGGGTCCTCAACTAAAATATCATTGTTATAAAAGTTTTCTTGAAGAGGACATAGTCTTAAAAGCCTTACAATTTTCTACGTCATGCCCTGTTACACGATGGTAAGCGTAAATTTTAGAATCATCAAACCCTCTTGGTTTAGGTTTGAGTGGGTCATAAGGTCTAAGTGGTGGCAATGTGATGAGAGAGGTTTCTAAGAGGTTAGCCAACACGTTGGCATAAGATCTTACAAATGGATCACAATGTGAAGTGAGTGTGGGTCTAGACTAAAGTTTGGGTGATTTTAGTGGGAGAGATATCATTGGAGGTGGCACGAGCATGTGAGTAATTTTGACCACCTGTTTGGTAGATGATGTGGTTTTGGTTTTGGGTTGCACCTTCTTGCGTAAAGTTGTAGCTGGTGAGATGGTTGTGGGATGCGGTGTAGGTTTAACTACCTTTTTAGAAGGTAGAGGTGTGTTGGGCTTCGTTTTCACCTTCTTGGGTAAAGGTGTAGAAGAAGTGAGTGATGGAGAAGGGAAATCAGATGGAAGAATGAGACAAGTTAGCCGGGGTGATAATGGAGGTGCGGTGAAGGCAGTGGTAAGAGGAAATGCGTAAGGGACTAGTTGAGGAGAAGGGAATGGTATGGGTAATGATTAGGATATAAGAATTGGTGTAGGTATAGGAGGTAGAAAGGATGTAGGTAATGACGAAGGCATAGGTCATGTAGGTAACTTAGGAGAGACAAAAAATAATGATGAGGAAGTGGGCTGTTGTGTTTTTAGGTTACCTTGGGTAGGAGGTTGCTTGACCAAGTTTGAAGGGTACGGACCTAGGATAGATGGAAGTGGTGAGGGTGATAAAGGAGTAGTGGGAGAAGTTGGTGTATGTGACCTAAGAGGTTAGGTCCTCCTCTTAGGTGGGGGAGTAGTCTTGGCGATGGCTTGGGAAGAGGTAGCTAAATTAATTTTAATAGGAGGTTGGGCTAGGATTGATGTAGGAATGACTCCCAATGTGGAGGAAGATATATAGGTGCGGTAGGGTTTTAGGCATAGTAAAAAGTTAGTTTAATGGTAAAGGTTTAAGTTTGGGTGAGGGTGATGAAAATTGGGTAGCTACAATTGGCATGGGCATGGTGGGTTTGGTTGTTTGAAACACATTTGGATAGATAATGGAAGTGTCAATGGATAAAATCTGCATTTGAGTTGAGATAGGCGTGAAGCCATCCCCAAAGCATAAAATTTTTAACATTATCCAAGCGGTCAGCCAAATGTGAGGATGGCACCGATGTAGGGAAGGATGATGTTGACTTGGTAATAATTTGTGTAAAGCATGTTTGTGAGACAAGGAAATGGTTGGCTTTAGTCTTTGTGGGTAGAAGAGACGAGTAGATCAACATGATCCATGAAATCCACGAAGAATTTTCACCAATAGGAAGGGACACTACTAATGGATACCTTGTGGGTAGGGGAGAAGAAAAGTTAGATGAGGTAGGCTCTTCTCGTTGGTGAAGACTAATGTAAGCATGACTCTTCTCAGTGGGTAGAAGAGTAAGTACTACTAGTTGTTTGTCGAGGTTGAGAGGTGAGGAGGGCAACTACATTAACAGATATGGTGGAATCCTTCATGGGTGGAGGAGAAGATAAGGGAGACTCCTCCATGGGTAGAGGAGAAGATGAAACAGGTCCCTTCATGGATGAAGGAGCTTGTGCAAGAATCTTCTCGATAGATGGAATGGGAGGAAATTGAGCAAAAGGAGCTAGTATGATGTCAAAATGACATGAACCTCATGAACGTTAGTGTCACTGGTTAAAGTTTCATAGGTTTGGTTAGATGACGGGGTGTGATTTAGGAATGGCTTCTTGAAGATGTGAAGGTTTTGATTAGCTGGTGCATTAGGGTTATCTAAGATGAGATCTCCATTATCTAACATTTCTTGGATGATGTTTTTAAAATTTATACAATTACTATCACTATGACCTCTAATGCGATGATAGTAGCAGTAATCATTTTCTTTGTACCATGTAGGCATAGGATGAGAAGGCTCACAACCATGTATGTGGTTTGATGGGTTGAAGTGATTACTCTGGACTTTAAATTTTTTTCTAAAACTAAATAGTAGGGTTCTCCTATGGGATTATATTTCCATTGCTCCCACTTGAACTGAAAATCCTCAACGGGATAAAGGTTGGAAGAATGTTTTGATTGGTTGGATGGATGAGATGGACCAAATTTCAAAACTACTACGCTGGCATATCCTTTTTCTTTAGAATAATTATTTTTGGTTTGGAAGAAGAAGAGGTATCATTTGATTTAAACTTACCATTCTTGTTACGCAATGTATCTTCTTCTCTTTCATATCATGAATTTCCGCTTTTGGGCCATGGTGAATGCCTCATTAAATGTGTTAAGGGTTTGAACTTGGAGATTTGTTGAGATGTATCTAGAAAAATCTCTTGTGAACAACTCTATCAACTCCTTCGAGGTAATTAGAATGTGAGTTGGTTAATCAGCTACGCCAACGAGTGACAAAATCTACGATAGATTAGTCTTCATATTGGCATGTCGCTTACAAGTTGGTAATGGTGACCTTTTTGATAATGTTGATAGAAAAGTGGTATACAAAATCCCGAGCTACTGATTAAATGAAAATATGAAGTGCACGAGTAGAGTACTATACTAATCTAAATCTAGTCTGTCAAGGACATTGGGAATGTCCAAAAGAGCAAAACATCATTATGTCGATTAGATAACACACATGTTTAAAAGACCGCAAGTTTTGCTACAAGTAGGGATAATTTTAGTGGTGAATATTGGTAATATGGTGAATATTCCATTTTTGAAAAATTTGAAAAGGTGAATTTTTTGGCTCAGTCGAGACCTATTCACCTAAAAGTTATAGTTTAATTTTTTTAGGGTCGGATTTGCATACCCTTGAAACTATCCCTATATAATCCTAGATTATTCACCATGTAGAACACTACTAGCTCACTCATACCACCTAGGGGCATACGTATTATCAATTATAGTAAATGCACGATAAGAGGGCAAAGGCTACAAACATGCAACAAAGATTTTTTTGACGTGCGGCGGGAGGGCGGAGGCTTCATACGCTTGGTAGAGAGTTTTTTGATGCATGACAAGGAGTGTTTGTTGATGTATGACAAGAGTTAGGAGGAAGAAGATGTACGACAGAGAGTTTGTTGATGAGCGACTAAAGGGCAGAGGCTGCAGACTTGTGATATAAGATTTTTGTCGCGTGACAATAAATCTCCGATGCGCGTCAACAAGATTTTTTCGCATGACGAGAAAATCTCTGTCACGTGTCTATAGCCTTTTTCACACCACTTGAAAATCAGGTGAAAATTTTTCATATAACCCCCAAAAAATTTGCCTTCCCGTGAAACCGGTTCCAAGGATATTTGTCAGGTATTTTCCACCTCCGATTTCCAAGAGGTCTCTTAAAATTAACCCTCGTTGTGAGTCTTCTTTGCTATTGAATTAGTTGAATTTAGGAATTTCCCAATGTGCATGGTATGGATGAATCAAAATGGATGGGTGAATGGGCTTGTTGCAAATCTCATCGTATGTCAGAGAGTTACGTGAGCCAGAGACATATGATTCTAATGTTTGCATCTTTTCCATCATCATTTTGATGAGATCATTTGTGGGATGTGATGACAGAGCACCCCTACATTATAAGGAGGGAGATAAGATGGGTATGATGTGGATGGAACTTCAGTATGTGGTGGTGTCAAGTATGAAAATTTTGATGAAGGAACATAGGATGGAATAGATGTAGAGGGAAAGTACCTTGAATAAGTAGTATATGAAATAGGGGGCTATTGGTGATAGGTGTAGGTAGGAGGAATGGACGTAAATACTCTCGTAGCAATTTGAGGAAGAGACTACAAGATGGAGAGGATGATTTTTGGAAGGGAGTGTGAGCTTCGACACCATGGTGGCCGAGATGCAATAGGTATATGCAAAGTGGAGGGTACAAATAGATCTACACTCGGGTAGTTGATAAAGGCATGGTTGACATTGTAGGAGAGACATGCATCAAATACATGATAGATGTTGTATTTGTGGCATATATCAATTATGAAGGGTCAAGCTAGAAACCATAGCTGGTAAGATGGAAGAGGGTAAGGCAAAACCGGTAGTAGTTGATGTAGAAGTGGAGTGCGAGTGTAGGGGAATGGACACATACATGCCATATACAAGCTACCCTAATGAATCATGGGTAGATGATTGGGCAAGATAATATTGCATAGAGACAAGGTTATGATCAAGGATTCTTACAAACTCCTCATTACTTGGTGGGTATGGCAAGAGACGGATTGGGGTCCATGGGTGATAAGATGGAAGGGGTCGATGTGCTAGGCGGAAGCGATCGGATAGCATGAAACACAAGAGTGTTGGCTTATCTATGATTCAAAACCATGTGTATGACAATATAATGGGTATTATGAACCTTCTTGATGATGTAAGAACACAAAATGAATGGAGAAAATTGGGTCTAAAATGTGTGATTTAATCACTTTTTTATTGAAAAGTATAGAACACAGAGATCGACGACGATTTGGTGGTAACTGTCCCCGGTCAGCTAGGCGATGTCAGTTACTGTGGAGAAATGAAAGATTGGAAAATATGGCAATAAATGATAAAAAAAAGTAGAGCTAGGCTCTTAAGATAATATCAAAGAATAAAAATATAGTAAAGTGACAAAGGAAGTCACAGAAAGAAAGTAAATAAAGATTGAATGCTACTTTGGAAAAAATGACCAAAACAACCTAAAACTAATGGTGGTCAGTGAATCAATGGTAGTCAATGAACAGACGGTGGTGAGATGATGAAACCAATGGTAGTCGCTAGACCGACACCGGTTACTTATGAAATCATGAAAATGGAAAAAGTGAATTTTTGGTGATCTAGGTCAAATAAAAATACTAACTCAAAGACCGAGTATGGCAATGATTAGTCCTAACACACTCAAAAACATTTGGAATACACCAACTATGATTGTGGAGTATGTAGGGAGAGAAAAATGAAGAAAATGAACTTGCACCTCAAAACAAAAATCAAGCAAAAGCTAGCAAAACATAAAATCCTATGATGTATATTTTATGTTGTGGCTTATGTCATTTAGGACTAAATGACTTGTGAATAGAATAGAGTTTTTGGTTACTAAAGGTGCCCTATAGAAACTAACAACTATGGCTGGTTTCAGGTAAGTTTTGGTGTGGTGTCCCCAATGTATACTTTACAGTATTCAAGGCCCTACTTTGATATGATGAGTGGCCAGAAAACCAACTGGATCCCACTTTCAATCCTCTGATCATGTCATTGTTGAAAAATTCTTTAGGAAAAGATGTTGTTTAAGAAATGTATAGTTTGTTTTCAGTGATTTGGTATAGATAGTGTGTAAAATGTGAGCTACAGTTCAATTTTTCAACCATCAATTGGGCATGAATTCTGATATATAGATTTCCCACAATTTAAATGAGCTATAATGCAGCATACAGAAATGAAATGCAAAAATTTTAAACCCAAATCCACAAATTATATTTGATGAGAACAAATTATGAAGAGGTATAGAATATGACTTTCACTAGATGATATGCAAGAAATGAAAGAAGAGTTATTTTTAATCCCAAAAGACAAATGTCACTGAGACAATTTGTAACATCTTGGTCATGACTGTTACTATGATGACTTCCACTTTTGACATTGCAAATGTTGACATGTGATTTGTCTTAGGAAGGTGTATTCTTTTGACGTTGAAAATCATGTTTGTAATGGATGAGTTATTACTTGCTTGGAATTTGTGCTTGTTGTAATTCTGTTTACTTGGAAGCAAGGCCATTCTATTTTGTGAATAATAAGTCATAAATTTATACTGTTGTTTTCACATTTCTATATGATAACAACACACCTTGAATCAATTCCATTGATCCAAGGTATGATTTTGTTCTTCTTTGTTGTCATCTTGTTAATTGACATGCTGAATGAAACATGTTATGGAACCGAGTAGTGTTTTGGCATAAATTGTGAAGGAACCGGGTTCAGTGTCCTTACTCGGCACCATGTTGCAAACTGTAATGTTTACCCTATTGGATTTTTGACCTAAGGTGATAATACTTACCTAGGATCTATTACTGAACTATTTTGGGTTGATACCTAAAACTATGTTGCAGTGCCCTACCCTATATGGATTCTAACCTAAGGGGTTATGACCTAACCTAAGATGGTATGTGATATAGTTATGGGGTTTGAACTAACCTAAGATAAATTTTAAAGACCTAAGAACTAAGATGGAAACCTAACTAATGCTAAGGTGACCTAAACTATTACTAAGGTGAAAGGGGACCTATGGGTTATGTGGCAAATGGAAGGTTGGTGGTGGTGGTTTTTAAAGTATTAATGAGAATTAAATCTCATTCCTTACATCTTAATTTTCCAAGTTTGGCGGAGGCAAGGAAGGTAGGTAAGATGCCTAGTTGGAATCATTGCTAAATTTAAAATGCATGTTAAATTTTGAAATCCATTTCATCAAATTTGAAGTGGCGATGGCACAAGAAAAGAGAGGTAATTTTCATTCAATGGCATTGATTTCGGTGAAGAGACTGCCTAGGAAAGAGGAGAAGGGTGTTTTGTGGAAGTTGTTGGTCATTCTGGTCTTTCTAGTTTTTGCTCTACATGTGGTTTTGGTTCTTCAAACCAGCAAGTCTATTTATTTTGACCCATAGCAATCTTGAGCATCCTTGAACTGTTTCTGAACCTGTGGAAACATGGAGGTAGTTGGGAGAGTTGGTTGTTGACGTTGTTTGAAAAGAAGAGATTCTTGAGAAGCTCAACTAGAGATCTTCTGCAAATCAACAAGAAATTTCATCAGGCATGATAGGCTCTTCTTATTAAATAGTTTTTCTTTTTATTAAGTGTCTTCATTAGAACAACTCTACTCTTTGAAATGAATGGCTTTGTGGAAATGTTTTGGTGTATTTTGGTTGTGATCTTCTATTTGAGTTGTTGATTTGAAAGGATGCAATATGGGTATTTTCTTGATGCATGTTTGAGTAAATCATGTTTATCTTATTTGAAACTGGATTGTTGCTTAAGTCGCATGGACTTCTGACTTCCTGTGCAAAATGGATTAGGAAAAATTGTTGGGAAAATATTTGATACGGTTTGTTTCCTCTATTAAAGGAAAGTATAAAATGTTGTGTCTTTTTTTGAAGCTTGAGTTGCTTTGAATCTTGTCATTCCTGTTGATTTATAATGGAATAGTGGTTTGGATTCTACATTGGGTAGATTCACATTTGTTAGATGTAATAGAAAATGAGTTTATTACTTCTGAACCTTGCACGCTTGAGTTGTGAATCTCTGTTAGAATGCTTTGAAGGAAGATAACCTTAGCTCTCTTGAAGTAGTTTTGGTCTATGTCACTCCAGTTTGACCCTTCGCTATCATGGTTGTTGGTAGCCTCTATTTTATGGAATCAAACTTATTGAAAATAACAATAAGGAAGTCTTACTATGCTTGGTATGAATAAATTCTGTGGATTCTTGTGTATCCGTTTGAAACAATTGATAGAAGTTCTTGTTGTTCTCTTACCTGTATGTATGAAATGGTTTGTGGAAAACCTTTTGATTTACATCTGTAGATGTTGATGTGAAAATCTACTACTAGTGGAACGTGGAATTAGTTCAATTTTGGTTATCTGAGGGGAAAGAGTTGGAACGTTCTATTTTATTCTCCTCTCTTTTGTTCGATTTTAGGAACCAATTTGGGGTTTCATTTCCTTTGATTGCTTTCATCTTAGTCAAAATTCAGTTGGAGCGTAAAGTTTCTCCTTCTCCTTTTAGGCTCGATGATGAACACATGTGTTGGGAATTCTGAATCCTTTCACTGATCCCAATTGTATTTGAATCTGGTTGGAATTCTTTTCATTGTATCTGAAAATGAATTATTTCCTTCTTGTGGAATAGGAAACATGTTTTTACTTGACTGTAATCTCTTAATCACTTTCTATTTGGGATGATTAAGCTTTGTTTGTAGTGTGCAAAGCTATCAACGTGGATGAATTTAGAAGATCAGTTGTTGCTTGATACTTTTGGTACAGTTGTAGAATGAATTCTTTGAATATTTCCTTTAGTGGTAGCTAGTAAGCTACTGAAATTGTCCCTATTTTGTGTTGAGGGAAGTACATTGTTAACTGATTTACATGTTACAGTTTATATAATTCATTTAGTATTGGGAAGAAACAATGATAATATCTCTCTCATCTTGATTATTGACTTCCATCTCATTCTCTCTCACTCCTTTATGAGTTGTGGATTTCATTACTATTACTCTTGTGCTCAAAAGGTAGTTGATTGTTATCTCTCTCTCTCTCTGACTATTATTTCTCGTTATTATTACATCTTGCTTGAAGCTGGCCGTTTTGGTTAGCTTAGCTAAAGGGATTGCGAGTAAATAGTTAGATGAATCACTTTCTTTCCTTTTTCTTTCCTTATCAATTGATTGTTAAGAAGGTAATGAATTTATGTGTGACTATCTTCAGGAGAAGTACATGGAATTTAAACCTTGTAAAATCATTAATGTTGAACAAAAAAGTTAGGCTAGAGTTGGCTTAAATTGGAATGATTCAAAGACACTATAGTATGAATTAGATAAGTAATTGGGATGTAATATTACTTGTTTGTTGTAGATTTTCTTATGAAATTGTTGAATGAAGATTGTTGTTTAATCTTGATACTTATTTAATGTGACAAGGTTTCTCACTCTGTTCTTCTTTTAGTGGTACTTAATTCTTTACTAGGTATCTATCTGTATTGCTTAATGTTTCATAAGAGTAGAGTTATTTTTATGAGACAGTTATTCAAAAGCACATCGCTTTAATGATTAGTGCTTATCATGCTCGATTCAACGAATCGACCACGTCTGCTAGCAATTTTTGCGAGATGGATTCTCGTAAGTGACAAAAGAAGACAAGTTCCTTTATGATGCTTCCTGTGTTTACTTAAAGGCTGCATTTTTAATGAGGATTTATTATTATTTTTGAGATGTAATTGAAAAAGGGAAAAATTGTAAATTTTACTTGATTTTATCAATGAAGAATGACATGAAAAATGTCTGAAATGTTTAGACCTATAAAATATGTATTTTGTTTGATCAATGAGAAAGGATTGAGTGTTATTGATATTTGATGTGCCATTATCTTTTGGGCTTACTGCAAGGGGATTGTAAACTTATTCTTATTCTCTTGTAAACATATATGTTTTGGATTATTTCAGTTGGACTCAAATGAAATAGAGAAAAAGAGTATTGATACTCTATTCTCCTCTTAAATGCAACTTCTAAGTTGGCATACATAGATGAACACTCAACTAGGTCAATATGGATTATTAATTGACATTAATAGAAGAGTAAAATACATATGGACCCTTGTATAAGAAAATAACTGGCAATGGACCCTAACTAGTATATGTTAAAGGGAAGACAATTAGTCTTCGGGATAAATATTTCGTTGTGACTCTTTTGGGTATTATACCCAAAGGACATTTGGAAAGAGGAAATTATACCTCTTCTTAGAAAACCTTAACTGAGGTAAGGTAATTGAAAATAAATGAATACATATGTATAAGAAATAGACTTCATTTTAATGAAGTCCATTATTAAGGAGTCTAGATTTAAATTCAGTCATGAATAAACTTGGTTAAGCTTAGTAAGTTAAATATTACTGTGTTAAGCTGATTTGGACTGTAATCCTGAACTTAAATTAAGAAACCAAGGAATGAAATACAATCCTTTGGGTAGAAGGATTGGTTGCAGATTAATTTACATGACAACCATAAGTCATTTATGAATAGCAACCATAATGATCAAAGAGATTAGAAAATTAACGGGGTTCTTTGGCCCGAATCTTAAATTAAGAAGATAACAAAGTATTTAACCTCTTATCTAGATATGTACCTCTAGCTGAGGGGATTCCTTGGGATGTTGGTACATGCCAACCGTAATAATGGGTCATCATGAAGATCGGGTCTTCACGAGGACACAATGTTGCATCCGGCATGTCACATTACCCTTCCGAATCGGATCATCTAGTTTACATAAACTCTGACTTGACTTGGTTACACTCTAGGTCAGTTTAGGGACATGATTTGGTATAGGGAAGGACTCCCAATGACCGAAGGTAACTAAACACATGCAATCTACCTAGGTCGATTGAGTATGTCTATGTACCCTTAGTCACCATGAGTGACCCTCTATACCAATCTATATTGCTAACTATTTCACTGATTCTTAGACATTTCTTTGAAATATTGAAAAAATAGATAGGGTAATGGGCATAGGAGGAATACCTATTAAGATTCTAGTTGATGGGTTGTTGTGCGCATATGACTTCTGAATCCATAGCTGATTATGAGAGCTTCCTTTTGGCTAGGAGGAACTACTTGTAATGAAAAGAAAGACCACCGAAATAGTTAAACAATATGTGCAAAGAATTGCCTCGTGTACTAGATCCGGGAAGTGTGATACTTCCTAGATGGCTGTCAGTCCACTGTTTAAAACAATTTAATGCGGGTAATAAAATAAATCCTATCGTAGTTGAAATGATTTGGGTATCTCATCCAAAATACAATAAGAAAGATATAATCTAACAGGCTAAGTTAAAATAAGATCCAAAGGTCAAGTAATGGCGATTCGGGTCTCTCGTAGGTCCAGCAGAGGTCTCAGGTAGATCACAAGTGAATAAGGGTGATGTGGAATTAGGTGGATAGGTCACTGTTCTAGGTTGTATAGGAAAATACGAGAGACCAATGCCGGTTAAGAGTGACCAACGATGATTTGGTGTAACAAGTCTTTGCATTCTTGTGGAAAAGTGAGAATGCCACAAAATGAGTTTTGGGTCTCCTTTGTGATTGCACAAAGGAATTTGGTTAGGTCGAATGAGGTATTAGGTGGTTTGGGTGGGATTTGGAGAGGTTTTAATGGGTATATGGAGGGGTGAGTATTAATGGAGGTTTGTGGGTGGCTAAGAGAACAAAGGGTGACAATATAATGACGAAATGAAATGAACCAGAGGAGTACAACATTCCACTTACTTGGATTCTGGTCCTAGACGCTTGTGAGTGAGGGATGAAGGTGTTGGTAAGAGATTGAAGGCTATAGATGATCACCAATCATAGGAGAGCTTCGCATGGGCTGCATGTGCATTCCTTTTTGCTTGGTTGGATCAAATCCTTGTTGGGGTCGATCTTTGGATGGTCATGCGGAAAAATGCTTGATCTCCTTCCTTGCATGCATGTTCTCGCTGAAATTCATTCTCAGAAGATGTGATATCTCTCAGAATGTGTCAATGTTTTCCAACCTTTTTCCAACCTTGAAAATAAGGTTGTTTTGGGGGTTAAAAGGTGACCAACAGTGGTTCTAGCTTAACCGGCGATGGTTAAGGGTAACTGGCATTGGTCGTCAAGGTGGGATTTCCTAGGTTTACTAAACTAGGTAGATCCCCTTGATTTTCTAGGATCTCGTGTCATTAACCCACATATTAGATTGGAAGCTTCTTGTAAGCATGTGGGAATGTGGTTAGAGGGAATGTAGGCATTGATTTTTAGGGTTTGGGTAAGACTTAGTTAGTTATGGAAACTTACTAAGAATAGGTCTTAGGGTGAGTTGACTTGATGAGTTGTCTAGGTGAGGTGTATATGTGGATATTATCTAAATTAAGATATTTAAATAATAAATATGGTGAGGATAATTACTTAATTTAATTAGATTAATTAAATTAATATTAGTGGATCGAAGGGGGCCATGGCAAGGTGAATGTGATGAAAGTGTTTATTTTCGAGGACCAAAGGGGAATGTGACATGATTTTAGTGTCTTAATTTTGCCCCTTTTTGTTATGTAGCTTGTATTGGTAAGCGACGCTAACAAAAATAAGATGTGGTTGCCCCATGTGTGGGTGAAGGTGATCCCCCTCAAACCAAGAATTGACAAGGCCGAAGGCAGAATCGGTGAGTGGTTTGATAAAAGGTAAATGTGATGAAAAGGCAGGTGGGTAATAAGGGAAAAAGGAAAAAGGTTGACTCGGGCAATCTAGGTAATGGGTCAGGGTCAAAGGTAGCAACAGTCAAATGCATGCACACGTATAAACTGTAGCACGCTACTAGGTTGAAGAGTAGGAAAAATCTACATCATCTAAGGTCGATAGGTTTATCCAAACAAGGTTGAAGTGATTCTAGTATCCAAGGTATAGGATATGGTCAGGAAACATGACGTAGGTTAGGTGTAGGAACATTTAGGTATGTTTCGGTACACAAAAGGTAGGGTTAGGATAAGCGGTCACGAAAATAGGCTAGCTAAGGTCATTAGGTCAATCAATATAGATAACGATGTGTCGCAAGGTATAGCAAACACATGAGGTCAAAGGTCACTAGCGATGGTCCAGGTCCAAATATCTAGGTCATGACATAGGTAAGGCCAAGGTATGGGTAAAATAATGAGTCCCCAAAGGAGGACAAGGGTATGTGGTCAATGATGAGGTCTGGAGGGTGAGGTAAATGGTCGGGAAAGGTTAGGTGGGGTAAACGGTCAGGGTGAAGGTTGGGTGAGGTAAAAAGGGAGGGAGGGGTAGGGTAAGAGGGTAAAATGTAGGGCAATGTGCAAGTGAGGGTGACCAATGCCAGTCAAGGGTAACCGACACCGGTAGAGGGAAACCTGACCATGGTAAGGTAGGGCATGTGACCGATGAATATAATATGAGTCGATTTGTTCAAGTATAGTTGAGTCGATTTTGTCGGTATGGTTTCTTTCGGGTAGGTGAAGTTGTGATTTATTATATTGGGAAATGAATGATAATATGGGTCATATGTGAGATGTGGTATAATCTATGCATAATGATGATAGATAAATTATAGGTGTAATAAATGTATGTTGTGATAAGGATTAAAATATGAAGCGACTTGTTATGTATGTGGTTTAATTTCCAATTTTTGGTATAAAAGGAAACTAAGTGAGGTATGATGTAATTTTAGGAAGATAAAAAGATGAATTTTTAGGGTAGGGAGTGGTCAAGCTAACCTCCAAGGGCCCCATGCCCTTGGAGTGTTGCATACATAGTCTTGACAGAAAGGGACCTCAGGTAGACGTAGTTCTCCCATGAACTAGGGAAGAATATGATGAGGTATGAAAATGAGTTAGTAGGTTTTAGGCATGGTGTGGGTTTAGATCTATTAGGTGTGTGTGGATTATAGGTAAAGTGATGTAGGTGAGGTTGATTGTGGTGAAAGAAGAAGATTACCCCAAAGGTAAGTGTCAATGACCAAGTCCTGTATAAGGTAATCAAAATGTAAACAAATACGGTTAAAAGATAAGAGGGGGAAATAAAGCCACCTGATTGGCTAGGGATCATACCAAGTAAATCACACTATGGAGGAGGTGATGAACATAAGACCTACAAGACACTGCATGATTTATTGTTCTTTGTTGAATAATAGTCACATGATCATCAAATGTCAAAGTTCCAAGAAGTCCCTTGAGGAAGTAGGAAAATGGGAGTGGGAATGGTGAGAAGGGTGAAAGGTGGTTAATTTTTTATATGGTATGAGGTAGCATGCTCTTCGGCAAGAGATCTGAGGTCACAATGGGCAAGTCCATGAATAAAAACGTTTTCTATTTTGACTTATATTTGAGATAGACTGATCGATGCGGGAAGTCTATATGGGATGAAGAAAATTTAACTCCTTGAGGTTTTTGTGAAGTTGATTGATGTGGGAAGCTTCAGTTGCTCTCCTTGTTGTTTTTTTGTGAAAGAGCTTTACATAGTTGTCCTTCGAGGGAGCAGCCTATTTATAGTGGAAATTGTCAAGAGGAAGATGTCCTTTTGAGGAATTCATCTTTTGAGTAGAAGTTTGACTTAAGGAGTTGTATCTCATGTGAGGGCTTTGAAGTCATGGACAAGACCAAGGGGGAGAATAGGACTCTTATGAAAAATTCAAGGTGAAACGACCATGGGATCTCATCTAAATGTAGATGAAAAGTATCCATGAGAATCATGCTATGTGCAGCACCATGGTACACATATTCAAGAGAAGATGTCCTTTTGAGGGATTCATCTTTTGAGTAGAAGTTTGACTCAAGGAGTTGTATCTCATGTGAGGGCTTTGAAGTCATGGACAAGACCAAGGGGAGAATAGGAATCTTTTGAAAAAGTCAAGGTGAAATGACCATGGGATCTCATCTAAAGGTAGATGAAAAGTATCCATGAGAATCATGCTATGTGCATGCAAATGTGTGGTACACATATTCAAGAGAAGATAACAAGTGACGGGTACTCACATGATTCTTGTTTAATCATTGGTGAGGTGTATGAAGTGGATAGCACTTAAGGGATGAGCATGGAAAGAAGAAAAAGGTGAGGTAGGACTAAAAGTAAATAATAGAATGGTCGAAGATGTAAGGTGTTAAGGGGCTCGGTTCGAGTTTGCCATCAAGTGTAGATAAACGATAAGAACCTAATCCATAAGTATGAGTCACAATGTATGGTCCAAGCCAATTAGGAGAAAATTTTCCCCATTTACTTTTTCTTGCTTTGGTAACATGTTGATTTTCTTTCAAGACAAGGTCACAAACTTGGAAGGTTCGTTCATGGACACGCTTGTCATAAACACGTTTGATACGTTTTTGGTAAATTTGAAGGTGATCCAGACCATTAAGACAACGTTCATCTAATAACTCTAGTCGTGCTAAACAGTCCTGACAAAAGTCATCACCATTGAGCATGTCAAGGAGAGAAATGCAGAGTGAGGGAATCAGTACTTTGAGAGGTAGAACCCACTCGGTACCATAGACTAAAGAAAATGGTGTGGAAATAGTGGAAGTGTGAATACTAGTGCGGTATGCCCACAGGGAAAAAGGAATGTGTGTATGCCAATCCTTTCCAGTATCATTAACCACTTTCATGAGAATTTTGTTTAGGGTTTTTTAGTGGATTTGGCTTGACTATTGGTTTGTGGGTAATAAGGTGATGAGAAACTAAGCTAAATGCCGAAGGTGTTGCAAAGTTTTTGTAATGTTTTGTTTTTGAATTGTTTTCCATTATCAGTGATGAGGCGATGAGGAACACCAAAGAGACAAATGATGTGATGATTGATGAGCTCACATATTTTCTCAGCTTTCGTAGAGATGAGTGGTATGGCTTCCACCCATTTAGATAGTATTTGGTAGCATTGATGATCCATTGATGGCGTTGGGAGGAATGGGGATTTCTCCGACAAGATCCAAACCCCATTGAGAGAAGGGACAAAGGTCACGGGCGACCTATAAGGCGTGACTAGGTGTATGATGAATATTGGCATGTTGTTATCATTTTACACAATACTTGACATAGTCACAATAATCATGGTTAAGGGTTGGCGATAATAGCCCGGTGAAGAATACGTTTAACAACAGCAAGGCCACTGAAGTGACCTCCACATATGTCATCATGAACCTCCTTAATGGTATAAGGAATTTCAAAACTTGTGAGGCATCATAAGATAATACCATCAAAGCCATGCTTATAGAAGATTCCCCCCCAGGATGACGTAATGAGAGACCCTTTTAAGGAAGGCGCGTTGTCCGTCACGGTGAGGTCAGGAGGTAAGATGGAGAGAGAAAGGTAGTCGGAGTATTGTTTGTACCAAAGGTCACTCGGGTTAGGGGCAACAATTCCAATGGAGTAAACATCATGAGGTAGATAAGAAGGTGATTGATTCATTGTATGGTGACAAATATTTTAGAATCGGTGGGCGAAGCGGGTATTTGGGAAGCTAAGCAGGACATGGTATCTATAAATTTACTGGTTGAACATGGGATGGTTTGAAGGGTGTAACGGTAAAAGGTTGTCAAAAGAATGTCCACATGATGTTTATACTATTGAAGTATCTCATTACGACATTGGTATATACCATTGACCTTGTTTACAACCAATTGAGAATCACCAAAGATGTTGATTGATTTGAAATTTAGGGCATAGGCGGCTTGAGACCTAAATACGAGTGCTTCATATTCGGAGATATTGTTTTTGCATTCAAAATTGAGTTTGAAAGATAGAGGCATGGGTTCACCATCAAGTGGAATGAGGATAACACCAGCCCCACCTCCACACTGACACTTGGAACCATTAAAGAAGAGTGTCATTTGGTAAGGGGGTTCATCAAAGGAAAGGGCAGCAATTGACTCATCTAGAAAGTCAAAATTAGAGGGTTGATCCCTGAAATAGGTGCTTCAGCCAATTGTTCGGTGATAGCTTGGCCTTTGATGGATTTTTGATGAATGAATTCGAGGTTGAGGTCAGCTAATAGCACAAGCCATCGTGCAACACACCGATTTTGATAATGTTTGGCATACCCGAAGTGTAGGGTGTTGGTATTGGTTACAACATAGGTTTTATGGTTGAGTAGGTAATGGAAGAGTTTTTGGCAACAAAAATAATGCTAAGAAAAAAATTTGGGATGGGTGTATTGGGTTTCATAGTCCAAAATAGTACAACTTATGTGATAAACCGCTGCTGCTCCTTGTGTTGTTCATCTCGATGAGCAAGCATGGCTCCTAAGGATTGATCAGTAGCTGAGATGTATAGTCAGAAAGGTTGATCATCTTTAGGTGGAATGAGTACGGGTGGTTGGAGAAGGTACTATTTTAAAGCCTCAAAAGCTTTGTGACAGTCATCATCCCATTCAAAGGAGACATCCTTCTTGAGTAGATGATGAAATGGTTGGCACCGATCAGATAATTATGAAATGAAACGGTGAATAGACTGCAACTTACCTTGCAGGCTATGGAGTTGTCTAAGGTTAGTAGGCATATGTAGTTCGAGAATGGCCTTGACTTTAGCGGGGTCGACTTCTATACCATGTAGGAAATGATAAAGCCCGGGAGTTTTCTGAGAGGACCGCGAAGACGCGCAGGCTAAAGGCGGACATAATATTTAATGAGACGGTTAAAGATGGTTTTAAGACGGCAAGGTTTTGGATCAGCATTTAGATTTGTCCAAGAGATCATCCACGTAATCTTCCAATATGCAATGCATGATGTCATGGAAGATGTAAGTCATAGATCACCGATATGTGGCACCCGGCATTTTTAAGGCCAAAAGGTAAGACTCGATAGCGAAGGTCCCCCATGGGTAATGAACGAGGTATTGTGTTGATCTTTTGGGGTAAGAAAGATTTGGTTATAACACGAGAATCCATCCATGAGTGATAGCATTTCATGACCAGCGGTAAGGTCAACCAAGTGGTCAATATTGGGTAAGGGAAATCATTTTTGGGCGAGGCTAGGTTGAGGTCACGAAAGTCCGTATAAATGCGGAGTCCCCTTGTCGCCTTAGTGACGGGAAAATGTTAGAAATCCAACAAGGATAATCAATGGGTAATATGAATGAAACGGAAATAAGGTATTGAAGTTCCTCTTTGACGAGAAGGGCAAAGCGAGGGTGCATTTTCCTTAGGTTTTGTTTGATGGGTTTGGCATTGGGAATGCTTACGATATCATGGACCACTATGGTGGGGTCAATACCGTGCATGTCTACGTAAGACCAAGTGAAAGTGTGGTTATGATCTTTGAGAAAAGAAGTGATAGCTTCTTGTTCAAAGAAAGATATCTAAAGATTGACCGATATTTAGGATGTGCAGTCATCCCGAGTATGAATATTGATCTCAATAGTCAATTCATTCAACATGGTTTTTGTCTTAGAGGGTAACAAATGATGAATATTTGAGTCTTCTACACCAAGGTAGGTGAGTATTGATTCATCATCCGACATTGAACGACGTTAATTGAAGGTGTATCGTCGTCATTGATCATTTCGGAGATACGGGAAGGGAAGAGTGGAAGGGTCTCGCCCTCACATTGATAAGTCGAGGCCCCAAGGAAATGGTGTTTATGAAAAAAAAATAGAGGGATAGATTCGGGATCCATCGACTCTGTTGGCGAAGGTGGTGAGGAAGGTGAAGCGGGTGAAGAAGGTGGAGAAGGGCTAGTGTCCTTAATGAGTTCAATGCGGGCCTGTTTGGTAGGTGGTTTGGGAAAGTTGATACCACTATGATTGTTATGTTTTTGGGTGGTACATGGAATAACGGTATGGCAGCCTCTCATAAAAACCAAAACCAAAACCCTTTCACGCACATCCGTGCGAGGAAGGTATGGGAAAAATGGCAATTGGTAAGTGATTGGAAGTCGGCAAAAAATGGGTGAATTTGTGGCGGTGGTTCAGGTGTGTAAGTGGTAGTATCAAGTTCGCCATAGGTGAGACTGGTACGAAGATGAGAAGGACCATAAAGGAGGTGTTCTCCTTTGCGGTTATATCGTGTAGAAGGGTATCTTGGTGAAGACTTCCATACTCTTGTGGAGTAAGGAATGTGTTGACACTATATAGGTGGTACTCCCTAGAGTGAGGTGTTGAAAAACACCTTCCAAGGGATCAGTGATTGGTATGTAGGTAGTTGGAATAGATGATGTGTCGAGGTCGATGCGGAGGTGGAGCTAGCAGTTGGGAGCTGATGGGTCAGCCGTGGAGGTTATGGCAGCGATACGAATGGAGGAGGTATGTACGGTTGAAGTAGCGGTTATCTTGGTAAGTGGAGTACATGCGTGATGAAGTAAGCGGTCACGGAGGTAGACACTTAATAGGTATGAGCACATCATTGGGTTGGTAAAGCATGTTGCATGTTTCAAAAGGTGATGGATCAGCGGGATAGTGTAGGTATGTCCTTCATGCTCAAACTTCACACGATGATGCAAAGTGGAAGGAACATAACCCATGACATGAATCCAAGGTATGTCAAGCAACAGGTTATATTGGAATTCCCCCTCCAAGACAAAATAATTCTGCAACAATGTGAGGGCCCATGCAAACATGGAGGATGAAGGTGCCTAATGTGGAGGTGATAGCATCATTGAATGAATGCAACATGATAGGATGTTTATGCATGCAATTGTCAAGAATGCGCATTTGAGTGAATGCATGGGATGAAATAATGTTAATGATAGTGCCCCATCAATCATCACATGGCATACCCGTATGTCAATAATGTGGATAGAGATGAAGAGGACTGGTCCGGGTCATCGTTTTGGTGTGGCGCGATATCTTCCTCTGAAAAGTTAAGGGAGGCTACTTGGTGAATAGGGTGGGGTGAAGATGAAGGTGGTAATTTGGTGAGAGAGGCTACATGATTGGGTGTGATAATGGAGGCTATGGGTGTAGGGTCATTAGGTAAAACCTCAATAGATTGAAGAACCTCCATGAGAGCTTGATGATGGGATTCTGAGGTTTGGATGAGGTCATATAAGGACATTTTGAGAGGATATTGGTGTACTTGTTTGAGCATGGTGCGATGTGTGACTCCATTAGAAATAGGGTATGTGGGGCCGTGGATAGTGATTTTAGGTATGGGTGTAGATGGTATGTTAGGTATAGGATTGGTTGGTGGGTCGGTTGCCTTTTATTTTCCCTTATCCTTATAAGCACGTGTAGTGACATGTATCATGTTGATTTGAGGAAATTTGTTAAATGGAAAAGGTACGGGATGAGTGGTATAACGACATGACGGGCAAAAACCTACTAGAGGAGAAAATCCTTGTGAAGTGAGCTGAGTGCAACGACATTTAGGTGATGTCATGGCAAGTTCTTTGATGCAAACCATGTTAATTTTGAATCTTGAAGATGGCTCTAGGAGTTGTGAGGGTGGAGGTTGTGTTTGTTGAGTGGGCAATGTGGGAATGGGTGTCGATGAAGCAGGGTCCTCATCGAGAAGGTCGTCATCGTCAAAGTTAGCTTCGGGAGGACAAAACTGGATAAGGAGGTTTTGAAGGCCTTGTAGTTTTCCACATCATGTCTTGACACACGATGGTATGCACAAATTTTAGTGTCATCAAACCCTTTTGGCTTGGGTTTGAGAGGATCACAAGGTATAAGAGGTAATAATGTGATGACAAAGGTCTCAAGGAGGTTGGTTAAGATTTTGGCATAGGACCTTGCTAATGGGTCGTGAATGAGAAATGAATGTGGGTTTGGGTGTAGGTGTGGTTGATTGTTGAGGAATGATCCTTGTAGGTGGGGTAATAGGTTGAACTATGGTTTTGGGTGCTTTGGCGTGGTCTTGGGTGTTGGTCATGTTTGTTTAGGTAGGGGTATGGTAGAGGAACAGGCGGGAGGGTGTGTGGTTGTGTTGACTACCTTATTGTGGGGTAGCGGATTTTTGTTTTTGGGCTGCACCTTCTTGGGTAAAGGTGATATGGGTGTACGAGGTCTAGAAGGAAAAGTAGATGGGGAATAGGGTGAGTTACCCATGGGGATAATTGAGGTGTTGTGACGGTGGATGATGCGGGTTTTGTAGGGGGTGTGAGAGACAATGACTCGAAGTGTAGTGGGTAGTGAAGAAATAGCTGAGGGTATTGGAGGTATGGGGGTAGAGATCTTTGGAGGTGTAGGTGTAAGTCGTGTCGGGTGCACAGGTAGGTTGGAGGTTTGTGAGGAAGGAATGGGTTGTTATGTTTTGGTTTATTGATGGGTGGAGGTCTTTGAACCGTGTTAGGAAGTTGAAGTCCTAAGCCGAAGGGATAGGTGTAGGTGTGATTGGCGCAGCTAGGGTATGAGTTTTATGGGTTTGGTGCTTATATTTGGGTGTTGGAGTAGGTGTGGTGTTGACTTTGGAGGATGTAGCTAAATCCAGTTTGATAGGTGGATGAGTAAGGCTGGTGGTTGGGGTGACCCCTAAAGTGGTAATAGGTTTAGTCGAGGAAGATGCCTTAGGGGTGGGTTTGGGTTTAGATATAGGTTGGGTTATGAGTAATGGTGTGGTTTGAGCTATGATAGGTGTCATGGAAGGATTTGTGATAGAGTTGGTTTTGTTTGGTTCGATTAGTTGAAATATTTTTGGGTAGATAGTGGAGGTATCAGTAAGTGACATTTGCATCTGCGTTGAGACAGGAAGCAAAATGTGCCCCCATAGTAAGGCCCTATCCACATAATCTAAGTGGTCGGCCAAACATGAGAATGACATGTCTGTAGGTGGGGTTGAAAAGGACCTAATGGCAATTCCCATAAAATGTGTCTTAGAGACGGGGAATTGGCTAGCTTCGGTTTGCAAGTGGGTAAGAGAGCCAAAAGTAGGTCCGCGAGGATCTCGGGTAGGCGATGGAGAATGCTCTCCAAGAGGAAAAGGTATCTCAACCGGGTCTCTGTGATAGGTGAAGAAGATGATGGGTGCTCCTCTATAGGTGGAGGAGATGATGGGAGATCCTCTGTGGGTGGAGGAGGTAAATAAGTATCCTCCATGGACTGAAGAAGTATTGTGGGTATCGGTTCTCTAGGTGGAGAAGCCAAAGGTGAAATGGTCTCGATGTTAGCGGAAGGCTCCTCCATAGGTGAGGAAGGAGGTGAAAGTTGTTCCTTTATGGGTGAAGGAATAGGGAAATTGGTTCGATGTAGAAGGAGGACTTTGAGATAGAATCACCCTTATGGAAGGAATATGGGGTAATTAGGAGGTGACAGGTGCATCACTAAAAATAGTGTGGACCTCGCGGGTATGGGTATCATGAGTTGAGGTCTCACCGGTTTGATCAGACAAAGGGGCATGATTGAGAAATGGTTTCTTGAAGATGTGTAAGTTTTGATTGGCATGGGCATTAGGGTTATCCATAGTTAACTCGCCTTTCTCAAGCATATTTTAGATAATATTTTTGAAATTGATGCAATTGTCTTCACTATGACCCTTTACTCGATGATAGTTACTGAAGTCATGTTCTTTATACCATGCGGGCATGGGGCGAGCAGGGTCAAAACTAGTGTGTGGTTTTATAGGTGGAAGGGTGATGGCTCCAACTTTGATAAGCTTTTCTAAGACATAAGAGTAAGGCTCCCCAATTGGGGTGTATTTCCGTTGTTCTCATCTAAATTGAAAAGTCTGACAGTGAGAGATTAGATGAGGGGGTAGCCTGATTTGACGGATGAGTTGGGCCAGCCTTTAGTACCACTGCGTTAGCGGTGCCCTTAGATTTTGAATAATTATTTTCTGGTTTGGAAGAAGAAGTGGTATCATTTGACTTGAATGCCAAATTCTTATTGCGAAATTGGATTTTCTTCTCTTGATGGCCCAAATCTCTAGCTTAGTGTCATAGTGAATGCTTCATTGAATGTTCGAAAGGTTTAGACCTGCAAGGTCGGTGAGATATGTCTAGCACAAGCCCATGTGAAGAGCTCGATGAGTTTTGTTTGTGGCAGTTGGAAGGTGAGTTAGTTGATCAAGTTACGCCAGTGAGTAACAAAATATGTGATAGATTCATCCTCATATTGACGCGTGGAGTATAGGTCAGTCATGGTAACCTTCTTGATGATATTGATGGAGAAATGATCCAAGAAGGATTGGGCTATCTCGATTGAATGAGAATATAGAGTTTCTTAACCCACTATATCAATCTAATGCAGGTCCAGTCAGAGACATGGGAAAGGTTCTCGGAGAAAAGCATCATCATGAGCGATTAGGTAGCACCCATGTTTGAATGACCGCAAATGTTGTTGTGGGTCTTCCTTACTATTGAAGTGGTTGAATTTAGGCATCTCCCAATGCACGGGGTATGGACGAATAGGAATGGATGGGTGGATGGGTTCATTACAAATCTTGTCGTAGGTGAGAGTGTTGTGGGAGCCGGAAACCGATGCCTCCAATGTCTGCATCTTGTCCAACATCAATTTGATTAGGTCGTTGGTAGGTTGCGATGATTGGGTGCCTCCTATAGCATGAGAGGGTTGGTTTTGGGCATATAATGGGGTGGCACTCTAGTATATGGTGCTACCGTGTAGGTTGATTGAGAAGGAGGCGGAAACATGGGGTGCGTACCCGGAGTGAATAATAGATGAAATGGGAGGTTGCTTGATAGTATGTATATGGAGGTGGAAGGGTCATGGTAACCCTAGTGGCAATGGGGGCTAACGATTGTGGAATGGAAAGGACCATGTTCTGAAAATGGGTAGGGGTTACCGAGCATCTGGAGGTGGTAGTGTAGCTACGGTATGTACGATGCATTGGGGTGGATGAGGTTGTGTTTTAGGTAGTTGTCGAAGGTATGGTGGATATGATGGGTACAACGGAGGTAAAGCAGACACGGTAGTCATAGCGGGTATAGGACCTAGCTTGAAACAACCGTAGGTAAGGTGGAGGCAGTAGCACGGAACTGAGATGGGGCGGACGGAAGTGGGAACGAGAGCTAGGGATAGATACGGGCATGTCGTATATCAACTAACCCAAGGCATCTCGAGTGGATGAGTGGGAAAGGTAAAACTGCAAGGTGGCAGGGTTTTGGTCAAGGAGTCGTGTGAACTCCTAATCTCTCGTAGCGATACTGATAGGTTGAATAGGATCCATGGCTGGTGATAAAATAGAAGGTGGTGAAGGACTAGGTGGGAGTGGTTGACAACTGGCATGGAATACGAGTGCACTTTCTTGTCTTCGGATCAGCACCATGTGAATAGGTACTGATCAGGTTGGGTCACTTCTCTGTAAATGACATAGAAAAAACAACAAGAACAGTGGTAAAAAGTGAATTAGGTACCAAATGTTGGTGGAAAGTAAAAGCAGGCTAACGATGCCGATTAGGGTAAATTGACGCTGTTAGGGGTAACCACTACCGGTCACCGTAGAAAATGGACAAAGTGAGTTAAAAAAAAAAGGGTATAAAGCCAAATTTGAAAGGTACGCCAAATCGATGAGTTTTATAACGTCAACGGGAATGATAGCGATGGTGAGGACCGTGAAAAATGGAAGAAGATGAATAAATGTCCCATTTGGTAGGTTAAAAAAAGGACTTGGAAAAGATTTCGGTTGGGTATAACCAACGGCGATGAGAGGGTAATCGATGACAATCACCGGATGACACTTTAGGTCACCGTGTGAAATTGAAATAGTGAAGAAAGAAAAGTGGTTGTGAATTAAAATCTGATGTGGAATCAAACCCGAATTCTAAGAATGATTGAGAATATGGTCCAAGCACACTCAAGTGAATCCGAATACACCAACTATGATGAGGAGCGTGCAAGGATGAACAAGAAAAATGAAGAACCTAACCTCTCACCTTAAAACGTAAGCCAACCGTAAACACTAAAAAAATGTGATCCTAGGAGTACCTTTTCTATTATGTTTGTTTAGCTTAAGCTATTTAAGGAGGCGACACATGAACTATAAAATAGTATAAAAGGTAAGGTTTTAGGTATGTTATATTAGGGCGGGCCTCACTATGAAGTATGACTCGACAGAGTAGCGAGTGGGTGCCCACTGTATCGTGATTGTGTGATCACCTACACTTCTTCCAGTAAGATGTTGTTTAAGAATGTGTGTATTTTTGAAATTTTTGTGAGGTTTGGTAAGACTCAGAGAAAGAGAAAAGGAAAGAAGTGATTTTCTATGATTCATTTGTCAACCATTAGCTGGTCATGACTTCCAGCGTATAGGTTGCCCTCAATTAATGTGAGATAATGCGATAAATCGAATGTAATGCACTTATTTTAAGCCCAAATTGAAAGGTGAAGTTGGATGACAAAAAAATATGAAGAGGAAAAGGGATGCTCTTTCACTAAAATGCGAAAAACATGAAGAAATGGTTCATTTTAATTACACCAAAAGAAAGGTTTCTTTTAGAGAAAATAGAAAGAAAGGTAGGTTACCAAGGAAGAAAATTAATGTGTATGCTTTTCGAAGGAAACAAACACACAACTTTTCCTAGGAATGAATAAAATGCAAGGAACCCCGGATGGGTCCCACTTTGGTGTGCCAAAATTTTTCACCTGATTCTTAGACGTTTCTTTGAAATATTGAGGAAACAGATAGGGTAATGGGCGTAGGAGGAATACCCCATGAGATGGTTGTTGATGGGTTGTTGCACGTGTATGACTTCGAATCCACGGCTGATTTGAGAGCTTCCTTTTGGCTAGGAGGAACTACACCGTAATGAAAAGCAAGACCACCATAAAGATTTAAACAATATGTGCGATGAACTACCTAGTGTGTGCTAGATCTAGAAAGTGTGATACTTCGAGACAATTTGTGAGTCCACTATTTAAAACAATTTAATGCGGGTAATAAAGTAAATCCCATCGTAATTGAAATGATTCGGTATCTCATCCAAAATACAATAAGAAATATCTAATCTAACAGGCTAAGTTAAAATAAGATCCGAAGGTCAAGTAATCGAATTTGGGTCTCTGCAGTCCTGACGAGAGGTCTCGGGTAGATCACGAGGTGAATAAGGGTGATGTGGAATTAGGTGGATAGGTCAGCTGTTGGGGTTGTATGGGTAAATACAGAGAGACCGATCTGGTTAAGGGTGACTGACGACGGTTTGGTGTAACCGGTGCCGGTTACTGTGGAAAACTAAGAATGCCATAGAATGAGTTTTGGGTCTCCTTTGTGATTGCACAAAGGACTTTGGTTGGTCGGAATGAGTTATTAGGTGGTATTTGGCGAGGTTTTAATGGGTATATGAGGGTGAGTATTAATGGAGGTCATGGGTGGCTAAGAGAACAAAGGGTGACAATATAATGACGAAATGAAATGAACCAGAGGAGGAGTATAACATTCCACTTACTTGGATTTTGGTCCTGGATGCTTGTGAGTGAAGGATGAAGGTCTTTGGTAATAGGTTGAATCTGTAGATGATCACCAATTGTAGGAGAGCTTCTGCATGGGTTGCATGTGCATTCCTTTTGCTTGGTTGGATCAAATCCTTGCTAGGGTCAGTGCTAGATGGTTGTGTAGGAGAAAAATTCTTGATTTCATTCCTTGCATGAGTGTTCTCACTGAAATTCATTCTCGGAAGATGTGATATCTCTCAAGAATGTGTCAATGTTTGCCAATCTTTTGCCAACATTGAAAAAAAGGTTGTTTTGGGGGTTAAAAGGTGACCAACGGTGGTTCCGGCTTAACCGCGACGGCAGTTAAGGGTAATGGCGGCATCGGTCACGATGGGATTTCCTAGGATTACTAAACTAGGAAGATCCCCTTGATTTTCTGGGATCTCATGTCGTTAACCCACGAGATCAAACTGGAAGCTTCTTGTAAGCATGCATGAATGTGGTTAGAGGAAGGTAGGTGATGAGGGTCGTCAATCCTCGCCATTAAAAATTTCAATCCGAGTTGGTGTCTGAAGGTCTGTATGCATTAAGAGAAGAATATCTTGGAAAGAAAATTCTTTAAACATAAACCAAACTTGTATAAAATAAATTATACTTGCGGAAATTATAAGGCACACTTGTAGAAATAAAGTTTGCATGAAAGAAACACACTTGCATGAATTGAAATGCACACTTGCATAAATAAAGGCACACTTGCATAAATTGAAATTACTAAATTGAAAATAAAGGAAAGAGGAAGGGACACCTAAATGTTCACAAAATAAATTACATAACATAAAAAAAAAAATAGAAATATACAATAAAAGGAAAACTGGAGAAATAAAGAAATTACATAACATAAAAAATAGAAATTTAAAACAAAACGAAAACTATAGAAATAAAGAAATAAACATTAACATATTGATCCATCTTCCTTGGAATGAGTGGCCAGCTCATTCCTATGAAAAGGATTTAATTCATACTTTTAATTCAGAACTTGCAAAAAAACTTTACTTCCAAAGATTGGAAAGAAAGCACAGATCTTGATTACTTGGGGAAAAGAAATTACATATCTAAGTGTGGA
Organism: Taxus wallichiana var. yunnanensis; assembly: GCA_018340775.1. NCBI lineage: Eukaryota > Viridiplantae > Streptophyta > Pinopsida > Cupressales > Taxaceae > Taxus > Taxus wallichiana. The sequence continues at coordinate 997,528,778 of CM031237.1, read as the reverse complement.
AGGTTGCATTTATAATTTATGCATCCAACCAACTCCTTATTTTAGGAAATACAATCTTATCTTATATTTATTCCAATCCTAACAACTAAGATCTCCATCTTCACAAAATATGGAGAGAGATATATTATTGAAGTCAAATCTTATCTCACTTATTTTAGGAAGATTTGCTCCCAAATCTTCTCCTTACTTTTCGGTAACAAGAATCATAATGATTTTATTCTTATACATTATTGAAATGATGATTTCCCTCAAAATATTATTTTGACCAAATACTTTTCTCATATTTTCCATTTGACTTTGTTGTTTTTTATTGTGGAACTTTTGACGCTTGTCAAATACACTTTTTCCTCGGATTGCAGTTCACTAAAAGTTATATTTCTCTTGATTGGTAAAACTTGTAGAAAATTTGAATAAGGTTTTTGTTAAACACATTTCTATGAAAAAAACCTCTCTCATATTTTCCATTTGAATTTTTGTTTCTGTTTATGGAACTGTTAGAGCTCATCTGATACACGTTTCCTAGAACTGCAGCTCACTAAAAGTTAGATCTCTCTTCATTGGTAAAACCTGTAACAAATCTGAATGAGGTTTTGTTAAAAACATTTCTATGAACAAAAACCTCTCTCATATTTTTCATTTGAATTTTCTATTTCTTTTTATGGAACTTTTAGTGCTCGTCGATACGTGTTTCCTTAAACTGCAGCTTATTAAAAGTCAGATCTCTCTTGATTGGTAAAACCTGTAACAAATTTCAATGAGGTTTTTGTTAAACACATTTATATGAACAAAAATCTCTCTCATATTTCCCATTGGAATCTCTAAGTTTTCACAATCCCTCAAAAACTGTCATTCCATTGATGTAAGTTCCGAACTAAAACTGTCATTCCTTTTATGCAAGTTCCGGAACTAAATCTATAAGTTCGAACTAAATCTGATTTTTCCATGAATTGAAAGTTCTGGAACTAACTACCATTCAATTGATACAAGTTCTGGAACTAAATCTGTGAGTTCTACAGCTAACTCAAAACAACTATAACTTTTGCATGTGACCTCGGATTGAGATGATTCTTTTTTGAACTTGCATAATTTTTTGAGAGGAATCTGAATATGAAATTAGATTTGATTTTAAATGTACTGTTCATGATCAATTCCATTTTTCCCAATACTAACATTATCTTTCCTTTATGGCCTACATACACAAGACTTTGCATCTTTTCCCAAATAATCAATAGGATTAGTCAAAAAAATAGATAACAAAATATTTATAAAGAATGAACAAGATATATATCCTATATTCTATCTTAAGAAAACTATAAGTTCTTAGATTACATTTAAATCCACTTTCAAAGGTAACTTGGAAGGAAAAATAATGGTAATTTATGGCCAATTTATGGCCTCATCATTACCCCACACTTAATCTTATGCATGTCCTCATGAATTACATTATTATCTTCTCTTCTTATATTCTTCTCTGTATTGAGGACACATTCTTATGGATCTCCTTCTATTGCTTTTGATTTCTTTATTTTACAACTAGTTCTTGTATGGATCTCCTTCTTTTGCTTTTGATTTTCTTCTTCTACAACAGGTTCTTGTGTGGATCTCCTTCATTGCTTTTGATATTCTTTCTTTTATAATAGGTTCTTGTGTGAGTCTCCTTCATTGCTTTTGATATTCGGTCTTTTACAATAGGTTTTTGTGTGGATCTTCTTCTGCTGCTTTTGATTTATTTTCTTTTACAATAGGTTCTTGTGTGGATATCCTTCTATTGCTTTTGATTTCTTTTCTTTTACAACAGGTTCTTGTGTGGATCTTCTTTTGTTACTTTTCATATTATTTTCTTTATAACAGTTCTTGTGTGGATCTCCTTTTGTTGATTTTCATATTATTTTCTTTACAACATGTTCTTGTGTGGATCTCCTTCTATTGTTTTTCATATTCGTTTCTTTACAATAGGTTCTTGTATGGATCTTCTTCGTTGCTTTTGATATTATTTTTTTACAGCGAGTTCTTGTGTAGATCTCCTTCAGTTGGTTTTGATTTCTTTTATTTTACAGTAGGTTCTTGTGTGGATCTCCTTCTGTTGTGTCTCATATCAAAATGCATAGCTCATGCTTCTCCTTCTCTCCCACACCTAAACTCATGCATGTCCTCATGCATGTTGTTTATTTATGGCTGCCCATAAATTAGACTCAAAAAGTTTGATTGCAAAGAGGTGCACATATTTTTCATATAAGTAGGGAGATATGAATTTTATCTTATCTTCCTTAGAAATCTTTAAAAGTGGATCTAGTTGTAATAAAAAAATTACAAGAAAGCTTAAAAATAAAATAATAGAACAAAATAACTTGATCATACCTCTAGTTGTCTTTGTCATCTTATTGTTAACATGGTCAAATAGTGCCAAGAAGAAAGCCATCAGGTAACTATTGATTTCCTTTGAAGAAGAGTCGCCTCCTTTTTTCCTTTGATTGGCCAGCACACTAGTTTTCCAATCAAAGTTTTTTTCCTTTGATTGGCCAACAAGTTGGTTTTCCAATCAAAGCTTTTTGATTTTTTTTTTTTTCTTTGATTGGCCAGCAAGCTAGTTTTCCAATCAAAGCTTTTTGATTTTTTTCTTTTTTGAATTTTTTTTCTTGAAATGATAGTATGAGAAAGATTAGAGAAAAAATTGATCCATCATCAGACTATATTCATCAAAGTACAACTTGTGTAAAATAGGAAGCAATGTCTGAGATCTCATAAAAACCTTTTTGCATACTTGGTAACTCCAAGAAGATTCCAAAAATTGTGTAGAAAATTTTTAGGTCTTCAAAGCCCAACTTGAATTGTGCAATATCATAATCACCATAGTAATATTCAAAGCCGGACTAGTGATCTCAGGAGATGGAGAGTTGTTAAAAAAGAAAGTGAATGTATCCGTGGGTCCCTCCAAAATTTACATGCTCCTTGGTTGATACTATTGGTGCTCCAAAATATGCATGTTGATATCAAGAACAACTCTAGAAATTCCTATAGATCTAGTCCTCAGATGTTAGTACACAAAACTTTCTTGCCTTGATATTCATAGTAATTACTTCTTAATGTTATACAAGCATATACAAAAATGAAAAAATTGAAAGACATGAAAACAAATTTTTCTAATGGATCTGGTTCAGGGATTGAATATTATTATGGGATGAAAAACTGATTTGGATGGGTGGATTTATTATGAGTGGGTTTTTATTTTGGCTCTAATGAAATCCTGAATTTTGGCTCTAATTAGAAATGCTACCACTTCATTATTACAATTTGGATAAGCCGAGTTTTTGACTAAGGTTATGTGTAATAAGATCACCGAGCTATTAGTTGATACAAGGAAATGGTTGTAGTTATCAAAAATGACATATGATATTTCATCGACTAGATCTACTTCCAGATTCAATATCATAGTATACCATTTCCAGATCTAAATTATTTGTTCATACCATTATACCTCTTAATCAAACATCACAGTCATTTTTCTTATACACAAAGGTAGTTTGTGGGGAGATATTTACAATCTAATATTCCTAATTGTAGAAATGAAATTTTAATCTACTTGCAGGAAATAAAAGTCTGAAGAAACTACTTACCAAATTCTTCCTGTCACAGAATTTGCTAAAAGGTATTCTACTATCACTAGAATATTCTTTTAGAGAATTTTGAATCTCCCAATAACACCGTGTCCCTAGCAACGGTGCTAAAATGATGAGGGTCGTCAATCCTCACCATTAAAAATGTCAATCTAGGTTGGTGTTCGAAATTTGTATGCATTAAGAGAAGAATATCTTGGAAAGAAACTCTTTTAAACACAAACCAAACTTGTATAAAATAAATCACACTTGCAGAAATTAAAAGGCACATTTACAGAAATAAAGTTTGAATGAAAGAAACACACTTGCATGAATTGAAATGCACACTTGCAGAAATAAAAGTACACTTGCATAAATTGAAATTGCTAAATTTAAAATAAAGTAAAAAGGAAGGGACACATGCGAGTTCACAAAATAAATTACATAACATAAAAAAATAGAAATTTACAACAAAAGGAAAACTGCAGAAATAAAGAAATTACATAACATAAAAAAATAGAAATTTAAAACAAAAGGAAAAATACAGAAATAAAGAAATAAACATTAACACATTGATCCATCTTCCTTGGAATGAGTGGCCAGCTCATTCCTTGGAAGAGGATTTAATTCATACTTTTAATTCAGAACTTGCAGAAAAACTTTACTTCCAAAGATTGGAAAGAAAGAACAGATCTTGACTACTTGGGGAAAAGAAATTACATATCTAAGTGTGGAAGATTGTATTTATAATTTATTGATCGAGGGGATCATTTTTAAAATTTCCCTAAACATCCCTAAATGGTGTCATTGTAGAAGATCATCTCAAGAGATTTCCAACGACTGTGAGAACATGACAAACGGACATCAGGAGCTCTAGATATGTTCAGTCAAAGTTCAGACAGCGGGAAAGTCAACTCTGGTCAATTGGTCAATATTGGACCGAATCGCACTGTGACACATGGCTTGCCATCGCTCGTCAAATTCACTCGATTTGCCTATCGGGAGACGACAAGTGGACTACATGATGACCGAGTTAATTAATTTCGATACCCCATGGTATGGGTCGAATTTTTATTTACTTGGTAAGTCCACTTACACACCATTCCAAATGCCACGTATATATATATATATATATATATATATATATATATATATATATATATATATATATATATATATATATATATATATATATATATATATATATTAATGTTCAAACAATGATAAGTGCATTTGTGAAGGAGGGAAGCGGTGGTGGGGGCATGCAAAGGACCACGTGGAAGGAGGATGAAGTGGTTGTTGGGGGCTTAAAGCCATGCGTGGTATTATCCACGTGAAGAATGGAGGGGATAAGGGTTATTAAACCTTACCCAAATATATGCCACTCCATTTGGGATTATATCCCATTAAAAACATTCAAAACTACTCCCCCTCTCCTTAGCCGCTAAAATGGATATTAATCCCATTTAAAATGATAAGCGCCCACTTTGGAATATTTTATCCCTTATCAAAATACTACGGGCTAAAGGTTTAAAAATAGCCTAAGGGATAATATGTAAGTGCATATTTTTTGGGCCCTAAAATTGTATAAATAGGGAACCCATTTGCATTGTAAAAACACACATATCCCAAGCTTATTATTTGTTAAGCTTATTTTCAGGACACACAACCTAAGCTTATTATTTGTTAAGCTTATTGTGGAGACGTGTCAACAAATATTGTTTATTGGCCTATTATTTTAGGCAATAGTAGACAAAATATTTGTGATTGGGAGTAAATTATAAACTACCCAATAGGCCCATTGAGCCACACCAATTACTTGCAAATCCTAGATTTTCGACGAGTGCTAGCATCACATTGATAGCATTGGGAAGGCTGATCGAAGCCGAAGGAGATTGTGCATCAGGAAGGTGAAGAACAATTCGACTGATCATCGAAGTTTTCAAAGAACTGGTGTACTGATAGGCAAGTAAAATTCCATTAGGTTTTCTTGTGAAAGTACTATTGTAACTTACAAGTTTTGACTAGTGGAACGGTTCGACCATGAACCCGGAGACATAGGCAATTGCTGAACTCCGTAATCAATCTTTGTGTAATTGTCTTATTGTCTTGCATTAATTTTTAAATTGATTACTTAAAAGGAGAAAATCATCGGCAAATATTTAAAGCCTATAAGGGTCCGAGATCAGGTAGTAATAATTTGATTATTTTCGGATCAAGTTTGGTATCAGAGCTAGTAATCAACACTTGCAAACTTGCTAATCTCCGAAGCATGTTTGGTATCAGAGCTAGTAAATCTGATTAACAGAGTGATTGCTTCAAGTTGGTGCAGTTGGTTCAATTTGTGTGAACAGGGTACAAGTGCACTATGGGCAAGATGTCTAAACAGGTGAAGCTCGATGAGTTTGAAGCATATAATCACCAGATCTAGGAAGAAAATTCTCTCCTGTGATCAATGTATTACTCCCTGGAAGAGGAGAATGCTCGTTTGAAATTGGAACTGAAAACCAAGGATGAGCTCTTGGCAAGGTTGCAATGTGGTGATCAAAGGAAGGAAATACCTTCAACTTCAGATGCAGAGGCCATGGTAGATGATTGCACTGTAAGTTTTTCACCACGGGAATCTTCTTCTTCCTCCCATTTGGTTTCAGATTCAGGTAATGAAGTCTTTGGTTTGTTTGAAAAGCATACTAGAGGCATTGGATCCAAGTTACTAGATAAAATGGGATTTGATGGAAGAGGCCTTGGTAAAAATGGCCAAGGTATTGCTAACCCAATACAGGTCGAGGATCGTCCTCGTTTTGCAGGTTTGGGTTATCCTAGTGTGGGAATGGAAATTGGAGAATGCTCCAAGAACGCTGATGGGAGACAAGCTTCCGAAAGCAAAGTGATTACCCCACTAGTCCTGCAAGAAGATTATGAGCAGGAAAGTTGTGCTTCATCGTCACAAGCAAGATGTGGTAAGAGAAATCAACGAAGAGGTAATGAGATTCCACCTCCAGTTTCTTACCATAATCGTAAGCACAATAAAACTTTTGATCCACTTTTCCAACTTAAGAAGTATGGTTATGATTTTCAGAAGATGTGGAATTCCTTTCCATGTACTTTTTGTGGATTGCATAATCATTCAGTGGCCATATGCTGGAAGAGAAGGAAACTGATGAAGAAGTTGATGTCGTTCATCAGGAACATGACAAATCAAAAAGACCAATCTTGTCATGAAAAGTCAAGAAATGGCAAAAAGAGTTTCTCATCCCAAAAGAAGGAGATTAAGAGGAATTTTTGTGCTCATAACCACCAAAGAAATGGGCATCGGTGGAAAATTGCTAGAAACTGCATCCATCTCGCCATCAGAGTAATGGCAAGCCAAAGATGGAATGGAGGCCTATTGCAAAGGTAGAAGAAGTTTCTACTCTACCACTAGTTGACAAGTCAACCTAGGACCGTAGTAATACCTGAAAGTGAAAGTCATTTAAAATGGGTAAGTCAACATTTTTTCAATTATATATTGCATAATTCAGATTGATGAATCGTATGCGATTAAGTTTGGAGATCAAATTTTGTGAGAAAATACTGAGAGAAAGGTTTACCATACTCAAGGTGGATTTTATTACTTAGAAAATTTGATTAATGATCCAAATATATCTCCTAATCAGCGTGTGAGTACCTGTTACAGCTTGGACATAGGAATTAACTCATATAAAGCTTGGAGATTGATCTGCCATTTGTGCAGACAGTAGAGTTCACAGAGATCAGCTCGAAACTTCATTCTATGTAGAGGCATTGTGACCATGTAGCAGAATGGTAGCTGAATCACCGTTGGCATTGACGTCAGGTCAGAACTTCATTCTGTGTAGAGGCATTGTGACCGTGTAGCAGAGTGGTACCTGATATTATTATGTTAACAAGAGGAGCTCTAAAAGGATTAGCTCGGAATGTCATTCGGTGTCAAGGCATTGCGACCACACATATGAATGGTAGCTGATCAACAGACTTAGCATCGTGCATTGGAGGCTCGAGGCCTTACAAGAGGCTTAGCATCATGCATCGGAGGTGTTGAGGTATGAAACAGACTTAGCATCGTGCATCGAAGGCTCGAGGTCTTGCAAGAGGCTTAGCATCATCCATCGGAGGCATTGAGGTCTATAACATAGTTAGAATTGTGCATCGGAGGCTCAAGGTCTTGAAAGAGGCTTAGCATCATGCATTGGAATCGTTGAGATCTCGTAAAGGGACAAGCCATTGTCCATCACCAACATCGGATCAATCATAGCTCTACGTAACATGGAGTTCCTTCAAACTAGTTCAGATTCTGCGGAATAAACTCAGAGCCAAGAGTTGTGTTATAGAGTAAAATAAGATCCTTGTTGTCAGATATCAAGAAGCTTAGCACCGCACAGAAGGAGCATTGAGGTTTCATTCAGAAACTTAGCACCATAAAGTGGAGGCGTGGAGGTCTTCTTCGATATCAGAGTGGCGCAACGGAAGTGTTGTTGGCCCATAACCCACAGGTCCCAAGATTGGAGCAGAGTTGTCGAAGTGAGAAGGTTGGAGGAGAAGACCCAAGGGTCTACTACAGCAGCACTTCCGAGGTGGCAACAAAGTTTTTCAGATTCAGGACAATATGTAAGCTTTTTGGGACAAAAAGCCTTTCTAAGTGGGGAGGTGTGATCAGGGGATCATTTTTAAAATTTCCCTAAACATCCCTAAATGGTTTCAGTGTAGAAGATCATCTCGAGAGCTTTCCAATGACTATGAGAACGTGACAAACGGACATCGGGAGCTCTAGATATGTTCGGTCAAAGTTCGATAATGGGGAAAGTCAACTCTGGTCAATTGGTCAATATTGGACCGAATCGCACTGTGACATGTGGCTTGCCATCACTCATCAAATTCACTCGATTTGCCTATCGGGAGACGACAAGTGGACTACATGATGACCGAGTTAATTAATTTTGATACCCCATGGTATGGGTCAATTTTTACTTGGTAAGTCCACTTACACACCATTCCAAATGCCACGTATATATATATATATATATATATTAATGTTCAAACAATGCTAAGTGCATTTGTGAAGGAGGGAAGCGGTGGTGGGGGCATGCAAAGGACCATGTGGAAGGAGGATGAAGCGGTTGTTGGGGCTTAAAGCCATGTGTGGTATTATCCACGTGAAGAATGGAGGGGATAAGGGTTATTAAACCTTACCCAAATATATGCCGCTCCATTTGGGATTATATCCCATTAAAAACATTCAAAACCGCTCCCCCTCTCCTTAGCCGCTAAAATGGATATTTATCCCATTTAAAATGCTAAGCGCCCACTTTGGAATATTTTATCCCTTATCAAAATACTACGGGCTAAAGGTTTAAAAATAGCCTAAGGGATAATATGTAAGTGCATATTTTTTGGGCCCTAAAATTGTATAAATAGGGAACCCATTTGTATTGTAAAAACACACATATCCCAAGCTTATTATTTGTTAAGCTTATTGTTGAGACACACAACCTAAGCTTATTATTTGTTAAGCTTATTGTGGATACGTGTCAACAAATATGGTTTATTGGCCTATTATTTTAGGCAATAGTAGACAAAATATTTGTGATTGGGAGTAAATTATAAACTACCCAATAGGCCCATTGAGCCACACCAATTACTTGCAAATCCTGGATTGTCGACCGGAGTGCTAGCATCGCATTGATAGTGTTAGGAAGGCTGATCGAAGCTGAAGGAGATTGTGCATCAGGAAGGTGAAGAACAATTTGACTGATCATCAAAAGTTTTCAAGAACTGGTGTATTGATAGGCAAGTAAAATTCCATTAGGTTTTCTTGTGAAAGTACTATTGTAACTTACAAGTTTTGACTAGTGGAATGGTTCAACCACGAACCCGGAGACGTAGGCAATTTTTGAACTCCGTAATCAATCTTTGTGCAATTGTCTTATTGTCTTGCATTAATTTTTAAATTGATTACTTAAAAGGAAAAAATTATCGGCAAATATTTAAAGCCTATAAGGGTCCGAGATCAGGTAGTAATAATCGATTATTTTCAAATCATTTATGCATCCAACCAACTCCTTATTTTAGGAAATACAATCTGATCTTATATTTATTCCAATCCTAACAACTAAGATCTCCATCTCCACAAAATATGGAGAGAGATATATTATTGAAGTCAAATCTTATCTCACTTATTTTAGGAAGATTTGCTCCCAAATCTTCTCCTTACTTTTCGATAACAAGAATCATAATGATTTTATTCCTCTACATTATTGGAAGGATGATTTCCCTCAAAATATTATTTTGACCAAATACCTTTCTCGGATTTTCCATTTGACTTTGTTGTTTTTATTGTGGAACTTTTGACGCTTGTCAAATACACTTTTTCCTCGGACTACAGTTCACTAAAAGTTATATTTCTCTTGATTGGTAAAACTTGTAGCAAATCTAAATGAGTTTTTGTTAAACACATTTCTATGAACAAAAAACTCTCTCATATTTTTTGTTTGAATTTTTTGTTTCTATTTATGGAACTGTTAGTGCTCATATGATACACATTTCCTTGAATTGCAGCTCACTAAAACTTAGATCTCTCTTCATTGGTAAAACTGTACAGAAACAAATCTGAATGAAGTTTTTGTTAAACACATTGCTAAGTTCAAAAACCTCTCTCTTATTTTCCATTTGAATTTTTCTATTTCTGTTTTATGGAACTTTTAGTGCTTATCGATACATGTTTCCTTGAAGCTGCAGCTCATTAAAAGTTAGATTTCTCTTGATTGGTAAAACTGTACAAATTTCAATGAGGTTTTTTAAACACATTGCTATGAACAAAAATGTATCTCATATTTTCCATTGGAATCTCTGAGTTTTCACAATCCCTCAAAAATTTTCATTTCGTTGATGCAAGTTCTGGAACTAAAGTTATCATTCCTTTTATGCAAGTTCCGGAACTAAATCTGCAAGTTCTGGAACTAAATCTGATTTTTCGCCAATTGATACAAGTCCTGGAACTAAACCTGCAAGTTCCGAACTAACTCTGTGAGTTCTACAACTAACTCAAAACAACTATAACTTTTGCATGCAACCTCGGATTGAGATGATTCTTTTTGAACTTGCATAATTTTTCAAGAGGAATCTGAATATGAAATTAGATTTGATTTTAAATGTACTGTTCATGATCAATTCTAGTTTTCTCAATATTAGCATTATCTTTCCTTTATGGCCTACATACACAAGACTTTGCATCTTTTCCCAAATAATCAATAGGATTAGTCAAAAAAATAGATAACAAAATATTTATAAAGAATGAACAAGATATATATCCTATATTCTATCTTAAGCAAACTATAAGTTCTTAGATTACATTTAAATCCACTTTCAAAGGTAACTTGGAAGGACAAAATAATGGTAATTTATGGCCAATTTATGGCATCATCGGTAGGCATTGATTTTTAGGGTTTGGGTAAGACTTAGTTAGTTATGGAAACTTACTAAGAATAGGTCTTAGGGTGAGATAACTTGATGAGGTGTCTAGGTGAGGTATATATGTGGATGTTATCTAAATTAAGATATTTAAATAATAAATATGGTGAGGATAATGAATTAATTTAATTAGATTAATTAAATTAATATTAGTGGCGTGAAGGGGGCCATAGCTAGGTGAATGTGATGAAAGTTTTTATTTGTTGAGGGACCAAAGGGGAATGTGACCTAATTTTAGTGTCTACACTAACTTGAGTTATGGTTAAACCTTGGACAAGAGGACTGACATGAGTTAGTGAAGACCATTCTAGATAACAGATGAAGTGGGGGTGAAGGACGTATTCTTGATGAGTATTTCATCTAGGAATATGATCATGCAAAGTATGTGAAAATCTTTGGCCAAAGTATCGCAAGCTGTTGGTTATGTTGTCCTATATCACCTAGTTTAAGAAGAAGGATTTCAGATGAATATTGGTAACAAATATTTAGATAGGCCTCTTAAACGGAACACTTCAATACCCCGAAAAGGGTAAAATAACCAAGTATACTTAGTATACAATACATTGAATTAACATGAAGGATCGGTAAGAAACCGAGTCATGAAATGAGAGATCGATGAAACTCCAAGTCATGAAATGAGAGATCGATAGTTCATCGAGTCATTACAGTTGCATATGGTTATCTGTTATGAGATTGATTGGCATGGAATGTGTGTTCTAAATTATGATCATTTAGAATAAAGAACATTATTTAAAAACTTGAAACGTGTGTTCTAAATTATGATAATTTAGAACAGAGAACGCTTATTAAAAAAAAAATTCCCTTATTTCTAAAGCTTTAAAATGGGAATGTTACACAATTAGAAGAAGAGAATGTTTCTAGAGAAGAAGCTTAATGTGAACTTGTTTCAAATGAAATAAACACACAAGATTTTTCCCTTAAAAAATGAACAAATGCAACGAAACCCAACAAGGGTCCCACTATGCATGCCAAAATGTTTCACCGAATAGTTTGCATAAAATAGATAAGGTAAGAGGTTAGGAGGAATACCTGTAAGACATAAGGTATAAGGTTGAATGCACGTGTTATTAAATTTTTATCCGAGTTGATCGTGGAGATATTCCCTTTGGCTAGGGGAATGACCTATAAGAAACACAAAAAGACCACAAAATAACATTAATAATATAGGTTAGTGAACCGCTGCATAACAAATGTTAGATCCGAGAAGTGATGTGCTTCTAGGAGGCTGTCAATCCACTTTCAAATACAATTTAATGCAGAAAATACCATGAAATAAGGAAAATCCTATTGTAGTTGTACGATTAGGTATCTTGTGCTAATAAAATAAGTAAATCTAATCTAATAGGAAAAGTTATGATTAGATCCAAAGGTTTGGTAGGTTGTTACGGGTTTTTAGGTCCGAAAGAGGTCGATAAAAGTTTTAGGATTGATCGGTGAGGTATGGGTTGATTTTGGTGGACTGGAAGGCTTGTTGGTCAGAGGGTATAAAATGACATAGAGAACAATATCGGTCAGGTGACCGATGTCGGTATAGGGATGAAACCGATGGCGGTAGGGTAAACCAATGTTGGTAGGGGAAATGGGTAATAACTTAATAAAGATGGCTTTTGGGCCTCTTTGTGATTGCACGAGAGAGTGAGGAAGGTGTGGTTAGGCTCGTAATATAATTGAGAAGACTTAGGAATATAGAGGGAGATGTTAAGAAAGGTGGAAAGGCTTGAAATGGTTGGGTTGGTGGATTGGTGGGAAGATGGAGATATTTGGGTAACAATAGAAACTGAAATAGTGAAAGAGAAATTATTGCTTGTGTTTCCCTCTGGTGGTGTGTAGATGTCATTTGGATGAAGGAATGGCTCTGAGATCCTTGCTTGATTGCAATAGAACTCCCAAAATTGAATGACCAACCCGTGTAAAGAGTTGTAAAATTATATATAAAGGAACCAATGGTGGTTTAGGTGATTGATGTCAGCGAGGATAAACTGGCATCGGTTAGGGTGAATTAGTCAAAGTTACCAAAAATATTCTAATCTTTACTATGATTGGTGTGATCTTAATTGCTAATTTGGGTCTTAAGTGAGGGTTCGTGCTTAGATAAGTGGGAGTGTTGTTGGAGAAGGAATGGGACTTTAATTTTAGGGTTTGAAAGATTCCCAATTGTTTAAGATAAGTAGAGACTCAATCTTAGTTAATTAATAGGATAGGAATAATTCCATGGTGAGGTGTCTAGGTGATGTGGCTAGGTGAGGTGTAAATTAACTTAATTAAAGTAATTAAGTTAATTAATAATGTGAGGATGAACATTAATTCAATTGTAAGTAATTAAATTAATATGAATGCGGGTAAGGGGTCATGGTTAGGTGAATATGTTATGTTAATTAATTAAAGGGGACCAAGGGGAGTGTGACCCAAATTTGGTGTCTACAGATAATCTCCCAAAACCCTTCATAATTCCTATATATATTAAATACTCCCTTAGAATGTGACCGAGAGAGTGTGCACATATTGCATAAGGTTTAAGAGATTTATTTACATGTTATCTTATGAGACCCGCCCCCTTGAACATGTTAAATGGTTGTCGATGTATCTTCATGTCATTCTAGTGGACATTATCGATGAATACCTTTATGGAGACACATGAAGCTTTAGAGGTTGTGTTAACGATGAGAGTATAAAATGTCTCGTCTTATGGACTAGAAGTAACAATTAATTGTATGTCTCATCTTATGTCTCATGTTTTGGAATGGAATTAATCGTAGTTTAAAGGCTTTTTGACTATTTTAAATATGAAACATAATCTATATAATGAATTAATATTTTCTAGTCATTGTGATCTAATTATTTCCTATCACTTAACATTTCTTGTGAGATAGATGTGTTATTATGTAAAACATGGCATGTTGGCCATATATGAAAAATGATTAAAGAATTATAGATTATTTTGGCTCATAGTTTTGTATAAGAAGTTCCAGATTAGCACATAGTATATTTACAATTATTCTAAGAAGCTTCAAACTTATACTTAGGATCTTTAGAATACTCAACGAAAAATCCGGACTATTGTACATGTGTCCATAAGAATATTGGAGAAAAACTTGGTATTCGGGATATAAAGATATCCTAGGATTATGGTTCTTTTACTTTAAAAATGTACACAAGGTATTTAAATGCATGTATAATTAAATTTCATTTGATAAGTTAGGAGTTAGAAAGTAGGAATAAATAAATCACCCTTATTTTGTTCCTATGAATGTGGGATGAATTTTAGTTATTCAAAATAAATAGTTAACCATTATGTTATCTCCAAACTTATCATTAGTAGGATATTTTGTTGTAATAAAACTTACCAAAAATGTAGAAGGCAAGTATACATTCATGAAAGCTTGAATGATTCAAACTTAGAGTATATATTAAAAATAATTAACTAAAATGAGGTATTTAGAGTAGTTAATCTAATTAGGAACAACAATGAATAAATGCGGTAAATAAATATAGAAAGTGACCTAAGCACTAAAATAATGAAAATATGAAACCCTAATTGAAAAGTAAGGTTAGAAGGAGCTTAGCTTATTCAAAATCTGATCTAGACTTCTGTGTCATGAAATCAATCTAAATATTTTGGAAGTAGGAACAAACATGCAGAGGTCCCAAAAAGGGTAGATCGAGCTATGTGGTTGGACTAGGGCAACCGGTAGAGGATCAGGGCACTTATGGGCACCCTAGTTTGAGTTTTGGGTGCCCTAATCTATGTAGAGGTACAAAAACAACTTTTGAGGGTCATATGTTGATCTAAATCCTTCATTGTGTGTCGCATGTAATTCTCTTCTTTTTGCCGAATGTAAATCAATGATCAATGATGAAGAATAGACTGTAAGACCCTAAAATAAACATCAAACCCTAAAAAAAAAAAATCCAAATGAAGGGGTCGGACTAACCTCAATTACACTACATCTCAGACCCAATGTAGTTTAATGTGAAAGTGTGTGTAGTCATGCCCTAGGTGTTCTTGTGTCAATCGCACTTTGTGAAAGTAGGGAGCAATAACTATGTGTAGAAAATGTAATATAATGGTGGATGGAATAGAATAAACTTCTCTCTTATGCTTGTGTGATGTAGATGAACTAGCATTGTGTTTTGTGATGGAGCTAGATGGATGCAAATGGATCCTTTGATGGATGCAACCTTAGGTGACAATAGTAGTGACTATCGCTTGGTCCCTCATTATGGTTCGATAACTTTATATTTATATGGTTCTCTTGTTCTAATTTCGTAATCAACCTCGAAAAGGCCGATGACAAGAAATATGAAATTTCCAAACGGCTAGAAAGTTCTCAAATAATGGAGGAAAGTGGAAAGAGGATCGGGGTTCCCGACCGGGACCAAATAGCCGTCTGTCAGGTGCCCGATGTAGCTTTGTGCACCCCAGTCAAATGTGAAACAACACAAAATGACAACAAAATACTAGGCATACATGTGTGGGAGGTCGGAAGTGATGAAAACAAGAAAAGTAAAATGGCCAAAAGATGGGGGTTGATTAGTACTTTCTTCACTCAAAAACCATATGAATAGTAGTATGATACCAGGACTAAATAATGTCTAAAGTGTGTGATTTTGTGACTAAATTTTCCCCCACTTTATGTTGGTGAGCGAAAAACTTGGTAACATAAAGTATATAGAGATGCGTACTTGATAAATCTGTGTAGAGTGACGTAGAAATGTGTTGAAGGACCGATAAAGAGTGGAATGACAAAAAGATGATGGATCATATAAACTAAAGATTTAAAAGCGTAAAAATAAGTGATGAGAGTGAACCTAGGTCGAAAATTCGTGTGTAGTTATCGATGTGTGTGATGTACCCGCATGGGTAGTATGGTTTGTGATATAGTAAAATATTGTTGTTTTTGCCCCTATTGTTGTAGTTTTTGTTTTGACTTCTTCTTTCTCATACGAACAGACTGTAAGGAGAAAATGGTTAAGTAGTCAAATACGCATGTATATGTAAAAATTCATGTAAAAGAGGCATGTATATGTATGTGAAAGAATGTAAATGTAATGTAAATGAAAAATGGAACATGTGTACCTAATCCATGTCAAGATAGAGTGTAGAAAGAGGATATCATATCCTGGGTTTTTTTTTTTTGGGAAATCCGATGCCATATGTCTAAGAAGTGTAGCGAGAAAGTTGGGTTATTCTCCAATTTGTAACTACTTTCCGAATATGCATGAAGAGATCTCTGTACTTACCTAGTTTTTGGGTGATCTGATGCCATTGGCTGAAGTAGTATAGATAGGAATTCATTGTATCCTCTAACTTGTAACTACTCCCCAGAATGCTAAGGACAACCATGTCCTATAAAATTTGTTGTGTACAAGGTTTGTAGACTGGTCTGAACCCACTCGTTGTATAACCCACAATTCCAAGGGTGGAAAATAACCGAATCCGAACCAATGTAGAAGCGATATGTAATATATAAAACCCCAAATTATACCCCCTCTTTGGGGGTGCATGTGACATCAGTGATAGGAGAATGCGGCCCCAAAAGATGACCAACCATAGGAACTTTGTAACTATGCCCTATTGGGGAAAGTAAAGCACTTGGTAGAAATCAAGGCACACACAAATAAGAGGCTATCCAAAGATAAGTGTTAATATCAACAAGTATACATGTATAAGACAATGTATAATCTACACAAACAGTGTATGAGCTACCAATAAAGAGAGGAAAACATGCAAGAAGAGAAAACAAGACACACAAAGTGATTTGTAAACATGGTACACTACTCATGATGTCACAGACACGCAAGGCCATCATGGCCTCATAAAATAAAAAAATTTGCACACCAAACAAAGGGCAAGGCCCACATATAAAAACAAGTAATAACAGACAATGTAAGAAACAAGTATGGAAGTAAATATCCTGTAAACAAATGTTGCACATGAAGCACATGTTAACATGTTAGAAAGATAACTAGTATGTCAAAAACATGTATAACCAAGTAATGTAAAGTTATAATTACTAAATGAAACAATAAAACATATGAGAGACCAATGTGGATGCCCCAATGACCAGTGTAGGAAGGGTAGAAGGATATCATCTGTGTTGTGTGTAAAAGATCTGTATTTTGCAATCACAACTAGAAAAATATGTGAACATTGATGTGTGGATGATAAAGATAATGACATACAAGATATATAACTAGAATGTGTAATAAAGCAGCCATGAGCAAGAAAATACAAGCAAGAGTACAAGAAATCGTGATATGTAGTATGATGTACATAGATGGAATGAAATGTAAAATAAAATGGTAGGAGCCGCGTGCCCCCGAGAGTGAATGGAAATGTATACAATGAAGTTGATTTGGTTTTCCCCCTCGGCAGTCAAGAATGAACTCAGTAAACAAGAGTTTGTAATCGGGAAATGGTCGAATAGTGTGGATTGTCTCTAATGCATTATGATGAGTGTGTATATGTGTATGTTGATGATATGTGACCTAGAAATGAAGTATGTGTGTGACCCTTATATCCAAAGCGTTTATCAAGACAAGATGAGTGAAAGAGTGGTGATTTATCCTAAATTTTATATCACTACTAAATGAATAGAATTAGTGGGGATATAGCCTAAAGTGTATATCACTACAAAATGAAGGAATAGGTGACCAGATTAGCATATATCATATGTCACTAACCTAGGAATACCACACGATGAAAGTTTGAATGATGAACGTGTGATGAAGATAAGGTCCATTTGATTTGTAAACCCTCGATAGTCAAGTGTGGACCAAGGAACTAAAGTATGTGATAGGGTAGTGAGTGCATCACATAGAAGACGATGTAGTATATACTATGATGAGAAAAAATGACCATGTGAGGAGTAGGTTGTGTAATGTACGTTGTATAAGATTTAATGCAATATGAAATGTTCGATGTAATGTGAGATGCAATATGCGATGTATAATATGTAATGTACGATGTAGACTAACAAGTATAAGATTCATGCAATGTAGTATGTAAAATGCTAGACTCATAGACCATGAGAGTGTTGTATATGTATGATGTGTATGTATGATATGTAAATGTGCAAATAATCAAAATGATGTAGTCTAAATGCAGGATGTATGATGTAAGATGTATAGATGCACAAAGGTTGAAATGATGTAGATTAAATATAGTATGTATGATGTATAATGTGATATGTATGAATAAATGATATGTGTAGGACCTACGGTGCAAAGTGTGTGGGGTTCATGTGTAGTATTTCCTTAATAAAGTGTGAAACAAAGCATAAGAGTGTGTCATTGAGTAATTATGATGCTAAAACATGTGATGAATATGCCTATGTGAATGTATGATAATGCAAAGATGAGATATAATCCTATGAAAATATGAGGAGGGGGATGTGTTAGATGTTATGCCCCCAAGGATGTGGTTATGTGTGCATTGTCCTATAAATGATGTTTGAACAAAAAATAGAGAAGTGATGTATGAATGTGGTGAAGTATCATAGATTTTGTAAGATTGATTCAATTATGGGATGAATAATAAGATATTGTATGGTATGTGTGACGAGGGATAGATGATTGTAGATGTATGTATGTATGAGTGATCATGTAATAGATAGATGTGTTAATGTAAGATGATACTAGGTTCTTTATTATAACAAGCCCCTCAACATTCATATAAGAACCATAAGAATATGAGTGTGTCATCAAGTAATGACGATACCAATATAAGTGTGATGAGCACGTAATGTGATGAGGATGCACAATGTGTATGCTATAATTATACTATATTATGATGGACGATGCTACTAGGTTAGGGGGTATTTTGGATGTTATGCCCCCCATGTGTGGACAATGAAGGATGGATCATGTAATGTCATCTAAGAGATCGTCAGTTTTAGGGTCAAAGTCATGTGGATAGGCATTAGATACTTGATAAGAGATAGTGTCTAGTTGATCATTTAGAGAACCATAGAGGCGTAAATTGTACATACCCATGACGTATTCCTCATCGGTGAATGGAGGAAGTGGCTAACCATGTGCATACCAATGAGTGAGATTTTGTGTATAACCAAGAAAGGAACTATTGCAAATGAATATGCGACCAAAGGGCATAGGAAATGAAATATCAATATGATCAGGATCCAATGTGCCCCTATATAAGTAAGCCAAGACTCTCCTAATGTGAGTGGAGAAGAGTGTGGAGTGCATGATAGATAGATCGTAAGATGAAAGACACGTAGACCATAAGAAATGGTAATAGTGATGACGCCATAATATAGATGAGGATCATGAGTAGGAGGATAAAGGTCTTTAAAAGAAAAATTGAGTCAAGCTAGACCATCATGTGAATAGATAGTAACATCACATTGGGTTCCCTAAAATGATTAACTAAAATGAGGTATTTAGAATAGTTAATATAACTAGGAATAACATTAAATAACAAAGAATAAAAGTAGTAAATAAATATAGAAAGTAACTTAAGGACTAAACTAATGAAAATATGAAACCTTAATTGACAAGTAAGGTTGGAAGGAGTTTAGTTGATTCGGAGGCTTATATGGACTATGTCATAAAATCAATCTGAATATTCTAGAATCGGGAACGAACATGCAGAGGTACTAAAAAGGGTAGATATGAGTTGTGTGGCTAGACGGGGCACACTAGGAGAGGTCAGGGCACCTGTGGGTGCCCTAGTATGAGTTCTAGGTGCCCTGATCATGCAGGAGTTTGAAAAACAAGCTTTGGAGGGTCGAATGATGATATAAATCCTTTTTGTGTGGCGCATGTAATTCGATCTTATGTGCCGAATGTCGCCATGATCGATGATGAAGAATATACCCTGTAAGACCCAAAAACAAGTATCAAACCCTAAAAAAATAAGAATCCAAATGAAGGGGTCGATTGACCTCAAGCTGTCACAATGGTGGACTTACTTAACCGAGAGCTACACTATATCTCGGACCTAATGTAGTTCTATGTGTAAGTGTGTGCAATCATGCCATATGTTCTCTTTTTCAGTCACACTTTGTGAAAGTAATGAGAAATAATTGTGTAATAAACGTAAGAGAACAGTGGATGGAATAGAATAAATTTCCCTCCTATGCTTGTATGATGCGAGATGAACAAGTATTGTGTCTTGTGATGGAGCTAGATGGATGTAAATGGAGCCTTTGATGGATGCAACCTTAGGTGATGATAATAGTGACTATTGTTTGCTCCTCATTATGGTTTCATAACTTTATATTTATATGGTTCTCTTATTCTAATTTAAGTAATTAATTTTTAAAAGTTTGACCACAAAAAATATGAAATTTCCAAACGTCTAGAAAGTGCCCAAAAAGTGGTATGAAATTGGAAAGAGGATCAAGACGCCCGATCGGGACCAAGGTGCCTTTCGGTGCCCTAGTACTATCCTAGGTGCCCCGATCAAATGTAAAACAACACGAAACAAAAACACACTTTGGAGATACATGTGTGGGAGGTTGGAAGTGACGACAACAACAAGCAAAGTAAAATGGCTAAAAGATGGGGGTTAATTATTACTTTCTTCACTCAAAAACCATATGAATAGTAGTATGAGACCAAGACTAAATAATGTTTAAAGTGTGTGATTTTGTGACTACAATAAATATGCCATCAATACTTGAAGTGTGGAATCAATACCTTCATATTTTTATGACGACATTATAATATCAAAAAAATTCTAGTTTATTGTACATTCATCTTAGTGGTTATTTGAAAATTTCTTAAGATCCAAATCCAAATGAAGAGCAAGGGTCACTCTCATCCAAGGAGAATGAAAGTTTACAGTGTTTTTATAGAATAATATTGGTATTTAGTTTCTTTCAAAGAATTTTAACTTTGTTACTATTGAAAATATTACATAATTAATGAATTATGCATTCTCATACTTAAAGTGACTTTTTATTTTCTTATGCTAATTGATTAGATTAGGATTATTTCTAGATTCATAGTGTAGTTGTGAATCTAGTTTCTATTCGATTTTAATTTTAGAAAAGGGAATGTTAGGTAAATGTTTCTCTCCTTACTATAACATATAACACTTGGACACTAACTTGGTTTAATAAATGATGAATTAAAGTGAAGAAACAACCCTCGTTAGCTATAAGGTGAAACAATTGTGAGAATAGACATATGTATTAGTACCTTCATGTATGCATATATGTTAAACATTACCACAAAATTATAGTTTTATATCTAATAATGCATATGATACCCACAAAAATCTCTTAAGCATTAACAATAAAGTAGATGGGTATAATAAGTGCAAATTTCTACATAAAAGAAAAAGGGCCTTGTTGATGTCTTGAAAGTATACTATGAACACCATGATATGATCGATTTTTATGATACAAATATCTAATAAAGTGAACATGTCACTATAGTGCATTATATGTGATTTGAGCACACATTATATGAAGAATTTCCAAATCATTGAAGATTCATGTGAAGTGGGAGAAAATAGAATGCACATGCTATTAAGGGGCCAACCAAGTAAAACCAATGATATGGAGATGAGTGAAGTTATAGAGACATAGGAGGAACAAGGTGATGAGTAATGTTTCCTCTAAGGATTTTTTTCAAATGTGGATAACTTGATCGCTATCAATGAAACTACCTAACACAATCAACTTTCACATACTATATAGTCATACACATGACATATTATCTCTCTAAGATGTAAGAGATTAATATTAGGGAATGCTCCAAAGGTTACAATTCTTTTTGTTTATTTCAAGAACCTTAGCGTTCATCTTAGTTTCCTGCAAAATCAAAATACTAGGTCTACTAGACTCCCGTAACTCCTTGATTATTCTTTGTTTGGAGTTTCCATTTAGCCCTCGAGATGTTCCAAGATATGATCTTCATTTAACAAAAGTAGGTGTTGGGATTGCTTGATGGTTCAGTTGTCATTGAGTGCCATCTGCAATGTCTATCTCTGTTCTCTTGGTTCTAAGAGCCTTTTTGAGGGTCTTCCTCTTTTAGAGCTACTTCCAAAATCTACTATTCTTCTAGTAGATGATCTAGTGGTTATGGATGTTGAAGTTCCCCAGTTGTCAATTTTCTTTTTCTTTTCATTGTAGAGTGAATCTAGGATCTTTTCAAATCCTTTCATTCTCTTTTTTTTAGAAATGACCTCTATGAATCCAGTAGTTAGCTCCGAGTCTTCCTCATAAAAATTGTTTTCTCTGAGCGGTGTTACTTCTCCCTCCTCTTTCTCTCCCTGTTTATTGTCAACAGGTTGTAGATTTGCTGATTTGTTGCTAGAAAGTGGGTTCCCACTTTTGGGTGTTTTTTTACTATTTACCCACGGAGAGTTTTTCTGTAATGCTTCTGCTTAGTTCCATGGTATCCTTCTCCTCACCCACCATTTCCTCAATGATGCATAAAGGATTCGGGTTATCTATCATAGTTTCCTTAGTGATATTTTGAGTTTCCACAATCTGGGCAAGATCCTTAGAAATAATATTTACTTTCACTGTTCCCTCTTGCTCATCAACCTCCAGAGTCACCTTTACTGGATTTTACATTTCTGAATCTTCTTTGTTGCTTATGATTGCTCCATGTAAAGTCACTTCGGGGTTTTTGGATGCCATAACTTTCTACAGACCAGGGGTTTCCTGATAGGAGTTCTGAACCCCTTTTTTTTTCTTTTTTCTTGTAGTTCAACACAGGTTGGTTAAGGGATTTTTCTTCCCTTTGGCTTTCCTTGTCTATCATCCTAGTTTCTGTGCCTGAGTACCATCTCCTTCAAGTTGTTCTTTCTTACTTTGTTTATCCTCTTGGGAGATCTCCTTATTAGGGCATTTTCTGGTGAAATGTCCTATACGATGACATTGCTTACATCTCAAATGAAAGGTTTCATAATCGATCTTTTGGTGCCAAATGCCATACTTGGATTTCAGAGTGATATGATCCGGTAACTCCTGCTCCATTTCAGAAGAGATGTAGAATCTAGAAAAGCTAGTCTGGATCTGTTCCTCGTGGGCCCATCAAGCCCAATCGGAGCACCAAGGGATTTAGCAATATTTAACAGAATCTCATCATCCCAATATTGTAGAGGTAACCCTGGGAGTCTACACCAGATTGGAATGGTGTTTATATTCTCAATGTTTGGATCAAACCCAGGATACCATTTTTTCAAAAAAAGGCCCATATTGCCCAGCCACCACGGGCCTCCCAGAAGCACCGATTCCAAATCTGTCTATTGATTAAATTTAGCCAAAAAAAACCCCGTGACATAATGGTAATACTCAGATCCCCTTTTGGTTTCCACTTTCTAAAAGCCCATTTTCTAATGACATCAATATTAGGTCTGGAGCCTAGAAACTTACCAACTAGGGAAAGATTCACTTTGTCCAAATCCCTATGCAAGCAACCATCTGGCACCTTTAGACAGGTAACCCCTTCATTGTCCTTCTCCCATGTGAACTGCCCTTTTTCTGGAGATTGTGGCCCCACATTTCTGATGGGGTTTTGAAGAATCTTATTCCAAGCCAAGGGTGTGGATCTCGCGTGCTCACTTTCTCGCTTGCAACTTAACCATCCGATTCAAGTCAGAAAGCAGCCCTTTCTCAGCCATGTCCAGCTAGACCCTAGGCATTCTGCTAAATGTACAGCAGAGACGACTCGCACTCATTGTCCCTCCATCGCTTCCTAATCAATGTTACATGAAGATAATGAGGATTTTTAGTTGTTACAAGTTTTTAAAGATGATATAGTGATTGTACATGAGTTTTTACAAGCATCGAAGGTTTTGAAATTCCATACATTATTGTTGGTGAAGCAATCTTGTGATTGGTTTTTGAAGAAGCCATGATTGTGCATGCCAAGCTGAGAAGAAGTGATGGAATGGTGTCTTTAGCTCGACTTGCATTATAACCAAATTTAATACTTTATATAATTGATTAATATGATAATGGTAAGGATTATCAAGATGAATATATATATATATATATATATATATACAAATAGTAATTGCGGCATATACGATACTTTAAATTATTAATTAAAATTCATACAATACTATCTCATACCAACGGATGAGTAGGAAATATGTTTTTGAATCTCGGACGGGTCGAGACTCTGTCCTATTTGTGGGGACCACACCTAATATGATACTAGCACATAATGTTGAGTATTTGAAGGGTGGATCTTGGGAAGATCAAGTGAGTGGTGGTCGGTGAAATCTCAACCCCTCCTTCATGTGTGGAAGGATGCCTCTCCTACATTGGAGGTTCTAAATTTGTTATATAAAAGCAAAGCATACATACATATTTTCTACTATTGGGAGATTCTTTGGTCTCCATCCTCAAATTTACATTGTCAAGATTTGGTATAAAAGGAAATGGATGGTGAGGGACCCGTTATAGGTTGTGTCTTTGTCCAATAAATCCTTTTTATTCTAGTTTGAAGTAGAGTTATATCTTTCCCATGCTCTCAATGGGGGACCATGGTTTTATGGAAATACTATTTTGCATATTAAGAGATTGCGGCCAAGTATGGATGTAACTATTTTTCCCCCTACAACATACCTAGTTTGGCTTAGAATCCCTACCTTAGATTTGGAGTTTTAGAAGAAAGATGTTTTGATTTGAATTTGTAAAGTTATGGGGTAGATCATAATTATTGACTTTACCACTCTTAAAACAATAGGGGTGGTATGTGCCATATTTTTGTCAACATACATCCTAGTAAGCCTCTTCCCAACACCATTAACATGATCTCTAAGAAGGGTATTTGTACTCAAAAAAATGAGTACGAGAGTTCCCCTATTTTCTGAAACTCCTACAAGACTATGGGTCATAGCCATGGGGAATGTACTAGGTTGAAGACTAAATGGAAAATAATATGGAGAAGAGCTTGAAATTTAGGGACCAAGTCACCTAAGAAGAAAAATAACATGGAAAGGTGTATGACAAAGAGTTTAAAGAAGATCTATTAATCGATACACATGACAATGTTATTGTCCTATTGTTTTTATTGGGGACGTCAATACCCTACCTTCCCCTATGGTCATGTATTCAATTTTTCCACTTGGAATTCCTTTTGAGGAAGGTTATAGAGGTAACCATGGTAAACAAATCATGAGGATTTAATTATTGAATAAAATTTAGGAGTGGAAAGTAATGCCTATTTGGAAGTTGCATCTAAAGATGAGGAACGAACTGATCTAGAAACAAAAGAAGAATAAGATGATGAAAAGGTCAATGAACAAGAAGAGGATCAAGAAGTGCAAAATAGTTTGCAAGAGAAGCAAGAAGAAGAGAAAATAATAAAGAAGAAAATAAATAAGAATTAGAGAAGAAAGAAGTACAAAATGAAGAGGACCTTGATGCGGTGATTCATTCTTCGAGATCCAAAGGGGAAACAAAATTTATCAACCATCAGGTTAAATGATGGGTAGGTTGAAAACATATGAACAACTCTAGGATAAGCAACTTGGGATGCATACTCACACTAACATGGAATGATTAATAGGGAAACATGATATTTTTGTGGAAGAACCATTTTTATCGGTTCTACTCTTATTTCCTCGGGAAGAAGAGATAAATGGATGAAAGTTTTTAGCTTTTTGAAATTCCCCTATTTCAAAAATCATTTTAAAGTATCTGATCTGAATGGGGAGTTCTTTAGAGAGACTCCTAAAGAGGAGTCATATAAATTTTTGGCTAGGAAAATAAGATTCCATAATATGGGGAAGATCTCTCCTCCTAGTACTAGAAATGCCTCTAAAACATTTTAGAGGGCTAGCCTTTGTCTATTATTACTACATTTCTATTGTGGTTTTGTTGTGGTTTTTCTACGTTTTTGTTATATTCTTGTTGCTTTCTTAGTAGTTCCTTTGTTTTGACACATGCGTGGCTTGTATTGTTCTTATTTTTTATTTAGGTGGTAAGACCGTTTATTTTGGTTGTTCCAAGGTAGGGTGCCTATCAAAAACCTTTTATTCTAATTAAAAAAGTTCTGATACTATATATTCATACTATACATTGTTAGAAATTGTGTTGAACTGAGCAAACGTATGATTTTTCCCCAACCAAATAAGCACCTAAGTGGGACACAAGCACCCACCATTTTTATTTTTTATTGGGTGCTAGTGTTTGCTCTATGTTTTTGGTCCAAGTATGATTCTAGACCAATTTGCGATTGTGTGCTTTGGCTAATTATGTATTATATTGTTCTATTCTGGACCTTTGTGCTACGAGAAGAGTGATTTTTCACCCAAGAGATGGCCCCTCATTTGGGGTGCATGTAGCAAATGTATGAGGATGCATCCCAAAGGAGAGGACATGATTCGATATACATATCTCGAGAGTGGATACCTACAGGGGGTAGGAGATGTGCATGGTAGAAACCAAGGCACATGTAAAAATATAGGATAGAAACAAGTGTTAGTGTAAAATATCTATCATGCAATAGAATACAATGTAACAAGAAACTATGAATACAAGAGGGATTGTTAAAAGGGGTTTCAGATATGGGACATCACTCAAAA
Organism: Taxus wallichiana var. yunnanensis; assembly: GCA_018340775.1. Lineage (NCBI taxonomy): Eukaryota > Viridiplantae > Streptophyta > Pinopsida > Cupressales > Taxaceae > Taxus > Taxus wallichiana. Next base: position 997,502,159 of record CM031237.1, on the reverse strand, counting down.
TGTCACAAGACAATCACGAGATGTAGCAGATCATAAGAAAACAATGATCAAGCAAGACATAGGACATATCTTGCAAACAATAGAAAATAATAGCAAGAAAAAAGTGATATTTAACCATGGTTATATAGATTCCTACAAGTAAAAATATACACATGAAGCACTTGTTAGCATGTTAGAAAGATAAATAGTATGTCAAAGCATGTATAGATCAATGAAAGGTAAGTGATATTGACTAGAAGTAGTAAATATTTTAACAATATGACCTATCATGTGTGGAGGATGAGAGTAGAAAAGGTAGACTCCCCATGAGCCTCGAATGGACTAGTAAATAGTAATGTTGAGCATGATGTAAATATGTAGAAGTTGGGCATTCACCTCAAGATACCTCATGAGCATGCACGTGTGTATAGAAAAATATAATAAAATAGTAAGTATCTAACTAGCATAGGAAACAAAGTGTAACATGTAAGTAGTATGAGCTAACAAGAGTAAATACATCCAATTTGTGTAGATGTCATGTGCATGTGATGGTGTGCTACAATATGCGAGAATGTGCGGAGATGAGAGGTGCCACATTTCCCCCCCACAGAATGTGTGTGAGATGAGGTTAATTTAGGAATGTTCCATTAATAGTTAAGTATGATCCATAGAACAATAGTGCATCATTGGGTGACAAGTGTAAAGTATATGTGACAAATCTCAAAAAGATATATATGAAGCACGAAGCATGTGTGATAGAGAAAGAGTAGCCAAAATGTGACAAGTAAGGTTCATTTATGAATTGTTCCATTAACATTCAAGTATGAACCATAGAACAAGAGTGTGTTATCAAGTAATGAAGGTATCACATGTGATTGAGATTAGATGTTAATAAATGTTTATCCTAAAGTATGGAGCATGAAGTGTAGTAGATAAGTTATACATAAATGATAGAGACAACAAATAGTGATAGAGGGGGAGAAAGTATGATGCCCCTAAGTGTGCAAGTGATGGAAATTTATCTGATGATAGCGAAGAGTGAGGGATCATTATTTGGTATCCAAGAAAGAGAGATCATGCGACCATGGTCTAGGACCGGTGATGTGGAAGAATATCTATGTGTATGTGAGGGAGACCGATGTGGTAAAGGGGGTGGATAACACCAATAGAATTGGGCTTCCTGAGTAGCATACTTAGTCCGACAAAGTGGGATAATGGACTAGTAAGGATGACGTGGTCGTGATGTATTCCGTGTATGAATAGGAGAGTTCGGTGCATAGATAGATTTAGGATTGAGATATGCGGAAGGCCTAGATACAATGACTAGGGCTGAAAAATAGGTGAGAGTTGGCCTAGATAACAGTGTGCATGGTGGAATACCTTGAATGGTGACATGTTTCTTTTTATTGTAGAAACCAAAAATATACACTTCATTATCTAAACTCGTTCACAATCACAAAGTAATTAAAATGCACCACTATATTGTTTCATCTCGATTCATGACACTCCTTGACCTTAGTCACCCATTTGTTGTCTCTAATTAATTAATTTAATCAACACCTACATTCCCAAGACATCAAATGCATATGTCTAAATAATTAATTAATTAAATCAATTTCCTACGTTATACCCCACCCTCACACCTCACCATGAAAAACTCCTCCTAACTCACTAGTTGTAACTAGTCTAATAAGAAACCTTCTAAAAATACTACTCTAACCACCTCTAACTTATCCCTATAACCACTTCTCACCTCTCACTAGTTAGGACTAAATTAACTTAGGAAACCTTCTAAAAACACCTCCACATTTATCCCAACTAACTTGGTCCTAATCCGAGTTCATCCCTCTAAGAATCTCAACCTCTCTCGAAATATCTTGCAAATCAAGTTCAAAATGGTAAGAAAATCACTCTTGTCATCCCCTAACTTGAATTGGCTGAAATCACCGATGATTATCTCGGTCGTTGGTGATCTATATAAACAAATTCCTCTACCTCATTGGAAGGTTATTTTGCAGGTAATTCATGACCATCTAGAAAAACCAAATAACTATAAATTTTTCTTAATCATTTAAAGCAACGATACTGTGTTCCTATCAACATCATTTGGCATCTAATACACATTTCAAGCATTTTGGGAGTTGTTTAGGCACATTTATCGTCAAAACACCATCACAGAAAGATCTTATCACACATCATCGTTCAAAAGGTTCTTCCCCTTATTTTTCTATGATGTTTTCATTCTAAAATAGTCTTATTAGATCATTATATACTTCCTTAGTGCTTTAATAGATTGTAGTTTCATTTTAGAAAATCAAGTTATTATTTTTAGCAGTTTGTTAACATTTCACAAAATCACCCACGATTAGCCTAATCACCAATGATTCCTATGCTTTTTGTCAACTTAGTAATCAACTTTCATTAGAAGCTCTTATCTATTATTTTAATGTTTTTGAGTTACTAATCTTTGTGCCAAGAATGGATTTTGTAGATTACCATATCAGGAATTAATCACCCCATCACCAATATCAATTCGTTGTCGATTGTCTAAAAACCCTTGCCTTTGGGAGTAGTAAGACATGTTACATGATTTAGAGTTGTGTGTTATCCACGCAATGCCTCTTAAAAGGTTAGAAACCATATTCACATATACCCAATGGATTTTTGAATCCATTGAGGAATTTTGGGAAGCATAGTATGAGGTGCAACAAATCTAGACCAACCTTGCATGAAATGAGTACAACTATGAAGCGAGATTCAACATCCCCAAAGACATGAACACCACATCTAAATCTCACACTTTGAGAGAAACATTAGCCTTCCGACACACGATTGTGATCTTGTATATTTATACGATATGAAGGATGAGATATCCGACTTCTTCATGGAATACTACATCTATGAACTTGATTCATACTTCACTGAACATGATGATTTAGCATACTCATTAGGATATACCATTATTCTAAAAAATTAGATATCTTGACCTATATTCTAACTTCAGATTCTATGCTTGTTACTTTTCATTATCATTATCAGCTGATGTATGTAATAATCTAAATAAGTGACAAAACATTTGATCACATATTGTACTCCATTTCATAAATAAAGGTTAAGTGTTTTAAAAGTAGGTTGACGTCCACATAAGGAAGTCTTTTGGCTTCTGGGAACTAGCCTTTTCCAAGAAACCTGCCTACCTATTTTACTAATTCCATTTTGTGCAGTGTCTTTGATTTGTAGGTTTAATTACAAGGAAAAGAGATTAATTCATTCTTCATGGAGTGCAAAATAACCAAACACCTATCACATCCCACAGTACCTTAGAAACCCCACCATACTCAAGGTTGAGTTGGTTTTACGTCGTTTTCATATCAAACCAATCGTGAAGGAAAAATTGTTCTCAACATTATAGCACACCCGGTGGGACCCTTGTCCCTTATTCTTTTGTTTCATTTCATTTAATAGAATAAAATTGTTTTCACTATGTAATAATTTCCCCGATTATCCTAATCACCTAAATTTCCTCTGTATGTTTTTCTTATCATCTCATAATTTATCTTTTGCTTCATTTTTTCTATTTCTTCTAATCTAGTTGTGAGTTCTTGATTATGAAAAACTCATCTATTGTATTTTCTTCTTGCTTGCTTTAGGAAAAACTGCTAAAAATCTAAATAAATAAATAAAAAGGAGTGATCTTATGGTAAGTTATAAAAAAATTCCTTTTGCTTTCTGTTTTTCATGTTTTGGTTGTTTGTTCTCATTGAAAATCAACATTTTGTTTCGGTCTTAAAACAAACCATTTCATACTTCTTGATCATCTAGATTTAAATAGGGAGTTAACTAGTTACATTCACTTATCTTTCCCTCACACACAACCAAATCACTTCAAAATAAAAAAATGCATTCAAACAATTCCTACCTAGGTGAAACTGATTGGGATTTCATCACCCAATAGGGAAGCCAACTCGGTGTTTTAGCCAAGTATAATCTCATGTCTGTCAATATATTTTGGCTCAGCACCTGACTCCCTTATTGTAGTGGGACCATGAAGTGAGGGGGTAGGCCCCAATATACATGCTTGTCTGCAATAACTTGACAAAGTTGGGCCTCACGTACCTTTAGGTATATCGAGGACTCCTCCCTTAAACATACCTAAAACCATCCATAGCTTACCATTTCCTAGGACCCTCATTAACCATCTTACACATTTCACTTTTTCATAATTAATCAAGATAAATACAAAACGACATTCTGTTTTACTTTTGCTTGTTGTTCGTAAAACACCCCATTTATTTATTTCTTATTTTTGAGGTGTTTGTGTGTTTTTTATCATGGTAGTTACTAGACAACAAAATCAAAACCAAACTTCAAAAACATGTACACCCCAACATTTGAATTTCAACAACAAATATTATTTTATACTACATCATTTCCTACACCGCTCTCAACACCAATACAACAAATCCCATATTATCAAATAGTTACATCCAATCCTTTTTCGACACCCAACAGACTTGGAATGAATCAAGGGTCAACTATAACAACAAAATGGGACAAAAATTATTTCATTCCCCACATCAATATCATGGTAAATTCTTTCATACGTTTGGACCACACAAAACAAAACATTTCTTTTCATCTAGTCCTCAATCAAAAGCATCTGAACCTCCTTTCTACAATAGGGGAGACCCTATCTTTGAATAAATGCTAGACTCAAACCCTATTGCCCTCAATGCCTATCTAATGGCCAAAAATGTTCAAATGCAACCATTTACACCCCAACATAATTACAATCCTTCATCTGTCATTGCACATCTCATTGATCAAAATCAATACCTCATCATCCAACAGTTGTACCCATACACTTCAAATCAATCTGAAACACCAAGAAATATTTAACTCCGAGATATCTGTCATCCCTAACCCTTTGAAACATCAAATGAACAGCCTTCATAAGTCAACCTGAATCATCTGAGCTCTCTTTAGTCCCCATTTATGACCTCCACATGATTTCATCACAAAACACATCTACCCAATAGTCTACATCCTCACCAATTCCTTCTACAGGTTCCATACCTCCCCTAATAAGTGCCTCTACTTCCTTTTCCACTCCTCCAGCTTCCTCACATGTAAAAACACCTCCACTGAGTTTTGTGGCCTTTTCTACTGTTGTATCCTCCCAACAAGTTACTATCCCCATTCAAAACATCACCATGTCCATTCCTACAACCACATCACTGGATCAATACCAGTGCCATTACTATCACTCATCCTATTTCACAATACATACTACAACCTTCACAACCATTGATATCCATGCCACAATCTACACCCCTACAAAATATTCCACAATATAGTATCCCGCAACAAAACATTCCGCAATCGGCACCATCATTTTTCACTTTACTTTTTTCTTTTAGTAGTCACCGCATATTCACAATCACTCACTCATGCATCAATGTCATTACAAAGATGTCGGTACATACAAACCTCACAACTTATAGCCTCCCAACAAAATTTATCATCTCATCAAAACATCCCACAATAGGACATCCCTTATCATCAAAGTATCCCTCAACAAAAAATTCCTTATCAACAGAATATACCTCAAAAAAACATACCTTAATACAACATACCTTAACAAAACACACCTCAACAAAACATTCCATAATACCACATTATGCAAAATAATACCCCTTACCAACACAATGTCCTTTATCAACGTAACATTCTACAACAAAACATTCACTACCAAAGCAAGGTAGTCCTCAACATTATCGTGCATCCTCACAACCAATCCAAATCCTTATTTCAACCTATCGCATCCTCGCAAAAATAAACTCAACCCGATCTTCTTCAAGCCCTCTTAAACCATATATCCAGTCTCAAAGTCAATTCATCCTCATCCAAGAATGTGATCAAATTTGTAATGATCCCATTCATCCCTCGCCATATAATCCATATTTTCCTCACTAGGAACTTCCTAAATTTATCAAGTTTTATAGTAAGGAATATCCCCAATAACATATATGTGCCTTCTATCATGCATTCTATCTAATAGCTCATGAAAAAGACTTGATGTTGAGGACCTTTCCCATGTCCTCGTCGGTCTCGCCTTATATTGGTAAAACAACATTCCACAACAATCCAAATGCACCCTCAAATCAAAATCTTGAACTATTTAAGCAACGTTTTACAATCACCCTTCATCATCTCGATCAACCACAAATGAATGTTTTCCACACCATTAATACAATAACTAAAATAGATCCTATCCCTCAACCCACCTCGTCACTTACTAAATCAAAACCTCGCAAAATTGACACCGCAGTCCAATGAGCCCAAATTTGATGAGCCTTCCCCGTTAAAAATATTACTCAAAATAATCCCATGCCCTTATCAAATGCCATTACCGAATCCACACCCACACCCTCTACATCTTCTAAGATTACACCTAAAACCACATCTGAAAAATAACCCAAAATACCCGCTACCTTAGGAAAATCAAACCCTTCTGTTGCATCCTCATCAACCACACCTAGTTCATCCAAAACCACAAAAGCACCTCATAAGTAGGGTGTTGTTCAGGTTTTTAAAATTCCTCAATATGTTTTTCTGGATCGATTCCTTTGCATGGACCTCACTCCCTTATATCTGTTAATCACCCTATTATTATAGGATCAAAATCCCCCAATCAAACCCCTACACTAAGTCCATATCCTACACCTTTTACACAACCTAACTATCCACACCAACGATCACCCATACGGGTCCCTTGCCCTCACATGTCACACAAACCAACTATCCTCACCAAAGCCACCCCATATAGGGTCCTTCGCTCTCACATGTCACACAATCTGACTATTTGCACTAATGACCACCCATACAAGCTCTTCATCCACCACTCACCATGACATCTAGAAAGCCTCCACGACCGAAAAATAAACAACTTGTGGTTAAACAACATGTCTTACCTCCTCTTGAGAGAAGTATAGATGTGACCTTGTCCCCATCTACGTCTACACCTAAGGGGCATTATGCCACCATGCTAGATGACCTCCTTCAGTGGTCACTTATTACATTACCATCTCCTAAGCCATCTGATCATCACGGATGGAAACCTTCTTGGTATGACTTCAATATTTTTTGTGATTACCATAGAACATAAGGCCATTCCATAGAAAATTGTAGAGCCTTTCACTTGAAAGTACAGAACTTGGCAGTTTGCTCTTCCTCCTTCTCAATCAAACACAACACCAACATCAACATCATCGTCATCAAAACCTAAAGAATCTATCCCTAAAGCATCTGATCATTAATTTGGTGTTGTACACATCACCACCCATTCACAAAATTACGACAAAGAACCATTAGAGCCTAAGAAAGGTAAAACCTCCATTGTTATACCTCCACCTCCTAAATTATCAACTTCATATGATAAACCTAAGGTATCTATTTCCTTAGCTCTTGAAGATTCTAACCAAACACCATCATCAAAATCCAAGATCTCTATACAAGCAGCAACACCTCCTTTCACCACAATACAAAAGGTTGCTATCAAACAATTACACCAATCTCCTGTCAGATGTCACTCTACGAGCTAGTTCAGACATCACCTTTTCACAAACAGGCTATGATAGAAGCCCTCCAATCCATAACCATACCAGCCAATGATATAATTCCTTTCACTAAATTTATGTGTGCTCTTAAGGCATCGACCGCTATATCATTTGAACCATCTGAAATTCCCTCTCTCAGACTAGAAGACCACGACCTACCACTCTTCATTACTTCTCAGATTAACGACATCTCCATCAAGAGGGTCATGATTGATAGTGGTTCCACCATTAACATCATATCATCTCTCACTTTTGATCAACACAAATTACTCAATACCGCCACCGCTCAAACTCTAGTTCTATTATGATTTTTCAATGAAACTATCACACCCATATTAGGTACCTTCATAATTTTACTTAAAGTTAGTGTTAAAACCCTGTCGAAACTCTTCTATATTATTTTTATCCAAATAAATCTCCTAGTTATTTGGACAACTTACAAACATATTTTGGCTCAAGAGATCTTCATTGTAAGGCATGCACCTCGGTGGTCTCCTTAGCACATTCACTTGGTCATTGTCTCCTCGCATGCCCTTATGTGCTTCCCCTTCCTCTTTCCATTTTCCTTTTCTTCTTTTTCCACTCTTGCCTTGCATGCATCTTCTACACATTCACCTTCTTCCCTGTCTATTGTTCATCATGTGCATGCAACTTACACTTGCTTTAATCATCTAAGTACATGTCCCTATCATGCGCCCGCACATTACCTTGTAATAATTACACCTTGACTATATGTTCTTTGCTCATCAATTTTTCTCATTTCCTCCTTTAACGCTACGTACGCCTTCCTTCTTCCTTCTTCCCACACCCATTCTTCCACACACATACATTGTTCCCTCCTCTATGCCTTTCGTGCCACGTCATTCTCTGACACGCTTGAGTGTGCCACACGCAAATAGTCCAAGCACGCCAACAAGGCATCAAATCCTCGCAACAAATCAATGAGTGATATGTGGAAGAAATGACAAGAATATTTGCACAGTTGGCCATCCTTTCATCCAATTAGCACATGCCTAGTCTCAATCTATAGTTGCTAACATAGGCTACGGTATTAGACATTTAAATTCAAATTATTGGCGGATCCGATAGGTGAGAAATGGGAAAACTTCTTTGTGGGAATTAATGAGCATATCTTATTACTCCAACCACCCGATTTGATATAATCCACCCTCCTTCCTTCCCCAACATGCCAAACAGACTTGGGGAAACACATTTAATAGATTTGTAGGTGGATTTATAGGTATTGAATGCTTCTTATTGGTGGTTGTATTTCAAATTTGGGTTTTCCCTCCTTCTTCTCTTCTTCTTCCATGATTCATCTATAAATGTAAGAGTTGGGCTCATTGTTAATGTTGGAAATTTTGGATCCTTACGTATTTTTCTAAGGACTTCATATTTTTGTATTCTGAGTCGCAAACCTCTAGATCTAGCTCGTGCATGTGGATATCGGCCTCTTTCACCATTGAACGAATTTGTGCATTTTTGGAAGTAATAGAAGCATCTTTTGTGACTATTCTCTATCCTGATGTATTTTTATTCCTTCTTCTTGCCTTTTCCTTTGCATTGTGTGCTCATTGTGCCATTATATGTCCCTTACTCCCTTTTAGTTGTGTTTCATGAAACCGATCTAGTAAATATAGTTTAGTCATACTACACATGCATATCCTTCTTTCACGTATTACCTTTCATTATCATTCGAATGGATAGTGATCATCCCTCTTTTCTCGTGTTATTTCCTTTTAGTGTAGTTTCCTTTCATGTTATCCTTCTATCCCCGTTCCTTGGCATTGTTAGCCTAGTTTTCCCTTTCAAAGCACTAGAAGTAGCAAAGAGAGAGAAATAGATAGAGGAACCAGCCTTCTCCAGAGATCCATATAAGGTCCCACAACTTGGAGATGGTTCCATTATTTTCTCAAATGAATCAATCCTTCCCGATCTCGAGAATCGGATGCAAGTTTGATGACCAACAATTATATAAGGAGAGTTTCAATACAACATGTTATTAGGACACCCATGGATATGCACCATGTGTTTTGTTCCTTCCACCCTTCATCATTGTCTCAAATATGAACATGAAGGATGGAATTTCACTATCCCCACTGATCCAAATCTGTTCGTTGAATGCTACATGATGTACCGCCCAAATGACATCCTTGTACCTAAATCTACATTTGAGCCATCTAACAAAGCATCCACTAACACTTATATCCCTTCTTCAAAATTACTAGATGATTCCTCTCTTGGTGAGGTCAGAAACACCTTACACTTGAGGAATATTGTCTCCTCATGCTTAACTCCATCCCTTCACCTAAAACATATGTCCGCCTAACAAGAAACCCATGTATGACTCGAAAGTATGAGATGTCATCTCCTATGGTTTGAATTATCTCAAAACAAACATTATCTATGGGGAACTTGAAAATCCTCCCCGTCATGCCATTAATCCACACTGTGTTATGCCATTCACACTAAACTTCAAATCTCTCGATAATATGAGATTTTCCCGCATGTATCTTCTCCGCTACACGTGGAGAGGTTTTGGCCTTGGACACTATGAACAAGGAACCCATAATCAACATATCTTATGTTCCCTTAAAGCTCATGAGAAAATTGATTTAGGATATAAAAGATTCACCTCCGGGATGTGCAAATCCACTATATCTAATCTTGCTACATCCCTAACTATTTCCAAACTAGAACCATCATCACCAACAAACCCTAAAGATCCCATGGACGCAGAAGACACTGTACCCATCCCATTTATTTTTTTAATCAATGTTATATGTTTAAGGCCAATTACTTATCAATCTAATCACTTTGTTAAAATGTTACCCCTTGTTTGGCCAAAAATGGTTGAGGAAGATTCACCTATCATAGATATCCTCTAGTGTTAGGACGAATCAAGATATCCTTTCCCATATGGGAGCTAAATACCATTTCCTTCGAGGTCCCTACCATCCGACACACCAACTTTCATTAACAAATCCTCCTCGACGTTAATTTAGGAACCCCTCAGGGTCCCCACCTAGTTAAGGTCGATCAATCTCTAGATCCGTAATAATTTAGTGATTTCACCTCATTCTTAACAAAATATTCCCAAGCCTTCACCTTGAATCAATCCTAACATCATCGTACACAACATAGTCACATATCCCAATGCTAAGACTGCTAAAACTTAAACTCCATAAAATGCATCCTCGTATAGCTCTCCTTGTTAAGGAAGGATTAGAATTCCTCTTATCCACTAACTTCATCATACCCATTGACTATCCACAATGGGTCTCTAATGTTGTCCCCATAACTAAAGCTTCAGGTAAAATACGCATTTGCACAGATTTTAGGGATCTCAATCTTGCATGTCCTAAATATGATTTCCCTCTTCCAAAAATATATCAACTCATCGAGTTATATATTGGCCATGAAATTCTTTCCCTCATGCATAGATTCTCTGGTTGTAACCAAATCCTCATCGCTCCTGACAATCAACAAAAAACTTCTTTCTTCATGCCTTAGATAACCTTATGTTATCACGTCATTCCCTTTGGTATTAAAAATGCAAGGGCTACTTATCAATGCATCATGACATACATTTTTCATGACCTAATCCATAAAATTGTCAAAGACTACATTGATGACCTCTTAGGAAAATCCAAATCACGAAAAAACCATCTTGGTTTTTGTACGGATGAAAATCGACATACTACTTTCAATCACACTTGACTCCCCAAGGTCGTATCGGGGCACTTTGATGTGGAAATTTGAATGGCTAACTATTGGAGAATCGTGACTAAGGTCCGTAGTGTGAATTCCTAGTAGTTGAGTCGGAAAAGGGGAGATTTAATGGCTATGATTGGGTAGCGTAAATTCTCTATGGCTTGATCTACTTGATTAAATCTAAGTGTTTAGACTATGTTGAAGTGTCCATTTTAACAAAAATGAAATTAACAATCTAATCTACTGCTGAATGGGAAACTAGTTAAACAAATAAATTAAACTAAGATATTACAAACACAAGACAACAAATTTCTTCTATTCTAAACAAATAAATCTAATGTACACAACTAACCAAATGTAGTTAATTTTCTGTTCAATTGTGTATTGAATCTAAACTAAATTAAAACAAGAAATTTTCCAAGTAATCTTAAATATGTAGATAAATTCGTACATATATTCTCTCCTTCAAATCCATAGGGATAGGAAGAAGAGGATCCATCACTGGGAGCTGCTATGAAAGATGTAAACCCTTTTGGAAATTAACTAATTACTTGAGGAAAATTGATTTCTACTCTATTTGATATGATGTAACAATAATAAATTGCAGCAATGAAGGAAACCAAACAACAAATCCAACCTAGAATTCACAGAACAAAGGTAAATCCAATTGTGTAGTAATTTGTCCCCTCAGTTTATCCTTTCATTCTCTGTGTGTCCACGTGAGTCCAAGGAATTTGGGAATGTAGAGGCAACAACAGGAGAAAGCGCTTGAGCAATGGCAGCTTGAAGGCAGTCTGGTTACAATGCAAGTAGAAGAGAGATAACACAAGAGATATGAGCTTGGCTATGCAATTTCTAGTAGGATTATCGCAGCAATAATATGCAAGATACACAAAAATTCTCAGCCCTTTTGCCTAAGAAAAAAAAATGTTATATAATAAATTGATTGGGCTATGCACTCACACACAAAGAAGCCTTAGGATGCCACATCATTAGATGAAGAGGTAGTTCAAACTAATTAATTCCATTTAAAAATAGAAGAGGGAGTGAAGACCATGCAATCAAGCCTAAATTTAGCTAATTTGGTTCACAAACACGCCTTGAAAGTGAAGTTAACTAAAATCATGTGTGTCTAATTTATGCATGAAGGTTTCTGGAAAAATCACGTAGAACTACCACCATATGTAGGGTGACAAACATATAACTACCGCCCAAACTAGTGTAGTAGTTACAAAACCACCACCCTATCTGGGTGGTAGTTACAAAACTACCTCCCATGCAGGGCGACGCTTTTGACACTAAAGGTCAAAACATGCATAAAAAGAAGTGGGAAGCTAGAAGAAAGCATGCAAAGGCTAAGTAGGGATATCTAAGATACAAATATATACTATGAAATGGGTTTAGGAACTCGAACACCTTCTAAAAGTATATGAATCATCATTGGGACCTTTGGTAACCGTTTTCAACAATGTAGCACGTGTAATTTTGGGTGTGTACATATTTTCCCCTCGAGAGAAGTGTCTTAGCCATGAAGAGGTGTAAAACGTAGAGTCCGAGTATGGAATTCCCGAGATGGGGAGTTAGAAGCTATACTTGACACGCCTGTCTGCCGAAATGTCATCATCCAATCTCCCACTACCTACAAAATGAAAAGAAGACTCAAGTGCAGATAGAAAAATTATCAAAAATAAATGCTAAATTAAAATGATAAGAGGACTTACCATTTTTGTGGGGATATAGACATATACTTGTGCTAACACTCTAACCCTACGAACACATACACTTAAAATGAGGTCAAAACAACATATATATATCAAAACAAACTCATTTTTCAATTCATTTACGCATATTTGATTTGGTGATTTTGGAAATGACCCACGATGATCATTTTTGATGAGATTACAGCCAAAATGCCGATTCAAGATCATGATCATTCCTCCATGCGAGAGATCAAGTCGCGTGGTCTAAGGTTAGTTTTTCTCATTTTTTTGTTTTGAATCTCTGAAATGTAAAAAAGTGTAAAATATAATCCTAGGGGGAATAGGTCATAGGCCTCTTTATTTCTTTTGATGTCATTTTTTGAGGCGCATATATGATTTTTTTATTTTATTTTATGCTCCTTGTGAGAATTTTGACCACACCTATGCATGTGATAACATTGTAATGAAACTTTATTCCATGATATTTACTTCTTTTGTGGCTTGCTTCGCATGTGTATTACTCGTATGTTTAGAATTCCCAATTTTTATGCTTTTCGAATGTATGCAATGGATAATGTATGCTAACATAATGAATTTTTTTGTAATGCTTATATGTGATGATTATGCGAGACACATTGTAATGCTGAACTTTAACTTTTCAAGTAATGTTTAGTACTTCACTTTTTTATTAGCAATATGTGATGAGTAATGAAATGATAATGAGACGAATTCACTCCACTCCTAACCCCTCGTAACTAGTAAGATACGAGGGCTCAACACTGAGAGCTAGGAGGGACTCTAATCTTATGGTTTTGATAAAAGTGGAAATGGTGAGAGAAAGACAATATTTTGACATAAATCCAATTGGGAGCCTATGACTCAACTTTGCTTACGCAATTTTACACAGCCCATAATGTGACTTCTTACAAGTTTATCTAGATTTATATCTAAAGATGGCCTCTTGATTGACATAATCTAATTTTAAGGTTCTAACTCTCTTTTGGAACATGCACATCTAAATTCATTCTTCTTGGGATTTTTAAGATTTTCAAAGCACTTTATTTTATTGAAATTTGTTTTAATTATTAACTTGTATAAAGATACCCCTACACCTTGACTCGTGCTATAAGTAGGAAGCATGGGCTCACCACCAAGGACAAATCATAGGAGAGTAAGGGCATTTCCCTCCTTTCCCAACCTCATGTAACTAGTAAGAGACATGGGCTTAACACCAAAGGTTAGTAGGGCAAAGAAGTGTGTAAAATAAAAATTTTGGTTTGATTTTTGACTTGAGATATGTACTTTTATTCATTTTTTCTTTAGAATTTAATTGTGCTTTTTAGGAAGGGAAGTTTTCCCTAGCCTTAACCCCACGCAAATAGTAAGATGCAAAGGCTCAACACCAAAGGTTGAGATAAGTGAACAAGCGTCCCAGGTGAAAAAATTTAGAATATTTTTGTACCAAAGATATTTTTCTAAGGGAAGATATGACATCATGAAGCTTCTAGAATTGACTATGGGAAAATACAACTATGCTAGAAGAAAGCTATAGGAAGAACCAAGTATGTAGGTCTTGGTAGGATTAGTGTCAAAATAATGTCTTGTCTTGTAGAATTGATGAAGTGATAAGAAATGTTGATGATAGTATCATGAATGTTTTGAAGTGGTATGATTTGAATAATTGCCAATGTTTTGTAGAAGTTTTTGAGAGTTACTTGAAAATAAGTTCCTTGATTACAAAATTTTACAAGATGAGCTAACTGATGATAATGCAATGAGAATGCAATAATATACATGTGGAGATGCAGTGGGCTACATGTTAGAAATGTCTAAGGTGAAGAGAGTTGAAGGATGTCAAAATCCTCACCCCTAAGAGCACATAGTGAAGAAACACAACCTTTGAATTTTCTGTTCTTTTGACAAGGACTTGCTATCCAGGGTTTAAACTTACAACCCCTACCCATGATTGTGTATATATGTTTATCCAATTCTTGAAGGAGGTGTTTAAGAACCTCTCTGTCATGTTCTTGACACATCATGCGTAAGTGGGCATGACTATGTTGCTTATCTTGGTGAAGAATAATGACCTTATGTGACTTTTGTTGCACAATAGGATCACATCCCGTGGAGATGACATACTTGATTTCTAACATGTTCGTATCTAAACCAAGGTTTGGAATAGAACAATCCCTAGGGATGGATTTGATGGGTACCATATTGATTTCATCCCTCTCTTCCTCTTTTGTTAATTCTATCATGTTTATACCTAGGCCAAGACCATCGGCAGGAAGAGAGGTTGTGCCAAGAAGGCTACCCATTCCTTGTGGTTCAAACGGGAGGAAGATCGGTTCATCACTCTCTAAGAGTTTCATGATATCTGTCATTTTTTTGGTAGACACAGTTTCAACATATATTGATTTTCCTTTATCGGTTTTGGCCACCTCAAATGTTTTTAGGTCAACAACTTCAGCCTTTGGAATACTCGGGGTGGTTATAACCAATTGGTTTGATGGCGGCGACTTGTTTAATTGGTTTGCAGGGAGCTCATACTCTATATGGACTCCTCTTTTCTTCTTGAGGTTCTATAAGTGTATATCAAAGGGCTTAGGATCCCCTTGGGCAATGAAGACCTTTCCCAAATGGAGGAATCTAACTTCCTAGAACAAGGTAGAAGGAATAGCCTTCATTCGATGAATCCAAGGTCTCCCAAGGATCATGTTGTAATTTGTTTCCTTATTGATGATGTAAAACTCCGTCAAGATGGTTTTTGCCCAAGGGTGATAGGAAGAATTATGGTTCTGATTGAAGTAGCCTTAAGACTGTCATACCCTCACAACATGTTTCTTGTAGAGGAGCAATTAGTCTCTCCATATCCTAACTTCTATAAGAAAGAGAAAGGAACCACATTCACTATAGCCCCATCATCAATCATGGCTCTCTTAATGTAATTTTTATAAACCCAGACCTATAAATATAAGGCAGGATCACCTCTTCAGATATTTCAGTGTCGATGGCATCTTTTCTATATCGATAACAAAACAATATCCTATCACTCTATCCCGGAGGATGTATGTCAAAGTCAATATGATTTATTTACGCACTAGGAGGAGGCATAACCTGGATTAGATGATCAAAACCCAATGCATTGAGAAATGTAGAACGATGCGCAGGGGATTTCTTCAAAGAAATCTAGGAACGAGATGTGAGAAAAGGTCTTGTTTAAATCTGATATTAAATCATAGGATCCTACTAGTTTTACGATTGTAGGAACATCATCATGCAAGGAGGAAAGAATGGGTAGGGTTTGCGGAAAGTATTCCTTTGTCCCATTGTTGCATTAATTTCTAGTTCAGATTCTATCTCAATGAATCCCATGATCTTTGTATTGTCGTTCAAACCAAGGATAGGAAAACCGGCAGCTTATTGGAAGTTGAGGCCTCGTGGTCGTTGTTCCCTATAGGAATTGCTTTGTTTATGTTCTGAGGATTCACCTTGACATTATCAGGATGTGTAGGGAGTGGATCCCAAAAGATGCTCATATTAGCATTATTAGGAGTTATGGGTCCTTTATATTCGATCATGGATTTGTTTCCATATTTTCTAAGAACATGTCTACAAAGAGATGTCTTTGGTTTTTCAGAAGTCTTTGTAGAAACTTATTGCAATCACGAAAAGTTCTATCATCATGACCTCGAACCTTATGGAAACCACAATACGTGTTAAGATTGTAATTTATCAGCCTTTGATAAGCGTATTGTTGTCGTTGATTATAACCTCAATTGTAGTTTTGAAATTGGTTGTTATAACTATGGTTTAGTGCCCCTTAGCCGTAGTTTTGATGTTGGTTCAAGCCTTGGGTTTGAATTTTCTTCTTAGGGGGATGGTTTCTAGCAATTGTGTTGATCGACTTAGGTCCTACATGATTTCCCGAGTCACCATTGGTATTGTCATTATTTTTCTTGGTTAGTGTTACCAACATTTGGCTTCCTGACCTGGTCAATGACACCATTAGTTGTAACACCATGATTCTTATTAAAGACCTTAGGCCCTTGATTGTTTTTGGAACCATTGGGGTAGTTACCCTATGAAGGAGTGACTAGTCTCCCATTTGAGCCATAATTTTTCCGACCACTATTAATTGTTTTCTAGTCAATTTGGAGTGCACCTTCCAAAGATTACTTCATAGCTATGGAAAGGAAATTTTTGTAATTCTTCCTAGTCTCTCGATTGAGCGAATGAAGGAAGAGATCAAAAAGTTCCATTTGTTCCATATTTAGTGCACTTGCAAAAGAGTAAAGAACTTGACGCACCTCTAAATGAAATAGGTGACAGACTCATTTTTCTCCTTTCTAATTTTAAGAAACTCCCTAATCTATGTATGCAAGATCTTGTTCATATCAAATCCTCTGATGAATTTCGACACAAGTTGTTTAAATGAATGTATAGAAGCTTTTGGAAGCTAATAATTCTAGTGTAGTGTCATTCCATCAAGAGTTTTTGGGAATATTTTAGCTACCACAACATCCCAAGGAAGCAATTCCCTGATATCAGTAGCATAATCCTTCATATGAGCATTTTGGTCTCCTTCTCCCTTAAATTTAGGAAGATCAAGAAATGGGCGTGAAAGCATGACACCACGTATAGTGAATTCAAGAGGTTCGTTTAAGTAATCAGTTTAAGTACCCATTACGTAATATTCCACCATCAAATATCCTTTATGAGGAGGTGGAGGATGAGGATTTGGATAAGCAACATTATAAGCATTGAATGAAACATATGGAGTTCCCTAATATGGTGCATAAGGAGCAGGGGTAGCATATGGGTCCATCTGGGGGGACTTTGAATACATATGCAAGTAAGGTGGGATGATACCAGGATATGGACTAGCAGGCATAAAACTAGGGAACGTCACATTTCCTGATGGAGTGGCATTCGAGAACACACTTCCGGACAACCCTTGCATAGGATAAGCTTGAGAAGGATGAGGACCCATCCCTAGTGTGCCAAATCATGTGAGAAGATCACTTGGGTTCATATAAATTGGATATCCTTGTTGTACTAGATGTTGCATTTATTTTTCATTGGTAGGAATGTATCCCTTATTATTTACTGGATGTCCCATGTTTTTCCCTACTACATGAGTTGGTTACATTGGTTGGGCACTCTCTAATTCTATAATCCTCCCTACTAAAGTAGAAATGGCATCATTGGGAGAGGATTGAGTCCCTTGTTGGGGTACATGCGGAATAGGGTTTGATTGAGCAGGCTCATGATACCATGTTATGAATTGTTCGATGTTATAATTCTTGTCTCCCTCAAAAGTAAGAATCTTAGGATAGGCATTTGACATCTCAAAGGCTGTAGCTTTCATTCTATCCAAAGACTCATCTATCTGAAAAAGAGGATTAGTTATTCATACAAATATGTCATATTTGGTTGATTGCATGGAAATGTGAGTTCTTAACAAGACTATGTGGTAAGAACCTAATCCATTTTTTATAACAATGTGGTTTGTTTTGGGTTGACCATATTGCATGTTTAACGGTTGATCAACCTCCTCCATCCTTACATAGCTAATGGGGTTTGAAGTGTAACTAGGGGAGGTTTGGACGTTTCTTAAGTAACTATCAACAAATATAGAAAGGGAAGGGGAGTTTTGTGGTTGAACGTTGGTGTAAAATCTATCAAATCCTAGTGGCCCACCAAACTCTCTACCAGACATATTTTAGAAAATATAAAATACCTACCAAAATAGGGGAAGAAATGAAAAGGTGAGTTAATAACAATGAAATTCAGGGATAAGAAAGAATTAATCCTTCACATCGGGTTCACCAATTTTTACAGATGAAAATTGACACACAACTTTCAATCCGCACTTGACTCCCCGAGGTCGTGTCGGGTAGCCGATGTGGAAATGTGGATGACTAACTATAGGAGAATCAGTGACTAAGGTCTAGTAGTGTGAATTCCTAGTAGTTGAGTCGGCAAAGGGGAGATTTAGTGGCTATGAGTGGGTAGCGTAAATTCCCTATGGCTTGATCTACTTGATTGAATCTAAGTGTTTAAACTATGTTGAAGTGTCCATTTTAACCAAAACGAAATTAACAATCTAATCTACTATTGAATAGGAAACTAATTAAACAAATCAATTAAACTAATCTATTACAAACACAACACAAAAAAAAATTCAATTCTAAACAAATAAATCTAAAATAGACAACTAACCGGATGTAGCTAATTGTCTATGCAATTTTATATTGAATCTAAACTAACTTAAAAATTTAAATTTTCCAATTAATCTATAATATGTAGACAACTTCTTACAAATATTCTCTCCTTCAAATCCACAGGGATAAGAAGAAGAGGATCCATCACCGAGATGTTATGAAAGATGTAAACCCTTTTGGAATGTAGCACAAGTAAAGCACGTGAAATTCAAGGAGTTCTCAGAAGACGTGAAATTTTGGATGCGTATGTTGTCCTTGAATCAATCTTCACTTGTCTCATCCAGTTTTGTCTTTGTCTTAATCTTGTAAAGTGTGTTTTTGGTGTTCTCACTAGAAAAATTTAGGATTCATCATATCTATTCGAGGCATTGAATTTGACCCAAAAAAGGTTAGAGAAATCATTGAAATTCCTCCACCATCCAATCTTAAGAAACTACATATCGCTTAAGGTAAATTACATTCCATTCAACGTTTCATATCATAGCTTTCTAACCATTGTCAACCTTCTCACCATCTCTTTCACAAAGACATAATTTCATTGGGATTCTGATTTCTAGAAAGCCTTCAATGAAATAAAGTAGTATCTATTATCACCACTTGTGCTTACTCTACGTCATGAAGGGGAGACATTATATATATATACATATGCACTTTAGAACATGCTCTAGGAGCTATGCTCACCCACCATGATAATCAAGGCCGTAAGTAAGCCATATACTACATTAATCACACACTCCATGAATATGAAACACATTATAATGAAGTTGAAAACCTATGTTGTGCGTTATATTTCACCACCTCTAAACTTTGACATTATCTCCTCAATCACAAGATGTATGTCGTCACCAGCTTTAATCCACTTAAATTCATGCATGCTAAACCTTATCATAATGATCACATAACTCGATGGCTTATGCTCATGACTGAATTTTTTTGAAATCATATCTCATAAATCTATTAAAGGTCAAGCCATTGCAGATCAGCTCGCCAATGCACCCCTTCTAGATAATAAAATACCTCACAAACATTTCCTTGATGAATCCATCAACAACATCAATGAATTTGATTTCATCCCCATTAAAATGACCCTCTTCTTTGACGATGTTAAATACCAAGAGGGGAGGAGTAGAGTCATTATCATACCACCCTGAACATTCTACTTTTGTTATCATTCAAACTTAACTTTGAATTTACTAACAACATGGTAGAATATGAAGCCTTAATCATGGGTCTAAATACCACCATTCTCCTAAGTGCCCACATCTTGAAATCTACGGAGATTCACAACTCATTGTCAATCAAGTTAAAGGATAATATCAATGTAAAAATGAAATCCTTAAAAATACAAATTTGTCATTAACTTTATCCTTGGCACATTTGATCATTACACCATTCAAGCCATTCTCGTGATCTTCTAACATACTTGTAGACACTATGGCATCCCTCAAATCCTTGTCCCTTTTGAAATAGAAAATTCAAGTGATAAAACTACAATGTCCTTGGTTATTCAATGCTTAGACCATCCTTCACATCAAAATGATCTTCCTTCCATCAATATCATTGACAACCATCCACACAGATCTATGGTACACACAGATATATGATTATCTATCTCGAATCTAAACTACCATCAGATTTATCACATGGAGCCAAACAATCATTTCTTCAACGCGTCACTCACTTTGTCATCATAGGGGGCATCCTTTATAAACATAGCTTTGACGATATACTATTACGGTGCCTCAAATCACAAGAATCAGTTAAAGTAATCAAAGAAGTACATGATGGAATCTATGGTGGTCACTTTAGTGGCAATTCCATCGTTAAACACGTCATACATATAGGGTATTACTGGCCTACCATCACCAAATATTTTTGTGCATACGTAAAGAAATGTGTTAAGTGCCAACTCCATTCAGATCTCATCCATGTCCCTAGTCAAGAATTACAACCCGCCCAGGACTTATGGCCTTTCTCTCAATGGGGTTAGACCTCATTGGTACAATCAATCCAAAATCATCTCAACATCATCATTCCATAATCATGGAAACTGAATACTTCACTAAATGGGTTGAAGCCATTACTTTGACCTCAAAACCTCTAGACCTATTATCAATTTTATATATCAAAATATCATATGTCGTTTTGGTATCCCACACAATCTTGTCACAGATAATGGAAAAAACTTTAAAAATAAGGAATTTAAACAACTCTGTGATACTTTAAACATCAAACTTAGTTTCTCATCACCATATTATCCTCAAGAAAATGGATAGACCGAGGGCTATAAAAAACACTTAACAAAATCCTCATAAAAATGGTAGACAATGCAGTGTGAACCGACATCTCCAAATCATGTTTGCCCTCGAGCTTAGCGAACTAGCATCCACACACCTACAGTGCTACACCCTATTCACTTGTCTATGGCACTGAAGCCATTATACCTCTTGAAATTCAAATTCCATGACTTCGTGTATCTCCTAAAGATTTCATCCTCGGCGAAGAATATCACTAAGACCGCTTAGCATAACTATAATTGCTAGATGAAAAACATTTTACAACGCTCGAACATCATCAAGTCTATCAAGAATGTATTAGCAAAGCATACAACAAACATGTCAGGGAACGTGACTTTAAAATTGGTGAACTTGTACTCAAAGAAAATTAATATGTCACTACATTAGAACAGAGTAAACGTGGAAATTTTTCCCCAATTGGATTGGTCCATACATTATTACTCACAAGTATGGGTCAAGAGTGTATTGTCTCGCTTCTCTTAATGAGGAACCCAAAAGGGAACCTTTGAATGCTTCACACTTGCGATCTTTCTACTATTAAATAATTAATTATCATCACAATAGTTACTCATATCACATCAATCACAAACTCCCTAAGTTTATACAAGCACATATACTTGAACTCATGGTGTGATTGGATAACATGGGTGCTATCTCCAAGTCAGTGGGACTTGCTACTTGAGATAGACCTCCGAGAGAAAGTCGGTTCTTGCTCCTAAACTACCCGCCACAATCTACTCTAATGCAGGGAAACTAATTATTCTAATCTAAATTTCCAAGGGACTAGGGAGAGAGAATGCATAAAATTAAAGCCTACACTACAGCAGTGATACACCAGAAAAGGAGGGTGTGAGAGTAGTCTTCAAATGTGTGAGATACAGAAGCAAAGTGCACACTAGAAGGGGTGATGACAGTTCTCCATAATCTAGCAAAATGCATTCACAACAATATTTCAAACATACACAATGATAATGGATCCCTGCAAGAACATAATAATAGACACAATATTCTTGTAATCAAGGTTGAAGGGGAAAGAAGAATGCAAGAAAACACAGCAGGGGAAGATGCATCCACAAACTTATATTTTATTGCTTCCTGATATGCACAGTTCAATCGGTTACAAGATAAGGGCCTAGATCACCATGCAAGGAGTCCACAACAAGGGCTCTGCACATTGGCTTCACAAAGCAATTTTGCGAGCTTTGCTACAAAAACTACCCCCCCTTTACAATGAGCCCAACACTCCAATTTATAGAAAAAATGAGAAGAGAAAGAGAAGGGAAAATGGAAATCCCAAAATCTATCCTTCAACCACTTATAAGAGGCATTAAATGGAGTAAAATTATTATATATTACTTGTAAAAGGCTCCCCATACTGTCCTAGGTGCTGCAGCAGAGAAAGAATGATGACCATGCCTCTTAATTGCACTCCCAACCACCAAATAAAACACTGTTATGAACCCGGCCACGTTTTATGAAAAATCCCCACCGATATCTCATCAAATCTTGGAATTTATTGATTTTTGTGCATCAAAGCTTGGAGCCACAATTCCAATGGTACCAATTTTGTGTGATTTCATTGAGAAATGCAAAAGTTATGGCTTTCTAAGTATGGGTAGCTATTTTGGGTCTGACAGGCGTTTTCCGTCATTTGACGGGAATGAGCATTAATCGATCGAGCCGAATATGTTTCTTTTATTTAAATATATCTACCCTCATTAAAAATAATAAATCCGTAAAGTCCAATTTTGTGAAAATCGGAGCTCGGAGTCAAAAGTTATGGCCGTTTGAAGTTCACGGGTCAAATGTTGACTTTTCTTCTTTACTGCAGCTATTTTGGCAAAATCGGGTCCGCGTGTCCTGGCTGTCCCGGATGAATTCTCCCGCATCGGCCGATTCAGGCTTCCTTGTCCCCTTTTGTGGCTTTTTTTGCCTTTGCACGCCCCGTGCATGCTTTTTTCCATTGTCTCGCATTTAAAATCTCTGCACCGCCGTAATAGACCGTCTTGGGCTCTCGCAACAAATCGGCCGATTCATGTCCCACGCGTACTTTTGTCCCGGCTGTCCCAAACCGTGCGAAACAAAAACTTGACAATTTTTATTGCCTACGGACGTTTCACCTTTTCGTGTCCCGCACATGCCGACATCCCAACTCGTCCCCGCAAACCGCTTGGGAAAAAAATGTCTGACTTAGTTGATTTTCTTCCTTTTTTGGTCCCAAACTTGGTACGACGAACCTCGATACGACCCGCACTGGTACGATCCGCACCCTTCAGACCCGAAATGCTTTAAAATAATCTTGCAACCTTATTTTTTACATTTTTTCCATTTTTCTAACTCGTTGGGATTTTTTCTTGGATGGGAGAGTTAGAGAGAAGCCGAGGGGGCCCCCAAAAACACGATTTCGGGCCCTGAATCAATCTACTTGCTCAGGACTGAAAAATTTGATGCATGTTATCAAAATTACCTTGAGGGGTGAATTTTGGATAACAGCTTACCTCCCAATCCTATCACTTCATCATATCATTTCAATGGTATGGCTACCCATCAACATTCTAAATACGCCTTAAAGATGAGCATCACATGTACTGTTTCTTCACATATTTCACATGGACAAGTTCCCTCCTTTGAGGGAACCTCATGAAATCATTACACCTATTCATCTCATACAAATCAAAACATGACATAGGGCATGTTTGTGTAGGTTGTATACACGTTTTATCCCCTTCTCAAAATAGTTTATTAGGGATTTGACCTTTCAGCTCAAAAATAAAAGGTCATTTGGATGCATCTCTTATCAAAATATCAAAATATAATAGACTGATCCCTCGAAGGATAGCTATTCATAAGTCTAAAATAATTATCAAAAATATAGAATGTAGACTGATCCTCGAATGATAGCTACCAGCTTAAAATTTTGGACCGTATTGAAGGACCGCCATCTAGGAGAAAGTCAAAATGTAGACCATACCCTCGAAGGATGGCTACTCATGTAAAAATGATTCCCACACTGATCATCCTTCAAAAATACATCAATCTCAAAAGCATCCAAGAAAGCTTCCCGCATCGATCAGCTTTCCCATCATAGAAAACTTCCCGCATCGATCAATTTGCTTCAAAAATCAAAATATGAGTTGGGGCATATTCCCTACGAACTTGTTGAAAATGAGATCCCTTTTTTCCACATTGGCCTATACACACAACATCCCTTTTGTCATCCTAGTAAAATATAGTTGTTCAAACCCACATTCCTATCGTAATTAGCATAACTACCCATTTATGACCTTACTAAACATCTCAGAAGGTCATAAGTTTAAGTATATTTTTCATAACTCATTGTGTATATATCAAGTTAATAGTGGGGCAATTATTCAATTTTTACTTTTATTTATTTAGTTACATATTTGATTCTAAACATTTGGATCACATTTAAAAATCATTTAAATAAATCTAACATATTACCCATCTAAAACATTAACACATTTTTAGTAGAAACAAGCAATAAATACCATATACAAATTGAGAATACAAGTACAAGCCATAAAACACCATCAACATCATGTGTGTGTGTGTGTGTGTGTGTGTGTGTGTGTGTGTGTGTGTGTGTGTGTGTGTGTGTGTCCGGTATATATCATAATCCATGTCTTAATAATCAATATATCATCGTGCAAAAAAATGGGCTTCTATGAGCCTATGACATCATATACAATAAAGTGGTAAAATCAACATGTAGACACCTAAAATATGCTTACACTTAGCATTTCCTCCAATTCAGCCAATTAATGACACTTCGTTAATTCCCCATTCTTTGCTCCATTCTCGGATGCCCATTTATGACACCTTCTTAGTTGTATTCCTCCTATAATCAGCTAATTGGGCTAATATCTCTCTTATTAGCTAAACATTCCTCCTTTTGACCATTCAGAACCTCCCTAGTTCTCTCTAGACCACTTCTATTGGCTTCTTAAGCTATCTATCAGTCACAAATGGTTATCAGACCCTCCCAACTCTCAATGAGTCTCTAATCACTTGTTAATCAAGTTTAACTAGCCTAAACCAAGCTTAACTAAGCCTAAAGCATGTTTATCCTAATCTAATCTAAAAGTGATTTTTGAGCTTTAGTCCCACATGCACCCAAATTCCAAACTCTTCCAAACCAAAAACTATAAATACAAGGCTAAGCCTACCCATTCAAAGACAACTTTACATAACAAAAAACCAAAACAAGCCTAAGAAAGCTTTGAGATCTCATTTGTATTAGCTTTAAGCTAATTAGACATTTGATCTTAAGCTTACCTCCTCCATTGTTAAGAGCTCCTCCATCTTACATCCATCCACTCCAAACATATTTAGTAAGGGAAGATCTAAAGCTTTGCCATGTAGCCAACTTGGAGAGATCTCTTCACTATGTTTGGGGAGTAAAACAACACACAATTTGATTGCTTAGAATCTAACTAGGTTCACTTTCATTAAGATTTCCTGGAGTAGAGGGATATTTAGATATGCTAGGGTTTGAATGTTTGTTTCAAATTTATATATGCATGTATAGGATTAACTCTTGTTTAGCTCTTATCTCATGGTGCATGGTTGAGTTTAGTCAAGCTTTGAGGTTCTTTAACCTCATTCCATAGCTTTGCAAACCTTTCCATTGCATACATTTGGCACGCCGGTGGGACACATAGTCCATCCCCATTAATGGGGTCTTTTTAAGCTTTTATTTAAGTTTCTAACTTTTTACATGTTTTTGTAGTGTTAAATATTTTGCCTTGGGATTTTTGGCCAGTTTTAAGTAATTAACCTTCATTTTCATGCTTCTTTGTTAAGTTTATGCTAGAAACTACATTTAATGGCTAATTTCTAACCATTTGACACTTTTGAAATTTCATTTTTCATGTTTTTGGATGTTTTTCAGGCAGGGGCGCACACACCTTTCTATCTACGTAGGCGCCTTCAAAACTATCATTTTTTAGCAGAGGAGCATATGCACCCCAAACCACGTGCAGGTACATTAAATCAAGCACACACACCCAAACCCTTGCACACACGCCCAAACCCTTACACACACACCCAAACCGTGGCACACGCGCTCGCTAACCGTCATTTCTACTAGGTGCATAGACACCCAAACCCACGTGCAAGGACCCTATGTAATCTTGGCCCTCTGTCAAAAAATTTACCAAGCACGCACATGCATATACCTTTGCGCACACACCTATACCCTAGCGCACACGCATATACCGTGGTGTAGACATCTCTCAGGTGGTACAAGTGCACTACGGATCTAGAATTACACAGAGGAGCACAATCACCTTAACCCACGCACACATGCCCTAACCCACACGTAGGTGCTTCTGTCTGAGTTGGCATATTAATTTGAAGTTTCTAAAAAAGAAATTCCTAAACTGCTAACATCATTGTAGGTTTTATTTTTTACATGGGTATACTAGACTAAGACATTGGATAAACCTTGCATGTTTAATTATAAGAATAAGGTCGTGTATGCTCTTCCCTCATGTCTTTTGGGGTGATCTTGGGAATCGAAATGATTCTTATGTCTTTTATTGCTTTAAGAATGTGTTGAAAGTCTAAAATTGAGAAAAGGTATATTTTTCATTTGCATTAAGTGTTTCCATTTGTTGATTTCTTGTATTTTGCATCATGTATGCTCTTCTCTTGCATCTTAGGGTGATCTTGAGAATAAGAAATGATGCTTATTATTTTCATGGAAAATTACTAACTTGTCTCATACATGACCTAACGCTTGTCAAAGAAAAGTCGTCAAACAAGACATAAACCTACTAATACATATGTTTTCATACATGTAATAGTCGCAGCTTATAATATAATCACCCTCACCCCTCTCATCCTTTGTACTTGTGCTCCTCATGTTTCCCGAGCACATACTCATCCGACCATTGGTGCTTCCTCTCTATTGCCCTTATCCAATCAAAGGTCCTCATTAATCGGTCCCCACCATGCATTAAAATCCGAGTCACTCCCGCATCATCAATTGAAACAATCTAACCCTTGTCATCAGGACCCATAGCCCCCTGCTGCTCATCAATAACTACAGGCCTCACTACAAAGCTCTCGGTCTCTATATTGCTTTCCTCCCGCTTCTACTACATTATATCATCGGGCATGCCATGTATCATTCCAAACTACCTCCTAACACGATTGAAATGTAGAAGCTCATCCTCTCTAGCCCTACAACCTTGTATCCAAATATCTTGTTGTAAGCCTAGCAAGTCTTGAGGAAACTCGGGCCAATCATGGAAATCTAGGTACGGCCTCCACACCACATCTCCCACCTATAATCTCGACACCAAGTCTCTATAATAACTAGGCCCCTTGGCCTTCCTCACTCAACCCAGATTTTGACTCCATCTCATAAATCTAGGAGATCTCGCTGTAATATCACAAGGTAGGCCTAATAGATGAGCAATGGAAATATTCTCATGTGCCCAACACTGCAACAAGAATCCAACATCAATACCATAACGCTTGTGGGCCGTCCAAGCCCATAGCTCTCTAAATGTATGTTCCAATAAAGTAGGTGCCCACTCGAACAATGTACGATGCTCCATCATCTCAAAGAACAACATCGGTCCAACAACCATGGGAAATGACCACGTCTTGAATCAAAAACTAAAATAGGAAATAGCTATCATCATTATGGTCATCCATGGACAACCAGCTCTCGCAGGCTCATATAATGCCTAGTAATCAAATTCCCCTGATGAATACCTCACATCCCGAGCATGCTCTCCATATAACCTCTAAATAGTATCTGGTCTCTCATCCTCAATAATACAATAAATCACCTATCTACGAACTAGTAATCTCATAATATGATGAACATCCTCAAGAGTAATGGTCATCTCCCCATAGGAAGCCAGAAAGTATTGGTGGAAGGATTCCACCTCTTTAACAACGCTAATATCAAACTACGACATCTATGAACCCGTCTATAAGACCTCATACCACTAAAACCCACTACCTTAAGATGCTCCTAATCCTCATCTGATAATTTTTCCCTCACCTCATCCAACATCAATGGTATACAATCATAGATAGTCAATTGTGCATCCACCTGCAAAACGTAAGAACACAAGACAAATGTTAGTATCATCACATTAGTATTGAAAATATCATTCATTTCAAGTATTAAGACATCAACTTTATCATCCAAAATCTACTAAATGAAAAGTGACATTATAATATCAACATCAATGATATCGACATCCAAAAATATACATCTACTAATAAATGGCAACCATAAACATTCTACAAATTTAAAAACATTTATCAAAAACCATGCTTTTCTATTTAACATACAAATTTTTTTATCATGGGTGAATCGTTGGTGATTAAAGGAATTGCCGACGCATTCTTGATACTTCAAAACTAGGGCATCTATGCCCTCCCAATACGGTAACGAACACCTCAAACCACCCAAAATCCATAAAAATGATAGAAAATGGGATTAAAATCCTAACTCACCATCAAAGGCTTTTGTTTTCTTCTCAAGGACACCATCTTATCAATTTTCCACTCCAAAACATGTTTTTCATGCCAACAAAGGACTCTGTCAAAAACATTTTTACCATGCTCACAATGTGGTAAAAACATTACTTTTGGGCTATTTATAGCCCTTCCTTTTAACATGATGTAATCATCGATGATTGCACTAATTAATCGACGATTTACTCCTTCTGCATACATGCCCATGTTGCCCTAAACCATGACATTTTCTCTTTTACACAAGTGTGTCATGTTTTCAATGGACCTTAGCCCTTGAAATTTTGAATTAAATGAACATACTCAATATTGGGATTCACCATTTATCTATAGGACATGAGCCCTTAGGCCTCCATCACTTGGTTTTCCCATTCATCAGTTTACCCAAAGATGGATCATATGTCTACAAAGGCCAAACCCTTTGTCACCCCTCACATTGATTCCTCGCAACCCGCTTTTGTACCCCCTTTGACTGGGTAGCCTTTAAAACAAAAACACTTTAGTGTTCATTGATTGTGGTGCGTTGAATCACCCATACAAATAAACCTTCTCATCATCGTAAAAAAAAGGGGCAAATGTAGACACCAAAAATCTACACTTCATTATCTAAACTCATTCATGATCGTCAAAATAATTAAAATGTGCCACTATATTGTTTCATCTCAATTCATGACACTCCTTGACCTAGGTCACCCACTTGTACTCTTTAATTAATTAATTTAATTAACACCCACATTCCCCAAGTCATCACATCCCTATGTCTAAATAATTAATTAAATAAATCAATTTCCTATGTTATACCTCACCCTCACACCTCACCATGAAAAACTCCTAACTCACTAGTTGTAACTAGTTTAATAAGAAACCTTCTAAAAATACTACTCTAACCACCTCTAACTTATCCCTATAACCAATTCTAACCTTTCACTAGTCAGGACTAATTAACTTAGGAAACATTCTAAAAATACCTCCACATTTATCCCAACCGACTTGGTCCTAATCCGAGTTCATCCCTCTAAGCATCTCAACCTCTCTCGAAATATCTTGCAAATCAAGTTCAAAATGGAAATAAAATCACTCTTGTCATCCCCTAACTCGAATTGGCCAAAATCTCCAAAGAATTATCCTAGTCGCCGGCAATCAGTATAAACAGATTCCTCTACCTCTTTGGAAGGGTATTTTACAGGGAATTCACGACCATTCACAACAATCTAGACAAACCATAACACTATCAAGTTTTCTCAAGCATTTCAAGCAATGATACCAGGTTCCTATCAACATCATTTGGCATTTAATACACCTTTCAAGCATTTTGGGAGTTGTTTAGGCATGTTCATCGCCTGTGACACCATCACATGCAATCTATTATCACACATCATCATTCAAAAGGTTCGTCCCCTTTGTTTTCTATTTTGTTTTCATTCTAAAATAGTCTTATTAGATCATTAGATACTTCATATGTGCTTTAATTGATTGTAGTTTCATTTTAGACAATCAAGTTATTGCTTTTAGCAATCTATTGACATTTCACATAATCACCGTGATTCCCGTGCTTTTTTCGACTTAGTAATCAACTTTCATTGAAGCTATTATCAATTATTTTTATGCTTTTTTGTTACTAATATTTGTGCCAAGAATGGATTTTTTAGATGGCCATATCAGGAATTAATCACCCCATCACCAATATCAATTCATTGTTAATTGTCCAACACCCCTTGCACTGGGAGCAGTATGACTAGTTACATGATTTAGAACTGTGTGTTATCCACGCAGCTCCTCTTGACAAGTTAGAAACCATCTTCACATCTACCCAAAGGATTCGTGAAGCCACCGAGGAATTTTGGGAAGCATATCATGCGAGGTGTCGTGAATCTAGACCGATCTTGCATGGTACGAGTACAACTAAGAAGCGGGATTCAACATCCCCAAAGACACAAACATAGCATCCGAATCGATATTGAGAGTAACATCAGCCTTCCAGACACCAATTCTAATCTTGCATGTCTATATGATACGAGAGGAGGAGATCTCTTACTTCTTCGTTGAAGACTACATCTTAGAACCTGATTCATACTTCACTAAAGATGATGATTTAGCCTTCTCAGTAGGCTCTAACATCTTTTCTGAAAAATTATATACTAACCTAGATTCTGACTTCAGATTATATGCTTGTTACTTTTCATTATCATTATCAGCTGATGTATACAATAATATAAACAAGTGGCAAAAAAATTGATCACATAGTGTGCTCAATTTCATAAACAAAAGCTTAAATGTTTTAAAAGCAGGTTGACATCCACATAAGGAAGTCTTTTGGCTTCTGTAACTGGCCTTTTCCAGCAACCTACCAACCTATTTTACTAATTCCATTTTGTGCATTGTCTTTGACTTGCAGGTTTAATTACAGGGAAAATATTTTAATTCATTCATCACGGAGCGCAAAACAACCAAACACCTATCACATCCCACAGGTACCTTAGAAACCCCGTCATACTCGAGGTTGAGTTGGTTTTGCCTCATTGTCATATCAAACCAATCCTAAAGGAAAACTTTTTATCAACAATTATGAATGAACTTAAGACACAAGTGAAGCATGGAAGGGATATCTTTGCAGCCTAAATCCAAGGTATACCTAATACCATGTCAAAAACTTGATTTTAGATGTAACGAGGAATGGTATAGGTATGGTAAGGGACCCAAAGTAATAGGAAGGATGACATGTCCATAAGAATTAGGAATTTGAAATGTGATTTCAAAGATCGAAAAGTTGATATCCAGAGGAGTTCCATGAAGCATGCATTTGAAAGGTCTCGAAGGATGGACCATAATATTGTTGAGCACCTCGATGTTGGCTCTTCACCACCTGGAGTGGTAGCAGGTTCTAAGGGTTGGGTTGTTCTCCCATTAAATCAGTACATGAGCTGGGTTCAGAACATCGTGAGACAGTTCGGTCCATATCCGGTGTGGGTGATAGAGCATTGAGAGGAATTTTATTTAGTACAAGAGGACCGAGAAGGACACACCTCTAGAGTAGAAATGAGAATCAATAGAATCATCAATATATAACTCATCATAGGAAAATGTAGCATGGTAGTCATGACTCAAAATGTAATAACCGGTGGTGGCATGTCAACAGAGTAAGAGAAAAATCAAGCAGCCCCAATGAAGGGGGAGACATAACATGATATGCTTGATATGTAGAGGAATCGATGGATGGCTTTTCATGTTTTGGTAAATGGTCATTGAAGATTTTAAGATTTTGGTTATCATTGACCGGTTTAGAAGTAGACGACTGGGAGCTCGATTGCATTGTTATTGATGATATCTTGAATGATATGTTTAAGCTTAAAACAACGATCAATAGAATTCCCATTGCATTGGTAATAATCATAGTGTGCATTTTCATCATAGTTACGGACACATGGTCAAGAAGGATATAGATTGAGAAGTGGAGAGAGAGTAATTAGATTACTTTTGATGAGTTGCAGTAATAAGAACCGAGGTGCATAAGGTAAAGCATAGTAAAAATACATTTCATGGATTGAAATTGAAATGTGGTTGGTGTAGAAACATCATTGATAAAGGATTTAGAGTCGCTAGGCCTAGTGTATGGTTTGAATGCAGATTTGGATTGAAACTTGTTAGAGGATGAGGTTAAAGAAGTATCATAATACTTCAACTTACCCATAGATAGTATCTTGCTTTCACGTAATTTGAGTGTGTGACACAATTGATCAAAAGAAGGAGAAGTCTCAAAAATGACACTCTCTTGGAGTGGAGGAAAAATAATTTGAATGAATAGGTCTTGCAATTCTAAATCAGCTAGAACATTGGTCATTTTAGCAAGGTTGTTCTTATATCGCAAAACATAGTCCGCAAGATGTTCATTAGATCCTTATTTTATTTTAGCTAGTTGTGCATAAGATATCTTAGAGACGATGTTCCTAAAAAATGAGAAAGGAATGCTTCAAAAATATGTAAAAGATGTTACCAAATGGATAGGTAGATCATAGAACCATTGCATAACATAATCATATAATCTTGACAAAAAATTTATCCAACAAAGTAAGGTCATCAACATAGTCGAGGTATGCAACATGACCGAGGGTAGCCATGGCCATTAAAGGTGGGAAGATTAGTTGCAAAGAAGTTATGAGGTAGCAGATAAGAGGAGATGGTGGGAGAAAAAGACCTATGAAGGAGGAGTGAGGAATCTAGATATGGTGAGAAGGATGAAGAGGGTTGATGTAATTAGCAAATTGGGGTTTGTAAATCATGGTATAATGAAGTTAGGTCAGCGATTCCTAAAGAGGAGGCATAATATGTGTGAGAAGTAATAGGGAGGGTAAAGTGAGTTGTAGAAGTAGGCATAGAGACATGACAATAGATGTAGGTGGAAGAGTGGTGGTAGAATGAGGAGGAGGTGTCACAATAGGAACATAGGTGTTATTGGAAACCGGGGGTTGATCTTAGCTAACCATGTGGGCTCATAATGAGCATCAAATAATAAGAGATCTAATTCTTGAAGGTGTTCAAAAATATAAGCCTTGAGATCATTAAGATCTTTATCGTTAAAGGGTTCATAAGTCTAAACCCTAGAAGAAGATCATAAGAATGTCTTGAAGTAAGGTAGGGTTTGAGCGAATGGGTTCACCAAATCATTTAATCTAATTTGTATTAAACCTTAATTTTAGAGTAACTACTATGATAAATTATATTCAAGTAATTAAGTATGCTAAGGTGTAATAAATAAGCATTTAACAATGTAAATCCCTAAGAAAATGAGAGAGGAAGAGGACTTAGTTGATTCTGTGTAACCTGGGAGTGATTTGGATTGAGTATTTATTGGATCTAGCTATAAATAGTGTTGAACAGGCTTGATGAGGGTTTAAAACCCTAAAAATGCACAAGACATAAATGTCTCGTAGGAAGACAGAGCACCCTAGCGATAGTGATGATCTCGGACGCATGTGTCTACTCAAATGCTTGGAATCAAGTCTTTCCTAGGTTGAAAGATATTCACTTCTACTTGCTCTTTATCACTCTGGTATCTTTGTTATATCGTCACTGTACTGTAACTTGCAAAACAAGTATCTACCTACATATTCCCACAAACCACAACAAATATAATAAAAAAGATGTAAAATGGGGAGTGAGGTTGAACTCGGCGGTCACCTAAAGAGTGAACTTATGATCGAGCACTACACTACATCTCAGATTCCATGTAGTTCTCTATGCTTGTGTGTGTAATGATGTCATAGGTTTCCCTTGTGCAAGTTGCACAATGATAAAGAGACTAGCTATAGATTGTTCTAGGTATGTAAGATGTGTGTGATAGAATATAATGATCTCCTCTCTTATGTTTTGTATTCAGGATAATGCAACCCTTTTCACTTATATGGATGTGTTAGGTGTATGCATTGGAGTGCTCTTATTACTTTTTGCAAGCTTAGGTGGTGATACATAATGCTTATGATGCTTGGCCCCTTATCTAAGAGAAGTTACTAAGTATATATATAATTCCCTTATTTGAATTTCATAATTGACAACCGAAAGGCTGACCCAAAGTGTTAAAAGGTTACCAAAATGTGAAAAAGGACCCAAAAGAGTAAGAAGGAGAAAAAGAGGGATGGAGGCGCCCAGGAGGGATAGGAGAACATGGGCACTTCTATCGTAACTAGCGCTAGTGTCCGAGGCCATTAGAAGATAAATCATTCAAGTGCCGACAGATTTGTAAGATGTGTATGGCCAACAAATTATAAGAGATAAAACAACCAAAATGCAAAAAGGAGTTGTGCAACCACTAGTTTTCTTGCTTAGGAATCATGTATACATTAGTTTGCTTTAGAACCTAAAATATGTACCCGAGTGCATAGATTTTGTGTCTACAGGATTCATGTAAAGTGACCTTATATTTCTTATACCAAATATTCATAAATTTATTTTACAAAATAATATTAATTATTCCCAAGGCATTTAACCAAGGATATTTGAGAATGATATCCATACCATCCATATCCAAAGATAATTTTTTTAATGCAAAGCATATTTTTCCATAGTAAGTTTCAAATCCTAATAAAGTTGAATCTTCTTACCATCAAATTCAACTTCCTTGTTATTCTTTATTGAACTTAAAGATTTTGACACAAATCGATAATGATGAAGTTATGTTTAATGCTAGGTTCTATGGAAATAATGACCTTCTTCCTTTGAATTCATCTATGAAATTGAAATAATGATGCGTCCTTCTTCAAAGTGTTATACTTTTTAACCCTAACAATTACTTCATCTTCTTCTTGATCTTCTACCTCATATATAAACTCATCATCAAAATTATTGTCTTCTTATGAATTTAAAACATCCTCATTTTTCATCTTTTTATTCTTCCTCTTTTTGATCTCATCTAGCTAAGAAAAAATGTTCCAGCTTCATCCCAAGACCAAGATGTCTTCTCCTATGTAAAATGATAGAGTCAAGTCCTTTTTGTACTTGTCAATCCAAAAAAACAAATGAAAGCATATAATTTCGTATGAAAATAAAGTTCCTTAAATTGGATCCACCGTTCTTTGGCATCAATCTCATTATCTCTACAAGAAATATTACATCTCCATGATGGACACAAATTAGGATTTCAAGAATAGACTCTTTTGACCAATATGTTATCTTCCAATTTTGGATAGATGTCACTTCAAACCATAAAATACAAAGAACAAACCCACCCTAGTTAATTTTTTAATAAACTTCTAAAATGTTAAAAAAAAAAAAAAAAGGTGGAGTGAATTTATAGAAAAACAAAATTTTCGGCTTGTGGAGTGAATTTATGAAAAACCTAAAAGTGCAATAACTTCCTCCAAATGACTCAAAAAATATTTGAAATTTGTACTATAGATTACTTAACATGTTTTTCAAATCTAGTAAAAATTACATAAATATTCTTATCCATTTCAAAGATATTTATGAATATTCAAGATTAGGTTTCAACACTAAAATGGCAATGACAATAACAAAACAAGTCCAAAAATATTAAAAAATTGAGGGTATATTACTCAAATTATTTCTCCATATCTCACCAAAAAAGTTGTTTTTTTATCTCAATATATAGGTATATCAATAAAATTAGGGTTCACCCTAAATTACCCAAATTGATGTTATGATACCACTTGATAATATATTTACATATAGTAAATGAATAATTCAAACAATATGTAGAACATAACACACCACAAGAGATATTGGTGGGTTAAGATGCTCTAATATTCAATATATTCAGAATAATAGAATAATATCCTTAAGGTAGGGAAACACCTTAAGGAAGGAATAAATCCATTATCTCCCAATATGGGAATTCCACTTCAAGGGGGACACCTCAAATATCATTCTACATATTAGAAGACTCAACTCATACATTCCATCTCATAATGACATTCCTCTCCTTTACATAGGAATATAATACTCGTAATGGGTGGGTAACACCTAATCCCAATGTAGGCCGACTCATTACTGAATATAACTAATTCTTATTTGACCCCATAAATTATAAAAATATAACTAACTAAGGGGCATTTGTGCCACCTTTAGACATGTCCATCAACCCATATGCATTATAATATATCCCAAGCTACATAACATAAAACATGTGTTTCCTCACATTTACCTATAATCTTTATGCTTCAACAATGTTAAATGCTACCTATAATGCACCTTCTCAATATAATCCACAAAATCCTCCTAATCAAACTAATATTTCTAATGATCTAACTAAGTTTTTCCTATAACTCATTAACCACATGCGTAAGTAATAGTAAAATGCCAAAAATAGATTTATTCAAATGAAACTAAACCTTTCTTGTATGATTAACCAACCATGACAAATATAGTGGGAGTTCCAAATAAATGTCCTCCTCCACCTCCTCTTCTTGGTCATAATAGGATCCATATGCAACAACTCTAGTAATTAATAAATTTATTCAATCTATTTGTAAGGCACCTTTAGATCACTATATAAAACCTATGGATATCATATGTATCACCCCTTATCTCTCTTACAATGTGTCAACTGATCCCACCCTCCACATAAAAACCTTTAGAAATATCTACAAGGAATGGATCAATGGTAATTCATATGCCACTACCAAGATCTTAGGAAATACCCTTAAGGTTGAAGCTTTAGATTGGTACCACACCCTTGTTGTCAAATCCATTCTATAATTTGAAGGACTAGTCAATCCTTTAGTTTAAGAATATCACTCTTAGGAATTTCCCATAAATAACATCAACATTTTTGTCAACTTCAAGTAAGTAAGAATTAGATTTTCCAATCCTTCATCAAATGATGGAAAACCTTATGTAATTAAGTAGAGCACATGTTATCCAATGAAATTATTTATCAAAATTTTCTCACCGATTTATAACCTCACCTACAATACAAGGTTATTTGATCTCTAATCACTATAGATGAATCTATTGAGAAAGATAAGAGACAAGAATATCTCATTCATGATTTCAAAATTCATAACCTAAACAACACCAATCTAAAAGGAACCTTCATGTCCTCATTAGAACCCAAAATTGTATTGTTTGTCATAATAAAGTCACCGACACTCATAAACCTAACAAAACTTTCCATAAGGCCATCCATAACATTGATTCATCCCCTATCCTCCCAAATTTATTGTCACCAACTTATCACTATGGAAAGGTTGTTAAGACATATCCCTAGGTCATTGTAATCACTTTCAAAAAAGCCATGTGAAGAGTAGTGTGGAACTTCACCTTTTAATTGACAAAATGGAAACACTCCTAGGTTGTGGGTGACTTATATATTTGAGTGAGTCTCCAGAGAGGGTTGGTTCCCCTAGTGTAACACCTAAACTAGTTCTTATTCCTAAGACTACTCTACTTGCTGAAATAAAGAGAAAAAGGAGGGAAAATTGAAAATATGGTGACACACCAGAAATTTTAGGGATCTAAGACTTTTTTGAACCACTAGAGATATACGAGACCCACAAATGAGTATGTTAATGCAAAAGTGTTTCATATAAGGGTTTGAAGTTGTGACAAAATAAATAAGGGGGCAGTAGATGGCTCCACAACAAGATCCTACACACAAACTTTGTTAAACACAATCTATGACCTGCAAGTCAACACAAAACTACATAAAGGCATAAAGAATTAAACTGAAAACCAAGGATAGATAAGTATCACAAGATAAAATCAGTTTAAAAACATAAAAATTGACAATACATAGGATGTAGGAAGGTAAAACAATTCCTTTATAACTGAAAGAGGTAAAATAAGTACAAAGAATCATTCACGACCCTTACTTTTCCACTTAGAATGTCATATTTTCACCAAAACAATGAATGAGGAGGTAAAGATATCATTTACAACGAATTCTAGGAATTTTATAGAAAATTCTAAGAGAGAGAGAGAGAGAAGGGAAAACACATACATGCAAGTATGGCTCTAAAAATAGACAAAATGTGAATGACATGCATGAAAAGTGATGATAAAATAAAAAGCACACTCAGAATACCAAAACACATCCAAAATAGAAAAAAACACGTTTTAAAAATAGACACTTATTTGCATGTTGTGTTTCCAAAATTATCAACTTCTGCATGCTCCAATTAAGTCCTCTTGCATGATCTAATATTATTTTAGCTTTTAGATGCTCCAAAATTAGATTTTTGATTAAAAATAAAGCTTAAAAAAATTCGTGGTCGTCCCCATGTGTTGTGAATTTTTCTTGTTTTAACACTTTGTATCACGGATTTTTCCACGACTTTCCCCATAACATTGTTTTCCTTTATACCGCATATTTTTGTGTGGCTTTCCCCATAGCATTTTCTTTCTTTATATTGTGGCTTTTTCCACATCTTTCCCCATGACATTGTTTTCCTTTGTGCTGTGGCTTTTTCCGCGGCTTTCCCATGACATATTTTTCCTTTGGACTACGGTTTGTTCCATGGATTTCCCCATGACATTGTTTTCTGTAGACACCAAATTTGGGTCACACGCCCTTTAGTCCCCTTCAATTAATTAACGTAACACATTTAACTAATCATGACCCCTTCATCCCATATTAATATTCATCCTCACATTATTAATTGATTTAATTATTTTAATTAAGTTAATTTCATCCTCACACCTCCACCTCATTAATATACCTCACCCTAGATCCATTCCAGGGGCATTTAACTCACAGTGACCAATTCATCACTCTTAGCACAGAGTCATCACTCTCTAGCCGAGTCACCACTTGACCTAACTAACTAAGAATTATTCTCAAACCTAATTGGACTTCTTCTATGACCTTCCTACCTTTTCTAACGAGAACTCCACTTCCCTAAGAGGACTCAACTTGGAAAACACGCCAAATATGGGAATATCTGCTTATTTTTGGTAAACCTAGACTTACCCACCTTAACCGACGTTGGTTATCCCTCGACTGACATCAATCACCTAACCGCCATCGGTTACTTTATATATAATTTTACAACCTTTTACCCAAGTTGGTCATTTTCAGTTTTGAGAGAACTATTACATTCAAACGTGAATCCAAAGCCTCTCAAAGCATCCATATGATACAAAATACTCAACCACAGCCCAAGCAAGCATCTGGTTCTCCTTCCAGAGCATTGGAATACTCATGAGAACATTACGGGAGTACTTCCATGACACTGACTCTAGAATCTCTTCATGGATCAACTACCCTCCACCTTCACCTACCAAATCTGTAAATGCAAGTAAGTATACGTGATTTTAATCATATTGTGCTTGCTTAAAGTATAGATTCCTTACCTCTTTCATTATAATTTATTTATGCATGTATTCCTTTATCTCCACCTCCTCACCAATCTATCAACCCAACCACCTATAGCCTTTTTTCCTTCTATGACTTCCCCTCAGTATCCCTGAGTCTTCTTAGTAATATTACAAACCTAACCACACCCTTCTCACTCTCTGT
Organism: Taxus wallichiana var. yunnanensis; assembly: GCA_018340775.1. NCBI lineage: Eukaryota > Viridiplantae > Streptophyta > Pinopsida > Cupressales > Taxaceae > Taxus > Taxus wallichiana. Next base: position 997,462,133 of record CM031237.1, on the reverse strand, counting down.
GCAATCACAGAGAATGCTAAAGACAATTTTTATCAAAATATTGTCAATTTCCCCTACAGACGTCGGTTAACTAACCATCGTCGATTTCACCTATATACCAACATCGATCACCTGACCAATATCGATCTCTATGTGATTTCATTCATTTTGACCAACAAGTCTCTCGATCAATCAAACCTACCCAGGACCTTACCCAATCAACCCGCACCTTACCCTATCAATCCCGGATCCTGTCGGACTGACCGAAAACCTAGAATAACCTACCAAACCTCTAGATCTAATCATAACCTTGCATGTTAGATTATATTTTCTTATTGTATTTACACAAGATACCTAAATCATATAACTATAGTAGGATTTTCTTATTTCATGATATTTTCATTAAATTGTATTTAAAAGTGGATTGACAACCTTCTAGGAAGCACCTCACTTCCCGGATCTAACACTCACTAGGTAGTCCACTAACTTATATTATTAATACTATTTGGTGGTCTTGTTGTGTTTCTTATACGATCGTTCCTCCTAGCCAAAGGAATCTCTTCACGATCATCTTAGATCATGAAGTTATTAACGTGTGCATTCAACCTTCGACCTACATATCACAAGTATTCCTCCTAACCTATTTCCTATTCAGTTTTAATTAGCAAAAATTAGGTGAAACATCTTGGCACACTTGGTGGGACCCATCAGGGGTTCTTTGCATTGTTCATTCCTAGGAAAATATTGTGTGTCTATTTTCATTTGAAACAAGTTCACATTAAGCTTCTTCTCTGAAATATTCTTTTCTTCTTAATTGAATCAGTGACACTTGTTTTTTGGGATTAAAAAGAACTCTTCTTTCTTTTTCTTGCATTGCACTTAGTGAAATTCATGCCCTTAACCTCTTCATAATTTTTTCTCATCGAATATAATTTGTGGATTTGGGTTTTAAAACTTGTGCACTTGCATTGTTGAGTTTGTTGCATTATAGCTAATCTAAATTGTGGGAAACCTATATGCTAGAAGTCATGCCTAGCTGATGGTTGAAAAATTGAACCATAGCTCACATTTTGCACACTCTCTATACCAAATCACTAAAAACAAACTACACAATTCTTAAACAACACCTTTCCTAGAAGAAATTGTAAATGATCACACGATCAGAGGATTGACAGTGGGCTCTAGCTGGTTTCTTTGTCCAGTCATCATCTTAGAGAAGGATCTCCCATGCCAAAACTTCCCGAAACCAGCCATAGTTGTCGGCTTTTATAGGGCACCTTTGTTAACCAAAATTCTATTCTACTTACAATCAATCCTAAATGGCATAATCCACAACATAAAATCTATAGCTTATGATTTCATGTTTGTTAGCTTTTTTTGTCTGGTTGCGTTTTGAGGTGTGAGTTGTGTTTCTTCATTCTTTCTTATCCTTTTACGCCCACATCATGATTGGTGTATTCTGGTTTTATTATGGGTTTATTAGGACTCCTCATAGCCATACTTAGTCTCTAGGTTGGCCCTTTTATTTGATCTAAATCACCAAAAATTCATTTTTTCTTCTCTTCCCAAATTTCACAGAACTAATATCGGTCTAAAGAATCGGCATCGGTTTTATCATCTTACCAACATTGGTTAACTGACCGACATCGATTTATATGCCTTTTTAGTTATTTTTTCTAGAATAGTATTCTCCACCTTCATGTTCTTTTCGTGGCTTATTCTACCATTTTTATCCCACTCTTGAGTCTCTGATATCATTTTCAGGATCCAGGTTGACCCATTTTCACCTTTCATTGCCAAATATTTGAATCTCTTATTTTTCACAGTAGCCGACATCGGTCTTATCCGATTGGCGCCGATTATCCCATACCAAAGATCGCTTAACCCAACCGATGTTGATCTCTATGTTTTTATTTTCCAACTAGAATAATGATATAATCACTCATTTTAGATTGATTTTTCAAATTACTTATATGTTTCGGCATCATTAATGAAGCTTAGAATACATGTTTTATCGTCAATCACATGGTTTTGACTCATAAACAATCTAACTCTCTCGTGTTTCACACTATTCATCAACCCTCCCACCTATCCCATCGCCCCCTTCAATCTCATCACCTATGGACCCCAATCAAGATCTTTCCATACCCATTGGTGATGAGGAGTTTGCGAGACTCCTTGATCACAACCCCGCTGCTCTATACTACTATCTTACTCATTCGTTTACTAGTGATTCATTAGGGTAGCTTGTATATGGCATACATGTGTCCATTCCTCTTTCTCTTGCACCCACTTCGCATCATCTACTACTATTTTAGCCTTACTCTCTTCCACCTTACCACTTGCGGTTTCCCACTTGACCCTACATCATCAATATCAGCTGCACCTATGGCATCTGTCACACATTTGACATCTATCTCTCCTATGATGTTAACCATGCCTTTATGAACCGCCTTGAGTGTAGGTCTATCAAAGCATTCATCACCTCTCACATACCTAATGCATCTCAAAGCACTAATGGTGATGGAATTCCATACTCCCTTCCAAAACATTTTCCTCTCCATCCCATAGTCTCTTCCTCTCGATTACTATGAGAGTCTTTACGTCTACTCCACCTACCTACACCTATCACCAAAGAAATTTCTATTTCATCTATCGTTTATTCAGGATACTTGTCATCTACATCTATTCCGACCTACATTACTTCCTCACAATTTTTGTAATAAAAACACCACATACTTGGGATGTCGCCCACATCATACCCTACTCATCTACCCCTTATACTATAGGGGTGCCCAGTCATCACAACCTACCAATTATCTTATTAAAATGATGATGGAAAATATGTAGACATTGGAAGCATATGTCTCCTGGCTCACGTAACTCTCTAACATATGATGAGATTTTCAATGAGCCCATTCACCCATCCATTACAATTCACCCATACCCTACACATTGGGAAATGCCTAAATTCAATCGATTTAATAGCAAAGAAGACCCACAACAACACTTGCGGTCTTTTAAACATGTGTGTTATCTTAGCACTCATGATGATGCTTTGTTCTTGCAAATATTCCCAATGTCTTTGACATGACCTACTTTGGATTGGTATAGTTATCTACCTAGGCACTCCATTTTCTCATTCAACCAAGTAGCTCAAGCCTTCCTAGACCATGTTTCTATCAACATTGTCAAAAAGGTCACCATGATCGAATTATACGCGACATGCCAATATGAAGACGAATCTATCATACATTTTGTCACTCGTTGGTGGAGCCTAATCAACCAACTCATATTTCAATTGCCTCAAACCAAGTTAATAGATTTGTTCACCATAGTTTTTGTTAGACACATCTTGCTAAATATCCAAGTTTAAACCTTCATGACGTTTGACGAGGTGTTCACCATGACCCATAAACTTCAAATTTGTGCCATCAAGAGAAGAAGATACAATTATGTAACAAGAACATTGCATTTAAATCAAATGATACCTATTCTTCTTCCAAACCGTAAAATAATTACTCTAAAGAAAAAGGATCTGACCAATGCAGTAGTTTTGAAAGATGACCCATCTCACCCATCCAACCAATCAAAGCCTTCTTCCAATCTTACTCCTGTTCATGCTTTCAAGTTCAAGCGGGAGCAACGAAAATATACTCCCATAGGAAATCCCTACTCTTTGGTTTTAGAAAAACTTCTTAAAGCTGACCCATCTCACCCACCCAATCAATCAAATCCTTCTTCCAATCTTTCTCCTGCTCGTGATTTCAAGTTCAAGCGAGAGCAACGAAAATATACTCCCATGAGAGATCCTACTCTTTAGTTTTAGAAAACTTTGAAAATCCGGAGTAGTCACTCTTCCACCACAAACCACATATTGGTTTTGACCCCTCTCATCCTATGTCTGCATGGTACAAAGAAAATGATTACTATAACTATCATCGCGTTAGAGGTCATAATGATGGTAATTGTATAACTTTTAAAAATATCATCCAAGAAATGTTAGATAATGGAGATCTCATCTTGGATAATCCTAATGCACCGGATAATCAGAACCTTCACATCTTCAAGAATTCATTCCCAAATCACACCCCATCATCTAACCAAACCGGTGAAACCTCGACCAATGATAGTAATGTTCGTGAGGTTCATGTTGTTTTCGACATCATACCAGCTCTTCCTTCTCAATTTCCTCCTACTTCATCTATTAAGGAGATTCTTACACGATATCCTTCATCCACTGAGGGACTTGTTTCATCGTCCCCTTCACCCATAGAGGAGTCTCCCTTATCTCCTCCTTCACCCATGAAGGAGTCCACCATATCCACTGATGTAGTTTCCCACTCATCGCTCAACTCCGACGAACAACCTGCAAAGTGTTTACTCTTCTACCCATGAGAGAGTCATGCTTACCTTATTCTTTCCCAAAGGATGAACTTACCTAATCCAACTTGTCATTTCCCTACCCACATGGGATCTATTAGCAATGTCCCTTCCTATTGGTGACAATTCTCCATTGGCTTTCAAGAATCTTGTTTATTTTCTCTTGTATCTTTTACCCACAAAGTATGATACCAACCATTTCCCTATCTCATAGGCATTCTTTACTGTGGATTACTAAAAATCAACAACATTCCCCCTACAAATGTGTGTCGCTTTTCAAGTTTAGCCAACCTCTTAGATTTTGTTGACAATTCCATGTTTTGGGGATGCCTTCGATTGTTTGTCGATACTTCCACAATCTATCCAAAGGTGATTCGACAACTAAACACTCCATGCCCGTGCCATTGTAGTGACCCCTTCTTCATCACCCTCTCCCACACCTAAACCTTTACCACCAAATGAACTTTTTCCTATGCCTAAAACCTTACATGTACCTATATCTTCCTCTGCATCCTGACCCATTGCCACATTGGGATTCATGTTGACATCAATCCTAGTCCATCCTCCTGTCAAACTGGATTTAGCCACATCCTCACAAACCATCAAAAATACTATTCCCCCACCTAAGAGGAAGACCCAACCTCTTAGGACGCATACACTAGCTTTTCCCACTACCCCTTTGTCACCTTTACCACTTCCATTTACCCTAGCTCTCCAACCATCAACCTTGGCCAAGTAGCCTCCTACCCAAAGTAAACCAAAACCATAGTAGTGTACCTCATCATGATCCTCTATTACACCCAAATTACCTACACAACTTACGTCTTCATCGTCACCTACATCCTTTCTACCTCTTATACCTACACCACTTCTAGTATCCTCATCATTACCTATGTCATTCCCTTCTCTTCAACCAGTACCTTCCACATTGCCTCTTACTAAAACCTTCACCACACCTCCATTATCACCTTGGCTAACCCGCCCCTTCCACCATTTTCCTTCCCTTCTACATCATGCAATTCTTCTTCACATTTACCCAAGAAGGTGCAACCAAATCCCAAGAACCCACTACCCTCCAAAGAGGTAGTTAAACCTACACCACCTTCAACAACTAGTTCACCTGCTACATCTTTACCCAAGAAGGTGCAATCCAAACCTAAAATTGTACTATTTACTAAACAGGGGGAAAACTTACTCAACCTCCGATTCCACCTCTCCCATAAAATTCTCCCGTACTTCCATCCGCACCCACGCTTACTTCACATTTTGATCCATTGTCATGATCTTATGCCAACATATTAGCTAACCTTTTGAAAACCTTTGTCATCACATTGCCACCACTTAGACCTTATGACCCACTCAAACCTAAACTAAAAGGGTTTGACGATACCAAAATTTGTGCTTACCATCGTGTGTCGTGGGAATGATGTGGAAAGTTGTAAGACTCTTAAGACTATTCTTCTCCAATTATGTCCTCTCTAATAAATTTTTGACGATGATGATCTTTTAAATGAGGACCCTCTTCCACCTCGCACCTCTCATCACACATCCTCATCCTACCTATTCGGTGACCTTCATCTCCCCCACCACAACCCTTTTATCCTCCTCCAACATTTGAGATCAATATGGTCCACATAAGAGAGCTAGCCAAACCTCCACCAAAATGTCAATGTGCTGCATTGTTTTCACAAAACTAGTATATGCCCTCACCATATTTTTCCCATCCTGTCCGCTACACCTATCATGACTCACTTTCTCCTTTACCACAGATTAATATGGTTCAAATTTCCACTCGAGCCCAAAAGGACAAAGGAAAGGAGAAACAACCAGCTCATCTCGCTACTCTTTTACCCAATATTCCATTTACACCTGCACCAAAATCACCATCTGTGGACCCACATACCCTATTTCGACGGGGTTTCCTATCAGATAATGCTTAAAATTTTACATCAGTCTCCTCTCAAAATTTGTTTACGATTTACCTTGTCCAAACCTCTAATTCTCATCGACAGGCCCTCATTGAGGTTTTGAAATCTATTGAGGTTCTACCTAATGACCCTACTCTTGAATCCATATTCACTCCTCACCACATGGCCTCTCTTACCACGTTTCCCCCTTCTTTTGTTCCCGCTTTACCACTCATCAAGTAATCGCTCTCGCTTCTTTGATGACAAGATTATACCTCCAATCGGATGATCCTCGACCCTACCCTATTTATTTCCATCAACACTCTAACATACACGTTCAACGCGTTATGATCAATGGTGGTGCCAGATAACATCATTTCTTCCCATCCATATAACCAAATGTGCATCCCTACCAATTGTATGCATAATAACCCAATTATGTTGCATTCATTCAACGATGCCATGAATTCCACCCTCGCACCATCATTCTCCACATTTTTGTAGGCCCCCATGCCATTCTTGAATTATTCTGTCTTAGAGGGGGAATTCCAGTACAACATACTACTTGGCCGACCCTAGATTCACGCCATGGGTTGTGTTCCTTCAACCTTACACTGTTGTTTAAAATTTGAACATGAAGGGCACAACTATACCATTCCAATGACAATTCAGTTTTAACCTAATTTTTTATTTGATTTGGTTAAAATGGAATAGGAAATAGATCAGGAGGAATACATGTGGTATGTAGGTCAAAGGTTGAATGCACGTGTTACTGAATTTTTTATCCAAGATGAATGTGAAGAGCTTCCCTTTGGCTAGGAGGAACGACCTGTATAAGAAACACAACAAAACCACCAAATAGTATTAAATAGAAATAGTCGAGGGACTTCCTAGCCATGATAGATCCGGGAAGCATGATGCTTCCTCGATTGGTCATTCGATCCTCTATTTAATACAATTCAATGTAAATAAGAAAATGAAATAAATAGGTCTTATTTCAATGTAATGATTTAGATTTCTCATACACAAAACACGCTAGATTTTATACTAGATATTAAATTATCACTAAATCTAATTAGAAGTGGGGTTTGTTCAGGTCAAATACGTATGTCAAAGGTCCATTAAGGGTCAGAGGCTAATTGTTTGAAGTTTGGGTTGATTGGGTGAGTGGGAAGCTTGTTGGTCTGAGAATGTGAAATAACACAGAGACAGATGCCGGTATGGGGACTAAACCAACCATGGTCGTGAACTAACGCGGTAGGGGAAATAGGTAGTAAATTATTAAAAATGGGTTTTTAGGCTCTCTGTGATTACACAGAGAGTGAGGGTAGTGTGGTTTGGGTCGTAATATGGCTGAGAAGACTTAGGGATACTAAGGAGGAGGTTTAGAATGGTGAAAAGGCTTGGGGTGATTGAATAGTGGGTTGTTGGGAAGAAGGTGATGTATAGGTAACAAAAGAAATAAAATACTAAACAACGCAAGAGATCTACAATGGGATAAACACGAATGATTAAAGTCACAGTGCTTACTTGGTATCTTGCAGATCTTGTGAGTGGAAGTGGTTGGTGGTTGATCAAAGAAGAGGTGCTTGATTCTAGTGTTTTAACAAGACAACTTGATGCTCCCATGAGTATTTAAATGCTCTGTAAGGATAATCAAATGTTTGTCTTGCATTGTGGTCGTGTGTGTTCATCGTTTGGATGCAAGAGGGCTTGAAGAATTGCGCTAGAATGCAATAAGGCTCCAACAACCGAATGGCCAACCTAGGCAAAAGGTCGCAAAGTTGTATATAAAAGTAATCGATGGCAGTTCGGTGACCAGCGTCGGTTGAGGAAAAATTGACATCGGTTAAGGCGGATAAGTCTAGGTTTTCCAAAAATATTCCGATCTTTGTTATCTTTGGCATTATTGATATCCTTAATCTAGATCTCAAGTGATAGATTCCACCCAGATAAGTATGATTTCTTATGGGAGAGGTAGTGGGAGTTAATGCTAGGTTTAGACTAAGTCTTAATTAGTTAGGATTGGTATAGAATTAGTCCTAGTTAATTAATAGACTATGAATGGGTCTTTGAGTGAGGTGGATAGGTGAGTTGGCTGTAGGTGAGGTGGATGGATGAGGCAATTATTTAATTTTATTATTATAATAAAATTAATTAACATGTGTGCACTAGGGACATGAGTGGGTATAGTATGAATTTATTTAATTGACGGGGGTTAAGGGAATGTGACCCAAATTTGGTGTCTACATTTTCCCTTTTTGTCGTGTAGCTTGTATTGGTAAGCGATGCTGACAAAAATAGGAAGTCGGTGTCCTAGGTATGAGCAGAGATTAGGTTGCCCCAAGTATGGATGAAAGTGATCCCCTCAAAATAGAACTAATGAGGTAGGAAACGGAGTCGGTGAATGGTTTGATAAATAGGTTGTTAATAAAAACAAGGGTGGATGGGTTATAGGTAAGGGTAATGGTCGGGTTGGGTAATAGGTAATGGCAATCAAACACACGCACATGTATAGATTACGATAAGGTACCAGGTTGAAGAGCTTACAAAATCTACTTTGTCAAAGGTTGATAGGTTTATCCAAACAAGGTTGAAGTGGTTTAAGTATCCAAGGTATAGGATATGGTCTTGAATCACAACTAGGCAAGGTGGAGGAAGGGGTATTGGATGTTGGTCTAGGGCACCAAATGTTTGGTCGGGATAAACATCACAACATTAGGCAAGGTAAGGTCATTAGGTGAACAACCGATGCAGCCTAGAATCCACTATATAAAACTTAGGCGTGTTGGCACATCACCTAGCTTTGAGCCGATGTTAGTGTGATGAAGATAAAATATATTCAGAACCATAAATAACCATAAACTTTCCATAGAGCATATTCCAGATCTAGATCTTAGAGAATTATAAATTAAATAATAACTATAATAATATCAACCATATAATAACTAGTTACAATCATGTTTAACACCATTATCCATCCAATATACTCCATTACATTAAACATTGTAAATCATATAAGCTTCTTACATTATAAAGTATCACCATAAGTCATGTGCGCATCAAATCCAACAAAGATGACTCTACAATAATTCACTACTTCTAAACTACATAGTTTAACACATACTTATAGGGGTGGGGACTTTCCCTTCACTGCCTACCCCTATAAGTATTCTGATAATAGTCATGAACCTTTACAATAACATGCACATATGCAAGTACACTAATAATAGACATCCTATAGTTAATCTGGAAGAAGTAAAATTATTATTAACTCAAGCTCGTGCATGGTGCTTACCACGCTTCGTTCCCAAAATACCATTTGTGTGTCACTCAAGTCTTTATCTCAATGTGTGCTCCGTGACGTGACCTCCAAAATAGCATGTATCCATGAAAACGGCTAAGTCCTCGAGTCGACTTGTTCTGGTACGCATTTCCTTTCCTATATTTCAATGCCTTGTTCCCTCACGCGAATCCTATGTGTGTCTTCTCCTTAACACAAAGATTATGTCTACTCAACATTACCACACACTAACGTATATTGTCATCTTGGTAATGGGGATTCTTTCACTGCTCCCAAATAATAAATAATAAGAATTGAAAGAATGTAAAGAATCATTGTACAAAAGAATGGATCTTTACTCTGCAGCTTCCTCTTCTTCAACCGGAAGGATCAACTCTAGATATTCACTTTTAATCTCAACCTCCAATGTTTGTCAGTCATCTAGCGTGGTCCTTGTCTTCTCTAATGTCTTTAGTGATGGCATCCAACTCGCCTGGGCAATCTTTTCCTTATCCTTTTGTAAAACATGAACAACATTGGCCATAACAAACATCATTCCCTCCTAAGATCCATCTTTGTGCTATGAGCTTCCTAATCTCATCTATCCTCTCCTTCTCGGATCTTGGATTGTTATAAGGCATTCACGCTTCCATTTCACTAGTGTCGGTCTTTATGCACACCCTAAAGTCTCATCCTTCATTGTTTTCAAAACTTCATTATCCTCAACCGAGTTCTCGTCCTTATTACTACCTCTAGAGCTGCACACAAATTCAGAGCTTGGTCTACTTTCTTCAACTCATCCTTCAAAGTTTGGAGCAATGCCTCATATGTCAAAAAAATTTCTGATTATAGAGGCCCTTACTCTATGTGCTTCTTGTTCAACACTTTTGGTGCATGCATTCTAAGTGGTCCATCTTCTATCACCAAATCAACCAATATGCGCACATAATGCATTACGTAAGAAAACTTCAAATACCATTGGTTCTAGATGAGGCCTTGCTTTTAGAATGTAATCACCAATCTCCTTTTCCATGCTAATGAAGGCATCGTTCTTTCTCTGCTCTCGCTCCTTCTCTACCTTTAAGTGCTCTATCTCCGTAATTTTATCCTTGTTGTCTTCCATCGCTCTCTAATGGTGGTGGCCTTATCAACATTTCTCCATGCCACCTCAGTAGATACCTTAACTAAGGCATTGATGACCTACTCATCGACATAAGTGTGGGTTTTATGGTCATGTGTCTCGCTCCGAGGTGCATTCTTTACTCTTCTTGAGACACAGAGACTCTTCACACACATCAAAATCTGGTTCATCCATATGAATCTGCATGGACCAAGATAGTTGTTTCCTTGCACGCGTAGTGGCCATATTTCGGTCCATCGATCCCACCCAAATATATTTGGGTCCATGTGAATTTTTAAGGTCCATCAGTACTATGAACTTGGGCACATACAATTTTACTTGTGTCCTCAAAGATGGCCCATACTTGGCACAACATATTTCTCACTTCTCCTCATCTTTGGCCCCTTATGAACCTAAGCGCCAAGGCTTGAGTTGACCTTCTTGTAGATCTCGAGTTGTGACTAGCACGTTGGTTTGCTCGTGCTAAGTTCCTTCTACCTCTTTCACCCCTTCTTCTTCATCTTTCATTTCTTCATCCCTAGGCTTGATGAGGCCATCAATTGTCCATAAATTACCATTATTATGTCCTTCTAAGTTACATTTGAAAGTGGATTTAAATGTAATCTAGAACTTATAGTTTGCTTAAGATAAAATATAGGATGTATATCTTGTTTTTTTTTTAGAAATATTTTGTTATCTATTTTGTTGACTAATCCTATTGATTATTTGGGAAAAGATGCAATGTCTTATGTATGTAGGCCATAAAAGAAAGATAATGCTAGTATTGAGAAAAGTAGAATTGATCATGTATGGTATATCTAAACTCAAATCTAATTTCATATTCAAATTCCTCTCGAAAAATTATACAAGTTCAAAAAAATAATCATCTCAATTGAGATCATATGCAAAATTTATAGTTGTTTTAAGTTAGTTCCTAACTCACAAGCTTAGTTCCGAACTGCAGAGAGTTAGTTCCGAACTCGCAGCTTAAGTTCGGGAACTAAGCGATTTTGACAGCTTTTGAGGAATTATGAAAGATCACATAATCTAATAGAAAATATGAAAAGGTTTTTATTCATAGCAATGTGATTAATGAAAACCTCATTCATATTTGCTACAGGTATTACCAATAAAGAGATATCTAACTTTTAGTGAGCTACAGTCTGAGGAAAAGTGTATCAGACAAGTGCTAAAAGTTCCATAAACAGAAACAGAAAAGTAAAACAGAAAATCTAAGAGAGGTTTTTGTTCATAGCAATGTTTTTAACAAGAACTTCATTCATATTTGCTATAATTTTTACCAATGAAGAGAGATATATGTTTTAGTGAGTTTTAATCCAAGGAAAATGTATAAGACAATCACTAAAAGTTCGATAAATGTAAATGAAAAATTCAATTGGAAAATCTGAGAGAGGTTGTTGTTCATAAAGCAATGTGTTTAACAAAAATATCATTCAAATTTGCAACAGTTTTACCAATGAAGATAAATCTAACTTTTAGTGAATCATGGTCCAAGGAAAAAGTGTATCGATAAGCGTCAAAAGTTCCACAATCAAAAATAGAAAAGTAAAATGGAAAATCCGAGAAAGGTATTTGGTCAAAATCATAGTTTGATGAAAAATCATCCTTCCAATAATGTAGAGGAATAAAATCATTATGATTCTTGTTACCGAAAAGTAAGAAGAATATTTGGGAGAAAATCTTTCTAAAATAAGTGAGATAAGACTTTAATTCCAATAATATATCTCTCTCCATATTTTATGGAGATGGAGATCTTAGTTGTTAGGATTAGAATAAAGATAAGATCAAATTGTATCTCCCAAAATAAGGATTTGGTTGGACACTTAAATTATAAATGCAACCTTTCACACTTAGATATGTGATTCTTTTCTCCCAAGAAATAAAGATATGTTCTTTCTTTCCAATCTTTTGAAATAAAGTTATTTTGGAAGTTCTCAATTAAAAGTATGAATTAAGTCATCTTCCAAGGAATGAGTTGGCCACTCATTCCAAGGAACATGGATCAATGTGTTCATGTTTGTTTTCTTTATTTCAACATTTTTTCTTTTGTTGTAAACTTCTAATTTCAGGTTATGTGATCCTTCTTCAGTACAATTTTTGTTGTGAACCTGCAGGTGTCTTTTTATCTTTCAAATATTTTTAATTCAAAAATTTCATTTATGCAAGTTTCATTTCTTTTATACAACATTTATTTATGCAAGTGTGATTTCCTTTATGCAAATGTGTTTACATTTCTGCAAGTGTGTTTTTAAATTTCTACATGTGTGATTTATTTTATGCAAGTTTGGATTGTGTTTAAATGAACTGCTTTCCGAGATCTTCTTCTCTTAATGCATACAACCTTCGGACACTAACCCGAATTGACATTATTAATGGAGAAGATTGACGACCCTCATCTCTCGCAAGTATGTTTTTAAATTTCTACATGTGTGATTTATTTTATGCAAGTTTGGATTGTGTTTAAAGGAGCCGCTTTCTGAGATCTTCTTCTCTTAATGCATACCTTTTCTGACACCAACCCGGATTGACATTATTAATGGAGAGGATTGATGACCCTCATCAAGGCTCCTCCACATATTTTGGTTTCACCGGAGTTCCAGTGCATTCTCTTCAGAATCCTTTTCCTCCTCATTAAGCTTCACTTCCTTCTTCTTTTCTTCTCAAGTGTTTCTTTCTTAGGGGATTTGAGGTGATCTTCTTACCGACTATGATGTTCTTGCCTTGGGTCCCGGTTCTTCTAAAAACCTTTTAAACTCGGTGCTCGTCAAGGATTGCATCCACATCCAAGTCCTCCTCTCCTTTGTACTGTGGTGGAGTATATGCGTGCTCACTCTCCACTTTGTCTGCTGTGGGCCGCCTCTCGCCTCTATGATCAATGTCTCCATTATCTTTGTTTTCTTCTTCTTCCTCATCTATATGTATGGTCGTGGTAGGCTTTGAGCTGCACATTCTCCATTGTATGTTTTCCCTTAGGCAGCCCAGGGAGCATGAACTCATTCTCCACATACTTATTATTCTCTAGCCTAGGCTTGAGTCAAGATATATGAGCGTGGCTCCACTATTCCCAATAGCCAAATTACTGGATTTATATTTATGACACTGAAATGGGACTCTCAATGTAGGAAGATCGACATGGATATATATATATATATATATATATATATATATATATATATATATATATGTTTTCCTAAGAGTTTGGTAGTCACAATCTACCTTGTCTTTGTTGAATTTCGAGACGGTGTGCATCGGAAATATGTGAACTGAGGCCTGAAATTAGTGCACTATGAAGACATAGGGTAGTTTGCACCATGGACTCCATGTCTCATCTTTCATGGAAAACCATGCAATGCATAAGTGTTGATGCACCGTGAACTATACTGCCTTGCCTACTATCGAAGGTAGCTCCTTCTAATGTGTCACTCCTCCTCAAACGTCGCGTGAAGTCAGTCATACCACAATCCTACCCTTTTCAGTATGGGCCACTCATTGATCCTTCACATAAATATTTTTCAAACCTTTCCACGAGGGAATTTTTCTCACCGGGTATTCCAAAATTTTGTTCTTTCACCCATCACGAACTCCAATTTCCACAAAAACAAGGGATAGTATGATAGCGCCAAAACTTATCTTCTTACATGCACGTACTTCCTCATTAATAGTCTCTACAATGTTGTCATCCAAGTTATAGATTCCTCCCTCTATCATTTTCTTTGTAATGTGTAGCCACATGGTATTTACTTGCGACCATCTCTCTTGATCATTTAACTTGGTGAGTGGATGCGTGGTTGCCTACACTACACGAAACTTCTTCAATTTGTCTATGTTCATTCTACGCATACCTTTGGAGTATCCTAAATCCTTGTTGGTGGCTATAACAACTACCTTATCAGTCATATCACTCATAATATATGTCCTTGTGCCTTTCAGTCCTGTCAATGTGGCAATCAGGGTTATTGTGATCCTTACCCTCTGTCCAAGCAAAATAGAAAAAGTCCTCATGGACTCTTCTCATAAGCCATTGGTATAAAGCCTTTGGATTTCCAATGTATGGGAGTTCATATAATTGATAAACCCCTACCTTCCTCAAAGAACTTCTCTCCAAAGATTATCATATATTGGCACATCATCCATCATGCACTTATTGGTCTTCTTACTCAAAAATGCATCCAATTCTCCCTTGTTTTGGTGGTGCGGTGATTATAATCACTTACTTTGCATCGGTGAACATGGGCATCTCAATCCCGCCTAACTATCACTCCTTCCCGGGTACTACATTTCTACGAAAAGTTACTCTCGGAAAACTTCGAGCTCAACCTCCACCTTTTTTTCTTTCCTTTTTTTCTTGTTGTAGAGTGCTTTCTTTTGTGCCATCGTAACAATCCCACCTTTTGTCTTCTGTATTGAGTAAGCTCAAACCCTAGCTTGAAATCGTGTGCCCTAGCTCAAAATTGTGTGCCCTAGCTCCTTCTCAACACTTATGTTGTGCTCAAACCCTTCACTAATGGGGACGCAAGCCACTTCCATGCACAAATCTACTCTCCACGACTAGTTTCGTAGTTCTCTCGCACCTCAATATGATTTTCTTGGCTCGGTCGCACTTAGCTCACTCAAATACTTGTGATCACAAAGGTAAAAATGAACCCACATTACGTTCCTATATAGATTTTCAAAAATTTAGTGCATTTATTACTCCTTCACCTACCACCAATCCTCTCATTAATTGACCATTAATCCAAGTTCCACGCAGACACCTTCACTCCCCAAATATAACCTTTTAGCATGTCTTCCTACCTTTTGGATATAGACTTCTCTTCGCATGTTTCCATGCGTGAATTACCTCACTACTGCGCCCTCTTCTCGTAGGTAGTTTCCACGGCTGTTGCTTACCTCATGTTATATTGTTCATTCATTCATTTTCATCTATGGTCTTCTTTAGAAGTAATCACCTTTCAAACATCTCCTTTCCATACTTGAATAGCACTTGTAACATTTTTTGCTCATGTGTACGCAATTGTGAGTAACAAATATCAACCACCCCACACTAATGGTATGTTCACTCATCCGCACATAAAAATACTTCGATTGTAATTAGCTTCCAATGCGCAAATGGACTTATTACGTAAAACACCAAACTATATTGACAAATCATAAAGACTAAGAAATAAATGCATTAAAGGAAATACAAAAAGGGAAATCTATACTAAATGGAAATATTGCCTTATTACAAACACCAAGAAAACTTATTTATAGTAGGGCTTCAGCCTAATCCCGTTAAAGTAACTGGGTAACCATATTCCATCACACCTCTAGGTGACAAGCACCTAATTCAAGTATATGAGTGATAACATATGGTCCCAACCAATGCACCTTAAGATTTCGTGGATGGCCCAAACTTAGAATCATAAAGTAGTACCATCTATCCAACCTCAATCTTCTTGTCCCTGATGTTTCTGTCATGCCATGCCTTCTTCTTGGCCTTTTCCTGACTGTTGACTCCAATGTGCTATGGCGCACCTCTCATCCAACTGTATTAACCTATCAATTCTTTCTTCTAATGTTTTCTCATTAGCTAGACCTCCAATGCACACAATACACAATGATGGTAACATAAATTCCATTAGAACTACTTTTGCGTTAAACACCAACTAAAAGGGTGTGGCCTTATTCAACCTCCCGTAGGTTGTTCTATATGCCCAAAGCACAACAAAAACTTTATCATACCAATCTTTCCTCGCAACATCACAAATTTTTGTCGATGTCTAGCTCAATATCTTGTTGAAAGCCTCCGCAATGCCATTTTCCTAAGGATGATAAGGTGTAATCTTGTGGTGCGCAACCATAAATTCATCCATGGTATTAAAGTCTTGAAAAATTCTTCTCCACCCGCATACAAATAACAACCACCCCATGCCAATGGTATGTGGTCATCTGCGCATAAAAATACTTCGATTGTAATTAGCTTACATCGCAAACATGCTTATTACACAAAACACCAAACTAAATTGACAAAGCATAACAACGAAGAAGGAAATACACTAAAGGAAATACATAAAGGGAAAGTTGTACTAAATGGAAATAATTCCTTATTACAAACACCAATAATACTTATTTATAGTAGGGCTTTAGCCTACTCCCGTTAAAGTAATCCGGTATCCATCAAGCGTCTTTAATCGGCAAGCGCCCGATTCAAGTATATGAGTGATAACATACGGTCCAACCCAATGCACCTTACGCTTACATGGATGGCGCAGAAAATTAGAATCATAGAGTAGTACCATCTGTCCAACCTTAAGCTTCTTCCCTAATGTGTCTATCATGTCATGGCTTCTTCCCGGCCTTTTCCTACTACTAACTCCAATGTGCTATGGCGCGCGCTCATCCAACTATATTAACTCACAATTCTTTCTTCTAATGCTTTCTCATCAGCCTAGACCTCCAAAGATGCACAATATGTGTAATGATAGTAACATAGATTCCATTAGAATAACTACTTTTGCACCAAACACCAACTGAAAGGGTGTGGCCTTATTCAATCTCTTGTAGGTTGTTCTATACACCCAAAGCACAACAGAAACTTTATCATCCCAATATTTCCTTCCAACATCACAAATTTTTTTCAAGGTATGGCTCAATATCTTGTTGAAATCCTCTGCAAAGTGTCATTTTCCCGAGGATGATAATGTGTAGTCTTATGGTGCACAACCATAAATTCATCCACGACGTTAAAGTCTTGACAAATTCTACTCCACCCATGCACTTTTGTCAAACTCGGATCCAAAGTGTTGAACCTCCGAGCGTACTCTTCTTCCAAATCTTTTATCCACTCCTCAACACTTCACTAAGGTCAATTGGGGTACATCTTCATCAAGAACCATCCTCGAAAACAAAAGAAAAAGAGGTCCCAAAAATAGAACCAATGATGCAGCCTAGAATCCATTATATAAAACCTGGCATGTTGGCACATCACCCATTCTCGATTTGAGCACTCACCGAAGTGCACAAAGGTACCAAGCCCCTCTTTAGATTTTCCTTTGCAGGATGTTAGTGTGATGAAGATAAAACATATTCATAACCATAAATAACCATAAACATTCCACAAAGATATTCTAGATCTAGATGTTAGAGAATCATGAATTAAACAATAACTATAATAAGATCAACCATACAAGAACCATTACTGATCATGTTTAACACCATTATCCACCAATATACTCCATTACATTAAACATTGTAAATCATGTGCTTCTTACATTATAAAGTATCACCATATGTCATGTGTGCATCGGATCCAACAACATAACTCTACAATAATTCACTATTTTTAAACTACATAGTTTAACACATACTTATACGGGTGGGGACTTGCCCTTCACTTCCTACGCACTTCCCAAAAAGGTCACGTGATGATAATAACCATGTGCCTTTACAATAACATGCACACATGCAAGTGCGCTAATAATAAACATTCTATAGTGAATTGGAAGAAGTAATCCTATTATTAACTAAAGCTCATACATGGCGTTTATCACTTGCTTGTTCCCAAAATACGATTTGTATGTTGTATTCAATGAAAGATTTTGCAAATAGCTATGTATATGGGGCAAGACCCCAAAGCTTTGTGCAAAAGACCCTCAATAGACCATATGATGATAAATGAGTAAGGAATCTTATTTGCATGTGTTTAAAACTTGAAATAAGCAAGAAATATAACAAATAACATTAACCTCTATTCTTGAAAGCTTAATAAAATATGCCTACTAAAGACTTAAGCAATCAGTTTTGTTGTTTACTCCATGAGGGTGAATGAATCTCACTAAATGGCTACATGGCCAAGTTTAGCTATTCCATTACTAACCTAACATGGGTGCAAGATGAAGCTATTTTAATGGAGGATGACCCAAGATCAAATGCCTTATTAGCTTGGCTAATGCAAATGAGCTCTTAAGCTTTCTTAGGCTTGTTTTGGCTTTAGCTTATGTAAAGTTGTGTTTTTGAATGGGTAGGCTTAGCCTTGTATTTATATTTTTTCACTTGAGAGAGTTTGGAATTTGGGTGCATGTGGGACTAAAGCTCAAAAGCACTTTTAGATTAGATTAGGATAAACATGTTTTAGGCTTAGTTAAGCTTGGTTTAGGCTAGTTAACTAGGGTTTAAACAAGTTAAACTTTGATTAGCAAGTGATTAGAGACTCATTGAGAGTTGGGAGGGGTCCCGATAACCAATCAGGATCGATAGATAGCCTACGAAGCCAATAGAAGTGGTCTAGAGAGAACTAGAGAGGTTCGAATGGCCGAAAGGAGGAATGTTTAGCTAATTAGAGAGATATTAGCTTAACAAGTTGATTATAAGAGGAATATGACCGAAAGAGTGCCGTGAATGGGCATCCGAGAATGGAGCGAAGAATGGGGAATTAAAGAAGTGTCGTCAATTGATTGAATGGAAGGAAATGCTAAGTGTAAGCATTTTTAGGTGTCTACATGTGTCGCTCAAGTCTCCATCCCGATGTACGTTTGTTGGTCTGAAAATCTGTCGGGAGGGCAGATCTATGGATAGATGAGCCAACAGTGTGCAGGGCATAGCCCCTCTTTGAGACAACAAAGCAAAATTGGTTTATTGTTATTCTACCAGCAGGAATATGTGCAAGTCCCACAATATTTTACCTTTAGGGGTTTGGGATCTTGTCCCAGTAGGGGTATTTCCGACTGTGAACAGAAAGGAATGAAGGGAGGAATGGAGATAGGATAGATCCGAAGGGAGAAAAGAAATGAATTCCAAAGCAGAAAGGTCAGAGGGTTTATGTTTTGGGCTGGTAGTAAACAGAGCCAAACCTACTTGCATAAACAAATAAAGCAATACTGATGAGCAAATGACAAAAAGTAGAGATAGATCTAATAGAAAAGCAACACAGATCTAACTTAAGAAAGATCTAATGCTCATAACACATCCATTGAGCACAAAGTCTTAATTTTTGTATTAATATTTTCTGTTACAAAAAGTACAAAGCCTTTTCTTCTCACTTCTATTTTTCATCTAAAAAATGTCCACACTAAATACTACAAGTATCCAAGTATTTATAGAAGGAGAAGGAGAAAGAAGGAAAAAAGGAGCCAACAACTATTTACAAAATATCTAAAAGTCAAATGTTGACTTGAGGGCAATTTTGTGGATGACAACATCCCATGGTGCAACATGGATGATGTCATCATTTGTGCCAACATTCTTTTAAATATTATAAAAATGGGATAAATCCCAAGAGGGAGGAGCCTATTCGTCATCATCCCTCGGCTGGAAAGGAGTGTCCTGCTTCTGCTCAAGGGAGGTAATGTGGAATTGAGCTTGATACTCCATGAATTTGCTAACCATCGCTTGAAGTTGATCCTGAGCAGGACCCTTGGTGTGATCACCAATGACTTCACAAGTCTCTCGTTCATCTCTGAGTCTTTTCCGAGTTTGAAGTATTCATTACCTACCTCCATCAGGTATCCAACAAAGTCGTGGTAGGCCAGAAGGTTGTTGATAGATTCTATATCAAAAGTGGCTTCTGAAGCTAAACCCTATGACGTGATCTCCTTGAAAAGTCGAATAGTGTCCTCTACCTTCTTCAAGGCGTATGATGGGGTGAGCAAACCTAGAGACATCCTTAAGATGATCTACTCCATTTGATGCATTACATCCAAGGCCTCCTCCTTGATTTTGTCTATTTTCTCCAAGACAAACTCCATCTGGTCAACCCGATAGTCCAAAGCAGCAAGGACTTTGTTGGGTGCTCTTGGGTGATCAAGACGCCAAATTTTATTAAGTCATCGATGGGCAACAGCATCTTCTGAATGTCTCGTGTCAGTAACTCCGACATGGTCCAACTCTTCGAGAGATAGGTCCTGCAATTGCCTGGAGTTCCTTATTAGCCTGATCTATATTTTGATATAGCTCTATGAATTTTATAATCACTTCCTCACTATCTTTGAGGATCTAGTCTCTCCAAACGGACACTGCCATACCTTGCTCACCAATCTTGGCGTACTCATTTATCTTCTCCTGACTAAGGGTTTCAGGAGTTTCGGTGGCAGCTATAGGAGGTGCACTGCCCATTTTTTGCAGGGCTTGGAGAAGATGCTTGTTTTTCTCTTTCAATATTCTCTTCTCTTTCTTCACTTCCTGAAGCTTCTTGCAAAGGGCATCCACTGCGGATAAGGCCTCTCCTTGCAGGCTTTCTGAGGATGTTCCCATCGTGACTTGAGTCACTGTAAAATCTGTAGGAGATAGATCTTCTTTCTTCTTGGTGGGATCAGGGTATGCGATCTCCATAACCCTTTCGCCTGAAACGCTCTGAGAGAAGCGGGTTATGGCCTTTTGCTTCTTAGGCCCTTTGGCCGGAATAACAGAGAAGTCCATAGGTGCAATGGGGACCTTCCTCTTGTATTGGCTCAGGTGTCCGGAGATCCATTTTGGACTTAGGGGAGTGGGACTAGAGGGAGAGGAGGAAATAAGGGTGGAAGAAGGAGCAACTGCAGTGAACATGGGGAAGTGTGTCGAAACACTTGGTGGCGGCATGGAAAAAGGAGTCAACACACCAACGCTTATGGAAATAGGAGTCACTACAGGCGGAGGAAATCATGGGGGTGGAAGGGATCTGTGAGATGAGAGAAGAAATGCTGGGGGACAAATCCGTGAGGGAAGAGAAGATGGAGGAAGAGGAAGAGGGGATGCTAGAAGATGAGGGAGAAGACACAACCAAAGGAGTGGTTGGTTGAGCGACATGAGGAGGGGAAGGAGGAGCAGAAATGGGATGGTGGGAACTTCACTAGTTACAGTAGTGGCAACATCCTGAGTGGATGTGCCTGTTGGAAAACTTACCGCTTCTTCTTCTTCTGGGGATATCAGCTTACTACCTGTTCCTCAACGGTGGAAGGAGGACTCTTGGGAATTTCTTCTTGAGCAGTGCTTTTCTCTCCCTCTTTATCTTTCCCTTTTCCCTTCGGCAAGTGCTTTGGCTTGGCAGGTGCATTTCCCAAGGGAGACGTGGTGAAGTCTACTCCAAGGTAGATGAGACTATTTTTCTTGCACCAATGCTCGGCGCTGCAGAGTGCCCTTAACCCTTTCCTCAATAGTCTGAGGTGCCTTAGTTCTATCAATCTCAGCGAACGGCCAATTATCCCCATCCGTGTCTAGATAAACCTAATCAACTTCTTGATCAGTTGCTTGGAAACCTTTCGGGACGATGGCCACACCATATTGATGATCTTTTTCAAGGCCAGGCAGGAGTGATCCTTTCTTCTGAGCTCGATCTCGTGATACAGATCGATGTAGATATCTTTGATCTGAGGGATGTGAATTGGATCGAGCTTTTCCCTTGGAAGGCAATTACGAGGATCAAAGGTTGGCCTCACCAGGAAATTATGCTTTAAGTTGAGAAATTCAAGCTCTGTAAACATCCCCGGGCTTTGCTTTGTGAAGCGCAGGTGTACCTACCCACTATGAGGGGGAATGGAGTTCCACCCTTCTTTCTTTTCAAACACTTCTCGTGGTACGTGATGAGCTGTCTAGATAGCTCCAATAGGATCAGCTTGGGTCCCGCATACCTCGGTAACTTGGTGGGCTCCCCAAGAAGTTGGCGGCTCTGAGATAGGTGAAAGTGGGGAATTACGTAAATAACACTCCCCACTTCTCTGTGGTAGTGACCATGCTCTTGGTCATCCGACCGTGAGTCATATTGGGCCTCAAGAGGCAGATGACGCCATAGAAGAAGGCATCATTGATTTGTTGAATTGTGCTATACTGTTTTCCAGTCTCAACTCTAGATAATACTCATATATTCTAACCTGGGGCCATACCCCGCATCGATTCAGTGCTGGGTAGTCTCTTTCAGAGGTAGCAGTGTACACTACATAGGAGTTCATGTAGAACCTCCCAGTTGTTGAGAGTTGTTGAAGCCGCCGAGATTGTGCTTTGATAGTCTTCACCCATTAAAAACGTTGATCCGGACATTTTGCTCATTGTTTCTAAGTATCTGAGCATCCACTTGTGGAAATAATGAGCATCGGGAAGCCCAAACACCCTGCTCAGGAAAGTGACGGTGTCACTCAGCTCTTCTGAGAAGTCACTGCGATGAATGACTTGTGGCCACCTGCTCACTACCTTCTTGTTTTTTAGATATACCTCATTCATCAGCTGCATGCATTTGTCTTCGTTTTCATTCCATGCCTTCATGCAGTCGTCTTGGCTTATGGCTACAAAATGCCAGTGGTGGGGGATACCCAACATGATTTCAAAGTGTCGGCAAGTTGAGGTTGATTATTACCTCGCCCTTCTCATTCTCGACACATCTTGTGTCCTTATTGTAACAACGGCCCACCACCATCATGAACTCGTTGTTGATTGCACTCACGGGAATTCCTGCAGCAAAGTGCAAACCACTGCCAACCAATTTGTCCATCCACGGGCTTCCCATGACCTTCTTGGTTCTAGCCTAGAAGTCCTCCATGTCAATATGGCCGAGCTCTGAATCTCTGATATCTAGGTCACACTCTGCAAGGGATTCGGGCATCCTGACCCTTTGGTATTTATACTTCATTTCTTCTTCTAGCTTGGCTTTACCCTTGAACTTGGTTGGCTTCTTACTCAATGAAGACATGTCTGCGCATCTCGAGTTCAGCTATTGATCTGCGCAGAAGAAGAAGTAGGGAAGTCCACCACAGAAGAGCCATGTTAGCTGTTAAGTTGTCCATCAAACCTTATAGAATGAAAAGTAAGCAATTTATGAGCTTCTAGGCGCAAGGCGCAGCTTTTACTACGATGCGGGGTCTCGAGATAGCAAGGCGCACTTTTGGAAAGTGTCAGCATGGGAAAAACAGCGCCAAAAGGGGCACAGGGGCATGGAAAGACTACACATAACATTCAGATGTTGGTGTCAATGGATGTGCGCCTACGCCATATGAAGGGTTTTAACTGGGCGCAGATTTATTTGGTGTAGCAAGGCTTCAAGGTGTGCCTTTAGCATAGATGTGGTACATGTTGCAAAGCATTATGATGCGCCAAGGGGCGTAGATTCAAAGGATGTATTATTAAGGTAAGGTGTGCCAAGTATTTGGTCTGGCGCGGCGCGGTAGGGCTAGTACAACATTCAAATGTTGGCGTAGATGTAGTTGCGCTTGTGCCTGTGTTAGGAATTTTACAAAGCGTGAGAAAGGCCAATGTTGCACGCAAGGATAAGTACGCCCTTTTCACGTGATCGTGTTTAGTGTAACAGTAATGAAGCTTGCGCCAAATGAAAACAATGGGTTTGATTGCACTAACTTTTAGAATTTTCTCTCTTTTGGCAGGTTTGTGGTTTTTTGCCTCTTTTAACTAAGATTTTGGACAAAGTGAGGGGAACAGAGGAAAAAGGGACAGGGATCCATTCTGAGGCAAGGCCTTCCAGGTTAGCAGATCTGGAAGGAGAGTAAAACCGGTTTGAAGGTGGGTTTGATTTGCAAAACGGGCAGGGGTTGTATTATCTTCTTAGGTTCATTTTTGTTTTTAATAATACTAACCTCCAAAAAAAACAAAGATACCACAACAAATCCATAAGAAGAGCAAGGGCCACTTACCAGAATATATATAAGATAGAGGAAACGGTGAGGGGTCCACGAATGTGACGAAAAGTGACACATAGGGCTGACAAGAATGCTGACAAGTGCAGAAGAATAACTTTTCACATTTTTTGAATTGTGAAAATGACAGGTCGGATGTGCCTATTTATAGCAAAAGGTGCAATAAATGCGCCACCAACTTTTCTATGGCGCAACCAGATAGATGTCAACATGAAAATATTTGCGCCCTAGCGCGGCTTTGGGATTGTCAACATTGCTTTTTCAGTGCTTTGGCACACCATCAAGGGGCAACATTTTGAATGTTGACAAGATGGCGCATGTGCCTTGGTGCATCCTTGAAAGGCGCAACATTAGAAGGCGCAACATTGGGAGGTGCAACATTGGGAGGCGCAACATTGGAAGGCACAACATTGGAAGGTACAACATTGGGAGTGTCGAACACTCCAAAGGATGTGCCAAAGGAAAGGAGGGGCACAGTTTTGGTTGATGTAACCCGAATAAAAATCGCTGCCTTGACCAAAAAAGACCAAATGACCAAGTTCGAAAAACTAGATTTTCTCGGAAAGGGATTTTACGCCATTCCGAACGCTAAGGGACCTCGATGGGGAAACAAAATAGAAAATTTTGGTATGGTTACCTACAAAATTTCCCTTGTCAATTTTATAGGATAACAAAGTGTTTCATATGCTACCTCCAAAAATAGCCCGTATCCATGAAAACGACTAAGTCCCGAGTCGACTTGTTATGGCACGTGTTTCCCTTCCTATCTTTTCATGCCTTCAAATGTGCCTTGTTCCCATGCGTGAACCATATATGTGTCTTCTCCTTAGACAACATTATGTCTACTCAACAACATGAGTAAAGTAGCAGCATCACAAGTTATAGCGAGTACATAAATTTGAATGTCCAATGGCGATTCAGTCGTGGCATGTAGGTCGTGGAACATGTAACACCGAGGGATAGGTAAATAACATGTTTGTAAACGCAGCTTAAGGAAATGTATATAGGTAATATAGGCTTGTGGGTGAGTTTTAATAGGTGTGGGTAAGGGTGAAAGGTTGTTTGAGCAACATGGGTTGGAGGCAAAGTGGGCATAGTGTGGGTCAAATGGTTATGTCGGGTGACCGATGTCAGTTATAGCTTAACCAACATAAGTCGGCTAGGGCACGTCCCTAACCGATGTCCATCATGTCAATTTGGAGCTAAAAAGGTAAAATCTATGTTTTACTTGATTCATTTTTTAATTTTCCATTTGTAGAAAACGATAGAGAAGAAGCGAGAAAGTGGAAAAGTGACGGTACGAGGTCTCTAGCTAAGCTAGCGAGTGACTAACAGTGATCGGCATTGGGTAGGCGAGTCCACGAGATCGAGTGGAGTGATTTGATTGGTTGGGAGGTTTGTGGTTGGAGCTTGGCATTATGGAGGTAGGAGAGGGAACGGAGGACCACCGCCATAGAGCCCAAAGGTGCCACCGCTGTGAGACGGCACCGAGTAGAGGTAGGAGGCATTCCTAAACCTCTTGTTTAATTTTTAAAATGTGTTTGAATGAACACATTTGGGGGAGGTTTTTTTAATATGGGTGAAAATGGGCAAAATTTAGGTGGGGAAAGACAAATTTAGGTTAAATAGGGTGGTAAATAAATGTAGGTTAAATTTAGGTGGGGTGGGATAGGTTTTAGGTAGGTTTTAGGTGATTTTTTGTGAAATGGGGCATGGGGTTTCAGTTTTGTCATCGATATGTAAACCGATGTCTGGCCAAGGGTCAGTGACATCGATTAGGTTTTCTTCGGTGTTGGTTGGCTAATGGGTGACCGACACCGGTTTAGGTAACCGATATTGGTCGGGCAACTCAGTACGTACTAAAATTATAGGGTACTACAACATTGGAACAATGTAACACGTGACCCAATGATGATACAAGTCTCCTCCCAAGGTGTTCGGATCTGGAAAAGCTCCCAAGTATGTGTTAACATCCCGCATGCCCCGCTTAACCCCCGTGTGCTTTGTTTTTCTCGCTTTCCCCTTTTTTTTGCATTTTGCTCTTCGATTCTGAACAGCCGCCCGATCGGGCGGCAGCCTCGTGACCGCCGCCAGCGCCTAGGGCGGCGGTCCTTCATGCGTTTTCGAGAATGCTTTTTTAACGTGAATCACGTAAAATTTTCAACGCTTTACCAGCTTTTTTCACCGCCTTTGCTTGCATTAATGATTTTGGTTCCTGGAATAGTGTTTTGGCATTGTTTATGGTTTAAGAGATCAATTTGGTTTTTACCTTTGGGTAAATGGAGATGCTATAAATAGCAAATGGCCCTCAAATTTGCCTCTCAATTTCTCATTTCAATAGCTTAGTTTTCCATTTTTTCTAAGATTCATAGTTTTTGTTCATTGCATGCTTAGTTAGTGTTATTTTGCTATTAAAAGCCACATATCCATCTTGTGCAAGTGTTGTCATTACTTCAAATCCATTAAAGTAGAACAGTTTAATTTTCAATGAGGGAAGCCATTAAAGTTGCAGGTTTTACTCACAAACAAGATAGTTTCAGTGTTCTGGGTGTGTTTTATGTTGCATGACACGCAATAAATCCTGCTAGGAATTGCATAAGCCAAGCTCGTACTCTTGCGCTATCCCTCTCCTACTCACATCAGTATTCACCGCATCCTAAGCCGCCTTTGTTCCAATATCTACTTTTATCGATGCTAGCATTACACGCTTTTCTGGATCCATGTGAGCATGAAGGAACGAGGAGATCACACTGAGGGGACAAAACCACACACACCATTGGATTCACCACTATTCTACAAAATCTAGGTTCAAGCTTTCAAAATTCTAGTTAAAACATATCAAATAAAGTAGTCAATCATTTCATTTCAGCTAATTTCACTTTCAATATTGTTAGGGAAGCTGTGGGGATTGATATTTTCTGAGAAACTATGATTCATTCCTCACTTCTGAGGTAGGATCGAGAGTCTTTCAAATAGAGTAGATCAGTTATCAGGTTATTTAGAATAGATCTATAAACTACAAAGACAAGTAGCTATACTCGGTTGCTTTGTTTGTTTTAATTGCATTATTAATTTAGTTTTCAATTTTAGATACATTAGATAATTGTTCTTTAAATTATGTTCAATAGTTTATCCATAAACTATCAGATTTAGGAATATACATAGACATATCTTTCATGGTTAAATTATTCTGTCATTAGTTATATTTGTATAATTTCCTTTTATATGAAAATCACAGGACCTAGGAACCCAGAGAATACATATTCGAGCCAATCGCTCCTCAACCCAATATAGTCACAAAAGAATAACCGACATAGATCATAATCTTAGAATCCAAGTCTTCCAACAAATACAAGATTTGCAAATGATCGCTCACAGTTGAGCGGTTAAACATAGAAGATGACCAAGCACATACGTTTTGGTCAAATCAGCCAAACTACAGATTATCCTAGATAAATATCCACCGATCGTAGAAGGGCTTGAAAGAGAGAAAACGCTCGATTGTGATCCTTTGGTCCCATAGCCGACGCAGGAGATACTATCACGTACATAGATACTAGCTTAAGAATCCAGGTTACACGAATGCCTATGAGATACTCCGAGAAGATCACACAACTATTAATTCTCGAATATAGAGCCCAAGAAATCATATGACTATTGGATACTAGGGATTAGGGACTAATTCCGCACATGACCATAGTAGGTCAACAACAACCGTGAATCTACGGTTGTGACCCACAAATCCCACAACCTAACGAATCCACAAGTGAATCGATATAGATGTTGGCTTATGCACATTAGTGTTAAAATCTACTCCACTTCCACCTATCATCATCAAACAGCTTATCCTTGTTAGACGTAGCAGCTAATATAGCTAAGGAGTTCTTGACTAGACCAGATAATCACCCGTAGAATCCACTGTACCCATCATCCACCCTATGACCCTGTCTGGAGACATACACGAAACTATCCCAGGTCATTTTCTCGCGTATCCCACAACCCATAGACCGAATCATGCCGAGCTCGATAGTGATTGAGCCTTCGAGCAGCCATCCTTACCGATCGATCTATCACACTAGTTCAAAGTTAGAGGGCCTTCTTTACCTTAGATTCGCAATTTCCACTAATGCGCGTTGAAGACATAAGATTACCTAACTAGTTTTTTTGCATCCCACACGTATTCCATCCCCACCGGCTGTCTCTGGCACACGACCTCGGGAGGTCTCAGTGCGAGGAAGAGTTACTTGCAGATTCCCACGCCGCTTGTCACTTTTCCATCATACAAAATTGGTGAACCCAACGTGAAACTTCCAAATTTCTGGTCCGTCGAGTCATATTTCTACTTGCTCTTCCAATTAAAATACTTTTCATCTTTTCTACCTCATCAACTTTCACCATCAGCTTCACTAACAAAATTAGTGATCTCGACATGAAGCACACAAAGTGCTTTTCCTTACCTCTTTCTTCCACCTTCACTCCTTCCCATTATTCTGTGGGTATTCATATACCCCCCAAATATGTCGGGATTCGATGCATATGGCATACCTCTCTTAGGTCTTGAGGCATACTACGCTCAACTGAATAGACAGTCATCACCCTCGCTCTTAGTATGGGGTGACAATTATTCGAGACAATCGGTTGTCAACACAAACTCCACCTCCAAGGACTAGATATAGCTCATCTTTCCAAACAGAGGAGTTGGATCAGCTCGCTCAAACACAACAAATAGAGCCTTCAGGCTCGAACAATATGACGTTCATAGGAGAATCTAGTTTGTCTCCTCATATACTACTTATACCACACATTAGTAGACAATCGTGCCCATACCTGGTTTTATATGATGAACATTCAAGTATGTTATGCCAGAATGAACAACGCTCTCGGAGTATGTACCACCCATAGGAGTTTACAAACACAACCCGAGGTCTCTTTTCAAGAAAATACCTCCATACCACTACATGTAGGAAATGACCTTGGGGAAACTTGGCAGGCAGCGATCGATTCATAGCCCAGGGTATCACAGCCTATACAACATCGGATATACAACAAACGCCACTAAGGCAAAATATCGTGACTTCACCAAATGAGGTCATTTCAACTTTAGTAGAAAAAGTTAGGGGTTGGAACTTGCTCAGAAAATCACCATTCTCAATTCATGCAGTAGGAAATTCTAATCCTCCACACCATCCTAGCCAAGTAGACCTCCTCACAGAATAGGCACGTTGGGCATGCCTCCTCGCATTCAAAACAAATGCCAACTAGAACCACCATTTCTAACAACATTCGATACCTCCCGGTCTAGTACAAAATAATCCATTCCTGGACAATACCCCTTCATACTTAAACATGTACTCCAAATCACCACAAGGGGATATGTTCTCCTCTCCCGGCATGGTTGCTCAAACACAGGGGTTTCCTTATGCCCCTGCCAATGCATACGCTGCACCATATCAACAACCAATTCCACCGTCACTCCCTCAATAAGCACCATCAATGGTCGAAACCTATGCGATAGGAACTTATTCAGAATATTTGAAAGAGCCCTTAGATTTCACCATACGAAGCATCATGCTTCTAAGACCTCTTCCCGATTTGCCCAAATACAAAGGTGAGGGAGATCCGAATACACATATCAAGGCTTACGCCACACCATTTGAGAACTACTCCTCGGGATGGGGTTGTTAAAAATATTCCCCAAAACTTTGGAAGGCATCGCTCTTGATTGGTATTATAGAATACCTGAGGCTTCCATCCATTCGTTTAAACAACTTGTTTCAGAGTTCATTAAGGCATTTGACATGAACAAACTATTAAGAACAGAATTAGGGAATTATTGCACATTAAGCAGAAACACAATGAATTTGTCGCTCATTTCATCCAGAGGTGGCGTACAGTTCTTTATTCTTTAGCCAGTGCTCCAAATATGGACCAAATGGAACTATGCGATTTATTCCTTCATTCTCTCAGTAGAGAAGTAAAGGAAGAAGTCCAGAAGTTCCCACTAAGGACTTACAATGAAGTACTTGAGAGCGCTCTCCAAATAGATCAAGCGGCAATAGATAGCGGTCGTAAGACGTATGGAACAAACGGGAGGTTAATCACCTCCAACCAGAATACTACGGCTTATCCTACTACCACAAATGTCAATCAAGGACCTAAAATCCTTAATAAAAATCGTGGAGTGACAACAGATGGAGTAACTGATCAGGCTAAAAGGTAAATGTTGTGAATACTCCACCACTAATGAACAACCAACGAAACAACAACTTTACCCCAACAATCAATGCAGTGGATTTCAATCACCCACAACAATAACAACAACGGCGAAACCCTACACACGATCCAAGCCAAAACTCGACTGGTTTTCAAAACCAGAATCAAAACCAAAAACAACAAATGCAAAACTTTAATCCTAATAGGCAACGGTTTGATCAGAGTTTTGGGCCACAATATACACCAAGCCAACAAACTAGGAATTACAATCCTAACTCGTATTGTGGCTTCCAAAAATTCAGGGGCCATGACACTAGAACATGCCGCGACTACAATAAATTCATGCAACGTTTGCTAGAGGAACAAAGACAACTTTTCATAGATATGTTCTTGGCAGATCCTACGTCACCGGCACCAAATACTTTTACAGGGGCAGTTTCCCCTCAAAATGCACCCCTTAAGATCTTCAATGATCCGCTCCCAAATCACAACAACAAGTTAAATCCAAATGGGACAAACAAGGGTGTAATGACAAGAAACAATGATCATGAAGCCTCAACTTCACTAAATCCATTAGTTGTGCCACAATTAGAAGTCACCATGACCCAAGATAGTCGGTTTAGTGGAGTTAGACGCCGAACTACCCGTGGAAGCCATGTACAAGGACACGAGAGTATTCCTCTCACCCAAGTCCAAGGTACCTTCCAAAGATAGATAACATCCAACAAATATTGGTAAAACCCGTGGGTTCCTATGATTTAATTAGTGATCTAACAAAAACCTTCTTGCACATTTCTTTTTTGGTCTTACTAAAGAACTCTCCTACTGCAGTGGCTGCTCTTTTAGAGGCATTAGGTTTAGGTCATTTAATTAACATCACTCCACCTCCCGAAACGCAGTAAAGCATATAGACTTTGATATCCACCTCCGGGTAAATGGATAGGGATACCGATTTCATATTTGAAATAAACAAAATGCCAACAAATGCCGAGATTGCACACCAAGGTGATCCACCTTATATTTGAAAGTATGGGTTTATAACAATTACGTGAAACGCGTAATGGTTGACGATTTATCAGTAATCAACATAGTCCCCTTCTCTTTCCTTCAAAAGCTAGGGTATGAAGAAACGAATTGTTCCACGACTCAAATACACTAAGAGGTTATGATAGCCTTAAAGCCATGACGATTGAACTATAATACTACAGTCACCTTAGCACCCAAAACAATCTTGATCGAGTTTTATATTATAGATCGGGAAACCAACTATAATATGATCCTCGGCTGACCATGGACACATCGTATGAAAGGCAATCCCTTCTACATTATTCCAAGAAGTAATATTCTTGCATTTAGGAAATGTGTTCGTAGCCAAAGGTGACCCAAAACCATTCGATATACACCTAGTGACTTAAAGAAAAGACTAGGCGTTCACTTAGAATTTGAACTCCTAACAAACTAACTTAATAAACCCACCGACACAAAACCGGAGGAAAAGCTGTACCTACGATGATCTTAAGACTATGAGCCTAGTCAAGATGATCCCAACCTCAAGGATGAGGCTAAGATTGAGAAAAGATTCATTAGAACTACAACAAAAATTGTTGAATCGCTAGAACAGATCTACAAATGTTCCTACCACTTGATTTTGTAGGCATGGGATATACCCTAGTGTTGGTTCTCTTCCAAAGAGAGGATCTCTGCATGGTAGAAGTAGAATATGTTAACACAACAAATATCCCAATGCCCATATTCCCAACTAAATATTGACTCTCCATAGATGTCATTGTTGGCTGACAATGTACCTGGATTTGAGCTTTTGTCTCTCATGGATGGATTCTCAGGATACAATCAAATCAGAATATCCGAACAAGATCAAGCTAAAACCATGTTTATAACTCCTTGGGGAACCTATTGCTATGTTGTTATGTCATTCGGTCTCAAGAACGCTGGTGCTACATACCAACGGGCTATGACATATATATTTCATGATCTTATTCATAAAATTGTGGAATCCTACGTAGATGACTTGTTGGCCAAGGCCAAGAAGCGTTGTGACCATCCGGAAGTGCTTCGCGTCATTCTTTCACGTCTAATAGAATACGAAGTCACGCTAAATCCAGAAAAATGTGTCTTTGGTGTAACAGGAGGGAAGCTCCTAGGTTACATTATATCGTCATGAGGGATCGATGTTGACCCAACCAAAATTAGGGCTGTTCTCGAAATGGTCCCACCTTCGGATGAATATGGAATCAGGTCATTTCTCGGAAAGCTTGGTGCAATCCAGAGATTCATCCCGGACTTAAGCTTTGCCATTCATCCAATCAACAATCTACTCAAGAAAGATTATAGTATTGATTGGACCGAAGATTGCAATGAAGCTTTCGACGCAGTTAAGCATTTCTTGTTATCACCACCTACGCTAATGCCACCTAAGCCAGACCGCCCATTAATTTTATATTCGTGAGCTACCAATGTCTTACTACCCTGTATGTTGGCTCAAGAAGACGATAACAACAGAGAACACGTGATCTATTTCATTAGCCGAATGTTGCTCGACTATGAAACATGTTATACACAGGAAGAATGAGAATGCCTTGCCATAATTTTCGCAACCAAATGCTTAAGACATTATATGCTAAATCAAGAAACAAGGGTCATTGTAAAGATAGACTATTTACGAAATTTCCTCACACATTGTCTAAAAAGGTCGGACGCTTTATAACCTTAATGGGGGAGTTTGAATTAACATTTGTAAATCAGAAATCCGTTAAAGGACAAATCATCATGCGGATTGGTTAGCTGATAACCCACTAGACGGAGGCAATCTAGTAGATCTAGACTTTCCCGATGAATGCGTATACTACATCGAAACCAGACCTCCTATCTCTGAGTGTCCTTGGTATACCGATATTATTAATTATATCATGGACCATACATATCTGGAAGGTGCTACACCGCAACAAAGAATGCGGTTACGCATTATCCTAGCTAAATACGCCATTATAGAGCAGTGCTCTATGGAATGCTTCTAAGATGTGTCGACACAGAAGAATCCAAGAAGATTCTCCACGAATCTCATAGTGGAATGTGTGGAGGCCACTTCGGTGGCCATGCCACCACTCGTAAAATACATTAGATGGGCTATTTCTGGCCTACTCTAGAACATGACGCAATAGAGTTTGTACAAAGGTGTCATAAGTGCCAAGAATTCTCCCATGAGATCCACATGCCGGCACAAGCTCTACAACCAATCGTTACTCCATGGCCCTTTTCTACATGGGGCCTAGATTTGATAGGGAAATTCTCTCCCTCATCTACAAACGGCCATAATTTCATAATCACGGCCACCGAATATTTTACCAAGTGGGTAGAGGCCATGCCTCTTACTACTGTATCGGGTTCTGTAATCACCAAGTTCATTTTGAACCAAATCATTTGCAGGTATGGTGTCCCGCAAATCATTATCTCGATAATGGGACTTCTTTTAAGAATGACGAAGTTCACGAATTGTGCAATAAATTTAAAATAAGCCATCATACGGCCTCCTTGTATTACCCTCAAGCCAACGGACAAGCTGAAGCGACAAACAAAACATTAAAAGCCATTCTCCTTAAAACTGTGAAAGAAAACAAACGAGATTGGCATTTGAAGTTATATCCGGCCTTGTGGGCCCACCGAACCTCAATAAAAACACCAACAGGAGTGACTCCTTTCTCGCTTGGTATTCGTAAGGCGTAAGGCTTCTCCCGCTTGAGGTTGAAATACCCAGTCTCCGTATCTCATTACAAGGGATTCTAGATGAAGACGCTTATAGAGAAGCATGTCTCTCCCAACTAGAAAGTCTAGATGAAGCTAGGTTAGATGCCGAACAGCGGCATAGAGTCTATGCTGACCAGATGTGCCAGCAATATAACAAGAAGGTCTATGAACGAGACATATATGAAGGTGATCTAGTTCTAAGGCTGTAGACAATGGATCAATAAAAATACCAGCTAAGGAAGGAAGTTTTGGCCCAAATGGTTGGGCCCATACCGAGTCACGAGAGGCTATGGAAATGGTGCATATCTCTTATGTACACTAGAAGGTGAGGAATTTTGTAAAACAGTCAATTCCCTACACCTTAAATGATTCTACGCATAAGCAGCCAACATTATTTATATAATTATATCTACATTGCATCTTCATATAATTAGGTTCATTTTGTCCGCTTATTTCGCATAATTTTGT
This sequence comes from Taxus wallichiana var. yunnanensis, assembly GCA_018340775.1. NCBI lineage: Eukaryota > Viridiplantae > Streptophyta > Pinopsida > Cupressales > Taxaceae > Taxus > Taxus wallichiana. Next base: position 997,427,405 of record CM031237.1, on the reverse strand, counting down.
GATCATGGAATTTATTCTTAAAAATTAATTCATTACAAACTTCTGATGGTATTGACATAAGAACTCTAATCATACTTCTTCGCTTTCCATGATATCATCAACTGCTTTTAATCATTTCATCACATAAAGCTAGATATGACAAAGTCTTAATGGTAACCATACCAAGGTCTCGCATGCTTGTTCTCACTTTTGTTTCTTCTTAGGATAGGTGTCTTGCCTATGGTCTGTTCTAGAACCTTCATCGTGTCACATCTATCCCGTATGTATATCTCTTTGGAAGTAAGAGCATGCTGACATTTTTCTCAAATAAGCAAGTCAAATATAAATCAAACAGAAAATTTTAAATTTTACACATTTCCTTTCCCTACCAACCTTCGGTGATGAGCTTGCGTCTCTTACTAGTGACGTAAGGTTGGGAAAGGATGGAAATGCCCTTACTCGCCTATGCCTTGTCCATGGTGATAAGCCCATACTTCTTACTAGTAGCATGGGGCAAGGTATAGGGGGTCCTATTGACAATAAACGTTGAAAGCAATCAGTAATCAAATTCAAATGAACCTTTGAAATCCTGAGTCAAAAACAAATGAATCAAATGCCCAAAATTCCAAGAGGATTCAAAACCCCAAACCCAGATTTTGTCTACCATGTGGCCATCTACGGATCCAAGTCTAGATAAACCGTAAAGCAAGTTACATCCCAAACTATGGAGTCACTCGAGTAGAGTAGGCTTGAGCATCCTAATTTGGTTCCACCAAAGCTTTGTCTATCTTTCATCACTATCATTTCAATACATTTCATAACTTGTGCCCTTTCTTGCTCTCGATGATAAGCCCTCGCATCTTACTAGTTGTGTGGAGTTAGGAGTGGGGCAAGTTTATCTGCTCATCATACCGGTTTATCATCACACTTTGTCAAAACAAATATGAAGTACCAAGAATTGCTTATAGAAACTAAAATTCAAAATCACATTGTGTCTACATTATCACATATCAGCATCACGAAATACAAAAAGAAAGTAAACATTTGTATCATTTGTTCTCCATTGCATACATTCTAAAAAGCATATAAACATAACATCATAGTTTACATGTGGAAATGGAAACAAAGTCATAATACCAAGAATCTGATCCGAAAAGAGTATATATATATAAATGGTCAAAATTCCTGTACAATGCCATCATGCGCTAAGCATGGTCAAAATGCTCAAAGAGCCCGGGAGATACAAAATACATCATAAAAATAGTCCAAGAGAGCCAAGTGGCTTCTCAACCCCTATGAGATCCCTCTGAGGGTGCACGCCCATGCCTAGGACTCCGGCTACGCCGGCGCTCTGAGTGCACGAAGGGCTCACGATCCCGAGGGGTAGCTGCGGTCTCGCCATGAGAATGACTCCTCATCAGGTGCTCTGCTGTCCTATACCCTGCCAGCCTCCAGATGGAGGGTAGATACCATCCTGGCCACATGCCGATGGGGCAAAGACGTTGGTATGTCCTGCCCACCGCCAAGGCTCCCGCATCCACAAACAGCTCTGCACAAGTCTTCTCCATAGGGATCATCTGTGGTATCGGTGCATACACAATGAATCAAGTCTCGCCACCCATCGGCGGTCTCTGCAAACAAAGGAGAAAATAAATTAGAAATAATCAAGAGATAAAAATAGATGTAAACAAAGGGAGAGATAGCAATTAAGGCAATCCTAACTCAAAGCAAACATTAAAAAGAAGGAAGATAACTCACTCGGATCGTCGGGCCTCCAAGATGGATCTCTAAGGTTAGCACCTGCCACAAATGCCGCCGTTGACTAAGGTACTCCTCCCGTGGCTGGAGCAACGTAGCATCCCGCCACGGACTCATCCTCCCCACCAAGGCCCTGGGAGAGTGGCTACTCTGAAACTAGAGTCACCCTCTCCGCGCTCTACTCCGCCTCTCTACTCGTGAAAATATCCCGAGTGTCATGCCACTCAGATCATTGTCCTCCTCTCCACCTAACTCGCTAGCCTCAGCCTTGGTCTCCTCCTCCGTCTCTCCCCCGCGAACTCCTCGACTTGGATTCTATGTCAATGGGGTCGCTGCGTTCTGTGGGGCGGACCGCGACAATCTGGGCAAGTAAGGGTGCCCGAGGAGCACCGGCTCTCCTCGAGCACTTACTACCCACCTAGCCGCAATAGAACACCAGAGTAACAACTGTCCAACCCCGGCCTCTAGGACCTCCCCCGGCTCTCAAACTAATCTATATACTAGCACCACCGAGGAAAGCATACCTATGTAAGGCAAGCCAAACTGCCGAGGAACTCGGCCAAAAGGATGTATCTCCACCCTCCCTACCCCACAAAAAGTTGCCTTGTGGTGGAACAAGAAATCAAGGTAAGAGCCTCCTCGCCCCATAAACCTGCCATGGCCTCGATACAGGTGTGGGCCTCCATGTCATCGGTGGTTAGGGAAGCAATCGGGCCGGTGAGGTGCTCGAGCACCGACATGTCTGTCCATCTCGGATGCCCTCACGGCTCCGAGATCTCGCCACCTCTACACCTCTGCCATAGGGGATGAAGCACTCATAAACCCAGCTCATAACCAGGGTCGGGTGGCTCAAAGATTGCCCCTATAAACGGACCACCCTGTAAAATCATGGTAGGTAGTCCCAAGTATGTAGGCTCCCAGTGCGTAAATCCGCCATGTCCCTCAATCATGCAACGATGGGGTACCAACAGTATAATAGAGTGTCTCCTCCCTTGTCCTCAATCAATCTCAAGGCAAGGATCCCCATAATGGCCTGGCAAATCAAGGGGATGGGCAGGGTAGGAATAGATCGGACCCTCACCCCCTTCTTCGAGCCAAAGGGAGATAATTACATCTCCCATTTAAGAGGCCCACCGTGTTATCTAAGCCCGTGAACTCCGCTGTCTCAAGAGTAAGTCGTCTCCCGATGATCGGGACCCCGTGATATGGTAAACATCCTCCAAAGTGATGGTCCACTCACCTCGACCCCCGTAATCGGAAGGTGTTCCAATCAAAGCATCCCAATATGAAAATAAGTCACAAAGTATGTGACTGGAAGGTGCAACATGTGGGACACGTGATATACGCAGTATACCGGCCCTCTGAAGAGTGTCCTCATCCTGTGAAAGGGAATCTAATACTACTGGGAGCCAGTCACGCTCTCTCTCTCGGCTCCATCGAATGTACTCCTCCCTCACCTGCATACACCCAAAAACACACAAAACAGAGCAAGTTAGTATCCAAATGACATTTGAAAAATCATGAAACCACATAAAAATGCCAAAAATGCAAAAACAATTTCAAACAAGTGTTCTTTTGGAATTCTGTGAAGAGCCACCGCCCGAGCGGGCGGCGGTTTCGCAACCGCTACCTTAAAGCGGGGTCGTGTCCCGAAAACCCACGCAGGTTTTGTACCCTAAAAAGGCCTAAAAACACAAAAAAATGACAATTTTTAACTAAAACAAAGCCTACCCAGTAGGCGCACCCCCCCTAGATAGACCTATTAAAACTAACATTTTCAAAAATAACCCCCCCACAACAAAGATTTTAACATTTTAAAATTTTGGGGGTAAAAATGGTAAATTGAGAAAAACTAACATGTGATCTCATGGGTCGATGTTTTGCTCATAGAGGCATGATCACTATCTCGTCACTAACATTTTGACTCTACTCTCGTCAGAAACCGTCACCGTGGGTCCCAGAGCTAAAAATCAACCAAATCAACATGCGCAAATGAATAGGAAAATGGGCCCACTTTTTCATATATAAAGAACCCGACTTGTTTTGAATCCCCTTTCATAGGTTTGGAGCACCGACAGAGGTAAGTTCTTATACCCGCACAATCGGTACGTCCTCATTTCATATTATTTTAGTATTTATTTTTCGATCTTTTTCTCTATCTCGCACTTGAGTTCTCTTTTCATTTCAGTGGCGGGAATTTCGATGGCATCATTTAACACACGAACGTATTAGGTATAACTTCCAAATTCCCATTTCGGGACCACCATATTCGGACCCACCATTTTACGCCTCTTCATGGCTAAAACACTTCTCCGAGGGGGCAATATGTACGTACCCAAAATTATAGGGTACTACACCATGGAACAACGTAACACGTGCCCCAATGATGATACAAGTCTCCTCCCAAGGTGTTCGGGATCCGAAAATCTCCCCAAGTATTCGTTAACATCCCGCATGCCCCGCTTAACCCCTCGCGTGCTTTGTTTTCTCGCTTCCCCTTTTTTCTTTGCATTTTGCTCTTCGCCACAAAACCGCCACGCCTCCTGGGCAAGGGTCATGTAACCACCGCCTTGCTCAAGGCGGCGCCCTTCACGCATTTTCCGCATTTTCCAGAATGCTCTTTTAACGTGAATCACGTAAATTTTTTAACGCTTACCATCTTTTTCACCGCCTTTTCTTGCATTAATGATTCTGGTTCCCTGGAATAGTGTTTTGGCATTGTTTATGGTTTAAGAGATCAATTTAGTTTTTACCTTTGGGTAAATGGAAATGCTATAAATAGTTGGCTTGTGCTCAAGCAAATGGCCCCTCAAATTTGCCTCTCAATTTCTCATTTCAATAGCTTAGTTTTCCATTTTGTCTAAGATTCATAGTTTTTGTTCATTGCATGCTTAGTTAGTGTTATTTTGCTATTAGAAAGTCACATATCCATCTTGTGCAAGTGATGTCATTACTTCGTGCAATCCATTAAGGTAGAACAGTTTAATTTTCAGTAGGAAGCCATTAAAGTTGCAGGTTTTCCTCATCAAACAGGATAGTTTCAGGTTCTAGACGTTTTATATTGCATGACTCGCAATAAATCCCGCTAGGAATTGCATAAGCCAAGCTCTGTACTCTTGCACTATCCCTCTCCTACTCGCATTGTATTCAGTCTACATCCTAAGCTGCCTTTGTTCCAATATCTACTTTTATTGATGCTAGCATTACACGCTTTTCTGGATCCACATGAGCACGAAGGAACGAGGAGATCACACTGAGGGGATAAAACCACACACACCATCGGATTCGCCACTGTTCTGCAAAATCTAGGTTCAAGCTTTAAAAGTTCTAGTTAAAACATATCAAATAAAGTAGTCAATCATTTCATTTCAGCTAATTTCACTTTCGATATTGCTGTGGAAGTCAGGGGATTGATAGTTTCGAGAAACTATGATTCATTCCTCACTTCCGAGTAGGATCAAGAGTCTTTCAAATAGAGTAGATCAGCTTATCGTGTTATTTAGAATAGATCTATAAATCGCACATGATAAGTAGCTATACTCGGTTGCTTTGTTTTTTTAATTGCATTATTAGTTTAGTTGTCAATTTTAGATACATTAGATAATTGTTCTTTAAATTATGTTCAGTAGTTTATCCATAAACTATAAGATTTAGGAATATACATAGACATATCTTTCACGGTTAAATTATTCTGTCATTAGTTAGATTTGTATAATTTCCTTTTGTATGACAATCACGGGACCTAGGGAACCCAGAGAATACATATCCGAGTCAATCGTGCCTCAACCCAATATAGTCACAAAGAATAACCGACATAGATCGAATCTTAGAATCCAAGTCTTCCGAACAACAACAGATTTGCAACAGATCAGCTCACAGTTGAGCGGGTTAAACATAGAAGACGACCAAGCGCATACGTTTTGGTCAAATCAGCCAAACTACATATTATCCTAGATAAATATCCGCATGACTGTAGAAGGGCTTGAAAGAGAGCAAATGTCTGGTTGTGATCCTTTGGTCCCACAACCAGATGCAGGAGATACTCTCACAGACATAGATACTAGCTTAAGAATTCGGTTTGCAGACAAACGCTGTGAGATACTCGAGAAGCACACAACTATTAATTTTGAATATAGAGCCCGAGAAAGCATATGACTATTGATACTAGGGATTAGGGACTCGATTCCGCATATGACCATAAGCAGTCAACAACAACCGCGAATCTACTACGTTGTGACCCACAAATCCCACAACCCAACGAATCCACAGTGTGAATCGAGATATAGATATCTTGGCTTACGCACATTAGTTTTCAGATCTACTCCACTTCCACCTATCATCATCGAACAGTTATCCTTGTTAGACGTAGCAGCTAATATAGCTAAGGAGTTCTTGACTAGACCAGATAATCACCCATAATCCACTGTATCCATCATCCACCCTATGACCCCGTCTCTGAGACATACACGAAACTATCCCAGTGTCATTTTTTCCGTATCCCACAACCCATAGAACAAATCATGCCAGAGCTCGATATTGATTGGAGTCTTTGAGAAGTCATCCTTGCCGATCAATCTATCACACCAATTTAGGTTAGGAGGGCCTTCTTTGCCTTAGATTCGCAATTTCCACTAATGTGCGTCGAAGACATAAGATTACCTAACTAGTTTGTTTGCATCCCACACGTATTCCATCCCCACCGATTGTCTTGGCACGACCTCGGGAGGTCTAGTGCGAGGAAGAGTTACTTGCAGATTCCCACGCTCGCTTGTCACTTTTCCATCATACAAAATTGGTGAACCCAACGTGAAACTTCCAAATTTCTGGTTCGGAGTCATATTTCTACTTGCTCTTCCAATTAAAATACTTTTCATCTTTTCTACCTCATCAACTTTCACCATCAGCTTCACTAACAAAATTAGTGATCTCGATATACATGAAGCACACAAAGGCTTTTCCTTACCTCTTTCTTCCACCTTCACTCCTTCCCATTATTCTACGGGTATTCATATACCCCCCGAATATGTCGGGAGTCGATGCATATGGTAGACCTCTCTTAGGTCTTGAGGCATACTACGCTCAACTGAATAGACAGTCATCACCCTCGCTCTCATTATGGGGTGACAATTATTCAAAACCGATTGTCAACACAAACTCCACCTCCAAGGACTAGATATAGCACATACTTCCAAATAGAGGATTTGGATCAGCTCGCTCAAACACAACAAACAAAGCCTTCAGGATCAAACAATATGACGTTCATAGGAGAATCTGGTTCGTCTCCTCAAATACTACTTAGACCAAAAATTAGTAGACAATCGGACCCATACCTGGTTTTAGATGATGAACATTCAAGACATTATGCCAGGAATGAAAACGCTCTTGAAGTATTTACCCACCCATAGGAGTTTACAAACACAACTTGAGGTCTCTTTTCAAGAAAATACCTCCATACCACTACATGTAGGAAATGACCTTGGGGAAACTTGGCGCAGGCAGCGATCGGTTCATTGCAGGGTATCACAGTCTATACAACATCGATATACAACAAACGCCACTAAGGCAAAATATCGTGACTTCACCAAATGAGGTCATTTCAACTTTAGTAGAAAAAGTTAGGGGTTGGAACTTTCTCGCAAATCACCATTCTCAATTCATGCAGTGAAGAAATTCTAATCCTCCACACCATCCTAGCCAAGTAGACCTCCTCACAGAATAGGCACGCTTGGGCATGCCTCCTCGCATTCACAACAAACGCCAACTAGAACCGCCATTTCTAACACCGCTCCGATACCTCCCGCCTAGTACAAAATAATCCATTCCCGGACAATACCCCTTCATACTTAAACATGTACTCCAAATCACCACAAGGGGATGTGTTCTCCTCTCCCGGCATGGTTGCTCAAACACAGGGGTTTCCTTATGCCCTTGCCAATGCATACGCTACGCCATATCAACAACCCATTCCACCGCCACTCCCTCAGAAGCACCATTAATGGTCGAAACCTATGCGATAGGAACTTATTCAGAATATTTGAAAGAGCCCTTAGATTTCACCATACGAAGCATCATGCTTCCAAGACCTCTTCCCGATTTTCCCAAATACAAAGGTGAGGGAGATCCAAATGCACATATCAAGGCTTATGCCATAGCCATTCGAGAACTACTCCCTTGGGATGGGGTTGTTGCTAAAATATTCCCCAAAACTTTGGAAGGCATCGCTCTCGATTGGTATTATAGAATACCTGAGGCTTCCATCCATTCGTTTAAACAACTCGTTTCAGAGTTCATTAAGGCATTTGACATGAACAAACTATTAAGAACAGGAATCAAGGAATTCTTGCACATTAAGCAGGAACACAATGAATCTGTCGCTCATTTCATCCAGAGGTGGCGTACAGTTCTTTATTATTCAACTAATGCTCCAAATATGGACCAAATGGAACTATGCGATTTATTCCTTCATTCTCTCAGCAGAGAAGTAAAGGAAGAAGTCCATAAGTTCCCACTAAGGACTTACGATGAAGTACTTGAGAGCGCTCTCCTAATAGATCAATCGGTAATAGATAGCGGTCGTAAGACGTATGGAACAAATGGGAGGTTAATCACCTCCAACCAGAATACTACGGCTTATCCTACTACCACAAATGTCAATCAAGGACCTAAAATCCTTAATAAAAATCGTGGAGTGACAACAGATGGAGTAACTGATCAGGCTAAAAAGGTAAATATTGTGAATGCTCCACCACTAATGAACAACCAACGAAACAACAACTTTACCCCAACAGTCAATGTAGTGGATTTCAATCACCCATAACAATAACAACAACGGCGAAACCCTACACACGGTCCAAGCCAAAACTCAACTGGTTTTCAAAACCAGAATCAAAACCAAAAACAACAAATGCAAAACTTTAATCCTAATAGGCAACGGTTTGATTAGAGTTTTGCGCCACAATATACTCCAAGCCAACAAACTAGGAATTACAATCCTAACTCGTTTTGTGGCTTCCAAAAATTCGGGGCCATGACACTGTAACATGCCGCGACTACAATAAATTCATGCAATGTTTGCCAGAGGAACAAAGACAACTTTTCATAGATATGTTCTTGGCAGATCCTACATCACCGGCACCAAATACTTTTACAGGGTAGTATCCCCTCAAAATGCACCCCTTAAGATCTTCAATGATCCGCTCCCAAATCACAGCAACAACAAGTTAAATCCAAATGGGACAAACAAGGGTGTAATGACAGGAAACAACGATCATGAAGCCTCAACTTCACTAAATCCATTAGTTGCGCCACAATTAGGAAGTCAGCCACGACCCAAGATAGTCGGTTTAGTGGAGTTAGATGCCGAACTACCCGTGGAAGTTGTAACAAGGACACGAGAGTATTCCTCTCAGCCAAGTCCAAGGTACCTGCCAAAGACAAATAACATCCAACAAATATTGGTAAAACCCATGGGTGCCTATGATTTAATTAGTGATCTAACAAAAACCTTCTCGCACATTTCTTTTTTGGACTTACTAAAGAACTCTCCTGCCCACAGGGCTGCTCTTTTAGAGGCATTAGGTTTAGGTCATTTAATTAACATCACTCCACCTCCCGAAACATAGGTAAACCATATAGACTTTGATATCCACCCTCCGGGGCAGCCGGATAGGGATATCGAATTCATATTCGAAATAAACAAAATGCCAACAGACATTGAGATTGCACGCCGAGGTGATCCAGCCTTACATTTGCAAGTATGGGTTTATAACAATTATGTGAAACGTGCGATGGTTGACGATGGGGCAGCAATTAACATAGTCCCCTTCTCTTTCCTTCAAAAGCTAGGGTATGGAGAAACGAATTGTTCCACGACTCGAAATACACTAAGAGGCTATGATAGCCTTAAAGCCACGTTGATTGGAACTATAATACTACCGGTCACCTTAGGACCCAAAACAATCCTGACTGAGTTTTATATTATAGATCGGGAAACCAACTATAATATGATCCTCGCCCGACCATGGACACATCGTATGAAGGCAATCCCTTCTACATTATTCCAAGAAGTAAGATTCTTGCATTTAGGAAATGTGTTCGTAGCCAAAGGTGACCCAAAACCATTCGATATACACCTAGCTGACTTAAAGAAAAGACCAGGCGTTCACTCGGAATTTGAACTCCCAACAAACTAACTTAATAAACCCACCGACACAAAACCGGAGGAAAAGTGGTACCTACGATAGATCTTAAGACTATAAGCCTAGTCAAGATGATCCCAGCCCTCAAGGATGAGGCTAAGATCAGAGAAATAGTATCATTAGGAACTACTACAAAAATCGTTGAATTGCTAGAACAGGATCTACAAATGTTCCTACCACTTGATTTTGTAGGCATGGGATATACCCTAGGTGTTGGTTCTCTTCCAACAGAGGATCTCTGCATGGTAGAAGTAGAATATGTTAACACAACAAATATCCCAACACCCATATTCCCACTAAATATTGACTCTACATTTTGATTGAGCTAGATGCCATTACGGAGCTAGGGTAGGTGTAATCTTTACTTCTCCCGAGGGAAAAGTCCTGCCATTTGCCTTTAAACTAAATTTCGAATGTACAAACAACGGTGCTGAGTACGAAGCCCTCCTCCTTGGCCTCGTCTTAGCTAAGAGGATCAATGTTAATAACATCATGGTTTTAGGAGACTCACAATTAGTAGAAGAAACCAAGTCGTTGAGGTGTGAAAACCAAATCCGAACACTTACAAATCTACAAAATAGTTGTATTGAATTTAAGCAAGGAGTTTGACTTCATATCAATTGAAGCAATCCCGCGAGAACATAATCTTCTCGCCGATTCAATAAAGAACCTCAATGTCACGCTTCACTCCAAACAAAGTGAGTCGGAAGATACCCGCTTCATGGTATCCCTTCATACCGAACCATTAGTGAAAAAACGTCAAACCCTCTTTTAACGAATAGAGATGAGAAAAAATCTACTATCCTGGACCACATTGATAGTGATAGGGCCACTCTGAATTACTTAAACACCTATGCAGTGTTACATCTCACCCATCACGCAATAGATTTATCCTTAATCCCGCATTCATCTTCCTACTTCGGAAATCCCATGACAGAGCTTCCCCCACAAAAAGACCTCAGCATATACACAGTCGAGAATAGAGACGATCTGGAACTACCTCCAGCCCCGCCCGAGTTTTAAGAAGGTAACGCTTCTCTAATCAAAGAAATAATCGATATTAACATCAGAACAGAGGATGAACCAAGGATATTGAAGTTAGGATCCTCGTTAACTCCATCAGAAGTAGAAATACACACTCGAATCCTCAAAGAACATCAAAAGGCTTTCGCGTTTAATTATAAAGAAATGACAGGGGTTGCACCACACATCATGGTACATAACCTCGTCACTAAATCAGACGCAAAGCCGATTAAACAAAAATCAAGACCAATGAAACCTAAGGTAGCTCTCATGGTGAAAGAGGAGGTAATGAAACTCCTCCAAGTAGGATTCATCAAACCAGTCGATTACTCTCAGTGGGTATCTAATATCGTTCCCGTTCTCAAAAAGAATGGGAAGATACACATCTGCATAGACTTCCGAGACATTAACAAGGCATGTCCTAAGGATGACTTCCCGTTACCATCCATAGACGCGTCATTGTTGATTTACAGCAATGGATTTGAGCTTTTGTCTCTCATGGATGGATTTTGAAGATACAATCAAATCAGAATATCCAAACAAGATCAAGCTAAAACCACATTTATAACTCCTCGGGAACCTATTTCTATGTTGTTATGCCATTCGGTCTCAAGAACGTTGGTGCTACATACCACCGAGGCTATGACATATATATTTCATGATCTTATTCATAAAATTGTGGAATCCTACGTAGATGACTTGTTGGCCAAGGCCAAGAAGTAGTGTGACCATCCGGAAGTGCTTCGCGTCATTCTTTCACGTCTAATAGAATACGGAGTCATGCTAAATCCAAAAATGCGTCTTTGGTGTAACAGAGGGAAGCTCCTAGGTTACATTATATCGTCACGAGGATCGATGTTGACCCAACCAAAATTAGGGTTGTTCTCGAAATGGTCCCACCTTCAGATGAATCTGGAATCAGGTCATTTCTCGGAAAGCTTGGTGCAATCCGGAGATTCATCCCGGACTTAAGCTTCGCCATTCATCCAATCAACAATCTACTCAAGAAAGATTATAGTATTGATTAGACCGAAGACTACAATGAAGCTTTCGATGCAGTTAAGCATTTCTTGTTATCACCACCTACGCTAATGCCACCTAAGCCAGACCGCCCGTTAATTTTATATTCGTGAGCTACCAATGTCTCGCTAGCCTGTATGTTGGCTCAAGAAGACGATAACAAGAGAGAACGCACGATCTATTTCATTAGTTGAACGTTGCTCGACTATGAAACACGTATACATACAGCGTAACGAGAATTTCGCCATAATTTTTGCAACCAAACGCTTAAGACATTATATGCTAAATCAAGAAACAAGGGTCATTGAAAGACAGATTATTTATGAACTTTCCTCACACAAGGGTCCTTGTCTAAAAAGGTGGACACTTTATAACCTTAATGGGGGAGTTCGAATTAACATTTGTAAATCGAAATCCCTTAAAGGACAAATCATCGTGGATTGGTTAGCTGATAACCCACTAGACGGAGGCAATCTAGTAGATCTAGACTTTCCCGATGAATGCGTACTACATCGAAACCAGACCTCCTATCTCTAAGTGTCCTTAGTATACGATACTATTAATTATATCATAGACCATACATATCCGTAAGGTGCTACACCACAACAAAGAAAGCGGTTACGCGTTATAGTAGCTAACATACGTCATTATAGAAAGCAGTGCTCTATCATAAATCGCTCGATGGAATGCTTCCAAGATGTGTCGACACGTAAGAATCCAAGAAGATTCTCCATGAATTTCACAGTGGAATGTGTGGAGGCCACTTCGTTGGCCATGCCACCGTTTGTAAAATACATCGGATGGGCTATTTATGGCCTACTCTAGAACACGACGCAATGAGAGTTTGTGCGAAGGTGTCATAAGTGCCAAGAATTCTCCCACGAGATCCACATGCCGGCACAAGCTCTACAACCAATCGTTACTCCATGGCCCTTTTCTACGTGGGGCCTAGATTTGATAGGGAAATTCTCTCCCTCATCTACAGACGACCATAATTTCATAATCACAGCCACCGAATATTTTACCAAGTGGGTAGAGGCCATGCCTCTTACTATTATACCGAGTTCTCAGAATCGCCAAGTTCATTTTGAACCAAATCATTTGCAGGTATGGTGTCCCACAAATCATTATCTCGGATAATGGGACTTCTTTTAAGAATGACGAAGTTCACAAATTGTGCAATAAATTTAAAATCAGCCATCATACGGCCTCCTCAGATTACCCTCGAAGCCAAGGACAAGTCAAGCGACAAACAAAACATTAAAAGCCATTCTCCTTAAAACGTGAAAGAAAACAAACGAGATTGGCATTTGAAGTTATATCCGGCCTTGTGGGCCCACCAAACCTCAATAAAAACTCCAACAGAGCAACTCCTTTCTCGCCGGTATTCGGGCGTACAGGCCTCTCCCTCTTGAGGTTGAAATACCTAGTCTCTGTATCTCATTACAAGGGATTCTGGATGAAGATGCTTATAGAGAAGCACGTCTCTCCCAACTAAAAAGTCTAGATGAAGCTAGGTTAGATGCCGAACAGTGGCATAGATTCTATGCTAACTGGATGTGCTGGCAGTATAATAAGAAGGTCTATGAACGAGACATATATGAAGGTGATCTAGTTCTAAGGCTGATAAATGGATCGATAAAAAGACCGGCGAAGGAAGGAAGTTCCGGCCCAAATGGTTTGGCCCATACCGAGTCACGAGAGACTATGGAAGTTCCACGATCAACACCTTTCATTTACTGACTGGTGAGATGATTATTACATTGGAGGATGTGTATAGGATCCTGAGGCTTCCTATTGTTGGGGAACCAGTTTATTCGATTTTGAATGAGGCATTGGTGGAGCCAATAGTGGCGATGTTTGGTGAGGCGATGGACATGCTTAGTTATCACAAGCAGAGTCTAAGTTATGGGGATATGTATGCAAAGCATATCCATAGAAACCATGTTATATGTTCTTATGATGGTCATGCAGTAGGTTGTTTTTCTCACCGGATTCCGAGGGTGGGATATTTTCATGAGCACTGATGGGGGTGCTACAGGACATGATGGAGGAGCTAATATGATTCACTTAGCCACCAATTTTTCTACTCCAACCGGAAAGGGAGCTATGGGCCTATGGTAGGTTGAGGAGGTTTGGTATGTGTTGCACAATCTTATTACACTACTAGGCATATGACCACATTGTGTGTGTGTCCAGTTGGGTTACCATGACAGACTAGTTTGGGGGTGCATTATACAGAGTAGGATTTAGGAGATGGGTACCAACCGGGCACATCCAAGAGTGGCTAAGGCCACATATGATGATATAAACTACATGAGGCTATTGGAGGGCCTAACAACAATGGGATATCGTGTGGTAGCCATATGTTGATTATTCATCATATAGAAGCACGGATGAGGTGTTAGAGGAGTTTCGATTCGAGATAGATACAAGGTGGTGTGTTGGGGAGCACGAGATGATACCCATGAATAGGGTCAAACGGTAGTTTGGATGCAGCAGATGTGCCCCACCTTTCCCACAAGATCACAGAGATGGCGTGGAGAGACCCATGTATCCACCATGTCTGAGTGTTCCTAAGGGGCAGGAGGATTAGGTGTTAGATAGACGGATTGTTGATGTAAGCATCACCGATGGATACATGCACCGGTGGGTGGCACAACTATGGGTGGCACTACCGAGGCCGTAAGGCGAGCTAATTTAGCTATAGTCATAGTGAAGAGGGATACATTAAAGGGTATGGTGGCTGCCCTAAAGGCACATATTACGAGTTTTAGGGATAGTTGACAGGTCACAAGCACAAGTGACCACCTCGCAAGCACAAGTGACGGCCCTACATTCTCGTGTAAAGATAAGCATAGGTTCCCTGCACAAGGTGGAGATGAGGATGAAGGGCAAGTAACCACCTTACGGCATAGGTGGCCGGATTATAGGTCTAGTTTGCCACCGAATAGGCACAAGTTGTGGTCATACATGGCCGTAGATGCACAGTACCAACACAAACATAGGGATAGGGTCTCATAGTACATGCACCTACACCAGGACAGGGTACACTCTTGGTCGGGAAGAGTTCACATGGGGCAGTTAGGCCAATGGAACCACCCTAGATTGTATCCATGTCAAGGTTCAGGAATTCCCCGAACGAGGCTCATTATTATCAAGACCATCTAACCACCACATGTATTGATGTGCCATCATATGCCGACAACCGAGCCCAACAGGTAGCCAGTGAGCGGACTAGATCCAAGACTCATAGTTTTGGTAGCACCTGGGGTCTTCGACCCTAAAGACAGGGCCATGGTGAGGTTACTAGTTCTTGGAGACCGAGCCCGGCAGAGGGCTAAGTGACACTGGAGAGGAGGGCATCAGGTGGGGTGATTGGTCATTGTATGTGATAGTGGACCATTATTTTGATTTTTGAGATTATACATGAGAGTTTTGAGATACTTGATTTATATCTGTGTATTTATGTATTGATACACAAACTCTCCCATTATATATTTGATGATGTTTACTTGATGGATGATGTACTTGCTTTAATGTCCATTGTTATTATGTATTATGGAAAGTAGTTAAATTAGACATACTTGAGTCGAGGTCATGTAGGCATGATGGATTCGGTATATGCATGGTGGAGTTTAGGTGATTTAGGCATGATGGATTTAGGTATAGGTGTGGTGGATTTTAGGTGATTCAGGCATGGTGGAGTCAAGTATAGGCATGGTGGAGTCAAGTATAGGCATGGTGGAGTTTAGGTGATTTAGGCATGATGGAGTTAGGTATATGCATGGTGGAGTTTAGGTGATTTAGGCATGGTGGATTCTAGGTGATTTAGGCATGGTGGAGTCGAGGTCATATAAGCATGATTGAGTTAGGTATATGCATGGTGGAGTTTAGGTTATTTAGGCATGGTGGAGTCTAGGTGATTTAGGCATGGCGGAGTCTAGGTATAGGCATGGTTTGGTCATGTTTTTGCGTTTGATTTAATTTCCAAGTTGTTTGTATTATGGAAAATAAATAATTATGTATATGTATGTTGTGGTGTAAATTTCTAAATATTTAATATCATGGAAATGTGAAATGATTGATGTATGATATGGTTGATGTTATAAAATGGTAGGTATGTATATTTTGATGATATATTAATTTCACGCTTTTGGTGTAAATGGAAACTAACTAGGGTAGAATGTGAATGTAAAGGGGGAAAATTTCTTAGGTGAAAAATTGGTCGAGCTAACCTCCAAGGGCCCCATGCCCTCAGAGTGTTGTCTACATAGCCCCAATGAAAAGGGGCATCAAGCTGATGTAGTTCTCTCATAAGCTAGGGAAGAATAGGATGAGGTAGATGAATGGGTCGGTAGGTTTTAGGCATGATTGAATCTACGTCATTTAGGCATGGTTGAGTTTAGATCATATAGGCATGGTTGAATTTAGGTCAAATGGGCATGGTTGTTGGCTATGGTGAATAAATATGGGTAAGTTTGGTGGAAGAGAAATTTCCAAGATGTAGGTGCCGAAGATCTAGTCCTGTGAAGGAGGATCAATAAGTAATAAAAGAGGTGAATGGTAAGAGGAGACAAAAAGCTGCCTAATCAGTAAGAACCCATACAAGTCTATCATACCAAAGATTGGTTGATAACCATAAAACCCTACGGGTGTTGCATAATCGATTGTAAAGGGTGAAGAAGGTCACATGATCACGAAATGTCACATGTGTGGCATGTCCCTTGAGTAGGTATAAAATTAGAAAGGAAAGGCGGTGATGTGAAAGAGGTTGTTAATGTACCACCTGTGAGACAAAGATGCCTCGTGGCAAGATACCCAAGATCAAAATAGGTGAGTCCATGACGAAAAACTTATCTTATCTTTTTTATCTTTTTGCTTTTGTTTTATAGATCAGTCGATGCGGGAAGTCTATATGGGATGAATAGAATATCTCCTTGAGGTCTTCATGAAGTTGATTGAGGCGGAAGCTTTAGAATATTTCTACTTTATTTTTGCGGAATAATCTTCTTTTTGTGATAGAGTATGTACAGATAAAAGGAACGATAACCGATCGTGTCAAGCCAAGAACACAGATGCTAATCCAAACATCACGATCAATAAGATGAAAGTAATTTGTCAGAATAACTTTACATAAACCTTTTCAAACAAATGAGCAAAAATATCATATATTATTATGGAACTCAATGAAATACAATGAGAATGGGCCTTGCTTATATAGGCAAGGAATAACAATCTAAGAACCAGTCAAGGTCATAGATCAAGCCATAAATCATGGAAATAACTAGTCATTAAAGAACTAGTCAATTCCATAGATTTATGAGAGAACTAGACATCAAGGATCTAGTCAATACCATAGATCTAGGAAAGAACTAGTCAATACCATAGATCAAGGAAAGAACTATACCTAACAACTAGATAATATCTCCTAATATCTAAATAAATAAAAAGAAATATCCACACACATAAGTGGGTGAGGATAAATACAATAATGTACCTAGGTGAACATGAGCTAAGGTAAATACCTACTCTAACACGCAGTATGGCTAGCTTTGTATAGTTGCCCTTCAGGAGTAGTATATTTATAGCTTTGTATAGCTGCCCTTGAAGGAGCAGATATTTATAACAGCAATATAGAAATATTAGATGTCCTTTTTAGGAGTCATTTTTTTGCTATAAGTTTGACTTAAGGAGTTTTGAATTTGAAAATCTTGTATAATACCTTTGAATTATTTGTGGACTTTCGTGTCATGGACAAGACTATAGAGAAGTCTAGCATTTTTATGAAGACAAAACCATAACACATAGGGGTAGCTATGAAAGAGATGTTTTAAGTGATGAACAATCATGGGATTCCATCTTGAAAATGATGAAAAGTATCCATGAGAATCATGCCATGAGTAGAGTTGTAGTACTCATATCAAGACAAGGCCGAAAGGTGACGGGTAATCACATGATTCTTGTTTAGTCGTTGATCATTAAAATATGTAAGTGGAAGGTGGATTTTTCTCAAGGGACAAGCATTTAATAGAAATAAGATGATCTAGGACTTGATTCAACAATAGAATGGTCGAAGATGCAAGGCATTGAGGGGCTCGGTTTTGGGTTTACCTTCGAGTGAAAATAAATGATAAACATATTATCCATAGGTATGAGTAACGATATAGGGTCCAAGCCAATTAGGATTAAACTTTCCCGTTTACTTTTCTCCTCTTTTGTTACATATTGTTTTTCTTCAGACAAGGTCACCGACACGAAGGTTCGCTTCTTGGACAAATTTAACATAGGCACATTTGATATGTTTTTGGTAGATTTGGAGGTGATCGAGAGCATTTAGACGACGTTCATCTAATAACTCAAGTTGTGTCAAACGGTCCTGGTGAAAATCATCATCGTTGAGCATATCTTTGAGTGAGATACGTAGAATGCTTTAGATAGGCCTCACCCTCCGGATAGAGATAGAGATATAGGGGCACCCCATCTCAAACTATTCGATTCCCGATCGAGCGTTCCTCTTCCTCTCGTAACTAGAACTACTTTATACCACTCGAAACCGATGGCCTATTCTATACTCTACTCTATAGGGATACCTTCGATACGGAGAGTTGGTATAGAGTAAGAACCAATGGAATTTGGACTTTGAGCGACAACACATCTTCTATACCGTAGACCAAAAGAAAGGTGTGGCAGCGGTTGAGGTACGAATACTAGTACGGTAAGCCCATAAGGCAAAAGGAATGTACGTATGTCAATCCTTGCAAGTGTCGCAACCACTTTCATAAGAATTTTGTTTAAGGTTTTTTTGGTGGATTCAACTTGGTTGTTTGTTTGAGGATAATAAGGTGAAGAAAATTGAGTTGAATGCCAAAGGCGTCACATATTTTCCGTAGGGTTTTGTTTTTGAATTGTTTTTCGTTATCAGTGATGAGGCAATGAGGAACACCAAAGTGACAAATGATGTGATGATTGATGAATTCACAAATTTTCTCAGATTTTGTAGAAATAAGAGGTACACTTCCAACCATTTAGTGAAATATTCGATAGCGGTAATAATCCATTGATGGTGTTGGGAAGAATGAGGTTTGATCTCTCCGACAAGATCCCAACCCCATTGACAGAAAGGCCAAAGGTCTTATACAACCTGTAAGGCGTGACTAGGGGTGTGATGAAGATTAGCATGTTGATGAAACTTCACACAATGCTTGACATAGTCACAATAATCACGGTTTAGGGTCGGCCAAGAATAGCCCAAGCACGGGATGTGCTTAGTGACAAACTAAGCCACCAAGTGACCTCCACAAATCTCATCATAAACTTCCTTGATGGTGTATGGAATTTTATAACTTGTAAGACATCATAAGAGGATAGCGTCAAAGCCACATTTATAGAGAAGACCATCCATGACGATATAGCGAGAGACACTTTTGAGAAAGGCTTGTTGTCCATCATGAGTAAGATCTGGAGGCATAATTGAAAGGGAATGGCAGTTAGCAAACTGCTTATACCAAAGGTCACGAGGGTCAATTTCAATGTTTCCTATAAGGTTGGCATCTTGAATTAGATAAGAAGGTGATTGCAACCATTGACTTGTGCGATTTTTGAGTCGAGCGGCTAAACGGGGATTTGAGAAGCAAGACAAGCCATGGTATCTGCAAATTTATTAGTGGAACACGAGGTGGTTTAAATTTCATAATGGTCAAAGGTAGTCAAAAGTATGTCAACATGATACTTTTAATTTTGAAGTATCTCATTATGACACTCATATATACCATTAACTTGGTTCACAAATACTTGAGAGTTTCCAAAGATATTAATTGATTTAACGTCTAAGGCTACGGTGGTTTGAAGACCTAACACGAGTGCTTCATATTCAGTGATATTGTTAGTACAATCAAAATCTAGTTTGAAAGATAATGGCATAGGCTCACCATCAAGAGGAATGAGGATAACTCCGACACCACCCCCACGCTAACATTTGGAACCATCAAAGAATAAGGTCATCTAGTAAATAGTATCATCCAAGGAGAGGGTAGTGATGGATTCATCAGAAGTCAAATTTAGAAGATTGGTTTCTGGAGAGAGGTGCATCTGCGAGTTGGTCAGCAATGGTTTGTCCTTTGAAAAAAAATTGATGGATGAATTCGATATCTAGGTCTGCAAGAAGCATGAGCTAATGTGCATCACATTGATGTTGGTAGGGCTTAGCATACATGTAATGTAAGGGGTCAGTATTGGTGACAAAAAGGTTTTGCAGTTGAGTAGGTAATAGTGAAGTTTAGTGGTGACAAAAACTAAGGCTAAGAAGATATTTCCGATGTGAATATTTATAGTTTCGTAGTCTAAAAACATATGGCTTATATAATAAACCACTTGCTCCCCGTGTTTGCTCATAACGATGAGTGAACATGAGACCTAGGGAATGATCATAACATAAATGTAAAGGTAAAATGGTTGTTCATCCTTAGGCGGGATGAGCACGCTTGGTTGAGGAGGTATCGTTTGAGGCATTAAAGGCTTTGTGGCATTCATCATCCCGTTTGAAGGAGACATCCTTTTGAGAAGATGATGAAATGGATGGCAATGATTGGAAAGCTGAGAAATAAAACAAATAGATTAACTGACTTTCATTGCAAACTAAGAAGTTGACAAAGGTTAGTAGGTGGAGGCATTTCGATAATAACCTTGATTTTAGTGGGATCAACTTCAATGCCACGCAAAGAAACAATAAAACCAAGGAGCTTTCTAGAGAGAACAACAAAGACACACTTCTTAGGTTGAAGGTGAACACAATATTTGATGAGACAGTCAAAGACAACTTTAAGGACAACAAGGTGCTTGGCCCGATGTTTAGATTTGGCAAGAAGATCGTCAACGTAATCTTCCAATATGTTATGTATGATGTCATGAAAGATATAAGTCATAGCCCGCTGATATGTAGTACTAGCGTTTTTAAGGCCAAAGGGCATGACATGATAACGAAAGGTGCCCCGAGGACCGATGAAGGCAATTTTGTGTTGATCCTCCGAGGTGAGTAATATTTGGTTGTAACGCGAGAAACCATCCATGAGTGATAACATCTCATGAATGGCAGTGAGATCAACTAGTTGGTCAATACTAGGTAGAGGAAACTCATCTTTGGGGCAAGCTAAGTTAAGGTTACAGACATTCATGCAAATGTGGACTCCCCCTGTTGCTTTTGTGATAGGAATAATGTTAGAGATCCATTGGGGACAATCAAAGGGTAGGATGAAGGAAACTAAAAGAAGGCACCGAGTTCTTTAAATGTGAGGATGCATTTTCCGTAACTTCTATTTCATGGGTTTGGCATCAAGAATGGTTATGATATTATGGACCATAATGTTTGGGTCAATACAAGGCATATCAGCGTAGGACCAAGCAAAAGCGTTGCTACGATCCCAGAGGAAAGAAGTAACAGCTTCCTCTTCAACATCTAAATATTGGCCTATTTTCTAAATTTTTGGGTCATCCTGAGTGTGAATGTTAATTTTGATGGTCGATTCATTTTATAAAGTTTACGTCTCGAGAAGGTAATGACTGGTGAATACAAGAATCTTCCACACTAAGGTAGGTGAGAATAGACTCATCGTTCGACATTGAACAACGTTAATAGAAGGTGTATCATCATTGATCATGTCGGGATACGTAAAGGGAAGAGAAGAGGGAGCCTCGCGATCTCATCGATAAGTCGAGAGTCCCAAGGAAATGGTGTTTATGAAAAAATTAGGAGGAATGGATTATGGGTCCATAAACTTTGTAGGT
Organism: Taxus wallichiana var. yunnanensis; assembly: GCA_018340775.1. Lineage (NCBI taxonomy): Eukaryota > Viridiplantae > Streptophyta > Pinopsida > Cupressales > Taxaceae > Taxus > Taxus wallichiana. The sequence goes on along the minus strand of CM031237.1, from coordinate 997,405,644 downwards.
GAAGGTGGTGAAGTTTGTGAACGGGGTGGGGAATGTTTATCGTCCTCAATTAGTTCGACTCGGGCCTTCTTGGGAGATGGTTCAACAAATCCAATATCATTGTGGTCTTTATGCTTACGAGTGGTGCAAGGAATGATAGTATGGTGGTCATGTTCATAAAAACCAAAACCAAACCCTTTCCAAGCACAACGATGGAGGAAGGTGTGGGAAAAGCGGTGGTTGGTGAGAGATTAAAGGTCAGAGGAAAATGGTTGAGTTTTGGAAAGGTGGCTCAAGGGCGAGTAGGTAGAAACATAAAGTCCTCCATATGTTAAGTTGAGTACGAAGGTGAGGAGAACCATAGGGGAAAACCTCTCCTATGCGGTGATCATAATGGGATGTTGGTGAAGGTTACCATACTCTTGAAGAGTAAGGAGTGTGTCAATGTTATAAAGGCGGTACTCCTAGAGTGAGGCATTGAAAAACACCTTTTAAAGGATCTGTAGCGGGTATGTGGGTAGCGGGAATGGATGAGTCACTAGTCAGTTGGGAAGAAGAAGCATTATTTATTTGAGAAGTAGATGGGTTGGTGATGGGTCACCTACGGAAGTTGTTGCAAAGGTGGAAATAGAGGAGTTAGTTGTGGAAGATATAGTGACAACATTGGTGGATGAGGCAATAGTTGAAGAAGAAGTGGTAGCAATAGGAGATGCCTTAACTGGTATACGGACATCATTGGGTCGATACAACGTGTTACAGGTCTTGAATGGTGAAGGGTTAGCTGGAATCGTATAGTTGTGCCCTTCATGTTCAAATTTTAAATAGCAGTGTAAGGTTGAAGGAACACAACCCATGGCATAAATCCAAGGTTGGCCAAGTAGCATGTTGTCAGATCGAATTCCCCCTCTAAGAAAGAATAATTCAGAATGGTACGAGGGCCTATGTGAATGTGGAGAATGATGGTGCCAAGGGTGGAAGTCATGGCATCATTGAATGAACACGGCATAATCCGGGTTATTATGCATGTAATTAGCAGGATGCACATTTGGTTATACGCATGGGAGGAAATGATGTTAATACTAGCATTGTCATCGATCATAATGCAACAAACACGTATATTATTAATGTAAATGAAAATAAATAGGTCGGGATCGGGATCATCTCACCGGAGAGGTACAATCTCATCGTCAAACAAACCGAGAGCGGTTACTTGATGAGTGGTAACAGTGCGAGAGGAAGGGGACGAAGTGGTGAGAGAGGCCACACAATGAGTGATAATGGAAGCAACAGGAGTAGGGTCATTAGGTAGATACTCAATAGATTGTAGAACCTCAATGAGGGCCTATCGATGAGACTCAGAGGTTTGGAAGATTTCGTACAAAGCCATTTTGAGAGGAGACTTGTGCAACTATTTAAGCATTATACAATGGAAACCATGTCAGAAATAGGGTATGTGGGTCCACGGATGGTGATTTTTGGTGTAGGTGCAAATGGAATATTGGTTAAAAGAGTGGCGAATGAGTTGGTTTTTTTCTCCTTTCCTTTGTCCTTCTGGGCTCGAGTGGAAATTTGAACCATATTAATCTGTATTAAAGCAGCAAGTGATTCGTGATATGTGTAGTGACAAGACGGGCAAAAATATGGCGAAGGCATATAATGGTTTTGTGAAAACAATGCAAGCACATTGGCACATTGGTGGAGGTTTGGCTAGCTCTCTTTTGTAGACCATATTGATCTCAAATGTTTGAGGAGGATAAAAGGGTTGTGGAGGGGAGATGAAGTTCTTTGAATAGGTACGGGATGAGGATGTGTGGTGATAGGTGCGGGTAGATTAGGGTCCTCATCTAAAATATCATCATCGTCAAATTTTTCTTTGTGAGGATATAATTGGAGAAGAATAGTCTTAAGAGTCTTACATTTTTCCACATCATGCCCTAACACACGATGGTAAGCACAAATTATGGTATCATCAAACCCTTCTCATTTAAGTTTGAGTGGGTTGTAAGGTCTATGTGGTGGCAATGTGATGACAGAGAGGTTTCTAAAAGGTTAGCTAGGATGTTAGCGTTTAACTCCGCGAGGATCACAATGTGAAGTGTGGATCTAGATGGAAGTGTGGGTGATTTTGGTGGGAGAGGCGCCACATGAGATGGAATTGGAGGTTGAGTAGGTTTGACCACTGTTTGGTAGATAGTACTATTTTATGTTTGATTGCATCTTCTTGGGTAAATATGTATAAGCGAGTGAACTAGTTGTTAAAGGTGGTGTAGGTTTAACTACCTCTTTGAGAGTAGTAGGGTTCTTGGGCCCTTATCGTTACTCATTCCTATGGTTCGGTGCTTATCGTTTATCTTCACTCGAAGGTAAACCCAAACTCCGAGACCATCAATGCCTTGCATCTTCGACCATTCCATTCTTGAATCAAGTCATGTATCATCTTCATTTATTAAATGCTTGTCCTTGAGCAACATCCACCTTCGACTTACGTATTTTAAGGATCAACGACTAAACAAGAATTGTGTGATTTTTTATCACTTTTTCAGCCTAATCTTAAATATGAGCACCATGGCTCTACTCATTGCATGATTCTCATGAATACTTTTTATTCTTTTCAAGATGAAATCCCATGGTCATTCGTCACTTAAACCACTCTTTCATAGTTAACCTTTGTGTGTTGTGGTTTTGCCTTCATAAAAGAAGCCTACACTCCTTTATAGTCTTATCTCAGTGACCTAAAAGTCAACAAAAATTCCAAAGTAATATATGGGATGTTCAAACTCTATTCCTTGAGTCAAACTTCTAAGAACTAGATGTCTCCCTCAAAAAGGATATCTACCTCTCTATCTCGTTGCTATAAATAGACTGCTCCCTCGAAGGACAGCTATAAAAGTTAGCTCTAAAAAAACACGTAGTCTATCCAAAAAGAAGGCTAGTTTTATACAAATGAAAATAAAACATTTTAAAGGTTCCCGCATCAATGAGCTTCACAACGACCTCAAGGAGATATTCTATTCATCTCACATAGACTTCCCGCATCGGTCAGTCTATAAAACAAAAGACAAAATAAAAAGATAATTTTTTCATCATGGACTTGCTTATTCTAGTCTTGGATATCTTGAAAAAGAGGCATGTTGTCTCACACCAAGGTTACGCTCAAAACAGCCCCCATTTCACCTCATCGCCTTTCCTTTCTAATTTTCTACCTACTCAAGAGACGTGCCACAAATGTGACATTTCGAGGTCATGTGACTTTCTTCATCCTTATAATAGTCAAGCATGCAATGCCTTTAGGGTTTTATGTTCATAATCCAATCTTTGGTATGATAGACTCATAATAGTTCTTACCAATTCAACAACATTTTGTCTCCTCTTACCATTCACCTATTTTATTACTTATTGCTCCTTCACAAGACCGGACCTTCACCACCTACATTCTAGGAATTCCTCTAGCACCAAAATGACCCATATCTATTCAACATAGACAACAACCATGTCTATTCAACCTAAATTCAACCATGCCTAAATGACCTAAACTCAACCATGCGTAAAATGATTGCAAAGAGTTGTCCCAAGTGAATCCAATTAGTGATTGATCCTACTACTGCGAATCTTGAAACATTGCAAAGCTCTTCCTTGAATGAAGAAGCTAATAGCTTAATAGCCACATCTTGTTCAACAATTGATGAATAGCACAAACATTGGCAATATCTTGTATATGGTCAGCTAGAGTGGTATGATTTTCCCCAGTGAAGAAAGGAATACTCTTAAGTGCAGATGTTGGAATGGGATTCTGGCATTAAGAGCAAGAGGACTACTACCAAGTAAAATTAACAAATCCTTGATTTTCTTGTTGTCTTTGCCATAATGATAGGTCTGAGAACTCTGGTAGACTGTAAGAAAGGCCTACCAGGAGGTGGTGTGGAAAGAGTTCTATTTGGAGGTGAAGGTGACCTTTGAACTGTTCTTCCTCTTCTTCTCCTCCCGGGTGATAGTTGCAAGTACCAAAACTCCTTCGATGTCCTAGACCTTGTTTGGATTCTTCTCATGGAATGAGACACTTTGATTTGAAAGCGAGTTGATTTGATCCTTGGAGTCACTATATGTGTAGAAAAAAACCTCCAAAGGCTAGAAATTACTAAGTCACACACCAAGACTCAAAAATAATGTAGATAAATCTTTTACACTCTCCCACCGAGTGTGCCAAACCGTTGGAGCTCAAATTTTCACATGTCCCAAATCAAGTTGATTTGGGGCTTTGAGGCAATATGGGATTGTCTCCAAGTTGTGGGAGTAGGAGACAAGCCTCATGAGAAGGTCGATTCCTCTACCTAATCTTAAAGCTAAAACTACTCCTAGAATAGAAATGTAGCTACCTAACACTAACCTATAATTCTAAGGGACTAGGGAGAGAGGAAGATGCATAAAATTAAAATCCTAAACTAAGGGAGGTGATAGCACCAAGAACAAGGGGTGGAGATATTCTTGTGAGTGAAAATGAGAGAAAAATGAAGGAAAGAAGGGCGACAGGAGTGTCACTATCCATAAAGCAACATTCAAATCACCATTTTTATGGAGCGTAACATATTTGAACCCTACAAAGACAATAAGATATCCACAATATATATGCACATGCAAGGAAAGGCAAGAAATGCAATAGAACACAAGCTAGGGCAGAAAGAGCCACAAAACATGAATTTTATTATCTCGGGGATCCGCAGTTCATTGCGAATGCAAGGAATAAGGCAAGAAACACTTCGAAAACATCAAAGTCTGAGGCCTACAACTCACAAAATCTCTAGAACAATTTTCACAAAGTTCCTTTACTTTTTCCAAAAATCTCCCTTTACAAAGTGCCTAACACTTAGATTTATAACTTTCTAGAGAGAAGAGAGAGAGAGAGAGAGAGAGAGATGTCGCAGACAGGTGTTTAATGGCTTCAACTACCCACCTATGCAAAGGACCAATCTGCAAAGAAGGAATGGGCAGCCGACATGCTCTAAAGCACGTTATCGATATTTGAAATGAAAATGTGGCACCATTAATCAATTTCGGTAGTTGAACTTCCTGCAATTACTCATTAATGGCTCAAACTATTTTCTCCCTTTTTTGCCTATCAAATCTTGCCAAAATCAGATTTTGATGATGCCAAATTGAAGGTCTCAAGGAGAGCTTTCCAACGAGACCGATTTTGCAATATTTGGAGATTTGTAGAGTGAAATCTATGGCCATTTGAAGTTTTTGGTATGTCATGAAGCACAAAAACACGACACGTGATAGCCCCGATTGGTTTGGGATTGGCCTTTGCCTACGTGTGCACCACTTTTTTCTTTGCCATATGTCATTCACCCATTGGATCGTGGTATCGGGATCTGCTTCCCTCTACTTTTCTTTTAATTTCCTTGCCTTTATCCTTATGAAAATACGGGCCAATAAGAAACAACCACGTTTCTTCACAAAGTGTTAGACTGTCCTTAGATCTTATCAGTCTCCTTAGAATTTTGATTCAATAGAATACTTTCACGTACCTTCATAATTCACTCTTTATATAGAAGACCATGTCAGACTGAAATACCAACCAATGAGGATGTTCCACGTTGCTTCGCATGTCAAACTTCCCTTGATCTCTACCGACAACTATGAAGTATTAAACAATAGGAAAGCTCCATATACCTTTCATGTGTCATTCTTTTGACAACCTTGACTAACACTTGTGAAACGCAAGCCAATAGAAAAGCTCCATGCTACTTCACATGTCAGTCTTGTTTGATAGACTCATCTGACAATTGCGAAGTGTGAGCCAATGAGAAATCTCCAAGCACTTCGCAATGTTAGTCTTTCTTGAGCACATGTTTGCATTTGATTGGTTGTGTCTTCACATCACAACCCTCTACTTGGGAGGACTTAGAAACTTTTTCTCTATGAAAAATTGCCGCCATGTGTCCGTCTTTTGCTTTTATGCTTGCCACCGACTTGTTGACTTAGTTGTAGCCTGGACTGATGAAATATGAATTCCAACTAATTCAAAGTGGACTTGAAGTCCGTCAGGCCCAAAATCTTTGAGGATAGTCAGAATGATGCCACATGGCCCCTCTAGCCATCGATCTTCTCGTCATTTGTCATTTCCTATGACCGCCACGCATTGTCTTTGATTGCTACGGATTTTCTTTGTGCGGGTTTCCTTGCTTCCCGCAGGTTTAATTAAACATGCCTAAGTTTTAGACCAAAGCTCCTTTGTTCCGCGGCTTTTAAACATATAACTCGTTAATGAATTAAACCTTAGTATCCTGCAGGTTTTCAAATACCAACGGCCAATGCTTTTGAGGAAGGGGAAATTGACAATCAAATGGTTGTCCCAAGCTTGTTAAAATGACTAAGTCCATTTTTGAGTTGTCCAATTTTGTAGGGGTGCAAAATTGGATAACACGTCCCACATGGAGACAACGACATTTTTTCTTCATTTTCTCTACAACATCTAGTGGTGTTGGTGCTAACCTTTACGCAAATTATAAGTAGCTCAATCTCTCTTAGATTTTTCAATTTTGTGTTGGTATATATTTGACTACAATTCTTGACATGGGGCTACATGTTGTGTACCACTTATACCTTGGGTGGAATCTCCTCTGAATTTGAGTTTTCTCCTTTTCTATTACGTGTCATTGGGTCTTTGGATGCTTGTACATCTGATTTTAGGAGTTTCTTCTTCGCTCTTGTATTATAACTTGATTGCATTTGGGGTTTATTTAGTTTCCCTCCGGTCGATTTGTCACACGAAAATATCCCTTTTGCCCGATAGGCTAAGCTTTCTTGACCGCCATTGTAAATAGTTGTGATGGTTTCATAGTTTGACTAAATTGTTACTGCTTGGCCCAATGTTCCATTTGAGAAAGTGTTGAGCTCATGAGGTTTTTCCCAAGGATAACATCATCTCATGTCTTCAACTAAATTGTTTTGCACGATGACCATTGTTTTGTTAAGGTTGGTAATAGCAAGACATTGTTGTTGAGGAAGCCTAGTAGGAGCAATTTGATTTTGGTGTTGAACTCTAGTTTGCTGATAAGAAGGATTGTATGATTGATAAGGTCTAAGAGCAAGTTGGTTTTGCTTCCTTTTCATGAAATTCATTTCATTCGCCATATTTCTAAGGAGATTTTTAACCTTATCCAATTCATTTGCGGAAGTACTAAGTATGCTTTCCAATTGTTGAACAAGGGATTGAGGGTGAGATTCAAAAGAGGATGTCATTTCGAGAAACAGAGGCATAGGGGTCGTGGGGCTAACTTTCCCGCATGTATCAAATCAAGCTTTTCACTAATATGGCAATGTCATAAGTGTCAAGAAGGAATGTCCCACCCATGGACTATATAATGATTGTTATATCTAAATTTAAAGCTCTTAGGAAGTACAGGAAAGCAAAGTGTGATGGTCTTAACAAGAGTGGAATTTTTCCCAAGTCCTTTGAAATAAAAAGTTGAAATCAAGAAATTCCTCTATGCTCTCTCTATGGTCGTCAATTACTCCATTAGTGACAAGTTTTCTCTTTTGTCTTGAAATTGTCTTTCCAAATTTTCTCCAAATTCATCCTAGAAATGTATGGAGTCACATGGGATATTCCTATACTAGGTAAGAGCCTTTCCTATTAGGGAAGAGGCCAAGAATCTCATAGAAACATCAATTCGGGTGACATGGTGGACTAAGCATAGATGTGCAACAACATTCATATGATCAATAGGGTTGGCCTTATTTTCAAGAGTAAAACTTGTAAGGCTTTTAAGAGCTAAAGTTGGGATATCATTCCAAACATTTAAAGTGGAAGGGCCACCAATATTAAAAGTAGGGAAGGCATAATTTCTTTGGTAAGCCATGAATACAAAAGATTGAATACTCCTCTTAATGAAATGGGAAAAAATACCAAGTGGAGGAGTGGATTCAGTTCTTTGGTGATGGTGAGACATCTCAAATCTTTGCAGAGATCTACTTCTAAGTCTCTTCTTGGGTGATCGATGCAAGAATTTGATAGGATGTCCTTCACCAACATTTCTTGTCAAAATTCTTCTCATATGTTTATAAGGTGACGGGGACTTGAAAATCAGAGCATAATGGAGCGTCAAGTGGTTGAAATGGAGGCTCAAAAAGAAACAAAAACTAAGAACATGCTAGTTCTTAGTTGAGAATTTTAAAGTTTACATCTTTGCTTCCACATATACTACAATACATCCAACGTGAAAAAATCATCCCACCAAGCGTGCTTAAAATCATGGTTGTTGAAAAATGTGCACCTAAAGCAAACCAAGTGGGAGTTAGTGTCATAGCAACAAAATTGGAAATGCCTCTAACATGTGGGGACGTGGCTCCTTGAGGCGGACCTCCGAGAGAAATTTGGCTCTTATCCAAACCACTCTATGTTATCATGATTCTACTCTAATCTACTAATTGTCGGAGAAAGGGAGGAAGAAAACATGGAAAATAAAAATGGTGATTCACCAATAAGTGAGGGGATCACCCTCCATGTATGAGATAAGAATAGAGAGGACAAAACTCAATTTCAAAAGGCATATATAGGCCATAATAAACTTGTATTTGAATCTAACTCTCCCTCTCACCTTGTAAAGGATAGTGAATCAAAATCTTGCAAATGCTACACACACAATAAACCATGAGAATAATAGAGAGGAAAGGAACAATAACACAAAAACAAAGGCAAGATCTAAGCCACAATGATAGATGTATTAAAATTTCGAACATACACAAGTCATTACGCCCATAATGCAAGGCATTAATACATTTACAAAACTAAAAACCAGAGGTCTAGGCACTCAAAGGCTTAGTTTTCAAAAGAGTAGTCATTTTGCATTCAAGGAGAAGAAACCTTTACAATATTGTTAGGGCATATATATAGAAAAGGGGAGAAGAGAATAAATACTATCTTGGGATCTTCTACCTTTTCCCGTCCATTTTCTCCCATCTTGCCATTAAAAATTTAAATACAATACCCAACTAAAAAGATCTTTCAAGCATATTCTAGTATGTTTGTTAGCACAATAATTATTCACTACCATAGAATCATGGTTGATAATTGTTACGCCCTTAATCATATATCTTACATTAGATGTGTATGGCAGACTTGTGGCTATCATTATTTCTTATCATGTAGCATCTCTTTCATATATGGTTAATATCATTAGTGGGTCGGCCTTGGTGATGGCCATAACATAGGAATAATATATATAATAGTTAGAATATAGTAGTCGATCATCATATTGAGCACTTGAGTCTTATTATATGGCTTGGAGTTTGTCTCCCTCAAAGTGGCTAAGTTATTCTTCTTGCATATTGTGATCATTTCACTACATTTTGGTGTTCTTTAGTGTTTTATTATTGTTGATATTCAGATTTATTCTTAGTAATTTCATTACAAGTGGTATCAGAGATTGATCTCATCCATAACTACATCAAAACCCTAATTGTGAAGGTTTGGCTATATCTCAAAAATGGTAGCGAATTTTTTTGTGGTGTTGTGAAATCAGTCAAATAAGATCCTCTCCAAATTTCAAGATTTTTGACTTGTTTTGCAAAATTTATATCAATTTGTGTTTTTAATAAATTCACTCTATAGGCTACAAATGGTGGAATTTTCCAAGTTCTTTACATTTTCAGAAAGAGGATAAAAAATTAGTTTGAGTCTATTTTTTTGAATTTTTCATAATTGACCTATTTCCTCTCAAAACCCCAAAACCTAAATTTTGGCCTTGATCCCTAAATCCTATTATTCGGGGCATCATGGCAAGACCTTCCACAAGAAGCAAAAAGAATCTTGTCGCTCTAGGTAAAACTCCGAGACAATGATGAGGTAATATTTGAGGAGTTGGACTCATAAGGGGTAAATCGGTAGTCTTAATGTCGGGGTTTACCTTGGTGGACCATAGGCTAAGCCAACTTGCGTATGATCTGCAAATCTTTTTATTCTTGTTGATATTCGATTTATTCTTAGTAATTTCATTACAAGTGGTATCGAGCTTGATCGCGTCCATAAGCGCATCAAAACCCTAATTGTGAAGGTTCGGCTATATCTCACAAATGGTAGCAAAATTTTCTAGAATTTTTGTGGTGTTGTGAAATCACTCAAAAAAGATCCTATCCAAATTTCAAGCTTTTTTACTTGTTTTGCAAAATTTATATCAATTTTTGTGGTTTTCATAAATTCGCTCTATAGGCTATAAATTGTGGAATTTTTCCAAGTTCTTTACATTTTCGGAAAGAGGATAAAAAATTAGTTTGAATCTATTTTTGAGTTTTTTCATAATTGGCCTACTTCCTATCAAAACCCCAAACCCTAAATTTTGGCCTTGATCCCTAAATCCTACTATTCTAGGACATCATGGCGGGACCTTCCACAAGAAGCAAAAATAATCTTGTCACTTCGGGTAAAACTCCAGACAATGATGAGGTAATATTTGAGGATTTGGAGTCATAAGGGGTAACTATAGTATTCTTAATGTTAGGGTTTACCTCAGTGGACCATAGGCTAAGCCAACTTGTGTATGATCTACAAATATTTTTATTCTTGTTGATATTCATATTTATTCTTAGTAATTTCATTGCGTAAGTGGTATCGAGCTTGATCGCGTCCATAACCGCATCAAACCCCTAATTGTGAAGGTTCGGCTATATCTCAAAAATGGTAGCGAATTTTTCTAGAATTTTTGTGGTGTTGTGAAATCAATCAAGTAAGATCCTCTCCAAATTTCAAGGTTAAGTTTGCAAATTTTATATCAATTTTAGTGTTTTTCATAAATTCGCTCTATAGGCTGTAAATTGTGGAATTTTTCCAAGTTCTTTACATTTTTGGAAAGAGGATAAAAAATTAGTTTGAATCTATTTTTGAATTTTTCATAATTGACATATTTTCTCTCAAAACCCCAAACCCTAAATTTTGGCCTTGATCCCTAAATCCTACTATTCTGGGACATCATGGCGAGACCTTCCACAAGAAGCAAAAAGAATCTTGTCACTCCGGGTAAAACTCTAGACAATGATGAGGTAATATTTGAGGAGTTGGAGTCATAAGGGGTAACTACGGTATTCTTAATGTCATGGTTTACCTCGGTGGATCATAGGGTAAGCCAACTTGAGTATGATCTGCAAATCCTACAATCTGAGATGGCCAATAAGGGAGATGTAGAAAAGATCAATCAGTGATTGGATGGTATCATGCAACAACTCAAGTACAAATCTAAAGGTTCATCATCATCTTCCAAATCATCCACAACTCAATCATCCTTAGATCAACTAAGGTGGACCTTTAGGTCACGGTAATGGACAAACTAGCCATGGTGGATCTTCTAGCCAAACGAATCCAAATTCAAATACTATGCAAGCCCGAACATGTTCCAAAAGTGGAAATGTGTAAGTTTGATGGAAAGGATCCACTCAATTGGATTAACCAAATGGAGAATTTCTTTGATCTACATCATATCCCATCTGGAAAAAATGTGAACATGGCATCCTTGTATCTCGAACCTAACCAATTCATCTGGTATCAATGGTTATGTTCTCAAAGGTAGAAGAATGGTCTCAGTGTCACATGGATAGTTTTTATTGAAGAGCTACAATTGCATTATAGTTCTAGTGTGTCAAATAATTACTTCAGCCAATTAGAAAAGTTACGGCAAACAAGATCAATGAAGGACTATGTTCATTGGTTCAAAACCTATCCTTGTGTGTGGAGAATATTCCGAAAGGGAATTTGAATGACCTGTTTCTTAGGGGTCTTAAGGACCACATTGAGCATGAGGTGTGTATGTTTAATCCACTTAAGGTTTATGATTCTATTATCATGGCGCATAGGGCAGAGGAAAAAATTCTTTCCAACAGGAGGTATACTTTCACTGACATCAAAACCATAGCACCCCTGACACCATCATTCCCTCGGCCAATTCAACTAACACCTCAACAAATTGAAGAAAAGAGAAAAAAACGCGTTACGTTTTAACTGTGATAGCAAATATGGACCGGGACATAAATGTGTTGAAAAGAAGTTGGTCTACATTGAGGGGCCCAATGAAGAAGAAAAGGAAGAAGATGAAGAGGTAGAGGTTATTGTCGATCTAGAGGAGTTAGGAGATCCTCACCAATAATCTCATGTCATGCAATTTTGAGTATTACCAGCCCCCAAACCCTCAAAGTGGTTGGATTCTTAAAAAATAGAGGGTAATAGTGTTAATTGACTCGGGAAGTACTCATAATTTCATCAATCATAAGTTAGCGGTGCGCTTGAACTATTTTGTTTATCCAACTCCCGAATGTCAAGTAATGATCGTTGATGGGGGTGTTGTTAGTTGTTCAGAAAATGCCATAACATTAAACTCACCATGGGAGATTACTTGTTAAATATCCTTATGTATGACATTGCCATGGGAGGAGAAAACATTATGTTAAGAGTTCAATGGCTTACCACCTTGGGAACCATTGAGATGAACTTCCAAGAGTTGTTCATGTGTTTTAAGTCAGAAGGGAGGAATTTTGAACTAAGATGATTGAAAGCAAATTCCCCACAATTTGTGAGATCTCACCACATGCAAAAATACTTTTAAAATGTGTAGAGGGGTTTGTGGTACAACTATTTTCATTGGAAGCACATCAGTCAAATGTAGTTATACCATCAAATATGCAAGCAATTATAGATGAGCACTCAGTTGTGTTTGGAGATATGCCAAAGGGTTTGCCTCTAAAAAGAGACCATGATCATGTCATCTAGCTAGTACCGGGAAGCAACTGCCTAACATCGGACCTTATAGCTACCCATATGTGTAAAAGAGTTAGATTGAGAAGATAGTACATGAGATGTTAGAAGCATGAATTATTTTTCATGGTGTGAGTGCTTATTCTTCTCCAAGAGTATTGGTGCATAAAAAAGATGACAATTGGCATATGTGCCCTGATTATAGGGAACTCAATAAGTACACATTCAAAGATAAGTTTCCTATTCCTATAATTGATTATTTGCTAGATGAGTTTCATGGTGTTGTTTACTTTATAAAACTTGATCTTTGTTCTAATATCGTCAGATCAGAATTAGGAATGAGGATGTTCATAAAACAGCCTTCCAAACACATGAAGGCCATTATGAATTCTTAGTAATGCCTTGTGGACTCACAAATACACCCTCTACATTTCAAATTTTGATGAATTCTATATTTAAGCCATTCCTGTGGAAGTTTGTTTCAGTATTCTTTGATGATATACTAATATACAACAAAACATGGGAAGAACACTAGCGTCATGTAAATAAGGTGTTGGAGACTCTTAAACAACATCAGCTTTATGCAAATCCCTTAAAGTGTTATTTTGGATTCAAGGAGGTTGAATATTTGGGTCATGTCGCCTCTTATGAAGGTGTTAAAGTGGATCTTAAGAAGATAAAGGTTGTGCTTGAGTGGAAGGTTCCAAAACCCTTAAAAAATCTTCAAGGATTTTTCGGGCTTACATGTTATTATTGTAGATTTGTAAGAAATTATGGTACCATAAGAGCACCACCGACAACTTTATTAAAGGACTCTTTCCATTGGAATGAGGAAGCTACCAAAGCATTTGAGAAGGCTGAAGAGGGCCATGTGCACCTCTCGATTCTAGCTACTCCAATTTTTTCCAAAACATTCATTGTTGAATGTGATGCTTCAGGTATGGTATGGGGGCAATACTCGTGCAAGAGGGTCGCTCCATTGCCTCCGAGAGTCATCAATTCAAAAAGGTAAGAATATGTCAAAAACAATTTATAAGAGCCATACTTCATGCAATGAAAGCAATGGAGAGCATATCTAATAGGCGAAACTTCAAAGTAAAGATAGATCATGATAGTTTGAAATACTTCTTAAAGCAATGTTTATCATCTAAAGAACAACAAAAATAGGTCTAAAAATGTTGGGGTATGATTTTGAGATAATTTACAAGAAAGGGAAGGAGAATGTAGTTGTTGATGCTCTATCTTGGAAGGATGAGTCAATTGAGGCATTATTGTGTGTTATATCTATACTACATGAAGATTGGGTCAAGGAGGCAAGGTTAGAATGGCAAGATGACCCAAGTACACAAAATCTCATTCAGAATCTCCAATACAATCTAAGCATGTCAAAAAAATGTATGGAAAGGGGTACTTTATGGTACAAGGATAGATTATACATATGTTAGATCTCAACCCTAAAAATATGGTTCTATCTAAGCTCCATACTTCTCTAGTAGGAGGGCACTTTGATTTCTTGAAGATTTATCATCGAATTAAGAAAGATTTCTTCTCTGACAAAGGGCTAAAAGGGGATGTCCAAAATTTTGTGGCAGAATGCATGGTTTGTTAACAAAATAAGAGTGAAACAATTAAGTCCCCGGGTCTTTTACACCCTCTATCTATTCCTAGCCAGAGGTGGGAAGAGGTTTCCATGGATTTCATCATAGGATTGCCTAAATCAAAAGGAAAAAATGTAATCATGGTTGTGGTGGATAGACTCACCAAATATGCCCATTTTTGTGCCTTGTCTCAAGTACAATAAGTATAACCTTCATGGATACATTTCAAGTTACATCGAACACCAAAGATTATAGTAAGTGATCGAGACCCTATATTTACTAGTAATTTTTAACTAATTTATTTTTGTGTTTGAGTACTCAACTAGCTCGTAGCTCTTCTTATCATCCTTGATTCGATGGGTAAACCGAGGTGGTAAACAAGTGTTTGGAAGGATATCTTCGTTGTTTTACCTCATATAAGCAAGCGAGATGGGTCCAACGGCTGCCACTTGAAGAATGGTAGTATAACACTTCCTTCCACACTTCATCTAAAATGTCTCCTTTTTGGCATTATATGGGTACCATCCACCGTCCATCACCTCATCCTTAAGAGGCCAACCAAAGGTTAGAGCAGTTGAAGAGCACATTCACTAGTAGTAATAGGTACTTTCTAGTCTTAAGGAGAACTTGGCCATGGCACAAAACCACATGAAGCAAGTTGATCAACATCACAATGAAAGACATTTTGAAGTCGGTGATTGGGTTTTTTTGTGTTTATAACCATATAAGCAAATTTCTTTGAAACAACAGAAGAAGGATAACAAGCTTTCACCTAAATATTATGACCCTTATCAAGTGTTGCAAAAGATTGATATTGTAGCATACAAATTGGAACTCCCTCAGACAACCAAAATACATCCAGTCTTCCATGTTTCTTGCTTGAAGAAGGTAATTGGACAAGGTATCGCCTAGATAGTATTGCATGAGCTTGATGAGGAGGGAAGAATCATCTTGGAACCAAAATGCATCCTTCATACACACACTAAACAATTGAGGACAAGGGTCATTATTGAGTATCTAATCAAGTGGAAGAATCTAGACAGTGAAGATGCCACATGGGAGGATGCAACATTCTGTAGTAACATCTAGAGCTTCTCAACATTGGGGACAATGTTGCTCCAAAGGGGAAGGGCATGTTATGCCCTTAATCATATATCTTACATTAGATGTGTATGGTCGACTTGTGGCTATCATAACTTCTTATCATGTTGTATCTCTTTCATATATGTTATAATATCATTAGTGGGTCGGCCTTGGTGATGGCCATAACATAGGAATAGTATATATATGAGTTAGAATGTAGTAGTTGATCATCATATTGAGCACTTGAGTCGTATCGTATGATTTGAGGTTGCCCCTCAAACTGGCTAAGTTATTCTACTTGCATATTTTGATCATCTCTACATTTTGGTGTTCTTTGGAGTTCTATTTCGAGTTGATATTCATATCTAAGTAATTTCATTACAATAATGACATGGAACAAACCATATCAACAAAAACCTTCATGGATTTTCAAATAAATTTGATTTTCTATGATTTGGTGCCTTCATTTGGAAGATAGGCTAAAATTCTAACTAAAATTGATCCTCAAGAAAGCAAAAATGGAAATCCGCAAGAAAATCACATGCACGTCCGTGAAACTAGGAGAATGGATGAAAATGAGGTTGCCACTTGTTCCACTTATCGAATTTCCACATGGGACCAATGTGAGAGCTCCATTTGAGTTAATTGTGATTTCAAAAGAAACCTAGAGACTATATCATAGACTTCTCACAAAACTCTTAAAAATTCCTCCCAAAAATTAAATTCATTAC
Source organism: Taxus wallichiana var. yunnanensis (assembly GCA_018340775.1). NCBI lineage: Eukaryota > Viridiplantae > Streptophyta > Pinopsida > Cupressales > Taxaceae > Taxus > Taxus wallichiana. The sequence goes on along the minus strand of CM031237.1, from coordinate 997,389,514 downwards.
ATAGTTATTTGAACAAGCTTTCTAATTGTTCCAACCATTCTATAACATCCCAAAATTTCTTGTAAGTTAAATTAACTATGGTTAAGTCTAAACAGGATTAGACGATATCATCATTGGGTGTAAAATTCATTTGGTTCATCGTATCATGACCCATAGCCTTCATGTGGGGCATGACATTGCGGAACGAATAACCCCACACCCACCTTGATGATCCTTCCTAAAACATGATTAGGCCTTAATCATAGGTAAAACGGTTCATAAATGATAGTGAATCTTTCGGTTATTTGTATTTCGGTTACTTTATTTTAATCGGTTTGGTCGTCTTTTGTTTTGTTCGACTTTTGCAATGACCGTGATGAATACTGCCTCTGTTTTATTTGACAATGCTATATCAAACCATTTATGAGAATATTCGAATTATTATTTACTGAACTTGGTGATTTTCATTTGTTTGAATGTTTTATATGGAACATGGGAATTCGAATAATTATTACGATAACATATTGTTGGCAATATGTGGACTTATATTATGATGATTAATTTTACCATTAAAGTTAGGTATCAATTAAAATAAAAATTAAAAAAATACATTATTAATTTGTGAAATTATATATTTAAATCCTAAAAGGATTTGGCATGTAAATCAAAAGTTAAAAAGAATAATAATAATATTAATATTAATATTTAAAATCTGAGAGTTTTGAAAGGGACACGCCTTCATCTGACACCAAGTATGTGGCATGCATTAACGTAAGAAGCAACATTGGGAAGCCCAAAATTCTCCATTATAGTATAGTTTCTTCATTATATTTTCTTTTATTTCTCTTTTGTCTGTTTTTATTCTTCTCTTTTGTGATACCTGCGTGAGTTTTGGGAGGAAGGAAGGATTCAACTTGTTGAAGGCTGGAAGAAGAGTAAGAGGTTGCTAATTCGAGTTTACTTCGCCATGAACATCTTCTCCCTCTCTCTCGAAGCATTATTTGTAAATAATGAGGAAATACACATTCTATTTTAAATGGCAATTAAATGAATTTGTGGATGACTTCGATTTAATTGCTTGGAAATGAAATCTAAAAAGGAAATTGATGGATTTTGTATTCTCTTAAGTTACCTTGTGTGGTTTTATCTAAACCTAGATAAAAAACGCGCAGATGGGTATTCCTAATCAATTTTTATTTTATTTTATTTTATTTTCTATTTAAATTTGATTTAAAACCCAAATCGATTCCCGCCTCCGGGTTTTATCACGGTCGAACAATAATTTATTTGTATGAGCAAAGCGATTTCTGGGTAGTGTGAAAAATATTTTTACCAGGTATTTCATCATTTTCCCTGATATATTTGCTTCCGGATTCTAATAATTTCTAAACAGAAAAGAAATTAATGCTGGAACGAACTGATTTGGATATGTACAAGTTGATTTGCTGTAGGTATAATTTTATTACCTGATTGAAAAATAAATTAGTGTTAACAGTCTATGTAAGATGACTTAGTTTTTCTCAAAGGATTTCGTTACTAGAAGTGTTAGAAACTTATTGTTGTTATTCTATGAAAATAGACTTCAAAATTATCATCTTGTGGTATGTGGGTCAATTTGTTTTGTTGATCTCATTGGTTACTGAAAGAACATGTTAAAATGATTTAATAGAGGTGTTTTTACACTATTTAGTTGGACTGTTCCTATAAATATATATAAATGTATTTTGATTGTTTGAAATAAATTTATTGTGCGTTTTATAGAGCTGCTCATTACCTAGAGGGAATGTCTAATTGTTATTTGGAAATGATGATTTCAGATAGTTTTGTTAAGTTGTTTGTTGATTGGAAGGTAAGAAAAATAATAGTTGAATCTGTACCATGTGAAGTATGATTTGCTTGTGGTTTAATCAAAATTCGGATGTTGAATGATTATGGTTTGATTATGTCTTGATCCTTGTGATTAGAGTGAAACATGATTGCTGAAATAGAAATTGGTTGTTCTATTTGTGTACATTCATAGTTGTATCTCGATGAAAAATATGTAATAATACATCCTATGTTGTATTACCATATGTTTGTTGATAAAATAACATATATATCGTTTTATATTTTATTAAATAATTGCATCAGAAAAAGGAGGCAATATTCATGCCAGTTCATTTTGAACTGACAACATACTACTACTCCAGTCTTGCAGGACAATTAGCCGTCACGTTCGGATATGCGGAAACTCATGTCTTGTGAATTTTTATCATAGAATGGATCTAAATGAGATACTTGGGTTTCAATTTATAGAAGGATGACATCCCGTGAATTTTGACTAATTTATTGGGATCTTGGACCCATTGTTAATATTCAAACCTCACTATGTGAGAGTTACCGTAATAGTTATATATTTCACCTTAACGGCATATGTAATTTATGATTTTAATAAAGAGATGATTACCTTGTATGTAATAATATCTCAATATGAGTAAATGATAAATACTAGAAGTAAGAAATCTTACTTATCATAAATTGTTAAATTTATTTATTTGATATTTGTCAATGTATGAAGCCGATAATTGGGCAATTATTGTAACAATCAATTGTCTTTAATTTCTAAATTAAATAAGCTATTTAGTGGCATAGCTAATCAAAGGAATAATTAAATATACATGTTTTAATATATATTTAATTCGGCCTTTCGGTAAACTTGGTATTAATATGATAAGATTGTAAATCCTGTTGTATAGAGAATGGAAGAGTATTGTTGTAAAAGGTAATTTAAGGTTAAAAAAAACCAAGCATCAGGAAAAGAGAAACTAAATGGGAAGATAAATAGATGAAAAGATCCATTAGGCATATTAAGGGATAAGTACATGCGAAATGTTGAAATAGATACATTTTAGCGTAACAAATGTACTTATCTCATGATGATCCTAGTTGGCCTTTGGCATTTATCTCGATATAAACTCTTGCAAGATAGGTTAAATGGGAAATAAAGTAAATACAAACTATAAGATCTAGATAACTATGAAAGGGATAGTTGTGAGGTGGCGGAAGACTTAAACTCATAAGACTAGTGTGTTGTCTTGAGTTTAGCCGTAACCTGCATGATGGAAAACTTTGGCCAAAGTAATGCATTGATGGTTGTGCATTGTTTGATCACCTAGTCCTCCAATTAAATTAAAATTTCCAGTAACTTGATCATGGGAAGTTGAACACTGAACATGAGGTAGGCAATGGTCGGATACCGGAATACGAAGTCGGAAAACTAGCTTCGTGGTAGACCCAAGGACTTTCACATGGTTCCCATGACCTGAAAAAGGTTGAGCCAAAATGCTAGTAAGCATTGTCACTCAAAGTAGTGGCGAAGGGAGATCATGGAGATCTAGATACACCCTTCTCAACCGTTGCACATGGCTTACACGGATGTTATCAGATAGATCAAAAGAACAAATTTGATTTAAAGAATTTGATTAAATAAATTTGTACGATTGCAACTATGTAATCTATTTTTATGTATGTTTAAAAAAATATCCTCATTTTCCAGTTCTAGTAATTTTGAGCGTTACATTTTGGTATCAGAGCCAGAGGCTCAGACACTTGGACATTAATGGGACACACGTTCTAATAAAAAGTATCCTCTTTTATAAAAACAGGAAACTTTGGCTAGGCCGGCAACAAGAGCTAATATGGCGAGTGACAGTGGGGTAAATAATGATGACGTGCCGGATAATACGGCTGCTAAGTTAGAAGAAATCCTCAACCTTTTGAATGACACCCGAAACCGAGTTGCTGCCATAGAACAACAAGGTCAGGGTGGTGAAGAAGATGAGGATCATAGGGATGATGAGCAACATGATGATCAACCCGAGCACCTGAATGAAAGGCAAATAAGAAAGCAAGGTTGGCTGTTGAGTTAGCGAGGGACATTAAAAGAATATCCCCACCTAAATTTGATGGTACAACTCTTGGGGATGGCACTGAAAATTGGCTATCCGAAATGGAAAAGTATTTTGAGATTAGGGACTTTTCAGAGGAGACAAAAGTAATATGGGGAGCCTACCAATTGTCCCGTGAAGCATCTTCCTAGTGGGATAACCAGAAAATGGAACTAGGAATTGATTTTTGTATGATCACGTGGGAGCAATTCAAGGCCTACTTCCATCAAAGATGGCTACCTCAGCTATACTTTGACCAAAAATGGCAGAAATTCCAAAATCTAACTCAAGGAAAGTACTCAGTTACAGAATATTGGGAACGTTTCACTCGATTGCTGAAATATGTTCCTATGTATCAAAAGGATGAGAAGTTTAGAGTGAGAAAATTTATAATGGGATTGAATCCTAGCATTGGTGGTGAGGTAGATGTTCATGGACCTACCTCGATGGAAACAGTGTTTGAAAAAGCTATCAAGCAAGAACAAAAGTTGCGAAGTATTTATGCCTCTAAAGAGGAAAATAGCAGTTTTCAAACACCAACCGCAAGTAAACCAACGCATGGAAAAAGGGAAACAAGTTCGGGCACAATATAAAGAGGAATAGTGGGTAGAACTGTTGTGAATAATAAAAATAATGGGCAACAAGGAACAAGTTTCAGCCAAAATAAGATTGAGAGAAAAGGACCTCTTGGTGGATGTTTTAAGTGCGGTGGCGATCATTTTGCTAACAACTGTCCGCAAAGAGAACAATGGAATAACCAGCAGAAGGGGATCTCTGCAGAAAATAAGAGGGCAACAACATAAGATTTATGTTGTAGTCCATAATAAGCAAGTAGAAAAGCAAATGACTCCCATTGAAACCTCAGGTAAGCTTTTTGGAGAACATGTTTCTGTTTTATTTGATTCCGGTTCAACAGAATGTTTTGTTTCATCTAAAGTAGCTGATAAACTCAAAATAAGAGCTGGGTACATGGAACACACTTGGACTATACAGTATGGAAATAATGTTGTACATAGAGTGAAGCAGTGTTTGTTTGAGGCACCACTAGAATAACTTGAGTTCACAACAAGATTAAACTTGTATGTGGCACCTCTTGGATCCTATGATGTTGTCATAGGTATAAGTCAACATAATGCAACCTTGGATTGCTTAGGAAAATGTGTAACCTGCTGTGATGATCAACAAAAAATAGTGAGTGTTCAGGGTGTTAAAAGAGAGTTTGTCACTAGGCAGATTTCCGCCATGCAGCTGAAAAAGGCAAAGTGAAAGAAGCAATCATATATATCTTTGTAAAAATATCAAATTCGGGACAGAAATTGAGCCTAAAATTGAACCATTTCCCATCCTAAGGGAATTTAGAGATGTGTTTCCAAATGAGTTGCCCGGACTTCCACCTAAGCATGAATTTGACTTCACAATAAAGGTCAAACCAACAACGGAACCAATTTCCAAGGCACCGTATAGAATGACAACAACTGAATTAGTTGAATTGAAAGCTCAATTACATGAGTTGTTTTCCTTGGGGTCGATTAGACCAAGTATATCACCATGGGGTGCACCGGTTATCTTCGTAAAAATAAGGATGGGACCCTCAGACTTTGTATTGATTAACGAATGCTCAACAAGATAACAGTGAAGAATCGGTACCTGCTGCCCCGAATTGATGATCTATTTGATCAAATGGGGGGCGCAAAAGTGTTTTCCAAGATAGATCTCAGATCCGGTTATCATCAACTACGAATCAAGGATGAAGATATCCATAAAACCGCTTTTAGAACAAGGTATGGGCATTACAAGTTTACAGTTTTGCCCTTTGGTCTAACAAATGCACCTGCCGCTTTCATGAACTTGATGAATAGCGTGTTTAGGGAATACTTAGACCAATTTGTACTTATCTTTCTCGATGATATATTAATATACTCCAAGAATGAGGAAGAACATGATGAACATTTAAAGATTGTGCTAGGAATTCTCAGAAAACATAAATTATATGGAAAATTATCTAAGTGTGCTTTCTATCAATACGAAGTACAATACTTAGGCCACATAATAAATAAAGAGGGAATCTCGGTGGACCCTTCAAAGATCAGTGCCATCATGGAATGGCCAGCACCGAAGGATGTGCATGAAGTGAGAAGTTTTATGGGTCTAGCAGGCTACTATCGAAAGTTCGTAAAGGACTTTTCTAAGTTAGCGGGACCTATCACTTCTTTGCAAAAGAAGGGTAAGAAATTTGTTTGGGACATCAAGTGTGAAGAAGCCTTTAAGGAGTTAAAAGGTAGACTCACAAGTGCTCCGGTGTTGAAGATTCCGGATCCAAACGAGAACTTCTCGGTGGTAACCGATGCTTCAGGGGAAGGTTTGGGCGAGTACTACTACAAGATGGGCACGTGGTAGCTTTTGAAAGTAGGAAGTTGAGGGTGCATGAAGTAAATTATGCACCACATGATCTTGAGCTTGTTGCGATTGTTCATGCGCTGCAGGTATGGAGGCACTATTTGCTTGGGAAACCTTTTGAACTCAAAACAGATCATCTTGGGCTCAAGTACATCTTTACACAGCCGAATCTAAATGCAAGGCAACGAAGATGGTTGGAGTTCCTAGCAAATTATGACTTTGATATAAATTACATTAAAGGAAAAGAGAATAGGGTGGTTGATGCCTTAAGTCGCAGAAAGTATATTGTTGCTATAATTACATTAAGAACCCAGTTCAAAGATGAAGTCAAAAATGAGTTAACCAATGACCCCTACTACAATCATGTTAAAACAACTTTAGAAAAAGATCCGAGAGACAAAAGGTATGATGGTTTCAAGTTGGAAATAGATGGGATTCTACGTTATAACAATAGAATATATGTACCAGAGGGTAAAGAGCTCATAAATAAAGTTATGAGAGAATTTCATGATGTTCCCTACTCGGGACATCCAGGAGTAACAAAAATGATGGCGGACATCAAAAAGCAATACTTCTGGAAAAAAATGAAAAGTGATGTGATTCTTTACGTCTCACAATGCTTGGAATGTCAGCAAGTAAAGGTTGAACATTCACATCCAGTAGGATTATTATATCCTCACAACGTGCCAGAATATAAGTGGCAAGTTATAAGTATGGATTTTGTCCAAGGTCTACCTATGTCCCAAAATAAACATGATGTTATACTTGTAGTTGTAGACAAGTTAACTAAAGTGGCACATTTTATAACAAGTAATTTAAAGGATAATTCACCCATACTGGCAAAAAGGTTTGTGCAAGAAGTTTTCCGATTACATGGAGTTCCAGAAATAATAATTTCAGACAAGGACTCAAGGATGACTTCTAGATTTTGGCAGACTTTGTATGTTGCCTTAGGGACAAAACTAAACATAAGTTCTACCTACCATCTTGAAACTGATGGTCAAACTGAAAGAGTAAATCAAGTGTTGGAAGATTTACTAAGAATGTATTGCATGGATCAACAATACAAATGGGAAGAGTATCTTCCCTTGGTTGAATTTGCCTATAATAACACCTACCATTCTTCCATTCAGATGGCTCCTTTTGAGGCCTTATATGGTCATAGGTGTAGAACACCAATAAGTTGGGATAATCCTGAAGATAGAGTACTAATTGGACCTGAAATGTTGTCGGAAATGGAAAAACAAGTTAAATTAATCCAAGAAAGATTGAAAGAGGCCGCAAATAGACGAGAAAAGTTATGCAGATTTAAAAAGAATTGACAGAAAATTTAACGTGGGAGATAAAGTTTTCTTAGGGTCAAACCTAAAAAGAGTTCCATTTCGTTTGGTAGGTCAGCCAAACTATCTCCTAGGTTTGTAGGACCATTTGAAGTCCTAGAGGTCGTTGGACCAGTAGCCTACAAGCTAGCACTGCCTCCGCTCTATCCAGGATGCACAATGTATTTCATGTTTCCTTGCTTAAGAAATATGTACCTAATTTAACACATGTACTTAATTGGGATTCATTGCAGGTTTTGGATCCAGGGGTAATCGTGGTTGAGCCTATAAGGATACTAGAAACCCGCAAGTTGCACTTGAAAAACCGTGAGGTTTCACAATGTAAGGTCTAGTGGGACCAATATTATGAAGAAAGTGCCACTTGGGAGAATCTGGAAGATATCCAGACTACTTTTCATCTGTTTGACTGATTTTTAAGAATATATTTTTGTTATAGTGCTAAATTCAATTTTTCTGTAAAGAGGTAGATAAGAAAATCATGTAGATAAGCTTGCAACTGAATATTGGAACTAAGGTACTTTTTGATGAGTAGTTATTGTTGAAGATTTTGTAATGAACCTGGAAAATATGTCGTTTAAGCAGTGTGTGTTATGTCATAGATTATGTGGCTGATTTTCTAGATATATAAGGAATGTTGTGACCTTTATTATTCAGCTAAAATGATATTGATACAAATTTTAAGCTGATTTGAAATATATTAATGCAACAAATGAATGATGGGTTTAGTTTATCTATTTATCCTGAAATCATCGAGACGATGATTATTCTAAGGGGTGGAGTATGTAACATCCCAAAATTTCTTGTAAGTTAAATTAACTACGGTTAAGTCTAAACATGATTAGACGAGATCATCATTGGGTGTAAAATTCATTTGGTTCGTCGTATCATGACCCACAACTTCTGCTGCGGGGCATGACATTGCGGAACGAATAACCCCGCACCCACCTTGATGATCCTTCCTAAAACATGATTAGGCCTTAATCATAGGTAAAACGGTTCATAAATGATAGTGAATCTTTCGGTTATTTGTATTCCGGTTACTTTATTTTAATTGAGTTTAGTCGTCTTTTGTTTTGTTCGACTTTTACAATGACCATGATGAATATTGCCTCTGTTTTATTTGACAATGCTATATCAAACCAACTTTATGAGAATATTCGAATTATTATTTACGGACTTGGTGATTTTCATTTGTTTGAATGTTTTATATGGAACATGGGAATTCGAATAATTATTACGATAACATATTGTTGGCAATATGTGGACTTATATTATGATGATTAATTTTACCATTAAAGTTAGGTATCAATTAAAATAAAAATTAAAAAAATGCATTATTAATTTGTGAAATTATGTATTTAAATCCTAAAAGGATTTGGCATGTAAATCAAAAGTTAAAAATAATAATAATATTAATATTTAAAATCTGAGAGTTTTGAAAGGGACACGCCTTCATCTGACACCAAGTATGTGGCATGCATTGACGTAAGAAGCAACATTGGGAAGCCCGAAAATTCTCCATTATAGTATAGTTTCTTCATTATATTTTCTTCATTATATTTTCTTTTATTTCTCCTTTGTCTATTTTCATTCTTCTCTTCTGGGATACCTACGTGAGTTTTGGGAGGAAGGATTCAACTTGTTGAAGCTGGAAGAGTAAGAGGTTGCTGATTCTGGGTTTACTTCAGGCATGAATATCTTCTCCCCTCTCTGCAGCATTATTTGTAAATAATGAGGAAATACACATTCTGTTTAAATGGCAATTAAATGAATTTGTGGACACTTCTGATTTAATTGCTTGAAATGAAATCTAAAAAGGAAATTGATGGATTTCGTATTCTCTTAAGTTTATTTTGTGTGGTTTTAGCTAAACCTAGATTAAAAATGCGGATGGGTGTTCCTAATCAATTTTTATTTTATTTTATTTTCTATTTAAATTTGATTTACGAAACCCAAATCGATACACCTCTGGGTTTTATTACAGTCGAACAATAATTTATTTATACGAGCAAAGAGATTTCTGGGTAGTGTGAAAAATGTTTTTACCGGTATTTCATCATTTTGCCTAATATATTTGCTTCCGGATTCTAATAATTTCTAAACAAAAAAGAAATTAATGCTGGAACGAACTAATTTGGATATGTACAAATTGATTTGCATGTAGGTATAATTTGATTACCTGATTAAAAAATAAATTAATGTTAACAATCTATGTAAGATGACTTAGTTTTTCTCGAAGGATTTCATTACTAGAAGTGTTAGAAACTTATTGTTGTTATTCTATGCAAATAGACTTCAAAATTATCATTCTGTCGTATGTGGGTCAATTTGTTTTGTTGATCTATCGATTACCGAAAGAACATGTTAAAATGATTTAATAGAGGTGTTTTTACACTGTTTAGTTGGATTGTTCCTATAAATATATATAAATGTATTTTGATTGTTTGAAATAAAGTTATTGTGCGTTTTATAGAGCTGCTCATTACCTAGAAGGAATATGTCTAATTGGTATTTGGAAATGATGATTTCGAGACAGTTTTGTTAAGTTGTTTGTTGATTGGAAGGTAAGAAAAATAATAGTTGAATATGTATCATGTGAAGCATGATTTACTTGTGGTTTACTCGAAATTCATATGTTGAATGATTATGGTTTGATTATGTCTTGATCCTTGTGATTAAAGTAAAACATGATTGCTGAAATAGAAATTGGTTGTTCTATTTGTGAAAAATATGCAATAATACATCCTCCATTGTATTACCATACGTTTGTTGATAAAATAACATGTATATCGTTTCATATTTTATTAAATAATTGCATCATAAAATGGAGGCAATATTCATGTCAATTCATTTTGAACTGACAACATACCACTACTCCAGTCTTGCAGGACAATTAACCATCACATTTGGATATCCGAAAACTCATGTCTTGTGAAGTTTTATCGTACCATGGATCTAAATGATATACTTGGATTTCAATTTATAGAAGGATGATATCCTAGAATTTTGACTAAATTTATTGGGATATTAGACCCATTGTTAATATTCAAACCTCACTATGTGAGAGTTACCGTAATAGTTATATATTTCGCCTTATTTAACGGCATATGTAATTTATGATTTTAATAAAGACATGATTACCTTGTATATAATAATATCTCAATATGAGTAAATGATAAATACTAGAATTAAGAAATCTTAGCTATCATAAATTGTTAAATTTATTTATTTGATATTTGTCAATGTATGAAGCCGATAATTGGGCAATATTGTAACAATCAATTGTCTTTAATTTCTAAATTAAATAGGTTATTTAGTGGCATAGTTAATCAAGGGAATAATTAAATATACATGTTTTAATATATATTTAATTCGGTCTTTCGGTAAACTTGGTATTAATATGATAAGATTGTAAATCCGGTTGTATAGAGAATGGAAGAGTATTGTTGTAAAAGGTAATTTAAGGTTTAAAAAAACCAAGCATCAAGAAAAGAGAAAGTAAATGGGAAGATAAATAGATAAAAAGATCCATTAGGCATAGTAAGGGATAAGTACATGCGAAATCTTTGAAATAGATACATTTCAGCATAACAAATGTACTTATCTCATGATGATCCTAGTTGGCCTTTGGCATTTATCTCGAGATAAACTCTTGCAAGATAGGTTAAATGGGAAATAAAGTAAATACAAACAATAAGATTTAGATAACTGTGAAAGGGATAGTTGTGAGGTGGTGAAGACTTAAACTCATAAGACTAGTGTGTTGTCTTGAGTTTAGCCATAACCTGCACGACGAAAAACTTTGGCCAAAGTAATGCATTGATGGTTGTGCATTGTTTGATCACCTAGTCCTCCAATTAAATTAAAATTGCCAGTAACCTGATCATGGAAAGTTGAACACTGAACATGAGGTAGGCAATGGTTGGATCTTTGGAATACGCAATCGGAAAACTAACCGTGGTAGACCCAAGGACTTTCACATGGTTCCCATGACCTGAAAAAGGTTGAGCCAAAATGCTAGTAAGCATTGTCACTCGAAGTAGTGGTGAAGGGAGATCATGGAGATCTGGATACACCCTTCTCAGCCGCACATGGCTTACACGGATGTTATCAGATAGATCAAAAGAACAAATTTGATTTAAAGAATTTGATTAAATAAATCTGTACGATTACAGTTGTGTAATCTATTTTTATGTATGTTTTAAAAAAATCCTCATTTTCCAATTCTAGTAATTTTGAGCGTTACACATTCTCAAAACAAAGCTTCCAATCAAAAGTTATAATTAAAAAAACCAAATTTGTCTATTTGCATTCTTTATTCAAACTTGCTCCAGTTTTGTCAAAACTTTGTTTTCACTCGATAGTCTCTTTGAAATTGAATCAATTGGATACCTTGGCATTATCGCATTTGTCCATGGGTGTCTAGCTCGGCCAAACCAACGATTGCACAAATAATCATGTGTGCAGATCATAAAAGACAAGGAAAACTTTATTTTATAATAAAGATTTCCTCTGCTACATTCATTTTGACAATCCCATGCCTCTTTCTCACTACTCTAAAATCGTCAAATTTAACCTAGTAGGAAGACATTGTAGCAAGTCGAACCTCATCGATCTCCTCCACGTATTATATCGACACTTCGACCACTGGCACTTCATCCTTGTGTCACTTCATCACTTCTAACACTTCGTCGCTTCTGACACTTGGGCATTTTGGCCTTCTAGCAATTCACCTCTCCATAACATCAACCTCTTTGGCACTTCGTTGCTTACGGCACTTTGTCGCTTCGACACTTTGGCCTCACTTCATCATCGCTATACTTCAACGCTTCGGCACTTTCGTTGTCCAACAACATTTCTTTAAAGTTTTGCGAGTCACAAAGCCAAGGCATTTTCTTTTAATCGTAGCGCAAAAGTATTAAATCTATAAGCATTAAATAATTCAAGCTGCAAGATTTCATCCAAACACACCGCACCGATCTATATCCTCATCATGTAAACTCTCATTAAAAGCAAGTTGAATACCCATAGAAGAAAGTGATGGTTCCATTTTTAACTCTTTGAAAAAAATTGCCACAAAAGTATGATTAGTTGCCCAAAATGAAATTTGGGGCTCATTTTGGCAACACTTGTTAATCAATTTTGGTGAAATCTACTTCCTCCTCACGAAGTAAAATCTATTCATATGCACACGTAAAATAAGGAAACATCCAAGCTTGTGTGGCTTTCCAAATAAGGGAAGCCCATAGAGCTGAAAAAATCCCAACTTCTCCAAATCCAACTTGATCTAGATATCTGCGGTGACCTTTTTGCCTTGATCGTGTCTTCCACCACATTATACCTCTTGAAGTCACTCTCATTCTCGGTGCAGTGAAGGTTATACCCTTCATATCACATCTTCCCAGTGAAGTTGTCCCAATCTCCTAACAAGCATTCTAAGGGGTTGTTCATCTCCTAAAAGCCATCTTTTGTGCTCTTCGCTAAAGATAATGATGATAGCAGTGACTCTAGCTCTTCCTCGATGATCTTTGTATTCTTTATCCCCCTCAGGATCAAGGATGTGGTTGTTGTGCATAAGGTTTCTCGTGCTTATGCATTTTGACCTTCTTTGGTTCTTTGTGATCATAGACTTTCTCGTTATCATACCTTCTTTGGCACATCTAGTTGGATCCCAAGTTCACTCTAGACACGTTGGGGTTTTCAAAGCTTATCATCTTTGTTGGTGAAGGTTTTCCTGCTCTTTTCTACTAGTTTATCTTACATGTGCTCTTGTCAACACTTGTTGTTAATGGCTTCATATGGCTCTTCTCCACACTTTTTCTCTTTGCTCTCTCCTTAGCTCATGATATGAATGATGATTCAAATTGGGGTATACCTTTTATAAACTTTCATGATGTCATCCTTACATCATCAACCTAATTTTCAAAATGTTGACTCAAGTTTAGTGCCCAAGCCCTTTTATGTTGGAGGCACCTTTTTCTCTCCTTGATTCCCTTTTCTCTCTCTTCATCGTTCTTTCTCTCTTTGTCGTGTTTTCTCTCTACTCATCGCACTACCTTCTTTCTTCATTGAATGCACCTCTTTCATCATTAAAAGCATTCTTCATTTGGCACATTTATTTCTCTCTCATACTTTCACACGTGGCAACGCATTCTTACATTTCCTTATCTCTTCCTTGTGTGTTTTATTTGAATGCATTTCCTTTTTCTCATCCCCCAACTTATTGAGCACATGGTCCCCATCGTTGATTTAAGTTCGCGGCTTTACTTTTCACATCGAACAAACGCACGTCTTCTCCCAACATTCTCTTGCACACTTGGTGCCCTTCTATTTTCCAAGTCATTCAAGCAAATTGTCTTTTTTTCTCCATATTGCATAGTTTATCAATATCTTGTGTGCTTTTGGATCCTTGTCATTATGCCATCCACATATCCTCCTCATTCTCATATTTGCATTAGTGCACTTATCCCACCATGCCATCCTTTATGTTGTTGTGTGCACTTGATCCTCACCCATCTCTACGCATTTGTCAAGATATCTTGACCTCGTGAGCTATGTGGCCTTATTTATGTTGTAGTGTGGTTTCTTAATGAATGATAAGGTTTCACTGCTCCCATTAAAATGACCTTGGAGCACTTCACCATCAAGGGTGCATAGCTTGCGAGCACCTATTTCCAATATGTCATGGATGACAAAAGGATCCCATCCATCTAATATGCAACTTTCTTGGGTGTTTAACATACTTTGATTCATAGAGCAACACAAGTACTCCTTTAGCTAGCACCTTATCTTTAATGTGCCTACCATGTCAAACCTTTTGCCTTATTTTCTCTACCCTTGGCTCCACTTAGCCAAGAGTCTCTTTTCATCCAGATTACATGAGTACATGTAACATTTCATCTCTAGATCTTCTATCATCGAGTTTTGTTGTGTAGGATATGCATAGTGAGGTACTAGGAACTCTACGAGAAAGAACCGCTTCTTTTCCAAATACTTGACTAAAACGGGGTGTACTTGGTTAGCCTCTTGTGAGTTGTCATGTAAACCCATAAACATCATTGAAACTATATCATCCCAATTAAGCCTTCCCACATCACAAGTTTTGGTTAAGGTAGTGCCCAATATTTTGTTGAAAGCTTCCATAGTTCCATTGGCATGTGGATGATAGGGACTTGTCTTATGGTGCGCGAACATAAACTTAGACAACGGAATGTACATTTTTACGCCAATAAGTGGCTTCCTTTATTAGTTATCAAACTAAGTGGTCACCCATAACTACTTATCATGGTTTCCCACAAGAATCTAATTTTTGTAGCAAAAGTGCAATATTTTTGTAAGAGCTACCTCCACCCATCATATAAGTAATTGGCGCAATAATGATGTAGCACGAGTCGAGTCATCCACAATGCTAGGGGAGATAGGCCCAATGAAGTCTATTGCCTACTTTTCAAATGGTTCTTATGCTCAACATTTCATCTCGTCAAAGTGTCATAAGAAGGTATTGGCAAAACATTTGTAGTACATACACCATGGCAAGCATTTCTCGCTCGGTAGTGGTGTAATTTCTCTCTACATAAGATATTTTTGTTGGCAAAATAGATTGGGTGATCTATCCAGCCCTATCCTAGTTATGCTAAGATAACTTCAATGGTTTGGCCTAATGCGTCACGTGTACATGGAATGGTTTCTTCTAGCCTATGAGCCTAAGGATTGGCACACTAGCTAAATTCTCTTTCAAGACCTCAAAAGCCTCTTCTTATTGTGATAGGGCAATCCTTTCTCAACAATTCTTCAAGTGGCCCTGCAATGTTGGCATAATTCTTGAAGAATTTCTAGTAGTACCCACAATGTCCCAAAAATGCATACATATATTTGGTTAGTGGCTCGAGCCGCAATACAACACCATCTTGGTTGGATCTACTAGCATTCCCTCTTTGCAAATCACATGGCCAAGTAAAACTCCAAAGGATGCGGCAAAGATGCACTTCTTAAGATTTAGGAGATTTACAATTGTCAACATCTCTCAAATATGGGTCTTAAATTCATGAAATGATCTTTTAGCAATCCATAAATAGTCCAATCCTCCAAATATACTTGTAAAAATTTGTTGATGAAATTTTCTAAGGCCTCGACCACAATGTGCAAGAAAAACAATGCACTCTTCAAATCGAAGGGCATAACATTATATGTCAATGAGCCACGTTTCATTATGAAGGTGGTCTTAGCTTTTCTTCACCATTGATGCGCACTTGGGGTATCCTGAAAATCCACCAATGAAGGTGTATACTTCGCAACTAACTACTCTAAAAATGTCTTCAATGAAGGGAGTAGGAAAAGGTCAATCACACATGCCTTGTTCAAAGCACGAAAATTCCACACAAATCTAGATGCGCCCATCCTTCTTTATGTTAATCACCATTGGGCTCCCCCAATTTGATTCTATGATAGGGATGATGATCTTGAAGCCAACATTCTATCTATCTCCTCTCTAACCCTCAATCTCGAATTTCAATTCATTATATAAGCCTCTTCTTCACTTGATTAGCTCCTTCACAAAATTTAATACTCATTTTCTCGAGGGATGAACTCTTTTGACCTCATGATAACCTTTGGGGAAAAGATCCTTGAACTCGCAGAGTATTCAACAATTCTAGCTAACTCCTATTTAATCAATAGTCACCAATAGTGGCCATTTTCATATCATCTTTTGTTCCAACGTTAACTTCCTTCGTGTACATAAGTTGATTGTGATAGTGTGATCCTTCACCCTTAGTGTCTTGAACTAGTCATTCTACCTAAGTGGTAGACACATTTAGACGTGCAAGTGCATCAAAGTCTTCATCCTCTTTTCCAATCTTCTTTCGGGGCTTTGATATCATGACCATGGTTACTCATGGATTCTTCAAACATGTCTCTTAAGGTATAATTGTTTTCATCATACACCTTTCTCGCATGCTCCTCCATCTATTTGTCATTACGAAAAGATGGAGTTCTAATTGTATTTCGAGGAACCTTTAAATGTTCCTCTTATGATGTAAAATAGAAAGTACAAACAAGGGAAGTTTTCATTTCTTCCCACTCTGTGATCTTCCTTTTTGTCTACATGGTTATGTACCATGTGCGCACCCATTTACTTAGGGTTTCATACAAGAGGATAAACCCATAAAGTGTTTGTGTTCCTCCATATCCGCCCATATGCCTACAAGTGATTATTAGGTCTAATAATACGTCATAGATCGGTAAGGCCTTCTACAAATCGCTCATTTCAAAACCAAGTCCTTAAGGCCTCCTTGATGTCACTCCACTTTAGAAGTCTATGTTGATGTAGCCCACCAACGCACGGTAATACTCTTGAGGTATATACTACGAGACTTGACTCTCTTCTTCCTTTGGTAACCAAGCCTCCAAGTCCACCGTATATGCACCTATGCATGTAGACCCATCGAATCTCGGCAATTTATTCGACCTACCCTTGCTCAACCAAAATGCTCTTCTTGCAAAGCAAAGCGCATTTGGATTCCATTACATCTGCCCTTATGATGTGTGCACATGTACCCTTGAACTCTTTACCCAACCATTAACCTTCTTCTCCACTTTGGTGCATCTTCTTTTGATCATCTCATATGACTCTTGACCCACCTATAACAAGTACGGCGTGTTGTGTCAAAAAGTGAAGCACTACTTCACCAATGTATAACTCCATCATCCCTTGGGTCAATGTAATCCTTCTCATGTGCATGATATTGTAGATGTGGTTGATGTCCTCCTCATATCAATACTCTCGACAAATAGAGGTCCAAAAGGACCTAGCGGAAAAACAACTCGGTACTCACCATTTTCAAAACTAATAGAACGCTTTTTCAAGCACATGTCTACATTATTTTCAAAGCACCAAGGCATTCCCAAGAAGGTAGGGTAATTATCAACCTCTACCACTCAATCACCTCAAAGTCAACTTTGAACTTAGCTCCCATGATTTCCAACTCAACATTGTTCAAAGTTCCAACAAGCATAGCATGAGTCGTGTTTGTCATGAATAAATATTTAGGAGACTCCAAAGATGACCTACCCATTTTATTTCACTCATCGGTTGTCAAGATGTTAACCTTTATGTTTGATCGATAAGGATTTTCCTTATCTCATGCCCATTGATGGTTGCATCTATCAACATTCTTGATCAAAGGTTTGTTGGTTAACTTCAAGTCTCTCCTCGGCATTTGTGCAAGCTTAGGGACTTTCTTAACATTTTACATAAGTCATTCCTTCAACATAGGCAACATTCCACTAGTTTTTAACAAGGTCGAAATTTCAATGAGCTTTATTATCTCTTGCACGAAGGGCTACCTTCAACATGCCTTTTCGCCTACACTTATGCATCCTTGGTTGCTTGGAATTCTCCTCATACAAACTCTTAATGACATCGAAAGCCTCTTACAAGGTCCTCTTCTAGGAGTGTCCATCCAGTACCATATCCTAACATTCTTTGGTGGCATGTGTGGGATCTCCATTATCTGTAGTTGGGTTTGTGCTACACTCCTTGTAGTAACATTCAACTTAGGGCCTTTATCAGTCTTCTTAGGAACCCAACCTCCAAGCTTGATCATCTTTGCACCCTTAGGGGCATTGTCATTCTCATGCATCTTCTTACAAAGATTCGAGCAGTCCTTAATCCAATGTCCAACTCTGATACTCATGGGACAATCTCTCCGATAATGGTCGACCTCCACACTTGTAGCAAGATTGGGGCAAGAATATTCATCCACCTCACACACGTTTACCGCGTGTATTCATTCTTGCATGCCCTTGGTGTTGATGTGGGGCCTCTGCAGCTTGTCTAGCACACTCCTTTTTCTCACACTTCCCTAAACTCAACGACACGGCAATTCTCTACATCGCGTGTGTTAGTGCACACACTTTACACCACAAGGATATCTTTATTTGTTTCACCCACTAAAGTGTGGGGCAATTCATTACATCGTAGTCAGAGTGAAATATTTCACACACCTAGTCATAGACCTTACATTATTCTGAGGCGATCGTTTCTAGTATGTCATTCAACTTCGTAGTTTGTATACCATAACCACCTGTAGCTTTTAGTGTCGCACATGTCGCTAGTATTTGTATTTAAATGACCATATTTGAGATCTAGGCCTCTAAAAAATGGCTTATGTCAATGTCTATACTTTCTACCACTTCAACTCTAAGCACAACCTCTAGCGCTTCTCAAGACTCTTTAACGGTATAAATTGGCAAGGCTCTCGGTAGGGTGTAATCGGACCTACTACAAACCATTATGCATGTTGAATTGGGTTCGGCGTATACGAGATCTTGAAACTAATGTCTTGAAGCGCGCATCATATGCTTGCACATATGCGAGATGCATTTCTCTTGATATCCTTCGATTACACAATACTTTGTTATTCAAACTTTGGGATATCAAACTTTTCCAAGAACCTTTTCTTCAAGAGATCATAATCTACACAAGTTTGATTGGGATCAAACTTCCAATACTAAAAGTGTGCTTTATCCAATAACGTTGTGTTAAGGTGACTTGCCTTCTTGTGTAGAATAGTCACTCCTTTCACTCTCTAGATGACTTCACAAGAGTGGACACGGTCATCCTATTCTCCACTCTGTATACTCTGGTAATCTCATTTATTGATCATAAAAATAATGTTAGGCTTGTGTTGTGTTGTCGCGAAAATGTGCAACAGGGAAATTGGAAGTTTCCAAGCACGACAACTATACCCCTATGGCAAATTTTTCATTCCTAGGCACCCCAGGTCAAATCCATCAGTCTGATCACCCCCTATTTGATGTCAAATTTGTCCCCTAGGTGATTTAGTAAAGTGCACTCATTCCACCTAGGTTTTTTAGGGAGTTCTAAAAGATGTTATCTTCTAATAGTATTGGGAAGGGCTATCGCTAGCCTTCCCGTGTCTGATTCAACCCCACGGGCGGAACAGAGAGAAAAATCAACATGGAGGCAAATGAAATACCTTGGAACATCATGGAAATGATTTTGGAAGGTCTGGGGAAGTTCTGCAAGACTTGGAGCAGTCTGAGTAAAAAAACAAGGTTCACAAGCCTAGGCGGTACACAGGCCTAAAATAGCCATTGGGCTTCAAAAGAAGATTCCGGGAGCTCCGGATGGAGTTGGAAGTAAAACAAAACATCTTCGGAAAGAGGATTCCAAGACCTACATGATGGTGAAATAATATTTTTCACAACACCTTGGCGCATATGATTGGAAGGCAGTTTTTCTCAAGCACAAGTGGAGTCCCAGATCAAAAATCCAATTTTTCAGGGATCATATGGTTGAATTAAGACATGAGACCCACATAATTGGATTCAAAATGACATTTCCAATCAGGATCATATAAAATTTCACCAGAAATTCCACCGGGAGCTCAATTTATCTTCATTCCAAGTTACCCTCTCAAAGGCAGTTCAAGACTTAGTCATTTTTTCAAGAGGACACGTGTCGGCACCGGGGCAGCCTGGGATTTCATGTCCCCAGACGTCCCCGAGGTCGGGTATATCAACCCTTGGAAAATGCGCCAGGCCCCCATGTGACCTCTCAGGGCCCTCATATGACCTTCAGACTTGACAGTTCAACCCCCAGGTGCATTCTTGGAGCATTCATCCCCTACCGTTGGATTGGGCACCATGTGTCATGCTCTCTGACCACCGTGGAATTTGATGTCCCTTATGCACTGAGGTGGGGGACATCGAGACCTTGAAAAATGTGCCTAGCCCCATGGGGAGTCTTACTGACACCCACGTGACTGCAGATTCAACCCCGTGCATTTTTGGAGCATCCATTCCCTGTCGTTGGATCAGGGGCCACGTGTCACCTCCAAGACTACCGTGGCCCGATGTCCCTTATGTACACCGAGGTGGGGACATCGGACATGGAAAAATGCGCCCGGCCCTCATAGGGAGTCATTTAGACACCCATGTGACCAATTTCCAGCACCAAGTGCTTTAAAGCAACTTTTTCCACCTTCATTCCCTGTCGTTGGATCGCCACCACGTGTCGTCCTCTTGACCACCGTGGAATTTGATGTCCCTCACGTCCCTGAGGTCAGGGACATCAAGTAATGAAAAATGCGCCCAAGCTTCTCCTTCCATGATTTCAAAAAATTCAAAAAATCTAACTGTCACTCAGTGCTTCCAGCTGCTTCCACTCCTGCACAGACAATCTTCATCCTACCTCTGCAACATTCTACCATCATTACGCCATTGCAAATGCTCAAACCTGCTCAACCCAAGAACTAAAACACATTCCCCACAGCTATGTGCAGGTCTCAGAAGGATTTTTCATCAAAACAAGGAGAAATGAAGAACAAGAAGAAAATAGTGAAAATCTCCATAGCCTAAAAATGAAGATCTGAAGAAATATTGCAAGCCGGTGCATGAAACAACAAACCGCTTATTTGCTCATTCATTCCTCTACCCAAGGCCATCAAGAAGACACCTTCAAAGTCCCCCCATGTGTGATAGAGCATCCACAACGAAGAAATCTCCTTTCCGGCTCAACGAAGAAAGAAGTGGGATTTCCCGTCAAACCGGTTGCGAATCAAAGTAAGATTGCACATGAAGCACCAAAAGAAAAAACCCACATCAAAAATATAATTTTCTTCGCAAACGGAGGAGAAAACCAGACCTACAATTTTGAGGTCCATTAATGGTTGTCGTACCTAGAAGCACTACCAGGTCCGAAAATTAAAACTTTAAAATCTCCTGGATTATTAAGCGGGCGGGCCCGAAATTTTAGAGGGATGATATTGGGCAAAAACCCATATCAAAAAACTTCGTTCCACGTCAATCCGACTCCCAGAGGCCAACTTTCTAAAAATAGTAGGTCTACTACATAGGAACTGCTATTTCGGGAAAGTCATTAACAGAAGAACCTGCTGAAGGAGATGAAGATATCGAGGTGCACTATAGCTGAGAATTCACCAAAATGGAAATTTTTGGCACTTACTAAAAATAGTAAGTGGGCCCTCGAGCACCTGCTAAAAATAGAAATTTGATCCAAAGAAGTGAGGAACGCAGGGAGAAAGGGGAATCAAGGTCACAACACTCAGCTAAGGATCGAGGGAGTTACTTTTTTCACACTTACTAAAAATAGTAAGTTACACTCAAAGAGAAGTTTTGGCACAATGGGATGTACAAGGCTAATCATTCAGGGGGACATCATTGTTCGGGAGCATCCTAGCCATTTTTCACAGGGAATTCAAGATCCACCTTAGTTCATTCAACTGGGTGAGCGTTCGGGAGCTAATTTGGAGGAGTTTCACAGTGTGCAAGGAGTTCGAAGATTCAGAGTTTCACTGCATTTGGAGCTTTCCATCAACGAGGATCAACGGACTTCATCGGGTGACATCTACTCTTCTTCTTCTCTCTCTCTCTTCTCTCTCTCCTCTTCCCCCAACTTTCTCTCACTTTCAAATGTTCTAATTCTTCATTGGGGTTTGCACTTTTTGATATGCCTTTAAGTCACTTAAAAGTGACTTTAGAAACATAATGTAAATTAAGTCGCCTTGCTATTATAAAAGGGACTTAAATATTTAAAGTGGAATATGAATAGTCTTAAGTCATATTAAGGCATATGGAGGGTCATGAGGAAGACGATAAGTCACCTCTCATTCTATAAATTGTAACGTCATTCCCATTGCAAAGGGTTGGTGATTGATCTTGTAAACTCAAGAGTATATTGCACCTTGAGAGAACAAAGGAGATAGCCATTTTCTTCTATTCCCCCTTCTCAATTTCTTCCATTCCCACACTATGTACAAATTCTGCTTGAGCTTCAATAAAGGAAGAAGGAATTTTAGCCTCTTTGATTGAGGAGTTTATTGGTACTTTGTGTTCATTAAGCTCTATTTAGTCTTGTTGTTGTTTTGCAGATTTGTTTTCTTCTGAAATTCAAGTGCATGTGATGAAACTTCTGACTGGTGTGCACAAGCCTCTGATTTTCTACTTGCAACATTGGTTCTCCTACATCAATTCTCACTCCCTTTCCCACTTCCAGACAAAGTCTTCCCTAGCAAGAGATTGCTAGCTTTGTCGTAGGGTCAGTGGAGTGCCCCTGTTGGATCCCCGGTCGAAAGGCCACCACAGAAATCCACCTTTTCACGCGCATGCATATATGGTAGTTGCACCGGTTAAGTAGAGGGACTTAGATTCCCAGAGCGTTGGCAAGAAATCCACAAGTTTGTCCACCCGACAAATTTTCTCGCCAACATGTTATATTGATAATTGGTGGGGTCATAGAACTCGAGACTTGAGTCGCCGCCGGAACAAGGCCTCCTCCCCGATGATCCTACTATGGGAGCAATCAACGGGGCAATGGTAGCAAACATAGGCGCATTAGAAGTGTTAATTGAACTTCGCATTCCTATTGGTGTAGACATTCCTTGGTTCACAAATGGATTCGATGATAGTTGTTGAAACATAGATTGATGTCCTATCTAGTCATGTCTCAAATCCTTCGTCAAATTCTTCTTTGTATGATAAACAATGACATGATAGTGAATGTCTAGTGGTGTTGGGAGGAGTGCTTTTCCTCTCCATCCTCTTTGTCCAACTTCCGAGGGTTCCCAAACTTCATCGGGAGGGGTGCACATTTCTCTCCGTCTTTGCAATGTCGAAGCAAGTTTGTACCTTCCCTCTTCTTCTAGGTTCCTTGCGGCATCCTCCTCTCTTGCTTCTCCCTTTTGTGCAACCATCACAATAGCCAAAATTACTTTGTACGCCTCATCAAACCTCCTCCGAAGTTCCCTTTTGTCAATTTCTTATTTTGTATCTATCATGCGTGCTCACTCCACTCACCATGTATTGGGGGGTTTAGCTCCTCATCGACATAACTTCTAGCCCCCAATCAATAAATAACATTTTTATTCTCCATGGAATGGTTTTAATATATGCTCCTCTTGGTTCACACAAAAACCGGTACTTTGCTTCTTGAGGGAAGAAGTACATTGACACAACTAACTCCAACAAGTAACTCCAAAATGCGCCTTCCCACCAAACTTCTATTACGTGTATCCACACTTCATGAATTTGCCTTAACTGCTCAATCCTATATGGGATCCATGGGTAATTTTGTCCCAAATTTATATTCTTCCCAAAAGCATACATCGTTATCCGCACATACAAATGCATAGGTAATTCACAAAAGAGGATTTAGTAGAGTTCATCATACAACACCTCATTCAACCACTTCTTGGAGTCTTGCACACCTCGATTAGGGTGGGTCACAACAAACTCCAGTTCTTGCTCTTCAAACCACTTTTCCACATTTTCTAAGGAAATTCTGTCCATCTCTCAAAAACAGCCTAGCAAAACGAAGGACGTTTGTACGAACTCAGTGCATGTTCAGCCCATCCAGATGCACTTCAAGAGAGTGTCAACCCCATCTTTGACAATTCTTGGGCTTCCATGGTGTGACAAGGATGAAATGCAATTGAAACAATCCTTAACGTCTATGAGAACCTGCAATGAACCTCTACTGGAGCATCTACAGAATTCACGGCAGATTTATGAGAGTTTCAACATTATACGAGGTCTTAGAGTCTGATTTTGCAAAGCAGAGAGCATTAGGTTACTGTAGGAAGGCTGAGTTGAGTCCATGGCAGTCCAATTGCCCCACTGGAAGCCACTATTTGTAGTTTGCATTTGCTGATTTATATAACTTAAAGGAGAAACAGAGGCACGGCCCATTTATATGCTGGATTTTTCCCACGCAAGTTTTTCCAGGGTAAATAAATGTGTCTATTCAATGCTCCTTTGCTGTAGCTTCATTATTTAAATCCCTGTATTGTTTTCTTGACGACTGCGCTAGTGAGCTTATAAGCCTAAATGATAGAACTATTGTCCACCTTTTGCAGTCATTTAAATCCCTTTATTATTATTTTGATAGTTGTGTTAGTAAGCATTTCTATTTCTGCAGTCTATAATGGTAACCATAGAACTTGAAGTAGTGCACCCATGGATTAATTTTAAGTCATTCTTAAGCATGAAATCTGTATGGGTGAATTGTCCAATGGAATATCCAAGAAATTTATAGATCAAAAAAGTTAGCCTCTCCAAATGCCATCTTTTGTGATGAAACAGATTTCTCTGAAGAACCTTCATCAGTGGGAAAGAGCAATAAAGATTTGGTTCTCTCTTGCTTTCCCCAACAGTCAGTTGTCCTGCTCCTCAACTTGCATGCCTCTCTTCTATTACAATCATACAATGCTCTCTGTTTCAGCACTGTAACAATAATAGATTGCATCGTCAGAGTTCTCATCTCTCATTTCAGCTCTACTTCCAGTTCCAAGAGATATTTTTCCAATCTGGCTCAGAATGTTTTCATGTTGATCCAGTTAGTCTCTTCATGCTAGCAGTGATCTATCTTGATCTCTCCGCCTTCTGCCTCGATTGTCAATACATTCGAGCATTGATGTAATTCTATCTCTAATGTCAAGTTCTTAACCCATTTGCCTGCCTCTCCTTTCAACTCCAATGTAGAGAGTAGAGACACCTCAGGAAAGTCTATCAGCAGCATTTATTCACAAAAGTGTGATCCCAAATGTCACTGATCCTTCAGTCTCTAGGTCCACATTTTTTTGTGAATCTGTAGACGTGAATTTCCTTTCATGCTTTTCCCAGTTTTACCTATCCTATGGCTGGTATGGCATCCAGCACAAACAGACCTGATCCTTGTCAAATAAGCATTGGCTTCCTTCTCTGTACAGACTAAGGCTGGATCTTCTGGCACCTTCTGGACCCACAACTTCCTTTCTATTGCTCAAAATCCAAGAAGCATCATTACACCTCCAGATCTCCAAAGCACCACACTTCTAAAGAAGACCCTATACATAGCTGTTGTCTGGATTTCTCCTCAAATCTTCTGGTTCTAACTTATTTAATCACAGGTATTGATTATTCGGTCCTAACAACTCCAAATTCTTGACAGGCATTTCTGATTTCGCTCATTTCCCATCTTCGCCAAATCTAAGTCTTTTTTTCCTCGTTGCCTTGAACTTCTACAACCAGTGTGCTAAGCCATTTCTTACAAACTGCCAATATCTCACCTATGCCTCCATTGCAGTGTTATGCAATCTCTTCAACTTATAGCCAGATCGTAGCATTCCAAACTTGATCTCATCTCTGAATACACACTAAAGTACTTCATCCTCTTTTGAAATACCATATATTTTCCTTCATTGATTTCAACATATTTCATGCCAATGTCAATCTGTGATATTTATCCCAGTCAACTTCAGCCTAGAAAGCAATTAAAGGGTTCCTGTGTCTTCATGATGTCTTCATTACCTTTTCTTGCCAAGGATGTGTAGAATGTGTCTCATGGACTCCCAATGTCAGCATAACTCGGGCTCCGTTTATATGAGCCTTTTAAAGCTCTTCAGATTTGTCTAGATTGTACTGGTAGCTTCTTCAATGGTAATCTGACCTTTACACCCTTGTGCCAAAATTGTGCACTAATCCAAATCGCTAGTATGCTCTACATGTATACCAAAATGCAAATAGTTCCATGCTTATTATCCTATAGCCCATGTTTGCTCAGCATCATCCCTTAAACACAACCAATTCATTTGTCCTTCAGAGGTTGGTTCAACATCCTTTTGATGTGACACCTTTGCATCATTATCATGCCTCACTAGTGTTGGCTTGACATTTGGTTCACAAAGCCAATGCACTTGCCTACTGCTAAATGCTGACTTAATGCATTTGCTTCAAAGAGCAATTACTTTCTTATGCAAAAATTGTAGGGAAAGCTTGATGATTCCACAGAACCTTTGCACCGTTTTTTTTACTAGTATAGATATCTTAAATACAGCTAGTTAAAATACACCGAGAGATATCAATTTAATTTCTACACGCATATCCAACCTGTGTGAAAAATCCAATATGGGTGCCTCGAGATTGATATCTCTCGGCATATTTTAGATAGATGTATTTAAGATATCTATGATAGTATAGTATAAGTATACCAAAAAAATAAAAAAACATCACGGTCAAATTTAAGGATGAATTGACATATGGCTAAGATATTACTATTTTCCGATTGACTTCTCCAAGAAAAAAATATATATATTTAGGTGACGGTCAAATGGACGTCAAATTTTAAGGATTAATTGCTACATGATGGTCAAACAAACGTCAAAGTTAATATCAAGAATAAAAGTGAACTCATGCCATTACACTACCTCGCTGACATTGTAGGAATGCCTCTCGGGGTAAATATTGCAAAAGCAGTTACAAAACAGTATACGTCCAATATGCCAAAGACGGCTAAAACCAGTCAAGAAGTACCGAAATATCTCTTCAAGAGAGTAGCTAATTACGAAGTTTACTACCAACAAAAGCTCCCAAAGTGAGCAGCAGAATGAAAAGTGTATTACCAACAGGTCAGGGCTATGCCCAAATGCGGAGTTATCAATACATATTTAACATTTATGAAAGCCGACTTAGACATCCAATCGTATTATCATTTTACTTAGAAGTATTGTCAGCAGCAGCTTCATTAGTTTCCGCAAGAATGAGGAATCCATCATCTTCATCCATACCTGTGCTATTATCAACATGTCCCTCTGTCACAGTACCTAATCCCGTGGAAGCATCAGTCCTCACAGCCTCATTGTTTTCTCTATAAATCACAGGCAGCTCTTTTAATCTCCCAGGTTTCTCCTCTCTGCCAGTACCAATGCAACCAGCCTGCACATTATCTATCCTAGACAGCCAAGATTCTAGTTGAGCAATGGTTTTCATGACATGATCCTCAATAACATTCTCAGGCAGATCTGGGAACACACCCCCGGGCCCCATATCCTCTATAACTCGTAGAGGAATACCAGGAGCTAAAGAAGAAGAGGAACAAAGAGTGCATGATGAGGCTCAACCTTCATCCATTCTTGGGTTAAATGGAGGAGTTTTCCTTATTCCTTGCAAGTCCAGGTCCACAACAATCTCATTACATTCAACCCTTTCCAGAGTTGCATACATAGCACTGATAATATCTTCCTGCCTGGCTGAAGAGTGAGGAAGAGCAGTAGACCCTTGAAATTGGGCACTAGAGCCCTCACCCACCACCCCATGAGAGTCAACCTGTTGAAAATACGAGTCTTTAACCATCTTCCAATCCTCTACAGATATGTCTATCTCTGTACCTTCTAGCACAGGCACCTGCTATTCCGAAGCAGGAGTGATCTTTAAAAGTTTCCAGTGTCAACTAGATATTCAGAACAGATTTTTATAATTCCTTGCTGCAGGAATCTTAAGTTCACTCTCTGAAATCTCAAGTTGAGCATTCACCTGCACATGCAAATGCTTAACCATGACTTTATAGTTGAAGCCAATAAGGTTCCCGCCCTTACCTTGAAAAACATCTTCAGTTCTTGCTTTCCAAATATACCAAAGGATTTCAATAGGAGGAATGGAAACTTAAGTTGAACATTCACCTGCACATGCATATGCTTAGGCATGACTTTATAGTTGAATCCAATAAGCTTACTGCCCTTTCCTTGAAAAACATCTTCATTTCTTGCTTTCCAAATATAGTATTTCAGTAGAGATAAGATAAGATAAGATAATTATATTAATGTCCAACAAATGACCACAAAAGTAGGTCAATGGGACTGCACAGTACAATGCCAAAAGATCCAAAAGGGAGACCCGAAAGGGTCATCCGAACAACAAGAAAAGAGAGAAGAGAGAGGAAAGAAGAATGAGAAGCAAGGGCCACAATGGCTACAAGGGTGCAGATGGGCGGAGCTGAAGAAAAACCCCAACTCCGACGCTGTCACCTAGCAACCGAGGCCGAGTGGAAGTAGCTGGCGATATGTCTGTGTCTTGTAGCTGAAACCGTGGAGGGTCTAGAATGTCGGTGTCTGGGAGAAGGACGAGCAGTACGAGTCCTCTGAATCCTCCTGGCTGACCGTGGTCCATGGGAGGTGGCATCCCGGGTCCTGACGGATCTGGTCTGAGAGTCCATACTAATGTCAAGGTGCCGCTTAGTACCCCTCACTGGTGAGAGCACCGTAAAGAAAGATGTGATCTGTCGAGTAGCAGCCTGTCTGGGAGGGGATTGAAGGGACTCATTCCGAAGTCTGAGAGCCTCTTGTAGATAAAGGGCAAGACACCGTTGATCATGATACCTGAAGAAAGTTGCAAAAGACGGATGCCCTCTCGAAAAGGCAATGGAATCTCCCTCTGATCTCGTAGTAGATGGGGCACCTGAAAATGAAGTGTTCCTCTGTCTCGACCTCCTGAGAGAGAACAAAGCTGACAAATCCTCTCCGAGCGGTCTAGTCTGGTGGTCCTCAACCCGAAGCCTATGAGAGCCCACTCTGAACTGGCCTAGGGGTATGCGGAGTGCCTGCAACCAGTGTCGGGAAATATACGTGGGCCGGCAAATAAGCCCATCATTGATCACAAGGAAGTGTGCAACATAGAATGCCATCTTGGGGCATAATCCCTCTGGAGGGCTGATCCATGTGTGCTAGATGTACCTACTGTAGATGTCGTCTCTGATGATTCTGTGCAAATCCTCTTACTTACTTGGTAGGAGATGGGCGGGAGCGTCCATGGAGTATCTGTAAGGAGGGAGGCGGTCCATCTGAATCCCGAACGAGCTAAGAAGTTGAGAGACATCGGCATACCAACAACGAGAACGGCCGTTGTGGTCAGAAAGAGCAATAGCCTCGAAGGAATAGTAGGCAAGGTAGAGATACCTATCCCTGCCTGCAGAGGAAGTTGAAAGTCCCCGAATGCAATGCAAAAGCGAAACAAGGCTAAAGATGGTCTCCAGTCTAAAGGGCAAGCCCCCGAACTCAGCTAGGAGGATATTGTGTGGAATTGTCTCTTTGCACCTAATGATGCGTCTGAGCATGAGAATCTGGACTCGCTCAACAATGGCCCAATCAAAATCAAGTAGGGATGGCCCCAAACCTCAGAGCCATAGAGAACTGTGGGTCTCACAAGAGAATCCGAAAGAGACATCTTTGACAAGATGTCTTGGAAGTGATGGCGGAAGCACTGTCTCTCCAAGATAGCCAAAGAGCCATACCCCTTGTTGACACGGGGTGAAGGGCAGGTCGAAGACTGAAACAGGGCCCAGTAAATAAAACTCCCAGGTAAGTGTAGGAACTGGTGATCTCAATCTCTTCCCCTCTAAAGAAGAAGTGGAAATCAGAAGTCTTCAGCCCATTGAAGATCATGACCTTGGTTTTACCAAGGTTAACTGTCAGTTGTCTATGGTCGCAAAAGAGGGCTAAGGCATTCAGCTTGTCTCTGAAGTCCTTCAACGGAAGAGGCAAGGAGAACCACATCATCCACAAAAAGGAGAATGTAGATTAGTACCTTGTGAAGAAGGCAACCATCCTCCTCCTGAATATGGTCCTTGAGAAATTCCTCCAAAGCATCGATGTAAATACCAAACAAGGTAGGCGAGAGGGGGCAGCCCTGTTTAACCCCGATGGTGCTCTGATAAAATCCGAGAAACTCTGCGCAGCAGTGTGAAGGCGGCCCAAAACCTCCTCGTATAGGTGCATAATGGCGGCAAGAAGAGTTTCAGAAACACCAATGTCTCTAAGTCTACGGAAAAGAGCTTCCCGTGGCACCGAGTCAAAGGCTTTCCAAAAATCCACAAAGCAACAAAAACCTTGGAGGAGTGGTGGCGAGCCTCCTCAATAATGGCACGAAGGGTAAGGATATGGTCGATGGTCTGGTAAGCAGGTCGAAACCCCGCTTGCCCCCTGGCTCTGTAATGGTGTTGCTCCAAAAATTGAGAAAGCTGCATGTGGAGAACCGTGGCATAAAGCTTAGAGAACGTGTGGCCCACCATGATCGTCCTGTAGTTGTTCGGGTTGGAAGTGGGGCCCGACTTGTGGATAGGGTGAATGATATGGTGGGACCACGACTTCAGAAAACCCGTACAGACCACCTGATTGAAGAGGTCCACCAGATAGTTGTTTAGAGTGTCCAAACCGTGCTTGAGGAATTCCGCCTGGAGGCCCTCTTCGTCTCTGACCCTCATTATTCATGGCAGAAATGGCTTTCTTCACATTCGTGTAGGTAAAGATATGACAGATGGAGGGAGGGGATAAAACATGGATCTGGGGCTGGCCAGGGATGTCGTAAAGGGTGGAGGTATGAGTAAACATGGAGTGGGGTGCAAGTCCTGTGGTAAAGAGGAATGACGGGGAAGAATGGTACGCCATAAACGTTTAGGGGAATGAATAAGGGATGTACAGAGCTCTAAACGACGGCGAGAGATAAAGGTGCGCTTCTTGTGGCGAAGGAGACAATGGTAATTGGATTTGATAGAATGGAAGGAGGGAAGAGCATGTGTGAAAGCGAAGCGAAGCTAGCGGTGAAGGGCTTTGCAATCTTCGTCGTACCACTGGTTCATGGGACAGGTCCGCTTATAAGGGAGGGTGGGGGTGACATGGGGGAAGGAACACAAAGCAATGTCGGAGGAAAGGGTGTCAAACATCAAGTCAGAGGGGAGGGATGCAAATTGGGGTAAAGGGGGGAGAAGCTAGCGAAGGTGAAATCACCTTCATTGAACTTCCAGATGGTACGGGAAGGGGCGTGGGACGGGGTCTCGAAATGGGGTGGGGTAGCTGCGAGGAGAAGGAAAGAAAAACCAAATTTTCTAAAGAAAGACATGCATTTTCTTTTCCACACTTAAAGAGCTAGACACAATGTCTAGCCACGAGATCTCCTTGTTGACACATTTAGACCAAACAAAACGCAGAAAAACTTTCCATCAACTCTAGTAAAGGGACAAGAAAATAAAAGATGTACAATTGTTTCAACTTCCCCACATGCGATACATATAAAACTACTAGTACCTCTTTTAGAGATGAGGGACCCAACAACAAGGTTTTGATGAAGACCAACCATCTAAAATAATCATTTTTAGGTTCAATACAAGAAGCCCAAAAATAGAAAAACTATCTTTCCATCTATAAGAGGGATGTCACACACAACCCATTTTTCGTTGAATCCTAAAGAGACCTCATGAGATAACGAGAGCTTATCATATATTTCCTTAGCAGTGATTTCTAATAAAGGTATGCCTCTTACCCACTTGATCGAGTCCTAGAAGAATTCATCATTTTCTATTCTAAGTCTTGAAGAAGGAGGCTTCAATGTATTCAGGAGCATGTTGTAGGTTCTCAAGTGAGTTTCAAGAAAGATTGTATCGAATATTACATCCTTACATCCAAGATCACTCCAATGAAAAACTCATTACCATGGCCACAAGTCACATGAAGAATACACTTGCAAAACCGTTGGGTTAATAATGTCTCCCGTGTTGATGTTCTCGGTATGTACAATTTGGATTACAATATAAAAAGGAGTGCCTATTAAATAAGCACGAGAGGTTGTTTTGACTATAACAAATTGGTTATTGAGAACCTCAAGAATAGGATAATAAGCTATGTTGTCAAGAAACAGATACTGAGTGCGGGTATGGGTACGGGTCCGAAGCGCAGAAAGCGCCAATTTTAAAAAAACCTTGGGTGCGAAGCGTTACGGAAACGTTAGTACAATATATTATAAGAATTTTTTTAAAAAAATTATATATATATATGGATGGTACTCATTTTCAAATTGTTAGTCCATGGACCATAAGAGATAAAGCACTCAAAATATTTTGTATTCATTGAAGTCCTAAAGATTCATTATTTAACATGGTTACAATTTCAATGTTTCATGTATACATGATTCTAATCTCGATTCTAGAATATATCATCTAGTTTTTCTCATAATCATGTTTCAAAAATTATAGTTGTAACCTACTTCATTGTATTCATTTGATTGAGAATTCTAATGGAAAATTCTATTCTAAGGAGCAAGAATATACCGAGTCAAAACCTACTTTTTAATCTAGCATTTCTTGGTTTCTGCTAGATTCTTTCTACTTTCTTTGGATTACTATTTTGACCAAACTATATTTAGGATTGTTTAATGTGCCTCCTTGTTAGTATAGTTTTAATGTTATAAGACTTTACAGCATATCACAGTTTAACTTATTCATGGGTTTGGAAAATTCTTTGAGCAGAAATATAGGTTATATTTGAAAAGATTGAGTGAAGTAACACAACAGCAAATTGGAATAAACTCTTCCTTATAATACATAAGCCATTAAAACGTCGAGGAAATGCCAGGGACATTTCGAAAGCGTCCTGGCATTTCGAAGCGTTTCGTACTCGTTTGATGCCGAAGCGTTTGAGGATCGATCTGAGGGGTGGGGGGCATTTCCTGGCAACATAGATAATAAACAATAATTGAGTACTTAACAAATTGTGATGCACAATTAGTTTCATCCCCAACAATAATCAAACCAACTCCCAATTTAAGCTTAACCCTTTAGGAGTGTGAACACAATGCTAAGTGGTTCAGAAAGATCTTAAACCACACCAACAAGTGTGAACACTCCTACACCCTCCCTTAAGCGCAAAATGGGAGGTGAAAAAGGAGAAAAGCTAGGAGACAAATCAAAATATGGGTCTCTGTGAGGCTCCGATCAAGTGCCCATTTACAAACAATTGGGAAAAAAAGAGTTAACCATGGACGAAATAAGTCACCGCACATTACCCAAAAAACCAATAAAACAACAGTTAAAGTGGAGCGAGAACTTTTGTGCAAGGCATCTGAGAAGCATAACTCAAAGACTAACCACAATGTTGTAATAGGTGCACTACACGAAACGAAGCCCATCAAATATAAGTGCACTCCATGGACTTGAAAGTCACAAAAAATTCGATGAGAACGCATGGTCCGAAGCTACTAATGTTAACAGGGGTTGGGGATGCCAGACTTACAAAGCACTTACAAGTTTGAATCCACTGCTCTTCCTAGAGAGCTAAAGTTATGCTAACCAAAAGAAATGTTTGGTAGACATATGTTCACTTAAACTCATTTTGCGCTAGTGGTATGGATCCACTACTCAATCACACAAAACAAAATAGTTGACATTGTAATTCACTAGAATAGCTCCATGCAAGGAGACTATCAGTAGTGTCGATAGTGCAAGAGTTCACCAAACTTAAATCTGATCTATCACGAAAGATGCGGTGTGTCAAATACCAAAGCAATGGACATGACACACAAAGCAAAATCGATACCATACCCCTATCTTTGCTACATGGATGGAGTGACGCTATAAATCCGTATGAGTGGTCTAAGCCAAATACTCGAACACTAACAAGTTGACACTAGGTTTCACTAGACTAGTTACACTTCACAAGGAGGGCAAGCTCAAATACATCTTTGAAAAATGTTGAAGAATGAAATATCCCTCTCAAGAAGATGGCTTTAGTGGCGATGGGAGAGTCATGCTACTGAAGTAGAGAAAAGTGCCCAAAAATGAAGCACAACTACATGAAGAAAACTCCATGAATCTTAGACTCGGAGCGACTACAAAGTCCCATACAAAAAAAATTACTTCACCAAGTGATGCATATAAACTCTAGAATGTTGTCAATCTCTAAAGGATGCCATCTAAAGCATGACAATTGCTTCACAACAGTCAAAGAAAATAGTTCAAACAAAAGGAGCATTATAATGCGGGAGCAATGAATGGAATAAGAAGTTTAATGGTGGAGTTACACCTCTAGTGCTATCTCAATGAATGCTTATGTTGCCACCACAAGTGATCGAGAGATCCATCTCAACCGAATACGAGATGGCTAAGGAGGATGCCAAAGATATGATTTAATGCAAAGTGCACAACCTGGAGCATGCGAGAAAACATACGAAAGTGTGTCAAGTTGATCATGTCGACAACTGAAATCTCGGGGTTCTCGGGCACGAGCGTAGGAGTAGCAAAACGCGTGTAGCTCAAGATTCTCACGAAGAGTCAAGCGAACAAAAAAGGAGCTCTATCAACAAGTCCCATAAAAGATTTATTACCCACTTTGTAACCAATGTCATGGTGTGAAGTCAAGTTAATAGGCTGGATGGGAGCAACAATGCCTTGAAAATGTCTACCAACACCTCCGCTAAGATAACCCAAGGAATGAAGTGTGCAAGAAACAAAAGCAATAGTGTGTTTCTCAAAGGAGCCGAGGCAAGTAAGCGAGGCAAAGCTGAAGTGGGATACGTAGAGTGTACAACTACAATAGGCACAACTGCAGAAGCAAAAGGTGCAGCAATAATAACAGCAGGCGCAACAGCAGAAACTACAATAGGAGCATTAGGAACAGTGCAGGCTCGGTACTAACAAATCAAGGCCGAGTAAGTGTGGGAGCAATAGCTACAAGTGGACTAGGAGCAAGTTTTTGAATGTCCACAATAGGAGAGGGATGTTGTAGCTTACAATTGTTTGTTGTAGGGAGTGAATGAGATCATCCTTTCTGAGTAGGAGGGAGCAAGGAAGAGAGCTTTTCCTCTTGAGATTTTTGTTCTCTTCCAAACATTTGACCAGTCCTCCCGAATGGCATAGATTTCAAAGAAAAGCATCTCATTCTTAGATTGCGGGGCAAGGAGACTAGGGCAAGAAGCCAAGGAAAAGAGTAAAAGTGGAAGGCAAGCAAGGAGCATATGTGGGCAAGAATAGAGCAAGCAAGAAAAAGGTTTTGCTTGTGAGGGGATCTCGACCACTGTCAAACCAAACCTCACCCTCCGGTCTTTGACACACGTGAGGGACAAGAGGACTCAAGGATGAGCTCACAATTGTTTGTTGTAGGGAGCGAATGAGATCATCCTTTCCGAGTAGGAGGGAGCAAGGAAGAGAGCTTTTCCTCTTGAGATTTTTGTTCTCTTCCAAACATTTGACCAGTCCTCTGAATGGCATAGATTTCAAAGAAAAGCATCTCATTCTTAGATTGCAGGGCAAGGAGACCGAGGGCAAGAAGCCAAGGAAAAGAGTAAAAGTGGAAGGCAAGCAAGGAGCATATGTGGGCGAGAATAGAGCAAGCAAGAAAAAGGTTTTGCTTGTGAGGGATCGACCACTGTCAAACCAAACCTCACCCTCCGGTCTTTGACACGCGTGAGGGACAAGAGGACTCAAGGATGAGCTCCCAAAAAATTAATATTCTATAAAATGCTCCCAAAAAATATAGCTCTCAAAAATGTGCTCTCTTAACACAAAAAAATTGCACAAAAATAATTGTTCCCCTTATACAATATAAGCCCCTTGAAGAAAATTGTTCCCAACAAAATTTGATCACCCCCTTTTTATAAATTTCCTTCATTATGACATAAATGACCAATGAAAAATTCCTCTCCTTTAAAAACAGGCCCCACACATATAATTCCCATTTCCAAAAACAATTCAAAAAATATGAGCAAAATTTTACGTCGAAATTTTCGAACCCTTAACCTCTAAGAGCCCCCATGCCTTAGCAAAACAAGCTTTCCACTTGCACTACAAGCCCTTACAACATACTAGACGTGCAAATATGTTTTTAAGCTTTAAGCAACTCACAAATTCTGTTAAAATAAAAGGCTCAACTCTTACTTGAGTTTAAGGGTTCATGTGTATTGGATTAGGGTTGTTGAGTTCGACGAGTTGAAGCACTATGAATTGGGACCGATTTGAACACCGAGCTAGGTCAAGCTCCACTACATGGAGCTCGGTGAGCAAGTTGTATAGAGACCGCTGCAAGGGAGAGAAGATGTTGTAAAGGAAAAAGTCGATCACCTCAGATTCAAGTTGCTTGCAGCCGAGTTGCTTAAATGAAGTAACTCGTCAAAGTAGTCTGATATGGCTGAGTCAAGGGGCTCGTTTTAACATTCAATTTGCTGAGTGGTTCTAGGCTTCTAGCCAAGTTGTCCAACACCAAGCCGGAACATGAGGCAATGGGGAGGCGAGTTGAGATAAGATTAAATGACATCAAGCCCGACAAATCACCAAACTGGGTTTTGATCCGAAATAAGACTTCAACAATGCAGATCTAGAGGTAAATGTGGATAAGTGTGCACCTAGTTGTAGAGATCCCTAGTCAGGTCGATGATTTGGATGCAAGTCTTGAGCCCATTACAGTTGCAAAGGGAGATCGCCCAGATCTGAGTTGGGTTAGGAATGCTTGAGTGTGGAGCTGCAGTGATGCTAGTGCAGTATCTGCTCCAACGAAAAGAGATCGTGTGTTGGCCAGTAGAACAGTCATGCCACGTGATGACAATGTGGACAAGATAGACCTGCGTGGAGTAAGGCACTGCTGCAATTAAATAATGCAGATTTCTAATGCCTCAATCAATTTCAAGGAAGTGCAACAATCAATACTCTTTCCAATGCTTGTTATCATATACCCATGCTTAATACAATGCACATTCCAAGCACTTCAACTTTAATACGGAGCACAATATCTTAGGGCCCAGCGATTGACAGCCAGCAGCGATGACATTGTTGGTGGGCACAACATCTATGAAGATGCTGGAGAGGCAGACAAGCCTTTGGAAATGAGGACACCGGTGATGTCATGCACCAATGAGAGATGGCAGGCAGAGCATATGTTGGTCAACACCAAATCAAAGCCAACATTACATTGCTTGAATTAT
The DNA here is from genome assembly GCA_018340775.1 of Taxus wallichiana var. yunnanensis. Classification (NCBI taxonomy): domain Eukaryota; kingdom Viridiplantae; phylum Streptophyta; class Pinopsida; order Cupressales; family Taxaceae; genus Taxus; species Taxus wallichiana. The sequence goes on along the minus strand of CM031237.1, from coordinate 997,352,340 downwards.
AATACATGCCAATATTTACCTTCTGTTGTCATCCTCAAAATTCCCCTCTTTTGAAGTCAAGTTTCGAAATTTTGAGTCTGTTCCTTGGAGTATTGGATTGCGTCGAGCCTGGCATTGTTTGCAGTTTTCCCATTCATGGAGAACAATTTGAAAGTCGGGCGTATTGGTGAAGTTTCTTCCCTTCTTTTTATTTTCTTCCCATAGTCGGGAATGACAGGCGTATCTTCCCCATTAATTTTTGCCCAGCATCCACGGGTAGTACGTGGATATTCCTAATTGGATACGGCATGGCCATGTTTCAAACACCAGCAGAAGCCTCCACGCATCCAAACAGCGCAGCTCCGGGCGAGGTCCAAGGGACAGTCCTCAAATAAGCATGGGCTTTCCACGTGTCCCAGGTTCAAAATGAAGGTAAAACAAGCTAAAATTGGCTAAGTATGGAAGGCTCAGCGACGGCGCCACGTGCCTCATCGGCGCAGCTTCAAGAGTCAAAGACGGGGCAATTCTCAAACTTGCACCAGTCCTCCACGTGTCCTAGGTCCAAAAAAGAGAGAGTCGATCGTTAAAATTGACTAAGTATGGGCAGGTTGGCGGAAGTCTCCACGTGCCTTAACGGCGCAATTTCGGAAGTGAAATCAAAGGGTTAGTCTCCAAGTAGCACCAGCTCGCCACGTGGTTAAAGTCAATGGGGAGACAGAGTTGGTCGTTGAAAAGTCCAAGATCGGCGGAAGGAGACACGCGTCGACTCGGCGCATTTTAGGAGGCACTTCAGCGAAACTCAAATGAGCGTCATCCCTCCACGTGTCTAGGGGTCAACATAAGTCAAGCAGGAAATTGGCCCGATTCGGCTAAGAATAAAGGAACCAGTGGAGCTCTCCACGTGTCAGTGGGCGTACTTCAAAGGCAAAAAATGCAAAAGGCGTCCGCAGCCCGCTCCAATCAATTTCTCCCACGTGGGTGGCCCAAATTTGAAGTTGTAAAAGCAAATCGAATGGCCCATGTTTTAACTGGTAAAATAATGTAACAGCCGTATATTTAAAAATTGGTTTTTCCGCCATTAACGTTTCTTTGCAAATCAAGAATTCGAAAGGGCGTGGATGATTGGAATAAGTTATGTTGTTTCTTGCTTTCTCGAGGAAGTTGTAACCGTCTCTTGCAAGCTATATCATGAGCTTTCAAAGCCATTGTACGGGTTGGAATTTTGATATTCTGAACTGTAATTTCTAATTGGAAGAAATCAATACAAAGGTTTTCCCCTTTTCCTTTGCTTTCTCTTTCCTTCTTGCTCTGATCTGTGAATCATTTAATCCTTGCATGCTTAGAAACTTTGTGTTCTAGTTTATACAATCTCAAGAACTTTGAGTCTGGATTGTGCCCGTTATAAACGTGAATGGTTCTACTCTATATCTCATTTGCTCAATACATATAAGGGTTTTCTTTGCCATCTCTTTTCCTGAAAGTATTGTCTTCTTCTACCTCCCTCCTCTCTTCAAGTCTTCTATCCTCATGTATTGATAACTTTCCAGGCATAAAACACATTTCAAGATATCGGGAAACCACCATTGAATGAAAGATTGTATATTTGTACATAGGTTTTGCCCCTGCTTTCAATAAGGGAACCTCTCCCATTAAAGAGGAGGGACTTGCTTGTCCCCTGACTATGGTTTCATTCCAAGTGCAAATCTGAAACCCAACACCTTCTAATGTTGAGCTTTCTCCATTCAAGATCTTTCCACTGGTCATGTCTGCAGAAGGAGAACAAGAAAACAACAGGCTGTACAGCAGCAAATACACCCAGACCAACGCCAATGATTAATTTTGAATTCAGCAGATCAAATCTTCACCACCATGGAGTGGCAATGCCTAATCCAACCCAACAAATGAATGAGATTGCTGTATTTTAAATAACAGTGCATAGAAATTTTCACAAAAATAAACAATTTCAGAAAGGATCAGCAGGGCAATGGCTACCAGGAGCCTGCTCTGATACCATATCAGAGTATTACATACATCCAAGATCACTCCAGCAAAAACTAATTACCACAGCCACAAGTCACAGAGTATACATTTGCAAAGCAACTGGATCAATAATGTCTCCTCGTGTTGATGTTCTTAATATGTAGAATTCAGATTACAATATACAAAGGGAGTGCCTATTAAATAGGCCTGAGAGGTTGGTTTCACAATAACAAATTGGTTATTGTGAGAACCTCAAGAATAGGAGAATAAACAATAATTGAGCACTTAACAAATTGTTGTGCACAATTAGTTTCGCCCCAACAATAATCAAACAAACTCCCAATTTAAGCTAACCCTTTGGGAGTGTGAACACACAATGCTAAGTGGTTCAGAAAGATCCTAAACCACACCAACAAGTGTGAATACTCCAACAGATTGTATACATTATTTAGATCCACCCGAGAAGACCATTTTTCACTTTATGCGATATCACCAAATAATTGGATACCTCTATTGTGCCGAATAATGCAGAACCGAAAGATCCCCAATGGGAAATCAAATAAAAACAGCAAATACAAATTTATGGATGTTATGGCAATTACCCTAATGCAGATCTGAATTTATTTGAGAAAATGCGACTAGGGTTTAAGATAGATCTTAATGCAAATGACACCCAAAAGTAATATTTTTGATTTCAAATGATTACCCAAATATTTAGAGACTGAACCATGCAAGAAACTGAATTTATTGCAGCCAAAACAACCCAGAAAATCAGATCTGAAGTCTGCTAATATTCTGCCTGAAAACCCTCAAAATATACTTCAGAAAATGATGAAAATACAGCGATTTGGTTTACAGTATTATGGAGAATATTTGACAAATATTTTTGAGGAAAATACCTCTGAAATTGCTGCCAAAACTGCCCACAATAGATCGACCCAACTGCTGCTCAAAAACCACTGAAAATACCTTCAAAACTCTTCACAAACACTGCTGAAATGAACCCGGAAATCTGATTAACAACGCTGGAAATTTCTGAGTGAAATCCCCTCTCAATCCCTTGGGGTTTTCATCCACAAGAGATGAAATCCACAAGGGTTTTCGTCCTTGGAATCTCTGATAAAAGCAAGAGCTCTTAACAATGCAAAAATCTGATAATAAAAATCTGGAATGCTTCTAAGCAAGTCGACTTGCCCATATAAAGGCAAAACAGCCCAACCACCACCTCTAAACCAGCCAATCACATTTTTCCTTTTCCCTATGCTGGTCGCATTTTTCCCTATGGGCTTGATGTCACATTTCCCAATTTATGACTCCCATAAGCAAGTCGCACTTTTCCTCCTTTAATACAATTAATTTTAATTGTATTTTGATATTGACATTTTTAATTTATTAATAAGCTTTATTATTTATTATATGTGCAACTTATAATGTTATTTTAAAAACATTAGCACAATATAATAAAATAATAAAAACTTAGTCACCCTAGAAACCTCCTTTGGCCATCGGGTAGACAAAAAGGGCCAAAGGTCTTCGTCCAAGCTCATTCGGAAAGAGGGGACATTACAGTCCTCCCTCCCCGGAGTTGCTTGCCCACAAGCAACTGCATAAGAATGTTGGATGTTGAAGAATAGACTCACCCTCCCAAGTAGCATCCTCCAAAGGTAAGTCTTTCCAACGAACTAGATACTCTCGAATCACCTTGTTCCGCAACCTTCTCTCCCTCCAATCCAGAAGCTCCTCGGGACCAAATCCAATCTTCCCTCATCATCCAAGGGTGGTAACTCTACTGAAGAAGTCACATGCTGCCCCAATGCCTTCTTTAAACAAGACACATGAAAAACATTGTGTATCTTACTTTCAAAAGGTAACTCCAACTCATATGCTACCTGTCCAACTCTCCTCACCACCTTGTATGGACCATAGAAACGAGGCTTAAGCTTCTCTGCTCCACTCTTCTTAAGAGTACTCTCTGTAAGTAGGAGTCGGTCGTAAAAAGACCATATCTCCCACCTCAAATGATCGCTCAATCTCTGTGCCTGTCTGCATACACCTTCTGCTGATTTTGGGCATGCTGCATATTATCCTTAAGGGTCTTAAGGATATCCTGGCTGTCCTGTAAGCACTCTCGAGCCTTAGGAGCTCTACTATCTCCAAACGCCATATCCACAAAGGATCTCGCGTCATAACCATACAAAGCTCGAAAGGGGTCATACCGATGGACATATGGTACGTAGTATTGTAACAATACTCGCACAAATAAAGCTGCTTAACCCATGCCCTCTGCTGTCCTGAAACATAGTTGCGTAGGTACCCCTCAATCCACTTATTCACAATCTCCGTCTGCCCATCAGTCTACGGATGATAGCTAGTGCTTGGAGTCAACTCAGTGCCTGCCAATCTAAAGAGTTCCTGCCAAAATGTGCTCATAAACCTGCTGTCCCTATCGCTGACAATATTCTTCGGGAGCCCATGCAACCTGAATATCTCCCTAAAAAATAAATCAGCCACCTGCGGTGCCTTAAAACTCGTGGGAATGGCAAAGAAATGCCCATACTTAGTCAACCTGTCAACTATCGCATAAATGCGATCATAGCCCTGCACAACTGGTAGTCCTGTAATGAAATCCATAGATATACTCTCCCATCTCTGCTCTGGAATAGGTAAGGGCTGTAATAAACCTGCAGGGAAAGTATGCTCGGACTTGTTTTGCTGACAAGTCACACACTCTCGAATATACCGTAGAACATCCTCCTTGAGACCCTTCCAAGAGAATCTCTCTCTAACCTACCTGTATGTCTTGAAGTAACCTGGATGTCCTGCTAATGGTGCATCATGGAGTGCATGTAGAATCTTTCCCTTAAGCTTAGATTCAGGTACCAAATAAATTCTACCCTTATAATAAATCAAATCAGAAATTACCTGGTAGCGCTCATCCTGAATTTTGCCATCCATGATCTCACATGCCAAGGTGTTCTTTGAATACTCGACCACCAATTGAGACTTCCAATCTGCAGAAATCTCACTCACGGAATATAGGACAGCAATATGGGGCCTCCTCGAAAGTGCATCAGCCACAACATTCTTCTTCCCTTTGACATACTCGATGTCAAAATCATATGCCTGGATCCTGCTGACCCACTTCTGTTGCCTCTCATTGAGTTCCTTCTGTTCCAAGAAGTACCTCAAGCTGTTATGGTCGGTTCTTACTACGAACTTCCCTCCCACCAAATACTGCCTGAACTTCGCCAATGCATGCATGATGGCGAGCATCTCTTTGTCATAGGTGGAATACAACCTCTCGTTCTCCCTCAACTTCCTACTCTCGTAGGCAATGGGATGACGGTCCTGCATCAAAACTGCACCAATACCTGAGCCCGAAGCATCACACTCTAAAATGAACGGCTTAGAGAAATCCGGAAGAGCAAGGACTGGACATGTGCTCATCACCACCTTGAGCTTATCAAATATCATCTGTGCCTCATTTGTCCATCTGAATGCCCCTTCCTTGTGAGATCTGTCAATGGTGCAGCAATATCTGAATAACCTCTCACAAATCTCCGATAATATCCGCATAGCCCTAGGAATCCCCGCAACTCTGATATGTTCCTAGGTGAAGGCCAATCCTGCATAGCTTGTATCTTTTCCTGATGGACCTTGACCCCATTGGCCCCAATGACATGCCCAAGATACAATATCTCAGTAAGTCCAAACTCGCATTTGGACATCTTAGCAAATAGAGACTGAACCTCCATAATGCCAAGTACCTCATCTAAATGCCTCAAGTGATCCTCCCATGTCCTGCTATAGATCAAGATATCATCAAAGAAAACTAGCACGAACTTCCTCAACTGCTTGTTGAAGAGATGGTTCATGCATGACTGGAAAGTGGCAGGTGCATTAGTGAGACCAAATGGCATCACCAAGAACTCATAATGCCCGTAGTGACATCTGAATGTTGTCTTGAGGATGTCCTCTCGAACACGAATCTGATGGTATCCTGATCGAAGATCAATCTTCGAAAAGTAAATGGCCCCATGCAATTCATCCAAAAGCTCATCAATACGAGGGATGGGATACCTGTTCTTGATTGTCTTCTTGTTGAGGGCCCGGTAGTCAATACACATCCTCATCGTCCCGTCCTTCTTCTTCACCAACACCACCGAAGAAGCAAATGGGCTAGAACTAGGACGGATATGCCCCATATCAAGAAGCTCCTGATGGTCCTCTCTATCTCATCCTTAAATTTCTTAGGATGACGATAAGGTGTAGTGATCACAGGCTTGGCACCCTCCTCCAACTCTATAACATGCTCAAACCCTCTGTCTGGTGGTCTACCTGAGGAATGTCACCAAAAACCTGCCCATGCCTATCCACTATGGTCTGAATATCTGTATGCAACTGCTGTCCACCATCTGAAGAAGATTTGGATGAAATGAAGCATTGGGCTGCCCATGCAACCTCTCCATGACTGATGATAGACTCCATCCGATGTGCTGAAACAACTCTAGGCCCACCATCTGAAAGAGCTCGTAGCACAATCTTCTTCCCATCTATCATAAACTCCAACTCCATCCGTCTGAAATCCTGCACATATCTCCCAAGAGACTGAAGCCACTGAATCCCCAAAACTGCATCTATCTCTCCAAGTCCAACTATGTAAAAATCATCTGTCAATGTGTAGTCCCCTAGCTGGATACTAAGCTGTGAAATCCGTCTAGTGCAACTCAGAGCAAAGCCATCTGCCACTCGTACACTGAATCCTTCAAACTCCTCAACCTGTAAACCCCGCTTCATCACAAATCCTTCATCAAGGAAATTGTGTGTAGCGCCACTATCAATCAGGCAGACAACTCGCTGGCCCTTAAGTACTCCTTTCAAACGAAAGGGGTGGTACCTAGGGACTCCAGAAAGTGAAGCAATAGTACCTGAGCCTGATGTCTCTCCCTCTCCAAGCTCTAACTGGGGCTGCTCCTCATGTGCACCGTGATCATCATCGCTGTCCTCTGTATCTGTATCTGTTGAGACTCTGCCTCTACATCTGAAATGACCTCAATAAGATGCACCTTGCCTTTCCCAAGGCAGTTGTGTCCAGGCTCCCAGTGGTCCTTGCAATGAAAACAAAGTTTCTTCCTCCTCAACTCATTCCGAGTCTCCTGATCCATCCTAGGAGGGGGAACACTCTTCTGCTGAGTAGTGGAACGTTGAAACGGTTTGGAGCTTGTGAAGGGCTTCTTACTAGGCTGGTAAGAAGTGGGAGATGTCTCCAAATCTAATGTTGTCTAATAAAGATCGTGTAATGTACTAGGCCTAAGGGCCTTGACCAATCCTCTTAACCTGTCATGCAGACCCTCAATGAAAAGCATCACCACACGTCTCTCGGGCATCTCTGGTACCATCACTGCAATCCGCTGAAATTCGTTGATGTAAGAATCAACGTGCCCACTCTGTCGTAGTTGTGCCAAATCCCTGTAATAAAGTTCCACATCTTTGCGATCAAATCTGGCAATCAACTTCTCACTAAACTCCCTATATGACCGCAGTAGGTCATGTCTCTGTGTGATAAGCCCATGGTGCCACCAATCGTATGCCACTCCCTCCAAGTGTAGAGTAGCAAACTGAATAGCCTCTTGTTCCTGCATAGGTTTGAGAGTGAGGTATGTATCAAGCTTGTGAATCCATGCCCTGGCACTAATCTTTCCACTGCCATCAAAAGTGGAAAGGGTCACCTTGCTGGTAACCTGCTTCAATTCTCTGTTCTGCTTGGGCCCTAGGTCTCTGCGCTTGTCTAGCTCTCAAGCTTTCTCTTTTCAATACAATACTGGTGAAGGGGAAAGGCATTCCATACCTCTTCCGGTAATGCTCTCCACTCATCATGAGCTACCATCACATTATCCTGAAAGACTATGTCCTCAAGTGGGTCCTCAACTAATGGTGGCTCCTCCCTCTGTAGGAATCTAGGCTGCATAGGTCTATCCGCAGTCCTCGTGGGTCTCCTCTCCTCTGTATATCTCCTATCACGCGGAGGGGAACCTCTCACGCTACCCACCTCTGTAGGTGCCCTGTTGTGCCTTCTGTGGCTGCTGGCTATGGATGCAGATCTTTCCCTTCTGTCATGCCGATTTCTTGTCCTATCCATAGTCATACTCTCCATCATTTGTCTCATGGTCTGTATCATTTCCTGATGGGAGTCGATCATACCTCTGAAAAGAAGATCTGGGTCAACTCGCTCACGTCGTGGGGGACTGTGTGATCCGTCTCTCTCTCGCCATGATTTCAATATTGCTTCTCGTATCCAAATCAGCTAGAATGCGTGCTCGCCTCTCCTTGTATAATATCTGTGTGGCCCAACTTCTCTAGGCTGCATCAAACAAAACCCTCCAGTGGGAGGATTGCTGCTCTGATACCACTGAAAGATCCCCAATGGGTCTCCCTTATACTCCAATGAATTTTAAATCAAATAAAAACAACAAATACAGATTTATGGATGTTATGGCAATTACCCTAATGCAGATCTGAATTTATTTGAGAAAATGCGACTAGGGTTTAAGATAGATCTTAATGCAAATGACACCCAAAAGTAATATTTTTGATTTCAAATGATTACCCAAATATTTAGAGACTGAACCATGCAAGAAACTGAATTTATTGCAGCCAAAACAACCTAGAAAATCAGATCTGAAGTCTGCTAATATTCTGCCTGAAACCCTCAAAATATACTTCAAAAAATGATGAAAATACAGCGATTTGGTTTACAATATTATGGAGAATATTTGACAAATATTTTTGAGGAAAATACCTCTGAAATTGCTGCCAAAACTGCCCACAATAGATCGACCCAACTGCTGCTCAAAAACCACTGAAAATACCTTCAAAACTCTTCACAAACACTGCTGAAATGAACCCGGAAATCTGATTAACAACGCTGGAAATTTCTGAGTGAAATCCCCTCTCAATCCCTTGGGGTTTTCGTCCACAAGAGATGAAATCCACAAGGGTTTTCGTCCTTGGAATCTCTGATAAAAGCAAGAGCTCTTAACAATGCAAAAATCTGATAATAAAAATCTGGAATGCTTCTAAGCAAGTCGACTTGCCCATATAAAGGCAAAACAGCCCAACCACCACCTCTAAACCAGCCAATCGCATTTTTCCTTTTCCCTATGTTGGTCGCATTTTTCCCTATGGGCTTGATGTCACATTTCCCAATTTATGACTCCCATAAGCAAGTCGCACTTTTCCTCCTTTAATACAATTAATTTTAATTGTATTTTGATATTGACATTTTTAATTTATTAATAAGCTTTATTATTTATTATATGTGCAACTTATAATGTTATTTTAAAAACATTAGCACAATATAATAAAATAATAAAAACTTAGTCACCCTAGAAACCTCCTTTGGCCGTCGGGTAGACAAAAAGGGCCAAAGGTTGGATGGCAGTGCAGGGTTCTAGGCTTGCGGATCACTTGACATGTTTTGTCTATTGTGCAATTTTGGGAAGGGAAGACTGTAATATCCCCTTCCCAATCGAAGACCTTTGGCCTATTTTGTCAACCCGACGGCCAAAGGAAAAATATAAGGGTGACTTAAGTTTTATTAATTTTATTATATTGTGCAAAAATTAAAATATAATAGCACATATAATAAATTAATAAACTTAACATTAAAATAGAACCTAGAAAAGTGCATAAAAAGAAAAACACTTATTTAATTTGTATTTTCTAGGGAAAATGGTGACTTGCCTTGGGGGAATAATGGGAACTTAGAAAGGATAAAACATTTCTATTTTGTATTCCCTCTAGGGAAAAAGCGACCAGACTTGGGAGAAGAAAATAATTATTAAATGCCTTTTGTATTCTCCCTAAGAGAAATGGAGGGTGGAAAATGCATTGAAAGAATCATGCAAGCTGATTGGATATTTTGGAGGTTCCTTTGGGTCTCTTCTTCCTTTAAAAGGAGAAGTAGACTTGCTTGAGAGGCATTCGATATTCACTTGATAATTTCTTATTTGTGTCTTAAGCTTGTAGCTTTTGCATAAAAATATCTAAGGACGAAAACCTTTAGTATTTCCCTCTTGTGGACGAAAACCCCAAGAGTTTGAGAGGAATTTCCATTCAGGAAATTCTATTGGGCTTTCACAGATTTCTACTATTTTCAGCAGTGTTGTTGAAGAATAAAATTGCAGCAGTTGTATGTTCATTGTACCAGCTGGAGCGATCCATCTTTTGGCTGGTTTGCAGTGTATTTGAGACATTCCAGGTCTGAAATTTATTGCTGCTTATTGTACTGAATTTTGGGAATCAAAATAAATTAATTTCATAATTTTTGGAGCTGATTTGATGCCCTAAATGTGCTGGGCGACCTACTTTTTAGGGCAAAATTAGGGTTTCGTGTTTGTTGTGCGAAAACTAATTTTAGAATATTATTCTTCATATTTTTGTGGCCCAAGATCCAAAGTTTCAGCTCATTTGGACTTCTCTAGCAAAAGATATGAATTTTTGAAGTTATGCTGCAGACATGGTTTTTAAATAATTTATTGCAGCATTGTTTATATCAGAAATCTACATTTTTATACATATTTGGGCTTTATAAATTAGTGGTATCAGATTTGCGTGGAATGATATAGATTTAGGGGCTGATTTGTGGTGGTATTTCACTCCACCCTAGTCGCACTTCTCATATAAAATTCAGATCTGCAGTGTTTGATTTGATAAGTAATTTATTATATTGCTTCTGGGGTTTGGATTTGCCCAAAATCCAACTTGGGTCAAATATGTTCATTTGGGGACATTACAGTGGTATCGAGCAGGTACAAGTGCCAGTGTTAGCCTTATTTTCTAGGGAAAATGGCGACCATTTCTAAAGGATGCCATTACAGTGGGAAGACCATTTTTCACTGTAAACGATATCACCAAATAATTGGATACCTCTATTGTGCCAGAATAATGCAGAACAGCCTCTAGTAATCACCAAAAGTTTTTCATTCAGCTTTGAATTCCACCATAATGATCTAAAACTCTGACAGCACGAGTCATACTAATAGAAAATTGGTTGACTAATCACTAAGAGCTTTACAAATTCCCATGCCTTCCACAGGGACTGAAAACAGCAGATCCAAAAGGTTTAACAGTGAAGGAGCCCAATACCAAGTCCACAAGGTGCAAATTCTTCCATTGAGGTTTTCCTTTAGGGGTGCCTAGTGTAATGTTGTGTCTAACCAGGACCTTCTTGGGCTCATTACCAGAAAAGGATTTCAAGATCCACTTGACAGCCAAGGCCATGTCTTGTAATCTCAGATTCTTGATTCCCAATCCTCCTAATGCCTTCGGTTTGCTGCAAACATCCCAGGCCTAAGCATGCATTTTCTTTTTCCCCTACCATCAGACCACAAGAAATATCTCACTATTTTATGACACTTATTACACTGAAAATTACCAAACAGCCAGGAAGAGGAGTAATATATACTGAATGAAGAGAGAACCTTCTGACACACCTGAATCCTCCAAGGAGAGAAAGCAGATGCCCATGCCATCTAACTAGCTTTCTATTAATTTTCTCAAAAATCCACAGCTACATTTCTTTCAGAGAAGGGACAAGAGCAAAGGGAATCCCTAGGTACCTGACCATTTTAGTAGCCTCAGCTCCCCACCCCGCCATATTTAGCAATCCAATTAAGGGGGTCCTTCCACCCTAACAGAAAAATTTGTTCAAAGAAATTTGAGAACCAGAGGCACAAATATCCATACTCAATTTCTCATTGAGATTCGGTCAAAAACAATTCCTGTAGTACAGACAACAATGAGGTGTCATCAGCAAAAAGCACATCAATGAGCTCACTCTGGTTCAGGAGCTTGATTCCCTTCACTGGAGGACCTGGTGAGGCATCCCTTAAGAAGAAGTGAAGAGATTCAGCCACAATAACAAACAGCCCAGGAGCAAGTGGACTTCCTTGTTTGATAGATCTCTGCAACATGAAGGGGTATGAAAGATCGCCATTAACTTCCACTTGAGCAAAGGTATCCTGCAAGAGAGTACTGACCATTCTACAAAACTTGTCTTGAATCCCAAAGGCCTTCAGCATAATATCAATAAATGGCCACTCAACTCTGTCATAGGCCTTTTCAAAGTCAAGAAGCGCCATAGAAACATTCTGCCAGACCTTGCAGCCAAGTGCATACCCCCATCTAGTTATCGAGTTGTCAAGTATATATCTGCCCTCCACACAACTAGTTTTGCTGAAGAACTGGGTATACAGTGAAAAAAATTGCTAATATCTTGTATGAGACATAAAGCAAGGTGATTGGTCTCCGATTCTTTACCTGAGTTCTGTCGCCATCTTTGGGAATAAGTGCTTTCTCATTTTGAAGGGAAATCCAGGACAGCTAAGACCTCATCAAGGGAAATATCAGAATCTACACTACAGGCCTGCTCCTGGGAGAGTTTCTTAGGTATGATCCTGGAGCAGAGAATTCTATTTCTTTCAATATCAGGGAAATACCATCAGTGGCAAACAACCCTTGGTAGAAGGAGAAGGCCTTCTTAATTTCCTTTTGGATCAGAGGAGATATAGCCCCCAATGTCAATACCCTCAATTTTCTCCCTAACATGCTTGGAGTAAAGGATTCTCAATAAAACTTAGTCCCTTTATCACCAAACTTGAGCCAGGTCAATCTTGACCTAATTCTGGCCCCTTGAGCAACATAATTCTGTGCATGTCTATGTTGGTGTCTTTGTTGAGTTCATCAAGATATGAAGGGGCAGAGGGGAAGCTTTGAACTTTTTCTTCTAGTTGTATGAGATTTTCTTGAATCTGCACATTTTTCTGCCTTCTAATTTTAGCATTGGCTTTACCATAAGCCCTCATGAACTTTTGGCTCAGCTCTGTTGATTTGTTCCCATTCTCTATGGCAAAGTCAAATCTAGACATTCTTTTAGCAATCTGCCATGAAGATTTCAAGCCATCTAGACAATCCTTATCCTTAAGGTGGAAACATTCAACTTGTAGAGACCTTTACATTCTTCTTGACTTTTGACTGGGCAGAAGGCAAATTGGAAGCTGAGCTCACCCGGTGATGGTCAGAGAGGGTATAAGGCAACAGTTTAACCAGGTAACCAGATTCCTCATGAGGAACAACGGAACAATCTTTACTGAAGTAGACCCAATCAAGCCTTGAGTATACTCTCTTAGTCCCCTTTTGGTTATTGTACCGGGCGAATCAAATGCCTTTACTGAAACCTTTACCTTTTGGTTATTGCACCAGGTAAACCAAATGCCTTTACTGCATCCTTTTCAATTTGGACCAGAAGTACTCATTTCCTTTCCACCCCAGGTTCCACCCTCCCAATTTATCCTCATTATTTTCTACCGTGTTAACCAACCACCCAGGGGACATTCTTCAGGTTAGAGGCCACCGAATTCCACAAATTACTTCTCTCTTTGTAGCAATTGAGGACATATACAGAGTAGACACCAAAGAGTTGACCCCTATCATTGAAAATAACCCAAGCAATCCTATTAGAAGGGGAAAGTCAGCAATTGAGTCAGCCCATTTTTGTGAATTAGCACTATAGCACCACCTTTCCCTTTGCCATGCTTGGAAACAACTGATACACTGCCAGGCCAAATGAATTTGAGGGAGAGCTCAAGACAGATGTCTACAAACTTGAATTCTTGGAGCAACATAAAATCAATAGACTCCCTTGAGTACTTGAACGCTCTAACTATGGGTTTTGTATCCAGGGTCTCTAGACCCCTTACATTCCAACTTAAGATATTCATTAAACCCAAAGCTGAGGAGCTCATTGTGAACCAGTAGAAGGGGGTCTTATATCCCTTTATTTTGGTACAGCCTGTCAAAACAAGGTGTGATCATGCTCTCTTTTTTTTTCTTTAAAGCCCACCTTACTTGAAGCAGAAGAATCTAAACACCAACACTTAGAGATCTCTTTATCATTGCTGCTTTCAAGTTTGAATCCAGAATCCAGAATCTTCACTGCCCTTGAGCCTTTTCACCCCGAATTTGCCCTTCAGGACTTGAGCAATGGGCTTCTTTAGTGGAAAACCTTGAGGCACAACGAATTTTCAGTCTCTGTGGAGGGCATTGTATTTGTTAAGTCATTTAGTGGGCTTATCAAACAAACCTCTACAATGGAACTCTGAGTACTACTGAGAGATTCCTTAGACACTAAGGGCACAGAATCTAGAGCTGGTGAAGCACAAGAATACCTGAAGGGCAATCCAATTTGTTTTGCAAGTCGGTTTTTCTATCACTCCCAACATTTTTTGCCAACACAATCTCAAATTCATCAGAAATTCATCGGAAAGTCTACCTTTCGGGGGAGACAACTTCATCTGTTGTTCATCACAATTGTCCAATTTCATTGGAGGCGGCAGGAGAAGGGGTAACACAAGGGGGAGGTTTTTACCCACTATCTCCAACCAATTTTGCAGCATCAGGAGAGGAGGGATTACTTCACTACCTAGACAGAGTCCATCAATCCCCACTAGACAAGAGGGGGAACCTTCTCAACATCCACCATGGGGGAATCAGCCAACCCTGGGACAAAACCATCCAACGTAGGCGAAGGGACACCCAGGACTATAGCCAGTTCAATGCCTGGTAAACCAAATTCCTAGTGTTACACAAGGCGCGTCCCACCAAAACCCAGGTGTCGGAGACGTCCTGGGGGCGGGGGAACGTCCCTCCACATTTCCTACAGGGCAAAAAAAGAGGGAGACGTCTCCGGGATGTCCCTGAATATTGGGGGACCTTTCAGGCACTATTGGGGGACGGCAGGGACATCTCTTTTTTTTTTGGAGAAAAAAATAAATTTTTAATATTAATTTCTTTGCTGTTTTCTCTTTAAAAACTGATTTTTAAATTGTACTCTTGTAGTGTAAGATTGTTTTTGGAAGCCACTCATCTCTATTCAAAAAAGTTTGTATGTATAAATCTAATTAAAATTCACTTTGGAAGCTCCAATAACTTACAAAGCCTATATGTATATTTCTATATGAAGAGAAAGGTTGTGTAGATGATAAAAGCAGTAAGGAATAGATCAAAACATTTACCAGTTAACCATAACCCAACTGTATTGTATTACAAAGACATATTAAGAATCAAGAGTGATATATGAATACAGAAATTTTCAAGCACAAATGGACTGTCACAGACTGTTTTATTTGTATATTTTTAATATTTATAATTTTATATATTATTTTAATAGCCGTCCCCCACCGTCCCAAAATTTTGGAATTTTTTTGCCATCCTGGAAACTCCATCCCCGTCCCGCTGTCCCGGAGTCTTAGGTAACACTGCGAATTCCTTTCTTCAGTAGTTACTTCCCCCTCGAAATGATCTTTCTTATGCCCTACTCCAATCTCACAGCTAGGATTACCACCATGTTATAGGATTACTGCCATGTTGTTGGGCTCCTTGTTTATTGTCCACACTTGGCAGCAAATTAAATTCATTCCCAGCCCTATCACTCAACAGTGCACAAGTTTGTTTTAGTGACCATCTTGTTTGCAATGAAAGCAAGCATCGAAAATTCCAAGCCCTTCCAGCTGGCAAGTAGAAGTCTTATTTTTAATTCAAAAACCAAGGTGTCGGAGAATTTCTGTGCAAGCTTAATAGAGATGGGAATTTGGGCATTCAAGTGGGCCAAAGTAATCCTAACTTCCTCAACTTTCAACACTTCCCCAATGGGTTTTAGGGCTTGAGGGTGAAGTTCCAGATCTGAAGCAGAACATTTTTAGTTCTACCCATCTGGGAGATGTTTTGACCATATTTCATTCCATTCCATGTCAGGATTCCACAGGATTGAGCCGAAAACCGACCTCCCTAGGTTCCAAAGTGGTCTGGCCAGCGCCCTCCTTTGCATATCCGAGATCTTAAAAAGAATTAAGAAACCCGTTTTTGAATCATTTGACAAAAATGACATAAATTCCTGAAAAATTTACGCCATACAGCATTCAGCCAGTCATCAAAAAACTTATGGGAAGGTAAATCATTTGCAGACATACAGATAAAGAAGATCCAAACATTTTTTAACCGTCATTCTTCCTTTTATAAATCCTTTAACATTGCATCATTAGGGCGGTATTTACAGTTACACATATTGCTAAGGGGCAGGTCTTTACCAGCTGGTTCTCCTACATCACAGCCTTGTCCTTTGAGTCCATCGAAATCTACGGCAAATTCTGCTACTGGCATATGCAAACTTTCCTCTTCTCACCGCAGGCCTTCTTAAGGATTTCTTTGTTGCCATTCAGTGACGAATGATCTTTAGGATTAGAATTTTTATTGCTTTCATCCAGTTCCTTCCCACGCGAGGTCTCTCCATCCCCATTGATTGCTGCTGGTATTTCAGAAGGCATTCTTACCATCTGCGGCTAAGGCAATTTGAGCCTCCATACACTTAACTTTCTTATGAGCAACTTTTCCTCCCACAAGAGGTCTCTTGACACCTAGAGAACAAGTGGCAAGGAGAGGAAACACAAGCCACATACACCTAAACCAGCACAAATTTGAAAGCATACAAACTGGATAAAAATTCCAAAACATATTACTACAATACAAGGAGATGAATAAAGCAAATCCTAAAGGCAGGACCCGAAGCTTAAAGATGCTCTCAAGGAGAAAGATTCTTCATCTTCCTCACACAGGCCAGAGCTCCAAGTTTCCCTTGGTGTCGTTGAAAAAAAAAAATTACACCTTAGCAATGTCGAAAATGAATTCTGCTCCTCACTGTTCAAGGCCTGCTCATTATGCCTCCCTGGCCATAGAGTTTTATTTATGCAAATTCCCACTATCCAAACTTGGAATGTGTTTTATTTGTTTCTTTAGTTCAGAAATAGAATTGGGACATCACATGACCACCAAAGCAAATATCTCTCAGAAGCCTCTCCTCTTATGTTGTTCTTCGGTGGCTCAGGTAACTGAACAAACTAACCAAGAACAATACCACTATCCATCTCCATCCCATCAATAGGTTCCACTATTAGGGCTATGACCCTCTGGCACTGGAAAGGGATAATTATGATTATGGCACAAGTGCATATGCACAGCATTCGAAATGAAATGCTTGATGTAAATCTTCCCACAAGACATTCCCTAAACCAAGTGATTGGAAGTGGAAAAGGATTTGACTCTGTCAAGCTTTGTAGCATGTGAAGAATCGAGATAGATATGACTACAAGATACATTGTTAAATGGTGTCCTAAAGCACGGACCTAAAGATAGAAAAAGTATGGCATATTACTAACAAGGGGAATAGATAGCGTTAACCCATTCCAAGTAAGGCAGCTATAATAATTCCAAAAGTTCTGGTTATTTTTAGAGCACCAAAAGCAGTCATGCAATCACCTATACTGATGTAATTCATTGTTAGATCACAGAAATAGCAATCTTAAAGTTTTAGTGACAAGATTAAAGAGACCTTTGGCCCTTGATGTCTACCCAACGGCCAAAGGGGAGTTTTTAAGGGTGACATAACTTTATTACTTTATTATATTGTGCTATTGTTTCTAAAAAAATAATAATATTATGAAAAGCACATATAATAAATGATAAAGTTTAATAATAAATTAAAATGTCAAAAATGCCATTAATTGTATTAGAAGAGGGAAAGTGCGACCTGCCTTAAGGAGTCATTTTCTTGGGAAAACGTGCCAATCAGCTAAAAAGGAAAATCCGACCAGCATAGGAGAATGAAACATTTTGATTGGCCGATTTGAGGGTGGTAGTTGGCTGATCTCCCTTTAAATAAACAAGTCGACTTGCATAAGGGGCATCCAGATTTTTATTATCATCTTTTGCATTGCTAAGAGCTCTGAGCTTTTATCAAAAATTCCAAGGACGAAAACCCTTGTGAATTTATCTCTTGCGGACGAAAACCCCAGGGGATTGAGAGGGGATTTCACTCAGAAATTTCCAGCGGTATTCATCAGATTTCCAGATTCAGTTCAGCCATGTTTATGAGGAGATTTACAGATGTTTTTCAGTGATTTTCAACCAGCAGTTGGGTCGGCCCAGTATAAGCAAGTTAACAGCGAATTCAGAGGTATTTTTATCCAAAAACATTTGTTAAATGTTTGCCATCATATTGTAATCTGATCGCTGTACTTTTTATCATTTTCTGAAGTGCATTTTGAAGATTTTCAATCTGAATAATATCAGACTTCAGATCTGATTTTCTGGGCATTTTTGGACTGTAATAAGTTCAGTTTTTTATGTAATTCAGTCCCCAAATATCTGGGCAGTCATTAGAAATCAGAAGTATTTTTATTTGGTGTGATTTACATTGTTATCTCTCTTAAACCCTAGTCGCACTTTCCAGATCTGCACTAGGGATTTGACATAAAATACACAGAAATCTGTATTTGCTGTTTTTGCTTGATTAAAAAATCATTAGAGTACAAGGAGGATCCATCTAGGGATCTTTCAGTGGTATCAGAGCATCAATCCTCCCACCTGGAGGGTTTGTTTTGGTTTGTTTTATGCAGCCTACAGAAGTTGGGCCACACCGGTATTATACAAGGAGTCAGGCACGTCTGAATATTGAAGGTGGTCCCGGAATCATGGATAGAGGAGAAGGAGCACACACTTCTCCACGACGTGAGCAACCTGATCCGGATGCCCTTTTCAACGGAATGATCGATTCCCATCAGGAAATGATTCAGACCATGAGACAGCTGATGGAGAATTTGACTATGGATAGGGCAAGAAATCGGCATGATAGAAGGGAAAGATCTGCATCCATAGCTAGCAGCCACAGAAGGCACAACCGGGTTCCTACAGAAGTGGGCAGCGTAAGAGGTTCCCCTCCACGAGATAGGAGATATACAGAGGAAAGGAGACCCACGAGGACTGCGGATCGACCTATGCAGCCTAGATTCCTACCAAGGGAGGAGCCGCCATTAGTTGAGGACCCACTTGAAGACATAGCCTTTCAAGATAATGTAATGGTAGCTCATGATGAGTGGAGAGCATTACCGGAAGAGGTACGGAACGCCTTTCCCCTCCACCAGTATTGCATGCAGAAAAGGGAGAGCTTGAAAGCTAGGCAAGCACAGAGGCCTAGGACCCAACAAAACAGAGAATTGAAGCAGGTTACCAATAAGGTGACCCTTTCCACCTTCGATGGCAGTGGAAAGATTAGTGCCAGGGCATGGATTCACAAGCTTGATACATACCTCACTCTCAAACCTATGCAGGAACAGGAGGCTATTCAGTTTGCTACTCTTCACTTGGAGGGAGTGGCATATGATTGGTGGCACCATGGGCTTATCACACAGAGACATGACTTACTACGGTCATATAGGGAGTTTAGTGAGAAGTTGATTGCCAGATTTGACCGCAAAGATGTGGAGCTATATTACAGGGATTTGGCACAGCTACGACAGAGTGGGCACGTTGATTCTTACATCAACGAATTTCAGCGGATTGCAGTAATGGTTCCCGAGATGCCTGAGAGACGTGTGGTAATGCTTTTTATTGAGGGCCTGCATGACAGGTTAAGAGGGTTGGTCAAGGCCCTTAGGCCTACTACATTACATGATGCTATCCAGACAACATTAGATTTGGAGACCACTCCCACTTCTTACCAGCCTAGTAAGAAGCCCTTCACAAGCTCCAAGCCGATTCAGCGTTCCACTACTCAGCAAAAGAGTGTTCCCCCTCCTAGGATGGATCAGGAGACTCGGAATGAGTTGAGAAGAAAGAAACTTTGTTTCCATTGCAAAGATCACTGGGAGCCTGGACACAATTGCCTTGGGAAAGGCAAGGTGCATCTTATTGAGGTTATCTCGGATGCGAGAGAGATTCTTCAGCAGATACAGATGCAGAGGACAGTGGTCATGGTGCACATGAGGAGCAGCCCCAGGTAGAGCTAGGAGATGGAGATGCATCAGGCTCAGGTACTATTGCTTCACTTTCTAGAGTCCCTAGGTATCATCCCTTTCGTGTGAAAGGAGTACTTAAGGGCCAGCGAGTTGTTTGCTTGATTGATAGTGGCGCTACGCACAATTTCCTTGATGAGGGATTTGTGATGAAGCGGGGATTACAGGTTGAAGAATTTGAGGGGTTCAGTGTACGAGTGGCAGATGGCTTTGCTCTAAGCTGCACTAGACGAATTCCACAACTTAGTATCCAGCTAGGAGACTACACATTGACAGATGATTTTTACATAGTTGGACTTGGAGAGATAGATGCAGTTTTGGGAATTCAGTGGCTTCAGTCTGGGGAGATATGTGCAGGATTTCAGACGAATGGAGATAGAGTTTATGTCAGAGGGGAAGAAGATTGTGCTACGAGCTCTTTCGGATGGTGGGCCTAGAGTTGTTTCAGCACATAGGATGGAGTCTATTATCAATCATGGAGAGGTTGCATGGGCAGCCCAATGTTTCATTTCATCTCCAGATAGTGGACAGCAATTACATACAGATATTCAAACTATAATAGATAGGCACGGGCAGGTTTTTGGTGATATTCCTCCGGGAGACCACCAGACAGAGGGTTTGAGCATGTCATAGAGTTGGAGGAGGGTGCCAAGCTATGATCACTACACCCTATCGTCATCCTAAGAAATTTAAGGATGAGATAGAGAGGACCATCAGGGAGCTTCTTGATATGGGGCATATCCGTCCTAGTTCTAGCCCATTTGCTTCTTCGGTGGTGTTGGTAAAGAAGAAGGACGGGACGATGAGAATGTGTATCGACTACAGGGCCCTCAACAAGAAGACCATCAAAAACAGGTATCCCATCCCTCGTATTGATGAGCTTTTGGATGAATTGCATGGGGCCATTTATTTTTCAAAGATTGATCTTCGATCAGGATACCATCAGATTCGGGTTCGAGAGGAGGACATCCTCAAGACAACATTCAGATGTCACTACGGGCATTATGAGTTCTTGGTGATGCCATTTGGTCTCACTAATGCACCTGCCACCTTCCAGTCATGCATGAACCATCTCTTCAACAAACAGTTGAGGAAGTTCGTGCTAGTTTTCTTTGATGATATCTTGATCTACAGCAGGACATGGGAGGATCATTTGAGGCATTTAGATGAGGTACTTGGCATTATGGAGATTCAGTCTCTATTTGCTAAGATGTCCAAATGCGAGTTTGGACTTACTGAGATACTGTATCTGGGACATGTCATTGGGGCCAATGGGGTCAAGGTCCATCAGGAGAAGATACAGGCTATGCAGGATTGGCCTCCACCTAGGAACATATCAGAGTTGCGGGGATTCCTAGGGCTATGCGGATATTATCGGAGATTTGTGAGGGGTTATTCAGATATTGCTGCACCATTGACAGATCTCACAAGGAAGGGCGCATTTAGATGGACAGATGAGGCACAGATAGTATTTGATGAGCTCAAGATGGTGATGAGCACATGTCCAGTCCTTGCTCTTCCGGACTTCTCTAAGCCATTCATCTTAGAGTGTGATGCCTCGGGCTCAGGTATTGGTGCAGTTTTGATGCAGGACCGTCATCCCATTGCCTATGAGAGTAGGAAGTTGAGGGAGAACGAGAGGTTGTATTCCACCTATGACAAGGAGATGCTCGCCATCATGCATGCATTGGCGAAGTTCAGACAATATTTGGTGGGAGGGAAGTTCGTAGTGAGGACCGACCATAACAGCTTGAGGTACTTCTTGGAGCAGAAGGAACTCAATGAGAGGCAGCAGAAATGGGTCAGCAGGATCCAGGCCTATGATTTTGACATCGAGTATGTCAAAGGGAAGAAGAATGTTGTGGCTGATGCACTATCGAGGAGACCCCATGTTGCTGTCCTATATTCTATGAGTGAGATTTCTGCAGATTGGAAGTCTCAATTGCTGGTCGAGTATTCAAAGAACACCTTAGCATGTGAGATCATGGATGGCAAAATTCAGGATGGGCGCTACCAGGTAATTTCTGATTTGATTTATTATAAGGGTAGGATTTATTTGGTACCTGAATCTAAGCTTAAGGGGAAGATTCTACATGCACTCCATGATGCTCCATTAGCGGGGACATCCATACGGGCCCAAAACCCCCACTTTGCCTTGATTTCCTACAAGTGAAGGAGGTTGTGGAGATTGATACATTGCATGCATTGAGGAGCTCATCGACACTCTCAGAGATAGACCCGATTCTCTGAAGGGTCTCCACACCACTTTGGAGGATGTTCAAGACATCATTTGCTGGTTCACGGGATTTATTTTCTATAGATGAGATGCTTGGGAATGTTTTTGGAATTGGTGCCACTGACGATATTAGTCTTTCACGGGTAAATTTCAAATAAATTTAAATTATATATATATATAGAGAGAGAGATTCTCTTGGAAGGGTCTCAAGGAGGATGTTCTACAGTATATTCGAGAGTGTATGACTTGTCAGCAAAACAAGTCCGAGCATACTTTCCCTGCAGGCTTATTACAGCCCTTACCTATTCCAGAGCAGAGGTGGGAGAGTATATCTATGGATTTCATTACAGGACTACCAGTTGTGCAGGGCTATGATCGCATTTATGCGATAGTTGACAGGTTGACTAAGTATGGGCACTTCTTTGCCATCCCCACGAGTTTTAAGGCACCACAGGTGGCTGATTTATTCTTTAGGGAGGTATTCAGGTTACATGGGCTTCCGAAGAATATTGTCAGCGATAGGGACAGCAGGTTTATGAGCACATTCTGGCAGGAACTCTTCAGGTTGGCAGGCACTGAGTTGACTCCGAGCACTAGCTATCATCCGCAGACAGATGGGCAGACGGAGATTGTGAATAAGTGGATTGAGGGGTACTTGCGCAACTATGTTTCAGGGCAGCAGAGAGCATGGGTCAAGCAGCTTTATTTGTGCGAGTATTGTTACAATACTACGTACCACATGTCCATTGGGATGACCCCTTTTCGAGCTTTGTACGGTTATGACGCGAGATCCTTCGTGGATATGGCATTTGGAGGATAGTAGAGCTCCTAAGGCTCGAGAGTGTTTACAGGACAGCCAGGATATCCTTAAAACCCTTAAGGACAATATGCAGCATGCCCAAAATCAGCAGAAGATGTATGCAGACAGGCACAGGATTGAGCGATCATTTGAGGTGGGGATATGGTCTTTCTACGACTCCAGCCTTACAGACAGAGTACTCTTAAGAAGAGTGGAGCGGAGAAGCTTAAGCCTCGCTTCTATGGTCCATACAGGGTGGTGAGGAGAGTTGGACAGGTAGCTTATGAGTTGGAGTTACCTTCTGAAAGTAAGATACACAATGTTTTTCATGTATCTTGCTTAAAGAAGGCATTGGGACAGCATGTGACCTCTTCAGTAGAGTTACCCCCCTTGGATGATGAGGGAAGACTGGATTTGGTTCCTGAGGGACTTCTGGATTGGAGGGAGAGAAGATTGCGGAACAAGGTGATACGGGAGTACCTGGTTCGTTGGAAAGATTTACCCTTGGAGGATGCCACTTGGGAGGGTGAGTCTATTCTTCAGCACCCCGCGTTGCTACAGTTGCTTGTGGGCAAGCAACTCCGGGGAGGGAGGACTGTAATGTCCCCTCTGCCGCATAAGCCTGGGCGAAGACCTTTGGCCCTTTATGTCTACCCGACGGCCAAAGGGGAGTTTTTAAGGGTGACATAACTTTATTACTTTATTATATTGTGCTATTGTTTCTAAAAAAAAATAATATTATGAAAAGCACATATAATAAATGATAAAGTTTAATAATAAATTAAAATGTCAAAAATGCCATTAATTGTATTAGAAGAGGGAAAGTGCGACTTGCCTTAAGGAGTCATTTTCTTGGGAAAACGTGCCAATCAGCCCAAAAAGGAAAATGCGACCAGCATAGGAGAATGAAACATTTTGATTGGCCGATTTGAGGGTGGTAGTTGGCTGATCTCCCTTTAAATAAACAAGTCGACTTGTATGGGGCATCCAGATTTTTATTATCATCTTTTGCATTGCTAAGAGCTCTGAGCTTTTATCAAAAATTCCAAGGACGAAAACCCTTGTGAATTTATCTCTTGCGGACGAAAACCCCAGGGGATTGAGAGGGGATTTCACTCAAAAATTTCCAGCGGTATTCATCAGATTTCCAGATTCAGTTCAGCCATGTTTATGAGGAGATTTACAGATGTTTTTCAGTGATTTTCAACCAGCAGTTGGGTCGGCCCAGTATAAGCAAGTTAACAGCGAATTCAGAGGTATTTTTATCCAAAAACATTTGTTAAATGTTTTCCATCATATTGTAATCTGATCGCTGTACTTTTTATCATTTTCTGAAGTGCATTTTGAAGATTTTCAATCTGAATAATATCAGACTTCAGATCTGATTTTCTGGGCATTTTGGACTGTAATAAGTTCAGTTTTTTATGTAATTCAGTCCCCAAATATCTGGGCAGTCATTAGAAATCAGAAGTATTTTTATTTGGTGTGATTTACATTGTTATCTCTCTTAAACCCTAGTCGCACTTTCCAGATCTGCACTAGGGATTTGACATAAAATACACAGAAATCTGTATTTGCTGTTTTTGCTTGATTAAAAAATCATTAGAGTACAAGGAGGATCCATCTAGGGATCTTTCTTCTGCTTATGTTCAACATGTGAAAAATTTCGTCAGTAGTTAAAAACTAGTGACTGCAATTTGAAACAACTCATGGAGAACAAGGATAACTTGAGTCAGTTGTTGAAAGTAATTGTTGATGGGGATTCTGCTTATGTTCAACATGTGAATTCCATGTCAACTACATACCTTACAGACAAGTCACATATTCCTAGCCAAAGCAAAGACGAGGATGAAGTTATGTCATATACTATTTACAACTGTGCTTTGAGATAAGTTGCTTGTCTGTTAACATTACATCAGGTGATAGAATAAGGTCATATGAAATTAGAGAACAGTCCCAGAACTCCAAGGCAATGCAAAAAGGATATATTCTAATACATGTAACATGGTCCTCAAAGGAAAGATTCCATAAGAGTGGTGTAATTTAAAGATCCAGATTTCATGCTTTAAAAAATCAAGCCACGTTATATTTGGTAGACATGGTATAGAATATTTTTGTCGGAGTTCCAGTATACTATTCTTTGTGGGATTAACTGCAGGATTTAACTGTCTCTTGAGTCTTAATGCTCATGAAACGCACCATTTACCTGGGTCACCACCATGAAAATCGCTGTCTTGCCACTAGACCATATGGCCATTTGGACTAAGGCCCTATACTTCCCAAGAAGTAAAAACTGCACTGAGAATAAAAGGGATCAAAATTCAAAATTGCTCGTTCTATGAAGGAAAACTTTTTATTTTGTTGCAATGTCCATTCAAACTTTTGATTTACAGGACTATATAATGGTGCCCGGACTAGAAAATGTTGTCATAATCAGTAATCTATCTTCAGTATTTGAAACCTTCGATTTAGCAGTGTTTGTGTACTTTGTGGATCTCCTTGCCTTGTGATTATTTCCAATGGGAATATTGTTCTGAAAAATAGAAGCTCTTGGCATACACTTTAGGATTTCTTGACAATTAGTATCTACCTGCCTGCAATTTAAAGTTACTATTACAAACTTCGTGGATAGTGATACATTGAATTCCATGGTCCAATCTAGTAACCTAAAATTTCATAAAGGGGACAAATAAACTCACTCACATGAATTCAAGGCACAGCATCCAGTCTGGGATCAAATTCAAAGCCTCTACAGAGAGCATTTCTGCCGCCGCCACCAGCACAATCATCGACCCACCTCCAGCACCCTTTGACTGCATCCCATAACACCAATCTCTCCACCTTTCTGCCAGAAAAATAAATCCCTTCCTTCCCACCAAATATACTGAACTCCCCCAAGGATCAAAGCAGTCGTAAAAAGCTGCAGGCATCCTCCCAGCCTCGTTCCACTCCAGACTGTTGAGATCAAGCTCCATCACAACAAATGCAGAACAAGCCGAATTCAATGAAAGTGAGGCTTTCAGACCCCCTGCCATGAACAAGCAACCCTCACTCCCTCTGATCAGACAAGGCTCCTTAACAATATCAGAGATGTCCTCCCAATTATGCCCCACAGTTTCCCAGAATAAAAACCCTCATTTATATTACAACAAACGAGCCTCCACCTGGGATGCCAATCAGAACCAACATCGTCAAGACCATAAATAACACCATTGGAGGCAATCACAGCACTTTTGGGTCTCCTAATCTGTAAACCCAAATCAATCCAGCGATTCTCTTCTGGAGAATACAAGGTCTGAAGATCATCTGAAATGACCAGGATCTTGTGGGATTCAATCTCTTGACCTTCTAAAATCAGAGTAAGGCTAGGGAACAAGAGGGTGTTGGGAGAAGGCAAGATTATGTAGGCTTTGGTGAGGGGATTGCAGATGCAAAGCAAATTTGTGTAGTGAGCAGAGACACAGAGCAATCCTTGCGAGGATGCCACCGGTATTGTCAGTTCGATGGGTAAGAAAGACAGATCGAGTTTTAGGTATTTGTGAAGATGAGGATCATAGAAACTAAGGAGCCCCCTGCCATTGTTATCAGTGAGTAGGACCCACGAATTATTGTTATGAGCAGATGCGGAATAATGGCGTATGAAATGTGAGGATGAGAGAAGGCGGTTCCAGAGCTTGCAGACAGAAAGAGATCGAGTTAAGTCTATGATAGGGAGATGGAAGAATATCCTTTCCAGGACATCGCCAGCCAGCTTTTCCATGCTGCCCTCTAACCTGCAAGGAAGCACAGTAATTTTAATTTTAAGACCAATTTTTACTGGTTGCATGGTATCGTAAGATGGATAATGACACCAATCCCATTGCATATTAATTCAATAGACCATAATCCTTGCTCATAACATTTCCTAAAATCTAAAACATGAGTTAAGTTGGTGAGATCTTGCAAGAGTAACTTTTGAGTGGGATAATGGGGTCTGCAAGTTGGACAAAAGACCCCGTGAAGCAAAGAGTTGTACTTATACTTTTGAGGAGAGGAGGGATTCTTAAAGAAAGCATCTCTCTTGAGCCATCTATTAAGCAAAAAGAACTACATATCCGATCTTCAAAATAAATAAGATTTCCTAAAGTTTTGATTTTTTTAAAAGGTTTATAGCATATATATAATCTTCTAAATAATATGTTTAACACTCTAAATATGTACATGCATTGCTTTATCATAAGGATATATGTCTTATTTACCTCTTAGCCCATCAAATCGAGAGATTATTCTGCGAGGATCAAAACAAAATCCTGCACACATTGATAAAATTGCACAACAATGGTGACGAAAAGCTCCAAGTAAGTAACAAGTAAAATCGAACAACCAAAAATCATGCATGGAAAAAATAAGTATGTTCATTCTCATAGATCAAAATGAGGGTACATATGGGAGTGTTGTGTAACTCTCATGCTTGGACAATCATTCCCTCCAAGAGGGAAAAGAGGAGTTACAATTCCCAAAATGGAATGTAACTCCTATGATGTCAATTACGCATATGACAATGACAGATTCTATGACAAAATCTGTCATATGTCATATAACTTCTATGACCTATGATCTCACCTAAGTGAGATGACTCACCTTGTGAGGTGGACAAGACCTTGAGTGATGACAAGGCAAGTCACATACACCAACACCCCCTCATTGTAACTTAGGATGAGGCAAGGCAAGGTAGACAAAGAAATGGGTCCCAGCTACGCCCGATGAGGTACCCATGTACAATAAGGATCTCAAGTAATGGAGGAAAACCCAAAGGGAAAAACATCCACTTACAAGAGATAGAAGACTCCCCTAAACAACCTAAGAAAGATGCATCAAATGGGTCCCGACAACTAAAGGCCTGATGAGGTACCCATGTACAAACTGCAATCTTTCTAGAAGAAGAAGAAGAAGAGAGGAAGGAGACAAAGATTGAAGAAGATGTGAAGCCGCAATGGACCTCACCCAAAATGAGAGCACAAATAAGAATACTTGGCCTTAATGAAGGGCTCAGAAAGAAGCTTCAGAACTGGGTCTAAAATCTGCATCTCTATGAAGTCTCCGAGAAGAGTTTCGATGATGTGGTATTCCGTTGTAGATTGAAGAAGCCCAGTATGCATCGAACAATGTTTTTTCCATTAGAAAGAACATAAATGGAGTACTAGAAATTTGCCCACTCTATGAAGGAAACCAAAGGCATCGGTCTGAAGAACTCGAATCCAGTCCACTGAAATGTGACATAGGTCTGGTAAGTAAGTGCAAAGGAACCAAAGGTAATGCCACCAAGTAGAACGACGAGTGTGAGAAGGGAACAATCACCAAAAGAATGTCCATATGAAGTGAAGGCAAAGCAACCCCCACAATCAGTAGAAAGAGGATCCACAGAGGAAGTGGATCAATGATGGTCTCTGAAATAGTGGAAGTGTCAAAGATCCGAGAAGAGGAACTCCTAACAAAGGAGATGAAGGACTCCTCTGAAACACCTATAAAAGGAAGAGGAGTGGAAAAGCCTCACACACTAGATGTGGAACGGAGGCAGATGCAATGAGAGTATGAGGTTGGGAACATGTCTTCCTGATGTCTAATGGGAAAAGAGGAGGTTCAACATTCTCTAAAAGGTGGTCGGGAGAAGGAGGAGAGAATTCCTCATCAGTACTCTCATCATCAAAACTAGAAGAACAAACCTCATCATTAAGAATAGGAACATGTAAATTTGTGTCGTGCAGAACTATCATCACATGAAGAAGGAGAGGAAACAATTGTATCAAAAGAAGAAGAAGCAATGGCAATCTCTAAAGGGTCTCTAAATAAGGACTGAAGAATGCTCCAAATTGTGTGAGAATATTTGTATGCGCCACATGATGGTGGAGAAGCCTGAAAATGTATGTCAACAAATGACCAATGACCATGCTACAAGTGTCAAGCTAGTCTTCAAGTTGAACAGGATCATTGGGGGTAGGTACTTGTCCATACAAGTAGAGATAAAGGTCATCATGAATAAGGAAACATTCCATGCTCGAATGCCACAATGCATAGTTAGCCCTACCAAGAAGAAGAGGTGGAGGTTATAATGCAATAACGGTCCTATGAAGTGTAGGTATGGGAAAAACATTCTCCATGGTGCATCTGCAAAAAGAGCAAAGTGCAGAAGAGTCGCAAGGAAAAACACGCTCAAATGGATGTCGGACTCAGCTGAAAATGAGTCCAGAATGCAAGAAAAGAAGGGTGCGAGAACACATACAAGGTTGTAAGATGTCAAACTCAACCAAGAATGCGTCTACATGTAATTACAACACCCAAGAACAATGATAACCCCCTATTTGTGGCACTTTATAAATAATGTGTTGGTTATAATAAGGTGTGTTCGTGTGACGTGAGACAATTGACCACTCACCTTGCAGTAGGCGAAAAATCACACAAGAGTGGAGGCCATAATAAGTTTCAGTTGGAAGCAGAGGAACAACACAATAAACAAGCACAAAGGCAAAAGAAAGGAACAAGGGGACAAAACAGAGTTCGTTGTGAGAAAAAGTGTCTCACGTCACATAAGGGGCTCCTTACCACGAGTTGTGGCGGACACACTCACTAGCCTGCAAGCAATAACAAGAGCACTATTACAATGAAGAACCAAGAAAACGCCCGAAAAAGCCCAATAATCCTATTTTTAAAAAGATTGTTTTTCTTTAAAAAAATTAAGTGTTTTCTTAATTTTAATACTTAAATTAATTAATATAGATTTTAAAAATAGGGAAAAACAAGGAAAATTTTACCTTTTGGAAGGGGCTCGAGTTGACCATTAGTTGGCTCCATGTGTTTGTCACGTTGTAGTGTAGTAAATCAACAAAACATAGTCGAGCACTATGGCACCTCACTCGGACCTAGGTTTAAGCGCTCACCCGGCGCTGCCGAACTCCACCGAGTTCCTTCTAGGGTAGTAATCAAGACATGGTCCCTACAAACATGATTAACACAACATGCAATATATATTCCATATGCAAATTACAATATGCACACAAATAATTGATCATAAAAAGAGATTGTATTCATTCATCAACATATACAATCAGTAACAAAATCTGGATGCCAATTACACCACATGCATCTCTTTGTACTTTGGCAATCCATAGTAGATTATCCATTACAAACACATGACTTAGATACTTGATAGTGCACACACAAACTCGTGTATCCTTACATACAAATCTGAACACACTTACAGAGACACATACATGCATTCACCACACACATACACACATTATATGGACTTTTATACATACATACATACATACATACATACATACATACATACATACATACATACATACATACATACATACATACATACATACATATATATATATATATATATATATATATATATATAGGGTGGGAACTTGTCCTTCACCACTTACATGCTTTAATCTATTAATAAACAATTCCTAAATATAGTTTGCATGCTTGTGCTTCCTATAATTAGGTGCCATCATGTGGTTCTTCATAAGCGGCTTGTTGTGTGCTATAATTAGCCCCTGCTTTACTCCCAGATTCCATGTGTTATAATTAGATCCATCATCACATTATAAATAGATTGTTTTATCTTCCACACCATGTTATACTTAGCTTTCTTCGTCCATGCATATCCTATATTTAGCTTGCCTTGGTGAACACACCATCTCTGCTTTTGTCTATTTTTAGCTCATTCCATAATTCTGGCTAACTCTTGTTCTTTCTGCCCTTGTGCATGAACCTTCCACATGTCCTCTTCTCATACCTCCACACGCACCTTCGTGCACTTATTCTCCTTGTGTAATTTTTTTCTTACATCCTTCTATGTGTACCTTCACACGTCCCTTTACCTTCGCATATGTCTCCATACTTAGCCATTTCTTCGGTCTAACATTACCTTATACTAGGGATATTGTCAGTCCTCGACAATACTGGTACCAGTGAATGAATAAATAAAAAATCATGGTTTGATAAAGAATCTGGGCAATCCCCAAAAGAATCAAGGAATAAAGAATATTTTTTCTCAAGTGTCCAAAACCAGTTGAAGGCTTTAGTAAGAGTTTATGAAATTCTAGGCTAATTGACGTCTCTAGCTACTTCCATTCTTCTATCACAATATCTGACCTTCCTGGTATTAATTCAACAATGTTGGGAATCTTCTTTAGGGTCAATTGTCTAACCTTCTCTTCTGACTACTTTAAAATAACATCCCATTCTGCAACCATACCTTCCAAGCTATCCACCCTCCTCATCACCATGGTCTGCACCTCTCCTAGCCTCACCTCTATCCTATCATGTTTGGATTTATTATAATCTCTCTTATGTCTGCTACTTCTTGTAAAAAAAAATCACATGCCTCCCTATTACCCATGTATAAATGAAGCGTGCAAGCGGTCCAATTTTGTTTCATCTTCTGCGAGGCACATGCTTATTATTGTGGCATCCTTGAACCTACCAAAAAATTCTCAGCCCTCTATGTGACTTCCTTCATTGTAACTCCTAGGACTTCATAAACCTCGAGTCTTTGGTCCGCTTTGCCCAGAGCTCTCGAGTTAATTCCTCTATTATCGACCCTTGTCCCTTATTTGCCTTCTCAATCAATAAGTCAACCAATTCTTCCACAGGTCTCAATTTCCCTACTTTTATTCATCTTTGTCCCCAAGGCTACATTCGGGTATGAATTTACAATGTGTGTAATCAGTTTAGCGCCTATTTGGTATTTACAAAAGTTAGTTGGGTCTTGTACTTATTCAATTATACATCCATCTTCTTATTTGTTTTTCTTACATCTTCCGTGTTCTCATGTGTGTCACATAATACTACTCCATTATTGATATTTCTTCCCCCACTTCGGTAACTATTTTATTCAAGGCATTGTTTGCTTGTTCATCTAATAACTGAGTCGAGTCCACAATGGTGAAGACCTTTGATGGATCCTTATTTCCATGCATTTTAATGGTTGATTCTTTCTTTACCTCAAACTCCAACTCCTCAATGTGTGTCTCGCATCATGAAGGAAAGCATCTTACACGTGTGAGTATGGGCTTCGTTCTTTTAAACATATCCCAACAATATAATTGTTTGGTTTCCATGGAGCTTTAAAATCTACCTCGATAATATTTAGTGTATCATCTTGATATGACAAGCTCGAGCAAGGAGGTGACTTAGGTGGAGCAAATCATGGCTTTTTCCTTCTTCTCGGTCTGACGTTGTGTATTGCCTATGTGGTATTTTACGCACAAGACCAGGTATCCTCTTGCTCATGCTCTCTAAATCATGATCCCTCTTATCCTTCCTAGTGCTCTTTCTCTTGCTCCTAGTCATGTGCCTCTTCATACTCATCTTCATGCTCCTTCTTATGCTCCTCTTCGTGCGCGTGCTCCTCATAGTGGAACAATATCTCTTGTTCATACTCCTAGTTATGTTGATCATCTTCTACATCGACAATGTTTATAATAGGAGATATTCTTTTATCTTATGCACCTTCACTTGTTCAAATATTTTCTTCCCCATGATGCTCCTTTAGTTGTTCTTCTTCCTTTTTATGGGGTTTGGCCTTCATGTTTCTTTAAGCGGGGTAGTTGGAGAAACTTGAAGAGTACGTGATGTGCTTACTTCTGTCGTTGTGCTTGCATCATCTTCCACGTGTTGTGATCTAGTTTCCCTTCTTTATCATCATCTTCTTATTCTTCTTCTTCGAGGAGTGGGCTCGCACTTACATTTAGGTATTCTCACTTGTTGTTTTTCTTGATGGGAGTGGTGCAAGATCAATGTCATGCTCTTGAACCACCTTACCATCTATTGGTGAGAAATTTTATCGGGGACAAATTGGTAGACTTCTTGCCGACGCTCACGGGAATCTAAGTCCCTCTACTTAACCAGGTCTGACTATCGTATATATGCATGCACAAGTAAAAAGGTAGATTTTCTGGTGGCCTTTTGGTGGGGATCCAATAGGGGCACCCCACGACTATGAAAAATATTACAAATATATGTAAGGGAAGAATTTGTTAGGAGAGCGAGAAAGGGAGTGAGAATGTTAGACAAGGGAAACTAATGTTGCAAGTAGAAAATCAGAGACTTGCATACACCAGTTAGAAATTACATCACATGCACTAAAATTCAGAAGAAAACAAATCTACATAACAACAACAAGACCAAATAGCATTTAATGAGCAAAAATTATTACTAAACTCCTTAGTCAAAAAAATCTAAAATTCCTTCTTATATTGATGCTCAAGTAGCAATTGTACATAGCATAAGAATGAAAGACATCTAAAATAGGGGAAAATGGAAGAAATTCTTGCTATCTCTTTGTTCTCTTCACAAGGATATCTCTCTCATGAATTCACAAAAACAACTCATAAGTCTAAGAAGATCTAAGAAGACCCTCAAATGAGGAAGTTGCTATAATTTATAGAAGAGAAGGCAACTCTTCATCTTCCGGTGACTTTTCAAATATCATATTTTGAATTTAGATTGTTCATATTCCAATTAAATATTTAAGTCCCTTTTATAAAAAACAAGGTGACTTAAAGTTTACATTATGTTTCTAAAGTCACTTAAAGATATATCAAAAAGTGCAAACCCCAATGCAAAATTATAACATTGAAGAGAGAAGAGAGCGTTGGGTGAGAAGAGAAGAGAGAGAAAGTGATCCGTAAACTTCTACTTTGGAACTCTACGAATCAAACAAGTATGTTGTTCTACTTTCAACTTTGGAAAATGACAGATTTGCTAGAAAAATTAGAGCTTCGTGACATCCCATTATCTAGTCTATAGAAATTAAATTGCAAAGAAGGTAAGAATTCAAAACTTCAACACCAACAATTTTATCCTAGAAGCCTCCAATGGAGGAAACCCAGTCGGGAAGGGAAACTGCTCTTTTATTGGTCTAATGTAGACAATAATAGATTACAATAAGTATGGAAAGAAGCAATGAATGTAAACCTTCTCTCTAATTATTTTTTTCTCTGTTTCATTCCAAAGACTAAAGATCTTGCTCACTACTCTCATTAAACTCTGCTTCTCAATCTCTATGGATCTTCAAATGATCATTCTCTTGCTCCTTTCATGCATTTATAGGCATTCCCATGTCCTCCCATGCACTGGAGGATGTGAAAGGGCATAGAAGGGGAAGAGACATAGTTGGGCACTTCAAATTTGTGTTCATTCGCATTTCATTCTTCTTTTCTGTTCGAAAGTGTCAGGACCGCCGCCACTAAGTAGATCCGTGATCTCGGGACCACCGCCTTGGCTGGTAGTGGTTTCGGGGATCATGTCACCTGATGGGCGGCCTTCAAACCGTTGCTCTACACGAGCGGCGGTTCCTTCCCGTAACCTTTGTTTATCTCATTTTATCCACTTTTCTTGTTCCCCCTTCTTGAATGCTGATGGAAATGATGGAAGTGGTGTGTTTTTCTGGATCCCTATGGATCATACCTCCCCTACGTAGGAGGATTTTGGTCCCACAAAAGCTTAGTGGGGTATGGTAGAGGAATCGACTCCCTCTAGTGCTCATTTGAGTACCACCGGGTCTACCTTGGTGTCTTCTCTCGTCCAACCTACCAAGACTCATGTGGATCTTTGGTTTGTTGCTCTAGTGCTACATCCTCTTATGAGTTGCCTCAAGTACAATCCTCTTTGGAAGGTAACTTCTGTATTTTTCCTTCTTTGTCATGCATAGATGGCGTTAGTGGATGCGAGATCTTGCAACTTGCTATCACACACATCTGCATGAAGTATGGCCTAAAGGTTTCTTCTCCAACCTGCTCAAGTATGGTGAAGGTCCCATACTCTAGTGGTTTAGTCCTTTCCCATCTTTGTCTATTGAGATGGATTGACCGAATCCTCTCCAAGTACCTTCTGCTTATAGTCACCACCGTTCCTTGTATCTCCTCTTCTTCTTGTTGCCCCACGGTCAGGTCCAGTAAATCCATAGGGAGATACGGTGACTGCATAGTGGAAGTTTGTTTTGCTCTGGTATGCCTAGATGTTAAAATTGATTCCATCCTTGACCCATATGTACCAGTTCTCCCTCCTTGTGAACACAACATCCCTGACATACAAGTAAGGACTTCTGAAGACAACGTCAAATACATCAAGTGGAATAATATAAACCTCCAATACATCTATGTATTGGGTATTTATCCCAAACTCGAAACTTACACTTCCTTGTAACTTGTATTTCTACACCATTCTTCATTCATCCCAGTGGATATGGATGTGGATGCACGTAAGTCTCTAGACTAAGTTGTTTTACAACCGCATCATAAATCAAACTTGACTGAGAACTAGAATCTACTAAAGTGTGTACCTTAGTCTTCTTGATTTGGATTCCGATTTAAAATAGCTTACTCATCTCTTCTTCTTTTCTACCCCATACATGCTAGTGGTCATGCATCCCAACCTCTTATCTACATCTGAATCATCCTCAATATCCACCTCTCTTTCTGTATTCACAGTGGCCATGGATTTCTTGGAATCCTTGGTTCGATGCTTCGGTGCAATTCGGATGCAACTTCCAACATGTGGCATCGGTGTGCCCATTTACATCACAATTCTTACGAAATTCTTAGGATCTTTACAAGTATGCAAAGTAGTAGCGACATGTTTACCTTTCCATTTATCTCTGCTACTTGTCTTCCCTTGTTCTTTTTCCTATTGTTCTATTGACTGGTCTTCCTTTGGCTCTATTTCTCCTTGCTTCTTCTCATCATCAATGTAGTATTCTTGTATACAAGCTTCATTGAGATCATTGGGCTTCGTGGAGATTACCTTCCTTCAAAGGTGAGTGTGAAGTCCTCCCAAATACTTGGTCAGAATGTCCTCATCCTCCAAGTCCATATTAAGCAACATGGCTTGTCTCCAAAATTCTGTAGTGTAGTCTTGCACACTTTGACCGTTGCCTCTGCCTAAAGTACTACCACTTAATCATCATGTCAATCTTATGGCCAATAGGATAGAAGTTAGCTCTAATCAATTCTTTAAAACCTTTCCAAGTACTAACAATAGGACATTTCTTCTTCTCACAAGTGGCTAGATGGGTTTCCCACCAAACTAGAGCATGACCTTCCATTTTGAGACGTGTAAAGGTGATCCTTTGTGCCTCAGTGACATTATGCACACTAAAGTAGACTTCTAACTATTTTAGCCATTTATCCAGTAATTTTGCATCTACTTGTCCTTCAAAATTATTTATTTCCACTTTTGTTTCAACTTTAAAAGGTGTATGTGCATATTTTACCTTCTCGCTTACAATTGGCGTCTCTTCATGCTCTTCCCATTCTTCCTCTTCATGCTTTTTGGCTAGTGCTCGAACCACCGAGTCCATGGAATCTTGCTTAATTGAAGCCGTCTTTTGTAGATCTGAAAGCTCTTCTTGTTTTCTATGCAATCTATCCATCATGGTCTCTAGCATCTCGACTCTACGGACCAAGTTCTCTTCCTCCATTTGAGATTGAATTCTCTATTTCCACTTCTTCATATAAATATCGGCTCATGCAGGGTAAAAATATTCACCTTTGGACCTTGTCATTGTCATACAAAATCACAAGAAAGATTCAAATACCACAGTCCTAGATATATAATCAGCTATGATACCAAAATGATCCGTAAACTTCTACTTTGGAACTCTACGAATCACACAATTATGTTGTTCTAGTTTCAATTTTGGAAAATGACATATTTGCTAGAAAAATTAGAGCTTCATGACTGATTATCTAGTGCTATAGAAAGGAAATTACGAGAGAAGGGAAGAATTTAAAACTTTAACACCAACAATTTTATCCTGAAACCTCCAATGGAGGAAAGCGATCGGGAAGGGCAACCTGCTCTTTCTTCCCATTTTTATTGGTCTAATGTAGATAATTACATATTACAATAAGTATGAAAAGAAGAAACAATGTAAACCTTCTCTCCAATTACTTTATTTATCTGTTTACACACTTGCTCCTATAATTCCATTCCAACACTGAAGATCTTGCTCACTGCTCTCATTAAACTCTTCTTCTCGATCTATATGGATCTTAGAATGATCATTCTCTTGCTCATTTCATGCATTTATAGGCCTTCCCATGTCCTCACATGCACCGGAGGATGTGAAAGGGCATTGAAGGGAATACACGGTTGGGCACTTGAATTCATGTACATTCGCGTTCCATTCTTCTTTTCTATTTGAAAGTTTCATCGACGCCCAGTAGACTCGGCGTCTCGGGACTGCTTTGCCTTGGCTAGGTGGTGGTTTCAGACCGCCACCCTTAAAGGATGGCGGTTCCTTCCAGAACCTTTGTTTGCCTCATTTTATCCACTTTTCTTTCCTCCTCCTTGAAATGCTTGAACCGATGGAAGTGGTGTTTTTTATAAGGATCCCTATGGATCAAAAAGAGGGGGGAGAAGAAGAAGGAAGAAGGAAGAAGAATAATTATACAGAAGAATGAGCCATTGCAGTATATGGATTTCATCTCGCTCCTAATCTTGGTTTCCATCTCGTGCTCCTGAGAAGATGTTTGTCCTTCCAAATTCTTTCTTCAAACAAGTTATTATAGGTTCCACTTTATTAGCACGAAGGATGCGAACACTGCTTAGGGTCTCTATCCATCCATCAGACACATTGTTGATGTCTTTGCATTTTCCAAACCATGATGGATGTTTATCTTTGATAAGTGCAATGACAACCCGAATCTCTGAGAGGAACTCTAGGGTATCCTTAGTGAAGGATAAGGGATTTCCTGCCTCTTTCTTGACATGTTCCTCAAATGTACGAATCAAATCATTAGCAGTTGTGTCTTTTCTCATTGCAGGTACTCCAAGTTTCTGAATTTAACGTTTCATACTATCCTACAACTTGTACACTTGTCCCTCTTTTTCCTTTAGTTCAGTGATGGCCCGATTGACTACTTCAAATCTGATTTCCAAAGACCTCACCCATACATGTGATAAGTCTTCTGAAGGAGTTTCAAAAATATTCTTGTTGATCAACTCCACGATGATGAGTGTTGCTCATTTCATTCACTACTAGACCCAGAGGATCCTAGTAGTCTCTTTCTTTCTCCAAGTCTTCTTTGAATGTCTACGTCATGTTTGTTGTCGCACACATGTAGGCAAAGAGTTTGACTGCCTCTTGGAGCTCGACTTCCCCTTTTCAGAAATTTAATTGATCCATTCATTATTAGCTCGCCTTGCATCATGAACTCGTGTGTCCTCTTAATAGATTCTAGATTAAAGCTGTTGATGGGTGCAACTTCTTCGATGGGAATTGTCGTGGCATTTGGATCTACCAGATGTTGCACATAGGATGACATAGTTCGCACATGTTCTTTTAGCTCATCAATCTTCTTCTTATATTCCTTGTTCCTTGCCACCATGCGAGTAGAAGATTGTTGATACATATGCAAATCCCCTTCATGAGTATTCGACCCTAGTTGGATTTTCTCATCTCATAGTCGACCGATGTCATCTCATCCACTGGCTTGATCACCTTTGGCCGAGCTACCTTAATGTATTGATTACATGTTTCCCCACTATAGAACTACAAGGCCGTGTGTGCAAACTTTCTTTTCTTTCCCTTAGCCAATGAGGTAATTGTTGATAAGTCAGGGGTTGCCACTTATTGAACAATGTGAGATTCAGGGGCTATCATTTCCTGCATCCATGGGAACATCTCATCAAACTTAGGTTCTATGATAGGTGCATCAACCATTCCCTTCTCTGGAAGAGGAGGCACATCTTGGATGGGGAGACATTGGTGTTAACAAGAGGTGAGGCCTCTGTGGTAGTTCAAGACTGGGTCTTGAACTACGTGTTCTCCCTCCACTTGTGCTTCTGCCACTGGATCTTCTTCTTGCATTATTACAACCGATCCTTCTTCCATCCTAGCTTTCTTTGGTGACCTTCCGTGAGAAGAAGTCTCCAATTCTATGGATCTTCATTTAGAACTTGCTCCAGAATTCCTTGAACTTGAGGCTACTTCCACGGCTCTTGATGATGATTGATGAGAGGCTTGTTTCTATCATGCGAGCATACCTCATGATTGGATGATCATGGTTCTCTTCCTCTAAAACCAATTCCTCGTTCTCCTAACCACCTTCTCAGTTCACTCCTTTATATCCCCTGATTCATGAATATACCAGTTTACCTGAGGCAATGGAGAAACCTTGACTATCATGTACTCAGGATCATACATATTTGTCCCATCATCCTGCAAAATATCTTTGAACCAAGAGAACTTGAATTTCCTCATTTCATTGATTGTCATCCTCATATGATCCTTTTCTTGTACTTCAAATTCATCAGCACAATTGGCCCAATAGTCCTCAATTTGTGGCTCGTGTTGCAAGTCTGGAACATGGAAAGAGTTAGGATCATCTTGGATGTCAAAATTAGGCATGGTAGTGTAGGAATGCAAATTCAAATGAGCGAAGGTAACCTCCAGATGAGATGCATCATTTGCATTCTTACATGTGAATACCCCGAGAGAGATGGGAAATGAGATCAACTTCTTCTTCCTGCTCCTAAGCCTATTGTTTACTGTATGATTTTCCTACAGAGCTCAAATAGTACAATTTGGTCGCTAAGGTACTTGGGAAACCTTAACGAAGCTTGGTTGAAGCCGAAACTCGTAGGTAGGAGAAGGTCGAGAATTAGATGAAGTAAGAGCCATATGTTTTTATCAGGGATGCCACTTGTGGTGAAATATTGGCCTCCAAATCACCCTCCAAGTTTTGTACCACATACATTGTGAATGCATCATTCACGTGAGTAAAGTGTCTGTGGTTTTCGTCAAACACCAACTGCTGAAGTTTCTCAAATGTAGGCACCTTGACGACAATATTCTCGCGAGAGCCAATCCTTTGAACGATCTTGAACTAGCAGTGAGATCAACCAAGTAAGAAGGTGTGTGGAACTTCTTTGTCATGAGCACTTGGAGCACTGCGATTCTGAATGCATATTGTCATTGATGATCTTCCCCTAGTCAATTATTTGCTTTCCTTTAGTCACAGTCAAGATGAAAAGGCCCATCCACTCCTGGAAGTCTCTTGTGTTTGCTTCTCCCATCACCCTGTTGAGGAGGGTGATTGCATCTGAATATCCCTCACGAAACTCACACCTTGGAAGGGTCTTGGGAATTCTTGAGGGTTTTCTCCTTTCTTCATCCATGAACCAAGTACATGCCTTGTACATATGCATCCATCATTTCCCATTCATGCAATGCCTTTGTCCTTTGAGATGACAACCATGCTTAGGTGATGTCGGGATTTGTAGATAAATTGAGATGGTTATGGGACTGATGACCACAATTTTGTTCCATTGTCGATTCAAATTGTTCGTGTTTCGGGTTCATAGTGGTGTGAGCAAGCCAATACTAACTCAACGCTTTGTATAGACATGGGGTGTCCTGTAACTGTGAACAATCCACTTATGAATACCTGATCCTCAATCTTCCCTCATTCCTTGGTTGTCATGTGAGCCCTTAGGTCATTTAGGTCCATATATGAGACATCATTATCTTCTATCTCATACTCGAAGTGAAAGGCTATGTGATTCTATCTTGTGTCCATTTGTACTTCATGGTTTCTTCAGAAAAATGCAACTTACTATTTTTAGTAAGTGTAGAATTTTTCTCCAAACTCCAATTGGGATTGTCAGATTGATTGCTCCACTCTCAGAATGCTCCTCTTGTGAAATTTACCCTCTGGAAAGACTTA
Organism: Taxus wallichiana var. yunnanensis; assembly: GCA_018340775.1. Classification (NCBI taxonomy): domain Eukaryota; kingdom Viridiplantae; phylum Streptophyta; class Pinopsida; order Cupressales; family Taxaceae; genus Taxus; species Taxus wallichiana. The sequence goes on along the minus strand of CM031237.1, from coordinate 997,311,714 downwards.
CTATTTTTAGTAAGTGCCAAAAAGCAACTTACTATTTTTAGCAAGTATGAAAAATCAGCTCCTTGAACCTTGACTGGCTGTGGTAACTAGAAATCCTCCTTCCCTCTGTGTTCCCCTCACTTTCTGGACCAGTCTTCTATTTTTGGCAGGTATTCATGGGACCACTTACTATTTTTAGTAAGTGTCAATTCTGGACCAAGACGACCATTTCGATGATTTCTCCCTACAATACATCTTTTGTGTTCACTGTCTCCTTCGCAAGTTCTTCAGTTGATGAATTTCCCAAAATAACAATCCTCTATGTAGAAGACCCGCTATTTGTAGAAAGAGAGCTTACGGTGGTTGGATTTACGTGGAACGAAGTTTTTCGATATGGGTTTTTGCCCAATATCACCCTCTGAAATTTTGTTCTTACTCGATTAATAGTTGGTGAGATTTTAAAATTTAAATTTTTTCACCTATCAATGACTCTAAAAATGGCAACCATTAACGAGTTTGAAAGTTACATGTTTCGTTTTCTCCTCTGTTTGTGATGAAAATCATGTTTTTGATATGGGTTTTTATTCTCGTTCTACTGGTGAATTTTTTCTTCAATCCGATTGTCGGTTTGACGGGAAATCCAACTTTTTCCTCCATTATGCAAAGAAAGAGATTTCTTCACTACAAACACTCCTTGCTGCGAATGGGAGATGTGGAGGTGAGGTTTTTGTGGTATCTGAGAATGAATAATGCAACAAAATGATTTTTTATTCCGTATACAGTGTTGCAAGATATCTTTGAGTTTTTGTTTCACGGCAATGGAGGGTTTTAGATGGATTTCTCAGTTTCTTCTTCTTCATTTGATCAATCCTTCTTCTGAGACCTGTATACTATCATGGAGTGGAGGATTTGGTGAAGTTGGTTTGAAGTGTAGCAATGGTGGACTGGGTGTGAGCAAGTTGAAGAGCTATGACATGGTGAAGTTGTGGAAAGTAAGAAGTGGGAAAGAAAGCGGAAAGCAAGATTTAAAATATTCAAAAAATATAAAGCGGGGTGGGGCACATTTTTATGTCCCTCATGTCCCTTAAGCATTAAAGGATGAGAAAGAAATCAATTTTCACGATGTGCCTTGTCGTGACACATGGCAAAAATCTGATGTGTTGGCTAGATTTTTGCACAACCTGAAAACCTAGGCGATCATGAGATAAATCTCCCTCATTTACCCGTGAGGATCTGTGTAAGATTTCTATCAATTATGGATTTGGGTAACTATTCGTGGGTTTTAATTTAATTGCAAATCTCATGAGCCATAGCTAGGAAATTACATGTAGCAGTAAACAAGCGTAAAGAAATATTTGCAAAAGGGGGAATAATTGAATCGAAAAGAAAGCAAAGAAGATGTGCAATCCAACCAATAGTTCATAGAGTTGGTTCATTTTAAAGAAAAGGAAAGTTTCAAATATAGATTTGAGATAACACAAAGTTTATGCAAAGATCTACATAGAAGTAAGAAACAAATGCACCGTTGACACAAAGTTCTTCGAAATCTACCTCTTTTCAATTCCTTAGCTTTCAGAAAGATATCAAGGGTTTTAGCTCAAAGTTTGGAACACAAGAATGTTGATTACAAATTCTGATCCTTTAACCCATAGGTTCTTCTTCTATTTATAGTGCATAGAAGGAAATTACAAATAGGAAAGCAATAACTAAACTGACACATGTGGAAGCTATAAAGAAAACAACTAGCAATCTTTCCCCTGAAATTTCTCTCTACATGACATGCATCTGAAGACTAAATCAAAGCTTTGCATGTCTGCCACCTATTCTCAATTAAGGACCCTTTCAAATAACTAAAAGTAATGGCTTTTAACCAATTACTTTAGTTTTACAATTTTGTCGAGATAAAATAAGAATAAGAGAGAGAAGGGAAAAAGAAGAAAAATGTGTCCCATCATACTCTACGTTGTTCCTTTGTTCTAAAACTGAATATACTTGTCAAACATGTGACTCAGTAACTTCCCATCTGCTTTAGCAACCACTTCCTTCTTAGTCTTGAACCGCAGCAATCCTCTGGACAAAGCAGCAGTGTTAGCTTTCACCTTTTCTAAACTAGGCCCATACCCCTCAATATTTGCATGAAGATTCATGAGTCTGCCAATTGAATATAATGTGAAAGGCATGACGGATTCATCATTCTTATTTTGCACAACCAAAATAAATTCTTCATGGTAAGCAGGTAATTCATCTGGAATGTTCTCTGGTACTTCTCCCATCTATTGCCAACATCTAACATGCTAATTGCAATCACCACTGGTCATGTCAGAATCTTCAGGCAATAATTAATAAATTGTGCATCCAACCTGATTATTGTCTTTCCTACAACGCATCTCGAATTGTTCTAGAAAGAGGATGATAAGACCTTGCACACTCCATAATAAATTTAGGCAACTAAGCTGTGATTGGAAATGTCGAATCTTGAATAATCCCGCTACTTTTAATTGCTGCATGAGAGATGTCCTTCCGGCTTTGGCTCTGTCAATTAAATCAGTGATGGGTTCAGGGCCTATGTCTGTATCATTAATGTCAAAAAATATGGAAGCTATCCATGATTCTGTTGATCCTTCTCTTTCATCACACTTCATCATGACTGGAACAATCTTTGTCTGAACTCTTTTTCTTTTAATTCTGCGGAATCCCTTGTAATTAGATCAATTTGTATAGATCCGAAATTTATTCGATTCGGAAGAAATATTCAATGTATCTAACATTGATTTGGACTTCCTTTTACTAATATGAGGACCTCTGATGAATACCTACAATTAATTCAAGACAAAGATGGAGTCCATAACATGAATACTTGATTTTTATCACCAAAATTTGCATATAAAGCCTGCTGCCCTAAAATTTGAGACTTTGCTTGCATGCAAAGAAAACAAAAATGTTTTTAATTCACATGGGCACTCATACCAACATGCAGACACTTAGAATAACAAAAATCAAGTTATTCCAACCCTAGGCACCAAAACTGGAAGCTTCCCGACAATGGAAAATACTCTTTAATGCAAAATCCTCCTTCCCTTGGCGCCAAAACCTTTCCGGGCTGCAAACTTCATCAAAAAGAATTAATTGCTTCTCCTTTATGGCATCTCATGCTTATATAGTCATCTACATGCTAATTTTAATAATTGTCTTTCCCTATTTTTGGCAATTTAATTAATTAAAAGCCATGCTTCTTCTTCCAATTTGGGCGCTCAAGTTTGCATGTTTCGATTGTATTTTTTATGAATTTTATTTATTTATTTATTTTAGCATGCATCCTTGAATTTTCTTTTGCTCATCCACTTTCCTTGACTTTCCTTCTATTTATGGCGCCAAACTTGGCTAGAAATACCATTAATAAATACCATTAAATACATATATTAATGGCCAAGGTGGGTCATACTTTTTGGCAAGGGAAATTGTTAAAAATAGGAAGTCAAAGCAATGGGAATTTCCAACCTGCAATGCAACTTCAAAAATCCCATCTTCCACTTAAGTGATTTGAATTTCATAAAAGGAATTTTCACCCTGCTTGGCGGCAAGAAATTCCAGCTTCACTTGCCACCGCCAAAACTCCCACTAGCGAACTTAAATCCTTACTTCCAAAAAGTGCGACTTGCATGAAAATAGCCTTCTTCTCAAAAATGTGACTTGCATGGGTGAATAAACTTCTTTGATGGGAAAATTCACCCTGCTAGGCAGACAAGAAATTACCACCGGTGCTTTAAGTGATTTTTCTTTCATAATGAGAATTTTCACCTTGCTAGGCAGGTAGGAAATTCCTGCCTGCCTGCCACCTCTAAAATTTCCATTGGCACTTAAGTGATTTTGACTTGATGGGAAAAAGTAACTGCTTTAGGCGGTGAGAAATTCTTTCCTACCTACCGCGCCAAAAGTCCCACTAAGCAACTTAGATCTATTATCCCAAAAAGTGCAACTTGCCTAGGAGAGGCTTTTTCTGCTTAAATTCTTCTTTTTTGGTCAGAAGTCAAGCACTCCGTGATTAATTCCTTCCATTGTTGAGGCCATAAATGACTTCTAGATGTTCCAGGAAATTAAACAGGCTATACAAAACAAAGAACGAATCAAGGGAATTTAACAGATAGACCAGGGAGAAAACCGAAAACAAATGCAAAAAGAAACAAATAAAAATTAAAAACGTTGCCAAAATTTGTAGACAATAGCTCAATTTATTCCTAGTGAAAATATTATTTAGATGTGAGAATATTAGCATGGAAAACTTCTACACAGGTTCAAGTACAACACAATTCACATTAAGCAAAACTTTATTTATTTAATAAATAATTAAATAAAATTCTCACAGACAAAACCCGATGGAGGGATAAAATGAGTTTTAGCATCTGGGTATTTGTCAAAATTGGCTCATATGATTCAATGGGAATACCTTAATGCGATGAAGACAACTTGAGGTAATAAAAACACAAAATGACCCATTAATTTAAAAAGAACTATTTTATTTAAAGGGGAGTCCCATATTTCGGTGAAATCAGGGAACACCAGGTCGACTTAAATGTGGACATCTTTACCTCTGTCAAAATGACATGAGTATGATATCCCAACATCTCGACTTCATGTCTTGTCCATTGGGTTTGGGGTCAGAAAATAAAAGACAACACAACACTAAAAAACAAAAGAAAAACAAACAAAGAATTATTTACATACATATATGTTTAACCTATTTTTTTCAATTCGGAAAAGCTTCAAGTGTTGCCGTTGAAGGGTAGTAATAATTCAATTCCATCCTGATGAGCAAGTATGAAGCTATCCATTCCAAAATTCTTTTTGATCACAAAAGGCCCTTTCCATAGTGAGTCAAATTTGTCGTGCATGCCTTTTGTTTCATGTCTTTTATCCCATAAAAGGACCCAATCACTAATCTCAAACTTTCTTTATCTGGCCCTTTTATCAAAAATCACTTTAACCTTCCTCTGTGTTTGGATAACCTATCTGCTACTCAAATTTTTACTTCACATAGTTCAGTTAGATACATGATTCTTTTATCAACAACACCATGAACGTAGCATCTTCTAGAGCTTTAGAAAGTTGTAAAGCAGACAATTCCAATGTAAGAGGTAGTTCTGCGTCTCTTCCATATAACAACTGAAAAGGGGACATGCCTATAGCTTTCTTTGGTGTGATTTTTACGCCACAATGCATCAAACAACTTCTTATGCCAATTTTTTTGATTCTCTGTCACTAATTTCTGCATGATAGTCACCAAATTTTTATTACTTGATTCAGCTTGACCATTCCCTTGTGGATAGTAATTTGAGGAATGTACTAGTTGGATTCCATGCATGTAGAAAAATTCAACCAGCTCCTCAGAAGACAAATTAGGAGTGTTGTCTGCTACTATTTTATTGGGCACGCCAAACCTTATGACAATATTTTCCTTTATAAAATTACAAACTTCTGCAGAAGTGGCATTTTTAATGGGAATGGCTTCTACCCACTTACTGAAATAATCAGTAGCCATCAAGATGTAATGATGGCCAACACTGGAAGCCGGATTAAGCATACCAATAAAATACATGCCCCTCTCTTGGAAAGACTCTTCAATTAAAACTGGTTTAAAGGTAGTAAAGACAATTTTATACGTCCAATAAAGTGTTGACACACTTGGCATTTAGATACCCATTCTGCAGTATCTTGAAAAATGTGGGCCAATAATACCTTGCTCAGAGGATCTTGTGAGCAGTGACTTAGGCTGAGAAATGAGCACCACAAGCCATTTATGAAATTGCTTTGAAACCTGATCCTGTTGAGCTTTATCCACACATTGGAGAAACACACCATCAATTCCTCTCTTATATAGCCCATTATCCCAAAGAACAAAGTCTTTGGAATTTAGTTTAATCGTACACTTTTCCTTGCGAGAAAGATGATCCGGGCATTCTCCATAAGTTATGAAATAGGCAATGTTATTGTACCATTCATCCACTAGATCTATAAAAATAACTATAGGAAAACTTTCACCTTCTTCTAATTCGGTTGTCCTCATCTTAGTCATTAATTCACATAAACCTCTTCCTCGAACCAACTTTTTAGGTTTTATATCCAAGTCATATTCCCATACCTTTGTCACCCATGTGCCTCTTAATAGCCCTAGATCTTGTTTGTGTGAAAATAGACTTTCTTTGCGATATGATCTGGAACCAGGACCACGTTATGTGAGGCAAGGATATAATACTTGAATGCCTTACATGCTTTAACGACTGAATATGCATGTTTTTCATAGGAGTATATTTCAACTCATAAGCTTTTAAAGGCATGCTCATGAAAGCAATCAGAGCTTTTGCATCCTCTTGATTTTTTTGTATGAAGATTTATGACATTATGTGTTTAGAGGAATAACAGTAAAGAATAAATTCTTTACTAAAGTTTGGTGATACAAAGATCAATGCTTGAAAAGGATATTTTAATTTTCTCGAATGCTTCCTTTCATTCAACTGCTCCACTTGAAATCTGTGTTTTCTTCATCATATTCAAAATATGATGGGTTAATTCAACGAAGTCGGGGATGAATCTCCTGAGAAAATTAACCTTACTAAAGGAGTGAACCCCCTTTTTGTATGTTGGAAATGGAAAAGTCTGAATAGATTTTACTTGCTCAGGATCTATCTTGGTTCCTTCTTTTGAAACGATATGCCCTAATAGTTTTCCTTTTGTTACTGTAAAGATAGATTTCTTGGGATTCAAAGAAATCCCATGCTTACGACACTGGATGAAGACTTCTTTGAGATCCGAGATGTGATTACCCCTTTCTTTATAAAAGACTGTCAGATCATCAAGGTAAACCACTATGATCTTGTCTTTGAGATGAGAAAATGCCAAATCCATAGCTCTTTGAAATGTGGCTCCAACATTGATTAAACCGAAAGGCATCTTCTGATAAGCAAAAGTTCCCCAAGGTGTAATGAATGTCATCTTGTATTGATCTTCTTCAGCCACCTTGACTTGGTTATAGCTTGAGAAACCATCAAACATGGACAACATTTTAGATCCAGTAACAACCTGCAAAGTGTGATCCATGATAGGAATGGGATAATTATCCTTCAATGAGGCTTGATTGAGATTGCGAAAATCAACGCACAATCTAATCTCACTACTTTTCTTTCTTACAGGAACTATATTGGCCAACCACTCAGAATGATGTATAGGATAAATTATCTTTGCATCTAATAATTTTGAATCTCTACAAAGATGGTTCCTGAAATGGTTGGGTTATGCCACTTTGCTTTCTACTTGAAGGGTTTTTGCTCTTGCTTCAATGGGATATAATGTTGCACTTCAACAGGTTGATATGTCTTCAGATCTTGGTAAGACCAAGCAAATACATCTATATATTTCTTAAGAAGCATTGAAAAAACTTCTCTTTTGCCTCTGAACAACACTTACCCAGATTTACCAACTTGGGATTATTATCAGCTCCCAAATTCAATGACTGTGTATCAAAAGAAGAACTTTCTCCACTTTTAGAACTTGATCATGCTTATCAAACATTTCTTCAAGAGACACTAAACCTTTAGGAATTTTATTTCCTTTAAGTTGAATGATCTCTTGACTACTGCAACCTTTGAATATGCTTCACCCATGGTGAGTCTCATCTTAGAGGTGAAGTGTTTCCTTCATAGTATATCTCTTCGAAGTTGCCTTGTTGTTGGAGAAAGGAAACAATCTGCTCATCATTAAAAACTTGCCACTGCTGAGCATTATCAAGAACCTTCAGATGAAAGACCATTTCTACTTTATAATCACCTTGTCTGAAGAGTGCAGGTGGTTGATCTAGATTCAATAGGGCTGCAGTAACTTGCCAGTGAATCAACTCTGGAGTTTTGATCTCTAGGGATATAAGAAACTGAGAAAGCTACAAAATCCAAAGTAGTTGAATAGACCCGATCTCTATAATGCCGTAGTTTATCTTTTTTAACTTGATAGAGACCATGTATCTGCTTGACAATTAACTCAACATCTCCTCTTGCATGTAGCAATTTAATTCCCATTATTCTAGCTTGCTCCATTCCTAACAAAATGCTTCATATTCTGTTGTGTTGTTAGTATTTTCAAACATTAATTTAAAGGAATGTGCATGTACCTTTCCTTCAGGAGAAATAAGCACAACACTTGCACTAGATCCAAGCAAACAATAACTACCATCAAACTCTAGAGTCCAAACTTTGTTGTCCAACTGATGTGGCTCTTGAGTTATGGGTTGGGCTTCTTCTTTATCCAACTCTAGGTAGTAGACTCCATGATTTGATTCCTGGAACAGGATATGCAATCTGGGTCTTTAGATTTTGAAACCGTATACTTGGATTTCTTCTCAGGTTCTAACTTTTGATTAACTCCCTTTATTGGGATGTGTGCACAAGACCAATCCATCTTAACCTCTCCGCCCAATTCTTTATAGAAGTTCCTGCTTAATAACATGCCATAAGATACTGGAATGTCTGCTACAAGGATTGTCATCTTCAATCTTTTATCTGGAAAGGAAGCAAGTACTACTTGTGCATCTTTAATCTGTCCGATGAGAGGTACTTGTATTTCCATTGAGTAACACCTACCAATGGTTTTTGTCAATGTGAGACCCAGGGCATCGCAACTTTGGTTGGCATCACATTATCGAAAGCTCCAAAATCTAGAATGCAATTACTCAATTTGTAACCATTGATAAGTAATGAAACATAGAATGGTTCAATCCTTTCAGAAGTGGAAGGAGAAGAAGTTGCAACATTATTCAAAGGAGGAGTATTTTTGGGGTTAGATAGAATGCCCCATGAAGCATTGTTTGGTGAATTATTAGGACCATTACTTTGTACATATTTCACCAATCTGCTCAATTGATCGGGAAAAGCCCTCAAGTACTCAACTTCTGACATCTGAATCTTGGTCTTCTTTATATGATCAATAATATCAAAAGGTTGACTTACTTCAGTTGTTTGTCCAGTTGTCCTTTGTTGTTGATTAGAGGAACTTACCTGCTTGTCTCTTGGAGCTAATGAAGAAGGAAGTGGGCTGCCTCTTTTCAGAATGGTAACATCTGGTCCAGGATCTTCTCTTTCTCTCCTTTGGCCACTTGAGGAAGCTTCTACATTTTGACGTGTTTGAGACCTTGTGAACACTGCAAATGTATGACCATCACTATCTTCAAAAGATTCATAATAGCCTTCATCAGATTCATAGTCTAGATAACCAATGTTGGAGTCACCAACGAGATAAAAAAATTCTTCTTCGTTAAGTGATTCATCAATAACATGATCTTCTTCATTTGTTTCCAAGTTGTTCCTAGGAGCAACTTCAATTACCAACCTCTGTGGTGCAACAGTAAGTCTGATTTCGATTTTGATTTTGACCATTAAAAGTCCGAGCAGGAACCATTCTTGAAGGAGTTGCATTTCCTCCTTGAGTTATTTGCTTCTTGATTTGTAGCATATCATTGGCTAACTTCTGTAGAAGAGGATCATAAGTATTTGTTGAAGAAGTTCCATCAGCTTTATGGGCTGATTTCTTGATCTTTCCAGCTATAATCAAGTCATCTTCAACTTTAACTGCAATTTTTTGTGCCTCTAGAAGATTCACAGGTCTTTCCCTCCGCAACTGATATCCAACTTCAGGCAATAAAGCATTTATAAAAATTTCTTTTGATTTTCGTCACTAAGTGTAGCATAAGTGGGGATTTTATATAAAATCATGTGGAACCTAACAATAAAGTCCCTCATGTTCTCGTTTGGTTCCTTCTTCAACTACATTAGCTGGGTGATCAATGTACTAGCATCTTCTATAGGTTTGAACCTTTTTAGAAATTGTTCTCGCATGGGCCCAGTTCGTTATAGTCATAGGAGCTAATCGATAGAACCATTCACCGGCCAAGTCGTGTAGAGTCTCAATGAAAAGTCTGACTGAAACATACTTATGCTCCACCACAAGAACCCCATAAGATATAAATAATGCCACCAAGTGATCATCTAGATTTTACTTCCATCTCCAAAGAATTTTGGGAAATTCTTTCTCGACCCTTTAGGTAATTCATGCATAGGTGGCGTCAGGTTCAGAGGTCCAAAAGCTACATCCCATGGGATAGGTGGTGGTGATGTTGATTCGATTTAGCATGATGAATGAAGCACGTCTTCTCTGGGAGTAGACTTGATAGATAATTCCAGTTGTTAGATTATGCTAAAGATGATCCGGATCTGGAGGAGTTTGCACTCTTCTTCTTGGTGAAAGACTGGATCTGTGGCTTCTAACTTGAGGAGGATGATTGAAATTGAATTTCTCCTACAATCTATAAAAATGATTAGTCCTTCCTTGTGCCTTGACAGATTGGGTGAATGGGCGTTCAACCAGGTTGAGAGTTTAGTGGGAACTAGCAAGATAAGCTCTGGTCTGTAAAATATTGTTGTTCCCCAGTGGAGTCGCCAAAAACTAAAATAATTATATTGCGAAGGGTGACATGATTGATTTGGAAAATGTAAAGGGTTTGGAACAATCAGTGACAAAATTAACGAACTAAGCAATATAGTTGCGAGTATTTTTTTTGTCGAGCAATTTCGAAATGTTATGCATTTATTTGTATTTTTGGAGCAATTTTATATTGTTTTTTGGGTTATTTAGATTTTGACAATATGCCAAAGGACTATGGGAAGAAGGGGTTCTAGGATATAACCAACACTTTACTCATAAATAATATGAATGGAAGCATGGGAGGAGACCAAGAATGGTGATCAAAGAGCATGATGACAAAACAAGGAGAACATGCAACGAATTTGAGATGGATTGACACAAGGAGGAGACAAGGTGAAAAAGGTGAAGCGAGTAAGTGAACTGATATGCCCTCAACACAAGGGTTACTTTTTAGAGACTTAGGAGTAGAACTTCTTCAGATGAATGAAATTCATGGGATCTTTCAACTCTTTTCCATTTTGAGTAGATAGTTTATATGCTTTGGATCCAAATTTTTCAGTTATAACGTGTTGTCCTGTGTTTTTGCTAGGGAAAAATTCCACTTGAAAATAGGATAACTATACCCTAGTATCAAAATTACCTTGGAGCAACAACAAATTGACTCAATAAATTTGATTAATTCTTCTCAATAATTGATCGGAGATTTGCATACATATATAGGAAATAACTCCCCTATAATTTAGGAGGTAGCTATAACAAAACTCCAACCTTGTGTGAGTTGTTTATAACTCACTAACCAAATACATATAATTGTTATTGTTGTTTATAACAACTAATAATAATTTACTAACAAATTTACAAATTTATATTTTCCATAATAATTACACACATAATTATTATTCACACACATACATATGTGAAGCACTATAGTATTCTTAACATCCCCCCTTAGTACAAACATGGGAGAAAAACAATCACACTTCTTATGTAGCTTTTCACCCATGCATGCTCATGATCTTGGCTCATCAATGGTTTTGCAAAGGCTGACCAACAACCTCGGTATGAGCCCTTGCTCATCCGGTGCTGAAGCCTTGTTCATAAAAAAGGAACCCCTGTTCATCCTCTTCAAGTATCATGATACTGATTTTTCCTTGTGCTTTCATTTTTCCACTATATTTTCACATCAAGATAGTACATATGATTCTTCTTACTTTATTACAACAGGAACATATAGTAAATTGAATACAAACAAAGACATGTACACTAAAACTCGAAAGAAAGCACACTTTGAAACAAAATGCCATAACCTCATTTTGCAGCCCTGTCACTTACGACTAGCAAGAGGACCTTGCTCCTCCATCCTCTGTGCCTCCATCCTCCTATTATCTCTTTGCTTAGTTCATCTAATATTGACTTTGAGGATCAATTACAATGTTGGATGTCGCGTCTGAAGTGATATTACATCCAAATTGAAATGCAAGCAATTTTTTTTTTTTTTTACAATTTTTGATAATGACTATTTACATTAACATTTGACACAAGACTCTTTAACTTTGATAAGACCCATAGACCACAATAAACCTATATTCTCATTTTGACAATTTGACTATTTACAACTTTTGGCGACAACTCATTTTATGAGGACTCTTGACTCTATATTTAAATGACACTTTTTAAGCTTGACAAGGCTAATGACACACTCACGATTTTTAACTTTTACAAACATATGACAACATATAGAATTTAAAGCTTTTACTAAATTAATTATAGCTTACTTGACACGTCTCTCTAATAACTATTGACTCTTTTACATAGAAAAATAAACTCTTATCTATATCCCCCTTTTATACTAAAGACACTACATGACCGGACTTATAACTAGCAATTGCACATGAGTTGCAAATTACACCGGAGAGGATAACAATGGTAAATTTGTTGAAATTGTAATTTTGAGTGAAATATATTTTATCGTAAAGATGTCCATACCCTGCTCCAAAACTCTTATCTTGCCACCACCTAGAGATTAAGTAGAGTAAATGTTTGGACATGCTTTAGATAAATTCCAAGTGAACCAATGTTTTGTTCATCTATATTTTTTTGGTTTAATGAAACAGGAAGAGGAGATAATCAAGTTTTTCTTCAGCTTCCAAAATCTACACCTAACAAATCCGCATCAAGTACAACAATGAATGAAGAAAACAAAGATTAACATCCGATAGAACTAAACAAAGCTTGCAACAAGAAATAATGTAGAGAATATCATGATATTTTTTATAATTAATTTGATCTCGGTCAATTAACTTGTAAATGTAAATTGACACCAAAACACCAAATCAGGGTACTTGACAAAGCACTTACAAATTTTCATGACATATGATAACCTCTCTTAAGCATAGGTTTTTAGACTTGCATGACATAGACATGCCAATCACAGAAATTATCTATGAACTTGTTCATCATATTAATATTAATTACACCCTATAGTTGTGGGATCCAATCAACCATACAAGGAAAAGTTGGAGAATTCTTGATAATAATAAGCATGGTAGATACATGCAACGATCACTTTTATTTTTTGGACGCTAAGTTGTTGATGTGTCCAATTCGAAGGGTAGGTGGGGGTAGATTTCCGATGTGCATTGAGTGCGGCACTATGCCAACTCGTGCAAGTGCAAGATAGTCAGTAGTCGCTGCGTTTTTTTTATTTTCTTGGATTGAATCTGAACGTTCGTTGCGTTTTCGTACCTGGTGATTTTTTCTATACCAAGGAAAGGAGGATTATGAGACATTCCCTACCTGAGACAGTCACTTACGACAATGAATCCATAGTAGTATGCAAACAACCATCGAAACGAATCAAGAAAATAGAGATTGCGGACAAAGGGGAAGAATACAATGTAGGTAGTAAATAACAATTGCGTCTGTTGAAAATAATGCACCTTAATCAGTTGTCCCGCACCCCCCGTTCACACCTTCCTTATGATGTGTGATGCATTTGATCTGCCCTATATAAATTGTCTGTCTGACACATCTAATCCATTCAATCCGCCCAAGTCTCCGATGTGACATTGGAAGGAAGAAGTTCTGTTAAAATGGCACCTAGAAAGGCTAAAGTTTTAGCGGTGGTGAATTTAATTATTTGCTTACACAGTTCCATTTATAAGGATGATGAGAAAGAGCCTAAATTTATCATTGAGTGTATGTTATTCATTCATCGATAATTCTTTGCAGTGACAACGAAGAATACAAAGGGAAGGTGAAGCGATGTGAAATTTTATATAAATGCAACAAGAGATGGCAAAACCAAAAGGCAATTGACCAAATTAATATGTCAATTATTGCCAACAGAAATAGATGTCATTGAAAGTAAAATATGTATGATATGAAATTTTTATGTGAAAGACCAGATAAACTAAAAAGTAAAAATATCACAAATGAGAGTCCACCTTTCAACAAAATTATAGAGAAAGATTCTGGAAAAAATACAGTGCCAAAAGAGAGGTACCTTTTACCCTTTATGCCTAACTCTCACGTATGTTCTCATATGTGAATAAATTTGACTTTTTCAAAACATTTTCTTGAAATGATGTGTGGCGCAGAGGATGGCGTATGCGGTGGTGTCACGGCCACGCAGGCGCTAGGCTCGATTTTGCTGGGGCCTGTGCTAACGTAAGTGATCGTTAGCGAGGGTTAAATTTGACGGTCGTTTAGACGTTTTTCATGATTGAAGCTGTAAAATACTTGCAAATATTTGGAAAAACCGTCACATGCGACTTGCAAATTTTAAGGGAGGCCGTTATTTTTAATATAGATTTATAGGTAAATTATACAAAAATATATTTGAAATAGTTAAATATATATAAAATAATATTTTATATATTTTATTGACATCATAAAAATAACACTATTTTTTATTTTTGAAGGGCAAGATTTAAAATTTACCATCACCTAAAAATTGTTTGACAGACATAGGTGGCCGTCAAATTTAATCCCTAATCGTTAGGCACGGCCCCTTTTACCATAAGAGACACCTCCAAAAACGACGACGGTCATCAATAGGAGAAAGAAAATTAGTAAAGCATTTTTAAGACGACAAATGTACTAAGCCTTACGACTGACATCACTTTTTGATATTTCACGGGCGGACTTCGCGGAATACCGCCTTGATGCGTGACAACATATACAATTGCGTGGAATGTGCGTAACTACCACTTTTTATCATCTCGGAAAGCCACATGCAACTTCCTCTTCACAGATATGACGGCATGAAATTATTTGTTATGATACGCAAACAACCTTGTCTCTCCTGTCAATGGTAATGCCATTGCACCGACTCACATGTATAATTTTCTCCCACAATGCCTCGTACATTTCTATTTTTCAAGAATAGTAATGCCTTCCACAAGACCATTCCAGACGACATGGAAGAACAGTTGTTACTAAACTGCAATGGCTTCGAGGCTGAGGAAGTCTGCACAGACATGAGCCGCGGTGATGAAGTTATAGCGGTGGCTATGATTCTTCTCTGCTTCGGATTTCTCAGCATGTTTACACTCCCAATGGCCCAATGGGGCTCGAGACGGAGCTTGGCTTCGCAGGCGCGACAGAAGCCATGGAAAGCGTGGAATTCAAGATATTTGTGGTGACAAACGCACTAAGTTTTTTCTTGTCAATGGGGGTGGTGTTGGTGTTGTTACAGTTATGGCCATCGAAAATATTACTTACAGTCATAAGAATATGAAGGTGATGAAGGTGTGCAAAATAGTCGCATAAATCGCAATGGTATCTGCTTGCATTGCATTGCCTTCATTTCTAATGGCGGCGACATTCACTAGGCATCCGTGTCTGTATTTTGTCATTGCGTGATAAGAAACAAATATACTTACAAGATTAAAGTATATCTTTAGGCGAATAGCTTATGGAGTGAGTACATTAGTTCTTCAACTGTTAACAAGATTTTACGTATGGCAGTCTTTTATGGAAAGTAGGAAATATAGTATTTACAGTATGCACATGGGAAATTTAAGGCACAAAGTCAAAAAAATTCTATGTATTTTCTCCTTTCTTATTTTTCTTCTTTTCAAAGAAACGTTCAGTGTCAAAAGTCCTTAAAATGCTTTTAATATTGTAATTTACAACGCTCTGGCAAGATATAAAAGTTGGTTACGATTGTCACAACCTAGCGTAAATAGAGTTGCGGTGGTGAATGGCGCATCTTCAAATTCTGCCACTACCGAAGAAATGTAGGCTTTCTCTACTGACTATTGTGGGGATCCATCAAGGAAGCCGGTTGCTCCACCTAGTTGTGAGCTTTAGCGGTTGTTTGCAATTGGCTGATTGTGACAAAACAGAGCATGGCTGCAGAGGAGGGGAAAATCACACAGCTTATGCAAGAATACTAATCTAATCCCAACAGTAATGCCAGATCGAGCCCCTTTTCGACCAAGGTTTGAGTGCCTTCCCTTCCAACGGAAACTTACCTGTTTTGGTTGCTACAATTTTATGAGGACACAACATAAGCAATGAAATTACAATTTACTTGATACGTTTAATGTTTGAGTCTCTTTTAATGTCTGCATGTCGTTTAACTTTGGTTCTGAAATGGTGAGCGGGGTGTATTTGAAATCATCAAGTCAAAGTAAGCCACACATAAGAAAACTACCAGTTGCACTCCACACGCATTCTGCAAACTCTTGTTGATCTGCAATGCGCCCCTCTAAATATGGGGATTCAGGAAATTACTGATATTTACCAAAAAAAAACAAACCAATTTAATTTGAAATTTTTTTCCTGGTGCCGGAAATAATTCCGTGAAGAGTTATGCCGGAGTTTGACTCTTTCCAGCAGAGTCATCTTCAAAGGAGACACCTCCGGTGTAATAACACACTTTGGTAGACTTTATTATTTTTAATGACATGAACTTTGACATGGCAAATTTAATAATAATATAAAATCTAAACCCAATTACCACCATACAAGGAGAAAATTTTGTTGTTGGCATGTGGACTTCGTTGGGTAACTACAAGTCCCGCCTTTCTTTGAAAATAATGAAAGTTATTCTGCACACACAATAACTTTAGTGCCAACAGCCGAGTCATTTGTCAACATCTTTCCATCTTTCGTTTCCGCTCTTTAACATCACGCTTCCTTGATAAGCAACGCTTTTCCTGTGTTGAAGATCACAGAGAGATTATTGCAATGAATACAAATCTTTCTAAAACGAAGGATGTATTGATCATGGAACTAGTTTCTTGATATAATATGATACATATCTCGTTCCCTGCAAGCAGTCTGAATGCTTCACATCGGAATGAAGATGAGATGATTGCAGAAAAAACTGCAACGTGTATTACCCAGAGATGATTATGTGTAGCAAATGAATAGTGATAACTTCACAGAGAATCACAAGGCAGATTCAAACGGATATATCTGAGCATATAGTATGAAATATTTATTCAATCATGTTGATGAGTTGACAGAAGGCGTCGGCGCTAAACAAGGAGCATATTTCGTTTAGATAGGTTGTCAATTGTATTGCGCCACCACGCTTCCTCTGTTATTGTGGCGTAAAACCAGAACCTCACTACAACAAAGGCGATGCAAATGATGTTTGAAACTCCTCTATTACTGCAATTCAGATCTCTTGCTTATATAATAAAACCTCACTCCATTATAAAACATATATATTCACTTAAAACTCCATAGTCCTCGTGAAAAGCCCAATACAAAAACTTGTATTTGTTTAAGACTAGATTTGATAAAATAATTAATGAATGAATCTATATTATGAAGAACCCAATGACGAGAAACTACATCAGGCGGGGAAACGAAAAAGACAATGGCCGCCCCTTTACAAATCAAATCTCCATATCATACCCGATCTGAAAGACTGGCTCTGGTTTCTGTCAGCGGATTCACCTGATCTGATACAAAATCTTGGAGTAGAAACAGATCGAAAAAGGAAATTTGATTAATTCTTCTCAATAATTCAGTCAGGACTGCGTACATAATTATAGGAAATAATTCACCTATAATTTAGGAGGTAGCTATAACAAAACTCCAACGTGCGTGAGTTGTATATAACTCATTAACCAAATACATATAATTGTTATTGTTGTTTATAACAACTATTAACAATTTACTAACTAATTTACAAACTTATATTTGCCATAATAATTACACACATAATTATTATTCACACACATACATATGTGAAGCAATATAGTATTCCTAACAAATTATGCATTGTAGACCTTCCCATACACCCATCTAGATCAGCCTATCCCCGTATCAGGCCTATCCTACCCTTCCAAGTGGTCCAATGTGTTGTGTCAACATGTCTATAGGTGATTTAAGGAAATCAAGTTCATTTAAGTGCTTCCAAGTTTGTGCCACTCGGAGCAGATCCTTCAACAAGCTCAGAATGACTATTTTTAGCCTTTCAAAGATAGGTGCATATTCTCTAGAGCTGATTTCAAGCCCTATATTCATCAAGAGGGTATATTAATGAGCCAAGATCATCATGAAAGTTATTTTGGAAGATTTAGGGAAGATTTTGTGGTTTTGGAGCAAGTTCATCAAAAGTGGGTTTTTGAGGCCAAGGGAGCTTACACTGCGAAAAAACACTTGAACTTCGGGAGATGATTTTGGGAGCTCCGAAATGAGTTAAGAGTAAAAAAATATCAAAGGAGATCTATTTCAGTCCTCTACATTGTGGTAATTTTAGACTCTTCTCAAGCCCCATGCAATTCTTCTTATAACTCATTCTTTGCACGAAGCACAACTGGTGATCCCAAGAAAAAATGGAATTTTTGAGAGGGTTTAAAGAATAATCAAGGCATGAGACCCATCCCATCATTCTCAAAATTCCATTTTCAATCAAGATCATATAAATAAGTGTCAAAAACCTCATCCGAGAGCTCAAGATATGGTGTTTTCAAGGCGCTTCCCCAATGTACAATGTTCGATACGTAGACAATTTTTGAGGACACTTGTTAGCATGGAACTCAAGCACACTTTTGTGCCCCCATTGTCCCTTTAAAAGGGGACATGGGGAAAAATTTCACCCTTCCTCCCATAGATCCCATGGACATGGAATATGACCTTGGAAACCTTAGGTAAGCTCCTTTTGGCCTTTTTCTAGCCCCCTCCTCAACTCACGTGTGTGTGACAAGTGTCACCCTAGGGCTAAGGTAAATTTTTGTGCCCCCATTGTCCATTTCCAAGGGGAAAAGGGGGACAAAAAAATGTGCCCCCTCTCTCAAGGTTGCCAACATCTATAAAAACCATACTTCACCATTTTTCATTCATTCCCCACATTCCTCCATTTTCACCCATAACTCGGGAGATTTTTTTCTATATTCCTCCATTTTTTCTCTCTTGCATTCACTCCATAATATCCCCATGATCTCATTACCATGAGTTTGTAAAGAAAAAATAAAAAATATATTCTCTAGGCTCTATTTTCATTCCAGAATGAAGACATGCTCATGAAAACTAAAAATCACATATCTACATAACTAGGGCACAAATCGACATGAGATTTTCTGATTCCTTTCACATTTTCGTGAGGTTGTAAAAAAACCAAGTGATGGATTTCGCATGCATTGGGAGGAATTTTTGTAGCGAACAAACCCCAGTTTCCCGCACCAAAATTTTAAAATTTAATATCTTCCATTCTAGAGATTAGGTTGAGCCGAAAATTTAGAGGTGTAACAAAAAAAAAACCCATATCATAAAAAAATTGATTTCACCAAAATATGAGATCTAGAAAGCCAGTTTCTAAAAATAGTAAGCCTCCTACATGGGCACTTACTAGTTTTAGCAAGTCTTCACAAAGATTAGTTTTGGCAAAGACAATATGCATAGGGAGTATCCAGGAAGGACAAATATAGTGATCAAAATAAAAAGGGTAGAAAATTTCCATTTAAAAAAATAGTAAATCCCCTTTTTAGGTATAGAGAAGTGTCTGGAAACCATGCAATTCAAATTCATAGGCCTTAAACTAGTTAATGCTCTTTCCTATGAGTATTCGAAGTGGGGGACAACAATGTCACTCACATGGACTTTGAAAATCTCAAGGATCAAATGTTTGTTGGCCTGAGAGAGTCAACGGAGAACAAAATTTTAACGAGCAGGTTGATTCCTAATTGTGGTCATTCATGTCCTTAGGATAACAAGATTGTCATGGCTTCATTATCTAAGTAATGGTTCCCATTTCCCATTCATACATGTAATCAAAATATCACAGGAATGGTGATGCTTCATGTTGTGGAATGCACATTCTTCGTTGTCAATAGTGTAATCATCGGTGCTCATCACTTTCCTTTTCACTGTGTACGAGAAAGTGCATCATTATAGGAGCAATCTTTGTAAACAGAGCATGACAGTGTCACATAGAATCATCATGAGAATTATCTGCGGGTCATCTTGAATTCACTTCGGGAAATATCAACAATGTTTTAAACACTCATTCGATGGTCCAAGGTGTCTATGCATCATGTACGATAGAGAGATTGTGATCGTCATCGATAAAATATTTAGGGTGAGCTTCATTGGAACTTTCAAATCAACATGACAGTGTTGTAGAGGGTCATCAAAGAGGTCGATTTCCATATTCACCTTCTTTAGAGTGGATCATCATGAGTAACGCCCATGGTCATCGGGGAATCTTTCAACAGTGTTTCTAAACACTCGATCCAGTGTGTCTGTGCATCATACAAAGGGGTAGATTATGATCACTCGATAAGGATCAATCAGGTGGCAATGGTGACATATTCATCAACATTCCTTCATTCTATCTCTTCTTCTCTTCCCCCTTTTTCTAATTCTTCATTGTGAGCAATCATGACGTTCGTCCTATTCACTTAAATGTGACTATAATCAAACATTGTAATAAGTCACCCTTAATTAATAAAAGGGGACTTAAATTCATTCCTTAGGATTTGAAAAGTCATAGTTGTGAGGGACATATGAACAATCACATGGGGGGTAGGTGAAGATTTGTCCTAGATTATATAAATTGTAATGGCACCCTCATTCCAAAGGGTTGTCAATTTTGTATGCTCGTGATAAAATATCACTTGTGAAGAAACAAAAGAGATAACTATTTCTTCTAGTTTCATTCTCTATGTTCTTCTATTTTTAACTATGTACAATTTTTCTAAAGCATCAATGAAGAAAGAAGGAGTTTATGGATTTTTTTGATGAGAAGATTATTGAAACTTTGTGTTCTTGATCTTATCTTATCTTGTTGAAAATTGCAAAGTTGTTTTTCTTCTATATCTATGTGTGTTGAAGTACTTTGATTAATGGTTGTAGGCATATGATTTTCTACCTACAATATTAATCCTCCCTCTCTTTTTACCACTCCTTTTCCTACTCCCTCAACAAATTCCTCTCTTACAGTAATTACAAGATTTACTCGAGGGTTAGTGGAGTGTCCCTATTAGATCCCCGACCGTCAGGCCACCAAAAATTTCAATTTCACGCACACATAATAAGTGGAGCTGCACCACCCAAGTAGAGGGACCTAGAGTCCCAAAGATGTTGGCAGATATCCATCAATTTGTCCACCTGGAAAATTTTCTCACCAATGATTTTCGAGTGCCCACCATGGGTAGTAATCTGCACCCAAAAAATACAATCACAAGAAAATACAAAAATCAAATATTCCAAAAATGCAAAAATGTAAAATAAAAAAAAACAAAAAAAGGTTTATTGAAAACCATTGCCAAAAATCCCACTATTGATTCATGTGAATAACCCTTCATATTCCACATTGTCCTTTCATATCCCCATTGCAAGATTCTCCTGAAAGCCAGGTGAAAGGAGATATACCATGTTAAATAAAATAAGAGGAATTGTTGATCCCACTTTCGAGGCTTTGCAAAATCAGCAAGAAAAAATCGAGATAATCCATATTTATTTTCTCAAGCCTCTTCTCCATCTGAATCTTCAAGTGGTACCCATGGAAATCCTATTCAAACCCCCGTCAATACTCCTACAAATTCTCCCATTTTCCAACCACCATTGAACATTGAATTAGCTAGTGAAGAAGAACTAAAACCAGAAGAAGAATTGGGAGAAGAGTGTTCAAAAGTAGAGGATGAAGCGGAAGTAGAAGGAATAATGGTGGATGAAGAAGAAAGACCCCAACCCATTATTCCATGGTGAAGGAATACATGCCCACTTTCTCTCAAGCTTCCTCTTCACGATCTACCTGATTCACCTCAAAGTATGCGATTAAACAGATAAGGTAACGGTCAAGGAGGAATACCTGTGATTATGTAGATAATATGCGCGCGTTGTATAATTTGATCAGACTGAATGTGAGAGCTTCCCTTTGGCTAGGAGGAACAACTTGTATAAGAAAAAAACAAGACCACCAAATGATGTTAAACAGAAAATGACAGTGGACTGCCTAGCGATTACTAGTTTTAGGAAGTGTGATACTTCCTAGATGGTTGTCAATCCACTATTTTTTATCAAATTAATGAAATTAAATACGAGAAATAAAGGTCTTATTGCTAACACTTTGATTTAGGTATCTCAAAATGTTATCAACACACTAGATTAAATAGAATATTGAAATACAAAATAATCTAGCATTAGGCATGGCATGTTTACGGCTAGGGAAGGTCATTGGGGTATCTTGTAAGGTATTGATGGAATTTGGTGGAGTTATGGGTTGTTTGGTGGAGGTTTAGAAAAATAAACGATGGTGGTGTCGGTTTGGTGGTGATGTTGGCACAAAGGTGAGACCAACGACGGTTAAGATGGCCGATGTCGGTAGTGGAAATTTGGTACTAATTAAATAAAAGTAGTTTTAAGCTTCTCTGATTGCAAAGAGAACGAAGGGAGAGTGGTTGGGTTCATAATATTATCGGGAAGACTCATGAATACATAAGATGCAAATACAGAGAGACAAAAGTTCGTAGGTGATTGGTTTGATGGATTGGTGAGAAGGTGGATATGAAGGAATATATGGGGAGTAAACTATAATGGAAGAGGTAATAAATCTAAAATTTAAGCAAGCACAAAATGATTAAAATCACATATAATTGCATTTGTAGATCATATAGGTGAAGGAGGACGATGAGTTGATATGTGAAGGGCCTTATGTGTTCAGTGCTACGGAAATACTCCCAGAGTTTCTCCGTGAATATTCTAATGCCTTGGGATGAGAGCCAGATGCTTGCTTGGGCATGTGGTTGAGTATTTTGTGTCGTTTGGATGCTGAGAGGCTTTAGATTCATGCATGAATGCAATAGTTCTCCCAAAACTGAAAATCACCAACCCGGGTAATAGGTTGTGAACTTGTATATAAAGTAACCGATGACGGTTAGGTGACCAACGTTGGTTGCGCGGAATAACCGACGCGTCGATTAAGGCGGGAAATTCGGGTTTACCAAAAATAGGTAGATCTTCATAGATTTGGCGTGATTTCTCATTGAGTTTGATCTCGGGAAGTGGAGTTCTTATTAGAAAAGGTAGGAAGGTCATAGAAGAAGTCTAATTGGGTTTAGGAAGAAGTCTTAGTTAGTTAGGTCAAGTGGTGACTCTGCACCTGGGAGTGATGACTTAGTGGTGATGATGACTTGGTCATTGTGAGTTAAATGCCCATGGAATGGGTCTAGAGTGAGGTGGAGGTGCGAGGATGAAAATACCTTAATTAAAATAATTAAATTAATTAATAATGTGAGGATGGATATTAATATGGGATCAAGGGGTCATGATTAATTTAATATATTATGTTAATTGATTGAAGGGGACGAAGGGAGTGTGACCAGAATTTGGTGTCTACATTTTCCTCTTTTTGTCGTATAGCTTGTATTTGGTAAGTGATGCTACAAAAATAGAAGTGGTTTCCCCAAATATAGGTGAGAGTGGGGTTGGCCTAGGTAGGAGTGAAGGTGACCCCCTCAAACTAGGAACCGGCTGTTAAAGTTGTAGAGAATAACGGTGAGGGGTTTGATAAATAGGTTGTTAATAAAAACAAGGGTGGATGGGTTGTAGGTAAGGGTAATGGTCGAGAGGGTAATAAGTAAATGGAAATCAAACACATTCACACATATAGATTGTGATAAGGTACCAAGTCAAAGAGATTATAAACTCTACTTCGTCAAAGCTTGATAGGTTTATCCAAATGAAGTTGAAGTGGTTCAGGTATCTAAGGTATAGGATATGGTCTTGAATCACAACTATGTAAGGTGTAGGAATGAGTAATAAGGTTTGTTCTAGGGCACCAAAGGTTTTATTGGGATAAACATCATGACAATAGGTAAGGTAAGGTCATTAGGCTGAACAATATGGGTAACAATATCGCAAGGTATAGCGAGTACACAAAGTTGAATGTTATAAAAGGAGGTTCGGGTGAGGGTATGTAGGTCAGGGTACAAGTAAGGCCAAGGTTTAGTAAATAACATTTCCCTAAACATAATTAAGGAAATGTACAGGTAATTGAGGCATGTGGGTAAGGTGTAAGTGGTGTTGGTAAGGGTAATAGTTGTATGAGCAACATTGTTTCAGGCTAAATGGGCACAGGGTAGGTCAAATGGTTTTATCGGGTGACCAATGCCAGTTATAGCTTAACCGACGTCAATTGGCTAAAAGGCACGACATGATCGATGTTGGTCATGTTGATTTGGGGCTAAAAAGGAAAAATCTATGTTTTATGGATTCATTTGAACCTTTCTACTTTTAGAAAATGACAGAGAAGAAGAGTAAGAGTGGAAAGTGATGGTATGAGGCATTTGAGCTGAGTTGGCAAGCCACGTAGCGGTGAGTGGCATTGTATAGGTGGGTCTCCAAGAGTGATTTGATTGATTCGATTGGTTGTGAGGTAAGGAGTTGAATTGTGGCATAATGGGGGTGAGAGAGGAGCGGGGGACCACCGATATAGTGACCGAGATGTACCACCACGGAGATGACATTGAGTAGAGGTTAGAAACTATCCGAATCATTCAATTGAGTTAAAAATGTTGAAATCATTTTGGTTATTACGAGTTAAGTTTGGGTAGAAAGTTAATTTTGAAAATGTGGTTAAAATGAATGAAATAAGGGGTGGGAAAGTCCAATGTAGCTTAAATAGGGTTGGTAATGAATGTAGGATAGGTTTGGGTGGGTTGGGGTAGGTATTTAGGTTGTTTTTGGGTAATTTTTGAGAATGGGGGATGGGGTTTCATTTTTGGCGAAACGGTGGTGATGTTAGTCGGGGGTTGGGCTGATGTTGGTTGGCTTTGGCTGGCATCGGTCAAGGTTTGGGTGAGTGACACTAGTCAAGATGACTTATTGTGGTCAAGGTGACTGATGTCGGTCATGATTAAAAGGGACTAGGTGAAGGAAGGGCTAGATAGGAAAGTTAAACATGCGAGGAAGGGGTAGGTGAAGACTTATATAGGTGGAAGAGGGTAAAACAATAGTGTGTCGATGTGTGATAGGTATGTAGGTGGAATGAATTAAGATATTGTGTAAGTATGATAAGGAGATAATAGGTATTTAGGTGAAGTGGGTAAAGGGGTAGGTATTGGTAACCAAGTGAGGGGTAGGTATGAGTGATGTAGTTTGGGTATGAGAGGTGGGTAATAGGTGATTGGAGAGGCTCAGGTCTTGACAACATTGTTTTGGATGATGTAGGTGAGATATCAGTGATGATGAGATAGGATACCACCCCTACTAAAAGTACAGATATGACCTAGCATGAGAGCGGAGGAGTGGGAGCACATGGCCGATGTTGGAATTAGTTCGATCGGGCACTTATAGGCGTGTATGTTGAGATCCTAGATTGATGGTCGCTCTCATTGACAGATGGGACTCCTCGACCAATACCCTTCACTTACCAATGAGCGAGATGACCGTCACCTTGGAGGATGTTTATAGGATCTTATGAATTCCTATTATTTGGGGAGCCGTGTATTCAATTCCTCTTAGGCATCAGAGAGCGATAGTAGCAGTATTTGGTGAGGCGATGGGCCTATTAAGCCATCACAGTGTGAGTCTGAGCTATGGAGACATGTATGTTGCCTACCCATAGGAGACCAAGCTATTTGTGTTGATGATGGCGGTAGTGGGATTTTTTGTGCTTATGGATTATGAGGGTGTGAGATTCCCATGAGCATTGATGGGGTGCTACATGACATGATCGAGGAGCGAGATACACTTTTCTTGGGCACCATCTTTTCTAGTTTAGTTGTATAGAGAGCTATGGGCCTATGGTAGGTTGAGGAGGTTTGGTATGTGCTTGCACATTCTTGTTACACTACTAGGCGTATGAGAACATTATGTGTGAATGTCTAGTTGGGTTACCACACACGAAGATTGGTTCAAGGGTGGATTGTACATAGTAGGATTCAGGAGATGGGTACCAACTGGGGCACAACCGAGAGGGGCCAAGGCCACATATGATGTTATATACTCTAGGTGGTTGTTGGAGGGCCTATCAACAACAACTATCATGTGGTGGAAAATGTTGATTATCCGTCATATAGAGGCATGGATGAGGAGTTAGAAGATTTGTAGTTAGTGAGGTGGATAAAAGGGCGGCGTGTTGGGGAGCACGAGATGATACCCATAGATAGGGTCAATTGAAAGTTTGGACTGCGGCAAGATGTGCCCCCACCTTTCCCACAATACCATAGAGATGACGTGGAGAAACCCATGTCTCCACCATGTCCGAGTGTTCCCAGGCGGGAGGAGAAGGAATTAGATAGAGGATTGACGATGCGAGACATCATTGATAGATACGAAAGTGGTGGGTGACACGGCTACACGGGTGACACTACTGAGGCCAAGACAACCTAATTTAGCAACTTTCATAGTGTAAAGGAATATATTACGAGGTCAGTGGCTAACCTACAAGCAAAAACTACGAGGGTTACATGGACAATTGACAGGTCACAGGCATAGGTGATGACCACAGAGGCCTAGGTAGCCTAGACATGGGGAGTCCCGAATATGGCGAGATGGGGATGGAGGGTAGGTATCCACCCTACAGGCACATGCAAAGATTACAGAGGAAAGTTGCCACTACACAAGCATAGGTTGTGGCCACAGTAGGCCCAAGTAATGAAATGCAGTACTAGCACAAGATCGAGGATAGGGTCCCATAAATCTGAGACACCTACACCAGGACAAGGTACACTTTTGGTCAAGAAGAGTTCATAGGGGGCAGTTAGGCCGATGGCACCACCCCAAACCGTATCCATGGTGAGGTTCATGGATGCCCTAAATGAGGCTCACTATTATCAGGACCATCTAGCCACCGCAAGGATTGATGTGCCTTCATATATTAGTACCGAACCCAACAAACATCCAATGAGCAGACTAAATCCAAGACTCATAGTTTTGGTAGCATAGGGGGTCATCGATCCTAAAGACAGGGCCATGGTGAGGTTCTTATCTCTCGGAGATCGGCCGATAGAGGGCCGAGGGGAGGTGACAGGTGAGGCGAAGAGGAGGGAATCAGGTGGGGGTGATTGATCACTATATGTGATAGTGTACCATTATTTTGATTTTTATATATATATATCGACATGCATGCCAAAGATGTGAGATTGTACATGAGAGTTTTGAGATACTAATATTTATTTATATCTTTGTATATATGTATTGATACACAAACACTCCCATTATATAGTTGATGATATTTATTGGATGATGATGTACTTGTTTTAATTTCCATTGTTATTGTGTATTATGGAAACTAGTTGAATTAGGCATGATTGAGTCAAGGTCATGTAGGTATGATGGAGTCAGGTATAGGCATGGTGGAGTTTAGGTGAGTTAGGCATGATGGATTTTAGGTCATATAGGCATGGTGGAGTCAGGTATATGCATGATGGAGTTTAGGTCATATAGGCATGGTGGAGTCAAGCATAGGCATGATGGAGTTTAGGTCATATAGGAATGGTGGAGTCAGGTATAGGCATGATGGAGTTTAGGTCATATAGGCATGGTGGAGTAAGGTATATGCATGGTTGATTTTAGGTCATATAGGCATGGTTGAGTCATATGTTTGCGTTTGATTTAATTTCCAAGTTATTGATATTATTGGATATAAATGATAATGTATATGCATGTTGTGGTTTAAATTTCCTAGTATTTGATATCATGGAAAATGTGAAATGAGTTAGGTGGAAATATAAATATGGTGGTAAAATGATAAATGTGATGAAACAATGCATTTTGTTGTGATATATTAATTTCCAAGTTTTTGTGTAAATGGAAACTAAATAGGGTAGAATGTGAATGGAAAGGGGGAATATTAGTTAGGGGTAAGAGTGGCTGAGCTAACTTCCAGGGCCTTATGCCCTCGAGTGCTTGCCTACATAGCCTTGGAAAAAAGGGGCCTCGGACCGTTGTAGTTCTCCCATAAGCTAGGGAAGAATAGGATGAGGATAAATGAATGGGTCGGTAGGTTTTAGGAATTATTGAGTCTAGGTCATTTCAGGCATGGTTGAGTTTAGGTTGAATAGACATGGTTGAGTATAGGTTGAATAGGCATGGTTTTTGTCTACGTTAAAGGGGTGTGGGTGATTTTGGTGGAATAGGAATTCCCGAATGTAGTTATCAAAGGTCTGGTCCTGTAAAGGAGGATCAATAAATAATAAAAGAGGTGAATGGTAAGAGGAGACAAAAAGCCACCTAATTGATAAGAACCATTATGAGTCTATCATAGCAAAGATTGGCTTATGAACATAAAACCTTAAAATGGTACATGATTAACTGTTCTAAGGGTGAAGAAGGTCACATGATCACAAAATGTCACATTTGCGGCATGTTCCTTGAGTAGGAAAGAGATTAGAGAGGAAAGGTGATGAGGTGAGAGAGGTTGTTTAAGCATAACTTGGTGTGAAACAACATGTGTTTTTTTGCAAGATACCCAAGATCAAAATAGGCAAGTCCATGACGAAAAAAAGTTATCTTTTTATTTTTACTTTTGTTTTATAGACTGATCGATGTGGGAAGTCTATGTGGCATAAATAGAATATCTCCTTGAGGTCTTTGTGAAGTTGATCGATGCGGGAAGCTTCAAAATATTTTTATTTTATTTTTACAGGAATAGTCTTCTTTTTGGCTAGATGCACATGATAATATGGCTAGCTTTGTATAGCTATCCTTTGAGGGAGAAATCTATTTATAGTAGAAAGATAGAAAGATAGATGTCCTTTTGAGGAAATCATCTTTTTCTAGAAGTTTGACTCAAGGATTTTGAATTTGAAAATCCTATATATTACTTTTGAATTGTTTGTGGAATTTTAAGTCATGGACAAGACTATAGAGAAGTATAGGATTATTTTATGAAGACAAAACCATAACACACATGGGGTTAGCTATGAAGGAGAGGTTTTAAGTGATGAATGACCATGGGCTTCCATCTTAGAAAGCATGAAAATTATCTATGAGAATCATGCCATGAGTAGAGTGTGGTACTCATATTGAAGATAAGGCTGAAAGGTGACGGGTAATCACATGATTCTTGTTTAGTTGTTGATCCTTAAAATAGGTAAGTGGAAGGTGGATGTTTCTCAAGGGACGAGCGTTTAATAGACAGAAGGTGATATAAGACTTGATTCAATAATATAATGGTCGAAGATGCAAGGCATTGAGGGGCTCAAGTCCGGGTTTACCTTTGAGTGAAGATAAACAATAAACACCTGATCCATAGGCATGAGTAACAATATAAGGTCCAAGCCAATTAGGAGCAAACTTGCCACATTTAAATTTCTCCACTTTTGTTACATGTTGATTTTCCTTCGAGACGAGATCACCAACTTGAAAGGTTCATTTTTGGACACGTCTATCATAGGCATGTTTATTACATTTTTGGTAGATTTAGAGGTGATCAAGAGCATTAAGATGACATTCATCTAATAACTTGAGTTGTGCCAAAGGGTCCTAGTGAAAATCATCATCACTGAGCATATATTTGAGTGAGATACGAGCGATGGAATTTGGACTTGAGCGGAAAGATAGCTTCTATATCGTAGACCAAAGAAAAATGTGTGGTAGTAGTTGAGGTACAAATACTAGTGCGATAAGCCCATAAGGAAAAAGGAATGTGCGCGTGCTAATCCTTATCAGTATCATCAACCACTTTCATAAGAATTTTTTTTAAGGTTTTGTTGGTTTATTCGGCTTGGCCATTTGTTTTAGGATTATAAGGTGAAGAAAAACTAAGTAGAATGCCAAAGCCATCACAAAGTTTCGTAGGGTTTTATTTTTGAATTATTTTCATTATCGGTGATGAGGTGGTGAGGAACACTAAGCAAAAAATGATGTGATGATTGAGAAATTCACATATTTTCTCAGCTTTTGTAGAAATAAGAGGTACGAATTCCACCCATTTAGTGTAATATTTGGTAGCAATAATAATCCATTGATGACGTTGGGAAGAATGAGGGTTGATCTATCCCACAAGATCTAAACCCCACTTTGAAAAGGCCAAAGGTCTCATGCGACCTATAAGGCATGACTAGGGGTGTGATGAAGATTAACATGTTGCTCACATTTGACACAATGCTTGACATAGTCACAACAATAATGGTTTAGGTTTGGATAGTAATATCCAAGGTGAAGGATGTGCTTAGCGATAGCTAAGCCATTGAAGTAACCCCCACAAATCCCATCTTGAACTTCCTTGATGGTGTATGGAATTTAGGATCTCGTAAGGCATCGTAAGAGGATAGTGTTAAAACCACATTTATAGAGAAGACCACCTATGATGACATAGCGAGAGACACTTTTGAGAAAGGTTCATTGTCCATTGTGAGTAAGATCCGGAAGCAGAATTGAAAGGGAAAGGTAGTTAATAAACTGCTTATACCAAAGATCATGTGGGTTAGTTTCAATGTTTCCTACAAGGTTGACATCTCAAATTATATAAGAAGGTGATTGCAACCTTTGTATTGTGATAAATATTTTCGAGTCAAAGGGCAAAGTGGGGATTTGAGAAGCAAGACATGTCATGGCATCTGTGAATTTATTAGTGGAACACAGGGTGGTTTGAAGTTTATAACATTCAAAGGTAGTCAAAAGTATGTCAACATGATACTTATACTTTTGAAGTATCTTATTATGACACTGGTAAATACCATTAACTTGGTTCACAACCAGGTTGAGAGTCGTCAAAGATATTAATTTTTTAACATCTAAGGCTATGGTGGTTTGAATACCTAACACGAGTGCTTCATATTCGGTGATATTTTTAGTAGAATAAAAATATATTTTAAAATATAATGGCATAGGCTCACTATCAAGAGGAATGTGGATAACTCCGAACTACCCCCACACCGACATTTGGAACCATCGAAGAATAAGGTCATATGGTAAATGGTATCATCTAGGAGAGGGTAGTGATGGGTTCATCGAGGAAATCAAAGTTAGAGGATTGGTTTCTACGGAGAGAGGTGCGTATCCGAAATGGTTAGAAATTGTTTGTCCTATGACCAATTTTTTATGGATGAATTCAAGATCTAGGTCTGCAAGAAG
Organism: Taxus wallichiana var. yunnanensis; assembly: GCA_018340775.1. Lineage (NCBI taxonomy): Eukaryota > Viridiplantae > Streptophyta > Pinopsida > Cupressales > Taxaceae > Taxus > Taxus wallichiana. The sequence continues at coordinate 997,280,784 of CM031237.1, read as the reverse complement.
CATGAGCCAATGTGCAATACGTTGATGTTAGTAGGGCTTAGCGTACATGTAATGTAAGGGGTCAATATTGGTGAAAGAAAAGGTTTTTTGGTTGAGTCGGTAATGGCGAAGTTTAGTGGTGAGAAAAAATAAGGCTAAGATTTTTTTCGGCATGAGTATATCTAGTTTCATAATCTAAAAGCTTACGACTTATATAATAAACCACTTGCTCCCTATGTTTCTCGTCACGATGAGCGAGCATGATACCCAGGAATGATCAGTAGCATAAATGTAAAGGTAAAATGGTTGGTAATCCTTAGGGGAATGAACACAAGTGGTTGGAGGAGGTATTTTTCAAGGTGTCGAAGGCTTTGTGGCATTCATCATCCCATTTGAAGGAGACATCCTTTTTGAGAAGATGATGAAATGGATGGCAGCGGTCAAAAAGATGAGAAATAAAGTGATGAATAGATTACAACTTGCCTTACAAACTACAAAGTTGACGAAGGTTAGTAGGTGGAGGAATTTTGAGAATAGCCTTGATTTTAGCGGGATCAACTTCAATGCCATGCAAAGAAATGATAAAACCAAGGAGCTTTCCGGAGAGAATAACGAAGACACACTTCTTAGGTTGAAGGTGAACACAATATTTAATGAGATGGTCGAAGATAACCTTAAGGACTATAAGGTGTTCAACTCGATGTTTGGATTTGGAAAGAAGATCTTTAACATAATCTTCCAATATGCGATGCATAATATCATGAAAAATATAAGTCATAGCCCATTGATATGTAGCACCAACATTGTTAAGGCCAAAGGGCATGAAACAATAACATAAGGTCCCCCAAGGAGTGATGAAGGTGGTTTTGTGTTGATCTTTGGGAAAGTAATATTTGGTTATAACCCGAGAAACCATCCATGAGTGATAGCATCTCATGGTGACAGTGAGATCAACTAGTTGGTCAATATTAGGTAAAGGAAATTTACCTTTGGGGCAAGCTAAGTTAAGGTCACAGAAATTTGTGCAAATGTAGAGTCCCCCTATCAATTTTGTGACAGGAATGATGTTAGAGATCCATTAGGGATAATCAATGGGTAGGATGAAGGAAACCAAAAGAAGGCATTGGAGTTATTCTTTGAAAAGAAGGGCAATGTGAGGATGCATTTTCTGCAACTTCTATTTCACAGGTTTTGCATTAGGAATGGTTACGATATTGTGGACCACAATTTTTGGGTCAATATTGAGAATATCAACGTAGGACCAAACAAAAGAGTTGCTATGATCCCAGAGGAAAGAAGTGAAATCTTCTGTTCAACACCATCTAAATATTGACCTATTTTTAGAATAAGTGGGTCATCCCGAGTATGAATGTTAATTGCGATGGTTGATGCATTCAACATGGTTTGTGTCTTAAAAGGTAAAGACTAGTGCATATAAGAATCTTCCACACTAAGGTAGGTGAGAATAGACTCATCATCCCGACATTGAACAAAGTTAATAGAAGGTGTATCGTCATCGATCATGTCGAGATATAAGAAGGGAAGAGAAGAGGGAACCTCACCATCTCGTTGATAAGTCAAAAGTCCTAGGAAACAATGTTTACGAAAAAAAAGGTTAGGATGAATGGATTACGGGTCTATAGACTCTGCGGTGAAGGTGGTGAAGTAGGTGAATGGGGTGGGGAATTTTTATCATCCTCAATGAGTTTGACTTGGGCCTTCTTCGGAGGTGCTTCGAAAATACAATACCACTTTGTGATGTTTATGCTTAAAATAGGTGCAAGGAATGATAGTATGGTGGTTTTATTCATAAAATCGAAGCCAAAGCCTTTCCAAGTGCATCGATGGAGGAAGGTGTGGGTAAAGTAGTGGTTGGTGAGAGATTGAAGATCGAGATGAAAATGGTCGGGTTTGGGAAGGTGGCTTGGGTGAGTAGGTAGAAGCATCAAGTCCCCATATGTTAAGTTGGTATGAAGGTGAAGAGGACCATAGGGAAAAACTCACCAATGTGGTGATCATGGAGGGATGTTGGTGAAGTTTACCATACTCTTGAGGAGTAAGGAATGTTTCATGTTATAAAGGCGGTACTCCCATAAAGTGAGGCATTGAAAAAAACCTTCTAAGGGATCAAGTGGGTATCCGGGTAGCAAGAATGGATGAATCATTGGTCAATTGGGAAGAAGAAACATTAGTTGGTTGAGAATTAGATGGGTTGACTAATCGGTCATTTGTAGAAGCTACAAACGTAGTGGGAATAAAGGAGTTAGTTGTGGACGAGGTAGCGATAGCATTGGTGGATGAGGAAAATGATGAAGAAGTGGTAGCGGTGGTAGATGCCTTAAGCGGTATACATACATCATTGGGTTGATACAACATGTTACAGGTGTTGAATGGTGAAGGGTCGGCTAGAATGGTATAGTTGTGCCCTTCATGTTCAAATTTTAAACATCACTGTAAGGTTGAAGGAACACAACCCATGGCGCATGTTAGGCCCCAAAATATCATATAAGTACAATAAGGCACATGGGTGCGTGGGTTTAAGGCATGCATGGAAGGGTTCTGGCATGGTTTTACAGAACACAAGGTGTACACACGTAAGGAAAAATAAGTTTGGTAGTTAGGCTGCAGACGACATCCTAGGCATCACATGAGAAAAGCATGACCCTTGTGGATAAGGTGCTAGCTTGACGACTATGGGATCAAAAAGGGAATATTCTAGGCATGCGATGGAAGGTTCCAAAGACATCATTGTAAGGAGTGGAGAGCTTGGATCTGAGAAGGCATGCTCCCATGGAGGACCACTTTAACACTTGGCAACTGATTTGTAACTTCTAAAAGGCATGGCGGTGGGTGCTTGAGGTTATAAATACAAGCGCCCGATAGAGGAAAAGAGGAGAGGAAGATAGAAGAAAGATATATGTATAGTGTGTGGAGAGTGCGAAGGAGAGAAAAGAGAGGCAAATCCCTATAGAAATTGAATGGGGATGTTATGGGTTAGGGATTAGAAGAACTCTGTAAGCAATGACACATTTAGGGGATGGATTTTATTTTTCTTTGTAATATGATGAGCATAATATGGCTTTGATGCATGACTTTTCTCTACACAATTAGATGAGGATTTGTCATGACCTCAAGGGATTGTAATGTGGTTATTGAATCTGTTAATATGAATACAATGCTCTGTTATAAATCATCTATGTGTTTGGAAGTATACTAATGTATTTCCTTTCTGTATGAACCATTTCCTTATGCTACTTGTTATTTCTCTTTTCTAGATGCAATAAGATAACAAATCGTTCTAGGATATGGCATGGTTCTTTCTACTCATTTCCATTTGAATATGTTATAAGATGATGCATTCTCATAAGACTCACATAAAGGAGAGACTCAATGCCGCACATGCCTCGGGTGAGTGCTCAACGCTCGATGCGTATGGGATTAGACTATTGGTCTAAGGGTATAAAATATGACTACATCTTGGTTCCGTTTCCAGAACCTATTTTCAAAGTTGTTATGAGAAATGTCATGCATCTTTGTCCACTGTGATGTGTGATTACAAAGCACCTAACCTTGAAAAGTGTGGAAACATAGTTCAAGAGCACAGAGGACGAGTTTGCTCAGAGATTCAACATTGGACCTGAGTTCGATGCACGTAGATGGGTAGAAGAGAACCTATACCATGAGCTGTATGAGACATTATTTTGTTGCTTCCCAGTAGAACTATATGAATGACTTTCAACATACACATCTAGATCAAGATGGTACTATAGATCATGCGTATGGACCCAAGATGACTATCAAAGGTTGCAAGATGTAGATCGACTTGGACGCATGCTATTGATCACTAGTGGAAGAGAGTGTTGACCAGTTATACTCTTGAATATGCCATTTCTACATATTATTACCCATAATTTGCTTGAGTTTGAGTTTCGAGGAGCCTAGAGGATCATTTTTGTGTGTTATTCCTTTGGCTATGAAGCTCTTGGTCATTACTTTGAGTTTAGAAGCATTTCCCATGGTGGCTAAGCTTATCTAAATCTTTGGGAAGGAAGCTAGGGTGGAGGAAGATGGTGGACATTACAGATGAGAAGGAAAGGGAGGAGAGATGACTCAAGTATAACAAAGCTTGTGAAAGGGAGATGACTAGAAAATGTGAGGTTGCAAGTGTGATGGATCTATGGAGGTAGACGTTGCGGGAAGGAGTTGAGGTTCATGCAGAGGATGTAGAACTTGAGTAGTCTATGCTACCCCATCTTGGAAAGCACAAGAGAGAGGCCCCTTCAGCTTCTAATGAGAGTTCGTCACATGGAGAAAGAAGATCCATTGGTGTGCATCTAAACCTACTTGATGACCAACCCCTGGCACTTGGTTTTCCAGATCAAGGGAGAAGTATTGTTAACCTAGTTGGTATCGGTGGGAGTAACCGATCTACACCCAAGAGATATAATTTCTCATTTGGAACATCCATGGTTGTGTAATCCATTCTTGTATTTTGAGGAATCTTTGGATAAGGTGTAAGTACGTAAGGTTTGGGTATCGCGTCTCGGAAGTGGCACGATACATATAGCGGTGGTGGGACAATATCGCAAACCATTAGCGCATAGTTTAGTGGGACATTGGGAACACTAGGCACAACCACTTCAAGTCCTTTTCTAACTACATGAGGTGGATCTGGTGGGTTAGGAGGAACATGACCTGGTGGATCTAGTGGATCTGGTGGGTTAGGAGGAACATGACACAGTGGATCTAGTGGATCTGGTGGAGGAGGAAACACTAGAGGAAACCAAGGCTCTGGATTAGGAGGACAACAACCCTAGCCACCTCCCAGTATTCTTTAAGACGTCTTTGTAGTTTCTAGACTACGGGGGCCTTGAAGATGCTATAAAGCATGTGTAAAAGTGTGAATTACTATGGCGCGTGAAGGGAACAACTACCCCATAGCGGAAGACAAGTTAGTTTGCAACAATGTTGTAAGGGCGCACACATAGTTGGTATAGGAAGTATGACCCCCATCAGACAGTGGTAGACTACACCACATTGAAGAACGCCTTCCTAGTAGAGTTTCATATCCCTGAGTTTGAGTAGAAGAGCATCAACAATCTGAAGGAGATCCAACAGGGAATGACAGAGAGTGTGCGGGAGTATGACACACATTTCAAGACTCTCTTGTCAAAACTATCCTATGACATTCATCCTTCTCAACATGCTCAATGGTTTGTCAAAGGATTGATAACACCATTTAGAAGGGCTCTGTCACACAAGACTTTCATAGACCCACACGAGGCATTGGAAGCTACCTTGCATGTTGAAGCTATTAGGAGTGTTGATACTAGTGTTAGTCCTTTTTGGAGGCTCAAATTGCTGCAATGGTTAAGTAGTTAGAGAAGCTATCTGTAAACTCAGTGCATGAGGTTTATGGTGGGCTTTGGTGTATAGACTGTGAAGTGGAGGGACATGTAAAGGATAGTTGCCCTCGAATTCGGTGTGTGTGCTATGTCGGTAGACTATGAAATTTTCCATGGGGATCATGATGTAAGTAGATGCCCTCTACTCTAGCGCACAATCCACAAGAATGTTTCTTGCTATTGTAAGATCTGTACCTCTACAACCCATGATACCAAGGATTGCAGACTGATTGATCAAATCCATGATCTTTATTGATTTTTGTGCACCGACTAGCCTTGCAAATAGCTTAAAGGATGATGACCATCATTATATAGGGCACGCAGATGGAGGAATGTGTGGAAGGGGTTTTACAGAGAGGATTTTGTGGTCATAGTAATCACGGTGGAGGATGAAGTGAGTTCCCATGAGGAACTGTTATAATTGTGGATCTATAGAGAATTACAAACGTGAGTGTCTTGATCTATTACAATGCTCATGGTGCGGAAAGAAACATAAGTACAAAGAGTGTCTAGAACTTTATGAGCATATGAACCAATAACACCAATGGAAGGAAAAAGGTGTTGAGATGGTGAGCATCAAGAATGCCGATTCATAATGGATGCCAAGAGTGGTGCGTGATTCATGGATAAAACTTGTGCTAGTGACGACGCGAGTAGAGGCCACGTACACCGAGGATATGCCAAGACAAAGGACACTAGTTTCAAGAGAGGAAGTGGTACATGGAAAGTATCCAGACCCTACTCATCAGAAAGAGGTGTATCAAGAGACTATGGATGTGATTCAGAGTTTATAAGGGGAGATCCAATGTTTGAATGAGTAATCAAGAAATTTGAGTGAAGGAAGGATGCCAAGGTTCCAAAGGATGACTGGATGAGGTCAAGGAAGTATGCAGGATGTTAAGGCAAGAGAATATTATTCCCTTGCTAGGAGAATGGCTAAGAGAGAAGGTACCACATGTCGAAGTAGGCGTGAAAGGAGAGTCTTGCATGTAAACCTTCCTCCTCACAAATCGACTATGACAAGGATATTACTTTGAATGCGATTGTCAATGGATGGCTTCGAGCAATATTCTCATTGACATGGGAGTAGAGGTCAATGTTCTTACCTTAGATGCTTGACATCAGATGGGAAGGCCTGTGTTGCAACCATCTTTGAATATGCTGTATATGGTGAAAAAGACCAAGGTAATGCCCATTGGAGTCCTAAAGGATGTAGTTATCACCATTCAAGGGGCCAAGTTCACTGGAGACTTCAAAGTCTTGGTGCTCATTGAGGAAGAAAAATTTCTAGCGTTTCTTGGGTGCCCATGGTGTTACAAGAATAATGCCAACCTGCAGTTTAACAAAGGGTATATCAGCTTTAAAAACAAGGAGGAAAGGGTGATCATTCCTTTGACAGATGGGAAGTCAATGCCATATACTGAGCGTTTAGGGGAAGATGTCCTTGATAGAATCTATGTGTGCTCCATTAGAGATCGTAAGATAATTCACCCCACGGAGGGAGTTATCTAATTTGAAGATGCTCAATCCTTGAGTGATACCACTAGTGTGACATGCGACAATTAGGCGCATAGGACTTATGAGTTAATTGGGTGATAGTTGAGAGGATCTATAACAAGGGTTAGAAAGGCATGCTCAGTCAAGTGCCTAGGAGGAAAAAAAAAGTTGCTAGGTTACTCGGAGGAGCATATCCCAAATTTTCTTGCAAGAAATGAAAGCTCGATGGAGAAATGATGACGAGAGAAGAGAAATGCTCGATTCTGACCTACTTGAAAATGCATCACGCTGGTGGGCTACACATCGGGAGAACCTCCTAGAGTGGTGTGAGGTGAGGATCACATTTTCTATAAGATTCTCCAGGAGCAACGTGCCCACAGTCATACAAGACTACCATGGTAAAGAGGCCACTTCATTTCATATCTAAGTGTGTGAGAAGGATTGGATGAGAAGTGCAAAAGTGTTATCACCTTCGTTATGGGTGCATAAGTTGTATTCCAACTTATAAGGTCTGTGTGCACACTTGGTATATTCATTCAGAGATGCATCATCAAACAGTAATTGGCAGGAGTTGGCATTTGATCTCATTCAAGCCTTTGAGTATAGGAGTACCAAGCCATCAGTGGATAAGGTGTTGCAAGTAATCAAGTGCCTTACGATGGGAGATAGTGCTATGGAAGAGGATAGGATGTTGGAGTTACTAGGTGAGCCTTACTTAGAGATGCACCTCAATGAAGAAGAATCAGAGGAAGTACAACTTGAGTGTGCATGCATGGAAAAATAAAAAGGAAAGATGGTCTATGTAATAAACGGGGAAGAGATGGAGACTTTGGATGTTTTCGAAGGTACACAGGGAAGTCATAAACAACACTGATGAGTGAGCACGCACCTACCATGATCCCTTGAAAATAAATAAGGTTAACATTGGAATGGAGATAGAACCTAAGGAAGCTATCATTGGAGACTATTGGTCGAAAAAGAAGTTTCAAAGGTTATTGATCTATTGCACGAGTTCCAAGATTTGTTCCTTGTGGGTACCATGAACTCAAAGGCATCCACCATTCCTTGGGGAGATGAGGATCAAGTTGAAGGAAGGTGCACGCCTTGATTCATAAGAGTCCTTATCAGATGAATCCAAATTTATGCGTATGAGTTAAGGAAGAAATAGACAAAATGATAGCATTTGGTATCATTGAGGTAGTGGAAGAGTTAGAATGGATAAGCCCAATGGTTATCAGTATTAAGAAGGATGGTAGGATAAGAATTTATGTTGACTACATGGATTTGAATGTAGTGTGTGTCATCGATCCCGTCCAAAGCCCCTTTACTCAAGAAATTCTGCGGAGGGGGTAGCCGGGCATGAAGTCTATTCTTTCATAGATGGGTTCTTAGGGTACCACAAAGTCTGAATTACAAAGGAAGACCAGATAAAGACAAATTTTGCTATTGAATGGGGAAGTTTTTCCTACATGATTATGCCTTTTGGATTAAATAATGCGCCTATTATGTCTGGCGCATCATGGTACAAGCATTTCAGGATTTCATCCAAAAGTTTATCCAAGTTTACCTCGATGAATGGACTTTGAATGGATTAGTGAAAGACCATTGTGACAATTTAAGGCTGATGTTTGAAGGATGTCGGCAATTAAGGATATCCCTCAATATTAAGAAATGTGTCTTTGCTACTCCCTTTGGGACCATGCTAGGACACATTATATGCAAAGAACATTTTCTAGTAGATACCGCTAAAGTTGCAGTTATTGTAGGATTAGGGGAGCCTCTAATCAAAGCGCATCTGTAGATTCCTTGGACATACGGGGTATTATAGAAAATTCATCTAAGGGTATGCCAAGATTGCAACGCCCTTGGAGGAATTGTTAAAGCACAAGAGTTCCTTTCATTGGGAGAGGTGTAGCAGACGACATTTGACACTTTGAAAGATAGGATTGTCACGACACCCATCTATGTTTTCATTCTTGGGTAAGCCTTTCCATGTGCATGTTGATGCCTCAGGAGAAAATATGGGAGCAATGCTAGCACAACCTAGTGAGGCAATTGTTGACCATCCCTTATGTTTTGCAAGTAGAAAATTGACACCAACATAATAGAATTACATAACTATTGAGCGCGAAGCATTATCTATGATCTATGCACTCCACAAGTTCAGGTGGTATTTATTGGAAACACCATTTATATTTTACACGGACCACATGACATTGAAATACTTAGTCAACAAGTCCATTCAGCAAGGGCACATATGTCGTTGGGTCCTTCTATTTAAGGAGTTTGAGTTCACAGTGGTGGTGAAGCCAAGGAAAATAAATTCAGGACCTAACCACTTATCAAGGATTAATACAGGGGAGGATGCACAAAGCATTGAGGATACCATGCCAGGCACGTAACTATTTAGGTTGCAACACATGCCCTTAGACTTGGAAGATATCACAGTGTTCTTAAAAATAGGTGTGGTGCCAAAAGGGATGAGGGATTTGGAGAGAAAGTAGTTAGCAATATGCACCGCACCCTATATGTTGATTAGTGGAGACATGTATAAGTTAGGTCATGATGAGGTTTTGTGCCGATGCATATTAGAGCATGAATGTGAGGCAATTATGGAAGCAACACATGGTGGGATTGTAGGAGGACACTATGCAGGAAATGCTACTGTGTGGAATATCTTATTAGCTGGGCTTTGGTGGAAAACCATCTACAAGGATTATATTGAGTTTTGTAAGGCCCGTGACCATTTCCAAAGTGCCTTGAAAACACGGAAAGAGAGATCCAATGCCTTTGTGACTAATAGCCAATGCCGAACCATTTGAAAAATGGGAAATTGACTTTGTAGGACTAATTGCACCAGCCTCGCGAAGGAATGGTTTGTGGTATATCATCACTTGCATTGATTAATTAACACGGTGGCGCGGCGGCTTTATGAAGGATTACACAAAGAACGACAAACCGTTATATTTTCTTGGGAAAACATAATCAACAAGTATGGTTTCCATTTAAGTTTAAAAAGTGATAGGGGTACATACTTTCTCAATGAAACAATCAAGATTCTGTTAGTAGAATTTATGGTGGCCCATCATAAGACTACCCCATATCACCCTCAAGAAAATGGAACTATTGAGGCATTTAAAAAGATACTAAGTCACACGTTAACTAAGATCTATGACGTTGGAAGACAAGATTGGGATGACAAAGTATCAGCCATTCTATGGGCATACAGGATAACCTACAAAAGGTTGAACAAGGCCATACCGTTTAAATTTTTGTTTGGCATGGAGGCTATTTTACCAATGTAATTCATGTTACCATCACCGTGTATAACATACGCAGAGAGTTAGGCGATGAACAAGCGCTAGAAGAAATAATTGATAAGTTGATGCAATTAGATGAAAGGTGATCACTTGCTAGATGGAGTCAGAAGACAAAAAAATCAAGACAAAAGGCATGACATGATCGTCATATCAAGAACAAGAAGTTTGAGGTTGGGAAGTTGGTGTTGTTGTATGATTCCAAGTATTTGTGCCATCCTGGGAAGTTGAAAGTCCATTGGTTGGGACCTTACATCATCTCGTACATTCTTGATTCGGGCGCTTGCTAGTTACAAGTGTTGGATGGGACAAGGTTACCAGGTCACTTCAATGGGAGTAGGCTGAAGCCCTACTATAAATAAGTCTTCTTGGTATTTGTAATAAGGCAATATTTCCAGTTAGCATAGAATTTCCCTTTATGCTTTTCTTTCTTGTGTGTTCCCTTTCTCATTGCTTGTTCCATTATTTTTGTTTTGTTTTTGCACCTTGTGCGCCGATAACCACATTATTTTTCATAAGGTTGTGTATGTACAGAGGACCACACATCTGTTTTAGTGTGGGGTAGAGTGATACAAAGTATAGGCCTGTAATTCAAGTTTGAGTTGGCAGTAGAAGTTATAGTGAATGGCCCGGTTAAAGGATAAAGAATGCATAAGGTTAAGAAGCATGTAGAAGAGAGGTGGATGAGAATGGTTAGTGTCGAGAAGGATTTGCGAAACCACGTATAGAAAAGAGCACAGAACACCATGAGGTAAGCAAGGGAAAAAATTGGCTAAAGGACAAAAGAAGTGCCTTCGGCATTGTGGACGCGCGCGTAAGAGTCTTCGGTTGGGTTGGATTTTTGTGCACCAGAAGGTTGTAAGGGGTTTTTGCGTAGGATGTGGTGTATGGGTAAAGGTGCTTAAATTCAGATTAGTGGAAAAATCTACATGTAATGTTAAAGTATGTTGGTAGGTGGTATAACATTTAATGCTGGGAAGAAGTAAACACTATAAATACAGGGTTAGGCAAGTCATTTGTTACCTTGCGATTACAAAGTAAAAGAAGCTCTTTCAAAATAGAGCATCTAGAGAGAAATTTTTGTGAAGAAAGGAGAATCTGAGAAGTTTGAGTGTGTATCTAGAGTATATCTCATGAACCATAAGAAAGGAGTACATGGGCATGAGGAAGGTTGTGTGAAGAGAGTTGTCTTGTGGAAGGATTTTCTACGGTTAGGGTTTGGCAATAGGGCATGAAGAAAGAAGGATTCATTTTAGTAGTTGAAGCTTTGGAGTGAGCTTTAGGATTGAGCAGTAGTGAGCAGAGAAGAGCAAGAGGAAGGAGTATTTTAGATTAGTTTGACTAGAAAATATGGCACCCGGGAATCCAACCACATTTCACTGAAGAAAACAAAGGGTAAGGGTAAGGGAAAGAAAATATTTTCCGTCACGAGCACCAATAAATTATGGTACATTGAAATGTAGAACCCAGATGGGGTATTGTTAGGAAAAGAGTGGGAGTCACACTTATGAAATATGGCCGCAAGTGATTATAACCATCGCACGAGCATAACGGAGAAGGAAATGGCACTGGAGTTTGTTCGACCAACTAACAATAGGACGCCAAATGAAATGCCCATTTACAATGATGAGGTGAAGGTCAAATTAGAGAAGGCTGGATTATTGTAACTATATGAGTTGTCATACTTTGGCAAGCCTAAGCACCTTTACCAGTGGTTGATGTCATGCGTACATGAGGATCATTTTTATTTCATGGGGTGTAAGATGTGAATCACACCACAATTGATATTTAAGTTCACATGCCTCAATTGTGAATGACATAATATTGATGATGATTTAAGTTCTGAGGAGGCTATTAAGGAGACCGTAGCCGTGTATGACTACAAGAAGGGGTCGCGATACTTTGACATTGCCGAGATACCAAACCCAGTGATGAGGATGGCCGCGTGCTTGGCCACTAAGCTCAATGACCAGGAACAATGGACACAAGTGAACAAGACATGAATGAATGTATGCTTTGAAAGATATCGAGAATAAACAATATCTAACTTGTCTGCTTTCATCGTAGATGAAATTATAAGCAGCACACAAGAGGGAAAGAAGATAATCTTTAGTAACGTCCTCCTCACCATTGTATTTTCGAGAGATTGGAGTGCATGATGGGCTAGAAAATTTTGTTTGGGAATATTCAAAGAGGATCCCTCATGTACAAAGAGGTTTGCAAAATATACTTGTGAAACCATGATGGCCGCTCACAAGGCACACCTGGAGAAGTGGTATAAGCAAATGTGTGATGCATTTGGGGCTGAGTGGAGGATCCCAGAGTATTTTCCCATGCTCGTGAATGGAGAGGAAAAATTTGTAGTATACCAACACTTTTGCATTGGAAGATTTATATTGATAGATGGTAATATGAGTCCATGGTGCAAGCTACCCTTCTCCTTCACTGCGCAATACTTCCAAGCCAAAGTTAATCGATTCAAAGAAGCCAAGAGATTAAGTCTTGACCTTAGTGAGGTAGATATAGACCAACTGCAAGCTATGTCGAAAGCTCACCTACCAAAAGAAGCACGTGTATGTGGAGAGATATGTCTCCCATGAGATACAAATGATGAATCCTTTAACACTTTGCCGATTGTAGGAATAGGAATGACCGCAACAAGGGTGTATCTGCGCATAAGGAAACAATTTGACAAAGGAACTAACTTGGAGAATGATGTCTCCATCCCTAAAGACCCTACTAGAATGAAGAAGGCCATGCCTAGAAAGTGAGAAAAAGAAGAGGTGCATAAGGCACCAAGTGTTCAAAATGTGTTCAATGAAAGCTTTTGCAAAGAGCTATGGATATGGGGCAAAACCCCAAAGCTTTGTGCAAAGCCCCTCAATGGACCATCAGATAAGAAATGAGCAAGGAAACCTACTTTGCATGTATTCAAACTTGAAATAAACAAGAAATGTAACAAAATAGCATTTAACCTCTATTCTTTGAAAGCTTGAAATAATGAACCTAAGAGGATCTAAGCAATCGGTTTTTTTGTTTTACTCTATGAGGGTGAATGAATCTCACTAAATGGCTTCATGGCCAAGTTTATCTATTCCATTACTAACCTAACATGGGTGCAAGATGAAGCTATTTATGGTGGATGACCCAAGATCAAATGCCTTATTAGCTTGGCTAATGCAAATGAGATCTTAAGATTTCTTAGGCTTGTTTTAGCTTTAGCTTATGTAAAGTTGTGTGTGAAGTTGTAGGTTGAATGGGTAGGCTTAGCCTTGTATTTATAGTTTTTGGTTTGGAAGAATTTGGAATTTGGGTGCATGTGGGACTAAAGATTTTAGATTAGATTAGGATAAACATGCTTTAGGCTTAGATAAGCTTGGTTTAGGCTAGTTAAACTTGATTAACAAGTGATTAGAGACTAGTTGAGAGTTAGGAGGGGTCTGGATAACCAATTGTGACTGATAGATAGCCTACGAAGCCAATAGAAGTGGTCTAGAGAGAACTAGGGAGGTTATGAATGGTTGAAATGAGGAATGTTTAGCTAATAAGAGAGATATTAGTCAAACAAGCTGATTATAGGAGGAATGCGACTGAGAAGGTGTCGTAAATGGGCATCCGAGAATGGAGTGAAGATGGGTTGATTAGCGAAGTGTCGTCAATCAATTTGAATTGGATGAAATGCTAAGTGTAAGCATATTTTAGGTGTCTACATTTTCCCCTCTTTGAGGTGGCGTAAGCGGCGTCACTTAAAAGAAAGTAGACAAGTATAGACAAGTAGAAAATTTTAAAGGGATAGAAGAAAAATGAGTAGAATGGAGGATGCCCCCTCGATTGTCGATGGGGTGATAGAAGAACTCAATTGATAATCGAAAATATGAAAAAAGAGAACAAAAGAAAGAATAGTGTGGAGAAGAAGAAATGGGATATAGAATAAAAAGGAATATGAGGAAGGGGGAATGAGCTAACATCCATCCAAAGGTGCCTTTTAAACAACTTTATTTTATAATCATATTGCTAGTGATCTTCATCATCGGTCCTTATTAAAAAGAATGAACAAAAGTGTAGTATGACATTGAAAGCCATATACGAAAAAATGTCCATTGCTAAAAATACCAACTCCATGCAACATACAAAATGCAATGCAATACGAAAAAAAAAAGAGACAAACCAACGAGAGAAATAAGATGCAATGTTTTTATTATCAAGCTTCGAGTTTTGACTGTGTGAATTAACGACAAAGGTTAACGATGGTGCCCCAAGTAAGGATACATGGAAGGGGAATAATGGAGGACACTTCGGTCCTATGAAAAATCAATGTGCACTACGAAACAATACCAAACAACATGTCTTTGTGCCTAGAGTACGAGACAAAGTAAGCAACCTAGATTTTGTTGATGGAGGTAGATCAAGATGATCCGCGAGTTGTGCATATGAACAAGTGAGAACCAAAGAGTGACATTTTGTAGGATGATTTATATTGTTTATAATTTTTTTGAAACATATTTGAATATTTTTGTGATTTTAACATATTTGAATGTTTTTGACTTTGAAAGTTTTCTAAAACTATGTACAGGAAGATAAGGAAGCGTGGATGCCCTAGAGATAGATGGGATATATAAGGGGATAAGGCCACATGTGTGCTAGAAAGGTGAAAATGTAAAAATTCCCGGCGATTAGGTGGGGATTTTCAAAGGAAAACTCTTCATAGGTAGAAGCGGGACCCAAGGCCATTATGGATAGGTTCAACATGATGATGAACATAAACTAATTAAGTGTTGAGAAGAAGCAAGGATGCCCCCAACGTAAGTTATCCTAAAAGCACATGATAGAAAGGAAGGAGAAGATTATTTTTTGTGAAAGGGAACAAATGTGTCCGAAAACATGGAAAAAAAGTAATCCTATACACATGGATGTTCGAATGAAGTAGAAGAATGATGTGAATGATATGAATGTATCTTAGAAGCCTCACGATGAAGAAGAAGTGATTAGCCAAAGGTACAAATCGTGAGACAAGATAAGGACTAAAGTAAGAGTCCGAACAAGGTCCAAAAAAGGGACTTGGTAACATACTAATCCTACCTACTCATAGAGATCCAATGTGTGCACGTGAATTTATTAGCTATTGAAGGAAGATTTAATAAACAACAAGTGAAGACACCTAGCCAATGTGTAGGAGTGATTGATTTTGAAAAGATATTTTGTGAATGGATGGTGAAAGGATAGTCGTACATTAATCCGCTTTGCCGGCCCAGGGCGTCCATAGCCCCGACGGAGATGTATTTTATTCTAATCAAAACATTTCTCTATTTCCAGCTAGGCATCCATAGCCCTGATAGAGATTATTGGAAATACCCCAAGAGAGAGTTATATATCAATTTTCTTTTGCTTTGTAGCTTTTAGCCTTTTATTTTTGATTGATTGATTTTGATTCTTTTTCTTTCTGAAAAATTATTTCAGCTCTCTTGTTTGACAAGGGGTTAAGAACCACTAATGGCTTGATGGAAGGAGGTGGAAGTGATTGTGATGACGACATTAGATAGTGTTAACAAATATGTCCAAATGTTCTTCGCAACAAGTTTATTAGATGTTGAATGTGATAGGATCTATAAGAGGCCAGTCATTCTTTAATTTACCAAGGTGATAAAATACTAGGGTCAAACAGATACCATAGAGATAAATGTCACAAAATATGTGCGAAAAGGCTAACCACAATATCACCGAAGGGATGAAAATGGTAGGAAGACTTGCAGAAGAATGATAAGAAAGGGAAGAAAGAAACATCCATGTGTACACAATACCTGATTGCATGTTTGATCTTTATACCTTTGATTTTTCTTGTGTTTTCTTATGTTTTTGATTTTTAGGTTTTTAATAGTTTTTAGAAAGTTGGGACAAATAAAGTCACTATGCATGATAAGATCCAACAATAATGTCTGCGACTTCCTTGATAAGGGAGACTAGGCGTGTTTGTTTATCAAGCGTAATATTTTCTCCGATCTCAATGATCGTGGTGAGCTCATACTCAACAAATGAATGTGATTTATCTTGAAACATGGATTGTTCATGTAGGAGCTTGAGTTCCCTATCCATAGGTTTATGCACTTTGCGCCATAATTGATGGTTACGTTGATGTGTGTTCTTAAATTGCATTTGATTTTGAACCCTAAGATTGTTGGAAGTGTTGGAAACTTTGGAGCTCTTAGAAGTTTTGACTTGAGCTTGATTAAGAAACTATTTGGGTTTCTTATAAGCTAGCGCATTTTGATCCCGAGAAGGAGAAGAAAGTGAACATGGACATTTAGAACTGATGTGAAAAATGATCGCGGGCTTACCACAAGCATTGTGAGAAGAAAATGTGATGTACGGATAGGATATGGTCCAAGAATTAAAGAGGATGGGCTACGAGGAGGTGAGCCACTAATAGAAGATGATGAAGGGCTATCGGGATATGGCCCTAAGATGGAAGAAAATGATGAGCTACCCTAAGGTGACCCATATATGAAAGATAGTGAAGGGCTACTAGGACATGGCCCAAGAATAGAAGAAGATGATGAAGGGCTACTAGGGCATGGCCTAAGTATAGATGAGGAGGGACCACCGGAGGGGTCCCATAGATAGAAGAGGAAGAAGGGCTACTAGGATGTGGCCAAAGAATAGAAGGTAATGGGATACCAAGAGGTGAACCACAAGTAGAAAATATAGGGCTTCTAAGATGTGACCCTAGGATAGAAGAAGACGATGGGCTACTCAACGATGACCCAAGGAGATATTTTGATTGAGGAATGATGATAGATAAGGAATGATTGGGAAATGAGAAGATAGGCCATGGATCAATGCTAGACCTCGACATCTCATTGTGTTCAGAGGAAGGTGAAGATGAAATAAAAGAAGAATCAAGTTCCATGACCTTAGGCTCCTCATCTATATTTTGTTGAAAAGGATCAACTTCTTTTCCCCAATATGTGAGTGTATCGAGTTCTAGAAAGAATCCTTGTTTGCAATCCTCTAAAGGGATATCATCATGTACTCTGATTGTTTCTTCATTCTAAGAGAAATCAATTAGTAGAGGTTGTTTTTCTTTAGTCATAGAAGGTTGAATAGAAGAAATAGGTTCGATAAGGAGGAAGATTGATTGACAGAAGAAGATGACTCAAGAGAGGAAGTAGGATTGGTTGTAGGCATCCCATGAATGGATGATTTGGATTTAGACCTATGCCATTTTCTAGAAGATGACGTAATGTAGGTTGGAAAGTAGGATCGCATAGCCATTCATTAAGTTGTGACGTAGGAGTTGAATTGGATGATTGACTAGAGGTAACCCAAGTCATGGAACCCTTCGAGGAAGGAAGAGGTCATTGAGACAATTGATGAAGGAGGTCCTATGAAGAAAGGGAGGATTGTGACTCAAGAACCAAATTAGATGTTCGATCGATGGAATTTGGAGTCACATGAGTCTTCAAAGGAGGAAGACATTGTTGAGGTGATTTGGAATAAAGGTCCTGCAAAGGAAGGGAGGACTATGATTTAGGATTTGATCTAGGGGTATCTGAATAATAGTTGGGATCCAAGTCTTTAGAAGAAGAGTGGGAGTCCGAATGGTAGTTTGGATTTGAATCAAAAGAAGAAGAGTGGGGGGAACCTAAATAATAATTTGGATCAGAAGCATCCAAACCATACCATTGACTATGAGCTGAAGGTGGGGAACAGGGTACCTGGATGGGCTCTCTAACACGAAGAACCAAACAAGGTTTAGTTATAATGGGAATATTTTGATTTGAATTTCTAAACCTAGGTTCTATATTGTTGTAAATGTGAGAAACAACGCGATAGTCAGTCATTTTGGTGTTGTTTTTAAGTACAAATGTCTAGATCTAGATAGTGTGATGGAAAACCTTCAAAGGGAAGGAAATTCCATGTCGATTCAAGGAAGCATAATGGCAACCAACTAGACATTGCGTAAGTATGGAGATGCGTGTGTGATTTTCCAAAGAGGGTCTAAGGAAAATGGACATTGTGATGACACAATCTCGATGAGATCAAAAAGGATTTGTCCTAGAAAACAATATTTCCCGATGAATAATCACAAGGAACAATCATGCAAGTGTGAAACACAAAGCCAATCAATAAGGAAATACACCCTATGCAAATGTGTGTGCAAAGTAATAGTTCGATGCAAAAGACGATCAACACAATGTCAATATTTATGTCAAGCTCGAAATGAACAAGGTGTAAATATTAACAAAGGGAGATCAAATGATGAATCAATCCGAACTATGATGATGATCTTGAAATCAAGATCAAGTGGCCATCAAAGATATGAGGACGCATCCACACACTTTAGACGTTTAACAACTTAGCTGCAAACATGGATGAGCGTAAATGGACAAAAAAGTGGTGAACACCATCTATGACAACACTCTTGAAAGATGCCTTCTCTTGCCCCAAATGGGCAACAAGAATGCAAAGGTGTAGATCAAAAGATGGAAATGAACTAAGCGTCACTTGGGTAGAGCTTCGCCTCGTCCGAAGGTGAGAAAGAAGCTAAGCTAAGTGAAACGTCGTCCAATTTCCGTGATGAAAGGAACTTAGATCCAACTTAAGTGGATTCTTTTCCTTGTTCAAAAAACAAGGTTCTGAATCCAAACACGTTATCACTTCATGATGGCCAAGATGCGACAAAGGACTAGCAAAGTGGGCTCTAAGACAAAATGGCTTTCCTAATAAGTTCTCTCAACTAGGTGTCACAAAGTTTATCCATGAGTGGGGAAATTTACCCAAAAATTCACAAGTACTAGTTTGGGAGTATCTCAACTTTTCCCCCTTCAAGCACAGTGGGAAATAAATACATCCATCATGTACTCTTAATAGGGCGCGATAGGGAAAACTTGTAACTCTATCTCACAAGGAAAACTATCAAGTGGGTAAGCGAGTGCTTCTGTTTCATCCACGAGGTTACATAATGGTGGACTACTTTAGGGTTCTGGAACCACCCCCATTGTTATAGCTTAAGGCATTATGCCAAAGGGGTTATGTTCTAATTGAGTGGATGGGGACCTACCCTTTTCGAAACCCGCAATCTGATGTTTTGAATATGGTGTGTTTTTATCTTGCTTAGCTTAATGTGGTTTCAAGTAGCACACCTTTTGGAAACCTGTATGAAAACATGTGTTAATGGGTTATTTGTTTTGTCTTAGCTCCTTCTTTCTTCAACAAACGATTTTGGTCCTACATACCAAGGTTAGTAATTTTCCAAAATGTCATATAAAGGAGATAAGATGTTGTTTTTGATTTCCCAGATCATCCTAAGATGCAAGGAAAGAGCATACGCAACAAGGTATCTCACTCAAATTTGTAATAAATGGAAAAATCCTAAGTACAATGTGAAAATGAGTTCCTTTTAACCAACTTTGAAAGCTAAATAAACCATTTTGCAAATATGAAGAAAGTAGTGAAGCGTTTCTGATTCCCAAGATCACCTAGAAAGGCGCGAGGGAAGAGCATACACGCTCACAAATAAAGATGCAAATGTTTTTGATTAAGTTAGTCTAAAAAAACTTAATGTAAAGGAAACCTCTAAACCACTTTGTTAGAATCCTGCAAGAGTTAGAAAACCAAGAAAATAGAAAAATTCTAGAAATCCAATTTTTGCACTTTTTTAACAGTTTTTAGTAATTTACATTTTTGAGGTCTCGGAGCACTTTGGGAGTTTTGTGATAGAAGTTAGTATACCAAAGGTATCTAACTTTTGGAAGTTCCCTCGCAAATTACACTTCGTTATATTTCCGATGCCTATTCAAACTCTGAAAATAGGTTAACGAGTCAAAAGATATGATCAAAACAAGTAGCACTAAAAATAAAATGTATGAATCCGGACTACACAGAGACACCGCGCACCTGAATGACACATATGCACCCCAGCCAATGGATACATGCCCAAGTAGATAGGTACATGGGCAAGGAAAAAATGTAAAGTCAACAGAGTTGAACAGGACACTGTGAGTCTAGAGTGACGCATACACGCCCCGACCAACGGATAAGTGCCCTAACAAAAACATTTTTTTCAATTTTTACACAATCAACCCTATTTACGCATACGTTTCTAGAGAGATGGATACGTGCATCATATGATGGAGATGCGTGCGCGTCCGTGTAGAGGTGAAAATTTACAATTTTTTTACAAAGTCTAGCGCCAAATGCATACGCGGCTAGAGAGGTGGATATGTGTCCCAAATGATGGAGACGCATGTGCATACCGTAGAGGAAAAATTTGCAAATGACGAGGACTTTCGAGACAGTGTACACACTGCTCTAATGGGTACACCGGGTTTCAACGTGTACGCGCCCCTTGTTTGACACCTACGCGCACCCTGTGAAAAACCTACAAAAAACACATATTTTCAAAATTTCAAGAGTAAACAGGTTAGTTGTTAGTCAAAGTGTCCTATTTCTATATCAAACCCACAAAATGCATATAAATGATGGTCATTTATCTAGGTTTATAAATAAAAATGAGGAAATAACAAGTGATTTGAGCAAAAAACTTGAAAATGAACTTTGAAAAACCTAAAAGACCTCCATTAATGGAGGGTGGACATAAGTGTCCCACCGGGCGTGCCAAATGTGTTCAATGAAAGATTTTGCAAAGAGCTATGGATATGGGGAAAACCCCAAAGCTTTGTGCAAAGTCCCTCAATGGACCATCAGATAAGAAATGAGCAAGGAAACCTACTTTGCATGTATTCAAACTTGAAATAAACAAGAAATGTAACAAAATAGCATTTAACCTCTATTCTTTGAAAGCTTGAAATAATGAACCTAAGAGGATCTAAGCAATCAATTTTGTTGTTTTACTCCATGAGGGTGAATGAATCTCACTAAATGGCTACATGGCCAAGTTTAGCTATTCCATTACTAACCTAACATGGGTGCAAGATGAAGCTATTTTAATGGTGGATGACCCAAGATCAAATGCCTTATTAGCTTGGCTAATGCAAATGAGCTCTTAAGATTTCTTAGGCTTGTTTTGGCTTTAGCTTATGTAAAGTTGTGTGTAAAGTTGTAGGTTGAATGGGTAGGCTTAGCCTTGTATTTATAGTTTTTGGTTTGGAAGAATTTGGAATTTGGGTGCATGTGGGACTAAAGATTTTAGATTAGATTAGGATAAACATGCTTTAGGCTTAGATAAGCTAGGTTTAGGCTAGTTAAACTTGATTAACAAGTGATTAGAGACTCGTTGAGAGTTGGGAGGTCCGGATAACCAATTGTGGTGATAGATAGCCTCAAAGCCAATAGAAGTGGTCTAGAGAGAACTAGGGAGGTTACGAATGGTCGAATGAGGAATGTTTAGCTAATAAGAGAGATATTAGTCAAACAAGATGATTATAGGAGGAATGCGGCGAGAAGGTGTTGTAAATGGGCATCCGAGAATGGAGTGAAGATGGGTTGATTAGTGAAGTGTCGTCAATCGATTGAATTGGATGAAATGCTAAGTGTAAGCATATTTTAGGTGTCTACACAAACCACACAAGCAGTGAGCACACCGGAACCAAGCATTAAGCCTAACACTTATGAGCGAGAAAGAAGTCTCCTATTAAGGTGAAGACCCCAGAAAAAGAGGCACCGGAGCAAGAAGATCCCCTCACCCATGAGGAATCACCAATAAAAAGATCACTTGTTAAGGAGAAAGAAAAAGAAGAATCTCCTGTACTAGAATCCCGATAAGAAAGAAGAAAAAGGTGACGGATGAGGCCGATTTAGAAGAGACAGAGAATTTAGATGCCTACATCGCGATATAGGGATGATGATGATGAGCTAGAGGGAGGTGAGGACCATCAAGTCTATGAGATACATGATTCAGAGGAAGAAGGGGAAGAGGAGTATAATGAAGGGGATGAGGATGAGGACATAGAAGAAACTGAGGCCCAAGGAAAGGGGGTAGGCAGGGAAGAAGATACAAAGGATCAAAGGACCCTAAGCCTCACAAAGGAACATATAGATGAGGCTGCAAAAAAAGAAGTGGGAAAAATCATTAAGGACATGGTAAAACAAGAGGTTTAACACAACGTAGATGTGGTGCTATAGGAAGATGAGGAGGAAAGCATAGGAAAATAATATGGCAGCATGGGGAGATCCCAGTTTGGCTGTAAGCTTTCCAAAAGCCGCACACATAGGGAGAAAGAGCACAAAAGTAGCACAAGTTCAAGGAATGGGCTACATCGATGACCCAAACAGTCTTTGCATGTGCACTTCCAGGTGCACCATGCTAATGGAACAATTCTTAGCCATGGCTTCATTTGATGAGGAAGGTGCATACCCTTGAACTAGGAAAATGCTATCATGGACATTTAAGTCCCACATTGATGAGTCTAAATTTGATGTAAGCCAAAGAGAATTTATGAAAGTGCCAAAACAAAAGGGATAAACCCCTTGGTGAATGCTCAACGATTATCAGATGAGTAAATATGCAATGTGCTCAACAAATTTTCAGTTGAGGTTGAAGCCAGGCTCTTCGGAAGAAATGACAGGGTGAAGTTCCTAGAGGTAAAACTAGAGAAAAGGGAGGAAGATCTCCTTGAGAAAATCAAGGACCTGAAGTAGGAGGAAGTAATCAGTGCTCAGTTAAGGCTTGAGTTAAAGGATGAGAAGGCAAGAGAATGCGAGGCATACAAGAAGATAGAGATGATAAAAATGCCATTGTCTCAAAGCATCCAGACTTAACACTTTACGTAAAAGTATGGATCATCCTTGCAATTCCTAGAGGACTTGATCCACATACTCATTATGGAGAGGTGACCACTTTCCTTAGAATACGCATAAGAGGTATTGGTGTGCCAAGAAAAAGAAAATAAGATGAAGGTTGTGGAAATTATTTCTTAGTACGATGTAAAATCCACCGCACAATCTGCTTTGAGGTGCCATGATAATTGCGTGGATAGGGATAAATTGGAAAGTATCTTAGTTACCACCCATGAAGTGGAACTAAATAAGTTCTAGGAAAATAATAAGGGGAAAAAGAATGAGTGCGAAAAATCCTAGCAAGTAGAAAAGAAATCAAAGGACATAAAGACCTTGCATGGGGTCAATAAAAAAGCTGGTGAAGGAATTGTACCCCAAATCACTCGGAGCATGGATGCGTTCGAGGATTTGGGAAAATAATTGGAGGAGATCATAGAGACAATGAGAACTAAGGGAGAGGAGATGGGTTTTGAAGAAGTGAGCGCTTGGCTGGTGGGTGACTGTGTCGGGATGCTCGAAATGAGGTCGACACTTGGGGAAAATTAAAAGCAAAATTAAGGAGGGATTTCCCTCTCCTCTTCTAGAAGTGAAGTTCCCCATTCTTTCATTATATCCCCATTTCTTCATTCCTTTATTCTTCCATTCCAACCATTTGTAAGGATCCACCATTCTTTATTTATTTATTGAAGAGTGTTTCTAGGGGACGAGAACAGTTGCATAGTGTGGGGTGATGTTGGGCCCCAAAATATCAGCTAAGTATAAGAAGGTGTCTTTGGCATGTGAGATGTAGTTGAAGAAGGGCACGTGAGTTTAAGGTGTGTAGAGAAAAGTTACAGGGGTTCTACAAAACACACAGTGCGAGGCATGCGTAAGGAAAAACAAGTTTTCTACTTAGCTGCATTCGGCATCCCAAGCGACACACGAAAAAGCATTTCCCTTGTGGATAAGGTGCTAGCATGGCGACTGTGGGATCAAAAAGGGAATATTCTAGGCATGCGATGGAAGGTTCTAGAAGACATCATTGCAAGGAATGGAGAGCTCAAATCTAAGAAGGCATGCTCCCACAGAGGACCACTTTGATACTTGCAACCGATCTGTAACCACGAAAAGGTATGGCGGTGGGTCTAAGGTTATAAATATAAGCACCCGATAGAGGAAAAAAGGAGAGGAAGATAGAAGAAAGATATATGTATATTGTGTGGAGAGTGCAAAGGAGAGAAGAGAAATGCGAAGCCTTACGAGAAAATGAATGGGGATATTATGGGTTAGGGATTAGAAAATCTCTATAAGCAATGACACATTTAGGGGATTAGTTTTTATTCTTCTTTGTAATATGATGAGTGTAATATGGCTCGATGCATGACTTTTCTCTACACGATTAGATGAAGATCTATCATGACCTCAAGGGATTGTAATGTGGTTATTGAATCAGTTAATATGAATACAATTCTTTGTTACGAATCATCCATGTGTTTGGAAGTATATTAATGCATTTCCTTTATGTATGAACCATTTCCTTATGCTACTTGTTAGTTATCTTTTATGGATGCAATAAGACAACAACTCATTCTAGGATACTACATGGTTCTTTCTACTCATTTCAATTTGAATATGTTATAAGATGATGCATTCTCATAAGAATCACATAAAAGAGAGAATCTGCACCCGTGCATGCCTCGGGTGAGTGTCCAACACCCATTAGGTGATAGGACGACGTACATGGGATTAGACTATTGGTCTAAGGGTATAAAATATGACTACAACATGGATCCAAGGTTGGTCAAGCAACATGTTGTATTGGAATTCCCCCTCTAAGACATAGAATAATTTAGGAATGGTATGGGGGCCAACACGAATGTGGAGAATGATGGTGCCAAGGGTGGAAGTCATGGCATCGTTGAATGAATACAACATAATTGGGTTATCATGCATGCAATCAGTAGGGATACACATTTGGTTGTACACATAGGAGGAAGTGATGCTAATAATGGTACCACCATCGATCATAACGTGTCGAATGCATATATTATCAATGTAGATAGAAATAAATAGGGTGAGATCAAGATCTTTTAATTGGATAGGTATAATATCATTATCGAGAAAAACTAAGAGTTACTACTTGATTAGTGGTAGTGGGAGCATAAGAAGGGGATGAAGTGGTGAGAGAGGCCACATGATAAGGAGTGATAATGGATGCAATATAAGTAAGGTCATTAGGTAGAACCTCAATAGATTGGATAACCTCAATGAGGGTTTGTCGATGAGACTTAGAGGTTTGGACAAGGTCATACAAAGAAATTTTGAGAGGAGACTGGTGCAACTATTTAAACATTGTATGATGGGAAACCCCATCAGAAATAGGGTATGTGGCTCCACGGATGGTGATTTTTAGTGCGAGTGGAGATGGAATATTGAGTAAAAGAGTAGCGGGTGAGATGGCTATTTTCTCCTTTCCTTTGTCCTTCTAGGCTCAAGTGGAAATTTGAACCATATTGATATGTGGTAAGGGAGAAAGTGAGTTGTGATAGGTGTAATGATATGATGAACAAAAGTATGGTGAGGGAATATCTTGATTTTGTGAAAATAGTATAGTACATTGGAATTTTGGTGGAGGTTTGGCTAGCTCTCTTATGTAGACCATATTGATCTCAAATGTTGGGGGAGGATAAAAGGTTGTGGAGGGAGATGAAGGTTCTTTAGATAGGTACGGGATGAGGATGTGTGGTGATATGTGCAGATGGAATAGGGTCCTCATCTAAAAGATCATCATCATCAAATTTTTGTTCAGGAGGACATACTTTGGGATAAGAATAGTCTTAAGAGCCTTACAAGTTTCCTCATCATGCCCTGACACACGATGGTAAGCGTAAATTTTTGTATCATCAAACTCTTTTGGTTTAGGTTTGAGTGGGTCGTAAGGTCTAAGTGGTGGTAATGTGATGACATATGTTTCCAAGAGGTTAGCTAGGATGTTGGTGTAAGACCTTGCTAATGGATCACAATGTGAAGTGAGTGTGGGTTTGGATAGAGGTTTGGGTGACTTAGGAGGGAGAGGCACCACCAGAGGTGGAATTAGAGGTTGAGTAAGTTTGACCATCTGTTTGGTAGATAAATACAGTTTAGGTTTGGATTGGACCTTCTTGGGTAAAGATGTAGTAGGTGAACTAGTTGTTGAAGGTGTTGTAGGTTTAACTACCACTTTGGAGGGTAGTGGGTTCTTAGGCTTTGGTTGCACCTCCTTGGGTAAAGGTGAAGAAGAAGCACATGATGTAGAAGGAAGAAAAATGATGAAAGGGGTTAAAGCTAGCCAAGGTCATAATGGAGGTGAAATGAAGGTTGTAGTAAAGGGAAATGCGAAAGGTACTAGTTAAAGAGAAGGGAATGACATAAGTAATGATAAGGATACTAGAAGTGGTGTGGGTATAGGAGGTAAAAAGGATGCAGTGACGGTGAAGGTTTAAGTTGTGTAGGTAATTTGGGTGCAACAAAGGATCATGATGAGGTACACTGTTGTGCTTTTGGTTTACTCTGGGTAGGAGGCTGTTTGGCCAAGGTTTATGGGTGGGGACCTAGGATAGATGGAAGTGGTGAAGATGATAGATGGGTAGTGGGCGAAGTCAATGTGTGCAGCCTAAGAGGTTGGGTCTTCCTCTTAGGTGGGGGAATAGTCTTTATGATGGCTTTTGAGGATGTGGCTAAATCCGATTTAACATGAGGATGAACTAGTCTTGATGTCGCATGACTCCCAATGTGGAAATGGGTCTATACGTGGAGGAAGATATAAATTCTTGAAACATTTTAGGCATTGGAAAAAGTTCATTCGATGGTAAAGTTTTAGGTGTGGGTGAGGGTGATGAAGAAGAGGTCACTAAAAATGACATGGGCATGGTAGGTTTGGTTGTCTAAAACATTGTTGGATAGATCATGGAAGTATCATCGAGAAACATGTGCATCCGAGTTGAGAAAGGTAGTGAAGGCATCCCTTAAGCATGAAATTATCAACATAATCCAAGTGGTTGGCTAAGCATGAAAACATCACCGCCGTAGGGGGGATGATGTTTATTTTTTAGTAATCCCTATAAATAATGTTTGTGAGAGAGGGAATTGGTTGGTTTCAAACTCTATGGGTAAAAGATCCGAGAGAAAATCAACAGAGTCCTTGAAAGCCAATGGATAATTATCACCAATAGGAAGGGATGCTACTAAGGGATCCCCTATAGGTAGGGGAGATGACAATTTGGATGAGGTTGGTTCATCTTTTGGCGAAGAGGAAGGTAAGTATAGCTCTCCCATGGGTAGGAGAGTAAGTACAGGTTGGTTGTTTGTGCGGTCGAGAAGTGAGTGGGGAAACTACATCGACAGATATGGTGGAATCCTCTAGGGGTGAAGGAAGAGATAAGGGAGACTCCTTTATGGGTAAAGGAGAAGATTACACAAGTCCTTCCATGGATGAAGGAGCTTGTGCGAGAATTTCCTTGATAGATGAAGTAGGAGGAAATTGAGGAAGAGCTGGTATGATGTAAAAAACAACATGAACCTCATGAATATTATTGTCATTAGTCGAGATTTCACCGGTTTGGTTAGACGATGGGGTGTGATTTGGGAATGAATTCTTGAAGATGTGAAGGTTATGATTAGCCGATGCATTAGGGTTATCCAAGAAGAGATCTCTATTATCTAAAATTTCTTGGACAATGTTTTTGAAAGTTATACAATTACCATCGCTATGACCTTTAACGCAATGATAGTTTTAGTAATCATTTTCTTATTACCATGCATTCATAGGATGAGAGGGGTAAAAATAAGTATGTGGTTTGACGGGGTGGAAGAGTGATCACTCTAGCTTTTAATTTTTTTCTAAAGTCTAAGAGTAGGGTTCTCCTATGGGAGTATATTTTTATTGCTCCCGCTTAAACTGAAAAACCTGAACAAGAGAAAGATTAGAAGAAGGATTTGATTGGTTGGATGGGTGAGATGGGATGGATTTCAAAACTACTGCATTGATGCATCCTTTTGCTTTAGATTAATTATTTTGTGGTTTGGAAGAAGAAAATGTATCGTTTGATTTAAATGCAGCATTTTTGTTACGTAATTATATCTTCTTCTCCTCAATGAAACACATTTCAAGTTTTCAGGCCATGGTGAATGCCTTATCAAATTTGTGGAAGGTTTAAACTTAGAGAGTTGGCGAGATGTGTCTAACACAAGCCCTAGCGAACAACTCTACTAACTCGAGTTTGAGGCGCTTAGAATGTGAGTGGTTGATCGGAGCCGCTTAACAAGTAACAAAGTCTTGTGATAGATTCGTCTTCATATTAGTGTGTTGTGTACAAGTCGAGTCATGGTGGCCTTCTTGAAAATATTGATAGAAAAGTGGTCTAGGAAAGCTTAAGCTACTTGGTGTAATGAGAAAATGGAGTGCCTAGGTAGAGCACTTTACCAATCCAAAGTAGGTCCCGCCAAGAACATTGGGAATGTTTACCAGAGAAAAGTGTCATCATGAGCAAATAAGCAAGGCCTTTTAGTTTGCATCTACATTGCATGGATGTGTGCATAGTCGTACAAATTTTTGACCATGATCAGACTTGTTTAGATTATACATCGTTACAAGATGCTTTTATTAAGGAATTTTACATACCCGAGTTTGAGATGAAAAGTATAAAGCGCACTCAAGGATATCGAAGGGAACTACTAAGAGTGTCTGGGAGTATGATGCTCATTTCAAGACATTGTTCTCTAAAATATCATATGTTATCCATGCAAGTAAGCTGCATAGTGGTTCTTCATAGGCATGATGACACCTTTTAGGGGGTGATCTCACATAAGACTTATACTGAGACACACGAGGCACTTGAAGAAACTCTACATGTTGAGGAAGTCAAGAGCATAGACACTGGAGCCACCATTCTTGGAAGCTCAAATTACAGAAATGGAAAAGTAGTTGGAGAAATTATCAACCAATACATAACATGAGACACACAGTGGAATTTGGTGCACAGATTGTGAAGTAGAGGGGCATCCTAAGGATAGTTATCATCGCAGATTAGTGCGCTCCTTATTCTTCGGAATGTGAGTTATGTCATTTGGACCATGATGCAAGCCGCTTCCCATTATTGCAATGCATGGTAAGAAAGAATGTGTCTTGCTACTATGTAAAATTTTCTGTCCATGACTCACAATATTGAATATTGTAGGTTGATTGATTAGATCTATGATGCCATTGATATTGGGGGTAAAATAGATGGGGTTTTGAATAAATCCAAGGATAAAGGTGAGTGACATGATCATTAACACACTCAAGGGTGCTATGATCAAAATGAAGGGTGCTTAGAGGGATGCTATGGTAGAGGTAGAGGATGCCATGATGGATTTAGAGGCCGAGGCAACGGCGGTGGACAAGGTGAGTTCCCTCATGGAACATATTATACGTGTGGATCCCTTGACCATTACAAAAAGCTAATGTCCTCAGAACATTAATTGTTATTTTTGTGGAAAGAATCATAACTATGAAGAGTTTCCAGAATTATATGAACATCTGAGCAAGAAGAACAAACATGAGAACAAGGGCGCATGGATGGTTAGGATACAATGTGTCATGGAAAACCAATGGATGCCAAAGTTAGCACTGAGATCCTGAGGTAGTACCTGTGAAGATTACTACATGCGTTGAGGCTACGCATGCTAGAGAAACACTGCAATAGAAGCCTACCATCACTAAGGAGGAGGTTTTACATGTAAAATACCCAGACCCTACACATCATAAGGAGGTTTATTAGGAAACTATGGAGGTACTCAGAAATATCCAGGTGAAATATAATGTTTAAAGGAACAGTCATGGAAGTTGGAGCGAAGAAGGAAACTAAGACTTTCCACTCAAATGTTGATGATCTGAAGGAAGTATGCAAGATGTCATGTCAAGAGAACATTATTCCATTACTAGGGAGATGGTTGAAAAGAAACACTCCACGCACTGGTATTGAGACTGTGTGCAATGGAAAGTTGCAAAAGCTATGGAGTGAGGCTAAAGAACCTCAAAGATTTGCTAACTCAACCATGCACCATCAAATTAGAGCTAAAAAAGAGAAACTAACATAAAAATATTATAACTTTGACAAAAAAATCACAAACTAACATGTATACTACTCTCTACTCTATGAAAGCTTATTAAAATTGAACCTAGTTAGATTCTAAGCAATCAAATTATGTGATTATTTGTTTTTTTCAATGGAGGTGGATGGATGCAAGATGGGGGAGCTCTTAACAATGGATTATGGCCAAGATCCAAATGTTTTATAGCTTAAAGCTATCACAAATGGTTTCTAATGCCTTTCCAAAGTGTTTGAGAGTAAAGTTGTTAAATCTGCATGGGAGGGTGACCCTTCTATTTATAGTTTTCCACTTGGGAGAGTTTAGAATTTGGGTGCATGTGGGACTAAATCTCTAAAAAGTGATTTAGGATTAGATTAGGATAAACATGCTTTAGGATTAGTTAAGATTGGTTTAGGCTAGTTAATTAGGGTTTAGGCTAGTTAAACTCGATTAGCAAGTGATTAGAGACTCATTGAGAGTTCGGAAGGGTCTAGATAACCAATTGTGGCTGATAGATAACGTAGGAAGCCAATAGAAGTGGTCTAGAGAGAACTAGGGAGATTATGAATGGTCAAAAGGAGGAATGTTTAGCTAATAAGAGAGATATTAACCAAATTAGATGATTTATAGGAGGAATACGACCAAGAAGGTGTCGTAAATGGGCATCCGAGAATGGAGCAAAGAATGGGGAATTAACGTAGTATCATTAATCAATTGAATTGGATGAAATGCTAAGTGTAAGCATATTTTAGGTGTCTACATTTGCCCCTCTTTGGGGTGGCATAAGCGACGCCACTTCAAAGAAAGTAGAAAAGCATAAACAAGTAGAAAATTTTGAAGGGATAGAAGAAAAATGAGTAGAATGGAGGATGACGTAAGTGACATCACTTTGAAGGGATAGAAGAAAAATGAGTAGAATGGAGGATGCCCCCTCAATTGGCGATGGGGTGATAGAAGAACTTGATTGACGATTGAAAAGATGATAGAAAGAGAATAGAAGAAAGAATAGTGTGATGAAGAAGAAAAGAAAGGGGATATAGAAGAAAAGGAGTATGAGAAAGGGGGAATGAGCTAACATCCATCCAATGCCTTTTAAACAATTTTATTTTCATCATATTGCTAGAGATCTTCATCATTGGTCCTTATTAAAAAGAATGAAAAAAAGTGTAGTATGACATGAAAATCCATACACGAACAAATGTCCATTGCAAAAAAAAAACACTAACTCCATGCAACATACAAAATGCAATGCAATACGAGAAAGTAAAAGATGCCTAACTCCATGCAACATACATAATGCAATGCAATACGAGAAAGTAAAAAAGCTAACCTAACAGAGAAACATAATGCAATGTTTTTGTTATCAAGCTTCATTTCCAACCTATTCAAATCAACGGCAAGGGTTAATGACGGTGCCTAAGCAAAGATACATGCGAGGGGAATAATGGAGGACACTTCGGTCCAATGGAAAACAATGTGCACTATGAAACAGTACTAGGAAACTCGTTGTGCCCCAGAGTACAGAAAAAGTAAGCAACCTAGCTTTTCTTGATGGAGGTAGATCAAGATGATCCACGAGTCGTGCACATGAACAGGTGAGAACAAACGAGTGACGTTTATAGGATGATTTATAATGTTTTTGATGTTTCTTTGAACATATTTGAATGTTTTGATTTTTCCAACATATTTGAATGTTTTGATTTTTCCAATATATTTAAATGTTTTGATTTTTCCAACATATTTGAATGTTTTTTTTTTTAATTTTGAAAGTTTTCTGAAACTATGTACAGGAAGACAAAGAAGCATGGATGCCCCTAGCGATAGATGGGATGTACAAGGGCGAAAGGCCACGTGCATGCACAAGAAGGTGAAGATGCAAAATTTCCCCAACAATTAGGTGGGAGTATTCAAAGGCAAACTCTTCACGTGTAGAAGTGGGACCCAAGGCCATTATGGATAGGTTCAACATGATGATGAACGTAAACCAATGAATTGCTGGGAAGAAGCAAGGATGCCCCTAGTGTAAGTTGGCCTAAAAGCACATGATAGAAAGGAAGGAGAAGATTGGATTTTGTGAAAGGGGAAAAAGGTGTCCGCAAACATGTCAAAAAGGAAATCTTATACACATGGATGTTCTGAATGAAGCAGAAGAATGATGTGAGTGATATGAATGTAGTTTAGAAGCTTCACGATGAAGAAGCGATTAGCCAAAGGCACAAATCATGAGACAAGATACGAGACTAGAGTAAGAGTCTGAACAAGGTCCAAAAAAAGACACTTGGTAACATACTAATCCTATTTACTCATAGAGATCCAATGTGTGAACGTGGAATTAAATTACCTCTTGAAGGAAATATTTAATAGACAACAAGTGAAGACACCCTAGCCAATGTGTAGGAATGATTTATTTCGAAAGGCAATTTGTGAATGGAGGGTGGAAGGATAGCCGTACATTGCTCACTGCCAACTAGGCGTCCATAGCCCCGACGGAGATGCATTTGATTCTAATCACAACATTTCTCTACTGCCAGTCAGGTGTCTATAGCCCCAATAGAGATTATTGGAAATACCCCAAGAGAGAGTTATATATCAATTTTATTTTTCTTTGTAGCTTTTAGCTTTTGAATTTTGATTGATTTTGATTCTTTTGCTTTTTGAAAACTTATTTCAGCTCTCTTGTTTGACAAGGGGTTAAGAACCACAAATGGCTTGATGGAAGGAGGTGGAAGTGATTGTGATGACGACATTGGCTAGTGTCAACAAATATATCCAAAAGTTCTTCACAACAAGTTTATTAGATGTTGAATGTGATAGGATCTCTAAGAGGTCAGTCATTCTTTAATTTACCAAGGTGATAAAAGACCAGGGTCAAACAGATACCATAGAGATAAATTTCACAAAATGCGTGTGAATAAGCTAACCAAAAGATCACCGAAGGGATAAAAATGGTAGGAAGACTTGCAGAAGAATAGTAAGGAAGGGAAGAAAGAACATCCATGTGTACGCAATACCTGATTGCAATGTTTGATCTTTGTACCTTTGATTTTTCTATGAAATGTTTTCTCATGTTTTTGTATTTTTACATTGTTTTGATTTTTAGATTTTTGATAGTTTTTGGAAAGGTGGGACCAACAAAGTCACTCTGCGTGGTAAGATCCAACAACGATGTTTACGAGTTCCTTAATAAGGGAGACTAAGTGTGATTGTTTATCAAGAGTCATGTTATCTCCGATGTCGATGATTGTGGTGAGCTCATACTCAACAAAAGACTATGATTTATCCTGAAACATAGATTTCGTATGCGGGAGTTGGAGTTCCCTATCCAGAGGTTTATGCACTTTACACCATACTTGATGGTTACGTTGATGTGCATTCTTGAATTGTGTTTGATTTTTAACCTTAAGATCGTTTACTTTGTTGGGAGCTTTAGAGCTCTTGGAAGTTTTGACTTGAGCTTGATAATGAACTTGTTTGGGTTTTTTATAAGCTGACGCATGACTTGTTTGATCCCGAGAAGGAGAAGAAAGTGAACGTTTATGATTGATGAAAGGAACGATAGAAATGGTAGTGGGATTGCCACAAACATTGATAGAAGAAAGATGTGATAGATGAAAAGGATATGGTCCAAGAATTGAAGAGGATGGGCTACCAGGAGGTGAGCCATTGATAGAAGATGATGAAGGGCTGCTAGGATATGGCCCTAAGATGTAAGAAGTTGGGCTACGAGGACATGGTCCACGAATAGAAGATGAGGGTGAGGGACTACTAGGGTGTGGCCAAAGTATCGATGAGTTGGGGCTACTCGTAGGTGTCCCATAGATAGAATAAGATGAAGGGCTACTAGGACATGGCCCAAGAATAGAAGGTAATGGGATACCAGGAGGTGACCCACAAGTAGAAAATGGAGGGCTACTAGGACATGGCCCCAAGATAGAAGAAGATGATGGGCTACTAGGAGGTGAGCCAAGGAAATATTTTGATTGAGGAATGATGATAGATAAGGAATGATTGGGAATGAGAAGATAGGCCATGGATCAATGCTAGACCCCAACATCTCATCATGTTCAAAGGAAGGTGAAGATGGAATAATATAAGAAGAATCAAGTTCCATGACCTTAGGCTCTTCCTCTATGTTTTGATAAAAGGAATCAAAATCTTCCTCCCCATACGCGAGCGTATCGAGTTCAAGAAAGAAACCTTGTTTATAATCCTCTAAAGGGATATCTTCGTGTAGTCTGATTGGTCCTTTATCCTGAGATAAATCAATCAGTAGAGGTTGTTGTTCTTTGACCATGGGGGTTGAATAGAAGAAACAGATCCGCTAAGAGGGGAAGATTGATTGACAGAAGAAGATGACTCAAGAGAGGAAGTAGGCTTGGAGGCAGGCGTTTCATGAATGGATGATTTGGATTTGGACCTAGGTCATTTTTCTAGAAGACGACATAATGTAGGTTGGAAAGTAGGATCACATAGCCATCCATTAAGTTGCAACGTAGGAGTTGAATTGGATGAGTGACTAGAGGTAATTCGAGTCATGGAACTCTTGACAGAGGAATAAGTCATTGAGATGACTGATGAAGGAGGCCCCGTGAAGAAAGGGAGGACTGTGACTCAAGAACCAAATTATATGTTCGATCGATGGAACTTGGAGTCACACGAGTCTTCAAAGGAGGAAGACATCATTGAGGTGAGTTGGAATAAAGGTCCTGCGAAGGAAGGGAGAACCATGATTATGTATTTGATCTAGGGGTATCCGAACAATACTTGGGATCCGAATCTTCAGAAGAAGAGTGGGAATCCGAATGGTAGTTTAGATCTGAATTAGAAGAAGAGTGGGGGAACCGAATAATAATTTGGATCAGAAGCATCCAAACCATACCACCGAATATGAGCTGAAGGTGGGGAATAGGGTACCTGTGGGAATTCTAGAACGAAGAACCAAATGAGGTTTAGTCGTAAAGGGTATCTTTTGATGTGAATGCCTAAACCTAGGTTCCTCATTGTCCTTAATGTGAGAAACGTGCGATAGTCAGTTATGGTTGGGGTCATTTAATTACAAATGTCTAGGCCTAGATAGTGCTATATAACTTCTTCAAAGTGAAGAAGGCCCCATGCTGATTTGGGTAGCATAATGGCAGCCAACTAGACATTCAGTATGTACGAGACGCATGTGTGATTTTTGAAGAAGGTCTAAGGAAAATAGACATCATGATGATGTAATCTCGATGAGATAAAAAAGGATTGTCCTTAAAAATAATTTTTTTGAATGAATAATCACAAGGAACAATCACGCAAGTGCGAAACACAAATCCAATCAATAAGGAAATACTCCCTATGTAAAATGTGTGTGCAAAATGATAGCCTAGTGCAAAGATGATCCACACAATGTCAATACTTACGTCAAGTTTGAAATGAATAAGGTGTAAGTAAGAAATAGGAGCCAATCGTGACCTCCACACAAGGTATACCTAGTACTAACTCAAGTGTCAACGAAAGCTAAGTGTTTTGAAAAGTGGACGTCGCAAATAGACATATCGTAACAATGCTAGCCAGATATCTCAACCAAGCAAGCAAGGCATTGATATCAAGATAACATTATGGTGATATATATAACGTGGTATCAACACTCATCAAGAGACCCGATAATATCTAAACTAAAATCAAGTAGAAGGTATAACAAGAAGTCTGTGATAATGCAAGTGGCGTAATCTGTGCAATAGAGGGATTTATGGTATGTGCCCAAAGAATGGGAGATGCAATGTAAATACCAATACTGAATGACCAGAATGCAAGCAAAATTTGACAAACTAGGGGAGAGATAGAATGAAAAAAATGACCCATAATAATGACGAGGATCCTGAAGTCAAGATCGTAGGACTGCCAAAGACATGAAAACGTACCTACTCGCTTTAGTCGTTTAACACCCCAACTACAAACATGGATGAGTGTAAATGTACAAAAAAGTGGCTAGCATAATCTTTGACATGACACGTAAAGTATGTCTCTATTTGAATTCCAACGTGGAAAGTATGAATGCATGGGTATAGATCAAGAACATGTGAAAATAGACTTAGTTTCACTTGGGTAGAGCTTCACCTCATTAAAAATGAGAAGGAAGCTAAGCTAAGTAATACATTTGTCTAAATTCGTGATGAAAAACACTTAGATCTAACTTAGAATGGGTTCGTTACCGTGTTCGACAAACAAGGTGTTGAATCCAAACAAGTTATCACTTCATGATGGTAAACGACATGAATGGACTAGTAAAGTTGGCCTCTAGACAAAATGGTCTCCTTAATAAGCTCTCTCAACTAGGTGTTACAAGGTTGTCTTAAGCGAGTGTGATTTACCCAAAAAGTCACACTGACTAGTTTGGGAGTATCTCGGCTTTACTTTACCCCCTTCAAGAATAGTAGGAAACTAGTGCATCTACATGTACTATCACTGGGGTTGCCACATGGACAACCGGTAACGCTATCTCACAAGGTGTACTAGTCAAGTGGGTAAGCGAGGCGCTTCCCATTTCATCCATGAGGTTACTCAATGGTGGACTACTTTGGGGTTCTTGGAACCACCCCCATTGTTATAGCTTAAGGCGTTATGCCAAAGGGGTTACATTCCAGTTAAGCGAGAGGGACTTACCCTTTTCCGAAACCTGCAATACAATGTGTTGAATGTGGTGTGTTTTTTATCTTTTTTAATCTTAATGTGGTTTCAAAAGTGGCACACCTTTTGACCAAGGTTAGGTAAGTCTTGTAGATAACAAGTTGGTAAGTAATTTTCCCGTTTTTTGATTAAGGTAAAAGAGAACTCACACTTGCTTTTGATTCCTAAGATCGTCTGAAAGCACGAAGGAAGAGCATATGCAAAGTTGAAATCCTAAAAAGCACATAAAAATGTTACTTTATCCTTAAGAAGTAAGTGTTTTTAACATGTAAAATAGATTTTGTGTAAGTGCTTTTGATCTCCAAGATCACTTTGGAAAGTGTGAGGAGAGAGCATACACACGTTTCACAAACCCTAATTTAAGCTAAGGAATGAAAAACACTTAATCATGCAAACTGAAAATTTAAAGAGTTAGTCCTGTTTTAAAACCTATCAATCTTTTTAGAAACTGCACAAAAAAATGTCAGAATAATAGCTAAAATAGACCGTAATTTTTTTAAATTTTGATAGTAACACCTGCGCACCCAAACCAACATGTACGTGCCCTAGCCAATGGGTACGTGCCTAAACCAACACCTACGTGGGTATGTTAAAATTTAAATCAGTCAGCAACACCTATGCGCCTGTTCCAATAGGTACGCTAGGGTTTCAATGCGTATGCGCTCGTACCGACAGATACGCGACCCAAGCAAAAAGAAGTCTGTAAAATTTTACACAGTGATATTAATTACACAGATGTGTCTAGAGAGGCGGAGGCACAGACAGGCCAATGGAGACACGGACACGTACTTGCGGAGAAAAATTTCAAAAACCCAGAGGACACCCTGATGGGTACACGGCCTTTTCAATGGAGACGCGCTATATCAATCAGACGTATGTGCTACCTCAAAACACCAATGCGTGCCCTGTAAAAAACTTTCCAAAAATAGGGATTTTCAATTTTTCAAGAGCGAATAGGTTACTAGTTAGTCAAAGCTCCCTATTTCTATGTCAAACCCACAAAATATATGTAAATGAAGGTCATTTATCCAATATTAAAAATAGAAATGAGGAAATAACAAGTGATTTAAACTAAAAAAATTGAAAATGGACTTTGAAGAACTCAAAGGACCTCCATTAATGGAGGATGGACATAAGCGTCTCACCTGGGTGCCCCGAATGTGTGCAATGGAAAGTTGTAAAAGTTATGGAGTGAGGCTAAAGAACCTCAAAGCTTTGCTAAGCTGAACCATGCACCATCGGATTAGAGCTAAACAAGAGAAATTAACATAAAATATTATAACTTTGACAAAAACATCACAAACTAACATGTATACTACTCTACTACTCTATGAAAGCTTATTAAAATTGAACCTAGTTAGATTCTAAGCAATCAAATTATGTGATTAGTTGTTTTTTCAATGGAGGTGGATGGATGGAAGATGGGGAGCTCTTAACAATGGAGTATGGTCAAGATCGAAATGTTATATAACCTAAAGCTATCATAAATGGTTTCTAATGCCTTTCCAAAGTGTTTGAGCGTAAAGTTGTTAGTCTGAATGGGAGGGGTGACCCTTCTATTTATAGTTTTCCACTTGGGAGAGTTTAGAATTTGGGTGCATGTGGGACTAAAGCTCTAAAAATCACTTTAGGATTAGATTAGGATAAACATGTTTTAGGATTAGTTAAGATTGGCTTAGGCTAGTTAACTAGGGTTTAGGCTAGTTAAACTCAATTAGCAAGTGATTAGAGACTCATTGAGAGTTAGGAGGGGTCTGGATAACCAATTGTGGCTGATAGATAGCATAGAAACCAATAGAAGTGGTCTAGAGAGAACTAGGAGATTCAATGGTCAAAAGGAGGAATGTTTAGCTAATTAGAGAGATATTAACCAAATTAGATGATTTATAGGAGGAATACAACCAAGAAGGTGTCGTAAATGGGCATTTGAGAATGGAGTGAAGAATGGGGAATTAACATAGTATCTATATCAGTTGAATTGGATGAAATACTAAGTGTAAGCATATTTTAGGTGTCTACAGAGACCATACGACATATTTTCATGCTAATCTCCTGTTCATAGCTTGGATTATGACAAGGAGGTCACTCTGAATGTTGTTGTAGATGGATGGATTTTGAGCAATATTTTAATCAACACAAGCGCAAAAGTGAATGTGCTTACCTTAGATGCATGGGTTCATATGGGAAAACCTCCATTGCAACCATCTTCCAATGTACTATATATGGCAAATCAAACTAAGGCCACACCAATTGGAGTATTTAAGGATGTATCTATTACTATATAGGGGGCCAAGTTCACTGGGACTTTGAGGTATTAGCACTTGCAGTAGAAAACTTCCCAACTCTACTTGGGTGCCCTTGGTGTTATACAAATAATTTTGATCTACAATTCAATAAGGGATATATCAATTTTGAGAACAAGGAAGAATGAGTTATTATCCCTTTGACATGATAGGAAATATGCACCTTATGTCGAACCCTTAAGTGAAGAATACTTGAACATAATTTATGTGCGTACTGCTCGAGATCCAAAAATGCTTGAGCCATCTAAGGAAGGAATTATCCAGTGGGATGATGCACAGTCCATCAGTGATACTACAAGTATCTCCTGTGACAATTAGGCACATGGAGATAGTTAGGCATGGGGTAAGAAGTGTAGATGCATGCATAAGTAGGTCAGCCTGTGTTAGGAGATTAGGAAACAACCTATTACCCCGATAAACTGGTGAAGGAAACCCTGAGGTATTCGTGCGAGCCATGGAAGTATAGTGGAAGGATCAAGTGGAAAAAGGAATATGCTAATGTATACCCTATGCAGAAAAAAATGCACTTTGGTGAAGGGTTCTTAGGGATAATATCATAGAATAGAGAGAAGTGAGAATTGCTCTATCAACCGAGTTTTTAGGAGTAATGCACCTACTCAAATATGTGAATATCATGGTAATAATCTTGTTCAACACCACATTCAGCAGTGTGAGAGACTTTAGACAGAGGGGTAAGAAGCTTTACCACCTTCATTATGGGTGCACAAACTTTATTTCACCTTGTGAGGCTGTGCGCATGCTTGGTATGTTTATGCGGAGCTGCACAGGGAGACTGAAATTGGCAAGACTTGATTATAGGAATGATCCAGACTTTTGACTACTTCTCCACTAAACCTCTAGTGAAAGAGGCATTACATGTTATGAAGTGATTGACCATGGGAGATAGTGTAAAGGATGAAGAACTCATTTAGGATTTATTTGGTGAGTCATATCTAGAAGCACATTTTGATGAAGTAGATGAGACATATGTAGAACTGCTTGAGTGTGCTTTCCTAGAGAAGGAGAAAGGAAATATGGTCTATATGGTGGATGATGAAGAAGTGGAACAGTTGGATATAGATCATTCAGAGGGTACACATGAGGTCTTAGACAGTTTAGAGAAAAATACGTGCACCTACTAAGAACCTATGAAAATAATGAAAGTGAACATTGACATAGATGCTGAGCCTAAGGAGGCCATAATTGGAGATTATTGGTCTAACTTTGAAGTGGCTAAGATAATTGAGTTACTACATGATTTCCAAGACTTGTTTCCTAGGGGCTACCATGAGTTGAAAGGGGTGCATGAATATTTGGCCGAGATGAAAATTAAGTTAAAGGAAGGTGCGCGCATGGTTAGGAAGAGACCTTATAGGATGAACCCTATTCTCGCATGTAAAAATTAAAGAATAAATAGACAAGATGTTGGAATCTAGAATTATTGAGCATAGAGGAATTAGAGTGGGTTATCCCTATGGTAATCAAAGCATAAAGAAATATGGAATAATCAAGATTTGTGTGGACTATAGGAGTGAATGCTACATGTGTGATTGATCATTTCCCTACACCCATCAAAGAGGAAATATTGGAAGGAATTACAGGGTGTGAAATTTAATCTTTTACAGATGGGTTCTCTGCTATCATCGGTAAGAATTGCTAAGGAGGATCAAGAGAAGACAACTTTCACCACTAAATGGGGAAGTTTTGCATACACAGTGATTCCCTTTGGATTGAAGAATGCACCTGCATTATTTTCGTGCATTGTGGTTCAAGAATTCTAGGAGTTTATTCACAAATTCTTACAGGTTTAATTAGATGATTGGAACATGTAGGGGATGATCAAGGATCATTGTGACAATTTGTAGTTAATGTTTGAGAGGTGCATATAGTTAAACATCTCTTTAAATATGAAGAAGTGTTTATTTTCTACACCTTTTGGAACTTTGTTAGGGCATATAATCTGTAAGGAGGGTTTGTTAGTAGATCCAGATAAGATTGCATTCATTTTAGGCTTAGAGGAACCCACTAGTCAGAGTGAGGTGCGTGGATTCTTGGGCCACATAGGATATTATAAAAAAATTATCAAAGGATATGCTAAGATTGTCACACCCTTGGAGGAGTTATTAAAAGGTAAAGGGAAGTTCTATTGGGGAGAACCGTAGCAACATGCATTCGAAGTGCTGAAGGAGAGGCTTAGTACGACGCCTATTTTACATTTTTATTCCTGTAATCTCCCCTTTCACATACATGTGGACACCTTTGGCATGACCATTAGAGAACGTATTGTAGATCATCCTATATTTTTTCTAGTAGAAAGTTGACTCCTGCAGAACATAATTATACAACTACGGAGTGCGAAGCTTTGTGAATGATCTACGCACTTCATAAGTTCAGACAATACTTGCTTTGGGAACACCTTTTGTGTTCTATACAGATCACATGGAATTGAAATAATTGGTAAATAAT
Source organism: Taxus wallichiana var. yunnanensis (assembly GCA_018340775.1). Taxonomy (NCBI): domain Eukaryota; kingdom Viridiplantae; phylum Streptophyta; class Pinopsida; order Cupressales; family Taxaceae; genus Taxus; species Taxus wallichiana. The sequence goes on along the minus strand of CM031237.1, from coordinate 997,239,327 downwards.
CCCGTTTTATAGGGGCACATATGCCGATGGGTTCTATTATTCTAATATTTTAACTTTACAGTTGTGGTAAAGCTAGGTAAAAGCAATTCTAGCCCAGACCACTTATCAAGGATTCAATCAGGAGAGGATGCATAGAGTATTGAAGATACAATGTTGGATACACAAATATACAGGTTAAACCACGCACCCTCATAATTAGTGGATATTATTGTCTTTTTACGCACATGTATGGTGCCAGAAGGAATGAAAGCCTTGGAAAAAAATAACTTGTAATTTTTGCACTTTATCATGTTCATCGGTGGTGGTGACCGATAAAAGCTAGGCCGAGATGAAGTATTGTGTTAGTGTGTACTAGAGCATGAGCACATGGTAATCATGGAGGAGGCACATGATGATATTGGGGAGGAAACTATGGAGGTGACACCACCACGCGAAAGATCCTACTCACTTGGTTTATGGTGGGAAACCTTGTAGAAAGGATACGAAGGAGTATTGTAAGGCATGTGATTACTGCTTTAGCACCTTGGAAAAATTGGGTAGAGAGATGAAATGCCTTTAGAGCCCATTACTAGTGCGAGCCTTTTGAAAAATGGAAAATATACTTTGTGGGTCCTATTTCCCCAATCGTGCATAGAACTGGATCGCGCTACATCATCACTTGTATATATTATCTTACAAGGTGGGTAGAAACAACACCTATAAATGATTTTATAGTGGCTACTGATAACAAGGTTGTTGTGGGAAAATATTTTACCATGTATGGATGTCCTTTGAGTTTTACAAGTGATAGGGGCACTCATTTCTTGAATGTGAAAATCAGGGATATTATTGGATGAATTTATGGTAGCACACCATAAGACAACAACGTATCATCCTCAGGAAAATGGGATTGTTCAGGCTTTCAACAAGATATTGAGCTAAAATTTGACAAAGATTTGTGATGTTGGAAGGATAGACTGGGATGATAAAGTTTCTGTTATACTTTGGGCATATAGAACAACCTATAAATGGTTGAATAAGAAAACACTCTTTTAGTTGGTGTATGGGGCATAAGAAGCTCTTCCCATGGAATTCATGTTACCTTCTTTGTGTATCACACACACGTGAGGTCTAGCTGATGAGAAATCATTAGAAGAAATAATTGACAAGTTGATACAGCTGGATGAGAGGCTTGTCATAACACGTTGGAGTCAGAAGCAAGAAAAATCTAGGCAAAAGGCATGACGCGACATGCACATCAAGGAAAATAAGCTTGAGGTTGGGGAGACGGTAATTCTTTATGATTAAAAGTTTTTGCCACCTAGGAAAGCTTAAGGTGTATCTTGGTTGGGATCATGTGTTATCACTCATATACTTGAGTAAGGTGCTTTCTAGTTAGAGGTGTTTGATGGCACACAGTTACCCAGTTACTTCAATGGGAGTAGGCTGAAGCCCTACTGTAAATAATCCTTCTTTGTGTTTTTAATAAGGTAGTATTTCCATTTAGATTATATTTTCCTTAATGTATTTCCTTTAATGTGTTTTCTTATTCGTCACTATGCCTTGTCAATTTAGTTCGTTGTTTTTTGTAATAAGCGCACTTCCGACCAAAATTTGATTGTAATCTAAAGTGCTTTTATGTGTTTGAGGACTGCACATACCCTTTGTGTGGGGGTGTATTTTATTCAAATATGGGTATGTATAATTAAAGCTACTTGTGCGTGTGATTTCTCTTGATAGGAAGTGTAGATGGTATGGAAAGGTGCTTTGTTAGAAAGAAAATTGCTCTTAAAAGAAGATCATAGTTGAAAAAAATGCCCAGATAACACGAGGAAACCTACGGCCATGAAAACTACTTAAGGAAGGCACAATAGTTAGGTACTTTGGTGCATGGAAGTGCGTGAAAGGAGGTATGTGGATAAAAGGTAGAAAGACACGTTGAAAGGTTATGGCTAGGGCACATAGGTATATCATGCAAAATATGGTAAAATGTTCAATTATTGAGAAGATCGGTGGTAGGTGGAGGAGTAATAAATGTAATTAATTTTTAAAAATATATATAATAATGTGACGCAGATTAATTTTTACCTTTGCAATTACGAGTTTTCAAGTCGTTGTTTGTGACCGAGCCAGTGATAGAGAATCGAGGTGCAAAGAGATTTAAAACTAGGCACGAAGAGTGGATTTGTGCATGAAATTGGATTGCATCCCCATTGGAGAAGGGTTTTAGCAAAGCAGAGGCATATAGAGAGGAGAAATAGGGCACCAGGGTTTGAGAATAAGTTAGGGAACATGATTTCAAGTTAGGGCACATGGTTTTGAGCTAGGGCATGAGAATTTTCTCGATAGAGGTAAAAAGGTGCAACCTTGTTTTACCATGGCACCAAGGAAAGCGCCTTCAATAGGAACAAAGGGGAATAAGAAGGTAGAAACCAAGGTAGAGATCAAGGATACACATGAAAGCAAGTGTTTAGAAATTCAAGACCAAGAGGATGTAATCATGGGACATGACTGGGATTCTCACGTGTGCAGGAGAAAGGTAAGCAACTACAATCATTACATGATTGATAACAAGGAAGAGTTAGACATGCTTTTAAGCACAAAGACAAACAAGTGCACAATTGATGAAATGCCTATTTATGATGATGCTGGAGAGAAATTTTTGAATAAGGTAGGGGTCTTACAACTCTATGAACTCCCTTACTTTGGAAAACCAGAGAAACTATACTAATGGCTTATGAGTAGAGTCCACGAGGACTTATTTTATATTGTTGGGTGGCGATGAGGATCACCATGCCCTTAATTGCAAGCTTGACAGGTTTGATAGGAACAAGGATAGAGATTACCAGTGAAATATCTAACAAAGAAGCTATTTTGGCTACACGAAAGGAGATCGGTTACTCAAAGGATCATGCGGAATGGATATTTACAAGTTAAGGAAGTACCCTATGGTACAGGCAGCTGCACACTTACTCACCAAGTTAAATGATCAAGAGAGATGGTCACAAGTGAACACCATGTGGCTACATATTGCTAATAAGATACCACAAGGGGAAGTTTAAAAATTGGTGGGATACATAGCAGATACCATCATTGAAGAAGCACGCAAAGGTGAGAAGATAAGCTTTGGTGCCATTTTTCTATCTCTTTTTTTTTTTTGAAATTAGAGTGCTTGATGGGCCAAAGAACAAGCTTTGGGAGTATCTTGCAGAGAATAAGTCTCTAGCAGAGAGGTTTTAGAAGTATTTGTGTGAGGGATCTATGAGTGTCCTATTCAGGAAAAGGGAAGAGATGTGGTATGATAGAATTCACATGGCTTTTGAAGAGGAGTGCAGAATTCCTAAGGAGATGCCATCAGTAGTTGGGAAGATGGTACAATTTTTTGTGTACCAACACTTTTGCATTGTGTGTTTCTGAATGAAGGATAGGACATGGAGTACTTTGTGTAAAATCCCTTAGAATTTTATAGTGTGGTTCTTCCAGGTGGTAGTTCACGGGGTTTTGATGCACGCAGTTAATCTACAATGCGAGATAAGGTAGATTGTGACTACAATACCTTGAAAAGATTTACACATATCCGAGTAAGTATGCTTATATTGGGAGGTTCATATAAGATGATATAACCATAAGGCCTATCGGTTTGGCCATTGGTGATTATGGGAACACATTAACTTATATCTAGCTTAATCCTAGGATGGAAAATGGTAAGTATTTTGAAAATGAATGTATGCTACAGGCCGAAAAAGGGGAAACATGTAGTTGGGAGGTCAAGCGGCTAAAAATACCATTCACCATTAGAAGAAGAATAAGAAGAAGATGAACAAGAAACCATCGATAGTTTAGTGTGTAGGGGATAGAGGAATCCCTTGAACACTAAAGAAAATAAGCGTGAGGTTACTCCTCCTAGGAAGCAACAAGAGGAGGAAGACTTAGAAACAAATGCATCAGCCTTATATGCATACCTAATAAATGAGGAATACAAATTTAAAAGGGTATTCGGAAGAACAAAGAATCCAAGTGTAGGGAGATCAAAACCTCCATGCAGATCATCTTGGATCTCCCCTAAAAAATAAGTACCTAAGAAGAAGAGGAGGAGAGAGTTAAAGCTCAGAGAGGATGAAGAGGACGAGCCCGGTGAAAGTGTGCTAGGAACCCCGGTGTAGCCCAAAAATATAGAGGAGCCTCATGATGAGGAGATGAAAGATGATGAAGAGGGAGTCAAGGAGATAAAAGAGGAGATGGGTGAGCCATCTGGTGTACCTCACTCCACATAGGAAGGTAAAGGACCCACTGCGGATTCAAGTGTTTGGGTTCCCAAGGGCAAGAAGGTGAGGAAATGAAAATCAAGTGAGCACTATGTGACTCTAGCTATGGGGTACATAGAGGACACCAACAAGATCATTTGTGCCAGGTTCCAGAGTATGGTAGGGACAACAAATTTATATGGTTGGGAGTTAATGGACCCAGAAAAGGCCAATGCGTAGACTAGAAAATAGTTGTCCTAGTCCATGTAGACACACATGGATGAACCAAATTTTGATGTGTGTGAGAAGTCATGTGTCTTACACTAGGTAAATAAGAAACCATAGATTAGGCACATGACTGTCACAACCATTTGGTAATGTCGATGAAAAAATAAGAAATGCCTTGGTCAAGGTATCTATTGAAGTGGTGTAGAGGAACATTGATAAGGCCACCACTATTCGAGTGCTACTTGAAGATAAAAAGGATAAGACTTCAGAAATAAAGCACTTACAAGCAGAGAAGGAATGAGAAGAGGAAAATAATGAGGCCTTTGTTAGCATGGCTAAGGAAATTAGTGATCATATTCTTAAGGTAAGGCCTCATTTGGACTCTAAAGTTCCTCCGAAGTTCCCTTCATGTAATGCATTATTTGTGAACTCTTGTGGGTATAGTTTTGAATGAAGTGCCCATTGTTATGACCACACAAAAAGATACTACGGAAGAAACAACTAGAACAAGGGCTACCATTTTTAGGAAAATATCAAGTTTTGAGGCCTTACTCCAAACATTAAAAGATGAGTGAAGAAAGCAAATAAAGTTTTGAACATGTGTGTAATGTTGGATGCTATAATAAGAGTTAGGTCTATAGCAGAGGATAATGAAGTGTTGAAGGCAATGAAATATTAAACACTTAGGCACACAAAGAGGTTATCCTGGTAAAACAAAAGTGCAAGGCCCTTATAGTATACCAAAATCCACACAAGGATAGGATCGATGAACTTAGGAAACTTATAGCGCAAAAAATGGAATCCATGGAGGAATGGTCTCAAGTATGGCACATGTTGTCTAAGTGCTGAAAAATTAGAAGGAAAATATCACTCAGAATGAAATGGATGCCATCTTAACAAATATCCCGAGATAAGACAAGAAGCGTGCTAAGTGACCGTGACATACCTTGGAGGCTCTACTCAAAAATGAATATCCAGAGTTAGTCTTGCCTGAGCAAGAGGATACTGCAGAGTAAACTTCATTCATTTGTATAGTGCTTCATTCATGATTTCATTCCTTATTCTTTATTTTTTGAGACCTAAGAGGAATTACCATTTAAGGGGTGAAAATGTACTTTAGTGTGGGGTAATGTTGAGAAGATAATATATTGCTCTAAGGTGAAGGCACATAAAGGATGTGCACACTGGAGCAAGGCACATTTGAGGACGCGTTGAAGAATAACAGAATGAGAACACACCATAACACTTTGAATTCGAGACTTATCTGATTTTTGGATAAGGGTTATTTTTGAGATAGCATGCAGATCACACAAAGACTTGAAGACTTGTGGTCCATGCAATGGTATTTTGGGAACAAGCAACAACTGAGCACCATGCATAGTTTAGGCTAATAATAGGATTTCTACTCAGAGTTAACTATAAGAAGTCTATTGTTAGAGAACTTGCATGTGTGCATCTTATTGTAAAGGTGTGTGGCTATTATTAACATGTGACCTATTTTGAGAAGTGCATGGGTGGTGAAGGGAAAGTCCCCACCCCTATATATATGTATTAATTTGTACTAGTTAGTGTTTGAAAAACAATGGTAGAGTTATGTTGCTAGTTTTATTGTGAGCATGCCTCATGAAGATAATTATGTAATGTAAGAAGATTTTGTGTTTTACAGTATTCAATACAATGGATAATATTGGCTATATGGTGGTGTTGAATATGACTGAACCTAGTTCTTGCATGGTAGATCTTGTTATAGTCATTTTTAGTTCATTTTATATGTATTCGAAGAACTAGATCTGGTTTATGCACTGTGTGTTTTTTACTATTGATAATGAATCTGGATATCTATATGCACCATCATGCTAACACTCTTTACAAACAACTCTAAAGAGGGACTTGGTGCCTTTGCATACTTCAGTGAGAGCTCATCTTTGGTTGAGTGATGTACCAGTGCACCTGGGTCATTTACTATAAATTCTAGGCTGCATCATAAACCATTTTATCATCGTTATAATTATCCTCTCATCTATAATTCACTTTGTTAGAGGATGCAAAATTTCAATCAAACATCTCTTCCATCTTGGCATTCACTTTGCCAAGGGTTAAGTTTATCATCACTCTTGCATGCTTCTACCTTGACATTCACTTTTTTAGGGGATGCATCCTTTGGAAACTTCCAAAACACCTTGCCTATATTAATATTCACTTTGTTAAGAAACAAGTTATCTATGAAATTAATCACAAAACCTCTCTTCCATCTTAAAATTCATGTTGTGAAGAGTTGAGACATATTTCACATCTCTTTTTTCTCCCCTCTTTTAAAAATGGAGGGAACATGCCATAAAGACTATATCCCTTTTGGGAGAACTAAAATAATGGAAAATCCTTTCAAAAATCACATTGATAGTGATGATGACTAAAATGAGGAGGAACTTCAAAATGATGTTTCTCCGAAAGAACAAGCTCATGTTCAAAATATATTATGCATGAATAAAGCCCAATTTTTCTTCATCTCCTTGAGATGGGAGAAAAATTACCCTTCGACTTTGACAAGGATGTTTTACGAACATTACTCGGCAAGCCTAAAGCCCAAAAGGTAACACATTCATGTCAAATAACAATGACAATGGATCGGGACCTAGCCACACAAACAATGAGGATAAAAAAATCCATCTAACAAAACCTATGACGATGAATAAAAAAACAAATATCTAACATCGGGAACAAAGGAAAATCGAATGATTTGGCCACCAATCCCACTAAATCCCTCATGGATCAAATCAATGAGATGGCTAAACAACTCGCTATTCTAAATTCTAAAGTCACTACCAAACCTCCTAACAAAGAGGTACCAAAGAAGACTAGTGATACTTCATTTAAGAGCCATACCGCACCCAACAAAGAGAACAACAACTCTAAGAGTGATGGTTCATTATCTATCTTACAGAACAATTCACCATTTTCCCAATAATGGAAAATGATGAAGGATACCATATCAGGTATGCAACACTAGTGCAAATAATTCAATTTTGAAGAATTGTGTTTGTATCCCTTTAATAAGGACATCTTATGCATACCATTTCCCAAATATTTTGAGACACCCAAGTTCGATAAATACAAGGGAAAGAATGATCTTAGAGAGCACATCAAGGAATTCTATCAGATTGTGAAGAGGTGGCCTATAGTGATATCTTATTAATGTGTCTCTTTCCACAAAGTCTAGGTGGACAAACATTGGAATGATTTCTACACCTCCCCAAGGGCTCTATACAAAATTTCAAGACCTCTAAGAGAAGTTCATTAAATATTTCTCATTCAATCTAGAATCTTAAATTACAATGATGGATTTGTTTAATGCTTAACAAATTTCCAATGAAGCCTTTGCATAATTCCCACAAATATGGCATGGGATTACTAGTCGCTTCCCATGCTCAATTCTTGAGAAAATTCTTGTGAGAATCTTTGTACCTAACCTCAATAATGATTTATCATTTCTCATGTAAATGCATTTCCTTAATACTTTTCAGGAAGTTATTGACAAAGGATTGTAGATTGAAAAGGCCATTTTTGCAAAAGGTTTGATCAAACCTCGCTCAAAGGATAATGGGAAACATAGTAACAATCATAATACTTATCACCAAGATAAATCCGAAACATTAACCAAAATCACAATGTTGTCAATGATGGTGTTATGGACAACCAAAATTTTCACAAGGTCCAAAACACTCAGCTAAACCAAACAAAGATATACAACCTCTTGTTATTTCCAGCAAAGAGGCTTCCTTCTCACATGATTCTAAATGAATTCATTTTCTTCTTGTAGGAGAATATCTCTCAAATGTCTTATGATAAATTCTTAATGCTAACATGGTAACGTTCCCCATCACAAGACCTTGGGTTGAAGGAGAACCTAAACCCGCTTGGTACAAACCTAACACTTATTGTGAATTTCATCGCATCGATGGTCACACAACTAATCTATGTGTCTATTTACATCACTTTCTCCAAGACCTTATCGATAGTGGAGAAATTATAGTTGATGAACCTTCAACCAAAAAAACACCCAATGAAAATCTTAAGGTGTTCACAAACCCATTCCCAAAACATGGTGCCAATAATAAGAATGTTGATAAAGGCCCATCCTCCAATAACATTGAGTTTAAATCAATTATTTCATTTATTGAGGAAGTACCTCCTACATTCACCACCATTAAATTCAAACCTCCAACTAATGTTATCTCCATATGTTAAAATAAGATATGGGTTCCCACGAAAAACCAACTATTAGATTCTTCAGTTGAGCCCCAAATGTTAAAAAAAACAGCTCACCAATATTAGAAGTCAAATTATAATGTTAAAACTTATACTCCTGCTCGGTTTTACCTTATAACATAGTTAATGACTATACCTGAACACATATCTCTAATGGAGTTATTGAAAGATTTTCCTAGCTTGAAAGAAATCATCACTTGTGCTCAACATGAAGCACATGTTCCACCAACCCTTATCATTCAATAGTTTTTCAATAGTTTCAAGCTATGATTACAAACCTTTCACATGAAATCCCTATCTTCTCTTTTGGCCCTGAGGATATGGTGAATCCTAACCTCCAAAACATCAAATATTTATATTTAAAGCCAAGGTAATCAACCATAAGGTCAAAAGAGTTCTTATAAACAATGGAGCAACTCTTAACATCTACTCTATGAAAATGCTACATTATCTTGGTCACACAGTGGTTGAATTAGATTCTAATGTTATTACCATTCATGGCTATGACAACACTGAGCACCAATATTTTGAGTACGATCACCCTCCCCATACAAGTTGGTCCCCAAATTTTGGACACCCTTTTTCATGTTGTGGATGTAGAAACATCATAAAAACTCCTTTACAATTGACCTTAGATACATGCAATGTAAGATGTGCCTTCACTTTCCATCAATGTATCAAATTCCCACATAATAACAAAGAGTTCACCTTGCTTGGTGATGCCAAAGCCTTTGGTCACACAATGGATGTCTTAGATGCCAATGTTATTACCATTCATGGTTATGATAACACTTAGCGCCAATATTCTGAATACGATCACCCTTCCCACACAAGTTGGTCCCCAAATGTTTGACACCCTTTGTCATGTTGTGGATTTAGAAACATCATAAAAATCCTTTACGGTTGACCTTGGATACATGCAATGTAAGACGTACCTTCACTTTCCAAAGCAATGTATCAAATTCCCACATAACAACAAAGAGTTCACCTTGCTTGATGATGCCAACCCCTTTGAGTATTGTAATTTTTCAAAGAAAAGTACCAAAATGTAAATTATTACCCATCTACTAATCACATAACTAAGCCTCATGTCATCCCTATTGCTAACAACCGTATTGATCCCAAAATGCTAGTCCACCCTCGAACTCCACCTCTTATTTAGAAGAATATACATCCAAACCCACACCTAAGATTAAGTTCTCCCATAAATGTATTGTCAAGTACATGATTGAATGTGAATTCCTCATTGGCCAATTCCCATTATCGCCTCACGCTTATGGATGACCTAATGATACTCATTTATGAAAACCTCTAGTCTACTTTATGGGAACTAATATTAGGAGACGACATGTATATCTAGAACATGAGCATATTAAAGGCTCTAATGACTCTTGGATATATAAAGATAATATGGCATATTGCTACAAATCCACCGAATATACCCCTATGATTGGAATTTGTACCTATTTCCAAGACATCAACAAGGCATGTACTAAGGATGAATTTCCTCTACCCAACATCAACATGATTGTCAATTCTACTATGGGCCATGAAATGTTATCCCTTATGGACAATTTTTTAGGATATAACCAAATTAAAATTGCTGAAGAAGACCAACATAAGACAACTTTCACAACCTTGGGGACATTTTTTTCCAAGGTCATGCTTTTTGGCCTTAAAATGCTAGTACAACCTATCGGTGTGTAACGACTATTATTTTTCACGATCTTCTTCATGACATCATGGAGGAATATGCCAATGATATAATTTGTAAGTCCAAAACAAGAGTCGACCATCTGTCTATTATTCGGTGGATCTTTGAGAGATTAAGGGAATATAAGGTTCACCTTAATCCAAAAAAAAAAGTCTTTAGTTTCACTTTCGGGAAAAATTCTAGGATTCATTGTATCACGAAGAAGAATTGAAGTGGAGCCTACCAAGGCCAAATCTATAATGGATATTCGACCTCCTTAGAATCTGCATCAGCTAAGAGGTATATAAGGAAAAATATACTCTATTCGGTGATTCATCTATCAATTGGAAGACAAGTTCCATCACTTCAACCAGTTGCCTTAAGAAGGATGTATAATTCAAATGGTCATAGGATTGTCAAGACTTTGCTAAATTGAAAGAATATTTTTCCTTTCTTCCGGTGGTCATGCCACCTATAAAACACAAGCCTATGTTTTTGTACACCTCTGCAACAAAACATGTCATAGGGGAATTATTAGCGTAACATAATGATAGGGTCAAGAACAAGTTGTGTACTATTTGAGTAGGACTCTTCTTGAACATGAATTCAAGTACTCACAAGTTGAAAAATCTTACTTAGCAGTCGCTTACACTTTTGGAAATTTACGACACTACTTTTTGAATCATACCACCAAGTTAATTACAAGGGTTGACCCTCTCAAGTACCTACTTTCAAGACCAGTAATAACAAGATGGATTTCCAACTGGATTACACTCCTAAGTGAATTTGACATTAAAATTGTCAATCAAAAGGCTATAAAAGGTCAATCACTAACAAATCAACTGGCCACAATGCCATTTCTAGGTTCATAGCCATTAAACTTTGAATTTCTAGATGAAGACCTATTATACATAGAAAAAATCCCTTCATGGACTCTATTCTTTAATGGATCCTACAACATCCATGGTTTAGGAGTAGGAATTGTCTTATACACCTGACGGGGACCTTATACCTAAATCTTATTGCATCGAATTCCCTTGCACAAACAACATAGCTGAGTATGAAGCATTGATAGTAGGCATAGGCTTTGTTATCTCCTAGCACCTATAAGAATTGACAGTTTTTGAATATTCTCTTCTCATCATTAATCAAGTCAATGGTGAATACCAAGTTAAAGATGAGAAGATTTTGCCCTACAAATACATGGTTGATAGTCTCAAAGGGTATTTCCAGATTATAACTTTTGAAAAAGTTCCTCATGTGCAAAATAAAGTAGCAGATGCCATGGAAACTATTGCATCAATTCTTTCATTTGACACAAAAACTCACAACGAGTTCCTCGTTGAACATATTTTGGTGCCTACATATGATTTTCTAGAGTCCACCATGGTCTATAAGATTATTGGTTCCGATTATCCCTAGTATCAAGATATATACTCTTCATTCAAACTAGATCCTACCCTCTTACTTTAAATTCAACTAATAAAAGAGCCTTGACACAACATGCCTCTCCCTACACTCTCTTTGCTAACACCTTATATCAAGGAGGCTATGATGAGACTCTCTTAAGATGTCTCAATCATGATGAAGGTAATCAAACACTTGGATGAAGTAAACTTAGGTATTTGCGGTACACACACTAGCGGAATGGTCCTCGCAAATAATAAATTACACATCGATACTACTAGCCTACAATTGAGATAAATGTGTGCAACTATGTGAAGAAATTTGAGGCTTGCCAAAAAAATGGTAATCTAATATATGCACCTTCCCAAGCCTTGCAGCTTATCACCTCACCCTGGCCTTTTTCAAATGGGGGTTTGATGTAATTAGAAAAATAAATCCAACATATTTTGATGGCCATACATCCATTATAATTGCACTACGTATTTCACCAAGTGGGTCAAGGTTATGCCTCTTACCTATGTTTTTGGGTGTAATATTTCTAAGTTCATCTTTAACCATATTATTTGTTGTTTTGGAATTCCCACTTTGTTACTTTCAATGACAATGGTGGTTCCTTAAAAATAAGAATGTCAAGGCCCCGATAAAATATATAATATCCACCTGAAATTGGCTTCACCCTACTACCAATAGTGCAACAACCAACTGGAGCATCAAACAAGACTATCAAATCCATCTTGGAAAAGACAATCAATAAACATGGACGTAATTGGCATACATAGTTGTATCCCACCCTCTAGGCCTACCGCACATCTTTCCATACACCCATAGGAGCTACCCCATTCTCCCTAGTATATGGATATAAATCCATATTACCTATCAAAGTCAAACTACCTTCACTTCGTGTCTCCCTCCAACACCTCATACATGAAGAGTATTACCATGTTGCATGCCTTATAGAGCTAGAGCTAATGGAAAAGTGACACATTTGCACTTTGGACCATCTATAGGTATATCAGAATAGACTGCTTCCATAACTATAACCACAAGATTTGACCACAACAATTCAAAATTGGTGACTTGGTCCTAAAAGAAAATCAGTAGAACATAACCAAGCTATCTTGAAGATATCTTGTGTGTTCAAGAGGTCTTGAGTCTTAGTGATCAAAAGGTGATCAAGAGTGATCAAGGTTAAGAAATTGGGTGTCAATTGTGGTCTAGATGTGGTTTAACATCTTTGGAATTCTGTTGTGAGTTCATAATTGAGAGAAGATTGTGATAGTTTTTAACTCTTTTTGATAATAAAATATGAGCAAGTTCTTGATGGATGTAGCCCATATTGGGTGAACCACGTTAAATCTTGTCCTGTCTTATTTTGTGCATTATTTATTTATGTTGTTATATTTCTGCATGTATACTTATGCTATATAGTTTCCTACTATTATGATTTGAGGAATTGTTTCCACATATTTGTTCTCTAATTCCTAACAACTGGTATCAGAGCTTTGGTGGTTTTTTTCTGAAGTGGTAAATCACAAGGAAATTTTAGCTTGAGTGGGAGCTATGGTGGATGAGGGCAGATCAAGGGTTGAGAAGTTCAATGGGAAGAAATTTGGTTTGTGGAAGATGCAAATGGAGGATTACTTATATCAAAAGGACCTCCATGTTCCTTTGGTTGGGAAAGTAAAGAAACCTATAGCCATGTTAGATGAGGATTGGGAGTTGCTAGATAGAAAGGCACTCAGGGTAATTCGGTTATGCCTTGCATCTTCAGTTGCTTTCAACATATCACATGAGAAAACCACGAAAGGTCTCATGAGTGCATTGGGGAAGTTATATGAAAACCCTCTGTTCGGGAGCCAAAGTCTCTGTAGAATCCTTAGTAAAGGAGTGTGTTATTAACTTGGGACCTTTCACCACCACTTCACATCTCCGCATACTTCCTTTGGGCTCGTATGGAGTCATTTTAGGCATGGATTGGTTGTCTACACACAGGGCTAGGATGGATTGCTATCATAAGACTATATCTTGTGTAGATGATCTTGGAGTTGAGTCGGTGATTTCTGGGGTCAGGAGACTTGTTTCTATTCACACTATCTCTGCTATGCAGCTCAAGCAATGTGTGCGACGGGGTTGTCAGATGTATGTAGTCACAGTCAGTGACTAGACAGAGGATGGGTCTAGTGGGCCATCACTAGATGACCATCCCATTTTGAGAGAGTATGTAGATGTGTTTCTAGGGGAGCTACCGGGATGCCACCCCCACGTGAGATTGATTTCCATATTGATCTGGTTCTAGGAGTAGATCCTATCTCACGAGCTCCTTATCGGATGACCACCCTAGAGCTCTGTGAGCTCAAGTTGCAGCTGGAGGGCCTTTTAGAGAAAGGCCTTATCCATCCTAGTGTATCCCCTTGGGGTGCACCAGTTATATTTGTTAAGAAGAAGGATGGATCCTTACGGTTATGCATAGACTATTGCCACAATAAGGTAACGATCAAGAATCGTTATCCCCATACCGTATATGATGACGGAGTTTGATCAAATGAAGGAGCCACGGTGTTCTATAAGATTGATCTCAAGTCTGGGTACCATCAGTTGAGGATTATGGAGGTAGACATTCATAAGACTGCTTTTTGTACGAGGTATGGGCACTATGAGTTCACAGTGGTGCCTTTCGGTTTGACAAATGCCCCGCAGTGTTTATGAGTTTGATGAATGGGGTATTCAGGACCTTTTTAGATCGCTTCATGCTCATTTTTCTTGATGAAATTTTGATTTACTCACTTACGCATGAGGAGCACGAGGGGCACCTTCGTTAGGTTCTTCAGTGTCTTCGTGAGTAGCAGCTTTACGGGAACTTGGAGAAGTGTGCTTTCTTTCATCGAGATTCAAGATTGGGCCATATCATCTCGGTGAAGGAATCACAACGATCCTTCCAAGATTAGAGCTATTATAGATTGGCCAAGACCCACTACAAGTGACAGAGGTGCGCACTTTATGGGGTTAGCAGGGTATTACAGGAGATTTGTGTAGGACTTCTCTCGGATAGCACACCCCATCACTTCCCTTCAGCGGAAGGGGAAGAAATTTGTTTGGTTAGATAGGTGTGAGCAGGCCTTCAGGAAACTAAAGGAATATCTCACTACAGCACCCATTCTTGCAGTGCCAGATCCACATGGTGAGTTCTTTGTATGCATAGATGCTTCATTGGCAGGCCTTGGAGGTGTTCTTATGCAGGAGGGCAGAGTTGTAGCTTTTGAGTCTCGCAAACTCAAGGATCATGAGCTTAATTATCCTACCCATGATCTTGAGCTTGTGGCAGTTGTGCATGCTTTAGTTCGATGGAGACACTTTCTTCTTGGTCGAGATTCACACTTAGGACAGATCATTTGAGTCTTCACCACCTTTTCACGCAGCCCAATCTAAATGCTCGTCAGAGATGTTGGATGGAGTTGCTTTGTGAGTACGACATGGAGATAGAGCATGTGAAAGGGAAGGAGAATGTGGTTGTAGATGCTCTCAATGTAGACGGAGGAATTTGAGCATGGCTACTTCAGTGAGCACAGATTTATGGAGCAAGATCCTTCAGCAGCTTCCTCTTGACAGTTTCTACATTGCAACCCGAGCAGAGATTGAGTCCCAGAGACCCCTTGAGGGGAAATTTGATGGTTTCTCACTAGAGGCAGATGGTCTTCTTAGGCATAGAGGTTGGATTTATGTTCCTAGAGATGGAGGCTTGAGGCAGGACATCTTGACAGAGGCACATCGTGCACCCTATTTAGCCCATCCTGGGGTGAAGAAGATGCATGCCACCTTGAGACAGTTATATCATTGGAGAGGACTTCGCAGGATGTGGCTTAGTTTGTGTCACGCTGTTTAGAGTGCCAGAAAGTGAAGGCCAAGCATCAACATCCAGCTGGCATTCTCTATCCTCATGCTATACTGGAGTGGAAATGGGACACCATTTCCATGGATTTCATTGTTGGGTTACCAATGTCGAGATATCACCATGACGCCATCATGGTCACGGTTGATAAATTGACAAAAGTAGCTCACTTTTCCCCAGTGAAGACCACCTATAAAGCTAGTGCAGTGGCACGTGTTTACTTGGATGAGATTGTCAGGTTGCACGGGATTCCGTGGAAGATCATTTGTGACCGCGATCCTTTATACACTTCACATTTCTGGACTACCATGCAGTATGTTCTCGGGATGAAGATTAACTTCAGCACAACTTATCACCCTGAGACGGATGGACAGACTGAGAGGGTGAATCAGATATTGGAGGATATGCTCAGGATGTACGTGATGGATCAGCAGTCTAAGTGGGAGGAGTATCTGTATCTTGTGGAATTTTCCTACAATAATAGTTTCCAGAGTTCTATAGGCATGGCTCCTTTTCAGGCCTTGTATGGTAGGGAGTGCAGGACACCCCTTAGCTGGGATAGATTGGAGGATAGAGTATCCTTAGGACCATCTCTTTTGCAGGACATGGAGCAGCAGGTAGTGTTGATCAGGTAGAGATTGCAGGAGGCACAGGATAGGTAGAAGAAGTACACTAATCAACATAGAACCGAGCGTAATTTTAATGGGGGCATGAAGGTTTTCCTTCGTGTTAGGCCACATAAGAGCCCGATCCATTATGGAAAAGGTTCTAAGTTAGCTCCTCGGTTCGTTGGACCTTTTGAGATCCTGGAGCGTATCGGCCCGTTGGCTTACCATCTAGCATTGCCACCCAACTTGTCTCACGTACATGATGTGTTTCATGTTTCCGTTCTTAGGAGATACATCACAGATCCTTCTCATGTGCTGGATTGGACATCATTGAGGTGCAAGATCAGGGGTAGGTGATGGTGGAGCCCATCCGTATCATCGATCGCAGGACCCTGGGCCTTTGAGGCAGAGAGATTGATCAAGTACAGTGAGTGCGGTGGGGGACGAGATATGATGAGATTGCAGCCACTTAGGAGGATGCTACTTGTGTTACGAGTGCGCTTTCCACATTTGTTCCAGTAAATTCTAGGAGGAAGTCAAGTCTAAGGGGAGGGGATGTAGTACCCACTCTCCTTTGACACTATTTAGACACTGATCCTGACACTATTGATCATATTTTTGGACATAATTATGTTTTGATATAGTATGATGTGTATATGCTAGATCATGGATTCCTATGGACATTATTATGTTTTGCTTAGTATGATGGTTAGATGTTAGACTATGGATTAATATTAATCTGGATTCAGATATTTTGCTTGATGATCATTGAGACATTAGTATTATTATGTGGATGATGACATACTGGTTGACATGGACAGGTTATTGCTTTTGATTTTAGACATGTGACATTGATATTATGAATAGCTATAGTATAGAGATCTATTGGATGATGATATAGTTGCAGTTGAATTTAAATGATAAATGTTAAATTCTTGATAATGTTGTGATTTGGATTTAATAATTGTATGTTGCTTATATCATTTGGATGTTCTGATATGGCCACGAGGCCGAAGGGGTATATTGCATTTTGTAGGTTAAAAATCACAACAATGTTGGGGGACTGGAGACTAACCATATTGGAATTCAGTGTGAAATCAACAAGGTCACCATGGCAACTGTGTTTGAGTTGTATGTTGTGTTTTGTTAGGATTTCCCATGGGGGGATTTCCATTATTGTGACCATGGGGTATATGTGTGTTTTATTTGTTGTGTCCCTTTTTAAAATTATTATTGTGTGTATTTTATTTGTAATGTGCTTTTGTTTTAATTATTTAAAAGTGATAGTATAATGTGAGAGTCATATAGTTAAAATTTAATTAAATTAAATAGGATGTGGAAGGTGAAATTTAATGTTATTGTCTTGGTTGAAAATGAAATTTATTTATATATTTTATAACCATATGGTAATTAAATATATGGTTGTGTCTAAATTTTGTAATAAATAAATGTCATAGAAATAAATGCATTTTAAAGAGTGTGTAAGTTACCAAGTATGGGTTGTGTAAGTGAAGTGATAGATTGTGTAAGGTAGATTTTGGAGTGTAGAACACTCCATCCTCTTTGAAACTCGGATTTGGTCTTGGGAGCCTAAATTGGAGGCTTGTGGGACAAGTTAAACTTGTCCCACACCTCTCAAAATCCTCCACCAACCATGTTTATTAATTTGGAGTCAAAATCAACTTATTTTATTGCATTTTGACATGATTTATTGTAAGATTTGTTTGCACTTGTCTTACAAATTTTAAATGCATTTTTTTTTAGGATGGGCAAAAATGAAGTGTGTAAGTGGTTTGTCATTCACATTTATTGTGATTTTATTGTTTTGATGTTGATTGCTTTTTGGATGAGGAAAAATGATGTGGCATCCCACTTGGAATCCACATCATCCTCTTCCACCCTCTCCCTTTAAAAATGGGAATTGCTTCCTCATTTGAGGTTGTTGAAGGTTGAGATTTCACTCTTGGGTCAAATTTCTCTTGCATTTTTGAGCTTGCTTGGTGGAAGAAGTGGATTTTCTTGTGCATACATTTACCTTGCTGATTTGGGACTGGTTTTTGGTGGAATAAAGACATTGTTTTGGAAGCAAGTCTCCATTATGGAGAGGTAGGCTCTCACTTTTTTAAACCGCTGTATTTTCCTCTTTTAGCATGAATTTGAATGTGTTGTGTGTGTAATTTCTTTTGAGGGATGGGTAGAATGCTTAGGGCATGGTGTGGAGAGAAGACTATGAGGTTATCAGAGGAGGGATAAGGGATTTTCCATTGTTATTTGTTTTGTGGAGGGAGTGTTGGTTGGGATCCACCTAGGGAAAAGAATATGCTTGCATTTCTTACTTTGGGAGGTATAAGGGATAAATTTGGTGGAGGGATAAGGAGGGGTTGAGGAGGGATAAGGTTTATGGGATGGTTATTTTTTCACATTTTATTTTAGGTGGATGCCCAATTTCAACATGGGAGGCATACAGAGACCTCCATAGTTCTTGCTTTTGATTGGCTTGCTTGCTTGGAGAAGGAGCCTTTGTTTTGATTGAAATTGTTGTTGTAGTTGAGAACTACATCTTTTTGTTTGTGCATTTCATTGTGCATGTGAATGTATGTTATATGTGGAAGAAGTTATGTTGCCATGTGTTGTTTTATCATATTCCATTCCAATATGGTTGGGGCTCGGGGGCCGATGGGGAAAGATGGCTTCTATTTTCCCATTGGGTATCTTGGTTGGGTGGAGAGTGTTGCCTTTCCCCCTTCCTTGTTGTGATTAAAAGATAAAAGATGAAGAAATCAACCTGCTGCTATTTGGAGCTTGGAGAAATCAGTTTGACAGTCATTTCCTTTTAGCAAGTTCATTGTAACCTTCCCACTTTGAAGTGGATGATTTGTATTGTTAATTGTAATGAGAAGACATCTTGTATTGAAATTAAAAGGTTGAAAGTGATAAGTGAATTGTAAAGAATTATTATTCCATACTGTGTTATGAGAAGAATGTGAAAGAAAGAAATATGTATTGTGCATTGTAATTTGAAATTCAAAGAAAGAGATAAACTGTTGAATTATTGTTGGAAATCAAATAAAGAATTACATTCCTTTCTCAAAATTTCATTGTTGTATTAGATCCGAGTTGCTTTGTTGTGAAATGAAAACTCTGCTTTGAAAGAGATTAAGAAATAGCATTGCCAGTAAATGTATTGTGTTTGAAATCAAAACTGGAGTTTAAACTTGAATATGAACTGTCAATTAATTGTTTGAATCAATCGAATGCCTTAGATAAGATTTGAAAATGCCTCCCCATATTTGGAAGATGCAAATTGGTTAATAAACTTGTTAGCAAATGATCTTTGTTTCTTTCTTTAATTCTGGCAATGAATTTCCATAAAAAAATGTACAGTTCAGATTTTTAGTTAAAATTGAGAAAGGAAACAAAGTATTTTAGATGTATCAGGTCCTATTGAACCCACATTGAACTTCATATTTAAGAAAATATCTCAAAAACTCTATCAAATCCAATTTTAACTTCACAAATATCTTAAAAATTTACCAAATGCAAACCAATGTCCAAATTGGACCTTGAAAATATACTTAAATTTACCCATGACCAATTCCCAATGCTCAATTTACATGCTCAGAAGAAGAAATATCAAAATTGAATCAAATCTTATAAGTTGAAAATTGCCAGTTTTAAAATTATAAACCTTGCAGATCGATTTCTTAAAATTGACCCTTAAAAATTTACCAAATTTCAAAATTGATGATTTCTATGCAAAGAGGACTCCGAGATCTTTCCGAAAAGTCCTCGTTTTCCTAAAATGGAGCTTCCTATCAAAAGTTATGGCCATTTGAAGTTTTACTTCAAAATGGCCATCCCAAACCAAAAATAAAATAATTCGACCTTAGAAAAATTTAAATTTTGAACTTTAGAAAAATTTCCAAAAAAATTTCCACGGCCCCCAACCAATCATGTGTTGACACATGGTAGGGGGTGCACTGATCAAAATGGAAAACTTAACTTTTTTCCCTTTTGGAAAATTTTTACTTTTTCCTCCACCGGCCCGCGGCCAATCACAAAGCGCCACGTGGCCATTTGAGCAAGTGTGGAGGCATGAAGGAAAATTTTCCTTTGGAAAATTGAGACTTTGGTTTTGGGAAAAATTTCAAATTTTTACCCGCGACCCGCTATTGGCATCAATCACGTGATGACACGTGGCATTTGGGAAATTTTTCCCAATTTTCTCCCTATCCCCGCGGATCTCCAAGGGAAAATTTTCCCCTAAAACTCCACCCGGCCATAACTTGAGTTTTACAAGGAGTTAGGAGGACTTCTTTATATGGTTGGAAAGGTTAGGAAATTTCCTATCCAATGAGCTTAGTTTAGGAAAGTTTTAATAAATCTAAGTGTGTGAAAAATTAAGTTGAAGTTTAGGACTTGATAGAGAGAGCAGTTCAAGATAAATTTCTCCCGAACCTTATTAAAACTTGTAACCTCCAAATTGGAACCTAGTAAATTTGTAATAAGATAAAAATGGAAATCTTGTGTTTGGTTAATCAGAATTTGTTCCTGGAACCTATTTATTTTCAAACTAGTGTCTTGCAACTTGGTTGTAAACCCTTCTTACAAAAAAAAATTATTCCATAATTGTCCTAATTTGTTTCTTGGTCTCAAGTGGTAGTAGAAGCGGGCATTACATGTCATTACAAAGGTACTATGCTTGTTGTTTGAGTGTGTCAACATCCAAACGAAGTTTCCTCATCTGGACCAACATTCATTATATTGAAAGTTAATATCTTATTGTTGGGGTGTGGAGCCTATTTTTGGTCTTCTCAAATCAGTATTGAAGTGTGGAGTTCGAATTGGGAAGATGAAAGGTCATGACCATTTCTTTTCCAGCCATGGAAAGATGAAAGGTTATGACAGTTTCTTTTCCAACCACATGAAGATGAAAGGTCATGACTTTCAAAATTTTAGGGTCAGCTTTCAGACTTCTTAAAGGATTGTAATCCTATAAATAAAGGTGTTAGGGTATCTTGAAGATATCTTGTGTGTTCAAGAGGTCTTGAGTCTTAGTGATCAAAAGGTGATCAAGAGTGATCAAGGTTAAGAAATTGGGTGTCAATTGTGGTTTAGATGTGGTTTAGCATCTTTGGAATTTTGTTGTGAGTTCATAATTGAGAGAAGATTGTGATAGTTTTTAACTCTTTTTGATAATAAAATATGAGCAAGTTCTTGATGGATGTAGCCCATATTGGGTGAACCACGTTAAATCTTGTCTGTCTTATTTTGTGCATTATTTATTTATGTTATATTTCTGCATGTATACTTCTGCTATATAGTTTCCTACTGCTATGATTTGAGGAATTGTTTTCACATATTTGTTCTCTAATTCCTAACAACTGGTATTAGAACTTTGGTGGTTTTTTTCCGAAGTGGTAAATCAGAAGGAAATTTTAGCTTGAGTGGGAGCTATGGTGGATGAGGGCAGATCAAGGGTTGAGAAGTTCAATGGGAAGAAATTTTGTTTGTGGAAGATGCAAATGGAGGATTACTTATATCAAAAGGACCTCCATGTTCCTTTGGTTGGGAAAGCAAAGAAACCTATAGCCATTTTCGATGAGGATTGGGAGTTTCTAGATAGAAAGGCACTCGGGAAATTTGGTTATGCCTTGTATCTTCGGTTGCTTTCAACGTATCACATGAGAAAACCATGAAAGGTCTCATGAGTGCATTGGGGAAGTTATATGAAAAACCCTCTGCCTCTAATAAAATATTTTTGATAAAAATTTATTTAATATGAAGATGTCTGAGAATGGTTCGATTATTGTTCATTTGAATGAATTTAATAAGGTTTGAGTATGTTAAACTTGGTAAAAATTGACTTTGATGATGAGGTTAGGATTTGTTGATTTTGTGCTCCTTACCGTAGATAGATGGGATAACTTGGTTATGGGTGTAAGTAATTTAGTCTCTAATAATTCAAAGCTGAATTTCAAGGATGTAATAGGTGTGATCCTAAGCGAGGAAATGTGAAGGAAGAGCACCAAAGAGTATTCTACTTCTGGAAATGATTTGACGGTGGAGAGCAGAGAGGAGAAAAAGAATAGAGGGAAAGGTAGACATGGGAAGTCAAATGATCATGGAAGGTCAAAGTCCAACAGTAAGTCAAAATGTTGGCACTATGGGAAGGTTGGTCATGCTAAGAAAGATTGTTGGGCTCTTCGGGATAAGAAGAACAAGGAGGAAACTAAAGAGGTAAATGTGGTAATAGGTGATGTTTGTTAGGATGCCTTAATTATTTCTTTAGATAATATTTCCGAGTCTTGGGTGTTAGATTCAGGGGTCTTCTTTCCATGCCACCTCACATAGACATTACTTTACTAATTTTTTTCAAGAAGATTTTAGACATGTATATCTTGGTGATGATGAACCATGCAGAATAGTAGGGAAAGGTTGTGTTCGGGTGAAAATGCATAATGGGAACACATGGCTACTTAAGGATGTTAGGAATGTTCCTAAGTTGAGGCGGAACTTGATATCAAAGGTCACCGGGAAATGATGGTCAGATAGTCATTTTTACAATGGATTCTTGGAAGGTTACCAAGGGAGCTCTTGTGGTTGCAAGGGGTAAGAAAACTGGTACTTTGTATTAACCAAAGTGGTGCTGATTATTGTAATTTAGTTGATGCAGATGGAGATGCAAATTTGTGGCACCTGAGACTTGGTCATATGAGTCAAAAGGGCATGCAGATTATAAAGGACAAAGGTTGCCTGGATTAAAGGAGTTAGATTTAGACTTCTGTGAGGACTGTGTTTATGGAAAATAGAAGCGGGTGAGATTCCTCAAGGTTGGACCTACCAGGAAGGAGGGTAAGTTGGATTTAGTGCATACAGATGTATGGTAGCCAACTAAGGTAAAATCTATTAGTGATTCATGTTATTATGTCACTTTCATTGATGATGCAACTAGAAAAGTTTGGGTATATTGCATTAGAAAGAAATCTGATGTGTTTGAAACCTTCAAAAGATGGAAAGACTTGGTTTAAAATGAAACAGTCTCAAGTTGAAATGTCTCAGTCGGATAATGAAGGGAGTATTACAACAATGAATTCTTGATTACTATTCGATAAATGGGATCTGCAGGAAAATAACGGTTCCAAATACTCCATAGGAAATTGGAGTGTTAGAAAGAATGAACATGACAATCATAGAGCGTGCTAGGTGCATGAGGCTACACGCAGGGCTGCCCACTCATGTTTTGGGTGGAAGCGGTGATCAAAACTATTTACTTGATTAACAAATGAACCTCTATGGCTTTGGATGGAGGTACACCCGAGGAGGTTTGGTTTGGTGAGAAAATTGATTATTCATTTCTTAGAGTATTTGGATGTGAGGTATTTGTTCACATTGATAAAGATGATAGGATCAAGTTAGAGGCTAAGTCTAGAAAATGCACCTTTTTGGATATGGTGATGATGACTTTGGTTTCGTGTTTGGAGTCTTAAGGACAAGAAATTTTTTTGGTCTAGAGATATTTTCTTTAATGAAAAATCCATCTATAAAGATCAGTTGTAGGAATAGAAAGAGGAATCAAAGAAAGAACACACAATGTTAGAAGACATTTGCGGACAACAAGGTGTCTAAGGGGCCGATTCAGTGTAACATGTTCCGACACAACTAGTTTAGGAACCTAAATGATTTACTCCATATTTTAATTATTTATTACTCACTGATAGTGGAGAGCCAAAGTGCTTTGAGGAAGTAGTGCAGGTGGATACCAGGAAGAAGTGGGAGTAGGCCATGGATGAAGAGCATAGATCTCTTATGGAAAACTAGACTTGGGATATGGTGGAGCTACCCGAGGGAAAGAGAGCATTGCAGAACAAGTGGGTGTATAAAATCAAAGAGGAAGATGGAGGCAGGAAAATATACAAGGCCCGGTTGGTGGTCAAGGGATTTGCACAGAAGAAAGGTATAGACTTTGATGAAATTTTTCTCTTGTTGTTAAAATGACTTCTATTAGGACTGTTCTTGGTTTAGTAGCAGTAGAAGACTTGCACTTAGAGAAGTTAGATGTGAAGATTGCATTTCTTCATGGTGAGTTGGAGGAGAAATTGTATTTGCACCAGCCACAGGGGTTATGAGGTCAAAGGGAAGGAGAGGGTAGTGTGCAAATTGAAGAAGAGCTTGTATGGCCTGAAACAAGCTCCATGGAAGTGGTACAAGAAGTTTGACAATTTTATGTAGGAGCAGGGTTACTCCAAGTGTCACTCAAACCATTACATGTACATCAAGAAGTTTCTTGATGGTAGTTATATTATTCTATGCCTATATATGGATGATATGCTTGTTGTAGGGAAGAACATGTAGGAAATAAAGGTACTCAAGAAGCAGCTAGGTGACTCCTTTGTTATGAAGGATTTGGGGACAGAAAAAAAAATCCTTGGTATGAGAATAACTCGAAAAAAGAAGGAGAGGAAGCTGGTGTTATCTCAAGAAGAGTACATAAAGAAGGTTATGGAGAGGTTTAGTATGAAGGATTCTAAACTGTTAGTACCCCTTCAAAGAGTCACTTTAAATTATCAAAGGAGCAGAGTCCCAAGATTGAGGAGGATAAAATCCAAATGTACAGGGTACCGTACTCATCAATGGTTAGTAGCTTGATGTATGCTATGGTATGCACTAGGCTAGACATTGCCCATGTAGTAGGAACAATGTTCAAGTTTATGAGCGATCCAGCAGAGAGAACTCGACAGCGGTGAAATGGATCCTTCGGTATTTGAGAGGGACCATGGAAACAACATTGTGTTTTGGTGGATCGAACACTACATTGCGTGGTTATGTAGATTTAGACATGGCGGAGATTTGGATAGTAGGAGGAGCATGACATGTTATGTATTTATGGTTGGTGATACATCGGTGAGTTAGATTTCATGGTTACAAAAGGTTGTGGCTTTGTCAACCACAGAGGCTGAGTATGTTACTGCCACAAAGGCAAGCAAGGAGATGATTTGGCTACATCAGTTGCTTGATGAGTTAGGTCATAAGCAGGAAGTTATGAGATTACACAGTGATAGTCAAAGTGTTATTCATTTAGCGAAGAACACTGTTTTTCACTCTAGGATGAAGCACATTCAGCTGAGATATCATTTCATCAAGGCAGCTTTGGAAGAAGATAATTTGAAGCTAGAAAATATTCACACCAGTCAGAATCCTGTGGATATGATGACCAAGGCAGTCACAAGGGAGAAGTTGAAGTTGTGTTCAACTTTGATTGGCCTTCATGGCAGGGATAATTTTAGCGGCGAATATTCGTAATATGGCGAAAATTTCATTTTATGAAAATTTGAAAAGGTGAATTATTCGGAGTGGGTCGGTGTCCTGTTCACCTAAAATATATAGTATATTTTTTCTGGGGGGTCGGCTTCACCTTCATTTGAAAACATCTCCTATAAAAACCTAGCTGATTCACCGGGTAGTATACCTCAAGTAGCTTAACAAATTACCAATACTGTGAAATTTTAACTCGCATACCCTTAAGCACCGAGAGATTGGATTCTTTGTTCAAGTATACTTTGTGATTGTTGAGGCGTGACAACAATTGCTTGACGATGCGACAGAGGAAGTGTTGACGCGCGACTTGGGCAAGTTGACGCCACGAGAGGAAGTGTTGACGCGCGCGATGAGGAAGTGTTGACACGCAACTTGGCAAATGGTGCGCGTATGACGAGGAAGTGTTGACACGCCGATATGGGTAGTGGTGACGCGTGACATGGGCAGTGGTGACGCGCGACATGGGCAGTGGTGACGCGCGACATGGGAAGTGGTGACGCGCGACATGGGCAGTGGTGACGCGTGACATGGGCAGTGGTGATGCGCGACATAGGCAATGGTGACGCGCGACATGGGCGCGGTGACGCCGCGTGACATGAGCAAAGGGTGACGCGCGATAGAGGAGGTGTTGACGTGCAACAAGGGCAGTGTTGACGCGTGCGATGATATATTGAGATAGTGGACGCATGCGGGAAATGGGTTGTTAACGAGACAAGTGCAAAGTTGACACGTGACAAAGACCTCAGACACGAGATTTTTGATGAGAAAGCAGAGGTCGAGGAGCTGACGGGACGCGCGAGAAGATTTTTCTCGTCACGCATCAAGAAAATGCAAGTGACACGCGTCAACAGACCTTATTGACGCGTGTCAACAACCTTATCGACGCGCCATCGAGGTCCGCTGACACGTCGCACCGCATTTTCTTGACGCGCGACAACAAAATCTCTTGTCGCTGCTCTCACCTTCTGTCACGCGCCACTTGACAATCAGGTGAAATTTTTTCATACAACCCCCAAAAAATTCACCTTCCCGCAAAACCAGTTCCGGGGATATTCGCCAGGTATTCTCCACCTCCGATTTCCTAGAGGTCTCTTAAAATGAACCCCGCTTCATGGTTGATAATGAAGGGTTGAGAACTTTTCTTAGTAGGAACAATCTCCAAGTGGGAGATTGTTGGGGTGTGGAGCCTATTTTTGGTCTTCTCAAATCAGTATTGAAGTGTGGAGTTCGAATTGGGAAGATGAAAGGTCATGATAGTTTCTTTTCCAGCCGTGGGAAGATGAAAGGTCATAAATTTCAAACTTCTAGGGTCGACTTTTGGACTTCTTAAAGGATTGTAATCCTATAAATAAAGGTGTTAGGGTATCTTGAAGATATCTTGTGTGTTCAAGAGGTCTTGAGTCTTAGTGATCAAAAGTGATCAAGGTTAAGCAATTGGGTGTCAATTGTGGTTTAACATATTTGGAATTCTGTTGTGAGTTCATAACTAAGAGAAGACTATGAGAGTTGTTTTACTCTTGTTGATAATAAAATCTAAGTAAGTTCTTGGTGGATGTATCCCACATTGGGTGAACCACGTTAAATATGGTCTTGTCTTCTTTTGTGCATTATTTATTTATTCTCATTATATTTCTCGCATTTATACTTTTGCTTTATAGTTTCCTACTCTTATGATTTGAGGAATTGTTTCCGCATATTTGTTCACTAATTCCTAACACTATTTTATCACTTCATTACAGATTAATTACAACAACCTTACTTTGTTAGTGTAGGTTATTATTTATCCTTTTATTTATTTATTAGGATAATTCTTACACTTGTGTTAGCCCTACACTTGTTGGGTTAGCTTTCTTAGGTGTACTAGTTGTGTGGAGTTAGCTTGCTAGTTATGTTGAGTTAGCTTCTCAATTATGTGGAATTAGCTTAGTAGTCTTTTGGAGTTAACTACTAGTATCACTTAGTGGAAGTTCTCCACCACCGATTTAGGTAGTAGTTGCACTTCTCTCCTCCTATATGTACATCTTTCTTATTGAATAATTCAAGTCATTTTATTGTAATGTATTGAGCATTATGGATTATGATGGATTTCCATATATGGTAATTTAGCTCTTCTGTTTTGTAAATCTAATCTGTGTACTATTATCATCTCGAGATCACGGCTTGGAACAATATTCTTATCATTCCTTTCATGGTATCGGAGCGGTTATGGTGAAACATTTTTCATTATGGAGTTATTTCTATTTTTCAAATACTTCATCTCAGAAACTAACAATTCATGTGCAAATAGATTTGACTCTTTGATTTAGTGCACATGTGAGTTTGGAGTAAAGGGTTTAACTAAAAATAAAAAAATATTAGGGGTTATTCTTTGTTATTCTCCTATGCCACAATGCATTGGCTCGCTCGCATCTCTGCACAAGCCTGGAACGAACTTGAGGATGCATGGATATGATTGCAATGGGATTTTTTTGGGCCAACATAACTTGTATTGCTCGGATCTAACTGCATTGGGCGTTTTTCACATGTCTGAGGCATTTTTGGCTTGTAAAGGGCATTTTTGCTAACTTGATGGGTGTTTTAGACCCCTAAGGAGTTGTGTAGGCCCCCATGGCATGTTTCAAACCTTTGGAGTAGTAACATGGCCCATACAGGTTTTCAAACCCCTGGAAAGTGTTTGGTGCCCCCAAACTGTGTGCAGGCTCCTGAGGTGGTTTTGGACGGTACATACAATCATTTGCTGGTTTGGAAAGGCCTTCTAAAGAACTTTCCATTGTCCTACACACCTTGGTTTCTCCCTGTTGCATTTTCCTTGGATGGCAATGCTCAACAACAACAAACAACATCAAAACATAGTTTGTTTTTAGGTTTCCTTCTTAAACCTAAAATAACTCTTTGTTCCTCTTTCCACGTGGACTCCACTTTCAAGGAGTTTATCACATTACTTTTATTATTTTGAATTTACCTTAATTCTATATTAGCATTTGATGCTTTTGGAAAATAAGTCATTTGGAAAAAAATTCAATAAGGGGAATTAAGTGGTTCTTTAAACCTTGTATTTTCGCTTGACGAAGACGAAGGGTGAGGCCCGGGTTGGCAGGAGGCCAATTCCCCCTCACAAATTAAACCATTTTATTCTTCATTCCATCTCGGTTCTAACGAGTATACGCACGACCCCTTTTCCCCTCATTTCTGGCAAATTTTTAATCAGTTTACAAATTTTTAATTAAACAAGTCATTATTTACGGGAAATTATTTTTGCTATAACTTTTGATTGGTAGCTCATTTTTAAAAATCTGTTTAGGTAAAAAGTGCATGTTTTATCGTGCTCTATATGATGGACTCATTTATTTTTGTAAACACACTACTTTATAAAGTGCCACATTTGGGGGGTTTATCAAAACTCACTAGGGACTTGTAATTTTCACACTAAGTTATAAAGTGCCATCTGGGATAATATTTGGGGTTTATCTACATTATTGAGTTTCAATTTCACCGTTCTATTGTTATTCTTGACTCTGAGAAATTTTTGTCTCTGGAAGGCATGCATTATAGATCATTGCATTATGAATGATTTATTGCCCTACCTCCATAGTCTTGTTCCTAAGCCTGATGAGCCTCTACAAAAGTATGAGTGGTTTAAACAAAATGATGAGGTATATGGCCTTCTCTTTATTACTTTTTCTAGGGATATATTTCATGGTATCGTAGAAATAGATGATGTAGACATCCATCTCGTAAGTTTTTCTTTAAAATAAAGGTTTATTATTTTCATGTATTTGGAAAATTTAATCACTTTTCTACGAAAGTATGTATTTCTATGCAAAACGGAGTGCACCATTGGATTTGGAAGGTGCTAAAACTATAGAATTGATTGTAAACTCGACCATGTTTTGAGATAATCGAATATGGCCATTTGCAAGAGGTTATTTTGGCACATTTCTCAAAAATCAGCACAATTATGTATAGAAGTATTTTTGACTCAAAATTTATATCAGATTTCTGGGTTTTTCAAGATTTTTTTGGGTTTCTCTCTATTTTTTGATACAGGTGCCAGAAAAAGAGATATTTGCAGTCAAAGTTTGATTTAACAATTATACTTTTTGGGTGCATTCTTTTATTCGTTGGATATAAGCGTGTACCTTCCAGATGCATTATTTTACCCTCTAGATATTTATGTTTTGGATGCAATATTTTATCCACTAGACATAAATCTGTACCCTCTGGTGCATTCTTTTATCCATTAGATATAAGTGTGTACCTTCAAGATGCATTCTTTTACCATATGGATATTTCAGTTTTGGATGTAGTATTTTATCCATTGGACGCAGATCTGTACCCTCTGGGTGCATTCTTTTATCCATTGGATATAAGATTATACCTTCCAGATGTATTTTTTTACTCTCTAGATATTTCTATTTTGGATGTAGTCTTTTATTCTATGGACGCAAATATGTACCCTTTGGGTGGATTCTTTTATCCATTGGATATTGCCGTGTACCCTCTGAAAGGAATGATTTACCCTCTGGAAATTTTATGTTTTGGGTGCAGGTTTTTATCCTTCGGTCACAAGATTGTATCATGTGGATGCACTCTTTTACCCTTTGGACATTTGGGTGTCATGTGTACCTTTTAAAAAACATCAACATTAAAATATTATTTTAATAGTAAAACCTTCTAGAGCTCATAACTTTTGATCTGTAGCTCGGATTAAAGTGATTGTCTTTTTGAAATTATGTATTTTTTTGAGATCTACGCATTGGTGAAAATTTTAAAAACATATTTCAAATTTAAAAGGTAATTTTTCTCATTGTAATGTTTAAAGTGCCAAATTTGGGAGGGTATTGTAATCACTTGCAGACACAATTTTGGTTGAGCCTGATGTCCTAAAATTTTGGGTGTTGAATTATTGTATCTATGAGTGTATAAATTTATATCTCTCTTATTTGTTGAGATATTTTGGATCTGTATTTTCGACACTTTTTTGGCATGTTGATAGTCTCTCTTGTGGGGGAGCTATTCTGGTGAAGCCTAGTGTTAGTTTTTCAGTGTTCGAGTAGTTGATTTTGGAAACTCATATAGATCTATGGTATCACTCTACTCATTCAACAGTATGGGAGGGTGTGGTGTTGATACTGCTTCTTCAGGTTTCGTGTCCTTGCCTTATTACCTTGGCTTTTCTTGGATCATGGCACTCTTATTTATTTGGATCTCATGTCCTTGCCTTGTTGCCTTGGTTGTTCTTGGATTGTGGCACACCTATTTGTAGTAGTTGATCAAATTATGTTTGGTGTTTTTTTACATTTTCGACATCACTCCATTGACAGTCTCCTTACATGGAGCTATTTTGGTGAAGCCCAGTGTTAGTTGTTTTTGAGTTATATGATCGAGTAGTGGATTCATACCATAGTGCGCACCACACTTCTTCAACATTGTACGAGTTTTTGGAGCCGAGCTTCGAGGATATCTTACAACAGGATTTTTCTCTCTACTTTGTTATTACTAGTTTTGGGTACCTTACGGTGTCCAATTTTCTCAGTTATTGTATGTGGGTACCTCATCAGCCTTGTTGTTGAGACCCACCTTATTTTTCACCCACCTAAGCTATGTTTATGGGAGGGTGTTAGTGTAGGTTATTATTTATCCTTTTATTTATTTATTAGGATAATTATTACACTTGTGTTAGCCCTACACTTGTTGGGTTAGCTTTCTTAGGTGTACTAGTTGTGTGGAGTTAGCTTACTAGTTATGTTGAGTTAGCTATTCAGTTATGTGGAGTTAGCTTACTAGTCTTTTGGAGTTAACTTAACTACAAGTATCAGTTAGTGAGAGTTCTTCACCACTAATTTAGATAGTAGTTGCACTTCTCTCCTCCTATATGTACATATTTCTTATTGAATAATTCAAGTCATTTTATTGTAATGTATCGAGCATTATGGATTATGATGGATTTCCATATATGGTATTTTAGCTCTTCTATTTTGCAAATCTAATGTGGTGTGCTATTATCATATGAGATTGTGGCTTGGAACATTTTTCTTATCATTCCTTTCACTTACTGATTGAACTAGGTTCTTTAACCTATAGGGTTACAAATTGAAGCTGCATTTGAGGTAGGTGTGCAGATAAAATATGCTTCCTAACCAATTAATTACATGTTATGTTTATTATACCACAACAACCTGAATCATGTTTTTACATAATAGATTTTGCATTTATGAAAGTGTTAATTTATTTCTTACTTATTTCAGCCCTAGCTTAAATAAGTTCCAAGTAAACCTTTTATTTTAGACTTCATGGAAATGAAGTCTAAATTCCCTTTTTACTTCCCTTCCAAGCATTCCTAACTTTGACTATGGAATTCTACTTAAGGAAGAACACCAATTATTTACTTACATTAATAATGATTCTTTTAACAAGATCTTAAGTTATGTCCATGATTTATTTTATGGAAAGTATCTTTCTTTCCCCATATTAAGGGCTAATGTCCATTTATAATCAAATAACACATTGTAAGTTATAATCATGGTTTAATACACATACATCCATGTAATTCAATTACAATCCTTTTTGAATGGTTGAGTATCTACTTAAGAATGTCAACTTTATAAGTTGCATCACTACTAGAGAAAATAATACATCTAACAACACGATTCCTACCCCAACCATTCCATATTATTTAAGTATATTAACTACCCTCCTTCATTAGGGTAATACATATCAATTCAGCCCAATTCATGCCAAGAAGGTATTACAACAAGTATTATTTAGAATCATCATATCTTTTATTCATCAAGGAGGAGTGATACATTCACTAAATCCAAAACATTTCAGATATCACAAAATGTCAAAACAACAATACCTAACCAATTCTTATTACAAATTTCATTTCCAACAAGTGCATCTCAAATAATGAAGCCACATTTCATCATAATAAAGATACAATCCCTTTAATAAAAATGTAACTTTCTATATGTCTTTCTCCTTTCATCTTTTACGAAGTCCATCTACAAAATTGTTAGCACAGGTCAGTTCATTAAACTGAGTATGATAAAAACTATATCATTAAAATGATGTGATTTTAACTAACTATTTCATAAAAATAACTTTTCTATTCATGAAACAATCCAAAAAATACAACTGAACTACAAAAAAACTTAACCAAAAAAAATACAATCCAAGAAGAAGAGAGAGAGAGAATTTAAAGTTTCACAACAAAAGTAAGGTTTGGTCAATCAACCTATCAACCTTAACTTTCCCTCACAAAACCCTTTTATCATACAAAATTTAAATAACAGAGTTAAAGAAGAATTATCATTTCATCTGAACCTTACTTTCACTTTCCTGTAACCAATTTAAGTTTCTTCAATCAGCTAAATCTATTTAACAAGAAGAATATAAGATACATAAGATTATATTTCAGTTTTAATTCCACTATTTGTGTAATAATGAATATATCCTTCCATCTAATTATCCCACTTACTCAAATTCATCCTAAGTCTAAGATGACATTAATCATAAATAAGATCATATAAACAAGTAAGGGTAACTAAATCATCATAAAACATTAAAGTAACCCCGATTGAAGCATCCTAAAAGTCCTAGGTTCATATTAGCATCCAATTCAAGTTAGAAGTCAAAGATAACATCATTCAGACCTTATCAAAAGTATAAGGTTGATTCTATCAAGAAAACAAACTAACATTCATGCCTCATACCAGATACACATTCGTTATTATTCCAGAAAGGAGCAGATTGGTTTAAGTTCAAAACTTATACAAGGCTCAATACTCCTTCTAAGCATAACATAAAATTTAGTTTTGTTTCCTAAGGACATTAATACACTAAATCCTATCACATGGTCAAGAAGTGATATAAACTAAAACAGATCAGAGAAGGAACAACAACGATACCTAAGAGAAAAAATCCCCATCGTAAGATTGAAGAGTGTATGAGAGAGATGCAGGTCTCCTCATCTGTCCAAACTCTTATGAAGAAGAGTAACATTTCACATGCAAGATTAACGAAAGACACATAACTGATTTTCGTATGAACTTCACATGTTAGGTGCTAAACAATGAAGAATAGTTCACATGCGACCAATCACTATCTAAAACAGAAGTTCACCCAAGTCCGAATTGGATGAGTACAAAAGAATCAAAAAAAGGAAAACGTAAAACAAAAATCCAACCTTTTCCTTTTGTCTAAACAAGAAAGACTAGTTCAAAACATGGTTCCTTAAAAAGGATTAAGAATTGATTCACTTCCAAAAATCCCAGTGAAGGGAGGAAAGTAAACAATAGAACTACAAGTCAAAACCGAAATATACCGCCTATAAATTTAACCATTTATAAGAAGGCAGATAAGCATATGTGCATTCCTCAAAAAGAGATTCATTCAACAATGATCAAAACATTAACTCAGACCCAAAAAGATTTGTTACTCAGCTCAAAAGCCCGTGTGGTTTAAGAGAACTTGAGAAGTATTCAACAAGGAAAAATGACCTTAACAGATATGAAAACTTGAACACCTTTGATGAAAGATCTATTACAACAATTGATACCTAAAATGGGATTTCATACAAAAACATGAAGTGGGTTTTCCTCAAACAACTTACAGTTTTAGGGTAAGTTTAAAATGGAATAACGTTTCCACTGGAAATATCATCCATCAGACTCATTCATAAAATAGGTTATACCTCCAATACAATGGCATATCATCTACACAAGGGTTCCTTTAAAATATCCTTAAAAACTTCAGAAAGAAGACATGCAAGTCGATTATGAGAATTTCTAGATAGAAAAACCAATGTTCAAAACATACAACTCTTAGCTTAAGTTTTCCCTTAGTCAGGAACAATGGTGGTCTTCAAAGTCTACTACAACAAGGATAAAAATGCAAACTAAAGAACAACAAGATCTTAAGCAACAATCAAGATATCCAAAAATTTCCCTATCTGTAGTCTTCCAACGGAGATTATACAGAAAATTTTGAACAAGATCCTCAGAATCAAGCAAACCAAGATACATACATGGCAAGAGAAACTTTTAACTAAGATCACCTAACAGATATCAGCTCTGTTTCAAGCCTCTGTTAAAATATTAAAGAAAAATCTAGTTTACTTAGAAGTATGGAAACTATACTCCCAGAACACACTTTCCACTATCCAACCAAAATTGATAATGCATCCAGAAAACAACACAATACCTTGAAGAAAAAGAAATTCAATCACAAAAACAAAACTAGAATATTTCCTTAAGAGCAGAGTTGTTTTTATGAACATTTAAGTAAAAGCATAAGACTTAATGGATAGGGCCTATCATGCCTGATAGAGCTCGGTCTTCTCTGTTTTACATAAATCTCCAAGCAGAGCTTCAATTATTTCCCTCGAAACGCAAACAACTCTCAAAACCTTCTTCTTCTCTTTCTTATAGTTTTTACAGTGCTAACTTCCTCATTTAAATGCCATGCAAGGCAAGAGTATTCATGCAAGAATTTGAACTGAAGCACAAAAACCACATGCAGAGCTCAAGCTCGAAGACCAAATGACAAAAACAAAACCAAACCCCTCTTTCTTCTTCCTAGGTTTTCGCCAATTTCAAAAATATTAAATGCAAAATAGGACTATCAGTCCTTCCATTTCTCCTACCACCGCCACCTCTATTTCTAGCAATGACTAAGTTCAAAATTGCATGCATCTAAAACTTGGTGGAGATGCTAGCTCATTCCCCAACTTTCCTCATGCCTTCGCCAAATTTGGTAGATCAAAAGAGATAAGACCACATTAACTTCCTCATAAATTTCTAGGAGTTGATGCCACCGACCTTCCCCTCCCTAGGTCATCCCATAGGCCCCTTTTAGGTTAGCCAAACATTAGGTTAGGTTTGAAATTAGTTTAGGAACTAACATAGGTCCTTAGGTCTAAGTCTTTAGTCTTAGGTCCCCTTTAACATCCCATATTAACAAAAGAACTTAGTAACTTAGGTTAGGTTACACTTTTAGGATAAAGTTCCTATTTTAAGGAACATAGTAAAAATTACATCTCACTTTAACAAAAAGAAGGACCAGATTAATACACAAATCCAATTACAAAGAAGAGAGCCATGGAGATCAGATCATTCATGACCTTCATACATTCAAAATCTAGGAGCCTTTCATCTGTCCGGCTTGGTCATTATGACCTCAAGGTTTATAAGTTAGAAGCATACCTTGGATCAATGAAATTGATCCAAGGTAATGTTGTTTTGGATCCCCACGAATTATGAAACTGAAACTCAATTTTTCATTCCCAAGTAGTGAATTATTCTGCATAAAAATAAAAGATGAATAGATTCATTTTATATTAAGCATAAACATGGTATAATTGTACCTATTTCCATAGATAACATATTACCTACTGCAAACATGATTTCATAGATCATAAGAGTACACCGTCT
Organism: Taxus wallichiana var. yunnanensis; assembly: GCA_018340775.1. NCBI lineage: Eukaryota > Viridiplantae > Streptophyta > Pinopsida > Cupressales > Taxaceae > Taxus > Taxus wallichiana. The sequence goes on along the minus strand of CM031237.1, from coordinate 997,203,265 downwards.
TAAGAAAAGAATCACATGTCAACATTTGCACCTTCCAAATAGAAGTCATCATAGATATCATCCATGTTAGAGGTGTTACATGGGTCCTTACATTATAACTACAAAATTTGGATCTGGTGCATATAAACTATCTACTGAAGATGGAAAAGAGTTGAAAGATCCCATGAATTCCATTCATCTGAAGAATTTCTACTCCTGAGTCTCCAAAGAGTAACCCTTGTGTTGGGGGCATATTAGTGTACTCGTTTGCTTCACCTTTTTTCCCTTATCTCCTCCTTGTGTTAGTTTGTCTTGTCTTGTGTTGCATGTTCTCCTTGTTAGTTCTTCATGCTTATTATTCACCAATCTTGTTCATATTCTATCTTACTTCTTCACCTTAGTCATGTATAACGTGTTGGCTACAACCTAGGAACCCCTTTTTGCATATCCTTTAGCGTGTGGTCAAAATCAAAAAAACCCATAAACAATATAATTTTTTCAAAAATACCAAAAACGTTCAAATATGTTTCGCAAAAAACAATATAAAATTGTTTCAAACTCTAAAAACAAAATAACATTGTTCCAGAAATACAAAAAAATTCAAAACATTTCGAAAAAACACTTTCATGACTATATAAATTAATTTATTAATTTCGTCACCGATTGTTTCAAATCATTTGCATTTTTCAAATCAACCATGTCACCCTTTGTAATATAAATTTTCTTGGGGGACCACTTGGATTCATTCTCATATAGATCATACTTCTATAAGATATGAAAAGAGTTGTTTTGGGGTATCTACGCATCACCCCACTCTTCGAATTGATTTAATCCTCTTGTGTTCTAAGCTATCACTTAGGGACACTCGAAATATATCTATTTCTTCATCATGGAACACAATAGGGGTGTCTTCAAACATTTGTATTACGAATTGTGTTATATTGTTTCTTGTTAGCTAGTGATTAACATTAGTATTATTTGTTCACTTTTTTGTGATAACTTGTCTTTCTCATTGTGTGTACATGCAAAGTGTTGTCTTTTGGGTTAAATTAATTTCTAGTTTAATTAATTGGATAAACTCAATTTTTCTCAGTGCATCCGGATCATTGTTGCGATTATGGACTAACTTCGATGAATTATTAAACATCTTAGTTCATAGATAACTTTGGTGTGAGTTAATTCCTATTCATATTGGGTTTGTTTGTCTGACTTGATTTCTTTTCCATGTTTGTATTGTGGTCTTGGTTTATGTTATAAGCCATGATTTGTTACTTGTATGTGTGTGTTTTAGATTTGTTAACTACTTTGTACTTATGTTCATTTCTTGTACGTTGTTTGTTATCATGTCACATTACATCTATCATATCACATCACATCTATCTATAACATCATCATACATCATCATAAATAAATGCTAAGCTATCACCATATATGCTAAGCTACATCATCAAAAAAAATTAAATCAACATCTATTCTATACATCACATAACATCATATCATCTACTCATAATAAAACATGAGGCTCATACAATATCTCATAAATCAAAATGAGGTCTACCAAATGTCCATCATATAAAAAAATAAAAAATACAATATTTTACACCAAAACTCAAAAAATCACAATTTATCAAAAAAATCAAAAACATTAAAAATTTGCAAAACAAAATCCTACAAAATACACATTTTTCACAACCTTTCCAATGCAATGCTTTTTGATAAAATCAAATTTTTAACTCTCTTTTATTGCTCATGCCAATCTTATGATTTTTCACCTCTTATTATCACCTTCATGATAAATTCATTAGGGCAAATCAATATCATATCGCTTTCCAATGCGGGTCCTACAAGAGTGTCACAAGGAGTTTCTAAGTATACTCTGCTCTTCGGACTAACCCTATTCTCAAGAATTTCATAATTTTAGTGTTTGAGAGCATTCACATCTACTTTATTTTCATTGTGGCATGTCCGGGGCATAGATAAATTATCTTCTTTTACAATATTGTGTTACATTGTTGAGATTTGCATTTTAGACCAATTGCAGATAGTGTGATAACATCTTGGTTCCTTTATAACCTTGACGCTGCACCTAACTATTCATATTGGGTTTGTTTTCATTTTCCTATTTTCTTTGCTTTGTGTGTATTTGTTTTACATGCATCTAGGTTAACCATCATGATTCCTTCCTAATCATGGTGACAAATCTATTGTGCAACATCAAAATAAAGGTTTCTCTTATATTCACATTCTCCAAATGACGCTCATGCTACGAGCACACTCCTTCCTATATTTCATTTTCCTCCTATCAAGTGGTTGTCCACTAAATTTGAGTGCGTCACCCACACGCTTGAGGGGGCATCCCCTTACCATCCTATCTATGTTTCACCACTTTCTACTTGTTATTCTTCATGTGTCTACTATATTTAAATAACTATTACTTTGCAATAACACTTTAAAGAGGGGAAAATTTAGACACCCTAAAAATACATACATATTTCTATCCCGTTGCTATCCAATTAAAATTAATTAAATTAATTCTATTCTACCACAACGTCCCCCTTTGGAATTAATTAAATTAATTCCATTGATTAAATACCCCTTTAGAATTAATTAAATTAATTCTATTTCCTAAGTCACATTCCCACCTTATAGAATTAAATAATTTAATTCTATTATGTCTTTGGAATTAATTAAATTAATTCCTACACCCCTAACTAATATAATTAAACATTTAATTAAATAAATGGTTAATTATTCCATCACAATTAAATATGGAGAAAACTATGGCAATGCGGTTTCTGCAGTTCTGGCTGCAGAATGTCTACGCACTAAGCTTAAAATTGCTGAGGAGAGGCTGATCTGTGGCCAGAATCAGACGTTTGTGAGCATGAGTACGAACGAAGGAGAAAGCACTTGAGGTACTGTCAGTGTTGTTTCTGCAGTTCTGGCCGTAGAAAATCTGCGCAATAAACCAAAGCATGCTGAGGAAAGGCAGATCTCTGGCCATAATCGGATGGTTATAAATGAAAATGGGGAAATGTTGGGATCCACACCTATGGCCTAGAATAAGTTGCTTCAAAGCCCTAACATCAAGGTGGGTCCGAAAATTACTGGTCAGTTCACGTGGGAAAAGGACAACGAGGGTGCCACCTGCCTGAGGGTCCCAGATGGATATGTTGATAGAGCCTTAAGCAAAGCGAATCTCTCCCTCGTTGGTAAGTTTCTTGCTCTAGACCTAATATTGATTTCATTAGAAAATGGGCTTTGAGAAAGTGGAAACCTAAGGGAGCCCTGAACATTACCATCATGCCAAAAGGCTTTTTTCTGGCAAAATTTAATCAGCAAGAGGATTTGGATTCGGTGCTTCTGGGAGGTCCCTGGTGGCTGGGTAACATGGGCCTTTTTTTGAAAAAATGGTATCCGGGATTTGATCCTAATACTGAAAATATAAACACCATCCCAATCTGGTGTAGGTTACCTGGACTACCATTGCATTTCTGGGATGATGAAATTCTGCTAAATATTGCAAAATCCTTAGGTGCACCTATTGGGCTGGATGGACCCACGAGAAATAGATCCAGGCTTGCTTTTGCTCGTTTCTACATTTTCTCTGCTATGGATCAGGAATTTTCGAGCACATAATCTTGAAATCTAGATATGGGATATGGACCCAAAAAATTGAGGTTGAAACTTTGAGATGTAAACATTGTCATAGCATTGGACACTCTGACAAAAGTTGTTCCAAGAAGAAGACCCCTACTTTGGATGCTGAAAATGCCTGGGGAGGGCTCAGTTCTGAACAAGGATAGTAGGGTTCCAAGCATGGATAGCTGGAATGAAGACAAAGCCCCTAGTCAGAAGGATTTGGAGTTAAATAGAAAAGGAAAAAAAAGGGGTTTTAGAACTCAAATAAGGAAACATCTCGTCTGGCATCCCAAAGTCTCAGCAGCAGCTTTTCCTGAAGCATCTAACAAAGAAGACTTGGATAAACCTGTGAAGATATCCTTGGATAAACCTATTGAAGCATCTAACAAAGAAGACTTGGATAAACTGTGAAGGTATCCATGGTGGTGAACGAGCAAGATGGCTCTGTGAAGATTAATATAGTCCCTATTGAGCAATTTCAGAGCAGTATGATAGTCGAGAAAGATAATCAGTTGTGCATCACTGAGGAAACTTCGAACAAGGACTGTATGGCTCTTAAAGAACCTTTGAAGAAAAAATCTCCTAGGGGAGATGGTAATGCAGATCTACTTCCTTGTTCCAGCAACATAACAACGGTTTCACCGGCTTGTTTCAGCACCAGATCAGCTGATACTCACACACCTGACAGGATTCAGAAAGAACGTGAAGAGGGAGAAGTTACGCCTATCATGGATAAGGAGGATCCAGATTCTGGATTCACAATGGTCATTTCAAAAAAGAAAAAAAGAATGAAAGGTTTTGAAATGATCCCAGAATCACTTTACAGTGATAAAAAAAAGAAAAAAGACAATTGGGACACCTCTACATCCAGAACAACTAGATCTTCTGCTAGATGAATAGCTGACTTTGGAGGAAGTACAAAAAGAGGAAGACCCTCTAAAAAGACTCTTAGATCTAAAAGAACGGAGAGGGACATTGCAGATGGAGTTCAGCGTCAGTTGAACCATCAGAAATTCCAACCACCAATCATTCCAAATGAAGATTATTTCTTGGAACATCCGAGGCCTAAATGGAAACTCCAAGCAGAGAACCATCAAGGAGTTATGGGATTCCAGTAATCCTAGTATTTTGATTCTGCAAGAAACTAAGATGAAAGCTAAGACCCTTGAAACTATTAAAAAGAGTTTTTGGGATAACTCTGAAATGGCGGCTGTTGACTCCCAGGGAGCTTCTGGAGGACTGGCTACTCTTTGGGATAAAAGACACTGTACTGGTATGGTTCTCAATGCTAATATTAATCATCTTGCAATCAAATTTGTTACTATTGAGAATAAGGGTGAATGGATCCTTTCTAACATCTATGCCCCTAATTCGGTTAGTGGTAGAAGGAAGCTTTGGGCTGACCTTAAAACATTTAGAAACTAGTATTGTTCTGCTAACTGGCTTATTATGGGGGATTTCAACTCCCCACTAAACCCAGGTGAAAAGTTTGGAGGTACCTCCAGCTTTTCTACTGGTATGGAGGATTTTGCTGATTTTATTGCTGAACATAACCTCTTAGATGTGGATCTTCATGGAAATAAATACACTTGGAATAATAGAAGGTTGGGAAAGGAGTTTATTCAGGTGAGATTGGATAGGGCTCTAATTTCAGCGAGCTGGATTCTCAGTCAAGACTTCCACCTCTCTTCCCTACCCAGAGTTGGATCGGATCACAATCCGATTGCTTTAAATTTTCTCAATTGGACTAAACCCACCAGAAGCTCATTCAAATTTGAAAAGATGTGGATGGAGCATGACAATATCTATGACAAGATAAAAGAATGGTGGGGATGGAATGGCGAAGGCACTGCTCAATTTAGATTGGTTCAAAAGCTCAAAAATGTCAAAAAGCAAGTCAAAATCTGGAATAAAAGCGTTTTTGGTAATGTATTTGACAATAAAAAAAAGTTAAAACAAAAGCTTCAGGATCTGGAATTAAAAATGGATACTATGGGGAGATCGGCTGAAGATGAAGTTAATGAAAAGAATATTCTTTCAGAGTTGCATACGATCTGCAGCAGAGAGGAATCTTTATGGCGACTTAAATCTAGAGCTATTTGGCTCAAAGAGGGAGACAGGAACACGAAGTTCTTTCATATGACCACTTTGAAGCACAGAGCCTGTAATAGGATCTTAGAAGTTTCTAAAAACAATGGAAATATCATAAAAGATCCCAATAGCATTAAGAAAGAAGCGCTTGATTTTTATAAAAAACTTCTTGAGGAGAGGAATATCATCAACTCTGAAGCTATTTCCTTTATGTTGGAGGCCATTCCCCAAAATAAAATTGAGGATCATAAATTCAGAAGTATCATCAAAGTGGTCACGCTTGAAGAGCTGCAAAAAGCTGTTTTTGCTTTAGAGGGTGACAAGGCTCCTGGTCCGGATGGGTTCTCTATAAATTTTTTCCAGAAATTTTGGGAAATCTGTTCGGAGGATCTTCTCAGAGCGGTGAATGAATTCTATAGAACGGGAAATCTTTTAAAAGAGCTTAATAACACTCACATTGTGCTGGCTCCTAAAAAAATGGATGCTAAAGATTTCAAGGACTTCAGACCTATCAGCCTTGTGAATGCCATATATAGAATTTTTACCAAAATTATTACTACTAGACTTCAGCTCATTATGAATGATCTTATCTCAAGGCAGCAGAGTGGCTTCATCAAAGGCAGGATTATACAAGATGGAGTGATTATGGTTCACGAGACCATACACTCCATGGAAAATAATAAAAAGGCAAATATGGTCCTTAAGCTTGATATGAATAAAGCTTTTGACAAGGTCTCTTGGGTTTTCCTTGACAAAGTCTTAACAAAATTTGGGTTTCCGGAAAAATTTAGAAGAATTATTAAGGCTTGTATCTCTACGGCCAGATTCTCTGTGGTTGTTAATGGTGAGCCTGTGGGTTTTTTCACTAGCAGCAGAGGACTTAGACAAGGGGACCCTATCTCCCCCTTACTCTTCATTCTTTTGGCTGACAGCCTTAGTAGAACAATTGGCAAAGCGGTTAAAGACGGGCTTTTAAATGGCTCTAAGCCCACTTCCATCAGCCAAGTTGTCTCCCATCAGCAATTTGCGGACGACACTATCCTTCTTCTTCTGGCGTCAGTCATTGAAGCTAAGGCTATCAAGGCTTTACTAGCTCTCTACGAATCTGCTTCTGGGCAAGAGATTAATTATGATAAAAGCACCATCTTCTTTTTCAACACTCCTGAGGAAAGGCAACTCAAAATTGCTAAAATTCTGGGTTGTAAAATAAGTGCACTTCCAGCCACTTACTTGGGCCTTCCTCTCGGCACTAGGAAAGTCTCTTACAAGGTGTGGGATGATTTATTGGAGAGATTCCAAAAAAAAATGGCTGGTTGGAAAGGAGCCATTTTATCTAGTGCTGGTAAGTGCCTGCTCATCAAAAGTACTCTTCAAAATCTACCCATCTATGTCATGTCACTCTTCAAGATCCCATCTTCCTTCAGAGATAAAATTGAAAGGATTCAAAAAAAAAAATATGGCAAGGCATGGAAGAGAAGTTCAAATTTCACTTAGTGGCTTGGGATAAGGTTTGCACCCAAAGTTTATGGGTGGTCTGGGTATAAAAGATATTGAGAAAATGAATGAGGCCCTCATTGCTAAAATGGGTTGGAGAATGCTGTCTGAGAAACAACCCTGGATTGATTTAATCAAAGAAAAATATTTAAATCATCAAGTTGTGTATTCTTATCTTCAAGATGAGCACCTCCCCTATGGTTCCATTTTTTGGAATAATCTGGTCAAGAGCAGAAATTTCATCAAGCAGGGCAGTAAATGGAAAGTGGGGGATGGTAGGGACATAAACTTCTGGGAGGATAATTGGTTTAATGGCAATCTCATGGACAGATTTGGGGTGGTTAAGGACAGTCTCATAAGCAAGTATGGCATTAAAATCAAGGACTATATTGAAGGAAATGGTACCAGCAAGAATTGGAAAAAACTTACTATGGAGAGAATTGATCTGAAGCAAATTACTTCCTCCCTTCAAGATCAATTAGATCTTATTCCATTAAGTCAGCTGGATTCCAAGGATGAGCTGGTATGGAATAATTCCAATGATGGGAATTACTCTGTCAAATCTGGATATAATAATTTCTTCCATAGTAGTCAAACAGAGTTCAATTGGAACAAGATTTGGATGTCTGAATTAACTCCCAAAATAAATTTTTTCCTTTGGCTAGCTATCAGAGGCAGGATTCTTACCACTGACAACCTGATGAGAAGAGGATTTATAATTCCTAATAGGTGCCATCTTTGTAAGAATGATTCTGAGGATATCAGCCACCTGTTCATACATTGTGAATATGCCACCAGAATATGGAGTTTTTCCCTCTCTAAATTTGAAGCTCTCTGGGTGTTGCCGAAGGATCTTAATCAGCTATGGACTCAATGGAACCCACCCTTCAGGCATTGTGTTGTTAAAAGGATCTGGAAGCTGGCTATCCCTCATTTAATCTGGAGGATATGGAAGGATAGAAATGATATTATCTTCAGAAATAAGAAGCAAAACTATAAACTTAGTATTGGTAAAATTTCTAATGGTATCAAAGAAAATATTGCTAGATTTAAACCCCCCAAGAACAAGAGATATCCAGAGAATGAAGAATACATCTTATCCAATTGGCAGATTGGAACTATCAACAGTCGAGCAATCCCGAAATAGCATTGATAGATCTTCGATCAAATGGCATCCTCCTGATTTTAATTGGTATAAGTTGAACTTTGATGGGGCCTCTAAGGGAAACCCTGGGATAGCGGCAGGAGGAGGAGCGATACGGGATCATAAAGGTAATCTGATTGTTGCGTATGCTGGGAAAATGGGAATTCAAACTAATCATTTTGCCGAAGCATTATCTGCACTATGGGGCCTGAGAATTGCCCAGACTCAAAATATTCAGAACCTCATTATTGAAGGGGACTCCCTGAATATCATTAATCTTCTTAAACAGTGCTCATCTCCAAGTTGGAGCATTAAGGATTTTATCTCAGAGTCCATAAGTATTAGTCATACTTTCAATAACATCAGGATCATGCATACTTACAGGGAGGGTAATAAATTGGTGGATGCGCTGGCTAATTATGGCATTAATGTTAACCTCACTGTTTGGGATAATAATAGCATCCCTAAGCAGCTCCAAAACAACATTCATGCGGATTTCTATACGCAAGCAATATCTAGAGCTGAGTCATGATCTTTGGGTGTGGATCAACATCAATAATACTCCCACACGTGTTGACTTAAAGAATATGATGATGCAAATCATGTCAAATAAACATGTTAGTGTGAAATATATGGGGAACTCCAAGTGGAGTTACATTGATTTGAAAATCGTGCATGCGGGCTGCATTGCGACTGCTAAAAGCCGGATACAAAGCTCCACGGAAACCGAAGATAGTAGTAATGTGATTGATGACAGGGAGTGGGCTATTCCCACATGTGATTTTCCATAGGCTCAGATCAGCAGACATGCAGCCATTCATGGGAAAAGCAACGGCTCTCATTTCCAATCTTGTGCGGATTACAATAGCAAGAAGCGGATGGGTTTCAGCGCTCACAAGAATTTGGGAATTTGTTGCAATCAGTTAAGCACAGAGAAGATGGGGGGACCTCCCTGCCAAATTGAGCCAAGTGCGGACCCGGACTGGAAGGATAATATTGAGCTATGGAGCATTCTCAGCAAGGGTGGCATCACCAACTTCATGGAGAAGGTTCAGGGGCATGATCAAAGCATTTCTGTGCGTTTTGTGAAGGAATGGAAGGAGCGGACTGTTGATTATGGGGGGCAGAAGATCTTGGTCAATGAAGAACTTATTGCTGAAGTGACCGGCCTTAGTTTGGAGGGCTACCATTTCTTTAACAAAAGGGTCGACAGAGATGTTGAAGAGAGGAGATTTGTGGAAGGATCTGAGAAGCTAATCTATGTTACAGTGGGCCTACTTGTTAGCTCGATTCCTCCGCCCTATGATGAGGTTACTCGCATGATGATACGGTTCATCTCCTTGGAAGGTAGGTTTGTCACTGTTCCTGCTAAGCATCTTATCTTTCTTAACCACTTCCGTAGGAATCGCTTGGTTTGTTTTCCCCATTACTTGTTGAACTCTCTTGAACGCTCCATTTTGGAGTTTCAGAAGCATACCCGGGTGGTTCCCTTACACCAAGGGCTTATTTTGTTGCTTCATAAATGCTGTCTTCTTAAGTACCCTGGTCTTCCATCCTCTCCTAGCTCGGTTCCCCCTCTGCCGGGTTCTGCTGCTGCCAGCCCTATTTCTCCATCTGCCCCCGCCACCGCTGCAGTCACCCCCTGCCGGTAGTCCAAGCTTCTCCTTCCATTCCCCCTACTATTGCTCCCACCACCCACCTCGCCTCCACCTCAAAAAGACCGGTTACCAGGGCTTCTAGAAAGCTTAACCTTGAGACTCTTGCTGTGGAGAAGGGGCCTCATGAAATTGAAATTACACATGACCTTCTGAATATTAGCAGTGCCAGTCCCCGGGATGTGCATATGGAAAGTTCTTCAAAAAGGCTGGATGCCTTAGAGGCTGATATGAAACTGCTGAAGGATGAGGTTAAGAACTTGGCTAAACAGAAAGGCAAGAGAAAAAAGGAGGAGGAGGGGGATATTGATAAGAAAGATTGATGATATCTACAAGAAGCTGAACTCCTTAGACTCCCGTTTAGGGAAGGCCAAAACTCGACATGATTACAACATGGCCATCTTTAGGGTGATTGAGGAGTTCATTGAGCAACATGTCAAAAGTGTCTCCAACCTCAGCGGTGTTCCGGCTACACTTTGGGGTAACGAAAAGGAAAGCAAAAGGACCATTGAGCAGCTGGATAATACTGATGCTGCCCACATGACAACTTTGGGTATGTTCCACTCCTGGAAGAATATCAAGACCAACATTGACAAAGCTGCCAAAAAGTAGTTGTAGATGCTTTTGCTGTTCTTGTATGTTTTTATGCTATTTTTTTGCGGTCTCTCTACTACTTTTTTGCAGTATTTTTGTTGTTTTGTCTCATTTGGGTAGCTGTTTGTGGGCTACTTCGAGCTTCATTGTAACATTTGGATTTTGATCCTTTTCTCTCTGGTTCACTTTCCTATTCTGGCTCCTAGGCCTTCTTTTGTACTCAAGGGTCATAATCCAAACTATAACAAGATCAAACAAGTTTAAAGCTTCTACGGTCTTATCTTGAGGTTTGTAAGATATCCAGAGTAAAGTTAATATTTGCTATTTATTTATTTATCTTATGTGTTTGTGAGTTTAATTATTTATAGATGTCACACCCCACAATTTATCATGCGGTGTTATTTTAAATTGAATTGCAGAATTAAGCGATCTATAACTACACGACATCTGAACACTACGCTTATTTCACATACTATTGTGCACATGTATGCATAGTCAAAAGGGTATGCGTAATCATGCACAATTTTATGTGGGACATCGTAATAGCTCCATTGTCACGGGTTCCCAAACTATTTAATGTTATAATTTAATTTACCTACCTATAGTGTGGGTGATCATTACCTTGCTTTCTCGTAGTTAGAGTTGTGAGTTTCTATAACCATCCTAGAAGGCTATTTTGCTTTATAGTGAGTAGGGAATACTTACTTTAAAAAAAAATTATGATGTTCAAATATTTGAAAATATGATTATTTCTTAGAATTTTCATAAAATGATTAACATGGTTTCCTACCAAGAGAATTATAGTGACCTTGTTCACCGATGACAATGACTTCTAGTTATGATAATAAGTATAACTCATGAATAAAATAATTGATTGAGTAATATCTAAATCTTAATGCATTTAATTTATTCACTACTTTGTCATATTTGGATTCTTATGAAGGTTTATAGTTACAAATGACAATTTATTTATGTTGTATTGATAAACTTGATCAAGGTGCGAGTAAAGTACATTCGATAAGGACTTGGGTTGACTAAGTGGTTTCGGACCTAACAAAAACTTATAGATCAATTAGTCATTTCTAAAAATTCTTTTGGATATATCCCACACATAAGATGTGGTTACTTCTTTGGGTATGACAAACATGTCATAAACCTTAGGTTACAAGTTGGAAGTTACTTGTTGTGTATCACCTATATGATTGTGTTACATTATGGCCTCCGATATCATGTTAGGTTTATGCCTTGATGATTATTGGTTGTTTATCAAACCCGATTGTGAAAGTAATTGAAGGTCATTATGATCTTATACATTGGTCATCAACCGACTACATAACCTTTTACTTAATCATGATAGTTAAATTATTATATTTGTTGATTTTCAACCCCATGTAAACCTAGACATCTTAATATCGACATGAAAGTTCAATGAAGTTAAGATTATGAAGATATTAATAGGAAAATGTGGTGGTGGTGAGGATCATGAAGACACCGCATCACACTTGGGGATTTTAATGACATTAATTTCATGGGAAACTCAAAGCTTCCTTGAGAAGCTACTAGGTTAATTCGATGCATGCCATTTTTACCGCTCTTCTTTGAACTTGAGCTCTCCACCGCTTGAGTTTCTTTCTCTGCTAAATCGATGCATGTAGTTTTAATGGATTATTTGAGGAACCCGACGTGCTATTTTACAAGTATTGGTATTTAAAATTTTTTTCTTTAAAAGTGTGTGTTTTTATTCTAGGCATTGGGGACTTTCAAATCTGGTTTGACTTGTTTGAAGTTTGTGTAAGTTGGGGTTTCTACTCTCACTTCGGAAAAGTTCGGGAACTTGGCAGAGAAAAGGAAGTGACTGTTTATCATCACAAACATGGGATTTTGACTCTCTTTCCTCTTGTTCTTCTTCTAATTTAATGAATATCACTGGGTTCGTAGATGTTTGAGATGTACATTGTTTATCAACATGTTTGGTTGACAGTTCCTTAGCATTTTTCTTGAAATGGGTATTCGTCGAAATCGTTGGTTTTGTCAAATGAAAGTTGGGGGTTTTTAGATCCATTTGGGATTGATATTTAAAGTGGCTTAAAATATGGAAGGGTATATATTTTTTTTATATAAACGTTGTTGAAGTGCAATATGTAGAATATATTTTGATGTTTCCTTCTACTACGTTATTTGCAAAAATATATAGATTTTCCCTTCCGTACGGAGGAATGATTTATATTCCACGCCTTAGCTAATTTGGGAACTCTATAAATTATAAGGTAGAAGTTTTATAAAAACTATATAAACCTCGACAGAAAGGGAGTAAGAAGTATATCCTCTTTATATTGTTGTTTGTCGACATTTTTAAACTTCAAGGTTGAAAGGAAGGGTCTGAATTAATCGTGTCCTGAGCATGATGATAGGTTTCATTTTCTATATTGGGTCATCAATGTTATTGAAAAAAATTAAACAATGGGTTGTAATCTAAATGAAGAAATTCTATTATACTATCCCCTGGCTAGTCATTTTCTTTAGATTGATAAGAGCTTGATGTTTCACTCAATTTGGAGGGAGTTGAATCAGTTCCTTCCCTTGACTGCATTATTGTTTAATTAAATATTTATATGCTAGCAATAATTGGGTCACGCTGGAATATTGAAGCTCTGAACATTTCCGACCTTGGATACTAATTACTTATTTTGATATTATAATAAACCCCGTATATATGAACCCTTTTACCAATGGGTAGATTCAGAATTTGTGATTTAATGAACTCCTTATGCATAACTGGAAATAGGTGGCTTATAGAAAATGAAAGTGAGTTTCTTCTCTCATTGTGGATTGTTTCGCTTCATTGAATTATGTTGATTACCATTCTTTTGATTATCGGGTGCCGTGGAATATATATATATATATCTATGTGTGTGTGTGTGTGTGTGTGATGCACATGTGATGTTTGTTACCTTGGTTGTGCATTTAAATTTAGTAGGAAAGTGGATTGATTTCAGAAATGAAATGGTCTTTTAACTTCACGGTTTGGTATTGTCCCGATTTCAATGTGATTTTGGGTTGATCATAGTTCAAGAATTAGACTTATTCATTTGATAAGCTAATATGTAATTCTTGAATGTTTATCTGGTTATGGAATTTCATATTATTATGATAGGAAGATGTGTTGAGTTATGTTTTGAAATGACCTTGTTATATTCATTTAATTTGTAGGATAACAACAAGATTGATAATTGGAATTCCATGCCGCCCGTAGAACTAACCATGTAATTTTTCCGTACATTGACAATTTCAGCTACATGGGAGATAAGAATTCAAGACGGTTAAGGAAGGATGACTTGCTTTACTATTTGAACCAAACTACCTAGCTAATAAGATTGTATTGAAATGTGAATTCTTTAGTTAAAAACATCCTTGTATAATTGAAGGTTATTGGACTTAATAGAGTTTCTCTTTTTTACACCATCTTTGGTTATGTAATAAAGTTATATGTTGGTTTATAATATATGGTGTTATCTATTAAAACATAAAGGCATTTGAACCTATTGTATTGAAGGGATATCCTTCATGGTCCTCTATGACATGATTGAATTTCTTGATTGATATATAAATAAAGAAATTATTATATATTTATAATTGTGATAAAAAAATGGGATGACAATGATGTTATTTACTTTGGGTTGGTTTAGATATAAGGAGTTACCTTGTAGTAAGATGACTCATGTTATAAATAGGCATATCTCTTAATAATTTTTGACATGATATGGTAACCATCCAAACCAATATGTAAAAGGGATCCACCCTCCCTTTAAGGTTGAACATGCCTGATTTCTTGTGTATACTTTATGTACTCTACTATAATAAAGTTGATTGTGAATAAAGAGGAGTAATCATATACTACAAAACAAATCACAAGGAGGAAAGAAATTAAGATATTAATAAACAAGAAAGTGAACTTAGGGTAATTTATAAGGTCACATGTTATATTTCAGCTTATAAGAATTAAAACATTGGTGTATGACTGCTGCCCTAGGTTGACAATACCCTAATACTTTAAGGTTTAGGGCATGTGCCATTCAAACCAACATCTCTACACTAAAATCTTACCTTGTGGATTATATAACATGTCAGGAAATTTAATAGCCACGGGGAAAAAGTTGTCATAGTAATTTAAGAAAGAATAAGTAACTTGTAACAAGTGAAATGATTTTATCATTTTGTATCCATAATGAATTATAGGAATTCATGGGGTGACAACTGTTTCGTAGGATCCTTGACCATACCAGCCAAGGTTGGCTATGGTAGAGGTATCGAAAAGGTAATGATGCAAGTCATTACGTGAACAAAACCTTCATCGTAGGAAACCTTAGGTGGTATTGTCAAGAATCATGGGACCCAATTATCAAGCCATGATATTCGAAGTTTTGGTAATTGAATTTATTATTTAATGATTACTTATGAATAATAACCTTAAATTATATAGCCTAAACAACTAAAAAAATCCTGATAGCTATGATTGGAACAAATTATGAGGTGAAGGGAAGACAGGTTCCCTAAGACATATGTGTAGTCTTGGGATCTAGCTTGCTAGTGCAACGCCAAATAACTATGGCCATAGTAACACATGTAATTGGATGTGTTGTCTGTTCACCAAGTATTTTGCACAATGTTGAGATTCGATGATGGTTATAGTGGTAGCTTTTCGAAGGACGCTAAAAAACATCACAAGTTCTCACTGTAATAAAGCTTAACCAAATGATACACTGGGTGTATTGGCTCGTAAAGAGTGTTGTAGGGGGACCGAGTAAGATCTATAAACCCCAAAAATTGAACATGGTTGTCATAGGTTATTTGATTAGATTCTGAATTTTAATTAAATGTTGTTATAAATCAATTATTGCTGCAATTAATGTACTATGATCAACATAAAAGGAAATAAGAGATAACACTCTCTTGTGTGCGAGTTTATTATGTTGTGTGATTAATTCAATAAAGCATTAACTATATTAAACATGTTGGTATTAATTTTTTTCCCCTAGTTTGATAAAGTAAAAGTGGTTGTTACTACGGATACCCCAACTACGGTGGAGTCATTAGCTCCATGGAACATATTTAAAAATGTGTGGAGACATGGATAACTACATAGGTTAGCCATGCCTAGTGGACCCATCTATTCTATCATACATTATGTGTATGGAATCAAGCATAGTATGTTGGCTACAAATTGTGGAGAGAAAGGTGATCTTGGGAGAAACTAGCTAAAGGGTTTCTCCATATATTTTATTTTATATCTTCAAGATTACCTTGTTTGACGTCTACCCTTTTCCGGATAAAGGATGTGATATTTAGAGATGACACTACTATAGAAGACAAAATCCTTATGCTTCGTAAGGATGAAGGTTTCATGATATCTATTTTTTTGTAGAAGATAAATGAACAAAATATTTAATGACGTAGGGGAAGTACCATTGGAGAATCAAATTTATGGGCAAAAAGGAAATAAAAACATTGTGTGCTAAATAGCTAATGAATACCACAATTATCATTTGCATGTGGATATTTTTTTTGGATCACGTGGGGTCATAGATAAAAAGGAACAAGGAGTCACCACATGATGAACCCTTTAAGTCCATACAGATTAACATTGGTATCAAGATTGAACCAAATATGGAAACCATTGGTAACTATTGGGGTAAACTAGAGATCACCAAGATTGTTGAGTTATTACATGAGTATGAATACATATTTCCCCAAGAATACCACAAAATGAAAGGACTAAAACACTCACCGGGAATAATGTAGATCAAATTAGTAGATGGGGATAAGACAATTTATAAACGTCTATGTAGGATGAGCCCAAATATCGAATGAAATTCAAACAAGATCTTGACAACATGATGGCTGAAGTAGTCATCATACCAATTGAATAATTTGAGTGGGTGAGTCCTATGGTGATCAAAATCAAGAAGAAAGGGCATATCTAAATTTGTGTGGATTACCATTATTTGAACTTTGTTTATATAATCGATCTTTTCCCTACTCCTTTTATATAATAAATTTTAGAAGGCATGACAGAAGGGAAATAAATAATTTCATTGATGGATTCTCTTGTTATCACCAAGTATGAATTACATAATAAGATATCTTTGGATAACACTTTTGTAACCAAATGGGGGTTATATGTGTACATCATCATGTCATTTGAGTTAAATAATGCACCTACATTTTCTCGCATTTTTGTCATCGCATTTGAGGATTTCATACTTAAGTTTCTTCAGTCTATCTAGAAGATTAGATGGTCTACGACCTAGTGAAGGATCAATGTGATAACTTGCACCTGATGTTTGAGCGTTTCCATCATTTGAAAATTTTCTTATTGAAGAATTGTGTGTTTATGATGCCATTTTTTTCCTTACTAGGGCACATTAACTAAAGATGGACACTTGGTGGACCCCAAAAAAATTGCAATAATCATCAATCATGTGTAGCCATAAATATAGAGAGAGGTTTGTGAATTTTTAGCACATCGTGGGTATTATCACAAGTTCATAAAGGACTTTTCACAAATTATGGTGCCATTGGAAAATGTGATCCATAAGACAAAATAATTTAAGTGGGGTCCCGAACATCAACATGGCTTTGAAAAACTCAAATATATATTAACCCAAACACCTATCTTGTAATTCCTATATTGGAACACACCGTTCCATGTGCATGTTGACACTTTAGGAATTTTTGTGGGGTAATATTAGCATAGCCAGTGATGGAACTATTGAACAACCAATCTACTTTACAATTCAAAAATTGATGCATGTATGAAGAAATTGTATTACCATAGAGTGGTAAGGACTATCTATGGTGTATGTGCTTCACAAATTTTGACACACCTCTTAGAAACACCATTCATATTTTTTACCGATCATATGGAACTTAAGTATTTGGTCAACAAAGCAAGTATTACATGGATAATATATAAGTGGATAATACTATTCTAGGAGTTTTAGTTATTGGCTATGGTCGAGCCAGAAAACATAATGCGAGACTTTATCATCTAGTTTGGATTGATATCGATGAAGTAGCATAACCCATAGAAGATGGTATGTAAGATGCCCATTACTTACCATCCAAAGTAAGTTTGGAGAACTAGTAGATGTGCTTTACTTCCTAAAGACTAGGGTGGATCCTAAAAACTATAAATTCAATCATCGCAAGTAATTACCTATCAAAGCAATGCCATATCAGCTAATTTCTGATCAACTCAAAAAAATGGGGAGTGACAAGATTATATGACAATGTTTTCCTACCACATGATAGGAAAGATATTTTAAGTGAAGCACATGAGGGAATTACAGATGGTCATTATGTAGGTTATGTTACCGCTTGAAATATCCTTAATGTGGGCCTCTGGTGGAAGAGTTTATATAAAGATGCAAAATAATTTGTCAAAGGTTGTGAGCAATGCTAGAGGATTGACAAGCTAGGAAAACATGATAATATGCCCTTGATCCTAATAACTGCCCAAAAACCATTTGAATAATAGGAAATTGATTTTATTAGATCCATCAATCTTGGTGCATGAAGAATAGGAACATAATATATTATCGTATCCATTAATTATCTAACATGATGGGATGAAGTTGTGCTGGCTAAAGATTTTACAACATCCACCATGGAAAGATTTATGTGGGAGAACATTTTTAGCAGATTTGGTTGTCCCATGAACATACCTGGAGATAGTGGAAAACATTTATTGAATAACAAAATTCATATCCTATTGTAATAGTTTATGGTTTCACATCATCAGATAACCCTATATCATCCATATGTTAATGGTATAATGGAAGCATTCAACAAGATACTAAGCCACACATTAATAAAGATTTGTGACGTCACCAAGGACTTGGATGAAAATGTATCCAAGGTAATTTGGGTGTATCGGATGACATACAAGAACTTGAACAAAACAACTCCATTTCAACTTATTTATAGACAAGAAGTTGTTTTACCAATCAATTTTCTAGAACCATCATCGTGAATTACATAATTTACTAGTGTAGATGATGCACACTTGATACAATAATGGTTAATGGTCATTATAGATAAAAGAAACAAGGATATAAACATGATGGTCATAGAACATTGAGAAGGTACGTCATAAATCTTATTATGATCACAAACTCAAAAGAAAGACTTTCTAGGAAGGCGCTAAGGTTTTACTCTATGACTATAAATTCGTGTGACATCTGAGGAAATCTCAAAATTCATTAGCTAGGGCCATATGACATAGTGGATATACTTTGCTAATAAGGGCATGCAAGTTAATGAATATTAGCGGAAAATTACTTGCTAGTTACTTCAATGGGACTAGGATGAAGCCATATTTATAGACATTTGGGCATGTAATGAATAAGGTGTATGTCATTAGATTAATTGTTATTTCATTTATTATATTAAATTTATTTCTACTTTGTAATAAGCACTGGATTTACACACATTAGTGTTAGTTTGACCTTATAGAACACATTCACATAAACATATTACATAGTGGAATGTGCAACACTCTTCAAGGGAATGAGAAAAAATAATAGTATTAGAGAGTGGCGATAAAATAAAAAAATGACACAAGCTATTGAAATAGTATACAAAATGCTGAAAGATACAAAGGGAAGTGAAAAATGAGGAGTGTATAAATACTCACATGCATAAGAGAACATGAGTGATAAGGAGATAAAACAAAGATAACGTGTGACAGATATGGAGGATGTTAGCTTAATAGAAATTATGGAAAAATGCGTGCAAGGTATAGAAAAGAGGAGGCGCGACCTACAAAAAAAGCTTAGAAAATATAGATAAGGGTGTGATAGACAAATATATAAGGATAAGTTCCATTATGCACACTTAACAATCACTTATTGGAAAGTGCGAGAAAAGGAGAAGAAGAAAATTTTCAACAACTAGGAATTAATCGAAGCTTTGGGGAATTAGTGACTCACACATGTGGAGATAAATGAAATAAGAATTTCTTGCTCCTAAGGAGGGTATAAATAAGAAAGTGGGTATTCATTTTATTAACTTGCAGTGAAAATTAATATTTTTGGTGAAAAAATGACATAAATTATAGAAATGATTCAACACCTACGCTCTCCAATAAAACCCTTTTCCATTAATGCGCTACTTAAAGATTTTACTAAGTATAAATAAAAAGAGAGAAAAATATTAACTTATACTATAAAAAATAGTAGTATCGACTTACCATTCATGTGGGGTTGCAAACCCTTGTTAGGAAGAGATTTATTGGGGCAATAAATTACTCCAAAGATAAACCAAAGTGGTTTCCGGATGACTAGGAAACATGAAAGGAAGGAAGGAAAAGAACAAGAAGAAGGAAAAAAACATAGGGTTACTAGTTCAAAAACATGTCTAGTTTTGAATCTTCAAGAAAAAAATAGGCCAAGGTAATCCAAGAATAAAATAAAAATAAATAAGAGGTTACTCTCATAAGGAGACGCCATCTAAGGTAGGGGCATGTACTTATGTACTACGAAGGAGAAGATCAAGATGGTTGCAGGAAGAGACCCACAAAGAATCAAGTCTCTAGTAGCTTATATTTTAATATTGAAATACAATAGCCAAATTTTTTTGAAATAATTACAAAATGGACTAATCATATAACCTCTATAAATATATCAAAAGGCAATCATCTTATGCAAGGGCTTGATGGAATCATTGAAAAATAAATGGTGAGCCCAACAAGATAGAATGATAGCTAAGGTAATTATGTTTATGATAATAGTGTATGGAAGACACTTGAAAACATACGGGTCCTACAACTTCTTGTGTTTCCTTACTTCATTAAGCCATTGAGGTTGTACCAATAACTTATCTCAAGGGTCTAGGAAGGGTACTTGTAGTTTTCTATAAGACGCATGAAGTTTTCACAACATTTTATTAGTAAGGTGGCTGACCTTAATAACTACATAGAATATTTAGCGCAAGCATTAGAAGATGATGCCTTTGTGGAATACATAAGATAATTCTTAAAATATAAGTGAAAAGGAAAATTCATGTCTATAGATGAACTAGAAGACTCGGAACAAGAGTCAATTTACGACAAACACATGGGAAAATTTTCAATTATTCCCACTTTGTGTCACATAAACCATGGTAGTAAATGTCAAACTTGCTCAAGAGATAAAAGGATTTAGGTACCGATGGGGCATAATTTTTTTATTGACAATCTTCAAAGAGATAGGCATACCAGATGGGGATGATGAATCAACATGGAAACATCCATCCATATATCCCTCTCTAGAAATCATATATAAATCATTCATGGTACAACCCACATTGAATAATGCATATAAGGAAAGGTTCACAACCTAGTTTAAACACTTGCATAATGTTTTTGAACAAGACTAGAGAATCCCATGCCAGTTACCTAAGGAATTGGATGGTGAGGTAGAGTTTGATGTTTCCATGAACTACTCATTGGAAAGGATTAAAAAGGATGATGAGACTTGGACACCATGGGCCAAGCTACCCTATACCTTCATAATAGATTGATTCCTATGATATGTTAAATGGGTCAAAGGAGTAAAGAATATTACTCTAGATACAAAAAGGGTGGATGAAGGCATTCATGCATTGCACACAACGTACAAGAATCTTGATTGATACACACATGAAGGGCCTTGAGTCTCGAGATATATGTCAACTTAGCAAGTGGGACACTATTGTGGTCAAGAATGAAGTGCATAATTATTTTTATCCGTGATAGAAGAAAATGGAAAATAAGGAAGATACAACAAATGAAGATCCTGATGAAGAAATTTTTATACCCAAACTTGTGCAACGCAGTAACGCAAGATAATGTGTAGTGTATAAAATAGGTACAATAAGAGAAAATATGGATGCACACACCGGCGTACCAACCTAAAATATAAGAATACTAAACCCAAGGCATAGTCCAACAAAGGAATAAGAGGAAAAAGAGAAACATATTCTAGGGTTAACTCAGAAAGTGATAACCTATAAGAGAGCCACAACAAAAGGAAACAAATTTTGAAGTCCTAATAAAACAATCTCATGTTTAGGAAAGCACTAAGGCAGGGCCAAAAGAACATTTGGAGTATGAGTCACCCCAAAGGTGTTAGAAATCAAAGACAATCTAGAGGAAATAAAGAAGAGTGCAAGCATCGAGAGAATTTATAGAGAAAAGAGTTTCCAAAAAGAAGAAGTCGGGAATGAGAAGAATCAATCAAGTAAGGGTAAAAGGAAACTATAAGAGTAAAAAGTAGGTGCAAATGAAGAAGAAGTAGAGGTAAATTTATACCATAATATCAGCAAGAAATCCATGTGTGTAACTTTCCAAAAGGGAAGAGCAATTATGAATTGTTCCACTAGACCTATGTTAAGAACACAATGGCCACAAAGTGCTCCAAAAAGGCCTTGTCCTTTTCACTAGATGCATATAAAGAAGGACCAGTCATTGAATTTTGAGTGACAACATTCATACCTTCCTATCCAAGGATGGAGATCCAATTGTTGTGAAAACTTATCACATGTCCAAAACTCAAGCCGGGGAGGTTTTGCAACAAATTGACGGAGAATTCATACAAAAAAAATTGTAGAACAATAATGAGAAAAGAGTCTATAGAGTTTGGGTAAGGTAGTTTGAGGAGGAGTTGAAAGAAACTAAACATCAACTACACAAAATTCAACATGAGAATAAAGGCCTTGGAGAAAATATTTGAGCGTATATTCAAAATTTGGAACTCTCAAGAAAAGGGTGATGCGTAATGAGACAAAATTTTTAAAGGATAATTCACTCATACTCATTGAACCAATAAATGAGCTCAAGAAATTAGTGAATCTCATGTGCAAAGAAATGGAGAAGGAATGGGAGCGAGTGAAACGAAAAGGGGGAAATGAAAATATCTACATTGTTTGCAACAAGAATCTTCTAGATTGTTAAGAAAATGCCAAAAACTTAGAGGCCAAGGTAGAAAAATTTGAGAAAATGCTGAAGGGACTATTTAAGAAACCTTGTATAGTTAATGTGTGAATAAAAGAGATGGAGAATAAAATAACAGATTTTGAAGCCCAACTAGATGATGAATTTTTAGACCAAGATAACTCAATAAAATAATGGAAGAATTTGAAGCGGTTAGTGGGGATATCACGGTGAAAAGAGAACATATCAAAAACATCTTAACAGAGTTGAGGAGCTAACTAATATAGAAGAAGTAGAGCTTGGAGATGTGTGACAAGATTTGAAATAGTAAATTGAGCAACTAAGGGTGACAATGACAATAGGGGTCAAAGGTGATTTAGTGTTCAACCAACTCATTACACATTTGGATAAAGTAACCCAAAAATTTCAACCGTTATAAATAAATGACAAGCGCATGAAGACCTGCTGTAAAATGAGGTGCTTAAATTGTTTGAGGATATACAATAACATTACCCAAGGAAGGAAAACCATATTAGTATGAGGTGATGTTAGGCCTATTTTTGTTCTTTATTATTTATTGTTTAAAATATTCAAGGACTTAGTATCCTTTTTCATTACTTCAAGGCATGTTTGGGAATTTTATAAGGGCATGCACTAACAGACACATGAAAGATAGTTGCGTAGGAAAATGGGGAAGGGAACATATGCACAAAAATAATGGTGAAGATGTGTAGGAGAATTTATGAGGAGGATTGTGAGATAAAGGATAAGATCAAAGGGAAGGACATAGAGAGAAGAAAAAGGGATAATTATAAACATGAGATTGAAGGTGGACTTAAACCGTAGTTCTCGGTAATGACCGCATGAAGTTGATAAAAGGGATTGGATAAGGCTAAATATAACAATGTCACATGTGGAAGATGTTGGTTGTCAAACTTGCATCCATGTCTCAGAGATGGAAGAATCGAGTCATTTGAGACAATAATGGAATTGTCTCCAAGTTATGGGACCTTGCACACTTGAGACGGATCTCCGGAGAAGGCCAGTTCCTCTATTAATTTCTATTGCTACTGCTACTCCTAATTCTGAAAGGGTAAACTAAGCTAACAATGCCAAGGGACAAGGGATAAAAGGATAAAAAATGGAAAAATAATATAAGGAATGTGATAGCACCAGAAAAAGAGGGATGAAAACTATTTGTTTTCTATGAAAATGAAGAGAAAGACATCTAGGGAGGCTAGGTACCCATAGCACAAACCAAAATGCATTTACACGATAAATTTTCATGAAACACAACTAGAAAATGGCGATGCAAGGAATGTAAAACGACACAACAAGAAAAAAAAAAAAAAAAGGTAAGAAGAAGGAATGCAAACATGCTAGGAAAAAGAAAAACCAAAAATGATGCTTCCATTACTTCCTCGAAATGCACAAAGCTATTACAATGGCCACCGAAGGTTGATATTTACATGCACCAATTAGGTCTAGAGGTCTTCAACTCAAAATAAAAAGATATGAAATCCTTTGCAAAATGCATAAGGATTCAAAATGTCCAACATTAACAATGAGCCCAGCTCTTACATTTATAGATGAATTCATGGAAAAGAATAAAATGAGGAAAATTCCAAATTTGAAATACAACTACCAACAAGAAGCATTCAATGCATCCAAATCTATTAGATGCATTTCCCTAAGTTAGTTTGGCATGTTGGAGAAGGAAGGAGGTCAGATCAGATCAAATTAGGTGGTTAGAGAAATCAGGGCCGCTAATTAATGCTCAAAAAGAAGTTTTCCCATTTCTCACCTACCAAGTCTACCAAGAATATGAATTTGAATATCTACTACCGTAGTCTACATTAAAAACTATCGATTGAGACTAGGCAGATGATGATTGGATCTCCGTAGCAAAATATATGGCTATCGTTAATATTTTTAGATTCATCTACACACACAAGACATGTGACACACACATATTGGTTGAAAGTATGACAAAATATGAAAATGTTTTTGTCATTTCTGCCACGTGTCACCCATTGATTTATTGTCAGGATTCGATACCTTGCTGGCACGCTTTGATTGATTGTGTGTGGCACACTTAAGCATGTCAAAGAATGACATGACATGGAATGGTGTAGATAAGGGTGAAAATGTATACATGTGGAAGAATGAGGCATGATAGGATGTCATAAGGAAGGTGCACACAATTGCAATGCACGTAGAGGAAATGGGGTAAATGGGTGAGAGGGAAACATATGGAAGGGAAAAAATCATTACAGAATGATGTACGTGGGTGTGACAAAAGGGAGCATAGGGATGCCAATGACTTATCCAATTTTCAGAAGCAAGCTTTGATGCGAACAAAAGGTGAATCAATGTAGAGAAGGTGGAAGCACAAAGGGTGCATGCAAGGGGAAGATGGAATGAAGAGGAAAAGGAAAAGGAAAAGAAGGGGATAAAGCATGAAAAGGAAGGGATGCATGTAAGACACACATGGAATCTAAAACCATGTAAATGTGTCAAGTGAACAAGTGAAGTGAAGTGCACGCGACCTACGTGTAGAACCATAGAGTCAGAATGGGGAGATGAGTTATCCAAATAACTAGGGAGAGTTATTGTGGATAACAAATTTGGTGACTTTCAGGGCCATCTGCTTGCTAGATGAAGGATTTCAGTAGCATGAAGCATCCATTGGGCATGGAGTCTATGATATGGAATCTCTGATCTATAATTTTGAAGAACTGCCCTTGAAGTCACTTTGAAACATATTACGAGCTCTGTTTTGAATCTTGCGAAACTACTAAAATGGCTAGAAGATGATTGACATCCGGAAGTAGAAAAAGAGTGCATGTAAAAACATGCAAGAAGAAAGAACTATGTACAAAAAAACAATGTGTGTGCAACACATTTGGAGGAATTAAAACTATTCTAATATACAAAAAAATGATGCTATAAACTTAATGGAAGGGTTTAAGATAGATCCCATTTACTGAGATTTGTAGTGCACCTCCATCAAGATGAGTTAACTCGAAAGAGTTAGCCTCCTTATATGAACTGATGATATATGAGCCACTCTAAAGTGCATCAAACTTTGACTTGGTACCTTGGTTTAGCTCATCAACATCCCATTTTATGACCAAGTCTCCAAATTTGAAATTTTGAGGCCTAGCCTTTTTGTCAAACCACTTATTTATTTCTTACTAATGCTATTCTAACATGATCATGATAGAGTTCCTTGATTCTTCAAAATTAATTGGCTTTGCCATTCGACTTCTCTTTGTCTGCGCCTTTAAACTCTAGCTCTTTGGGAACGTGCTAATGAGTTCAACTCAAGTGTCAAAAGAAGGGTAGCCTCCTTGCCATAAACAAGATTATAAGGCGAAGTTCTATTGCTTTCTTAATGTAATTCTATCCACCCAGTACGTGCAAGACCTTTGTATGCCACTATATTTGGTTGATATTCATTATGCGCTTCATGATCCTGATCAGGTTCTTGTTTGTTGATTCTTCCAATCTATTTCCTTGAGGGTAATAGTTGAAATAAGTATTCGTGATAGATGCACAGATTTAGTTCCTAATCGTGATTTTAGTGCCAAGGAAGTATTTTTCAATTATCATAGATAATGGTTTGAGGAATGCCAAACCTTGTGACTATACCTTCGAGAAATTCAAGGATGATTAAATCAGTTGATTCCCTAAGAGCAATAACTTATGTCCATCTGGTGAAGTAGTCCGTAGTTTTCAGCACCCACTTATGTCCAACGCTTGAAGGTGGATTGATCATGCCTATGAAGTTGAGACCCCATTGCACAAAAGGCTGATATGCTTGGATTGGTTGGAGGGGAAGTGCTATCAATTTATTCTTTCCTGTAAAGAAAACACATTATTTGCATTTTGTGACCCATTTGTGTGTATCTACAAATAGAGTAGGCAAAAGATACCTTCCATTATGATCTTCATTGCTATAGTCTTGGAAGAAAAGTATCCACTGAGAGAATCCATCGTGAAACTCTGCTAACACCTTTTCACCTACGTGCCATCGATCATCTTAACAACACACCATCAAGATTCTTCTTGAAGAGAAGGCTGCCAAAAAAAAACATAAGGAATAGATTGTAACCTTAGATGTCTTATCTTTTCTTTATTTAAACTAGGAGGGTATGCACCCTTGGAGAGGAATGTGATCACGTCCTTCATCCAATTATGTGTGCCAGGATATGCTTTCTATTCAAATTCTGCATGCGGGAGATCTTCATATAGAAATAATGAAGTCTCAGGTTCATTTTGTGCATCCTCAACAAGCTTCTCACAAATTACACTACCTCTTACCAACTTGGTGGCTTTGATAGTCACATCATACTCCATGATCTTGGTCACACATCATTCTCTTTTCTCATTGATTTTTGCTCCCATGATGAAGTCTCTAACATTGGAGTGAGAAACTAATACCTTGATGTGATTTGTGGTGAGCATGCTCTTGAATTTATTGAGCATGCACATGATAGTGTAGACATTCTTTTCCATGTGACTATATTTTAATTCATGATCCTTCAAAGATCTAGTTGAAGAAATCCACTTGTTCTTCTAGTCCTTGTTCATTTTAGTGGGTTAGGACAACAAAAACACTTGCATCAGCACCATAAGCATAAAGGATTAAATCCTTGATGTAATTTGGGTTGATGAGTGTTGGTCTTGCAAGAAAATTTCCTTCTTGATCTTGTTGAATCTCTCTCTTCCTTCTATTTTCAATCTAAAGGTTGTGTCCTTCTTGACCATTAGGGTGATGGGCCGAACCAATCCTATAAAGTTAGGAATAAAATGGCTAACAAAATTTATCATACCGAGAAAGGACTACAAGGCCTTTTTATGCGCCCGCAAGAAAAAGTTAGGATGGCTGAAACACACTCAAGATCAATTACGATGCCATCCTTTTAAACCACATGACCCAAAATCTTACCCTGCACCACTACAAAATTACACTTCTTGGGGTTAAGAGACAACCCATACTTCTTGAATCTCTCAAATAATTTCTCTAGGTGCACCATGTGATCTTTGCTTTTCTTTAAGAAGACTGTAATGTCATTAAGGTAAACCAAGATGAACTCATTGATGTAACCTTTAAAGGAAATATCCATGGCATGCTGAAATTTTACACCTGTATTTGACATACCAAAGGGAATATTCTAATATGCATATATCCCCCACTTGGTTGTAAACACTATTTTGAATTGATCTTCTTTCTTGACTAGGATCTGATTGAAGCTTGAGTATCCATCCAACATAGAGAATATTTGTGCACCAGCCATAGTCTACAGAATATTCTCCATAGAAGGAAAAGGATAGTGATCCTTGAGGGATGCCTTATTCAAATATTTGAAATCAACACACAGTCTGATTTCACCATTCTTCTTACGCACTGAACTAGATTCGTGACCTAGGTAGAGTATTTGATGGGAAAAATAATATTTTCCTCAATGAGTTTGGATAAATCCTTTCTCATGAGGGGCTCTATCTTTGGATTGATTGGTCTGCATTTTTCCGATAGGCTAGATACCATGATCAAGGTCAATAGAGTGTTGAACAACACTTGGATCAAAACCTTTGACTCTTCATAATCCCATGAGAAGCTATCACCGTATTTTTGGTAGAGAGATATTAATTCCTATTTTTCGTCATGTGCACAAGATTTACTTGAGCAACAAATCCTTTCCACACATAATCCCGACTAGAACACAATCTTCTTACACCACATGCATATAAATTTATTTACCCTTGAACTCATCATCAAGGCTAAATTTTTTTCTAAGGTGACCCACCCTTTAGGTAGCTTATTTCACTTCAAAATCACTTGGTCACCATAGTTGTCATGCAAGTCAGCTTGCATGCTTGATGAGAACTCAACTTCATTCTAGATGAACTAGACAATCTGCGTGTCATTGTCAAACACTTGCCAGCTAGTGTTATTATCTGGAATGGATGGTCTAATCACCATCTTGATGTGCTGAGTGTTTCCTTTGACAAAGTCCTCAGTAGGGGAGAACTATGAACAAAATGGGGCCATATGATCAACTTCCTTATTCAACTTGAGTGGCACCACCTATGGATTCGAGCATCAAAGCTCTCTAGGAGGTCCCAAACTCTGTGTTTATAAGCTTTAAGAAGCTTATTATTTTCCTAGTATTTGTGTAATTTCACAAAATAGGGATAGTAGCCTATGAATTATATTAATGTGAAATCAACCAGGTTATAATAGATGGACTATAATACTTATAGGTATTGTACAGTCATGTGTAGATAAAAGAGAGGTTGCACAGGTACAACCAAAAATACAACAGCTTCCATAATACATCCGGGAAGCAACAATTAAATTAATACAAACAAATGATTAAGTTACAACTATGCAAAAAATAATCCTATAACTATGGAATAAGACAAATATGGTTTAAAAACCATATAACAACATTATTTAATTAATATATAATTAAATAATTAATATATATGCATAATTAATTAACCTAACATTCCCCCTTAATTGTGCATTGGCTCAAGATACGAGGAAATGAACTCTCTCGAACAAATCAAACTTGTCATGTGCAAGTGACTTTGTGAAGATATCTACCCGTTGTTTAGCTGTTGGACAAAATTGAAGCTGGATGTTTTGTTTCAACACATGTTCGTGTATGAAATGAACCTGTACTTCAATGTTCTTTGTTCTCTCATGAAAAATTGGATTGTGAACAAGTTTGAGAACACCTTCATTGTCAACATACATGGTGGTTGGTTTGTCCTATGGTATTCCAAGTCCTTCTAGTATGTGACGTAGCCAAATCACTTCATAGACAACTTCTCTTACATAATGATACTTGAATTCTATGGAAGAGTGAGAAATGAAGTGTTGTTTCTTGCTTCCCCATGATATTGGTCCAGATCCCATAAAGAATACAAATCCATAAGTGGATTTTCTATCATCAATATTTCTGCATGATCTAAATTTGAATATCCAGTCAAGAAGAAGTTTTCATTCTTCTTGTATTCTAGACCAAGATCCACTGATCCTTTGAGATATATTAAAATGCACCTTGTTTCTTTCCAATGAAAAACTTTGGGTTCCTACATGAACCTAGATAGATAGCTTACTACAAAGCTGATATTTGGTCTAGTGTAGGTCAGGTAAATGAGACTCCTAATCAACTACCGATAGAGAGTGGAACTTACCTCAAGAGATGGATCTGAATGAGATAAATGCAATCTGTTCTCCATGGGTGTAGCAATTGGTGTGCAATCCATCATCCTAAATTTCTCAAGCATTGTCTTAGTATATTTCATTTGAGAAACAAAATGTGATTCTATTTTTGCCATACTTCCAATCCAAGACAATAATGCATCAGCTCGAGATCGGTTATGTAAAATGATTGATTAATATATTTCTTCATTGTATCAATCATCCTCACTGAACTCCCAGTGATGACTAGATTGTTGAAATAAACAATGAAAATCACAATCTTCCCCCTTGCTTTTTGAGGTAAAGATTGGGATCATATGGATTTCTAACAAATCCATGTTGTATGATATGCTCATCAATCTTGATGTACCATGCCCGGGTGCCTATTTAAGGCCATACAAAGATTTCTTGAGTCTGCATACCTTTTCTTCTTGACTAGGTACTACATATCCCTCAGGTTGAGTTAAGTAGACTTCTTCTTGTAGATCTCCGTTCAGGAAAGAAATTTTTACGTCCATCTGATGGAATTTCCAACCAAACTATGTAGCTAGAGCAAAGATCATCCTGATCATTTTGATCTTAGCTATGGGAGAAAATGTCTCCTCATAGTCAATGCCTTCTTTTTGTGCATACCCCTTTGCTACAAGTCTTGCTTTATACTTGTCTACTATCCCATCTGCTTTGTACTTTGTTTTAAATATCCATCTACATCCAATGGGTTTCTTCCTTGGTGGAAGATCGACAAGCTACCAAGTGTTATTTTCATCACTGATTGATATTCGAATCCATGGCATCTTTCTAAGATTTTGACTGTAGGGATTCCTGGACTGTAGAGGGCTCATCAGACTCGATAACTCTACTCATCAAAGAAAAGTTAACTTCTTCTCTTGCTTTACTACGAGTTCGTGGTCTAGGGGTGGATGTATCTAGTGGAGCATCCATTCTTACATCTCGTAATGTGCTAGTACACCACTTGGGAATACGCTGAACTGTTCCCGTGGGTCGTGGTTCTATCTGATCAACACCATCATCCCCATCATCACTTTCATCTTTTGAGGGAACATCAACTTCAATTTTTACAACTGGAGAAAAATCTACATTTGGTGAGTTTGGAGGAGGAGACTCTTCTTCCTTCTTCTCAAAAACTCAACATCTCTGTTAGTGTAGACTTTTCTAGTCTTAGGATCCATTAATTTGTACCCAAGAGTCTCTTCACTATACCCAATGAAGACACATTTCTGTGACTTCATTTCCAATTTATTTATGTTCTGCTTGGGTATGTGCATGCTTGCTTTGCACCCAAATAATCTAAGGTGTGCAATAGATGGTTTCCTCTTTGACCATGCTTCTTGTGGTGTTACTTCGTCAAGAGCAACTATGGGCACTTTGTTCAACAAATACACTATTGTCTTTGTTGCTTCTACCCAGAATGTCTTTACAAGTCCAGAGTCATCGATCATGCATCACACCATTTCCATGATAGTATGATTTCTTCTCTCAACAACATCATTTTTCTGCAGTGTGTGTGGAGGAGGCATTTGTCAACGAATCATGTGAGTTTGTAGGTAGTCTTTGAACTCATTACTGGTGAATTCTCCCCCTCAATCTGAGTGGAGAGTTATGATGTGATGACCAGTTTCATTCTCAATTGCTACTTTGAACTTCTTGAAAGTTTCAAAAGCTTCACTTTTCTTGCGAAGAAAAAAAATTCACATTTTCCTTGAATAGTATCAACACATAGCATGAAGTATTGAAATCTAGAATGAATTGGTTGCATTGGATCAAAATGATCGGTATGAACCATATCAAGTTGACTATGAGCTCAATATGTACTCTTTTGGGATGAAGCTCGGTTTTTTTCCTCTAGGCAAAGAGGACACTTGTCATATCCTTCTGAAGAGATGGTAGCCCATGTACCATATTGCACCGGTGAAGTGTCTCGAGATACTTGAAACTTACATGACCAAGTCTTCGATGCCACAACTGTGCTGAGGTAGAGTTCTTAGCCACAAGTTCTTGATCATCTCTGTGGAAAAATCAAGATGGAACATGCATCCCACATTAGAGGCTTTTGCAACTATTTTCAAGCCTCGTGATTTATCTCGAATTAAACATGTTTTCTTGCTAGAATGACTATCAAAGTCAATTTTTAGGTTGTGATCAAGGAGTTGACTGATTGAAAAGTAGATTCTTTGTTAACCCAGGGACATATAAGACATTTGAAAGTCTACAGTTGCATGAACCAAGGGGTAGAGAAATGTTCCCAATCCCCTGAACTATATATGAAGAATCATCTCCCAACGAAACATGATTTTTCGATGGCATGTCCCTCATTGAAATAAACCAGTCTCTATGGCTGGTCATGTGTTGAGTGGCCCCCAAATCAACATACCAAACATCACTAGATGACGTGGATGGTTCACTTGATCGCAAAGAACAAGTAGTCGTCATTTTCTCGATTGTTCTTGTTGCTCAACAATATTACCTTGTTGATGGGGTCTTCTTTTCTAGTTCCCCTTTTTCTACCTTTGATTGTAGTTAGAATTTCCTTTGTTAGTTTTTGTGGAGGTCCAAAGTTGCTTGATGAACCTTTCTTGTAAGTATTATACCAACAATCTTGTAGGTTATGTCCTCTTTTGTAGATTAGACATTGCTTCTTCTGTTGTCTCTCCCCTTGATACTGATTTTGATTTTGGGAATTTTGATAGGAATTAGGTTTTCTTTACCTTTTCCTTTCCATTTTTGATGTGAAGAAAGTGCATGCTCCTCTTCATCATCTTTATTGTGCATGGATTCCTCTTGTTGCAGTAGGTTTACTATCTTGTCAAAACTAATTGTCGTATCTGACATGTTTAGTGTTGTGAAAAAAATGTGGTAAGAAGAGGGGAGTGCTCTTAAAATAATGGGAATGAGAGCATCATCTATGACCACTTCTCTTAGGGCTAGAAGTGAAGCCCTCAATTCTGTAACTATTCTTAAGAAAGATTCTATTTTTTCATTCTGCTTGAAACTTCAATGTGTGTAACTGACTCTAAAAATTCAAGTATAACATTTTGTTCTTGGCCTCGTATACTGTGCTCAATTTATCCCACGCTTCTTTGGCTGTTTTGGCATCTCAAATGTGGGGTTACACATCGTCGAACACTCTAAACAAGATTATGAGTTTGGCCTTCTGATTTGCTTTATCAAACTTATTATGTTGTGTTGTATCAGTAGTTGATCTGGTCAGAGTACCATTCACAGCAGGACAGATCTCTTCAAACTCAAGCTATGTCTTAATTTTTGTCTTCCATGCAACATAGTTGTTTCCTCTAAGTAATTGTGAATCGAAAGAAAAAAAATTTGGGGGCATTGGTGCCCATTTTACAGAGATCACTAATAGGGTTTGGCTCTTATCACTCCATGTATAAGATATCCCAATCTATATACCATCAGTCTGATATACCAAACCTTTCTATATACGCACCCTTCTGATATACCGACGATACGCGGAAGAAGCTCACCCTTTCTATATACCTAGCGGTACGTGAAAGAGGCATTAACGTACGTGAAAGAATTCAATACGTGGTACCAAGATAATATTGAAAGGGGTCTATGTGATTATTGACACTGGCTCAAAGAAATATCCTCATATGCACGTGTAACTTTGCTATATACTTGGATAATTTCTCAGTCTGGATTTATGTCATGTAATTGTTCACAGACGAATGGGATGGCTCATAGTGTGTGCACTGTGACCTTATTACTCCCGTTGATTTAAAGGGTCGATGCCTAGACGATGTTGTTGCAGCTATATTAGGCGTTAAGTATAGTAGTAGTCACGATGAATTTACCCATAAGTGCTTCCCATAGGCACCATATATACCGAACACTACAATGAGATATAGGATCTCGTGAGTGTTACAAAACCAATTTTCTTGTTGTTTTTTATTACAATTCTACCAATTTCTGATTAGTTACAAATTTTGCAGTTGACTTATGGAAACCTATAAATTAGTACAATATATCAACATGCAATTATAAAAATTCTGGAAAAAAATTGAATGGCGGGTAATTTTTTTGTTTTGTGGCCCCGTGGCTGTGGAGCCCAATACAACTTGCTTTGAGAAAAAAACCATAAAAAAATAGCTCAAAATGAAGTTTTTAGGTAGCCCTCCTTTGGAAAAATGTGCTCAGAATGCAAAAATATGCAGAGTGGAGAAAAAAAAGTTTTCCCTAAAATAGGGTTTTTCTCACTAAATTTAGTTAGTTATAACTAAATTTGAATTTTCCGCTAAAGTTAGCGGTTCCACTAAATTTTCCACCAAATTTGGTAGTGGGTGAGGGAGGGGGATTTGACCCCTTGACCTCTCTTGATGGGAAGTGTCTTACAAAAGTTATGCTAGCCACTTGGGCGGCTAAGCTAAACAAGTATAAGTAAAGAGAAAAATGTAATTAAACACTTCCAAACTATAAAACCATACCTCTTCAAAAACCATGGTTTTGGAAAGGTAGTTTTGAGCAAAAATTCCAGCAAAGAGAAAAAATGACAAGCAGTTTTGGCAAGAATGAAGGTGGTTTTGAGTGTGTATGGCACCTTAGATCATTTTTCTTCCTTCCTTTGAGCTTGTAATCTCTTCCTTGGTGAATTCTATCCTCCTCAACCTTAATTACAATGAATAACGATGGTTTTGAGGAGTTTGATGGTGGTTTTGAGGAATTTTATGGTGGTATTGCAAGAGACGGGGCTAGGAAGTTGTAGAGGCACCTCTTGCTCTCTTTTGCTTACACAAGATTCTCTAATGCTCCTCAAACTCTGCTGCAATCCTCCAATATCCTTCAACATGCTCTGAAACCAAATGTAATTTCACAAAACAAGGATAGTAGCCTATGAATTATATTAATGTGAAATCAACTAGGTTACAATAGATGGACTGTAATACTTATAGGTATTGTACAGTCATGTGCAGACAAAAGAGAGGTTGCACATGTACAACCAAAAATACAATAGCTTCCATAATACATCCGGGAAGCAACAATTAAATTAATACAAACAAATGATTAAGTTGCAACTATGCAACAAATAATCCTATAACTGTGGAATAAGACAAATATGGTTTAAAAACCATATAACAACATTATTTAATTAATATAATTAATTAAATAATTAATATATACTATGCATAATTAATTAACCTAACAATTTGTTGGTGACACGGTTGATAACCAATTATGTATCCCCAAATATCTGTAGCTCCTTAATCCCTTTCTTCTTAGCAATGATAAGGCCATGTACCAATGCTTCATATTCTGCTACATTGTTGGATCATGTGAACTGTAATGTGTGCATGAAAAATAACCTCTCATCCTTAGGAGAAATGAGAACAAATCCTGATCCCGAATGTTTCGCTTCTGAACCATCAAAATATAAATTCCATAGAATAGGTTCAACTTGGTCTTTCTTGAGCATGCATGAAAACAAAAATTCTTCTTCAAGGATACAATAAGTACCAAACCCAAATTCATAAGCTTCCAGCTCTTTAGAAAATGGATGAAATTTATGATGTCTCTCTGCCCATTCATCAAGTACTAGATCCTGGGATTTGAGGCATGAGAGGTTGTTCTTCAAAACTAAAAAAATTTCTTCTTGGATTAAACAAATTTCTTGGAGAGGGGATGGGACATATGACTCTACATGATAGGAAAATATTGGCTCAGATTATATGGTAAACTAGGTACCATACCTTGTCTTGAGTAACATATGAGTCTAATCAAAAGATAAGTAACCACCCACTTTAGCAATAAAATCTCTTGATAAACATAAGAAAAAAAAGGGGGAAAATCAATGATCAACACATCTTGAGTTATTATTAGACTTGGACATGCATGGAGAGTTAACTCAAGATCCTTGATGATTCCTAAGGTAGTGACAATTGAACCATCAAGTTGCAGGACTCCTTTTTTCAAGGGACTATACTTGAGACCTAAGACATCAAAAATTTTCTTAGGCATGACAAAAGTACTAGCACCTGAGTCAATCATGCGATTATGGAAACGATGTTTTCCTATGATTAAAGATATATAGAAGGGTTGGGTTTTGAAAACCTTACTTACTTGGTTCTCCTCTTTTTGGTAGATGTTTACGTAAGCACACGACTTCAGATATATGGTCGGTGCGTGGAAGTTGGGCCAAAGATTCATGTAGCAAGTCCCGCTAAGATGGAATGATCGGGCATCCCACATTATGCCATTTATGTGTTTTCTTCATCTAGTCTACAATGCTGAAAGGAAGACCCACTAACTTGTGCATTTGAGGCATGACAAAATCCTTTTTCTTTTGTTTAGGTATAGAGGTAGGAACCTTAGTTGACACAGAGGCTTGAACTACCAAAGGAGGGGCACACGCCACTTTAGGAGGATTTTTGCATGGAGCCTTGCATGTAGGAACTTGAGAAATTTTTCTGCTAGATGCCTTAGTTGCTTCCTTTTTCTTTTTAGGGTCTTCTCGTGTTACCAGGATTGTGACCTGCATGCCAGACTCGAGCATTCTTTTCTTATACCTTGTGTTGTCAGAAATCTAGGTACGTAGTTTTCTTGCATCATCTACAACTTTATTGATTGCCTGCACGAAGTCCTCTGCGCTAAAGAATATCAAGTTGGATTCAAGAGGAGCATCTTGCCTTTCTTGGTTATATGCTTTAGGTGCACTTGTTGAAGGCTCACAACAGAAAGCATTTTGGATCATATAGGCTTACTCACGAGCACCATTGGTGCATTGATACTAGTTGTGAGGCATGTTGCAAGGGAAGCACCATTTAGAATCATGTGACAAACTGTTCTAAACTAGAATAAGTGCTGACTTGTCTTTGGGTGCAAGAAGAGGTTGTGTAGGAGGAATAACTTATAAAGGCAAGTGCGCATTGGCATGTCATCTATCATTTTGTTGGTTTTGTTTGTATCTTTGATTCCCATACTAATTTTGCCAAGGTTGATTGCTTTTCCTTTACGCTTGATTAAAACTTCCTCTATAGGATTGCGCCGCTACTTCTCTAATGATATGACCTTATTGGACAAGTTTCTAATTAGGGTCTTGAGTTTTCATTTTTTTCTCGCTGCATTGGAGAGTAGAAGTGGACGCAGATGGGTTGCATGATTTGCTCGGGAATAGGAACATAAGTGATAGAAGGTTGGGGCGCTTGAGACATTTATGGGAATAAGGGCATAGGTAGTCTAGGAGCTAACTTTCCCACATGGATGAGACTATTTTCTTCCCTTATTGTAATATTGTAAGTAGTTGGTAAAGTCCTACATCTTATGGATTGAATCATGACTGAGATGTCACTATTTAATGCCTTAAGATAATATAGGAAATCATGTTGAGTTCTAGGTCTTACCAAAAGAGGGATTGTGTTCCAAGTCTTCTAAAATATGATATTGAAATCATTCATCGATTGTTGGGCACTCTCCTTTTGTTGTCATTTGCTCCACCAAAGATAGGTGATCTGACTTGTCTTTGAAGTAATTGCAAAGAGTTGTTCCCATCTCATCCCAAGTGGTAATAGATCCAAGTCTCAAACCTCGATACCATTGAAGCGCTTTACCTTTGAAAGAGGTTGCAAGAATCCTAACCGCTACATGATCATGTTTGATTAGATAAAGTGAACACATGTTTTCTATATCCTAGATATGCTCTTAAGGGGTGACTTGATTCTCACCAGTAAAGTATGGAATACTTTTGAGCATGCCATTTGACATATCATGTTGTACAGATAGAACTAGAGGACTTCCACCGGTGAAGTTGGAAAAGTTTCTCACCGTGGGAGGTGGCTGATGTGCCATGGCAATGCGCATAGGTCTTCTACTACAAAATCTTCTCGAGAGATAGTTGGAGATATTCGAAAGAGTCTTCACTACTTTGATTTCCTTTTGTACACTCTTCTCATGAAAGGTGCTCAAGACTACTAAAACAAAGATCTAGAAATGTTGGGAGTCAATAGATGTGTTGAAATAAGCCTTCAAAGGATGGAAATACTAAGCACACACACCAAAACTTAGAAAAGTGAAATATAATATTTCAATACCTATCTCACCGGGCGTGATAGAAATTGTTGGTTGTCAAAATTACACCCATGTCTCGGATCTGGAAGAACCGAGTCATTTGAGACAAAAATGGAACCATCTCCAATTTGTGGGACCTTGCGCACTTAAGACGGATGTACAGAGAAGGCCAATTCCTCTATTGATTTCTATTGCTAATGTTACTCCTAATGCTGAAAAGGAAAACTAAGCTAACAATGTTGAGGGACCAGAGAGATAGAAAGATAATAAATGGAAAACTAATCTAAGGAAGGTGTCAAAGACACTAGAAAAATAGGGATGAACACTATATGTTTTGAGTGAAAATGAAGAGAATGTGTGTAGGGATACTAGGTGCACGCGTAGCACAGACCAAAACACATTTACACTATCAATTTTCATGAAACACAACTAGAAAATGGTGATTCAAGGAATGTAAAATGACAAAACAAGTAAACAAAGTAAAAGAAAGGCAAGAAGAAGGAATGCGAACATGCTAGGACAAATAATAACCACAAAAAGATGCTTTCATTACTTCTTGAAATGCACTTTGGTTATTCTGATGGTGATTTGAAGGTCGATATTCACATGCATCAATTAGGTCTAGAGGTCTGTAACTCAAAATACAAAGATATGAATTCCTTAGAAAAATGCATAAGGACTTAAAATGTCCAACATTGACAATGAGCCTAAATCTTACATTTATAGATGAATTCATGGAAGAAGAATAAAAGGAGGGAAAACCTGAATTTGAAATACAACTACTAACAAGAAGCATTCAATGCCTGCAAATCTGTCAAATGTGTTTCCCCAAATCTGTTTGGCATGTTGGAGAAGGAAGGAGGACGGATCAGATCAAATCAGGTCATTGGATAAATAAGGTGTGCTCATTAATTCTCAAAAATATGTTTTCCCATTTCTCACCTACAAGATCTACCAAGAATATGAATTTGAATATCTAGCATTGTAGCCTACATCAGCAGCTATCGATTGAGACTAGGCACATGCTGATCAGAGCTCTATAGAAAAATATATGACTTTAGAATATTTTCAGATTCATTTGCACACTCAAGACACATGGCGTGTAGATTGGCTTAAAGGATGGCCAACTATGCAAATGTTCTTGTCATTTTTGCCTTGTGTCACCCATTGATTTTCTGCCACGATTTGGCCTTGTTGGCGCACTTTGATTAGTTGTGTGTGTCACACTCAAGCATGTTAGAGAATAAATTGGCAAGGAATGGCATAGAGGAGGGCACAAAGGTATGCACATGGAAGAATGAGGTGCATGAGGATGTCGGAAGGAAGGCATGCATAATTTCAATGCACACAAAAGAAATGGGGCAAACGGGTGAGAGGGAAACATATGGAAGGGGTGCAATCATTATAGAATGATGTGAATGGGCACGAGTAAATGGAACGTAGGGATATAAAATACTTAGCTTATTTTTGGAAGAAAAGGCCAAGACGCGCATGAAAGGTGATGCAATGCAGAGAAGGTGGAAGCGTAGAGGTTTGCATGTAAGGGGAAGATGGAATGAAGAGTAAGAGGAAAATGAAAAGAAGGGGAGAAAGAATGAAGAGGATGGGATGCATATAAGGTGCACATGGAATTTGTAACCATGAAAATGTGACAATTGAATAAGTGAAGTGTGCGCGACCTCCATGTAGAACCATAGAGCTAGAATGGGAGATGAGTTATCCAAATAACTAGGAAAGTTATTGTGGATAACATATGATTAACTTACAACATAGGTTTATGGTGTAAAAATGAAACTTTTGGCTAACCGATTAAATGTAGTAGTTAATTGAAGTTGTAAACTCAAGGGCTATTATTAGCTCTTGTAAGACTAGTGAAGGACTAGTTCCCAGCAGATACATACTCGTGAATGGGTCTAGTATAAGGGAGATATATATTGACATGTGTATGCAACAAATAATAGGTATTATGTTTGGTGCATGTGTAGACTCATTACATTTCTAATGTGTTAGGAACATAAGTGAGAATGATAAAAAATTCACTTCACTCTTACTAACCTATGATGGGATGTGGTAACTCTTCGCACTTCGGGTGAATGCACCTATGTTAAACTAAGTGGGAAATGCCAAGGTGATGGTAGAAGAAACTCATGCACAAATGACACGGTGATGGAGTGGGTAAGGCAGTAAGAAAACTAGACTCCAACAAGTTATCAAAATGTGCTAAAATTTTACCAAAATGTGTATATTAGGATGTTTAATAAATTTTCTTTTTCCTCACACGTGGAATCAAACTCTAAATATTAATTTTTTTCCTTGGGATTTGTACAAAATTCAAAGTTCTTTATTTGACATTAAATTTTACTAGAAGATAGATACTAGTACGTGAATTAAACTTTATTTCGTGTTTAGAGTCTAAATTGACAACGATATGTAGCTTTTGGAATCATAAAAAATGTGCCAAACATAGAAAAGTTATGGGTTGTGTTTATTTTTATAGGAAATTATATTATAAATTTTAAATAATTTTATATCCTACTTGGATATATAGTTCACTATGGTTCTTAAGATACTTAAAGTTCTTTTGATGTGTAATGGATTCCACTTATGCATTGATATGTGAGATATACTATTCAATTCTTAAGTCTATGACCTTATCTATATTTTCCATGTAGTTTCATAATGGGGAGATTTTCAACATATTGACAATTAATTTCATGATCAAATCCTATATTTTACCTAAATGCTAGTATTGAACACCATTTTCTACTTTGTTTGGAAGTTACAAAGGATTTATCAGA
Organism: Taxus wallichiana var. yunnanensis; assembly: GCA_018340775.1. Lineage (NCBI taxonomy): Eukaryota > Viridiplantae > Streptophyta > Pinopsida > Cupressales > Taxaceae > Taxus > Taxus wallichiana. Next base: position 997,162,662 of record CM031237.1, on the reverse strand, counting down.
ACCCAATGTTATTCAACTCTAGATTAAGGGTTTTTTTAAACAAATCCTGTAATCCAATAACATGCCTTCAATGATATTATAATGTAGTAATAATAATCCAACAAGTAATCTAGTTTACAATCCATCCGATAACATTTAAAAACCATGTGTAGCTATAAAGGTCATTTGGATCTACTTGATCCCCTTTATCTTAATCTTTTCGAGTATGCAATTAGTCAACCTAGTTATTTAAGTAAGTGAATTGATGTAATTCTTGAGTGTTTATCTGAAAAAAATTGTCTTACTAAAATTCAACCAACATCACACACTTTTAAATAGGAACTAGGTGATCTGACAATGTATTCAACTATTACACTACTTAGGCCAAAGTTTTCAAGCTATGATTTGCATGCTTAGTTTTGTGACCGCACACAAGTCAAGAGAAACTTGTCCCATCACCAATCATTTATCCCACATAGTTATCTAGATTCATCTTAATAGTTAAGTGTATTAAGCTTATGTTTTAAGCAGGCTTAAAGTCTAGGTCTCACCTCTTGATATATGTGTATGCTGACTGTACTAGCTTAGGACCCCTATGGGAAAGATAATGATTACTATTTGAATCTCATCAAAGGTTAATCATTACCCTCTGTAGCTGAACTAAGATAGCATGGTCGTAGTATAAACAGATTGAGAAGCAAGATTTAGAGTCCATGTTGACTTAACACCTAAGATGTTATAAGTTAAGTATAACAATAAGTTTTTAAATTAGACTCTAAGGTTAAATACAATCATTAATAACACATTCATTAATGTCACTTTTTATTTCAAAGATCTTATTAACACTTTATCACTTTTTTCATTATGTATCATTTCAGTTTAATCATCTTATTAGGTTTAGGTAATCATCCTAAGCCCTACTAGATAATGTCGTGTCATTTACGACAAGGTCTAACCAAGTAATCAATTACTTGTGAATAATCGCAACATTGATCCGCTATATTTCTTTTTGGAATTAGGGTAAACGAGGGTGTTGAAAGGACCCACATCCTTGTACAATTGAGGATTTTTTTAGAGGATCCAAAACCTAGGTTACAATGAAGGGGACCACCATTAAGAACCCAATTGAAGCAACCATGAAGCCATAGTGAAGATGCAACGACTAATGCGATAACGACCACAATGAGTGGAACAACTATCGATGATGGAAGTGAGGGGATCAACAACCAATGTCAATAGTAAGAGGAGTAGCCACCAATGTCAACAGTGAGAGGAGAAACCACCAAAGGTGAAAACAACGAGAGGATTAGCCACCATCGTTAAGCAACGAGAGGAACAACCACCAGCGTTAGCAGCAAGAGGAGCAACCACCAATGACAACAACAACCACTAGCGTCAGCGGGGAGAAGAAAAACCACCAATGTTAGCACGAGAAGATATGCCACATCTAGCGGTGAACCACCTCTCGAGGAGGATCGTGCCTCGGGGATTTGAACATGGGTGGGCAAGCACACAACCATGTGACTTGACCGCACCACTCCCACCCCATCAACATTTAATTTGCTATAATTTATTAAAATCATTAAATCATATTTACTTGATTTGCAAAAGTTTTACTAATGTACGTTTTCATCATTATGTCACTTAGCTATTGTCATATCAAGTACAATTAGACATTCAATTATTAATTAGTTGTACTATGTAATAAAGTAGTAATTAAATTTATCTTATTACAATCGAGTCTTAGAAATATTAATGTATTTCATGACTCTTATATTGTTGTCCCAAACACCATTATTTGTTAATTTCTTCAATTAATTATTAATTAATGATATCATGGTTATCATTATTATCATTTAATAAAGCAAATTAAATGATGTCATAAGTACAATTAATTAATAAAGTCCAATTTATTTCTCAATCTCTTTAAGTACAATAGTTGAAAATCAAAAAACATCATTGTTTCATCTCATAAGAATAATAAGGTTTAACATGATCTAAAGTACAATAATTTCATGTCTAAAAAGTACAAAATTATTTTCAAGATGATATAAATGACCAACGACCATTTACAATATCATGAAATAACTTTTTCTCAATAAGGATTACATGATCCAAGTTTAACTTATACATTAAATCAATGTTTACAAATCAAATATAAATATATCACATGTCAAGCATGCATGTAACAATCTAATCTATCTCCTCAAAATTCTTAATCCTTCCCGAAATATGAAAGATAAAAATGATAGATTTACATGGTCAGTTCAACAAACTGGCATGGATATATATCTCATTGTCTAAATGCTTAGTTATGAAACAACTGAATATGTACTAAATGTATTAATGTCATAAAACAAGTATCAACCATAAAATTAAAAAATCTTAATGTACAATGTCTAAGAAAACAACCAATTATCATAAATTTCTTACAAGATAACATTGTGTTAGAAGAAAAATGAACCGAGAAGGGGGATGGATCAATTCTTTAATCCTTTAAAATAATTTTTAAATTACCATACATGCACCATTAACATTTATCCATCCATCAATGTGTGATTAGGAACATAAAAATTCAACCACATAAGCACAATCAAGACAACACACACATGAACACAAAATATAAGTGGGAACCCTTATGGGTAAGAAAACCCATTGACACTTTTTTATATTACATAAATCAAAGATATTTAGTGAAGCACCAATAACCAATTATCATAAATTTATTACAAGATAAAATTGTGTTGGAAGAACAATGAACCGAGAAGGGGGATGGATCAGTTCTTTAATCCTTTAAAACAATTTTTAAATTACCATACATGCACCATAAACATTTATCCATCCATCAATGTGTGATTAGGAACATAAAAATTCAACCACATAAGTACAATCAATAAAACACACACATGAACACAAGGTATAAATGGGAACCCTTATGGGGAAGAAAACCCATTGACACTTTTTTATATTACATAAATCAAAGATATTTAGTGAAGTACCAACTTCACAAGGAGCACCAACCCCTTGTTTAGTAGAGCACCAACTCTACAAGGAGCACCAACCCCTAATTTAGTGAAGCACCAAATCCAAAAGGAGGATACAACCCCTAATATGACTAATAACCAACTCATCCTCCTAAATATTTATGATCTATGATATTTCTGCTACCACAACTAATGGAGATCACTTATTCATCTCACAAACCCTAGGTCTTCAACTCTTTCTTCCACTTTCTCAACTTTTATTTCCTCTAAAATCTTTCTCCCATGCTGTCACATCTTCCTCAATATAAAAACATCTGATATGACCTCAAATTATGCCTTTTTACATGCAAATATCTCTCCTCTAGGTCGCACTACTCCCCATGCAAGACTAGCTCACCAAATGAGCCAAAACATCACTTTTATAGTTTTTTTCTCATAAAACAAAAGGAGGTCAGTACCTCATGATAATTTTGACCCATACACATCTATAAAATTCATGTAAATTCATTATAAAAGTAACATATGAGCCAAATAGGTCAGTCTAACTAAAAACCTCTTTACATGTGCAAAAATGGATTAAAACCCCATGGGCACAATCTTAAAATTACCCTTACATAAAAAACAAACTTATTCATGACCCATAATTCATTAAACACGAGTAAAATAAAAATTTACATCCATATATAGTTGAAATTTATCTCAACCAATCAAATTATTTTGTTTACTGGGCTCAGTTCACTTTACAATTTTCAAAACATCTGTTTCCTACACCCTTCAACACCTTGGAAATTTCATTTGATCACAAAATCACTTAAACAAGAGAAATCCATCTCATGTAACCAATTTAATGTAATGAAATCACTTGTATAACACTTCTAAGAAATTTATAATTCATCAAACATCCATCTCTTCAAACCACAACTACTTTTGCCTTCACCAGATTAACCTGCCAAAAATGTTATTTCCAAAGGTTAGCTCATAAAATCATTTATACAAAAATTAAATATCTCAAAATGGACTAATTGGATTCCAAATTAATCCCTCTTCATATTACATATTATGGGAAGTATCACCCAATCCATATCATTCCTCAAACAAAATCAAACTTTCACTAGAATACATGTTGTCCTCAACTACAAAGAATATTATTGTAAAAATAATTAACTTTAAACCATATAAAATAAAATAATCATGAGAAAAACTTATAAAACTTAAAATATCTCAAAATTATCTTTCCAACACAACTTGAATCACCTTCAAACTCCACATGTAGCTCAAGTTATGCTAATTTTACCGGACCCTGCTATTTGAGACCCCAAAACTACCCATTGACTAGTCAACGTGTTTGGACCTCACAAAACCACTCAGCTTCAAGAAATTTTCCTAAAACATCCATGTAAATCAAGAAAAACTCCCAATCATCATGCACCATCAATTTGCATGCTACTCCTTTGAACCATCTTGTCCTAAATAATTATTTTTCAGAAATTGCTATTTTTAGGTGGGGCCCATTCACCACCATGACCTCAACCATAAATTTATGGAAATATAAGAGAATAATATACAACATAAAATCATCATTTTTTAAGAAAAAATAAAAAATGGGTCACTATACTTCACTTTCTACATACTGCTCCTATCTAGGGTTTAATTAGGGTTTTAGACCACTTTATCTTCTTAACATTCATTCATAAAATCATGAAAATAAAAAAAACTCATTATTTTTTTCAATCCTTATAAAATCAACTTATAAGCATCCTTGAAATCCAAAATTTCCCATGAAAATAACACTATTCACAATGAGCATCTGTTGAAGTTTGAGCTGAAATTCACTTGTTTTCACCATGTCTCACAAAACTAGTCACATCTTGCAAAATACACATCATAAAAACCTGAAATTTTTCTCAAAGAATCATGACTAATCCCTCTAACATCTCCAATAATTATAATTTCAATTCCATACCTAAATATCTCTATTAACTAAGACTTGCCTATGCTTTGCATGCATGTTCTCAATTATTTTCTTCCCAATGACCTCAAATATGCACTAAATCACTGAATGCAGACCTAAAAATTACCATACACAGTAGGTACATTGTAATAACACTATTATCATACTTTACCATGACTTATTAGGCCCAAAGCTCACACCTCCTTACCATTCTACATGTTCTAAGGCTAGAAACATTCATAAAATGAACTAACTCAAATATAATCTGACATTGCTGACTCAATGCAAACCCATAAACACATATGACACATCACATGGACCATTTTTGACAACATATAACCTTCAATCATCTTAGGATGACTCAAATCATGATTCTACCTACTCAACCAAGCATTAGGACACTATGACAACTCAACAAACCACTTGATCAACATGCATGATAGCTGAATAACATCATAGGAGAATCATACATCACCATGACACCATTTTCCATCAATGGGGGTTGTGAAATTACATCAAAATCACACAATCACCAAAAATCTCCCCATTTGTCATTGATGGCAACCAATAAGAGAAACACACTAAAAAACATCTTAGCATGTTTTTGATGTCTCTCTCCCCCTTTTCCATCTATGAAAAATGCTACACTGACTCCTAGACATGAAAAAAGACAACAATTAACTAGATACAATGTCAATAATGCAAAACACTTGACTTACTTACGCAAGAAGCCCCCTAGGATTGTACTTACTTCTCTTTGACTCCTTTAACATCACTAAAAGATCCTATGGGCCTAGAAAAATATCCTCCCGAGGTGATACTCCTCTCATTTTTCCTTCATTCATGTTTTACATCCCTTTCTAGGGTCAAAACCATGCTTAGAATCACCAAATATTCCTCCAATGTTATCAACACTTACTTTGGAACCACAATCCCTAAATACCAGCTTTAGTGCAATAATGAAAACTTTCACAATGTATTAGATATCAACAAACATCATTATTTAACTTCTTATAGCTCCCTCTGGTATTATATCATCCTCCTCTAGCTCATAATATAAAAATTTGAAAACATACCTTGATTTTACTGCCTTGTAGATGTCCATGAAGCTTACCGGTGTCTTGAGACACTTTTTTATGTATTTAACCTCTTAGAGTGTGAAAATTTACTCCCCTTGCCTCGAAGATTAACCGATACCTACATTATTTTTCAACTCTCCTTGGATCAATGTTACACCTTGATATCTTATATAGTTTTAGTACTATCGATCATGCAACTTAGAGATCAACCTTCAAAACCATTCATAGTTTTCTTCCTTACATGTGATATTCTTTTAAGAGAGAGGAAACCATGTTTTTCCACTATGAATACATAATTCCTTCAGCTCTAATAATGAGTCACGCTTAACTCCTCTTGTCCTGAAGTTTCATTATAGACCTATACACATCATATTACAGATCTTCATTGATCACACTCATCTTTGTATATCTCTCTATCAATTCCAATTTTTTATTTTTCAAGGAGAATTTTTGTCACATAGGTCAAGACCATCAATAAGCACAAACATTTACCTTTATGAGATTTATTTTAACATTGTACACCTGATGAATCACCTACATGTCTTAATCATAGATCTCTAATCATCATTGTTCTTTAAGAAGGCTATTCAATGGTAGAACACATTCTTCAAATCATGCAAAGGTACACACCTCTTTGTTTTACCCTAACCTTGAGAGTGATGGCATCATATCCAAACCTCAAAATTTCATTCTAAGGTTTACCCAACCAACCATCAAACTTGATAGTGAAGACAAGGGTTTAGAAAGAAATAATGACTTAAAGATGACATAAATTCTTTCATCCTTTGAATGTATTTATAGGCTTTGTGTCACTGTACTTAAAATAGAGCATCCAACAATTCATAACCTATAAGAATTTGTAATCAAATTTCTCAAACGTACAAACCTAGAACTTTGCTTGAAACAACATTATAAGCCATATGAACAAAAATATCTATTTTATTCAAGATATGAATAATTCTATAACAAACAGTTCCTTGAGATTACTTATACCTTATCGTCATGCCTTCCACTCTCCTTGTAAAATTCAATTCATTTCTTCAAGCCCCTTATTGTTCTCAAAACAACCTATTTGGGATATCACGAGACTCTTAATGGCCTCACATAGATCTTCAACTTTGGAATGAGGTCTTCATACTCTAGATAGTCTTCTAATAATTTAGATAACTTGATTGTTTCCTTATGGAGCTGACATACATGAATTTGAATGATGAATCACAAAACCTTTTTCCTTGTACAACATACAACTATGCTTAGATACTTGACACATATATCTTAGACCTTGAACTTATTCAAAGGTCTCACACCAATTCATAACCAAAGTGGGCTCAAATAAGAATAAAAACTCACCATGAATTCTTTATCATTAAATGCATTATCCTTATGCACAGAGACACAATCAAACCCATTTTGTAAGAAACTGAGAAAACCTTCAAGGAAACCTACAATATACCATCATGAAGTAACTTTGACACATAGGAATATGATATCACAATACCTCATACCTCATTAGAGACTACTTACAAAAACCTCGTAGCTTCTCTTTTCATAGACAAACTTGAGCATTAGATGACACTTCTTCAATATTTGTAGAGTTCAAGAATATAGTGAAAGACCTTTGTATCCCAACACATATATGAGAATCATTGTTGAGTGCTTAAGGCACATAGCAAAAATCCTTATCAATGAAAAATTCCACCTTTATCAGCTCAATCCACGAAGATTTATCTTTATCTGTGAAACAAGCAACCATTCTCAAAACTTCAACTTTCTTAGATGTATGTATAGATGATCATGATGTACACTCATTGAAAAATCTAAAAAGGAACTCGTAGCAGCTTTCTTTTCCCTTTTTGTCAAATATCATGACTTAAAGTTGTCAAGGATTTGATCACTTCTTTTCATTCTTAACACAAAACCATTTTAGACCACATGATGACATGTAGCATGAATTTTGTGTCTTAACAAATTGATAGTAACAAAAAGAGATAGATGCATGCTCAACTTTTAAGAACTCACTTCGAGATCATGACACAACCTTGTAGTATTAATGACAAAAACACTTATTGGTCATATTACAAATCAACACATGTCTTGAATACCCATGTCATCTTTTCAAGTACTTGATAAACTCCTTGACATTACATTCCTTGGTGAATATACTGAGAATACCTTCAAACACTCTATGCTTGAAAACCAATCCCAAATCTTCAAACTATTGTGTTCATTTGAAACATGACTTTGATACCATTTCATACATGCTATTTTTCAATCTTCAAGAGCTTTTGATCCTTTGAATAACCCATACCTTTCTGTTTTGGGCTTATATGAGCTAAGAATCCATAAATACCATCATGAATCATACTGAACCTAACACATTAGACAAGTTCTTTGATACTTCGTAATGGACTTCTCACATGAACCCTACGGATAACACACAATGACCTAATTGAGACAAGAATACTAAATTTGAGTACAAATACATGAAACACCATCATCCATTTATAAGCATTCATTGAATAATTCATTACCCTCTCTGCAACATGAGACCATGAGTGATAACCCTTCTACTATACCATGTGATTATGAATAGCCTTCCCTTCTTATCTTGCAGATATACGACCATACATTGTGACCTTTCATGACATGGGATACTATTAGAGCAACTTCTTCACCTCTACATGTATAATTTACTTTGGCTTTTGCATAATGCACTTCTAGTACACTCCAATCAAGACTCATGGATTGCTTGAAGACTTCATTTACTACTCATGCACTAAAAGATGCCAAATTGAGACACTACTTGGTTTGAATGCAACAGATCATTAAGCCATTTTGACAATAAAAATAAACCTATGGTATAAAATACATCATTATAACACAATAACCTTATTATATAATCATGAAAATTCACACTTCTTGACAATAGTACTTGCATTGACTAAGACAATCATTGACAAAAGATAGAGCATACAAAAAGCATTGACCTTTTCCTTGCATGACACACATATATTAATCTTACAAGGATGGCATCACAAATTCAAGACACTTGACTAATTGATGATACACCATAGACTAAAAGAATGACAATACAAATTTGAGTACTTCACACCACTTGACACCTTAGATCACATGAAAATAGAACAAGTCACAATATAATGACATCAATTAGTTACATACACACACATTTATAGAATACAAAAACATATTATCCAAGGCTTATAGCCATTCAAAACCTTCATATTAAGATCACATGGAGTCATAACACATCATAGACTTATGCCGGTGAACTAAAACATTTTTCACAACCTAACAATGCTCAAAATTATTTCAAATTCAGATCTTTAATGAGCTCATTAAGCATGACCATAGACTTCCATGAAGTAGAAAAAACCCAACATACATTCAATGACAAAAATAGACATCTTCAAACAGAGACAAAAAGAGAAACCGAGACACCTATCCCTAACAACGACTCAAAATCTTGAGAGATCATTTATCATACCTTATGACACTAAGTGTTACAAACTCCTAGTTCCATCAAACTATCATGAAATGAAGCATGGAGGCATATGTGATATTTTTGAACTTGAGAAAACATACTGTTTTGAGCTTTTATGGGCTTAAGAACCATGTTTTCTATCTTGACATCACTAGAATATTGTTTGATAGTCTTTATACATTACGTGTTGGGTTGAGAATCAATTTTCTTGATATCCTTGACCTAAGAAACCTCCTTCTTACAATTTGCATTTGATATGGCAGTTTTAGACTCATGCATGGAGCTGAATTTCCTATTATGCAATTTTACACACATGAAAAAATTGAACAATGGAGTTCTTTTACAATCAAATTACAACATTGGTCCTAGGGACTCACATTCAGTCATCATGGAGATAACACGAATAAAATAATTAATAAATTACATAGGTGAGCTCACCTAACATTAAATAGGTTCAATTTGATCTCAACTCAAGAACAACTCGGTGTTAGCTCGGTTGAGAACTTGGTATTTTATCATTGGAGCTTAACTCAATGGGTCGGTCAAGTCAAGAAAATATTGGAAAATTTTCCAAAAATGGGAAGAGTTTACAAAATAAGCCAAGGGCCATCAAGCAAAAATTTAGCTCACCGAGTAGCTCAGTGAGCTACTCAGCGAGATGGCTAGGTCGGGAAGGCATTAAGTCAATAGGAGATCTCGGTTCAAGGAGTCAAGCTCAATATCGAGCCATAATAGTTAAAGCATAAGTGAAATATAGGCAATCTTGAAGGGAGTGGCTTGAACCAGGATAAAATTGACACCGAGACGAGTTAAAATGATCTCACAAACAAGCTCTTATGGATCGAGGTTTTGTTGCAAGGAGATATTGTGAAATTTGTAGGGGATGGTGATGAATGGATCAGATCACTGAGTCATGGATCAAGTAGATCAAGTTTCTCAGGCATAAGGAGCTCGAAATCATATGAAGCAATGATCCTATGGGAAAATCTAATTTTCCTGACAAGCTAAATACGAGGTCGATGAGGTAGATTAAATGAAGATGGGTCATTGGATCTTCACAACAAGAATCGGGCATAAGGAGAAGTGATTTTCTCATCTGAGTTGTTCTTAGAGATATTTTGAGATGGAAGGCAACAACAAGTGGGTAGGGAAGATCATGTGTCTATTTCATTTTCAAGCTTGATAAGTTATTGCTTGTTTCTTTGTGGATTGGTTGATAATTTGTGGAAAACTTGACATTGGTGAGTTAGGGTCAAGATCGGGCCTGCCGATGGGATTTTCCAACAAGCGGTAACACGATAAAACTTGTCTAATGAGCTGAGTGGGGGATTTCTAGGGGTGTGTGACCATGGTGGAGATTAAAAACAAATAGCCAAGTGGGACTTTGACGATGGAAAGCTGAGAAAGATATTCCACAATGTGGAGATTCATGCAAGCATGGTCAAGTGGGAATTATGAAATGGAAATCCAAGGGAGAGGTTCTACAAATTAAACATGTAATTTAAAGACCACGTCAATGGCTAAGTTATTCATCGAGTTTTTAGGGAGACTACAAGAAAAATGATGAGTTAATCATCGAGTTATTAACATGGAAGTTGGAGCTATTCTTGGAAGTAATATAGTGACTTAGTCATCATGAGAATTTACATGCATGAACTTAGAAAGATCACGGTTGTAGAGGTGTTTGCGTACAAGGTGAGCCTATGAAGATGATTCCATAGTGGGGTGATTTCATGTGGAGTGTCATGTGAAAGGGCCGAGTTAGGGTCTGAATCGACATTAATGGATGACTGGTGATTAAGGGACACATGAAGCTCGAAGAGTTATTCGATGGTGAGTTTGTGTGTAGAGATTGTAAAGGAATCACTTAAATGATGATTAGATAATGCACGGTGAACTAACAAAACTTTTCAGGAGAAGAGGGAGCTCAAAGATTTGTTGCAGTGAGCTCACGCCAAGCTCATGTGATGTGTAGAGAAGATCGATGTAGAATGGGAGCTCGGGTGTGTAAATCTTGAAGAGATCGAATCAAAGGATGGATAGCCTAGTCAAAAGTTGATTTGATGGAAACACCTTGATGGAGCTCGACACACGATTGAGCTACTTCATAAATGCATGCATGACACCAGAAGGTGGTTCAATGAGTTCGTAGAAGGGTGTTGAAGCAAAAATTGAAGGGATATCGGTGAAGTGAATGGGAAGTTCATACCGAACAGGAATCAAGACTGAGTCGAAACTTAGAAAATCATTCGATGCAATTAAAAAGAGCTCATGCATCAAGAAACTTGTCATAAACTTGTAAGAAGGGTCCATGCCAAGTTAAGCTCGAGGTGGTGGAACACAAGTAGAGCATGTAGAATCTACACATTGGAAGAGATGATTCAATGTTTTGAGGTGAACCCATGTTTAACATGAAGGGCACCAAGATGATCATGGTAAGATATTGCAAGTGGAGCTCGTTTCACTCGGATGTAAGTTATCTCATGAAGAGCTCGAGACATAAGTTGAGAGAATTCATGAGGAGAGCTATGTTTGATAATATGGAAATCTCTGTGAAGAGCTCAATATCCTAGATCTTTGTAAATGCAGTGTTAATTCATGACAAGGCGATGAGCTCGGTCGTGAGATGTGTTGGTACCCAAATTTGTTCTCCTTTTCAGTCTGAGAAACATTAGAGATATGAAATGAAGCTTGAAGTAAGATAGATCATGATGTGTGTCATTTTGTAGCTGGGGATGTGATCTATCCGGCACTTTCAGTTGTAGAGATGGATAACACTTTGAGAGGATTTGATCTGACCCTCACTATTTTAGGTTGTGCCTTTCAACCAAGGTAAGAGAACCTACATTGTAACCCCCAAATGGTGAAGGAGATGAAGATGTCCCTCAATTTATGCAAATAGTATGAAAAGGCCTTGGGAAAATATGATCAACACTCCAAATCTGACTTTCACAAGTTGTCACTCCCAGATTATGGAGATATTTTCAATGCAAGACAAGGGTTACTGGAGACATTATATGATCTAGATTTCATTTGTGCATTTTTATAAATGGATTATATTCTTTTGTTGACACACAATGCAATGTAGGGGTAGTATGGGTAGGATTAGTTTTTTGAAGGAATTTTTGGTGGGGTGTTGTGAAGACAAACTAGGATATATCAATTCTTTGACAACCATAAATACTTAAACAACTATCAGATAAAATGATTCAAATAATTAGGATATTCTTTCAACCAGAAGAGGTATAAATGGAAGCCCAAGTTGCACTCTTCACACAATCTTTGAGAACTCACCACAAAAGCTTGAAGTAAAGAACTCAATTAAACACAAAAATCCTTGATCAAACCATGCCTAAGGTACCCCCAAAGGCTTACAAGAAATCTCTGTAGTCAAGGAAGGTAAAGTGATTTTAAATTTGTTTATCTCTTTATTAGATGAAGGCTCTTCTGAACATGAGATTGCAAATTTCACTATACTATCAACAAGAAATGGAGATTCTGTGATTTCTAGAGACTTTCATTGTGAGATTGCAACAAGAACAATGAAAACTATTTACAGGCATTTAAAAATGATAACAAACATCATATTGCCTAGAAAAACACAGATTAACTCAAAATCTTGTTAGATTCATCAACAGGGGAGAGTTTTATGAACAATCTCAGAGTTGTGTGATGGCTATACACTTGTAACCAACTCACATACATGAAGATCCAACATAGAAGAAATTATTCTGGTTCTTTGGTGGGTTTTTAGAAAAATGAGCTTTCTCTCAGAATTTTCTTGTGATTTTTCAACTTTTCCCGACCCTTTACATTTCTCCAAAATGCATTATATATCTCTTGCCACATTTTATCCTTCTTTCCTAAGAAAATAATATGCCAAGGGATCAATTCTGTTACAAAAATTCTTCATGATTCATTGAAAATGACATTTAAAAAATTTGCAACGAGAGTTTCCAGGTGTTTCTAAAATGGTGAATCATTGCAAATATCCAGATCATTATCCTTCCTAGAGGCACATTTTTCATCATCAAGGCATGAAGATGCATTTTCATTCATCATGTCACCATTTTACACTTTAAAATTACCTTTGTAACTTTTAATTTGACACTTCATGTGTTTTCTCGGGCTGGGGCAAAAATTACTTCAAAAACATCTCAAATCAAAATATTGAGTCATGAAACCGATTCCAATGATCCTAGAAGGAAAAAACGACATGGAATCACCAAAATTTGATGCAAAATTTATGATTCCAAGCTTCTTAGAGGAAAAATGGTGGCCAAAAATGAAAATGCATAGTTGCCCTTGATCTGCTACATGTCAAACTATGATTGGGAACAAATTCGGGCTTATTTTTTGACTTTTTGACATTTTTGAAAAAATGGAAAAAATTTGACTTTTTCCCCCACCCCTCTACCTTCTAATTTTGGAGCTGACACATGGCACATGGTGGATCCCATTGGGATTGTGCTTCACATCCGTGCATTTTGACCTTTTTTGATTTTTTTGAAAAATTTCACTTTTTTGCCCCGTGGGCCCGCACCTCCAATTTCTCCCTCACCACGTGTCTCCTTCTAATTTGTCATGGGCCAATGCTCCAAATTTTGATTTTCAGTCTTTTTTGCAAAAGGGAAAAAAATTTCCCTCCTGCCTCCGCCTACCGACCGACCCACCTTGTCCTCTGCCACGTGTCGCTCGATGATTCACTTACGGGCCCGCGACTTAAATTTTTTTGCCTTAACTCATTTTTCCAAAAGGCGAAAAAATCCCCATTTCCCTCCATGGTCCGCACTTCTATCCGACTCTGTTGGACACGTGTCCACCTATGATTAGCTCGCGAGGCACACTAAAGTTTTTTCACTCTGAACTCTTTTGTGAAAAGGGTAAAAATCCCCTTTTACCTCCACTAGCCCGCCGACCCACTTTGCCCTCACCATGCTGCCACGTGTCCTCCTCTGATTGGAGTAGGGATGAAACTTATTTTGAAACTTTAGAGAATTAGAGCTAAAAAATCTATGTCCCCCATCGGCCCATTCCTCCCTTTTGGTTTTTTTTAGGACACATGTCCACTCTGGATTGGCTGCGGGGCTTGATTATTTTTTGACTTTAAAATTTTTGCAAAATAAAATCTGAAAATTCCAGGGAATCGACCACCCGCCATCTAAAAATGAAAAGTTATAACTCTTCCCCAATTTTCCTTAGCCAATTAGAAGCTGCCACATTTCCAATACCTTTTGAGGATGAATTTGACGGGAAAATGATGCCCGTATGACCGTCAAAACGTAAAAAATTCAAAGGATGCCCTAGAATTCAATTTTTTCACCAAGGATGGTAGATTTTTCAATTTTAAATCAACTGAACCATGTTTTTTACAACATTCCCGATCTAGGATTTGGATTTTCAAATACAAACAAGTATGATTTGATCAATTTTGATTTTTCCATGATCTGGCAAAGGGAAAAATGACATAGCCTGCAAAATTGGAAAAACTAGGGCACGAAAAGGAAAAATTGGATTATTCTTTCAAATTAGGGCAAAACAAGAAGTTTGTGAGCATTTTAAAGAATTCAACTAGAGGGGAAGAATTTCAGACCATCAATTCAAAGGGTAAAACATTTTTGAGCAAATACAAATTTGGAAAATTAGGGCAACATGGTGCAAGCTCAAAAATGGCACCAACATCAGCTCTTTCTTGGGGATGGGCACTCCCAGTGAGTGCCACAAGGACAAAACGTAGACCAAGTGCCAAAATATCCATTAGGAAAAGGATTCACAAGCCAAAATCACCAAAAACTAGCTGAGAACTGACAAAAAGGCTGCCACACAACAAGGCAAACCACAAACCGAAAAAACACCAAAAACAAAGTGAAAAACCAAACACTATACATTGTACAAGTTGGTGCATACCTCAAATTTGGGGATTAATCCAAGAAATGCTTGATTCTTGCCATTAATGATAGTTCAAGCAATTCCCCATCTAAATCTTTGAGAAAAAAGGCATTCTCACCAATTATGATATCAATGGCATAAGGGCCCATCCATAATGCATCAAATTTTCCATGCTTACCCTTATCTTCATGCCTACTATCCCACAATAAAACTATATCTCCAACATTGAAGGCTCTAGGAGTGAACTTCTTGTCAAACAATCTCTTCAATTTTTCCCTAAATCTGACATGCCTTTGATGGGATGCTCTTCTCTCCTCATCAAGCTCAATAATTTGATTGATCCTTGATTCATATGGGCCAAGCTCTTGATCTTCCAACTATTGGGAAAAATGAAATGAAGATAATTGTAGGTGTAAGGAAGCAAAGCCTGAGTTCCATACACCAATTCAAATGGGATTTTACCAATAGCTCTTTTAGGAGTTATCCTATCATCCCAAATAGAAAATTTCAATTGTTCACCCCATTTCTTCTTGTTTTGCTCCAAGGTTCTTCTAATGATATTCAACAAATTCTTATTACTTTGGACTCACTTGTCCATTCCTTGGGGTTATAGTTGTTTCACCTTTTTCTTAGATTGTTTCTTTGAATTGTTGAGAAATAGATAGGGTAACGGGCATAGGAGGAATACCTATTCAAATGTCGGTTGATGGGTTGTTGCACACGTATGACTTCTAAATCCACATCTGACCGTGAGAGCTTCCTTTTGGCTAGGAGGAACTACTTCTGTAATGAAAACAAAACCACTAGAAGAAATTAAACAATATGGGTAGTGAACTGCCTAGCGTGAGCTAGATCTAGGAAGTATGATACTTCTTAGATGGCTATTAGTCCACTATTTTTAAAAAATTAATGCAGTAAATAAAGTAAATCCTATTGTTATTTTAAAATTATTTAGGTATCTCACTTAAAAACACAATAAGAAATAGATCTAATATAAAAACTAAGCTAGAATAGAATCCAAGGTCAAGTGATAGGTTCCGGGTATTTGCGGAGTGTCCGAAAAGGTCTCAAGTAGGTCACAAGTGAGTGAGGGTGAGGTAAAATTAGGTGGGTAGGTCTCTGTTTAAGGATGTGTGTGTAAACACGAGAGATTGGTGTCTGTCGGGGGTGACCGACCCGCGATTAGGTATAACCGGCCCAGTTCTTATGAGATCTAGAAATGTCACAGAATAGGGTTTTGGTCTCCTTTGTGATTGCACAAAGGATTTTGGTTGGTCGGGACGAGGTATTGGGTGACTGGAATAGGTTTTTGTGAGGTTTTAATGGGTTTATGGAGGTGAAAATCTTGGAGAAGGTCAATAGGGAGCAAGATAAACAATGGGTGATAAAATAATGATGTAACAAAATAAACCAGAGAAGTATGATGTTATACTTAGATTTCATTCCTGAAGGTCTGTGTGTAAAGGATGGAGGTGCTAATGATGGGTTTGAAGGCTACAAATGATCACCAATTGAAGAAAAGATTCTGTGTGGGCTGCATGCACACTCCTTTTTCTTGGATAGATCGGATTTTGGTCGGGATGGTTGTGCGAGAAGATGCTCAATCTCCTTCCTTGGTTATGAGTTTTTGCTAGAATTGGCTCTCTAAAGATGCGTTATCTCTCTGAGATTTGTTCTTTCTCATCAAATTTATTCTTTCCAACTTCCAAATTCCAAGTTCCAACCTTGAGAATAAGGTTGTTTTGGGTTAAAAGGGGTAACAAGACGACGGTCCCGCTTAACTCGGTGACGGTTAGGGATAATCGACGTCGGTCAAGGTGAGATTTTCTAGGTTTATTAAACTTAGGGAGATCCTCCCGATTTCATCGGATCTCGTGTCATTATCCCAGGATTAGATTCAGAGCCTCTTGTGAGCATGTGGGAATGTGGTTAGAGGGAATGTAGGCATTGATTTTTAGGGTTTGGGTAATTCTTAGTTAGTTATGGTAACTTGCTAAGAATAGGTTTTAAGTTGAGTTAGCTTGGTGAGGTGTCTAAGTGAACTGTATGTGTAGATATTATTTAAATAATAAATGTATTGAGGATAAAGAATTAATTTAATTAAATTATTTAAATTAATATTAGTGGGGTGAAGGGGGTCATGGCTAGGTAAATGTAATAAAGGGGGCTTATATGTCGAGGACGAAGGGGGAGTGTGACCTAATTTTAGTGTCTACATTTTGTCCCTTTTTGTTGCATAGCTTGTATTGGTAAGCAATGCTAACAAAAATAAGATGTGGTTGCCCCATGTGTGGGTGAAGGTGATCCCCCTCAAACTAGGAACCGACGAGGCAGTAGGTAGAAGTGATGAGTCATTTGATAAAAGGTAAATGTGAGGAAAATTCAAGTGGGTGAAGGGGAAAAGGGTGAAAGGTCTACTCAGGTAATCTAGGTAATGGGTCAAGGTCACAAGTAACAACAGTCAAATGCACATACACGTATAAACTACAGAACACTACCAGGTTGAAGAGCAGGAAAACTCTACATCGTCTAAGGTCGATAGGTTTATCCAAACAAGGGTGAAGTGAATCTGGTATCCAAGGTGTATGATAAGGTCGAAACAAAATGTAGGTTAGGTGTAGGAATGTTTAGTTATGTTTTGGTACACCAAAGGTAGGATCGAGATAGACAACATGGAAATAGGCAAGGTAAGGGCATGGGATCAAACAACACGGGTAATGATGTGTCATAAGGTATAGCGAGCACATTGGTTCAAAGGTCACAAACAATATTTTGGGTCCCGGTAGATAGGTCACAACACGGGTAAGGTCAAGGTAGGGGTAAAATAATGAAGCTTCAACAACAGATGAGGTGAGGTTGAAGAAGGCGGAGGGCTAGAGGGGAAGGTAAAGTGGTCCAGGTAGGTGTAGGGGAGGCAAAAGAAAGAGGAGGTAAGGAAAATGAGGTCAATGTGAGGGCAATGAGTATGCGGGTAACTGACGGTGGTCAGTATGAACTGATGATGGTGGAGAGGAACTGATGACGGTTGGCTAGGGCATCAGATGACATCGGTCAAGTGTGAACCGACGTCGGTTGAGTCGGGTAGGCGATAAAAGGTGAAAAACCCACGTTTTGAAAATTCATTTGGTATTTGTGAAAAGGAGAAAAGGACAAGAAGAGAGAAAAGAGGAAAAGGACAAACAAGGACATCCGAGAGTTTGGTTGGCAAGCCACGTAGGTAGGGTTGGTTGAGTGAGAGGTGGGGTCATAGGATTGAATCGAGCGAGGTGATTGGTGTGGAGATTCGGTGGTCATTCTTGGATGGCGGAGGCCAGAGAGGGATCGGGAGGAGTGGCACAGAGGCCGGTGGTTCCACCACGGCCGGCGATGGGATCAGGTAGGTTTGGAACCTTTGTTATGGATTTTTTAGTTAATTTGATTAAACATATAGAAAAATATGAAAAATGGGGGTTTGGGAGGGGAAGAATTGCAAAATAGGAAAAATAGGGGAAATGGGAATAGGGAAGGGTAGGGGGTAGGTGAAGAGGAGGATTATAGGAATAATTAGGGGTGCAAAGGGGAATTTGGGTGGGTAGGAGGATTAGGGGGAAAAGGGGGTTGGGAAATCGTGGCGGTGGCCCGATAGTGACCGATGTCGGTGGGTAGTGACCGGTATCGGTCACAAGAATAGTGATCGATGCGGTCGAGGAAGACTATGGTCATCGAGGATAACCGAGGTTGGTCAACCGAAGGTTAAGTTGGGACAAAAAAGGGAATAGAGTAAGGGCAGGGTGGGAAAGTAGGGTAGGTGGGAAAGGATTAGGTGAGAGGGAAAAGGGTTAAGGGAGATGAGAAGGGTTTAGGGTTTTGGGTGGATGGGTTTGGGTAGGTTTGGGTGAGGGTTAGGGTAGATAGGTAGGGTAGATGGGTTTGGGTAGGTTTGGGTGAGGGTTAGGGTAGATAGGTAGGGTAGATGGGTTTGGGTAGGTTAGATTAGCGACAAGGCCAACGAGATGGGGGTGGGGAAAGAGATTAGGTTAGGATGTGGGGTGAAATAGGGTAAGTTGGGAAGGTGTACTAATACATTGCTCTTGTGGGATGTAGGCCCAAGACGAGCTGCAGATGAGGGCTCAGTGCCACCCTTATTATTGATAGTACGGGTGAGCACGATGCAGGAGGAGTGGTAGCATGTTGCAGAGGTGGGGTTGATAGGGGTGAGGTGCTACCGACATGTAGTTTGGGAGGTGAGTTTGATGGTTTCCCTCATCAATAGATGGGACTCGATGACCAACACCTTCCATATGCTTGACGGGTGAGATGACGATCACCCTGGAGGACGTCTACAGGATCTTGCGGTTGCCCATATTGGGGCCCAGTTTATTCTATCTCCTCAGAGGTGTTTGAGAAGCTACTAGCACCCATTTTTGGTGAGGGTGTAGTAGACCTGACATTCCATAGCGCTAACATGAGCTATGGAGCGATGTATAGAGCTCATCTAGAGGAGATGAGGTTAGTGGTACTTTTGATGGAGGCAGTGTGCTACTTTGCACTACCGGATGTAGAGGGTGGGAGATTCCTGAGGTCACTGATGGGAGTCCTTCATGACATGGTGATCAGCAGACACGGTTCACATGGGTACCTGCATTGCTGATGTAGGTATATAGAGAGCTATGGGCTACTACGGCGACTGCATGCGGAGGTTTAGTATCTCTTGCACCGTACTACTGCGCATTGCATTATTGGGCTTATAAGCACATTGCTTGTGTTTGACCAGTGGGGATGCCCCAGAGTAGATGCATTCCCATAGATAGTTTTGAGAGTTGGGTACAAGCGGTGGGTACCGGCCATTGGAGAGGCCCGAGGTGCCAAAGCTACTCATGATGTAGCTTACTACAGGAGGTTGTTGGAGGGGTTATGGGGTAGACATCATTTGGAGGCCATATGTGGGCTTCCTCACATATAGACAGATGGCCACGGAGCTAGATGGGCTACAACTATATCTGTGGATAGAGGGGAGGAGACCAGGAGAGCATGATCGAGATACCCACATAGTGGGTTAGGCGCCAGTTTGGGTTAGTCTAGGATGTACCGCCTCTGTTCCCGTAGTACAAGAGAGATGATGTGGAGAGACCTATGTCTCCACCATGACCCACCATGTCGAATGGATAGGAGGAGCAGCCAGTGGATTCACAGATTGATGATGCCAGAGTGGTAGATGGATACAAGTAGTGGTGGGTAGCACAACTGAGAGCTGTACCACCGAGGCCAAGGCACCAGAGACTTAGCCACCATCACAGTGTAGAGGGACGCCCTACAGGGGTAGGTGGCTACCTTGGTGATGTAATCAGCTTATGTAGGGGTAGATGATAGGTACAGAGGCACAGATTGCCACATTACAGCCCCGGATAAATGCGTCTGCAGCCCGTAGGGTAGGGATAGGTACCTGCATAGGTGGAGGTAGGGGAGATGGAGATGGAGAGGAGGTAGGCTGGAGGAGAGAGAAGATAGTCACCCTACAAAGCGCAGTACAGAATTACAGGGGCTAGTTGGCCATAATGCAGGGAGAGGTTATGGGTCTGCAGAGCCACTATTGCAAAGCGCAGTGCGATTACACTCTGCAGCCCAAATTGAGTACAGCACAACTCCTAGGGATGAGTCGAGCCATGGTACCGGCACACACGGGGGCATAGGAAGATTCTAGGACAGGGTCCCGTGGTACAGGCATCCACATAGGCAGGGAGACCCATGGCACCCCCACAGACAGTGACCATGGTCAGATTCAGGGATGCCCTAGCAGAGGCACGATATTATTAGGATCATTTGTTAGTTGCCAGGTTAGAAGTGCCCTCCTATGCCGAGTACAGAGCACAACAGCCTCCAAGAGAGACTAGATCATGCACTCACAAAGTGTGGAGAGTACAGGGGGCCAAAAACCTAGAGATAGGGTCGTGGTGAGGCCACTAGTGTGTAGAGGTGAGCCCCGTGAGGGGTTAGCAGGAGAGGTTAGGCAGTGTCGGGCACCGAGGCAGTGTGGCAGAGGGTTGAGAGAGACAGTCACATAGAGCATTCCCGACATCGATGGGGAGATGATTGACTTGCTATGGACCAGCCTGCATGCCGAGTCATTTTTGTATGGATTATATATGAGACCGGCCTGCATGCCAAAGAGATTTTGTATTTATTATGATTTTTTGTACATGATACCAGGCTTGCGAGCCGAAGATATTTTTGTATTGGATAACGGCTGCAAACCAAAGATATTTTTGTATTGGATAGCGGCCTGTGAGCCGGCGATGTACGAGAGACACATGTTTTTTTTTTTGAGATGAGTGTACATTATTGTGATACACAGGTATTTATATGATGAGATGTATGAGGTTTAGATGATTATGTGTTGTGATGTGTATTTTATTTTACTTTCGTTATGATATGAATGGATTAGGTGAGTTAGGCATGACGGAGTCAGGTCGGTTTAGGCATGGATCGAGTCAGGTTAGTTTTAGGCATGGATCGAGTCAGGTTGGTTTAGGCATGGATCGAGTCAGTCGGTTTAGGCATGGATTGAGTCAGGTTAATTTTAGGCATGGATCAAGTCAGAGTCGGGCTTTAGGCATGGATCGAGTCAGGTCAGTTTTAGGCATGGATTGAGTCAGGTCAGTTTAGGTATGGATCGAGTCAGGTCAGTGTAGGTATGGATGTGTATTTCGGTATTTTGGTAATACATGTTAATGCAAATGAATGTAATGGTGTTCAATGTTTAAATATGGGTTATAGATGAATATTGGAAATAATGGTAGTGGTAAAAGAAACATGAGGAGTGTATGTAGGTTGAATGATGTGGATATGGGATAGATTTTTGGGTTTCTGATATGAATAGGAAATTAGGTAAAGGTGGGAAAAATGGTTAGGGTAAAGAGTGGCTGAGCTAACCTTCTAGGAACCATGCCCAGGAAGTCTGCTATATAGTCCAAGCGAAAAGGGACCTCAAACTGATGTAGTTCTCCCATCAGCTAGGGAAGAAGATGAAAATGAGTTGGTAGGTTTGTGGGCATGTAGTGGGTTTAGGTTTAATAGGTGTGGGTAGATGATAGTTAAAATGTTGCAGTGAGGGAAATTATGGTGAAAGGGGAGGATGACCCCCAAAGGTAAGTGTCGAGGACCAAGTCCTATATAAGGTAATCAAAATGTAAACAAATATGGTTAAAATATAAGAGGGGGGCAATAAAGCCACCTGATTGGGTAGAATCATATTGAGTAGATCATACCTTGAAAAGGGGTGATGAATACAAGACCCGAAAGGTATTGCATGATTAAGCTTCTTTTTGGTGAAAGTAGTCATAGGATCACCAAATGTCAAAATTCCAAGATGTGCCTTAAGGTAATTTAGGAAATGAGAGTGGAAATGGTAAGGTGGGTGAAAGGTAGTTAATTGTATATGTTTTGAGTGACAGTCTTTTAGGCAAGAGGTCCGAGGTCACAATGGGCAAGTCCATGACTAAAAAGTGTTTTTGTTTTGATAGACTGATCAATGCGGGAAGTCTATATGGGATAAATAATATGGTACTCCTTGAGGTCTTCATGAAGCTGATTGATGCGGGAAGCTTCAGTTTTTTTTTTTTAAGCTTCACATAGCTGTCCTTCGAGGGAGCAGTCTATTTATAGTAGCAATTTGGTCGAGAGGAAGATGTCCTTTTGAGGGAGTCATATTTTTATTAGAAGTTTGACTCAAGGAGTTTTGTCCCATTGGAGGTCTTTGAAATCATGGACAAGACCAAGGTGAAGGATAGGACTCTTGTTCAAAAGGTGAGGTGGAATGACCATGGGATCTCATCTAAAGGTAGATGAAAAGTATCCATGAGAATCATGCTATGTGTAGTACCATGGTGCACATATTCAAGAGAAGATAACAAGTGACGGGTACTCACATGATTCTTGTTTAATCATTAGGGAGGTGGATGGAGTGGTTAGTGCTCAAGGGACGAGCGTGGAGAGAGATGAAGGGTGAGGTAGGAAAACGAGTCAACAATAGAATGGTCGAAGATGCAATGCGTTAAGGGGCTCAAGTTCAGGTTTACCCTCAAGCGAGGACAAACGATAGCACACCGATCCATAGGTATGAGTTACGATGTATGGTCCAAGCCAATTAGAAGTGAATTTTCCCCGTTTATTTTTTTCTGCTTTAGTTATGTGTTGATTCTCTTTCAAGACAAGGTCACCGACTTGAAGGTTCATTCATGAACACATTGTTCATAAGCATGTTTGATACGTTTTTGGTAAACTTAAAGGTGATCCAGTGTTAAGACGACATTCGTCTAATAAATCTAGTTGTGCTAAGTGGTCTTGAAAAAATTCATCATCAATAAGCATGTCCTAGAGAGAAATGTGGAGTGAGGGGATCTGGACTTCAAGAGGCAAAATAGCCTCGGTACCATAGACTAGTGAAAAGGGTGTAGCCACAGTGGAAGTGCGAATACTAGTGCGGTATGCCCATAGAGCAAAAGGAATGTGTGTATGCCAATCCTTCCCAGTATCATCAACCACTTTCATGAGAATTTTATTGAGGGTTTTGTTAGTGGATTCGGCTTGGCCATTGGTTTATGGGTAATAAGGTGAGGAGAAACTAAGCTGAATGCCAAAGGTGTTGCAAATTTTTTTAGTGTTTTGTTTTTGAATTGTTTTCCATTATCAGTGATGAGGCGATGAGGGACACAAAAGTGACAAATGATGTGATGATTTAATGAACTCACATATTTTCTCAACTTTTGTGGAGATGAGTGGTATGGATTCCACCCATTTTGTGTAGTATTCGGTAGCAATTATGATCCATTGATGACGTTGGGAAGAATGAGGATTGATTTCTCCAACAAGATCCAAACCTCATTGAGAGAAGGGCCAAAGGTCACAAGTGACTTTTAAGGCATGACTAGGTGTATGATGAAGGTTGGAATGTTGTTGGAATTTCACACAATGTTTGACATAGTCGCAACAATCATGGTTAAGGGTCGGACAATAATAGCCTAGGTGAAGAATATGTTTAGCAACAGAAAGACCACTAAAGTGACCTTCACATACACCATCATGAACCTCCTTAATGGTATAAGGAATTTCAGAACTTGTGAGGCATCGTAAGAGAATACCATCAAAGCCACGCTTATAGAGGAGTCCTCCTAGGATAACAAAATGAGAGACCTTTTTAAGGAAGGTGCATTGTCCATTACAGGGGAGATCAGGAGGTAAGATGGAGAGGGAAAGGTAGTTGGAGTATTGTTTATACCAAAGGTCACTCAGGTCTAGTGGTGTCAGTTCTAATTGAGTAAACATCATGAGGTAAATAAGAAGGTGAATGGAGGCATTACACGGTGATAAATAGTTTGGAATCAGTAGGGGAAGCGGGTATTTGGGAAGCTAAGCATGCCATGGTATCTATAAATTTATTGGTTGAACATGGGATGGTTTGAAGGGTGTAACAATCAAAGGTGGTCAAAAATATGTCTACATGATGTTTATACTTTTGAAGTATCTCGTTACAAAATTGGTATATACCATTGAATTGGTTTATGACCAATTGTGAATCACCAAAGATGTGGATTGATTTGACATCTAGGGCATAGGCAGTCTAGAGACCTAGTACGAGTGATTTATACTTGAAAATGTTGTTGGTGCATTCAAATTCTAGTTTAAAAGACAAAGGCATGGGTTCACCATCTAGAGGAATGAGGATAACACCAACCCCACCCCCATGCTAACACTTGGAACCATCGAAGAATAATGTCATTTGGTAAGGGGGTTCATCCAGGGAAAGGGTAGTAATGGATTCATTGGGAAAGTCAAAATTAGAGGGTTGGTCCCTGGCAATAGGTGCATCAGCCAGTTGGTCGGCGATAGCCTAGCCCTTAATGGACTTTTGGTGAATGAATTCGAGGTCAAGATCAGCTAAAAGCATAAGCCATCGTGCAACACACACTGATTTTGATAAGGTTTGGCATACATGAAGTGTAAAGGATTGGTGTTGGTCACAACATAGGTTTTGTGGTTGAGTAGGTAATGGCGGAGTTTGGTGGTGACGAAAACTAAGGCTAAGCAAAGCTTTTTGGATGGTTGTATCAGGTTTCATAGTCCAAAAGAGTACGGCTTATGTAATAAACCACCTGCTCCCTATGTTGTTCATCGCGATGAGCGAGCATGGCTCCCAAGGAATGATCGGTAGCTGATATGTATAGGTAAAAAGGTTGATCGTATTTTGGTGGAATGAGTACGGGTGGTTGGAGAAGGTATTGTTTTAGGGCCTCAAAATCTTTGTGATAGTCATCATCCCATTTAAAGGAGACATATTTCCTAAGCAGATGATGAAATGGTTGACACTTGATCGATCGATATTTGTGAAATGAAATGGTAAATGGATTGCAATTTACCTTGCTGGCTACGGAGTTGTTTAAGGTTAGTGGGAGGAGGCATTTCCAGAATGGCCTTGACTTTAGCAGGGTCAACTTCTATACCACGGAGGGAAACAATAAATCCTAGGGTTTTTCCTGAGAGAACCGTGAAGACGCACTTTTAGGTTGAAGGTGGATGTAATATTTAATGAGGTAGTCAAAGATGGTTTTGAGGACAACGAGGTGCTCGGCATGACATTTAGATTTGGCCAAGAGATCATCCATGTAATCTTCCAATATGTGATGCATGATATCATGGAAGATGTAAGTCATAACACGTTGATATGTAGCACCAGTATTTTTAAGGCCAAAAGGCATGAATCGATAGTAAAAGGTTCCCAAAGGGGTAATGAATGCGGTCTTGTGTTGATCTTCTAGGGCAAGCAAAATTTTGTTATAACCTAAGAAACCATCCATGAGTGAGAGCATCTCGTGACTAGTGGTAAGGTCAACCAATTGATCAATACCGGGCAAGGGAAAGTCGTCTTTCAAACAAAGTAGGTTGAGGTCACGAAGTCTGTGTAAATGTGGAGTCCCCCTTTCTTTAGTAATAAGGACAATGTTAGAAATCCAATGAGGATAATCAATGGGTAAGATAAAGGAAATAGAAAGAAGGCATTGAAGTTCTTCTTTGATGAGAAGAGAAATGTGAGGGTGCATTTTCCTCAGCTTTTGTTTGATAGGTTTGGTGTTGGGAATGGTTACGAAATTATGGACCACTATGGTGGGGTCAATACGGAATGTATGTATAAGACCAAGCGAAAGCATGGTTATGATCTTGGAGAAAAGAAGTGATGGCTTCTGTTCAAAGAAGATCTAAAGATTATCTGATCTTTAGGATGTATGGGTCATCATGAGTATGAATATTGATTTCGATAGTCGATTCATTCAACATGGTTTGTGTCTCGAGAGGGTAATGACCGATGAATGTATGAGTCTTCTGCACCAAGGTAGGTGAGTATGGATTCATCATCCTAACATTGAATGATGTTAATGGTAGGTGTGTCATCATCAATCATCTCAGGATACAGGAATGGGAGAGTGGAAGGGGCCTCGCCTTCGCATTGATAAGTCAAAGGCCCCAAGGAAATGGTGTTTATGAAAAAAAAAGTTAGGAGGGATAGATTTAGGATCCATCGACTCATTGGTGAGGGTGGTGATGAAGATGGAGAAGGGATAGGGTTTGCAATGATTTCAATGTGGGCTGTTTAGTAGGAGGTTTAGGGAAGCCAATACCACTCCGGTCATTATGTTTGCGCAGTGGTAAATAGAATAGCAAAGAAGGTAACCTTGCTTGTAAAATACAAAACCAAAACCCTTCCACACATAGCGGTGCAAGAATGCGTGGGTGAAATGGTGATTGGTAAGTGATTAGAAGTCGAGGAAAATGGGCGGGGTTGTGATAGTGGTTCAGGTTTGTAGGTGGTAGTATTAAGTCCCCCATAGGTGAGACTAGTATGAAGATGAGGAGGACCATAAAGGAGGCATTCTCCTATATGGTGATCATAGCGAGGGTGTTGGTGAAGGATTCTATACTCATGTGGAGTACGGAATGTGTTGAAACTATATAAGCGGTACTCCCCTAGAGTGAGGTGTTGAAAAACACCTTCCAAGGGATCAGTGGTTGGTATGTGGGTAGCTAGTATGGATGATGTGTTAGAGGTTGATGTGGAGGTGGAGTTAACGGATTGGGCAGCTAATGGGTCAGCTGTGGAGGTTATAGTAGTGGTAGGAATAGAGGAGGTATGTGCGGTGAAAGCAGTGGTTATACTAGTAGGTGGGGGTGTAGGTGAAGTGGTATTAGCTATAGAAGTAGACAACTTGATAGGTATGAGCACATCGTTGGTTCAGTAAAGCATGTTGCATGTTTTGAAAGGTGATGGGTCAGTTGGAATGATATAAGTTTGTCCTTCATGTTCAAATTTTACACAATGATGCAAAGTGGAGGGAACACAACCCATGACATGGATCTAGGGTCTACCAAGCAAAAAGTTATATTGGAATTCCCCCTCTAAAACATAAAACAATTTTGGAACAGTGCGGGGCCCACACGAATGTGAAGGATGATAGTGCCTAGTGTGGAGGTGATAGTGTCATTGAATGAACGTAACATGACCAGATGTTTATGCATGCAATTGTCAAGTATGTGCATTTGAGAAAATGCATGGGATGAAATGATGTTAATGCTAGTGCCTCCATCAATCATCACATGACGTACCCGTATGTCATCAATGTGGACAGAGATGAAGAGGGCGGGTCCGGTCATCATTTTGGTATGGTGCGATCTCTGCCTCTGAGAAGTTGAGGGAGGCCACTTGGTGAACAAGGTGAGGTGAGGATGAAGGTGGTAATTTGGTGAGAGAGGCTACATGATGGGGTGTGATAATGGAGGCTACGGGTGTAGGGTCATTGGGTAAAACCTTAATAGATTGAAGAACCTCCATGAGGGCTTGACGATGGGATTTTGAGGTTTGGATGAGGTTGTATAAGGACATTTTGAGGGGATATTGGTGTAGTTGTTTGAACATGGTGCGATGTGTGATGCTATTAGAAATGGGGTATGTGGGGCAACGAATAGTTATTTTAGGTATGGGTGCAGATGATATGTTGGGTATAGGATTGGTTGGTGGGTCAGCTGCCTTTTCTTTACCCTTCTGCGCATGCATAGTGACGTGTACCATGTTGATTTGAGGGAAGTTGTTAAATGGATAAGGTGTAGGGTAAGTGGTATAATGACATGAAGGGAAAAAACCTCCTGGAGGAGAAAAGCCCTGTGAGAGGTCAAGTCGGTTGGCGCAATGACATTTGGGTGGTGGCATAGCAAGTTCCTTGATGTGAACCATGTTAATTTCAAATTTTGTGTGTGGTTCTAGGAGTTGTGAGGGTGGAGGTTTTGGTTGTTGAGTGGGCGGTGTGGGAATGGGTATAGGTAAAGAAATATCCTCGTCAAGAAGGTTGTCGTCATCAAAGTTGGTTTTGGTGGACACAATTGGATAAGGATGGTTTTAAGGCCTTGTAGTTCTCCACATCATTCCCTAGCACATGATGGTATGCAAAAATTTAGGTATCATCAAACCCCTTTGGCTTGGGTTTGATGGGGTTGTAAGGTCGAGTGGCGGTAATGTGATAACGTGAAGTCTCGAGGAGGTTGGTTAAAATTTTGGCATAAGACCTGCTAGTGGATCACAATGGGAAGTGAATGTGGGTTTGGGTGTAGGTGTGGTTGGTTATCGGGAATGTTTTTGAAGTGTAGGAATGGGTTGAGTTATGGGTTCAAAGCAAAGTGTGGTTTGAGGTATTGGTCAAGTTTATTTGGGTAGGGGTATAGTAGATGGATTAGCAGGAGGGTGTGGGGTTGTTTTGACTACCTTCTTGTGGGGTAGTGGGGTTTTGTTTTTGGTTATAACTTCTTAGGTAAAGGTGATGTGGGTGTATGAGGTCTAGAAGGAAAAGTAGATTGAGGAAGAGGGCAAGTTACCCATGAGGATAATGGGGTGTTATGAAGGTAGATGACGCGGGTCATGCTTGGGGTGTGAGGACACCGAATGTAGTGTAGTGGGTAGTGAAGCAATAGCGAGAAGGTATTAGAGGTATTGGTGATAAAGAGAATACATGTGCGGTATAAGTCGTGTTATGTGTCCGGGTAGGTTTGAGGTTTGTGAGGAAGGAATGGGTTGTTATGTTATTGGTTTAAGGATGGGTGAAGGGTGCTTGACCATGTTGGGAAGATGAGGTCTAAAGGCGAGACAAGACAAGTGCGGGTGTGATTGGTGCGGTGGGGTATGAGGTCAATGAGTTTTTTTATTTAGTTTGGGTGTCATAATAGGTGTGGTTTTGACATTGGAGGATGTAGCTAAATTTAGTTTAATAGGTGGATGAGTAAGGCTAGTGATCGGGGTGACCCCTAAAGTGGCAATAGGTTTGGTGGAGGTAAATGTTGTGGGTATGGGTTTGGGTTTAGATATAGATCAGGTTATGGGTAAGGGTGTGGTGTGAGTCTTGTGAGTATCGTGGAAGGGGTTGTGATAGTAGTGGTTGTATGTGGTTTGATGGGTGGAAATGTGTTTGGGTAGATAGTGGAGGTTTCAGCGAGGATTGTTACATCCGTGTTGAGACAGGGAGTAAGAGGCGCCCCCATAATAAAGCCCTATCCACATAATCTACGTGATCGGCCAAATGTGAGAATGGCATGTCTGTGGGTGGATTTGGTGAGGACCTAATGGGAATTCCTGTAAAATGCATCTTAGAGATGGGGAATCGATAGCTTGACTTTTGTGGGTAAGAGAGCTGAAAGTAGATCTGCTGGATGTTGGGTGGTGATGGAGAACGATCGCCAAGAGGCAAAGGTGTCTCTACTAGGTCTATGATGGGTGGAAGAGATGATGGGAGTTCCTCTATAAGTGGAGGAATAGATAGGTTCTCCTCTGTGGGTGGAGGAGGTAATGGGTGCTCCTCTGCGGGGAGAAGATAATAGGTGCTCCTTGTTGATCAAGAATTTCGCGCTTGTTACCTGTCCAAGTTAATGTACCAAACTAAACACAAAAACCTCAAAAAATCAAATGAAATTGATACCTGATGGACAAGATCTGAAGATGTAGATGGATAAGGAAGCCGATGTAGATAAGACGGGCGCACACGAGTGATTCTGCACAGTAGATCCGAGTAACCTGTGAGACACCGATGCTTGACAGAAAAAGACCACGTTAAAAGATATTTAGGTGGACTGCCCGAGAAGCGGATCCGGAAGCGATAAGCTCCCTCGGCGGATGTCAGTCCATGTTTTCAATTAAGTAAAGAAGCATACATGATAAAAGATGTACGTATAGGACTAGATTTTCTGATCAAAGTAATAAACAGAATCTAAACAGCAGACAGAAAGCAACAGAAAAATAGGAAACTGTGAAAACAAAGCTAGATTTGTGTTACCTGTGTCTTTTTACCTGTCTGCAGGATGATCGGCGTTGATTATGTAGAATCGGCATCGACTGGTTTAGATCGGCGTCGACTGATATACCGGATCGGTGTCGATCCGAGACAAAGTGCGAGAAGATTCGGGAATCGGAAAATGAAGGCAAGATCGTCATATCTGCTTGATCTGCAAAAGCCGGAGAGATACTGGCAAGGCTCCACCTGTGCTAGATGCAGGAACAGAGTCACCAGAAAATCAATGGAGACATGCGATGTTGATGTGATAAGAGTAGAGTAACGGTGCTCCTCTCAGGGATTGATTTGGACAAGATCCACTCTCATTCGATAGATAATGTTCACACTTGATGCTCAAAGATCTCTCGCTCTCTCTCTTACAATCTGTGTCCCTCTCTTACCATCTGTGTCTAGAACTGAGTTCTGGGCCTCTATTTATAATCGGCGCCGCTCTAAAAAATCGGCGTCGACCGAGTACCGATCGGCGCCGATCACGGAACAGACTCCCGAGATGGCCAAAAGGAGTGATTTCTGGAAAGATAAGAGTGATCCCTCCACCTCAAATACGGGAAATATCCCGCTTTGGGAGGAGGAGAAATAGGGGGGATATATGGATAGAATAGATATGGGGTAGATAAGTGGTTAGGATACATGTAAAAAGGTGTAATTAAATAGTTAATATTTAATTACTCACGGGTAAAACATAAAGGGGTGAATTAAACTTAGGATAGGTGTTTAAATCACAAATTGAATAATACCCCAAGGGGATAGTGGTGATATAAACGTGCCTCAGGTTACCTGAGAGAGAAAATGTGCATGAGGGACACTAAATTGGATAACCAATTTTAGGTGTCTACATTTTGCCCCTTTTTGTCAAGTAACTTGCGATAAGCAAGGTTGTGAGACAAAAGCAAGGAGGTGTAAGAAAGGAAGAAAAAGTGATGTGATCCCCTCAAACTAGGGATGGGATGGGTAATAGAACAAACGATCCCAAGTTTGAAAAGGTAGATGAAAATGCGGGATACCCCACTTGGATGTCCAGGTAGATCGATCATTAATGATGCATAAACATAAATAAAGAGCGCAGCCACCTAAGAACTCACATTGGTAGGGCGGTAGGACGGTCTCCTCATGAGGCAGCGTTAGTACCTACTGAGACCCATGAGTGTAAGGAGAGCGGAAAAATAGTCAGCATCTAAAGAGAGACACATTGGTAGGGGATAACCGAGGCGGTCTAAAAAGTAGACAACGTTAGTGCCTACTGGAACTGCGTTAACTCTAAGTCGCCAAAAAATACGAGTGCCCCACGCAAAGGAACAAACTCGAAATGGACAGGTGATATCGAAAATATGTGCCAAAAGGCAACATTGAGTGCATAATAATGATGAGATAAATAAGCCAAGCATCAACACTATGGCAAAGAGATATGGAAAATCGGTGGCGATCACACTAATCGGCCGACCTAAATAAACGGCACCGACCAAAAAATCGGCGCCGACCGTTCTCAACATATAAATATGCGAACGGAAAACATGAACGATTTATTTACACCGTGACAATTGATTCAGAGAGAATCAAAAATTGGATTTGAGCACCATGGAAGCTTCTGGAAGCGGTCAGAAGCGGAGGAGGACACGACCTGGGGTAAGTGGTTCTTCTTGAACCCGTCATTTATTATTATTATTATTATTTTTGGTTTTTTGGTGGGAGGCCAGAGTGTGTTTTACCTCCGGCCTGAAAATCGGCGTCGATTGGTATAATCGACGTCGATGTAATGTAAGCGGTGCCGATTGAGTTCAATCGGCGTCGACTATATAAGATCGACGCCGATTGTATTTAATCGACGCCGATTGGACAGAACATCTGGATGAAAATGATAAAATTTGTTTTGGATGTTCGGATTTGGGTAAATATGAAGCTAATATTGCTCTTGATGTCGTGGATGCAGGCACGAGAGGTACTACACATGAGGGATGTGATTCCCGAGCTACTGGAGACCATTCTCCCTGACGTCACTGACGCAGATTGGCGCCACTTAGAGTTATCCAGGCTCGGGGCTTTCGGTATTACAGATGAGTGCCGCGAGATGTAGAGTTGATGCGAGCACTAGTGCGACGATGGGATAGCTAGACTTGCACTTTTTGGTTTAGGACGGGTGAGATGACCATCACCCATGAGGACATATACAGGATTTTGAGGCTGCCGATCACTGGGGACCCGATAGAGATTATGCCACAAGAGCAAGAATGTGTGAGAGGCCCTTGTTTGATTGTATGGAGACAGGCGAGATGATTCATGGAGATAGTGTCCAGGGGCGATGAGATAGCCTCGCAGATATGAAAGGATGTTCCCGTGGTAGATGTATAGTTTTGATTTAGATGGCGATCTCCTATTTGGCTCTACCCGATTCAGGAGGTGGGAGATTCCCATTGTTACTAGATTACGTTTACGACATCCTGCAGATTCGAGACAGTGTTTACCTTTCTTTGATGCCTTGATAGCTTAGATATAT
This sequence comes from Taxus wallichiana var. yunnanensis, assembly GCA_018340775.1. Lineage (NCBI taxonomy): Eukaryota > Viridiplantae > Streptophyta > Pinopsida > Cupressales > Taxaceae > Taxus > Taxus wallichiana. The sequence goes on along the minus strand of CM031237.1, from coordinate 997,129,431 downwards.
TATGAGTTATGGATGTATACCACTGGCCGGAGGACAGGTATTGATGTCAGTTTTGTGCTCCATTGCTGGGCATATGAGCATATAGCAGTGATCAGGCCATCCGGGCTTCCTTGGATGCCAGCAGCAGTGGGAGCTATTGATTATGGATTCCGGCAATGGCGGGCCGATATGGCCTTGGGAGATACAGGGAGATCCGCAGATTGGTATGCTGAGCATTTGGAGACACGACACAAGAGTAGGTCATCCGAGACCATATCGTATTTCGACATGGGTCAAGTTAGGATGCACACTTGGTGGGATTGAGACGGAGCAGGGTGGTTAGGGGCCGCAAGCCTGATATGTGGGAGCGCGTCCCGTTTATATGGGTATTGAGACAGATTCGGCCTAAATGAGGCAGTGCCGACTACTTACAGCCTTACAAAGCGAGGCAGAGAGCCCGATCTACACGATTTTGATCCTAGCGAGATCCATTGAGAGAGGCTCCACCCTCCACAGACAGTGATGATGACGCCGGAGTGGATGATGGTTATGCGGCATGGTATGCAGCAGCTACCACGACACCTTCGGCATCTATAGATGCCAATGAGGAGGATATGGCTACAGTGCTGGAGAGACTGGAGGGAGAGCACGCCACCCTGACACATACACACTAGGCAGCTTTTGAGGAGATCAAAGCTCTGACATTGGAGAGGGATTCCCTAATTTTGGAGAGAGACACCACTCGCCAGGGAGCGAGATCTGATGATCCAACAGAGGGATCGCTACCATCGACATAGGGAGGCCCTCAGGGCCAAATATGGTGATACAGGTACCATGTCAGAGTCTGGGACACAGAGGCATGACCATAGGAGGGGCACCACCAGCAGCACAATAGCACCCTCTCCGAGCACACAGTGCACCGTGAGCTTGAGTACATATCAGTCTCTCCTCGCTGAGGTGAGATACTACGAGGATTCCCTAGCGCGGCATACTCGAGATGTGCCTCGATGCACGGGCAAGGAGGAGATCGCGGCAGCCCACAGCGACGGGGGCATCATAGGGAGGAGAGCCTGGAGAGGCCGAGGTGGGCAGAGGCCTCCAGCAGCAGGTGCGTCTAGCTCGATAGGCGGTGGTCAGGAGAGACAGCCTAGTCCAGAGGAGGGTGGAGGAGATAGTGTCTTCCACGCATCAGATTTTACGATATAGAGATTGATGTATTTTGTATCAGTGTAGTGATGTAGCCTCGATTGGAAGGCATTTTATAGATGGCTTGATTGAGAGCCACCCATTTTTTTGTTGTACAGACACTCATGTATATATATATATATATAGATTCATCATTTCCTTTGTCATATGATTGTTCTCCTGCTTTTAATTTTGATATACATGGATAGATGTAGCGTAATTGTGATGGATATAGACATAGATTGATAGATAATTGGATAGACATAGATGTAGAGGACATAAATAGATGTGATTTGATGTGATTGATATGTGGATTTAACTTGATTGAGAAAATAGATAAAGATAGATGTAATGTTACGTGGATAGACAAGTGATTAGATGATGTGATAGATAGGTAGGAGTTAATAGTTGGAATGGATTTGATATTTTTTGAGATTTTTAATTAAATTTTGATAAAAATAGATAGATAGACCCACATGTGTTTATAATAGAGGTGATGAGATGTGTTTTGGACAAAGTAGATCAGATGAAATTAGATAAATGATAGAGTTTGATTAAATTAACATGTTAAATGGTAATTTAACTGGATGAAATAATCGAAATATTCGCTGTGAGAGCCAAGGACGTAATGAAAATGACCTTGATTAGAAATAAAGGATATACACCCAGATAAGAAGAAAAATGATAAGTGGACTCCCCGACCATAAATAGAATCTGGATAGGAAACCAAAAGATCATGCATACAAGGCCCTATATGAGGTTAAAATAAACGTGACACTAACTAGCTGCAAACCAGATTTAGGAGGGAAATAGAAGGAGCAGTAAGTAGGTATCTCGTCGAAATTTACAAGGGACGAATACATGTTCATCTTTTGGGAAAATAGGATTCTCCATATGATCGACAAAAAAGGTCTTATATCTCATCTTCATGATTTACGCGCGGAAAAGCAAAGTGATCAATGCGGGAAGTTTGCTCGATATGGAAAGACTGATCAATACGGGAAGTCTTTCAGTGATGCTAAAAAGTGTATAAACTGACTGAAAGGCTGATCAATGCAAGAAGCCTTGAGTATTCCTTTGAGAAATAGCCGTCCTTCAAGGGAGCGGTCTATATTTTGAATTTTAATGATAGCCATCCTTCGAGGGCATGGTCTATATCTTTTGATTCATTTGATTTTATGGGTAATTGTCCTTGAGGATCGGTCTATCCTTTTTTAATTTTTTTGGAAGAAGCTGAGTTTAGACCTAGATAGATCAGATAGAGGGGAAGAAAACGTATAAAAGCACGCACTCATGACTAAGTAGATCCGATTAAGATAAGCACTTGGGACAAATGAAACGGTGATTAAGGTATTCCTACCATGAGGAGAAACATATCCAGAAGAAAAATGCTATGAGTAGAGCCGCGATACTCATATTTAAGGTAAAAAAAGACAATAGGTGGAGAACCACATAATTTCGAATCACCATAAAAGTATATGACTGGTTGTTAGATGAATGAAAGATCTGTCTTGCGACTAGATTTGTGTAAGATATATTTTAATAGTAGAAGGGCCATAGATGCAAGGCATTAAGAGGTTCCACTTCGGGTATACCATCCATGGAAGATAGACGATAAGCCCCCGACCCATATTTATGAGTGATAACGTACGAACCCATCCAGTTGGGAGCAAACTTACCACGCTGACTCCTTTCGAGTGTAGTGACATTTTGATTTTCTTTAAGAACAAGATCACCAATTTTGAAGTCACGGTGCTACAAGTGCTTGTTATAAGCACTTTTGACATGCTCAAGATAGACTTGATGATGTTCAAGAGTGTTGAGATGCCGCTCATCTAATAATTCAGGTTGTGCTAGATGATTTTGACGATAGTCCTCATCAGAGACAAATTCTCTAAGAGAAACACGGAGAGATGGGATTTGGACTTCCAAAGGAAGAACAACCTCGAGACCCATAGACAAGAGAGAGAAGGAGTAGCACCGGTAGGAGTACGAATGCTAGTCGATAAGCCCAGAGAGCAAAAGGGATATGTAAATGCCAATCCCTACCACTCGACTAGTTACCTTTTCGAGGATATTACTCAAAGTTTTATTGGAAGCTTCGGCTTTGACCATTAGCTTGAGGATAGTGTGGAGAAGAAAAGATGAGTTTGATATTGAAAGCATCGCAGAGGTTCTATAAATCAACATTTTTGAAAGACTTACCGTTATCTGTGATGAGTTTGTGTGGAACACCAAAGCGACAAATGATGTGTTGATAGACAAAATCAACTATGGGTTTAGCTTTTGTTGAAGAAAGAGGGATAGCTTCCACCCACTTAGTAAAGTATTCAGTGGCAGTAATGATAGAATGATGACGCTGTGAAGAATGGGGATTGATGAGACCAATGAGATCAAGACCCCATTGCAAAAAAGGCCACAAATCCACTGTAGGTTGTAAAGCTTGACTAGGGATATGTGTGAGATTGGAATGTTGTTGACACTTGACGCATTTCTTAGTGTATTCACAACAATATCGATTAAGAGAAGGCCAATAATATCCCAAATGTAAGATGCGTTTAGCTATGGCCAAGCCACTAAAATGGCCACCACAGATACCGTCATGGACCTCCTAGATAGCTTTAGATGATTCAAGGGTTTTGAGGCACCGAAGCAAAATACCATCAAAGCCGTGTTTGTAGAGGATCCCTAGAATAGTATAGCGATTAGCACGTAGGATAAAATATCTTCTACCATTGGAAGTCAGATCAGGAGGAAGCACCGAATGAGATAGATAATCAACGATCTGTTGATACCACTCATCCTGAGTATGGGTTGTGACAGCATGGATTGAAGTTAGTTGCCTAAGATGAGATGGTTGATCTAATCGTTGCACAGCCACATAAAGTCGTGAGTCCTCGGTAAAAGGTGGGATAAGTGAGGCTAACGAAGCCATTGTATCTGCGAATCGATTCGCAGTGCGAGGAATAGCTTGGATAGTGAATTTATCAAAATATTGGAGTTGAACGAGAATGATATCATGATATTTTTGAAGGATATCATTCTGCATTGATAGACACCCATGACTTGATTAACGATGAGTTCAGAATCACCAAAGATGTCAATATGACGAGTGCCGAGATTAATGGCATTTTGAAGACCCAAGACAAGAGCTTCATATTCAGCCATATTATTGGTGCACTCAAAGTTCAATTTGTGTGCGACTGGGATAGGCGTACCCCAAGGAGGAATCATCACGAAACCTGCACCTCCCCCTTGCTAGCATTTGGATCCATCAAAGAAGAGCTTTACTTTAAACGGAGACAGACCAAAATCAATTTGTTGGATATATTCATCGGGGAATTGAGCAAGGGGGACTTGAGTGTCTAGAAGAGGAGCATCAGCTAATTGATCTGCAATGACCTGACCCTTGATAGAATTTTGCGGGATAAACTCGAGATCAAATTCTGTCATAAGCATGAGCCAACGAGTGATACGATCATTGTGATAAGGCTTCACATGAATTGTCTTGAGTGGATTGACACTTGTGACAATGTAAGTTTTGTGATTAAGGAGGTAATGACGAAGCTTAGAAGTTGCGAAGAAGAGAGCACAACACAGCTTTTCAGCTTCGAATAACGTGTTTCATACTCATGGAGGGTGCGACTGATGTAATAGACAGCTTGTTCTTTACCGCAAGCATCCCGATGTGAGATCATGGCTCCCAGAGCATGGTCAGTCACAAAGATATAAAGATAGAAAGGCTCCCCCTCGCGTGGAGGTGTAAGCACAAGTGGAGAAAGAAGATAAGCTTTGAGATCATCAAAGGCCTTTTGGCAATGCTCATCCCATTCAAAATGAACATTCTTACGGAGGAGATGATGAAAAGGTTGACAACGGTCCGACAATTGTGAGATAAAGCAGCGACGCTTGATTGAAGATGTCCTTGGAGACCGGAGTTGTTTTAAGTTAGAAGGGAGGCATCTCTAGGATAGCTTTTATTTTTGTAGGGTCTACTTCAATACCCCTAATGGAAATGATAAAACCTAAAAGTTTACTAGTGAGAATGCCAAACATGCACTTAGATTGATTTAAACAAAGACAAAAGTGAATAAGCCTCTCGAAGAGAGGTGCAGAATGAAAAGATGATCTTGACGATGTTTGGATTTTCCAAGGAGATTGTTGACGTAATCTTCCACGCTTTTGTGTAAGAGATCATGGAAGATGTAGGTCATTGCTCACGATAGGTTGCTCTGCGTTCTTAAGACCGAAAGGCATGACACGATAACAAAAGGTCCCCAGGAGTTATGAAAGAGGTCTTATGTTGGTCTTCTAGTGTGATGAGAATTTGATTATATCCAGAGAAACCATCCATAAGAGAAAGCATCTCATGACCCGCAGTTAAATCCATGAGTTGGTCGATATTAGGTAGAGGAAAGTCATCTTTTGGGCAAGCAAGATTAAGATCCCTGAAGTTGGTACAAATTCAAATTTTCCCAGTAGCTTTAGTTACTGGTACTACATTGGAAACCCATTGTGGATAATCGATGGGTTGGATGAAGTTAGCCGAGAGCAAGCGCTGCAATTCTTCTTTAACAAGAAGGGCTACTCTAGGGTGCATTTTACGCAATTTTTGTTTAACCGGTTTGATGTTGGGAAGAGTAACGATATTGTGGACCACGATATCGGGATCGAGTCCTGGCATATCCTCATATGACCAAGAAAAGGCTTGATGATGGTTGGAAAGAAAAGTGGTAAAGTCTCCTAACTCCTGTGGATTAAGGGATTGGCCGACCTTAATGATGCGAGGGTCTTTAGAAGTCCCTATATTAAGGTCGACAGTGGCTTCGTTGAGAAGCGTAGACGTGTCAGAAGGAATGGTTTTAGGAAGATAGGAATCTTACGCCCCAGATAGGTGAGGACAGAATCATCATCCGCACAGTGGATAGTGTTGATAGTAGGAGAGTCGTCTCCAACTATTTCAGGGAAAATTAACGGTATGGAAGTGGACCTGTCATTAGTCTTATAGGCTAGTGGCCCTAAGGAAATGGTATTGACTAAAAAAAAAGTTAGATGGGATGGAAATGGCGTCGTCCACATCGAGTGATGCTTCTGACTTAGCGGGAGAAGATGGTTCCTCAATAGGAAGAGGCTCATTGAGAACAGTGACGGTGGCTTTTGAAAGAGGTTTAAATCCTAAACCAAATTTTTGATGTGGCTTGAGAGTTGGAATGGACGTGAGGTCATGCACACCTTGTTCATATTTACCTAAGCCAAAGCCCTTCCACGTGCATCGATATAAATAAGTTTTTGCAAACGTGGGATTCTGTAGACAATCGAACCCTGTTAAATAAGGTTTGGTCCTAGGAGGAGAATCCGGGTGATAGTGAGGCGTATCAAGACCACCGTAAATGAAATTAGTCTATTGATTGGGCAGACCAATGGTGATGATGCGACCAAGACCTGGCTGATATTCAGGTTGTTTGTCTGGTCTACCATACTCACTAGGTTTGAGATGGGTGTCAAAAGAAAGGAGAGGAATCTCTCCCAGTGAGAAACGCTGCAATGTTTCTTCTAAATTTTGTATATCCGGTAGTTTGGTTGTAGGTATGGAAGAAGATGAGGCCCTGTTAGGAGAACAGGCATTTTCCTTTAGAGGGGCAGACCCTGTGGTCATGTCGCATTGCGCGGAAGGAAAAGGATCTCCTGGATGAGTATAGATTTTGCCCTCATATTGATATTTTAAGCATTGATGGAGGGTGGATGGGACACAATGCATTGCATGAATCCAGGAGCGTCTGAGGATCATATTATAGTGGAATTTCCCTTCAACAATGTAAAAGAGTTCGTGAAGTAGCTTCTTACCTACTCGAATGGGTAAGACCACAGTTCCTAAAGTAACTGCTAGCTGATCGTTAAATGATCGAAGGGTGAAAGGCGGGGGTGACACTATGTTCTTTGGTAACTTAAGTTGCTCGAATGTGTGCGAGGAGATGACATTGAGTGTAGCACCACTGTCGATCATAATGCGTTTTAATGTAGTGTTGTCGATTTGGACTGTGATAAAGAGGGGAGCCTCCAAATCCTCGGAAGAAAGGGAAGGAATTTCTGAATCTTCAAAAGAAATGGTGGTTGATGGTCTATTCAATCCAACAATCATCTCGAAGGGCTGGGGCTCATCTGAATTCACTGCAATGCGACGCAGATTATCAATCAAAGCCTGGCGATGTTGCGGAGAGGATTGAATGAGGTCAAAAAGAGACATTTTGACCGAGCCTGGGTGAGTTGTTTCATAACACTCTCCTCAACTGACATAGGAATTTGAGCCCAAGGTGCAGCATGAATAGAGACCCGAGGTCTCGGGGCTAATGAGGAAGGAGGAACTCCTTCGGGGGCTGTAAAAATGACAACCCGTGGTCGAGATGCTGTAGATGAGGATGGATTATCATACTGTTGGGTTCTAGTGGCGATATGAATTGTGTCAATTTGAGAAGGTGGAAGATCATTTGGAGTGGAATCACTAGAAGTAGAGGTCTGAGTAGATCGTTGGGGCTCAGATGGAGCTAAGATGATAGGAGATACTTGTTTCTCCTCCTCCAGCAAAAGATCACTTTCTTCCAAAAGGCTGTTGACGACAGATTGAAGAGCTTTACATCCCTCAGTATCATGACCCGGGGTATGGTGGTAAGCACAAATCAAATCAGAGTTAAACCAGGTAGGTTTAACTCCTTTAGGGTTATAGGGTTTAATCGGAGGAAGAGATATGGATGAGGATTGGATAAGTTGGCGAAGGATTTCAGTATAGAACCCGGTAGACAAAGATGAGGACAGAGATGATGAAGGTGCCTCTTTTACTTTAACAGACTTAGAGGTAAAAGAACACGCATGTTAGGTTTGTGATCTTTTTAGGGATCATCTTATTTTTTTGGACATCTGGAGGAGTAGCCTTGGGCACTTGAGATGGAAGTAAGTGAGACATGATTGATTTCGATGGAGGAGGAGCCCCTAAAATAGATTTTGAAGATGATGGAGATGTGACAAGTGTTGTGGTCTTCAGAGATAAGGGAGGCTGCTTGGTCTCAACTAATGATGATTTAGATGATGTCGATTTAGATGAGGGATAAGCTTCCAAAGTAGGTATAATCGGAGGAACAGAGGGTGCCCTGGTTTTTGGTAACGAAGATGATGATTCGATAAAAGAGGTGACGTCTTTTTAGCGGTAAGTCCACTTTTCGAGTCTTTGGTGAAGAATGTGTTGTAGAAGAAGATGATGGTTTTGATAAGTTTGTAGAAGAAGATGCCTTCTCAGCGGACAAATCCAATCTTTTATGAGGCGCAGAGAGAGATTTTTACGGAAAAGCACCAAGAGTCTTGATGGTTCGAAATATGGGCTTTCCTTTTTCAGGGATGGTGACAATTTCAACCACATAAGGTGATTGTAACCTTTTCGGGGAAGCAAATGGGGAGGTACTGATGGTGCAATGTTAGATTTCGGTTGTCTCGGTCTAAGTTCAGGAACCGAGCGTATAGGTGTTGGTGCTACTTCTTTAGATTTCCCCTTAATAGGCAAAGTAGCATTGGTGATGGAAGAAGTGAGTGATGAAGAAGCAGTTCCTTGCGAGGGAACTACTTCTGGTACAGTAATTATGGGTGAAACTACTGTAGGAAAGGAAACAGGAAGAGTCAAAATTGAAGATGCTTCCATCAAAGTCGGCACAACTATAGGTACGTTCACCAAGGGCATAGTCACAGCAAAAATGGGAGAAACAGAAGTGGATGTATCCGTGGTGGAAACTCGAAGGGATGTAATTGCCTCGAGCATTGAAAGAATGTCTGATGATGAGACAGATGAGGATGATAATCTTGTCTCGGGTATGGACGGAAGATCGAGACAAAAAAGTAGAGAGAGAGGTGAATCCATATCTAACAATGTTGGAATATTCAAAGACGGGCTATCTGAAGATGGTGGAATCCCAGCGATTAACGAAGTGGAAGGAGGTTACTCGATTCGGTCGATGTGTTCACAGATGGCTTAGCAGTTTTAGAAGAAGATTCTTGATAGAGATGAAGGCGATAGTATGAGTGTTTGGTTTTTGAGACTCTGAAGCATCATGGTTCGGGGAATGATTGGGAAAAGGTTGTTTAAAGACATCCAACGCTTGATTTGGGGGAGCATTTGGGTTATCCAGAATGAGCTCACCTTTATCAATGAATTTCTGGACAAGATTTTTGAAGGTCTGACATCGTTCGATGTCATGACCTTTGGTTCTATGATAATGACAGAAGTCATTTTCCCTATACCAGAATGGACGTTCTTGGCTTTCATCAATATTCCTAATGGGGGGAAGTTCGATCATGTGGACTTCCAACATTTTTCCAGGATAGAAGCATATGATTCCCCCAATGAAGTGAAAGATCGAGATGATGAGGTCCCTTTTCGAGAAGATGAGGAGTCTCTTCGTGGTGTTTGATTAGAAGTGGTATCGGCTCGTGATGTTTTTAATATGATAGCATTGGTGGATCCCTGATTCTTGTCTTTAGAAGTGGAAGGATTTGATTTGGTAAACCAAGAAAAATCTGGTTTAGATTTAGAGCGAAGTTTTAACTTCCCTTGTTCAATGGTGTGAGATTCAAGTTTGCGTGCCATCGTAAAGGCTTATTCAAATGTATGAAAAGTCTGGATCCTTAAAGTGGAAGAAATATGATTAGCACAAGATCGAGTAAACAACTCGATCTGTTGGGATTGAGGAAGGGAGAAAGACAATTGGTTTATTATCCCTCTCCAATGAGCAACAAATTCTGCAATAGACTCATCATCGAATTGACAAATGTTATAAAGATCTGTAATCGAGATCTTATGCGCGATATTTATTGAAATTTTTCAACAAACATCTGGGCCAATTGAGAGAAATAAAACAAGGAATGTTGAGGAATGTTATTGTACCAGTCTAAAACAGGACCTGCTAGAGACATAGGAAAAGTATGGAGCATAAGCTCCTGATCCTGGACTATGAGGTAGCAAGCATGTTTGAATGCTCGCAAATGCTGTTGAGGGTCCTCCCAACTATGAAATTTTGAAAATTTAGGAAGTTCCCATTGGGGAGGATAAGGCTTAAAAGCCACTGAGGGGTGAATGGGTTCATTACACACTTCTTCAAAAGAGTATGAAGGACGAGCCCCTTTGGTGGAGGCTTCCAAGTCTGTGATTTTCTTAAAAATAATTTGAACCATGTCAGATTGAGGAGGAGGCACACTGACATGTCCTACATAAGAAGCAAATGGTGGATGTTGTTGAGGTGTCAGCGGGATTCATCTGTTGATTGATAGGATGATAAGAGGAGTAACCAGGCATTCTGGGTGACGCCTGGTGGGGTATTTGTTGTGAAGGAGCCTGTGTATAGGCAGGCTATGAGATAATAAGTGGTTGAGAAAATGAAGGTTGGATGACGACGAGCCTGTGATTGGTGGACTCCTATGCTTGTTGACCGAATCGAAGCAGTTGAGGGACATGGGTGCCGATTTGATTGGGCATGTTGGGGAACAAGACCCGAAAAGAGGCTTTTTACTTTGCCGGATTAGTTATTGAGGCGCCGATGCTTTGAGAGGATGGGCGAAGGTCACTATTCTGGAACATTGGAAGAAAAACCCAGGAGGACGAGAAGCAGGAACCAACTGACTAGTCAAAGGGGGTTGACTCATAAAGGGGTACTGACCCTGGGACATGATGGACGACATAGATGAATTAACAGCAATATGCGGGTGCAGCGCATGATCATTATAGCCAGAGAAGAGGACCTCTCAGAAGTAGGTTGTGGAATAGTCGAGGTAACTGCGGCGTTAGGAATAGGTAAGACTATTTGAGAACTAGTCGATATGGTCGGTGGAAGAGAAAAAGGAGGCACAGGTGCGCCACCCTCCTCCATGGCTCGAGGCGAGAAAAATGATGCTAACTGTTCTACAAAGGCCTGGGATGGTTCACGAGGATAATCGTACACTTGCTTTGGATTGGTGGTCCCTGATCAGATATTTGAATAGACTTGTGTACTAGGTAGTCCATGAGGGCTACCGGATTGCGATCAAGGAGTGCCTAAAATTCAAGATCCCGCGAGGAACATACTCTGAGTCGGAAGCAGATGATATTTCTGAAGGACTAGGGGAAGCTGGATGTGATGGGGTTGCTTTGGCCTGATAGAAAGGATTATATGACCAGGATGGGGAACCAACTAACAGCGGTCCCGAGGAAGACTCGGGGGTGCCGAAACATCCACACTAGTGGTGATCTTGGAGGAAGAAGGGGCTAATTGAGCCATTCTTCTAGATTATGTAATCGAGTGATGACCGTCGTAAAACAAGCAAAAATAAGATTGACCTAACCAACACAGACAATTCAAGCGGCGTAGGTGATTATCTCTTTTAAGTTTTTATGCTTTATTAGGGAAGGCCTTTTAGAACAGAACTACTCGGTAGCCAAACTAAGGATGGTTTGGGGATGTTTTGGTGAGGAGTCCCGAAGGCACTTGATAAAAGACCGTACATGGCTTGATATAGGGGCCTACCCCCACACTTCACACACTGCTACGATAAGGGAGTCGGTGCTTTGCCAATATATACCAGAACTTCCGTGAATTTATAGCGCGGCCCGAGTACCGCGTAGGCTCTTCCTCTTGGATGTCACTTCTAAGTAGGCAAGGCCAGGAAATAATTTTTGTTTAAATTCTTTATACCTAGTGATTTTGGCTTTGTGTGCAAGGGTGAAAAATAAAAATCAAATAGTGTGACTACCGATTTTGATCAATTTTCCAACCTAATTAAAGCTAGATGAAAAACATACAGCAGAAATGACAAAGAAAGAGTTCTTTTTAAGCACTTAAAAACGAAGTGTTTGATTTCGATGAAGACAAGTCAAACAGATTCTTTCCCAAATGTGATTAAATTCTTTTTAAGCACCAAAAATTGAAATGTTAGAATGTGATAGACCACAAAAAAGAGTTTTTTTTTTTTTAGTTCTAAAAGGAGAAAACACCGTAAAAGAGAAATACCTGTAGATTTAGCTCTCCAAGGTGTGTGGACTTCAAAAAGCACGTTGTTGAGCTCTTCCCCTCGAACAATCCCACAAACAAGCAAAGTGCTCTGCAAGAAAAGGTTAAGCAAACACCAAACAAAATCCAGAAAGATATATCCAGATAATGGTGAAACGAAAATTTCTATTTTAAGGAACTAGAAAAATTTCAAGGAAATAACAATTTCGCATAAAGAGCAAGATTGAAACGATGAAAGGAAATGCTCAAGCAGAACTGATAAAAATCAGTGAAGAAAAAGAACAAAGCTCAAAACTAAAAAAAGAGATGAACTTACCAATAAGGGACTTTGGTTGGGTCCCACCGGGCGTGCCAGAATGTTGATCAAGAATTTCGCGCTTGTTACCTGTCCAAGTTAATGTACCAAACTAAACACAAAAACCTTGAAAAACTCAAATGAAATTGATACCTGATGGACAAGATCCGAAGATGTAGACGGATAAGGAAGCCGATGTAGATAATACGGGCGCACACGAGTGATTCTGCACAATAGATCCGAGTAACTGTGAGACATCGATGCTTGTGAGAAAAAAGACCACGTTAAAAGATATTTAGGTGGGCCTGCGAGAAGCGAATGGGAAGTGATAATCTCCCTCGGTGGATGTCACCCATGTTTTCAATTAAGTAAAGAAGCATACATGATAAAAGATGTACGTACAGGACTATATTTTCTGATCAAAGTAATAAACGGAATCTAAATAGCAGACATAAAGCAACAGAAAACAGGGAACTGTGAAAAAAAAGCTAGATTTGTGTTACCTGTGTCTTTTTACCTATCTCGCAGATGGTCGGCATCGATTATGTAGAATCGGCATCGATCCGGTTCGAGATCGGTGTCGATGTCCGGATCGGTGTCGATCCGAGACAAAGTGCGAGAAGATTCAGGAATCGGAAAACGAAGGCAAGATCATCAACATCTGCTAGATCTATAAAATCCAGAGAGATACTGGCAAGGCTCCACCATCTTTGGATGCGAGAGCAGTCACCGAGAAAATAAATGGAGACGTGTGATGTTGATGTAATAAGAGCAGAGTAACGGTGCTCCTCTCAGGGATTGATTTGGACAAGATCCGCTCTTATTCGATAGATAATGTTCACACTTGATGCTCAAAGATCTCTCGCTCTTTCTCTTACAATCTGTGTCCCTCTCTTACCATCTGTGTCTAGAACCGAGTTCTGGGCCTCTATTTATAATCGGTGCCGCTCTGAAAAATTGGCATCGGCCACGGCCGATCGGCGCCGATCACGAAACAGACTCAGAGATGGCCAAAAGGAGTGATTTACGGAAAGATAAGTGTGATCCCTCCACCTCAAATACGGAAATATCCCTATTTAGGAGGAGGAGAAATAGGGGGGATATATGGATAGAATAGATATGGGGTAGATAAGTGGTTAGGATACATGTAAAAAGGTGTAATTAAATAGTTAATATTTAATTACTCACGGGTAAAACATAAAGGGGTGAATTAAACTTAGGATAGGTGTTTAAATCACAAATTGAATAATACCCCAAGGGGATAGTGGTGATATAAACATGCCTCAGGTTACCTGAGAGAGAAAATGCGCACGAGGGACACTAAATTGGATAACCAATTTTAGGTGTCTACACTCCTCTCAGGGTGGAGGAGGTAATGGGTGCTCCTCTATGGGTGGATGAGTTAATGGGAGCTCCTCTATGGGTGGAGGAGGTATGATAGGTAAAGGTTCTCTAAGTGGAGAAGCTAGGGGTGAGATGGTATCAATGTTAGAAGAACACTCCTCCATAGGTGATGAAGGAGATGAAAGGTGTTCTTCTGTTGGTGAAGGAATAATGGAGGTTGGTTCAGATGTGGAAGGAGGATTTGAGCTACGATTTACTCTATAGATGGGATGTAAGGAAATTGAGAGGTGACAGGTACCTCATTAAAGATTGCGTGAACCTCATGGGTATGGGTATCATGAGTGGATGTCTCACCGGTTTGATTGGATGAAGGGGCATGATTGGGAAATGGTTTTTTGAAGATTTGTAGATTTTGGTTGGGGGTGGTGTTGGGATTATCCACAGTTAACTCACCTTTCTTGAGCATTTCTTGGACAATATTCTTGAAAGTGATGCAATTTCCGTCACTATGACCCTTCACTTGGTGATAGTTACAGAAATCTTGTTCCTTATACCATGCAGGCATGGGGTGAGCAGGGTCAAAACCAGTGTGTGGTTTTATGGGTGGAAGGGTGATGGCTCCATCTTTGATAAGATTTTCTAAGATGAAAGAGTAAGGTTCCCAAATTGGGGTATATTTTCACTGCTCTTGTCTGAATTGAAAATCCTAGGACAGGTGATAGATTAGATGAGGGTGTAGCCTGATTAGATGGATGAGATGGGCTGGCCTTGAGTACCACTACATTAGTGGTACCCTTAGCCTTTGAATAATTATTTTGTGGTTTGGAAGAAGAATAGGTTTCATTTGACTTGAATTCTGAATTCTTATTTCATAATTGGATTTTCTTCTCTTTGATGGCTTGAATATCTAACTTTCATGCCATAGTGAATGCCTCATTGAATGTTTAGAACTTTTGGATCTATAAGGTCAGGGAGATATGTCAGTGCAAGCTCATGTGAAGAGTTCTATGAGTTTAGTTTGTGGCGAGTTGGAAGGTAAGTTAATTGATCGGAGCTACGCGCCATGGTGAAAAAATTTGTGATAGATTCATCCTCGTATTGACATGTGGATTATAGATCGGTCATGGTAACCTTCTTGGTGATATTGATGGAGAAATGATCCAAGAAATCTTGGGATACCTGATTGAATGAAAATATAAAGTGCTTGGGTAACCCACTATAGCAACCTAATGTAGGTCCAATGAGGTACATGGGAAAAGTTCTCAAAAGTAAGGCATCATCATGAGCAATCGATCGAGATAAACCCCGTGTTTAAATGAGCACAAATGCTATTGTGGGTCTTCCTTACTATTGAAGTGGTTGAATTTAGGCATTTCCCAATGCACATGGTATGAACAGATAGGAATGGATGGGTGAATAGGATCGTTGCAAATCTCATCATAGGTAAGAGTGTTGTGGGAGCCAGAAACCAATGCCTCTAGTGTCTGCATCTTATCCATCATCAATTTAATTAGGTCATTGGTGGGTTGTGATGATTAGATGCCTCCTATAGCGTGAGGAGGTTGGTTTTGGGTATATAATGGGGGTGACATTCCAGTGTATGGGGCTTCCATGTAAGGTGGTGGAGAAGAAGGTAATGAAATAGGAGTACATACCCGAGAATGAATAATAGATGAAACAGGTGGTTGTTGGTAGTATGTATATGGGGGTGGAAGGGTCGTGGTAACCCTAGTGGCAATAGGGGCTAATGATTGTGGAATGGAAAGAACCATGTTCTGAAATGGGGTAGAGTCACCAAAACTGGAGGTGGGAATGTAGCTACAGGTATGTATGAGACAGTAGGGGTGGATGAGGTCGTGTTTGGGGTAGTCGTTGAGGGCATGGTGGATGTAATGGGTGCCACAGAGGTAACAGACGTGGAAGTCATGGTAGGTATAGAACCTAACTACGAAATGACCCAGGGGTAAGGTGGATGTAGGTAGCACGAAGCTAGATGGGGCCGATGCGGAAGTGGGTGTGAGAGTCGGGGGGATAGATACGGGCATGCCATATATCAACCCCGACTCAAGGTGTCTTGAGTGGATGAGTGGGAGAGGTAAAACTAAAAGGCGGTAGGGTTACAGTCAGGATTCGTGCAAACTCCTCATCTCCAGAATGATAGCAGAGGTTGGATGGGATCCATGGCTGGTGATAAAATAGAAGGTGGTGAAGGACTAGGTGGGAGTGGTTAGCAACTGGCATGGAACATGAGGGCGCTTGCTTGTCTTTGGGTTAGCACCATGTGAACCAAGTATTGATCGAGCAAGGCCGATTCTCTGTAAATGATACAAAAACAAAAAAGAATGGGTGAATCGGTGATAAAAATGGATGAAGTAACAAATGGTGGGTAGAATATGAAACAGGCTAACCGATGACGATTAGGGAAAACCAACATCGGTCAGGGGTAACCATTTTTGGTCATTGTAGAAAATGGACAGTGAGTAAACAACGAGGCAGAAGGAAAGATTTGACAAGAATGCCAAATCTGGGGATGTGTAAAATGTCAATGGAAAAAGTGACAGTGACAGAGACTATGGAAAGTGGAAGAAAGTGAAGTGAAAATGTCCTTTTGAGTAGGTTAGCAAAAGGACTGGAACTAACGTCGGTTGGGTATAACCGATGGCGGTCAGAGATAATCGATGACGGTTATTGTGAAATTAAAACAATGATGAGAAAAAGTGGTTGTGAATTAAAATTTGATGTGGAATCAGACCCAAAATTCTGGGAATGATGATGATATGGCCTAGGCACACTCAGGTGAAGCCAAAATACACCAGCTATGATGAGGAGTGTGCAAGGATGAACAAAAAAGTGATGAATTTACTCTTTCACCTCAAAACGCAAGCCAAGCGAAACACTAAGAAAATGCGATCTTAAGAGTGCCCTTTTCTATTATTTTTTGTTTAACTTATGCTATTTAGGGACTAACACATGAATTGTGAAATAGATTTTTGGTTAGGATGGGTTCTAGAAAGAAGGAGATCTAAAGGGTGAGGTTTCGGGTATGTTATAGTGGGGTCGGGCTTCACTCAAGTATGACTTGATAGAGAAACGAGTGGGTGCCAACCGTGTGTTGTGATCGTGTGATCACCTACTGGCTTCTTCTAGGTAAGATGTTGTTTAAGAATGTATGTATTTGAATTTTTGTGTGGTTTGGTAAGACTCGAGAGAAAGAGAAAAGGATAGAAGTGCTTTTCTATTTTCATTTGTCAACCATTAGCTGGTCATGACCTCCAAGCATATAGGTTGCCCTCATTTAATGTGAGCTAATGCAATAAATCGAATGAAATGTGATTATTTTAAACCCAAATCAAAAATTTGAAATTGGATGACACAATAAGATGAAGAGGAAGAGGGATGCTCTTTCACTACAATGCAGAAAACATGAAGAAATGATTCTTTTTAAATACACCAAAAGAAAAGTTTCCTTTAGAGCAAATAGAAAGAAGAAATGGATTACCAGGGAAGATAATTAGTGTGTACACTTTTTTAGAAAGGAAACAAACACACAATTTTTCCTAGGAATGAATGAAATGCAAGGAACCGCAGATGGGTCCCCTTTGGCGTGCCAATTTTTTTCACATTTTTCTTAGATTGTTTCTTTAAATCATTGATGAAATAGATAGGGTAATGAGCGTAGGAGGAATACCTATTCAAATGTCAGTTGATGGGTTGTTGCGTGCATATGACTTCCGAATCCACAGCTGACCGTGAGAGCTTCCTTTTGGCTAGGAGGAACTACCCAATGAAAACACAACCACCGAAGGGAATTAAACAATATGGGAAGTGAACCGCCTACCGTGAGCTAGATCCGAGAAGTATGATACTTTCTAGATGGTCATCAGGTCCACCTGTTTTAAAAAAATTAATGCAGTAAACAAAGTAAATCCTATTGTTATTTTAAAATGATTTAGGTATCTCACTTAAAAACACAATAAGAAATAGATCTAATATAATAGGCTAAGCTAGAATAGAATCCAAGGTCAAGTGATAGGTTCTAGGTCTCTACAGGTCTAATAAAGGTCTTGGGTAGGTCACAGGTGAGTGAGGGTGAGGTAAAATTAGGTGGGTAGGTCTCTGTTTAAGGTTGTGTGGGAAAACACAGAGACCGGCATCGGTCAGGGGTGACCAACCATGGTTAGGTATAACCGGCACCAGTTACTGTGAGATCTGGAAATGTCACAAAATAGGGTTTTGGTCTCCTTTGTGATTGCACAAAGGATTTTGGTTGGTCGGGATGAGGTATTGGGTGACTGGAATAGGTTTTACGAGGTTTTAATGGGTTTATGGAGGTGAAAATCTTGGAGAAGGTCAATAGGGAGCAAGATAAACAATGGGTGATAAAATAATGATGTAACAAAATAAACCAGAGAAGTATGACGTTATACTTACTTGGATTTCATTCTGAAGGTCTATGTGTGAAGGATGGAGGTGTTGATGATGGGTTTGAAGGTTGAAAATGATCACCAATTGAAGAAAAGCTTCTGCATGGGCTGCATGCACACTCCTCTTTTCTTGGATAGATCAGATCGTGGTTGGGCTAGCTGTGTAGGAGAAGATGCTCAATCTCCTTCCTTGGATGTGAGTTTTTGCTGGAATTGGCTCTCTGAAGATGCGTTATCTCTCTGAGATTTGTTCTTTCTCATCAACTTTATTCCTTCCAACTTCCAAATTCCAAGTTCCAACCTTGAGAATAAGGTTGTTTTGGGTTAAAAGGGTAACCGACGGTGGTCTGGCTTAACCAGCGACGGTTAGGGATAACTGACGTTGGTCAAGGCGGGATTTTCTAAGTTTACTAAACTTAGGGATATCCTCTCGATTTCCTCGAGATCTTATGTTTTTATCCCATGGATTAGACTTAAAGCCTCTTGTGAGCATGCGGGAATGTGGTTAGAGGGAATGTAGGCATTGATTTTTATGGTTTGGGTAAGTCTTAGTTAGTTATGGTAACTTGCTAAGAATAGGTCTTAGGTTGAGTTAGCTTGGTGAGGTGTCTAAGTGAACTATATGTGTAGATATTAATTAAATAATAAATGTAGTGAGGATAAAACATTAATTTAACTAAATTAATTAAATTAATATTAGTGGGGTGAAGGGATTCATGGCTAGGTAAATGTAATAAAGGGGGCTTATATGTCAAGGGACGAAGGGGAGTGCAACCTAATTTTAGTGACTACAATAGTTTGAAGAATAAGTCGATTGATTCCATATTCATTGCACATTGCCATTAAAAGTTTGGCTCTAAAGCACATGGAATTATCAGCTACAATCTTGATTAGGACTCCAAATCTACATATGATTTGATTCAACAAGAATTCCATAACTATTTGGTGTGTTGCTTTCTTGGTGGAGATTGCCTCTACCCACTTTGTAAAATAATCAGTGGCTACAAGGATCTGAAATCTCACTAAAGAAGTCCATCCCCCATTGCTTGAAAGGAGCTTCAATTGATATAGGCTATAAAGGAAGGGAGCCTAAAGCTTTCAGTCTTCTAGAGAAACGTTGGCAACTATCACATTTTCTAACCAGCTAGGTTGCATCTTTGAAGAGAGTAGGCCACCAATAACCAGCTCTCAAAATCTTATGTGTTGTTACTCTTCCAACAAAGTGTCCTCCACAAAATCCCCCACAAAAATCAGCAACTATCTTGGGATCTTCATCTTGATTATGCATTTCAAGAGGACACCTTGAGGGTTCTTCCAAGCCACCCAAAGTCGGTGATGATGCATTTTGAGAAGCCAACTTGAGGGATCTTTTTTTATTTTTATTTAAATGATCAGGATAGCAAAGGTGTCTGAGGTAAAAGATTATATTCTTATACCACTCAGAACTTACCAATTTCCCAAGAACATATGCCATTTCTTCTTCTACTTCATTCACTTCCACAGTCTGCAAGTTGCTCTCAACCCTGAGCTTAACAAGACTCAAACCTCTTACTAGCTTTGTGGTTTGGACTTCCATATCATACTCCTACATTTTGTTCACCCATCTACATCTTTTACTTGAGATCTCCATATCTGATAAGATGTCTTTTAGCATGGTGTGGGGAACATAAGAAACAACTTTTGAACTTAAAATATAAGGCACGAAAACCTTTTTTTTTTTCACCAAGGCAAATGCTTGTTTTTCCATGATTATATTCTTTAACTCAGCAGCTTGTAAAGCCTTGCTTAAGAAGGAAATAGGCCTCTCACCCCATCTTCATCCTTTTGGAGAAAAACAGATGTAATAGTATTTTTAGAAGAAAAGGAGAATATTTGGAAAGGCTTCTTGTAATTGAGCTACCAAAACAGGTGCTTGTTTGAGTGCTTCCTTGATTCCTTCAAAATCCTAAAAAGTAGCCTCTTCCCATTTGATACCCTGATATTTCTTTAGCATGAATGTGATAGGAAGGGTCAACTCGAGAAAAATTGGACACAAACCCTCTAATGAAATTGATTTTCCCAAAGAAAGATTGAATGCTCTTCTTTGTTCTTGGAATTGTCACCTTGTTGATCGCTTCTATTCTTTCAGGTCAATCATGACACCGACTTTGAAAAAAATATGACCGAGCAGCTTGGCCTTTTACACCCCACAGGTGACACTTCTTTAGATTAAGAGAGATCCCAAACTCTCTACATCCGATCAACATCCTTTCCAAATGCTGCAAGTGATATTTTCTACTCTTTGAAAATATAGTTACATCGTCCTGATAAACTACAATGAAGTCATTTATATAACTAGGAAAAGAAACATCCATTTCTCTTTGGAAGGTAGCCCCAACATTCATGAGACCAAAAGGAATTATCACATAAACATATGTTCCCCAAGGAGTGGTAAAGGTAGTTTTAAATATTTCTGACTCCTTGACAACAACCTGATTATAGCCATAGAAACCATCCAAGGTGGACAACAATTCAGATCCAGTTACTAAATACAACATGTTCTCCATGTTTGGAAAAGGATAATTTTCCTTTAGTGAAGTTCTATTCAGATTTCTACGAAGTCTACAAAAATTCTGATATCTCCATTCTTCTTTACGATCGGCACAAGGTTTGTAACCCATGATGAATATCTAGTGGGTTGAATAATACCTCCATCTCTTAACATCTTTAACTCACCTTGCATTTTCATGGAGAGGAGTGGATTAATTGGCCTTTGCCTCTATTTGAATGGCTTAGTATTGGCCTCAAGAGGTATCTCATGTTGAAACAAGTCTTCTCTATATGCTTTTAGCTCGGAATAGGACCAAACAAGGCAGTCTTGATATTTTTTCAAGAGTTGGGCATATGACTATTTTTCCTCTTTACTTAAATTGCTGCCCAACCAAATCTTCCTTGGTTTACCATTAGTGCCCAAGTTATTCTCTTTGACATCCCTTGAGGTAGACATGTTTCTATTTATGATGCAATCAACATTGTTAAAATTTGACTCAAGAGCAACAAGGCCTCTAGCAATGGTGTTAGTTTTTAATTGGATAAAATATTTTCCAAACAAAGTCTCTCTTCCTTCAGTCACACAAACCATTGGCTCCCAATCAATATTTTGATTTGAAAACTCACCTTATTTTTGCAAGAACCTTAGCACTTGAGCATCATCATTAAAAACTTGCCAATGTTTCACATTATCAGGGACAACTGGCCTAGTTAGCACTTCAATGTTGTATTCAGAATAAGGTGAAATGGTGCAATTTCTAAATTTAGAACTCGAGCATTTCCAACTTGTCAAAGAATAACATTGAGACCTCTATCATGATACACAATATTAAAGGAATCAAATATTTCAATTAGATCCCAAACTGCATGCTTATACTATTTCATATGCTAATTTTTTGTAGCATACAGTTTTCTTATTTGTTTGACAACCAGCTCTGAGTCTCCTTTTGCAACAATATCTTTCACTCCATACTTCCATGCAATTCTTAACCCCAACAACAATGCCTCATACTCAGCAACATTTTTAGTGCATTCAAAATTAAGTTTGAAGGAAAAATCAAACTCTTCCAAACTAGGAGAAAGCAGAACTATACCAACACCATTCCCAAATTTGGAGCAAGCTCCATCAAATAGCAATGTCCATGGAGAACCTACCATATCAAGGCACTTTGATTTGTCCATCTTATTTTCTTTTCCATCAGCAAAACCAATGAAATTCTCAGCATCTACATCAGCAAATAACACTTCATAGGAAGCATTGTTGGGATCTTCAATTAGGTGCAACATCTTCTTCTCACCATAAATTTTAACAAGGCTTCCCTCAATTGGAATGGTGGAAAAAGACATGTCCATTTGAATGCTACCACCAACACTTGCAGCCCATTTTCTTGACAAAAGCATACCCCATTTGGCAAGGCAATCAACAATCACAACATCCAATTTTAAATTCCTCCCGGGATAAGATGCAAGCTGCACAACCAAACCTTTTACACAACCAACTACCAGCACTTCTCTTGAGTCCATGGCAGTACACTTTCCATAGGCTACTATCACTTTGATATCCAACTCATTCATGACTTCTAGAGGCATGACATTACATGATGCACTAGAATCAAACATATAATTGTGAAGTAGCTTATCCTTTATGATCAAAGTTGTGAAGAATGGATCAACATTCAATTGGGAATCAACCAAAGATGTCCCCAAATATACCTCAGGTGTCTCTCCAAGATCTTCTACTACTGGTGGTGTTTCAAGGTCAACAATGACTTGAGGGGGAGTCTCAACAACATTTACATTTCTGCCTGGAGTATTCTTCTCTTCTTTCAATCCCAAGTACTCAAATGATCTCTTCTTATGCTCAAGAATTCTAAGAAACTCAATGATTGGAACACTCAATTTGATTTGGCTCAATACTTGGGCTATGTCATAGGGAAAATTCTTTGGCAAAGTAGCATTGGAAGGGAGATAAGAAGATTCATCAGATGGAAAAGGATTCTTGGCAGCTTGGGCATGATGAGGACTGTAATTTTTGCTTGGGACAACAAAGCTTTTAGCAAGTGTTTCTCTCCTAGGAGCTTCTTTTTGTGAGAAAGGGTGTTTTAGGTTTGGCTTGAGGCCCAACTCCCTTAACAAATTTTCTTCTAGTGTTATAGTCTTTCTCTTGAGCTACAACAACATTCATCAACAATTTTCTATCTTCCTCTGAAGGGATACCACCATCATACTTCTTAATCATCAAAGTTCTTAAGTATTCAAAGTCATTGTTAGGAATTTCAAAAGCTTGCACTACATCAACTTCAAGAGTATGAGGGGGAAGAAAGACTTGTACCTATTTGATGCAATCCCAAAAGGTTGCAGCAGTCCTAGCACTTATTACTTCAGTAGATGTTTCTCCTCCTTGTGAGCTTGAAGAACAGCCCACCATGTAAATATCATCATCAGTACCATCATAATTATTAACTTCACCTTCTTGCTGGTCTGATTCACATGGAGGATGGGGTAGAAAACACCTATCACACCAATCAATATCAGCAACTTCTTCAACAACAACAACCCTATTAGTTAAGGGATCAGGTAACATTCTTCCTTCACGTGCTTGAGGATGTCTATTTGCAGACCTAACAGGCCTTTTACCTTTGTCATCAAACCTCTGCTCATTCCTATGGTGATTTTCAAATCTATCTTGTGCTTACTACCTAGGCTAACCTTGTGAAGTTTTCCCAATTCCCTTCTCATCTCTTGCCAACTTGTATGATATTTCTTTGACAGCCCCTGCCAAAGTTTTCACAACCTCTTCTAAATCAGCACCTTTACTAGCTTGAGGTTTTTCTGGGTTTATCAATTTTACACCATCTCTCTTGAGAGGTTTCCCAATAGCCTTGATATTGTTTTCAATTTGAAGTTCCATGCTGAAAGCTTGTCTTAGATTGGTAGGGTTCTTGTTTCTTAGGTAATAGGCTTCCTTTTTATCAAATGCATCTGCATATTTGATTAAACAAGATTCATCACAAGGCCTCAAACCAACAGAAGCCTTCTCAAAGTGTTGTTAAACTTTATGTTGAAGTCATGGAATGATTCATTAGGGTTCTTCTTGATATTCTCAAACTCGAAAAAAGAAATCTAAGATCAGTCTTGTCACCATATTGCAGCCTAAATGCATTTTTCATTTCAATCCATGAATCAATAGAATTATCAGGTAGAGCCTTGTACCAATCCCTAGCATCTTCTTCTAGTGTATGAATGAACAAATTAATATACACATCTTCAAACTCTATCTCAAAATATTCCATCATATTAACAAAGAGTTTGAGATGTTGATCACTAGTTATTGCATTGTTGCCTTGAAATTTTGGCAATCTATTTCTGACATCTTGTGGAACAGCATTCGGGTAACCATCCATTCCTCTAAAATCTATGGGACCAAAGGTGTTAACAACAAATGGAGGTCTAGGCTGAGCCATATTGTTTGGTGGAGGTGATCTTGGAGGTGAAACAAGCTGATGAGGAGTGCAAGATCTTTGGGGCTCAAGAATGTGATTCACAAGACTGGTATTCTCTAAGTGCTGATTTTCTTGGAAATTTTTACTCAAATTAAAACACAGAGGTGTAGATTGGAGAAGGAACTTACTAGGTATAATAGAAGGGCCTTCACTAGCTAAGGAAAACAAGTTTATGAGAGGATTTCTTGAATCAGAATCACTTGAAGAAGAGTGATAATCCTCTACCAAAGGTTGATCTCTCTCACCAATGGATATATCTTTCTGATGTCTGACCTTTAACCACTTTCCAAACTCTTCTCCCTTCCAACTCTGAGTTTCTTGAATCTGAGAACAATTTCTTAGCAGAGTCTCTAAGGAAGAGAGATCTTCTTCCTTCCATTTTTGCAGAGATCAACAACACAAAAATAAATGACAGAAAGCTTAAGACACTGGTATTTATCAATATCAAATCAGCATGGAGTCGCCACTAAGGACTTTCACCCTAGTTGTGTAAATGCACTAAAATACTTTGTCAAATATTTACCAGCACTGAAAATATTGCCAAACTTTACAAATCAGACCTTCCTTCTTCCTGAATTTATCAATCACAAATGTAAATGAAGTGCAACAACTATTGGAAACTGGTAAAATTGTAGGCAAAACTTATATCTTCACTCAATCCTTACAAATATGATTATAAAATGATGCTTCAACAACGTATTTGCATGCAGAATTTGCAAAGGACTTTACCAGGGTTTGATATGCATTCAAATATCTCAAATATGCATGCACATGGATCAGATTGAACTAAGAGAATATCAAACTCAGAGCTCTACTTTTTATTCCAATCTTATAAATCTGATCAGAAGATGATACTCAGATTTGTAATTACACATAAATCACACAAGAAGTATTACCAGGATCTGAAATACTGAAATACTGAAGAATCTCCCCGATAATGGTGCCAGAAAGTGTTGGTACCCAAATTTGTTCTCCTTTTCAGTTTGAGCAACATCAGAGATATGACATGAAGCTTGAAGTTAGATAGATCATGATGTGTGTTGTTTTGTAGCTAGGGATGTGATCTAACTGGAACTCAGATTTGTAGAGAGATGGATAGCACTTTGAAAGGATTTGATTTGACCCTCACTATTTTAGGTTGTGCCTTTCAACCAAGGTAAGAGAACCTACATTGTAACCTCCAAATGGTGAAGGAGATGAAGATTGTTGGTGTGTGTTATTTTCCACATCATTAGGTGAGTCATCTCACTTAGGTGAGATCATAGGTCCATGTGTCATTTAGGGGTCATTATGAGATTCCCTTATGTTTCAAAGGCCGTCGAGCATTAGTGCGTCGGCAAAGACTTCAGCACGTCAGTGCATCATATGCATCATTGGGAGTTACACTTCTATTCTGGGAGTGTAACTCCCCCTCTCTACTCGAGTTGTCATGATTATAGCAGACGGGGTTACTCAGCACCTCCTATATGTACATGTCTTTTGATCTATGAGATAGAGGAGAGTTTTATGGCTTAACCAGGTTATTCCCATTTGTCGAATCTTTGCATGCACATTCGGTTGATGCTCGCTCCTCTCGAGATCTCTTCACGCTGCCATTCACATGTCATCATGATGTGCACATCGTCTCTCGTGATCCCTCAATTTATGAAAATAGTATGAAAAGGCCTTGGGAAAATATGATCAACACTCCAAATCTGAATTTCACAAGTTGTCACTCCCAAATTATGGAGATGTTTTCAATGCAAGGCAAGTGTTACTGGAGACATTATATGATCCCCGATTTGCTTTGTGCATTTTTGTAAATAGATTGTATTCTTTTGTCGACACACAATACAATGCAGGGGTAGTATGGGTAGGATTAGTTTGTTGAATGAGTTTTTTGGTGGGGTGTTGACAAGAAAAACTGGGATATATCAGTTCTTTGACAACCTGTACAATAAATGAACAACTATCAAATAAAATGCTTCAAATAATTAAGATATTCTTTCAACCAGAAGAGGCATAAATGGAAGCCTAGGTTACACTCTTCACACAATCTTTGGGAACTCACCACAAAATATTGAAGTAAAGAACTCAATTAAACACAAAAATCCTTGATCAAACCATGCCTAAGGTACCCCCAAAGGCTTACAATAAATCTCTACAGTCAAGGAAGGTAAAGTGATTTTAAATTTGTTTATCTCTTTATTAGATGAAGGCTCTTCTGAACATGAGATTGAAAATTACACTAAACTATCAACAAGAAATGGAGATTCTATGTGATTTCTAAAGACTTTCAATGCAAGATTGCAACAAGAACAACTAAAACTATTTGCAGGCATTTAAAAATGATAACAGACATCATATTGCCTAGAAAAACATAGATTAACTTAAAAGCTTATTAGATTCATCAGTAGGGGAGAGTTTCATGAACAATATTAGAGTTGTGTGATGGTTATACACTTGTAACCAACTCACATACATGCAATTTACAACAAAAAATAAATTATTCTGTTCTTTGGTGGGTTTTTCAAAAAATGAGCTTTCTCTCAGAATTTGCTCGTGATTTTTCAACTTTTCCTCGACCCTTTACATTTCTCCAAAATGCATTATATATCTCTTGCCACATTTGATCCTTCTTTCCCAAGAAAATAATATGCCAAGGGATCAATTCTGTTACAACAATTCTTCATGATTCACTGAAAATGACATTTAACAAATTTGTAACGAGAGTTGCTAGGTGTTTCTAAAATGGCGAATCATTACAAATATCTAGATCATTATCCTTCCTGGAGGCACGTTTTTCATCATCAAGGCATGCAGATGCCTTTCCATTCATCATTTCACCCTTTTACCCTTTAAAATTACCTCTGCAACTTTTAATTTGACACTTCACGTGTTTTCTCAGGCTGGGGCAAAAATTACTTCAAAAACATCTCAAATCAAAATATTGAGTCATGAAACCAATTCCAATGATCCTAGAAGGCCAAAACGACATGGAATTGCCAAAAATTGATGAAATTTGATGCAAAATTCGTGATTCCAAGCTTCCTGGAGGAAAAATGGTGGCCAAAAATGAAAATGCATAGTTGCCCTTGATTTGCTATGTGTCAAACTATGGTTGTGAACAAATTCGGGCTCATTTTTTAAATTTTTGACATTTTTGAAAAATGGAAAAAATTGACTTTTTCCCCGCCCCTCTACCTTTGAATTTTGGAGTTGACATGTGGCACATGGTGGGTCCCATTGGGATCGTGCTTCAATTCTGCACATTTTGACCTTTTTGATTTTTTTGAAATTTTCACTTTTTTGCCCCACAGTGCCCGCACCTCGATTTCTCCCCGCCACGTGTCTCATTGTGATTCATCGTAGGCCAACACTCCAAATTTTTATTCGAGTCTTTTTGTAAAATGAAAAAAATTCCCTCCCGCCTTCAACAACCCGCTGACCCGCCTTGTCCTCTGTCACATGTCTCTCGATGATTCGCTTATGGGCCCACAGCTTAAATTTTTGCCTTAACTCCTTTTTCCAAAAAGGGGAAAAATCCCCATTTCCTTCGTGGCCCACACTTCCCTCTAACTCTATTGGACACGTGTCCACTTGTGATTGGCTTGCGGGGGCATGCTAAAAAATTTCACTCTGAACTCTTTTGTGAAAAAGGGAAAAATCCCCTTTACCTCCGCCGGCCCACCGACCCGCTCTACCCTCCCCACGCTGCCACGTGTCCTCCTCTGATTGGAGTGGGGCTGAAACTTATTTTGAAACTTTAGAGAATTAGAGCTAAAAAAATCTAAGTCCCCCTCGGCCCACTCCTCCCTTTTTGGTTTTTTAGGACACGTGTCCACTCTAGATTGGTTGTGGGGCTTCAAACCATTTTTGACTTTAAAATTTTTACAAAATAAAGTCTAAAAATTCCAAGGGAATCTGACCACCCGCCATCCCCCCAATCAAAACATGCCACATAGGCAAATTTGGAAAAAATGGGTCCTTGGGCTCAAAATGCCCCATTTGTCAAAAAGGTGAAAAATGAAAAGTTACAACACTTCCCGCTTTTCCTCAGCCAACTAGAAGCTGCCATGTTGCCAATAGCTTCTGAGGATGAATTTGACGGGAAAATGATGCCTATATGACCGTCAAAATGCAAAAATTCAAAGGATGCCCTAGAATTCAATTTTTTCACCAAGGATGGCAGATTTTTGATTTTAAATCAACTGAACCATGTTTTTTACAACATTCCCGATCTAGGATTTGGATTTTCAAATACAAACAAGTATGATTTGATCAATTTTGATTTTTCCATGATCTGGCAAAGGGAAAAATGACATAGCCCACAAAATTGGATTATTCTTTCAAATTAGGGAAAAGGGCACAAAAAGGGAAAACTTGGATTATTCTTTCAAATTAGGGAAAAACAAGAAGTTTGTGAGCATTTTAAAGCATTCAACTAGAGGGGAAGAATTTCAGACCATCAATTCAAAGGGTAAAATGTTTTTGAGAAAATACAGATTTGGAAAATTAGGACAACATGGTGTAAGCTCAAAAATGGCACCAACAAGATGCACAGGGAATTATAACTCGATGCACAAAGATAAAAGAAAGGTCTGTCAAAAGAAGATGAGCTCAAGAAAACTTGGTGACTGAGTTGGAAGCATGTAAACCATTTGATGCATGAAGTTTGAGCTCAAGTGAATGCTCGTGTTGGGCTCATGACTAAGGTAGCTTAGTTATATTTAAGTCCTATCTCCGCGACCAAGACACTATCAATCAATGAACTCACTCGATGGTTTCTGCTAGAGAGCATGGTGGATATATCTAACAATGTGGCTAGCTATGATCAATGCATGGAACTTGGTAAAATTCATGTGAAGCTCACCGCATTGGAGGGAAGGAAGCTTGGCAAGAAAAGGAAGATCTCGGTGGAGAGTTATTCGGTGATGGTGAGTACACATGAGGAACTTGGTGATGGTCACGGCAATAGTGAGCCGTCAATGGATAGAGGAACTCGAGCCCAACTCAGTGAGTTGGCTTGGTGAACCACCACCGAGTTGGGATATTTTTGTCTTATTCACATGGAACCCCCTTCTCTTCAAATACAAGCTAGTCTTTGGGGGTCCCACTCATTATTCATTAAATTAATATTTTTTATATTAATTTTAATTAAATTAATATTTTTATTTAAATATTTTAATAATGATATTTATTATTATTAAAATATTTTATTTAAATATTCCTTTAATTTATTGAGAGGATTAAGTCAACAAGCCATTAACGAAACATGATGGAAGCTTCTCAAGTGGTTTAACCAACTTTGTAATAAATGAACCATCATGTGCCTTCAATTATGGAAGAAATTTATTACTTTTTCTCTCTCATGTAATTATTTTGTAAATGTAAGTGGGAATCTCATTCCAACATGTTTGGACAAGTTAGGCAGTTATACAAGTGCATATCTTTTAAGATTCCTACTTCTTCTGCAAGTTGTTCTTGAATGTTGATGGAACTTTCAAGCCTCATTTTCAAGACTGTAATGATAGCCATTGCCTTCTTCAAAATGTAATGATGCATTGTGCACATTGTTGAAATAATAAAAGTGTGTATTTTGTGACTAATCTTGGTACTTTCATCCTTCTATACTTATTTGTGCCTTTCTCATGCTTACAGGTACAATGTGTAAGTTCAAGTTTCTATTGTAGGTTCTTGGAGTTCTATGCTTATCAAGTGGTGGAGTATTGCATGCAGTTGAGTTTTGGTGCTTGTTCACCCTTCTCAAGTTCATCCTTCTTCATTGGAAGACTGATATATTGTTTTGTCGATTGAGTTTAACAAAGGGAATGCATGCTTCCTAATTTGTGGTATTTGGTTACCCTCTCTAAGTTGCAGTAGGTGAAGTTGACTTGTGGTGCATAACACCCTCTTCAAATCAACCCTTCCTAAGTATAGCAACACCCTTTATTTGGTGCATCACCATCCCTAGTATAGTTTCATTTCTTACAAATCTCTCTCCTTTAAACCCATGAAAATGTTAGCATAGGTCTAGATAACCATTTTGTTACACTAGGAGTAGTACAACACTTAGTTTAGGAAGAGGAATCCAGCCTTCTCGGAGGTTCACCTTGATCCCAAGTCCCACAACTTGAGAGGTGATCCCATGTTACGAATCACACCGAATGCTGTTTCACATTCTCGCCATTCAAAGGGTGCGGTGTTTTGGTGATAACAATTTTTGGCATGCCCATGGGACCACATGAGTCATATCTTCACAAGTGTGTGTATTTTGTTTGTTTCATTTCATTAAGTTGTTGTGCTCTTAGTGAAAATTTATCCTTAAGAGGTATACCCAAGCAAAAATGATGACTCCATTGGTCAAAGTAACCCACTCTCTGTGTTTCATACATTCAATTTTACCCATTTTCATCCTTGTTTCTTCTATATCTTTCCATTTTTCTCCCATTCATGAAGTTGTGCAATCATGGCTTCATTTCCATAGTGAGATTCCCACTTATAGCATTGACAAATCTTTCCATATTCAAGATATTATAATACACCTCCAGACCACTTTCACGATGAATACCAGTTTGATCATGCATGTCCACATGAGAAAGATGCAGATCAATTTGGTCACCCACCAAGATGGGGGGCTACTGAAGAACAATGGCATGCAACTTTTGGAAGCTATCTTGCACCTGATGAAGACCAATTACAAATGAAGGTTCAACAATTAGAGTATAACATGGTGCAAATAAGGATCAATGAAATGACAAAGGCAACCCATATTGGCTTCAAAATTCTATACCCCTGGATTGGACCTATACCATGTGAGCTTAATCCTCAAAAAAATCTTCAATTCATAATCAAGATGATGACTCAAGTTGGAGAATGGATCAAGAAGAAGGATGTTCATGAATGTAATGTTAGTCAATCCTATCAATGAGAGGTCCTTGCATTACCACCTTACAACCCTCTTTTCGTGTCTCTATCCATGCAATTTCAACTTGAACCCCATAGTCCTAAACTTCTAGTTTCTACCCCTATGGTGGAATTCACTACTTCATCTTCTATTCCTCCATTCCATCATGAATCTTCCATGCCTCGTTCTTCTAAAGTTCCTTCTTTTCTACAAGGGCCATCAAGACAAGAAGTTTAATCTCTTCACTCAATCAAAAGTGAGGGAATTGGTTGAATCCTAACCCGCCCCTCCTCTTATAGTCCCAAACCCATTTTGGGAGGAACATCATCAAGAAATGAGAAAAAGGGAGGAGTATATGGTTGAGGAGACTAGTAAGGAAGAGCTTGCAAACAAATTGAAGGAGTGGGCTGCAAAACTGAACATCAAGAAAACTCCACTTTTCTTCCGAATTTGAGGCTTAAGAATAAGTGGAAAAAACTAGTTTTGTACTAGAAACAAATCCAGAGATGAAGGATGAAGACCAACAATCTACTTGTTCAAAATGTGGTATCCATATTGGTTCCATATCATTAGAGGATTTTGAATCACCAAAAGTGGAAAAACCAGTTGTAAGAAGAGAAAGAGTTAGTCCCAAATCTGCCAGGAGAAAAGCATGTGCAAGTTGAAGAAGGAATACTCTCAAGTGTACAAGGTAATTCTAATGAGTGCAGTGATCCCAACTGTCATGCATGTCAAGAGCTTGCATTTTTTTGAATGTTGCATTATTCCTCCAAAGTCATTACCACATACTATAGCTAGTCATGAAGAGCTTCAGGTTGTGAACAAAGACCATGTAGGTTCGGGGTCTCTTATACCATTTTAGAAATTTAAAATCATTCCCCCTATTATTCTTTGAAAAATATGATTTCTTAGATGGATTTGATCTTTCTAATTTCATGTTTGAGAATGAGGACTATCATGGTGAACAAAATCCCAATCTGAGATCACCATGGTAAAGGAAGTTGAAACCTTACCACAACCAGGGGAATGAAGGAGAAATCTATTTGTCAGATGTGGAGGAATTGAATCTCCCATATGGATTGTTAAATGAAGAGGAAAAGGAGCACATAGGAAATACTGAGTCAGATTCAAAAATCTTGTGTGGAGATGACATCATTGAAAGTTTCTTGCTCTCAATTGGGGAATCTAACTTAGTTGATGAACCGTAATGATGGAAGGTTTTATTTTGAATAAGGAGATTAATAGTGCATGTCAATCAAAGGAGGAAGAATTCTTAGATGAGAAACACATTTCGAAACTTGGAGTGATTCTCCAACGATCCCATTGGGGACCATCAAGTAATCTAACAAAGTTACATGTTATGGAAGAAATCCTTGTTGTTAAGGAAGAAAAAGGAAATGAAGGGGACATCACTACTACACCATTCATCCAAGGATTTCTACAAGTTGAATTTATTGCTAAAATTGAAAATCGAGTAGTGTGCATATTCAAAGGGTTAGACCATACTCCATAAGGTATTTGGCTTCATTGAAGCTAGAGGAGAAGACAAAACCAATCATATTCATTTAAGAATGTGAGGATGAGTTTCAAAATCCCAAGGATTAGTTGTAATTCCTCTAAAGGATAAATACAAAGCAACTAACATATGCATTCTTTTATTCATAGTTGATGCCTTGGTGGACTAGGTGAAGAGTTGGGCTTGTTCTAGCTTTTCACTATCATTTTCAGCCATATCCATTGTCAAATCATCTACATAGATGCCCATTATGAGGAAAGGGAGTTATTTTGCACAACTAGTTGCAGGGTTTTTTAGCTCACATGTGCTTCTAGTTAGAATAGAGTAGGAATATGGTTGTTTTTAGTAGAATAAGTGCTTGACACACCCTGTATGTTTCACTTGAAGCATGTATAGTTTTTAGTTTTTGTGTGTGTTGTTTTCCATTTTTACTCTTACAATGTGTAATCATTGGAGGTTTTCAAAGAGAAGAAGGTTCAAGTTTCAAAAGAGTTTCAAGATTTCCCAATTCCTCAAATATTTATTCAAATTCCACAATGCTCTATAGGTGTCAAACATTTTTTAGATTCAATAATTTTCCTGCATAGCATTACCACAAAATTCAAGATCAATAGTACCAAGAAGACTTTGGGATGTATAATAGAAGATCAGATCATATTTGAGATTCCAATATTGACTCCATGCCTAATGGATGAATTAAGGCTACTAGAATCATGCTTAGCAGAAATCATCCTTAAGAGGTCGCCAAAAATGTTTTCCAATTTTGCACACATGAAAAAATTGAACAACATGGTCTATTACGATCAAATTACGACATTGGTCCTAGGGACTCATGTTCGGTCATCATGGAGATAAAATGATTAAAATAATTAATAAATTACATAGGTGAGCTCACCTAGCATTGAATGGTCAAATTGAGCTCAACTCGGTGATAACTCGGTGTTAGCTTAGTTGAGAACTCGTCATTTATCATTGGATCTCAACTCAACGGGTCAGCCGAGCCCAACATTGAAAAGAGTCAGTTGAGTCAAGAAAATATGGGAAGATTTTACAAAATAAGCCAAGGGCCATCAAGCAAAAATTTAGCTCATTGAGTAGCTCGGTGAGCTACTCAACAAGCTAGCCAGGTTGGGAAGGCATTAAGTCAATATGGAGAGCTCGATTCAAGGATTTGAGCTCAATATCAAGCCATAATAGTTAAAGCATCAGTGGCATATAGGAAATCTTGAAGGAGATTGGCTCGTCACTCAGGGACCAAATCGGTGTCGCTCAACAAGTCATTGAGCTCACAAACAAGATATTATAGCTCGAGGTTTTGTTGGGTGGAGATAATGTGAAATTCACATGGGATGGTGATTAATGGCTCGACCCATCGAGTCATGGATTGAGTAGAAAGTTTCTCGTTTGAATAAGGATCTCGAAATAATATGTCACCAAGCCTATGGGAAAATATAATTTTCTTGATACGATAAATATGAGGTCGATGAGGAAGATTAAATGAAGAAGGGTCATTTTGGCTCTTCATAACTAGAATCAAGCATAAGGAGTGGAAATTTTCTCATCTAATTAGATTAGAGCTCTTTCAAGGCATGCGAAGGAAGGAAACAACGAGCTGGCAGGAATATCATGTGTCTATTTCATTTTCAATCTTTTTGAGCTATTACATGTTTCATTGTAGCTTGGTAGATAATTTGTAGAAAAATTGACATTGGTGAGTAGGGGTTAAGCTTAGGATCAAGTAGATGTGTAAATGTCGCAAGGAAAGAGGACTTCAAGTGAATTATCTTACTCAATCAAGCTAATATGAGATAGGGAACATGTTGAAGTTAAGCCACATGGGAAATTCAGGGATCCGTTTGATTAAATCTCAAGCATAAGGAGCTCGGGCTGCATGAAATTTTCCAACAAGGGGTAGTATGGTGAAACTTTTTCGATGAGCCAAGTTGGGGGATTTTGAGGGGCCTCTGCACCATGGTGGAGATTAGTGACCAAATATCCAAGTGAGAAGTTGATTTATGGAAAGATGAGAAAGATATTCCAAAACATGGATATTCATGTGAGCATGGTCAAGTGGGAATCACAAAATGGCAAGCCAAGGGAGAGGTTCTAAAATTAAACATGTAACTTAAACACCAAGTCAATGGTGTGAGTTATCCATTGAGGTGTTAGGGAGGATATAGGTGAAATAACGAGTTAATCACTTAGTTATTAGCATGGAAGTTGGAGATATTCTTGGAATCGAGCTAGTGACTTAGTCATGATAGGAATCTACATGCATGAAGTTACATCATCAAGTCGAAAGATCACGGTTGCGAGGGTGAGTGTTAGAGTACAAGGTTATCCTATGAAGATGATTCCTCAAGAGGGACAAGTTAATGTGGAGTGTCATGAAAAAGGGATGAGTTGGGGTCTAAGTTGGCATTAACAGATGCATGGTGATCAAGGGATGTAGAGAAGCTTAGATGAGTTGTTTGATGGTGATTTTGTGTGTAGAGATCACGAAGGACTCACTTTTGGTGATACACGATGAGTTCTAGGATGATTGGATAATGCACGGTGAATTTGCAAAACTTCGGAAGGAGAAGAGGGAGCTTAGCAATTTGTTGCAGGTGAGCTCATGCCGAGCTCGAGTGATGTTTGAGAGAAGCTCGATGCAAAATGGGAGCTTGAGTGTGTAAATATTAAGGAGATTGGATCAATAACATGGATAACCTAGTCAAAGGTTGATTTTATGGAAACACCTTGATGGAGCTCGACACAAAATCTCGATACACGAGACTCAGCTACTTCATAAATGCATGTATGAAACTAGAAGGTGGTTCAACAAGTTTGCGTAGAAGGGTGTCGAGCCAAACATTAAAGGGATATTAGTGAAGTGAATGAGAAGTTCATGTTGAAAGGAAATCATGACCGAGTCAAAACTTAGAAAATAAAGTGATGCAATTAAAAAGATCTCATGCATCGAGTAGCTCACCGTAAAGTCGTAAGAGGGTATGCCAAGTTGAGCTTGAGGTGGTGGAACACAAGTATATCATGTAGGAGATCCAAATCATAAGAGATGATTCAACATTTTGAGGTGAACCCGTGTTTAACATGAAGGACACCAAGATGATCATGGGAAGAGCTTACAAGTGGAGCTCATTTCACTCAGATGTAAGCTAGCTCATGAAGAGATCAGCACAGAAGTTGAGATAATTCACAAGGAGATCTGGGTTCAAATGATAATATGGAATTCTCTATGAAGAAATCGCATCCGGTAATGTAAATACATGAGTGTTAATTTGTGGCAAGGCAATGAGATCAGTGTGAGATGCATGAGAATTCTAACTCGGTGCACAAAGATAAAAGAAAGGAGTGTCATGGGAAGATGAGCTCAAGAAAACTTGGTGATAGATTTGGAAGCATGTAAACCATTCGATGAAAGAAGTTTGAGCTCATGTGAATGCTCGTGTTGGGCTCATGACTAAGGTATCTTAGTTGGATTTAAGGCATAGCTCCATGACTGAGTCACTATCAATCAAGGAACTCACTTGATGGCTCCGCTGGAGAGCATGGTGGATATAGCTCGTGATGTGGGAAGCTCTGCTCAATGTGTGGAACTTGGTAAAATTCATGCGAAGCTCAGTGATTTAGAGGGAATGGAGCTCGATGGAGAGTTATTCGGTGATGGTTGTGGTGGTAGTGAGCCCATGCAGATAGAGAAATCGAGCCCAACTTGGCGAGTTGGCTCAATGAGCCAACCATCGAGTTGGAACTATTTTTGGCTTGTTCACATGGAAACCCCATGCTTCTCTTCAAATGAAAACCAGTTTTGGGGGTCCCACTCATTATTTTTTTGGATTGAGGGTAAATTGAGGGTTTTGAAAGGACCCACATCCTTGTACATTTGAGGATTTTTGAGAGGATCCACAACCCGTTCTGATGAAGGGGACCACTATTACGAACCCAATTGAAGCAACCATGAAACCGTAGTTTGTGTGAAGATGCATAACCATTGATAGCGATCGCAGTGGGAGCTGGGACAACTATTAGAACAGCCACCAAGATCGGAAGAAGTGAGGCGAGTAGCCACCAGGATCAATAGCAAGTGGAGCAGCCACAAGTGTCGCGGTGAGAGGAGCAGAGATTAAGCCGTGGCGAGAGGAGCAACAACAATGAGCGGAGAAGCCACCAACGTCGGCGATAGGAGAAGGAGCCAACAACATCGAAAATAAGAGGAGCAGCCACCAGCGTCAGCAGTGAGGAGTAACCACTAGTGTCAGCATGAGCAGAGAAGCCACCTCCAGTGGTAAAACCACCTCCTGAGGAGTATCGTGCCTTGGGGGGATTTGAAACTGGGTGGGCAAGCACATAACCATGTGACTTGACCGCACCACTCCCACCCCATCGGCAGGTCCCACTCATTATTCATGAAATTAATATTTTTTATATTAATTTTAATTAAATTAATATTTTTATTTAAATATTTTAAATAATAATATTTATTATTATTATTAAAATATTTTGTTTAAATATTCCTTTAATTAATTGAGAGAATTAAGTCAATAGGCCATTAATGACACATGATGGAAGCTTCTTAAGTGGTTTAACCAACTTTGAAATAAATGAACAATCATGTACCTTCAATTTAGGAAGGAATTTATTAATTTTTCTCTCTCTCATAGAATTCTTCTATAAATGTAAGTGGGAATCTCATTGCAACAGGTTGGACAGGTTAGACAGTTATACAAGTGCATATCTTTCAAGATTCCTACTTCTTCTGCAAGTTATTCTTGAATGTTGAGGGAACTTTCAAGCCTCATTTTGAAGACCGTAATGGTAGCCATTGCCTCTCTCAAAATGTAATGATACATTGTGCACATTGTTGATTTAATAAAAGTGTGTTTTGTGACTAATCTTGTACTTTCATCCTTCTATACTTCTTTGTGCCTTTCTCATGCTTCGGAAATGTATACATTGTGCACATTGTTGAAGTAATAAAAGTGTGTTTTGTGACTAATCTTGGTCCTTTCATCCTTCTATACTTCTTTGTGCCTTTCTCATGCTTGCAGGTACACTGTGCAAGTTCAAGTTTCTATTGCAGGTTCTTGGAGTTATATGCTTATCAAGTGGTGGAGTATTGCATGCAATTGAGTTGTGGTGCTTGTTCACCCTTCTCAAGTTCATCCTTCTTCATTGGAAGATTGATATATTGTTTTGTCGATTGAGTTTAACAAAGGGAATGCATGCTTCCTAGTTTGTGGTATTTTGTTACCCTCTCTAAGTTGCAGTAGGTGAAGTTGACTTGTGGTGCATAACACCCTCTTCAAATCAACCCTTCTTGAGTCTAGCAACACCCTTTATTTGGTGCATCACCATCCCTAGTATAGTTTCATTTCTTACAAATCTCTCTCCCTTAAACACATGAAAATGTTAGTGTAGGTCTAGATAACCATTTTATTGCACTAGGAGTAGTACAACACTTAGTTTAGGAAGAGGAAGCCAACCTTCTTTGGAGGTTCACCTTAAGCCCAAGTCTCACAACTTGAGAGGTGATCCCATGTTACCCAATCACACCGAAAAACCCATTCACAATCTAGCCATTCAAGGGTGTACTAATTTGGCAATAAAATTTTCTTTTGAAAACCTTTTCATTTTATTGTTGAGAGTTATTATCACCTCTTGATGTTCCATCTTGGATACAAAATTTTGCAATATGTCCTTGTTTTTGGTAGTTAACACACACATCACCATTTTTCTTCATTCTAGGTTCAAATACACTTAAGTTCCATCCACATTTCTATGCTCTATACCCATACCCAAAACATGAGTAGCATTCACCCTTGAAGACCCTACACCATTCTCGAAAGGTGTGATGCCCTCTTTAAACAACCACTTGAGACCCAAGAAACAACCTAGGGTTAGCTAGAAAATTATGGGATAATTTTTTTGTTTAGAAATGTCCACAACCAAGTTGCAAAACACCAGTTTGCCACTAGCAGGTTCCAGAACAAAACCTATTTACCAAAACAAAAGTTTCCTTTATTAACTAATATCAAGTTCACAAGGTTCAAATTTTAGGGTTAGATAATTTAATTAGGTTCAGGGAGAAATCTACCCCCATACCCACTTTCTAATAGGATCAGAGTTTTAACTAGATTTTTCTCATACCTAACACTTCCAAAATTTCCCTAAATCATTCCCATTGGATAGGAAATTTTCTCACCTTTCCGGTGATATAAATAAGTCCTCCTAACTCCTTGTAGAACTCAAGATATGACCAGGCGGAGTTCTTAGGTCAAATTTTCCCCTAGGGGGACACGTGTCAAGAGGTGGGGAAAGTACCTTGAATGGGTTGGTGGGTCATGGGGTGGCTTAGGGAATTTTTCCATTGCATGGGCTCTAATTCATAGAACATCCCGTTCCTCCATGGGTCATCTAGGGACATGTGGCGACTCATGCGGAGTCAACGCTGGGGAAACAGGGAAGGGTGGATCGGTGGGAGAATGTCACACGTTGTGCCCGATGGAGGAGGAGAATTCAACGGTGCCCACTCACCCACGTGTCCATCCAGGGACACATGGCTCTTAAAAATCCACCGGTGATGATGGAGAGGGGAGGGTGGAGTGGTGGGAGGAGTTGACATTTTTCACCCACGGGACAAAGGGGAACAAAATGATGCGCGGGTTTGTGCGTCCGTGGAGGGAAAAATCTAGGGTGAGGGTGGGGTTGTGGGCCGTGGGGAATTTCTTTAAAAATTTCCCAATACCAAAAAAACACTAATGGTACACCCCCTCCGCGAGCACCCAAAGCTTCCACGTGGCGCACTGTGAGTCTTTGCTGGTTGGCGGGGAGAAAGATGAAAATTTTCACAAAATTTTCAAAAGGGCTAAGAGTTAAAAGCAACCCATGCCTCTGCCGTAGCCCCTAGAGGACACGTGGTGCCCTATGATTGGATGTGGGCGGTGGAGGAAAATGTGATAATTTTCCAAAGTCCAAATTTTTCCAAAAAACTTTTCTAAGGAAAAATGATGGGAAATTTTTGGCTTGAGGCCCACCAGGGAAAATTTTCCCAAATTTTCCCACCAAGGCACAAAAACTTCAAAGTGCCATAACTTGAGCTAGAAAGCTCAATTTTGGGCAAATGAGGAATTTTTGGAAATCTCTCAATGCCCTATTTGTACAAGAACCATAAATTTTACTTTTTGATAAGTTTTTAAGGGTCAATTTCGCAAAAAGGATCTGCAGCCTTTTATTTAGTGAACTAACAGTTTTCAACTTCTCAATTTTGTTAAATTAGATCTCCTCCTTCACTCAACATGTCAAAAAGACATGGAGGATTAGTCTAGGGAGGGTTTAGAGTGTTTTAGAGAAGTTAATTTTCCCAATTTATTTCAATTTGTATTTTTCCAACAATAGACAAAAAAAACGACCCAAGAAGGGATTTGATTCGATTTTACAATGGTTAGATT
Source organism: Taxus wallichiana var. yunnanensis (assembly GCA_018340775.1). Taxonomy (NCBI): domain Eukaryota; kingdom Viridiplantae; phylum Streptophyta; class Pinopsida; order Cupressales; family Taxaceae; genus Taxus; species Taxus wallichiana. The sequence goes on along the minus strand of CM031237.1, from coordinate 997,089,301 downwards.
GTTTTCTTAAGTTTTCTTTGTCAATTTGAGTTCATTTAAGATACAACATACTAAATTTTAACATCTCTAGGTTAATTAATGTATGCAGGTCTGAACTGTACATTTTTATTAAAATGAATTGCCAGTGTAAAGTTTATAATAGTGATCTTTTCTTTTAAGTCTGTATATCAATTTTATCATTTACATGTGTAATAACTTGTTTCTAATCTAGTCTAATATATATTTAATTGAATTCAATCAACCATTCAATAGCAATTATACAAAGCCCGATTTCTGAATTCAACTCATTTCAAGAGAACAAAACACTATCTTTTACTTCATACGCATTCTTCTTTACAAACAGAGATTTCAATCTTCAATAATAAATCAAATCCAATACACAATACAATTTTGAGAACTAATGCAATCCTTTATTCATTTCCAATACAACTTTAGAATTTTCTCTTTTCCATTTGATTTCTAAAATACAATATATGATGAATGTAACAACCTTTCACATTTATTTTCAAAACAGAGAGTAAAATATAACTCCTTTACATTTCACGTTCCACTTTTCAATCTTAAATTACCAACACAAATTCCTTCTCATTAAAAATATTTATACAACTTATCCACTTCAAAGTGGGAAGGATTACAATGAACTTGCTCAAAGGATGGGACTGTCAAACTGTATATTCCTCTTGCTCCAAAACAACAGCATGCTAGTTTCTTCATCTTTTCATCTTGATCACAACAAGGAAGGGGGAAAGGAAACACTCTCCACCTAACCAAGACATCCAATGAGAAGGGAGAATCCATCCTTCCTCATTGGCCCCCGAGCCCCAACCATATTGAAATAGAAGATGAGAATCAACTCATGGCAACAAGGCTTCCACAAAACATACAAGCAACATTTACACATTTAAACAACATAGTTCAAGAAGAATGTAGTTCACCACTACATTATATACATGTAAACAAAAATGAGGCTTCTTCCAAGAAAGCCAACAACAAAGATCTATGGGGAACTACTTATGCCTCCCAATGGGAAATGGGAATCCACCAATACAACCCACCAAAATAAACCATCTCACATATCCTTATGCCTCCCCAAATTCCTCCTTATGCCCCCCCAAAGTTCTCCCTTATGCCCCCAAGAGTAAGAAATGAAAGCTATTTATTTTCCATGGTGGATCCCAATCCCAAACTCCCTCCATGATAAAACTGATGCCATTGGCATTCCCTTATGCCCCCTCATTTGATATCCCCATACCCTTCTACTACACCATGCCCTAAGAAATCTACCCAACCAGCGAACAACACATAACACATTCACCATTTCATACATGCATGCAAGAGAAAAAAACATTTTTAAAAAGGCTCAAGTTCCTACCTCTCCATAATGGAGTTTTTTCCAAGATCAACAAGCTTTCCAAATGCCAAAATGCAGTCCAAAATCAGCAACACACAACATACAATGGTCTCCAATCTTCTTTCACCAGCAAAACTCCAAAAACAACAAGAAATTCACCCCCAAGGAAGGTATGCAAAGTTTCAACAACCATCAAACAAGAAATAAATTTGAATTTTAAAGGAGAGGGAAGAGAAGAGGATGATGTGGATCCATGTGGGATGCCACATCATTCTTCCTCAACCCCAAGACTAAAGTCAACATCATTCACCTAAACATAATAAATAAAATGACAATTTAACTTACACACTCCAAAATAACTCATACCCCAAAAGGAATGAATTTAAAACATATAAGATAAGTGTAATTAAAAATTACAATTAGTCATTTCAAAATGCCTAAATTTAACCTCCAAACCATAGGTATGGTTGGTGAATAATTTCAGAGGTGTGGGACAAGTTTAACTTGTCCCACAAGCCTCCAAATATAGCCCCCAAGGAAAAATTCGAATTCCCAAGAGGATGAAGTGTTTAACACTCTAAAATCTATCTTACATTCTCTTACATATGCCTTACACATTCTTACACTTTTCTTACACACTTCGCAACATTACATTTAAGATCAACAACTTCATTAATTACATTCTTATGACATATTGATTTATTTATTTTAACACATGATTATCCACAACATTAACACAACATATAATAACTAAAGAAAAGGGTAACACATCACAAAATAAACACATGAAAACATTAATAAATTACACAAACCCATGGTCACACATAATGGAAATCCCCCATCCCCCCATGGGAATCCCTAACAAAATACAACACACACACACACACACAAAACAGTTGCCATGGTGACCTTGTTGAATTCACCCAAAATTCTAATATGGTTAGTCTCTAGTCCCCCGACATTGTTGTGATATTTCAACCTACAAAAACACAAATACCTCCTTTGGCATCGTGGCCATATCAGAACATCCAAAATTATATAAACAACATCTCAAGATCATCTAAACATATGAATCACAACAACATCAAGAATTCAACATTATCATTTTCAATTAATTAATCAACTATATCACCATCAATAATATTCCATACTAGATCTACTCACAATATCCAATGTCACATGTCCAAATCAACATCTATAATATGTCCACGTCAAACAGTAGATCATCATCCACATAAAAAAATGTCTCTAGCAATCATCATGAATAATAACTGAATCCATATCAATAATAATCTATGATCTAACATCTAACCATCATACTAAAAACAAAACATAATAGTGTCCATAATAAGATCAACAGATCAAGGTCAATATCTAAAAGTGTCAAAGGGAAGTGGGCACTACAAAAGGCCTTATCTTGCAATATCTAGCTTTATGACCAAAATCATGACAAATAAAGTAATATCCATGAAATGATGAACCATACCTCATAGAATTAGGTTGTCTAATGGAGTTAGACCTCTTAAAATCAGTCTTCTTAGTTACTTTCTTATCTGATCTTGAACTTGGACCAGCTCCATTATCATTCTTCTTTTACTCTCCTTCAAACCCTAGGTCTGTTTTGTCATTTGTGCCTCTTTGACTATCCAACATGTCATTAAGAGCCTTGGAGCTCTTCTCAAATATCTCATACATCTTCAACTCACTAGTTTCATCCTTTAAATAAGATTCAAGGGCTTTCAACTTGTCTTCATACACAAAATAAGCATATTATTTCTATTTTAGAGATTTTGACATATTCTCCAATTGAGATTTCAACTCCTTGATGGCTTGATCATTCTTTATCTGCATATCTTTGACCTGACTTTGATAGGAATTGATACATGACTATTATATTTCATTCCTTCTCCTTAATATAGCCTCAATATCTAAAGAATTAACCATATCTTGTGCTTCTAGGATCTCCTCCAAGCAATTATACTTGCTTCTCAAGGAATTTCTCGATACCATTTATTGGAAGAAAAATGAACTAAGAGGGGGGTGAATCAGTTCTTTAATCCTTTTAAAAAAATTCAGATCACCATACATGCACCATTAACATTTATCCATCCATCAATATGTGATTTACAACATAAAAATTTAACCACATAAGAAAAATCAAGAGAGAATACGCACGAACACAATATATAAGTGGGAAAACCTCATGGGAAGAAAAACCACTGAAAATATGCTTATATTACACAAATCAAAGAGATTTAGTGAAGCACCAACTTCACAAGGAGCACCAACCCCTAGTTTATTAGAGCACCAACCCTACAAGGAGCATTAACCCCTAATTTAGTGAAGCACCAACTCCACAAGGAGGATACAACCCCATAGGATGAATGAGCACAAGATCAGACTCATGAATATGTATGATCTCTAATTTTTTCTCTGCCACAATTGATGGAGATAACTTATTCAACTCAAAAACCCTAGGTCTTCAACCTTTCTCTTTCTTCAGCTTTATCAACTGATCTTACCTCTAAAATCTTGCTCTCATTATATAATATCTTCCTCAATATGAAACACATATATTCCCTCAAATATTTCCTTTGTACCTGCAAATATCTCTCCTCTGGTCGCACTACTCCCCCATGTAAGACTAGCTCACCAAATGAGCCAAAACACCACTTTTATAACATTTTCTTCTCATAAAACAAAAGGAGGTTAGTACCTCATGATAAATTCAGCCCATAAACCTCTATAAAATTCATTTAAATTCATTACAATAGTAACATATGACCCAAAAAGGTCAGCCTAGCTAAAAACCTCTTTACATGTGCTAAAAATGGATCAAAACCCCATAGGCACAAAACTTAAATTTTCTCTTACATCAAAACCACACTTATTCATGACCCATAACCCATTAAAAATGAGTAAAATAACATTTAACATCCATATATGGTCTCAATTTATCTCAACCAATCAAATTATTTCGTTTACTAGGCCTAGTTCACTTTGCAATTCTCAAAACAGTTGTTTCCTACATCCTTCAACACCTCGGAGATATCATTTCATCACCAAATCACTTAAAAATATAAAACCATACCATGTAAAATTTTTATGGAAATTTAAGAACATGTATAAAACTTCTAAGAAAGTTATAATTCATGAAACATCCATCTCTTCAAACCACAACTACTTTTTCCTTCACCGATCAACCCACCAATAAACCTATTTCCAAATGTTAGCTCATAAAATAATTTATACAAACATTCAAGACCTAAAAATTGATTAATTGGATTCCAAATAAATCCCTATTCATAATACAAGTGATATTAATCATCACCCAATCCATCTCATGCCTCAAAAACATAAAACTTTCACCGAACACATCTTTATCTTGAACTAACAGAAAAATTTCCTGTCAAAATAATTCCATATAAACCATATAAAATCACCTCACCATGAGGAAAAAATTAGGTCATTGGAAATATATCTGAATTATATTTCCAACCCAAATTGAATAAACTTCAAACTTTACCTGTAACTCAAGTTATGATCATTTTATTGGACCTGCTATTTGAGACCCCAAACTCGCCTTTGACCGGTCCAACCTATTTGGGACCTCAAAAAACATTGTACCTACATGAATTGTAATAAAAAATCTATGTAAATAAATAAAAACTCCCAATAATCATGCACCATCAATTTTGCATGCTACTCATTTGGACCATCTTGTCCTAAAACCTTCTTCGAAACTAATATGTTTATGTGGGGCCCACTCATCACCATGACCTCAACCATACATTTATGGAAATATAAGAGAGTCATAAAAAATACAATTATCACTTTTGATGAACCAATAAAAATTGGGTCACTATACTTCACTTTCTACAAACTACTCCTAGCTAGGGTTTAACTAGGGTTTTAGACCACTTTATTTTCTTAACATTCATTCATAAAATCATGATGATTAAACAACCTAATTATTTTTTGAAACCTTATTAACTCACCTCATAGCCACACCTGAAAGACATAAGCTCCCATGTAAATAAAACTATTCACAACGAGCATTTGAAGTTCAACTTCGAGCTGGAAATTCACTTATTTTTCACCCTGTCTCACAAAAACAATCATATCTTGCATAATAAACATCATGGGAACCTAAATGTTTTCTTAAAACTTTATGACTCATCCCTATTACATGTCCAATAATCAGAATGCAAATTCCATACATAAATCTCTCCAGTCACTAAGACTTACCTATGTTAACATGCATGTTCTCAACTGTTTGCTTCCCAATGACCTTAAATATACACTAAATCATTGATTGCAGACCAAAAATTTACCGTACACCTCGGTAAACTATAAAAATACTATTCCCATGCTTCACCATGACTGATTAGCCCCAAATCTAACAAATCCTTACCATTTTGCATGTTCTAGGGCTAGAAACATGCCTGGAATGAACCGACTCAACCATGATATGACCTTGTTGACTCAATGAAGAGCCATAAACACTCATGAAACATCATATGGACCATTTTTTACATCATAAAAACCTTCACTTAGCTTAATATGACTCAAATAATGATCATGTCTACTCAACAAGGCATCGGACACTATGACAACTCAACAAACTACTTGATTAACATGCATGAAAACTGAATAACATCATAGGGAGACTCATACATCACCATGAAACCATTTTCCATCAATGGGGGTTGAAATAAATGACAACACAATCACACAATGGCCAACAAATTGTAATTTAATTTCTCATAATACTAGAATTTAAAAACTAAATTTCATTCCGTAATCCTTTCCTTTTAATTTACTGAGACATTACTAATAAATTTCATAAAAAAGATCCCAAAACTACTTATATTAATAAGGTTAAGTAAGGGAACTTAATAATAATAATGTTAACAATCATCCATCCAATATCAACAAGTCATTTATAGAATATACCAAAATCAAGTACTCTTAATCCTTAAGCAATCTAGGATTATCTTACAATTTTATCTTCCAGATTTATCCTAGTTGTATCCCCATAATGAATTTAAACTAATCAATGATAAAGAAAATGATATAATTTCCTTAGATTATGTTGTCACTTACCCAGAAAATGTGTAATTTTTCAAAAAATTTGAAATTTTTGGTTAAGTGATTCCTTTGTCGAAATTGTTTACCTTTGTGAAAGTCCTAAAGAGTGAAATATTCTAAATAGTTAGTCATTTAGAATGTTTAGGTCCGTATCGTTTGTATTACGGTAATATCATCTTTTCAAGGAACAAGTGGAACATGTTCCTTTGGGTCTCTTTTTCCCCACATCATTGCTCTACTCGCAATGCTCTTATTCTTCTTTGTGCAGAATTTTCCATGTTTCGGGGAACTACTCTTAAAGTCCTTCGTATTGCGAAGATTTTGGATATTTCGGGACTCAAAACCCTTGTTCCTTTTAGGCCTTTGTTCCCCACATCCTTTTGTTCTCTGCATTTTTTCCCGACCCGCAAGCCTTTTCCCAAAGTTTAATAAGTGTTTTTTTCATTTCTAGAGATGTGGATACCTTGTGACCACGTGACCCATTGTACCCATGGGAATTTTGTTCTCTGTGCCCAATTTATCCGTACTTCCTTAGTCCCTTTATATTGCAGATTTTTCAGATGTTTTAGGAACTTGCAACCCAAGTTCCTCTTCAAAATCTATTCCCGCAAACCCACGTTTTCCGCACATTTGAGCCTCCGTATGTATTACAGGTATTTCGTAAGTCTAAGCCACTCATGTCCCTTGTTCCTTGGGCCCTCATTTCCGTGTATCTCTGTCATATCAGCAATACAAAGGGGAAAATGAATATATTGTTTCATGAACCTTTCTATTATCTACAAAACACTGTAAACCCTTAATTTATATTTTACCCAAACATTTTTTGAATGGAAAAGCATAAAAGGGGGAAGAGTAACTTATTTTTAACATTGAAAGTCAAGGATTTCAATAGTGCACTATGTCCCTTCCATTCTCTTGCACTCAAGGATGTTTCTAGCCATAGCTCACTCATTTGTTAGACATTTTCAAAAATTTAAGTTACATTGTAATCCTGAAGAGGATTCCATTCTTCCTGTGATAAAGGCAAGCCATTCAAGAGCCTCCTATTTTATTTAATGTCATATTGAGTTTAGTGCCCTACTTTGTTATATTATCTCTGAATCCATTGTTAAATTTCTATCTTCCCGAGTGTTTTTTTATCTTGTCATAATGAAGTTCCAATATGCGGGGTATGAACACATTTCCTCTCTAAAAACCTCAGTACCTAATATCGGGGATAATGATATCTGCCACATTGACCTTAATGATTTTTGAGACCGTAACTCTTAAGCTACCCTTACTCTCATGGCCCAATACATCAAAGATAGTGGAATTTCTCATGTCGCCGTCTTCCTCTCTCTAAAATGTACAGATATTGTTCTAGCTTGTGCCTCATGTTTTGATCTAGATACAAAAGAGATTAGAGATCCCCAAGGCTAGGTTATTGCCAAACTAGATGTCAACTGCATAAATGTTTCCTTGAGAATTCCCATCATTGAAGACTCCAATACTCTAACCATGGTACAAGCTTAAATCCTTTTTGAGCATGAAAAATAAAGGTACAAGGGAATGATAACCAAGTCATGGCTTGAGTCTCAAAAGATTGGAGCCTCAAAATTACCCAAACTCTTATACATATCAAATTTCAAAGAAGATCTATCTAACATGATCACCCTATTAGCTAGGTTAACGAGCCTCCCTTCCACTAATGAATTTCATTTTTAGATGTGTGTTTTGTTAGGATTAATAGTTTTCCCATTATTAATCATAAAATATAATTTCAAAGAAGATCTATCTAACATGATCACCCTATTAGCTAGGTTAACGAGCCTCCTTCCACTAATTAATTTCATTTTTAGATGTGTGTTTTGTTAGGATTAATAGTTTTTCCCATTATTAATCATAAAATATTATTTTTTTGGTTATGAGTTATTCAAAACAACTTGTAAAGATTTAGATATTTGTTATAAGATCCTTAATAGGATTCCTATTTTATAGGAATTTGTTGTAATACATTCGTGGCTATATAATATCCCTCCTTTGTAATTACAAGATAATATGAATGGATATTGTTTGTGTGATCTTTATGTGCTCATTCATTTGGTATCAGAGTGATATCATTATTGTGCCCGTGAATTATGATATTCCTTCATATATTGATCTAGGAGGAGAGACGTGGATTCAGATTCCATTTCAAAGCATATGGTGATGAAGTGGATCCGTATTCATTAAGTAGTGAAACTTGTTGTAGACCATTTCAGCTATCTGGAATTGGCTATTTTGAATTCCACAGTGGAAGTAGCATAGAGGATCTTGAATCGATACACCATCTCACAACTTATTTTCATGATCCTGTCTTTTGATCTATGTGAGAATTAAGGTGATTAGAATTGTGGAAAAAGTTGTATTACATTGGAGATATTCGAACTTGGTCTCAAGTTGCATTATGAACTGCATCACTTGTATCAACACATGGTGTTAACATTGCCAAGAGACTAATCTATAACTTGCATCACGGTGCAGATATGGTTTCTCACTTGGAAAGGTCAATGAATTTCTCAGCTCTTGGGTCTGGATCATGATATCGACCTATATCTATCTGTTGGTCTGAAAATCTGTCACCTGGACAGATCTATGGATAGACGAGCCAACAGTGTGCAGGGCATAGCCCCTCTTTGAGTCAGCAAAGCGAAACTGGTTTATTGCTATTCTACTAGTAGGAATCTATGCAAGTCTCACAGATTCTACCTTCGGGGGTTTGGGATCTCATCCCAGTAGGGGTGTTTCCGACTGCGAAAAGAAAGGAAAGGAAGAGGGAATGAAGAAAGAGCAGGGTCGAAGGAAGAAAAGAAAAGAATTCCAAAGCAGAAAGGTCAGAAGATTTATGTTTTTGGGTTGGTAGTAAACAGAGCCAAACCTACTTGCATAAACAAACAAAGCAATACTGATGATGAATAAATGACAAAAAGCATATATGAATCTAACAGAATAAACACATACAGATCTAACATAAGAAAGGTTTGATGCATAACACAATTTATTCAAAGACAAAGTCTCAATATTTGCATTCTTTGTTTTCTTCTTACATGAAAGCTCAAAGTCTTTTTTCTTCACTTCTATTTTTCATCTGAAAGATATTCATCCATCCTCCAATACTACAAGTATTGGAGTATTTATAGAAGAAGAAGAAAAGAAGGCAAAAAGGAGCCAACAACTATTTACAAAATATCTAAAAGTCATGTTGACTTTTTACAACTTGATGGATGACATCATCCCATGATGCAACATGGATGATGTCATCATTTGTATCAACATACTCCAGATATTTCCAAAAAAGACGAAGAAGAGAAAGAGAAGAAGGAGAAGAAGAAGAAGAAGAAGAAGAAGCAGCAACTATTCGTCATCATCATCTTGCGGCCGAAAGGGGGTGGACTGCTTTTGTTGCTCCTCAGGTGATGAGATATGGAACTGAGAGCGGTATTCCATGAACTTGTTGATTATTGGCCCTAGTTGATCCTGGGAAGGATCCTTGTGCCTATCACTTATCGCCTCACAAGTCTCCCGCTCATCTATGAGCTTCTCTGGGAGTTTGGAATAGTCCTTTTCCGCCTCAATGAGGAACCCGATGAAGTCCCTATAGGCCAGCAGGTTGTTGATAGATTCTGTCAAATGTGACCTCTGGCCCCGTTCCTTGAGAAGCGATCTCCTTGAAGATCCGGGTGGTTTCATCAGCTTTCCTTAAAGTGAAGGAAGGAGTAAGTAACCCTGGCGACATATTAAGAACAATTCGTTCCATTTGGTGCATCACATCCAGGGCTTCTTCCTTGACTTTGTCAATCTTTTCTAGAATAAATTCTAGCTGATCCACCCGGTAGTCCAGAGTGGACATGATTTTGTTGAGGGCCCTTGGATGGCCGAAGACACCAAACTTGACCAGATCTTCGACTGAACAGTCGAACATTTGTTGGAAGGCCTCGTCTTTGCGATGATCTAGCATGTTCCAACTCTTCTGATATGGGCCCTGCTAACGCTTGGAGTTCTTTATTCACCTTACTGATATTCAGGTACAAGTCGAGAACTCGCGATCAATTTTTCACTGTCTTTGAGGATTTGGCTCCTCCAAGCGGAAACGGCCATGGATTGGATCAAGTTTCGCCCTTGGTAGACAGCTCCTTGGGTCGAAGGTAGGCCTGGCTGGGAAGTCATGTTTCAAATTGAGTAACTCCAGCTCTGCGAACATTTCCTTCACCTTGTGGTGGGTAGAGCATGTATATCGGCCTACTGTGAGGGGGAAAGGAGTTCCACCCTTCTTTCTTTTAAGGAATTTCTCGTGGTATGTGATTAGTTGCCTTGACAGTTCCAGAAGAATCAGCTTAGGTCCAGCATACCTCGGTAGCCTGGTTGGCTCTCCCAAAAAGTTGGCAGCCCTTAGATAGGTGAATGTAGGAAACTGGGTGAACAAGGCTCCCCATTTCTCGGTGGCTGCTACTATGCTTTTGGTCGTGTGACCATAAGTCATATTCGGCCTCAACAGGCAGATGATGTGGTAGAAGAATGCATCGTTGATTTTGGTGAATTGGGAGATGCTATTCTCCAGCCTCAATTCTGGATAATACTCGTATATTTTGACCTGAGGCCAAACTCCACTCCGCGTCAGGCCTGGATAGTCCCTCTCTGATGCTGCAGTGTAGACCACGTAGGAGTTCATATGAAATGTCCCCGTTGTGCTGAATTGTTGTAGCTGTTCGGAGATTGTGCTGCTTATAATTTCTCCCCAGCAAAAGCGTTGATCAGGCATATTCTTGTTCATGGTCTCTAAGTACCGCAGCATCCATTTATGGAAATAATGGGCATCAGAAAGCCCAAGACCCTGCTCAGGAACGTAATGGTATCACTGAGCTCCTCTGAGAAGTCGTTGCGGTGGATGATTTGGGGCCACCGGGTTATTACCTTTTTGTTCTTCAGATAGACTTCGTTCATTAGTTGCATACATTGATCCTCATTGTCATCCCAGGCCTTAATGCACTCCGCTTGGCTGACGGCCACAAAGTGCCGGTGGTGAGGGATGCCGAGTATTATCTCAAAGTGATGGGTAGTGAGGTTGATGACTACCTCACCCTTGCTGTTTTCGACACATCTTGTGTCTTTGTTGTAACACTGGGCAATCACCATCAAGAATTCATTGTTGACGGCGCTGACTGGGATTCCTCCGGCGAAGTGCAGGGCACTGCCTATCAATTTGTCCATCCATGGACTCCTTGTGACTTTCTGAGTTCTAGCCCAGAATTCCTCCATATCAATATGCCCTAATTACGAATCTCGTCACGTCCATCTGCACTCGGCCTGAGACTCGGGCATTCTGACCCTCTGATATTTATATTTCATCTCTTCTTCTGTAAGTTTGGCCTTTCCTTTGGATTTGATAGGTCTCTTGCTGGATGTAGACATATGTTCTTTCGAACTCAGTTGCTGATCTACATGAAGAAGAAGCGAAACCCAATCCAAAAAGGTTGTATCAGTCATTTGATTTCCCATTGAAGTGCCAACAGAAGAAGGAGTTAGTTATTATTAGGCTCAGGGCGCAGGGCGCATGAAAATTGTAGCTTACAGGGCTAAATAGGTAAGGCGCACAGGAAAGGGGTGTTGCAAAGGTTAAACTGGCGCCAAAGGCGCATGGCGCATAGATACTGCAGAGTGCATTTTATAAAAGGCGCATGAAAACATTGTGTTACATAGAGACAGGATGCGCCCTTTGGCGCATAGACTTTTCATGTTGCACTGGGATTTGGTGCGCCCTTTGGCGCATGTAAGGTTTGTGTAACAGGAACTTTTCGTGTGCCATGGCGCAGCGCACGAAGGGTTAACACAACATGATGTTGCTGTAAGGAGGGATGTGCCTCGCACTTGAAAGACTTGTACTTAAGCACGAGATAAAACCCAGTGTTGCCTTGAGGATCTTGGGTGCGCCATTGGCGCATAGAAACATGATGCAGCAAGGAAGGTTGGCACGCCAAAGAGGGCGCAAGGTTAGCACTTGTAGCATATGAAAGAGGCGCGCCTTGGGGGCGCAGAAGTTTACGATGCAGCAGGCAAGATGGGTGCGCCATTGGCGCGGGTTTTTATCATGTTACAGGGGTGACAGATGCGCCGAAGGAAAAAGAGGGAAACAGTGAACTAAAACACTCTCAGAGGGGTCTTCACATGGTTCAGATTGCTTTTCTCCTCTGTTCCTCCTTTGAAAGGTTACTTGGGGTATGAAATGGTTTAAACCAGGAGGGTTACAAACCATTGTTTTCAGGATAACATCCTCCTCCAGCAGATCTAGAAAGAGGAAAATAAGGAAAGATAGCAAGGGGGAGGGCTAGCTCAAAAGATGTATTTCAAAAACCAACCAGCAAGCACGAAGAACCAGAAAGCAAATTACATGGAAGAGACAAGAGCACTTACCCTGGATAAATAGTGAAAATCTTGAAAACGGGTCCACAATGCGTTGAAAACGACGAGACAGAGGCTGACAGGCTCAGAGAATAAAAATCACGTGATATGCGTCTGATGATAATGACATTTGGGCGCGCAAATTTTATATATATATAGGTGAGCTAGTCATAAATGCGCCACCCACTTTGTAAAGGGCGCATGAAAGTTGCTGTCGACATGGAAAAGCATGCGCCCTTTGGCGCACGAAAGCATTTGCCAGCATGAAATTAAGCGCGCCTTTGGCACACCAAAAGTGATGTCGACATGAGATTATGTGCACCCTTTGGCGCACCAAAACATGGCGCAACAAAAGTTGTGTTAATACGAAGGCGCATGCACCTTGGCACATGCAGGGAAGACTCAACATACAAGGTGCACCAAAAGGCGTGTTGACACTGAAAATATGCGCCAAAGGCTTTAAAGGGGGCGCACCAAAAGTTGGTGTTACATAGTAATTCCATGCGCCCAGCCAAAAAAGACCAAAAAGACTAAGTTCGGAAACCAGATTTTCCCGGAAAGGGATTTTGCAACGTTCCGAATGCAAGGGATCCCTAGCGAGGGATCAAAACAAAATTTTTGGTATGGTTATCGGTAAAATTTCCCTTGTCAATTTTACGGGATAACAACTGGCTCTTTCTGGGGACTATCCCTGAGCAAACTCGGGGGTAGAGAATCCCAGATCACTTGTGCCTATCCATTGGGTAACAGAGTCAAAAACAAGGGTGACCGGAGGGGGAGCAAAAGAAACAAACAACAAACCGAAAACAGACACACAACGAAAGCAAACACACAACGAAAGCAAACTGTACAAAGAAGAGAGCAAGCTCTACTTCCTGAAAATTTTCAGATGTTTCCCGCTATAAGGAAGCGGGAGCTCGGTTCCATCTAGATATGAGAGATAGAAGCTATTCTCTCCATTGAACTGCTTGATCTTGAAGGGCCCTCTCCATAGAGAATTGAATTTCCCATGCATGCCCTTTGGCTCTCTTCGCTTGTCCCACAAAAGGACGAGATCTCCCACTTGAAAATCCCTTTGCTTTGCTTTTTTATCGAATAATCTCTTGACTTGATTCTGATGTTCGGTGATCCTGTCGATCACTCTTACTCTCTTTTCTTCGAGCTCTGTCAGATACATGATTCTCTTTTCAAGAGAATTTTGGAAAGTTTCATCTTCGATAGCTCGTGCCAAACGCAGAGCAGGAAGTTCTCTGCGAAATGGGAAGTTCAAGATCGCTGCCATATAACACTTGAAAAGGTGACATGCCGAGAGATCTCTTGGGAGTAATACGATCGGCCCACAAAGCGTCGTACAAAGACTTGTGCCACATTCATTGATTCTCATCCACTAACTTCCGTATGATGGTCACCAAGTTCTTGTTACTGGATTCCGCCTGACCATTTCCCTGAGGGTAATAATCTGAGGCGTGAGCCAAAGTTATCCCATATTCATAGCAAAAACTAATAACTTCCCATGAGGAGAAGTTAGAAGCATTATCAGCAATGATTTTGTTTGGAACGCCAAACCTGACAATGATATTTTCTTTAATGAAATTGCAAACCACCTCAGAAGTGGCATGCTTGACAGGTATGGCTTCCACCCACTTGGTGAAGTAATCCATTGCTGTAAGGACATAGCTATGTCCGGCACTCGATTGAGGATTGAGTGCACCAATAAAATCAATTCCCCATTGCCTGAATGGTTCATTGATAATGACCGGCCTTAGGGGAAAGGCAGCCAACTTGGGCTTGCCGACGAATTGCTGGCAGGGTTCACACTTTGCCACCCAGGTGGCTGTATCTTGGAAGAGCATCGGCCAATAGTACCTGGCTCGAATGATCTTGTGTGCTGTCACGGAGGAAGAGAAATGCCCCCCACAGGCTGAATTGTGAAAACTTTCTAGTAGTTTTACCTGCTGGGGTTTGTCAACACATCGCAAAAAGATGCCATCTATCCCACGTTTATATAAACCGTCATCCCAGATGACATATTTAGCTGCTCTGAGCTTTATAGTGCGCTTCTCCTTTGTAGTTAGGTGCATTGGGCATTCGCCGTAGGTGAGGAAGAAAGTGATATTGGAATACCATTCATCACTAGTCGCAACAAATAGGACCAGAGGCAGCGAATCGGGTTTTTCCAGCCGGTTCTGTGCTTCATCGGTGTAGTCACCCCTTTCATCAGGGTTTTCTGAATCTTTGTTTTCAGCCATTAGCTGACACAGGCCCTTGCCCCTTACCAGCTTGGTTGGTTTAATATCCAGGTCATACTCCTGGACCTTTGCGATCCAATTTCCTCGCAAGCTTCCTAACTCCTGCTGAGTTAGAATTGATTTCACCACCGTGTCAGGGACCAGCACCACCGTATGCGAGTTTAGAATGTAATACCTGAAATTCTTCACTGCTTTGACAACGGCAAAGGCATGCTTTTCCAGTTGAGTCATTTTTAGTTCGTGAGGCTTGAGGGGAGAACTCATGAACGCGATCGGAGATTCAACATCCTCCGAGTTCTTTTGCATCAAGATTGCGGACACAGTATGCTCAGATGCGTAACTATACATGATGAAGTCCTTGGAGAAATCGGGACATACCAGGACTGGTGCATGAGCAACGGAAGCTTTTATTTCTTCAAATGACCTTTTTCCCTCTTCACTCCATCTGAAAGTTGGTGACCCCTTCATCATGTTCAATATGTGACGGGTCTTCTCAGCAAAGTCAGGAACAAAACGCCTGAGAAAGTTCACCTTTCCGAAGAAAGAATGAACACCAGTCTTGCTTGTAGGTAGAGTAAGGCTTTGAATAGCCTTAACTCTTTCGGTATCTATCTTTGTTCCTTCTTTGCTAACCACATGCCCTAGCAACTTCCCTTCCGTAACTCCAAAAACAGACTTTTTTGGATTTAGGGAAATCCCATGTTCTCGGCACCTGGCCAATACTTGCTCCAAATGATCACAATGATCATTTCGTTGTTTAGAGAACACGGTTAAGTCATCTAGATAAACCACAATGACTTTCCCCATCATACCTTTGAATGCGAAATCCATGGCCCGCTGAAAAGTGGCACCAACATTAGTTAGGCCAAAAGGCATCCTGCTGTAGGCAAATGTACCCCAGGGAGTAGTGAATGTTGTTTTAAATTGATCTTCAGGTGAAACTTCAATCTGATTATAGCCTGAAAAACCATCAAGCATGGACAACATCTCTGATCCAGTTACTGCTTGCAGAACTTGATCCATTATCGGAAGTGGGTAGTTGTCTTTCAAGGAAGCCTGATTCAAATTGCGAAAGTCTACGCATATGCGTATCTCACCATTTTTCTTGCGCACTGGCACAATATTTGCTACCCAAGTACTGTGATGGATAGGAAAGATGATTCTTGCATCCAGCATTTTCTGAATTTCAGCCTGGATAGTACCCGAGATCTTAGGATTATAGTGCCTCTGCTTCTGGCGAAAGGCTTTGACATCTTCTTTCAACGGAATGTCATGCTGAACGTCCTTTGGCTTAAAGGATTTTAGATTGGCATAAGACCATGCCAACACGTCCATATATTTTTTTAGCAACTTGACAAATTTCTGTTTCTCCTCAGGTGTGCAACATTTTCCAATGTTCATAAATCTGCGGGTGCTCTACCGAACCTATATTGACCGGTTCGGTTTCTGGGGATGAGTCAGGGTCATCTCGCCTCTTGTTTTTCACAAAACGGTCATGCCTGTCGAACAACCGCTCCAGAGAAACCAGGCTTTTTGGGATTTTATTTCCTTTGAGCTGACATATGCCGTCGTTCCCTTCGGATTCATTGCCTTGATTGGTGACTGATTCACGGCAAGTGGAACTAGATCCTTCGAAATGCAACTCCTTAAAATTTTCCGCCTTCTCAAGAAAGGCAATGAGTTGATTATCATCGTTGAACACCTGCCAATGCTGAGAATTGTCTGGCACGTTTGGGTAGAAGACCACCTCAATGGTGTATTTGTTCATTTTCAAACCTGGGTGTGGGAGCATGAGGGACGTTGAAACGGCCAATGAATCGGCCATGTCATTCTGAGCCCTTGGAATGGATTCTATTGAAAAAGCATCGAATTCTTCAATGCTGTCCCATACCGCATTACGGTAATGCCTGAGCCTTTCATTCTTCACTTGGTAAATCCTTTTGACTTGATTTACAACTAGCTCTGCATCACCTTGTACTTTCAGATTCTTAATCCCTCTTTCTTTTGCGGCTTGCATGCCAAGTAACAAAGATTCATACTCAGCAGTATTATTTGTGTTAAAGAACTGCAACTTGAAAGAGAGAGGAATGACTTCTTCCTCGGGAGATATTAGCACGGCTCCGGCGCCACATCCACTGGTTGCACAGCTGCCATCAAACTGCAAGGTCCAGATCTTATTAAGATCTCCTTCTTGAACGAGAACAACCCCTTTATCAGACTCGGTAGACAAGAAGTAGTTCCCCATCCCTGATGATTCAAAAAGGATTTGAGCTTTGGGGTCCTCAGAGCTAGTAACCAAGTACTTTTTTTGTGATTCTGGCTCCAAAGTCTGCATTACGCCTTTGACGGGAATTCTAGCTTTAGACCAGTCCATATGAATTTCTCCACCAACTTCACTGCAAAAGCTTCTTCCCAGCAAAATTCCATAGGCTGCTGGAATATCAGCGACGAGAACTGTCATCTTTACTCTCTTTTCTGGGAATGCCGCAAATGCAAATTGCGCATCTTTGATTTGGCCAACCAATGGAACCTGCTTGGTTTCCAAGGAATAACATCTGCCAAAAGGCTTGGTAAGAGTGAGGCCCAAAGCATGGGTGACTTTTGCCGGCATGACGTTATCGAAGCCCTAATCAATTATGCGATTACTCACCAGGTGTCCATTGATTAGGAGGGAGAGATAGAAAGGCTCTATCTTGCCTGATGCCGATGTTGAAGCAACATTTATATGGGATTCAGGGGGAGTGGAAAGGATTCCTTTTGGGGAAACCTGTTTAGATGCAACAGCTTGACTCTGAATATACTTGGTTAATCTTACAAGCTGTTCGGGGTTTGACTGAAGGTACTCAGCTTCAAACATTTGAATCTTGGTCTTTTTTGCATGATCTATGATATCAAATGCGGCCAAGGGTTGCGTTGGTGAAGGAATGAGTCCCTCACTTTGCAATGATGGAATAGGATTACTGGTCTTGGTAGGAACGTGAGAGGATTGATTTGGAGGAGAGATAGGGGGAAAAGATTTCCTTGTAAAAGATTTTCCAGGGAGTTGAGTAGGAAGAGGATTACCTCTTTTAGCAATGATCGGAGGCGCGTTTGACACAGCCTTCTCCTTCTGCACATGGCAGCTACCTCGATTCTTTTCCTTACGAGTGAGTAAAAACATCATACGATTGTCCGCTTGCATATCCCTGGGTACCCTCTTCTTCATCAGATTCTTCCTCATCAAATTCCATATACCCGATAGTAGAGTCGCCAGTCGGTTCACCGACATCTTGATCATCTTCGCCCTGAGACAAAGGTTCTTCATAATACTGCTCTTCTTCTTTGATTTCGGCCAGAGCGTTGACCAGAGGAGCCTCAAGCGCCAACCGCGGAGCAGCTGTAGGTAAGCGCGGCCTTTGTGAAACATTGTTAGGAACGAAATTCCTCCACGGAATATCCTGGTATGAGGAACTGGGGGAGGCCTGGGCCAACTGCTTCTTTAATGCAAGCAAGTCATTCGCCATCTTTTGAAAGGCTAGATCAGACGAAGTAGTGGGCGAAGGGCCCAAAGATTTAGGCTTGGCTGATTCCTTTTTCAATTCGCCAGATATTATCAAATTATCCTCTATTCGAATGGTAGTGGCTTGGGCAAGAATCAAGGTAGCCACTCACTCTTGAAGGAGCAAGAAACTAACTTTCGAGCTCATAGCGTTTACGAAGAAACATTTTTGATTTTCTGGCGTTGGAAGCATGGCAACAGGGACACGATTGATCAGTGCATTGAATCGGACGATAAAATCACGCATGGTCTCATTTGCCTCTTTCTTCAGGTGAGTGATCCGTGATAATAATGCAAATGCATCCTCTAAAGGCTTGTATCTGTCTTCAAAAGCATCCTGCAAGGTGGCCCAACTGGTAATAGATCCGGCTGGCAAATGTTGAAACCATTCAGCTACAGGTCCTTGTAGGGTTTCCAGAAAAAGGTGAACCGACACATCTTCATGAGTTACATCCAAAATACTGCATGACATGATGAATGCAGATATGTGGGAATCCGTGCTTTGATTTCCGCTCCCGTCGAATTTGGGAAAATTCTTTCGGTTTCCGTGAGGGAGCGCGTGAACTGGATGTGGTAAAGCCAAGGGACCCATAGCATTTCCCCATGGTACCGCCATTTGAAAGGTGGAAAAGAACACGGGCTGGAAGCACGGTTCCACTGAGTAACAAGGCACTACAAAGGGATGTGGATGCCCCTTGCGAAAGATTCTTCCTTCGAGAAGGTGAGACACTCCTGGATGACCGGTCAGCCAAGCTTAGCGCTGAAAAGTGTGCCGGTGTTATGCTGAAATTATGCCTTTGAAGCAGATCGAAAGTAGGATCAGCTTCTCCATGGGCTCTCTGCGCATGTGTAAAAGGTTCACCCGCCAGTGTACCTTCCAGATCTGCAACGTTATGGTGCAGATTCAAACTTTCTTTTTGGCTGTACTTGCTGATTTTCTGGTTTTTCTGATAAAAACCAGCAGCATGCACTTTTCTAAATATTTAAAAACTATCCTCTTCAGAAAACTGATTGCGGTTAATGACAAATAACAATGAGGATAAGATGGCAGAGAAGATTAGTAAGCTGATTTTCGGATCTGGTTTTGACTTTTTTCAAAGGGTTTCAAACTTTTTGGTAAACAGTCAAAAATTCAGATCTACGGCAAAATACTGATTTTTATAAAAACTCAGCGAACTAAAGATTTGCAACTAGGCCAGATCTATGGATCTCAGAAGAAAATTTTCAATTCGAGCACTTTTGCAAATTTTTGGATTTTTTAACAAAAAGTTCAGATTTACAAACAGATAGTGATTTTTCTGATTTTTCTGATTTTCTATTCTATCACTATCAAAGATCTGATAGATCTGTTCGTTCCCCAGTGAGTCGCCAAAAACTGTTGGTCCGAAAATCTGTCACCTGGACAGATCTATGGATAGACGAGCCAACAGTGTGTAGGGCATAGCCCCTCTTTGAGTCAGCAAAGCGAAACTGGTTTATTGCTATTCTACCAGCAGGAATCTATGCAAGTCTCACAGATTCTGCCTTCGGGGGTTTGGGATCTCATCCCAGTAGGGGTGTTTCCGACTGCGAAAAGAAAGGAAAGGAAGAGGGAATGAAGAAAGAGCAGGTCCGAAGGAAGAAAAGAAATGAATTCCAAAGCAGAAAGGTCAGAAGATTTATGTTTTGGGGTTGGTAGTAAACAGAGCCAAACCTACTTGCATAAACAAACAAAGCAATACTGATGATGAATAAATGACAAAAAAGTAGATATGAATCTAACAGAATAAACACATACAGATCTAACATAAGAAAGGTCTGATGCATAACACAGCTATTCAGCACAAAGTCTCAATATTTGTATTACTGTTTTCTTCTGTTACAAGAAAGCTCAAAGTCTTTTTTCTTCACTTCTATTTTTCATCTGAAAGATATTCATCCATCCTCCAATACTACAAGTATTGGAGTATTTATAGAAGAAGAAGAGAAAAGAAGGCAAAAAGGAGCCAACAACTATTTACAAAATATCTAAAAGTCATGTTGACTTTTTACAACTTGATGGATGACATCATCCCATGATGCAACATGGATGATGTCATCATTTGCATCAACATACTCCAGATATTTCCAGAAAGATGAAGAAGAGAAAGAGAAGAAGGAGAAGAAGAAGAAGAAGAAGAAGAAGCAGTAGCTATTCGTCATCATCATCTTGCGGCCGAAAGGGGGTGGACTGCTTTTGTTGCTCCTCAGGTGACGAGATATGGAACTGAGAGCGGTATTCCATGAACTTGTTGATTATTGGCCCTAGTTGATCCTGGGAAGGATCCTTGTGCCTATCACTTATCGCCTCACAAGTCTCCCACTCATCTATGAGCTTCTCTGGGAGTTTGGAATAGTCCTTTTCCACCTCAATGAGGAACCCGATGAAGTCCCTACAGGCCAGCAGGTTGTTGATAGATTCTGTGTCAAATGTGACCTCTGGCCCCGTTCCTTGAGAAGCGATCTCCTTGAAGATCCGGGTGGTTTCATCAGCTTTCCTTAAAGTGAAGGAAGGAGTAAGTAACCCTGGCGACATATTAAGAACAATTCGTTCCATTTGGTGCATCGCATCCAGGGCTTCTTCCTTGACTTTGTCAATCTTTTCTAGAATAAATTCTAGCTGATCCACCCGGTAGTCCAGAGTGGACATGATTTTGTTGAGGGCCCTTGGATGGCCGAAGACACCGAACTTGACCAGATCTTCGACTGAACAGTCAAACATTTGTTGGAAGGCCTCGTGCTGCAGTCTAGCATGTTCCAGCTCTTCTGATATGGGCCCTGCTAATGCTTGGAGCTCTTTATTCACCTTACTGATATTCAGGTACAAGTCGGAGAACTCGGCGATCACTTTTTCACTGTCTTTGAGGATTTGGCTCCTCCAAGCGGAAACGGCCATACCCTGCTCGCCGATCTTGGCATACTCATTAATTTTCTCCTGGCTGAGAAGCTCAGAAGTCTCGGTGGCAGTTGTGGGAGGTGCACTACCCATCTTCTGTAAGGCTTGGAGTAGATATTTGTTTTGCTCCTTTAGTTGCCTTTTCTCTTCCTTGATTTCCTGAAGCTTTTTGCAGAGGGTGTCAACTGCAGAAAGAGCCTCCCCCTGAAGACTTTCGGAAGATGTCCCCATTGTGACTTGGGTCACAGTAAAATCTATAGGAGACAGATCCTTTTTCTCTTTGAGGGGATTGGGGTATGCGATTTCCATAACTCTCTCTCCTGCAGCACTTTGAGAGAAGCGCGTGACAGGCTTCTGCTTCTTTGCCCCCTTAGATGGGATCACGGAAAAGTCCATCGGAGCGATGGGAACTTTCCTCTTTTGCTGACTCAGCTGCTGAGAGATCCAGGCAGACCTATGGTAGAAGGACCGGAAACAGAGGAGGGGGCAGCTGCAGTAGTAGAGGGGAAAATGTGGAGACACGTGGCGGCGGCATTGAGAGAATAGCCGAAGAAGTGCCCACGGAAGGAAGGGAAACTGCAGCAGCGGAAGACATAGGAAGGGAAGGGAGCTCGGAGATGAGGGAAGAAATGGAGGAGGACAGATCAGCGAGGGAAGAGAAGATAGACGAAGAGGCGAGGGGAACAGTAGAGAAGAAGGGGAAGAGGACACGACCAAAGGGATGGTCGCTTGAGTCGCTCGAGGAGGGGAAGGAAGAGAAGAAGAAGGGACGGAAGGGACCTCAGTTGTTGTTACCGTGCCGACATCCTGAGTGGATGGGCCTATTGGAACATCCTCTGTTATTTCTTCCTCCAGAGTTATGACTTGTTCTGGTGCTGTGGAAGGAGGACTTTCAGGAGCTTCTTCTTGGGTGGTGCTGGACTCACCCTCTACGCCTTTGCCTTTACCTTTAGGCTGCTTTTTGGATCGTGGAGGTGCGTTACCCAGTGGGGAGGTTGTGAAATCAACCCCGAGGTAGATTAGGCCGTTCATCTGGCACCAATATTCTGTCCTCCACAAAGTCTCCTTGACCCTCTCCTCAATTGTCTGAGGAGCCTTAGTTCTATCAATAGCTGGAAAGGGCCAATCGTCCCCATCTGTATCACTATATACCTTGTCTATTTCATCTTCTGTAGTCTGGTAGCCTTTGGGGACAATGGCTACCCCATATTGGATGATTTCTGCCAAGGCTAGGCGAGAATGATCCTTTCTTCTGAGCTCCACCTCATGGATGATGTCAATATAAATATCCTCGATCTGAGGGACATGGATTGGATCAAGTTTCACCCTTGGTAGACAGCTCCTTGGGTCGAAGGTAGGCCTGGCTGGGAAGTCATGTTTCAAATTGAGTAACTCCAGCTCTGCGAACATTTCCTTCACCTTGTGGTGGGTAGAGCATGTATATCGGCCCACTGTGAGGGGGAAAGGAGTTCCACCCTTCTTTCTTTTAAGGCATTTCTCGTGGTATGTGATTAGCTGCCTTGACAGTTCCAGCAGAATCAGCTTAGGTCCAGCATACCTCGGTAGCCTGGTTGGCTCTCCCAAAAAGTTGGCAGCCCTTAGATAGGTGAATGTAGGGAACTGGGTAAACAGGGCCCCCCATTTCTCGGTGGCTGCTACTATGCTTTTGGTCGTGTGACCATAAGTCATATTCGGCCTCAACAGGCAGATGATGTGGTAGAAGAATGCATCGTTGATTTTGGTGAATTGGGAGATGCTATTCTCCAGCCTCAATTCTGGATAATACTTGTATATTTTGACCTAAGGCCAAACTCCACTCCGCGTCAGGCCTGGATAGTCCCTCTCTGATGCTGCAGCATAGACCATGTAGGAGTTCATATGAAATGTCCCCGTTGTGCTGAATTGTTGTAGCTGTTCGGAGATTGTGCTGCTTATAATTTCTCCCCAGCAAAAGTGTTGATCAGGCATATTCTTGTTCATGGTCTCTAAGTACCGCAACATCCATTTATGGAAATAATGGGCATCAGAAAGCCCGAAGACCCTGCTCAGGAATGTAATGGTGTCGCTGAGCTCTTCTGAGAAGTCGCTGCGGTGGATGATTTGGGGCCACCGGGTTATTACCTTTTGTTCTTCAGATAGACTTCATTCATTAGTTGCATACATTGATCCTCATTGTCATCCCAGGCCTTAATGCACTCTGCTTGGCTGACGGCCACAAAGTGCCGGTGGTGAGGGATGCCGAGTATTATCTCAAAGTGACGGGCAGTGAGGTTGATGACTACCTCGCCCTTGCTATTTTCGACACATCTTGTGTCTTTGTTGTAACACTGGGCAATCACCATCAAGAATTCATTGTTGACGGCGCTGACGGGGATTCCTCCAGCAAAGTGCAGGGCACTGCCGATCAATTTGTCCATCCATGGACTCCTTGTGACTTTCTGAGTTCTAGCCCAGAATTCCTCCATATCGATATGCCCTAATTCTGAATCTCTGACGTCCATGCTGCACTCGGCCTGAGACTCGGGCATTCTGACCCTCTGATATTTATATTTCATCTCTTCTTCTGTAAGTTTGGCCTTTCCTTTGGATTTGATAGGTCTCTTGCTGGATGTAGACATATGTTCTTTCGAACTCAGTTGCTGATCTGCATGAAGAAGAAGTGAAACCCAACGTAGAAAGGTTGTATCAGTCATTTGATTTCCCATTGAAGTGCCAACAGAAGAAGGAGTTAGTTATTATTAGGCTCAGGGCGCAGGGCGCATGAAAATTACAGCTTACAGGGCTAAATAGGTAAGGCGCATAGGAAAGGGGTGTTGCAAAGGTTAAACTGGCGCCAAAGGCACATGGCGCATAGATACTGCAGAGTGCATTTTATAAAAGGCGCATGAAAACATTGTGTTACATAGAGACAGGATGCGCCCTTTGGCGCATAGACTTTTCATGTTGCACTGGGATTTGGTGCGCCCTTTGGCGCATGTAAGGTTTGTGTAACAGGAAATTTTCGTGTGCCATGGCACAGCGCACGAAGGGTTAACACAACATGATGTTGCTGTAAGGAGGGATGCGCCTGCGCCTTCAAAGCCTTGTACTTAGCGCGGATAAAGCCTGTGTTGCACTGATGCTGGGTGCGCCATTGGCGCATAGAAACATGATGCAGCAAGGAAGGTTGGCGCGCCAAAGAGGGCGCAAGGTTAGCGCTTGTAGCATATGAAAGAGGCGTGCCTTGGGGCGCAGAAGTTTACGATGCAGCAGGCAAGATGGGTGTGCCATTGGCGCGGGTTTTTATCATGTTACAGGGGTGACAGATGCGCCGAAGGAAAAAGAGGGAAACAGTGAACTAAAACACTCTCAGAGGGGTCTTCACATGGTTCAGATTGCTTTTCTCCTCTGTTCCTCCTTTGAAAGGTTACTTGGGGTATGAAATGGTTTAAACCAGGAGGGTTACAAACCATTGTTTTCAGGATAACATCCTCCTCCAGCAGATCTGGAAAGAGGAAAATAAGGAAAGATAGCACGGGGGGGAGGGCTAGCTCAAAAGATGTATTTCAAAAACCAACCAGCAAGCACGAAGAACCAGAAAGCAAATCACATGGAAGAGACAAGAGCACTTACCCGGATAAATAGTGAAAATCTTGAAAACGGGTCCACAATGCGTTGAAAACGACGAGGCAGAGGCTGACAGGCTCAGAGAATAAAAATCACGTGATATGCGTCTGATGATAATGACATTTGGGCGCGCAAATTTTATATATATAGGTGAGCTAGTCATAAATGCGCCACCCACTTTGTAAAGGGCGCATGAAAGTTGCTGTCGACATGGAAAAGCATGCGCCCTTTGGCGCACGAAAGCATTTTCCAGCATGAAATTAAGCGCGCCTTTGGCACACCGAAAGGGATGTCGACATGAGATTATGTGCGCCCTTTGGCGCACCAAAACATGGCGCAACAAAAGTTGTGTTAATACGAAGGCGCATGCGCCTTGGCGCACGCAGGGAAGACTCAACATACAAGGCGCACCAAAAGGCGTGTTGACACTGAAAAATATGCGCCAAAGGCTTTAAAGGGGGCGCACCAAAAGTTGGTGTTACATAGTAATTCCATGCACCCAGCCAAAAAAGACCAAAAAGACTAAGTTCGGAAACCAGATTTTCCCGGAAAGGGATTTTGCAACGTTCCGAACGCAAGGGATCCCTAGCGAGGGATCAAAACAAAATTTTCGGTATGGTTATCGGTAAAATTTCCCTTGTCAATTTTACGGGATAACACTATCTAAAAATTGTGACTGTTGTATCTACATTCTTCTAGGAAAACACTACGAAATATTTGTGCATATAAGGTCTGGAAATCTCGTGAATATTGAATTTACTTCAATTTCTTGCATCATCATTCATCATATATGATCTTACAGATTATTCTCCATGTGAACATCTATCAGTGGTATTTATGTTTTAAGAGAATACGTGGCATTTACATCTTTCAGCCATTGTGATCTGCATGCGTATTTGATTGATATCAAGTTTCACTGGCTTCTGTTACAAATTCTCTAGTGAACGTATAGCGTGAAAAGGTGTCACCACGAGCAGGTGCAAAGAGGCATTTGTATAAATAAATTCCAGTCATCTATGATGAGGAACAGTTGATTCGTTCAAGGCCTTTACAATTTTCTCAATTTCTCTCGGTCAACACGAATGCCATGCTGCATCGTTGCCTCATTCAATTGGAAAATGATATTTAGTCTACAATTACTCTTGGCGAGCTGTTTTCAAACAAATTTTGGCATTCTATTGGAAATGTATAAGATAGATCTGTATTTGTGGGTGTAATATAACAGTGACACGCGTCTTACATGTGATCAAGTGCATGCACAAGCGGTTATTGTAATCATGGTTTCTCGAATTACAAACATTGACAGGATCTTCTACTCAAATATGCACCAAATCCGACTTCCTTTGCACATGGGTTTGTTTTATCTATTATAAATTGTCATTAGGTGATTATTAAGATTTTTCATAGTAAGATTCATTCCTCTAAAATGTATTTATTTTCATGTGTTTAGGTCTAGCTTAATTTGTGAATCGAAGTTGTGTCGGTAAATTTGTTGTCAAAGAGTCAAAAAAGTGAGTCATTGTAATGATTGTGATAGAGTCAAACAAAATTCATATTTTTTTGTGTCGTTAAGTGTCACTTGTGTCAAGTCAAGTATTGTTATTGTAAAAGTCATGTTGTTTGTAAGAGTCAATTTTTTTTTACAAAAAGGACAAATGAGTGCATTTTCGGTGTAATCCGACACTCAATTTTTAAGAGAAAATGCAAATGAAAATTGTTCCTAGCTTCGGGATTTGCCCCTCGACCCCACCTTGTATCGCAATAGGGAACGCATATCATCCTTGACTATACTTTTGTTGAGTTAGTAGCGACATTACTGGAGGTAGGAGGTAACGAAGGATGGAGGGTGATCATCACCTCTCGTCAGTCACCAACGATGGGGTCACATTCAAATTTGGTGGCAGTATTTTATATTATTTCAGTTGTGTGGTGTGTGTAGAATAAAGTGGTGTGTGGTTTCCTTCCCCTGTTTTGATTCAAATGAGGAAGATGTGCATTTTGGATGCTGAGAACAATTATAGAGGAGGGAAGCTTAATTAGAGTGACCCTCTCGGTGTAGACATCCTTTAAATGTCGTACTTCTAACATCGATCGATTGGTGAAATCTATCATTCACTGGAAGTGAAAGCGGGAATTGTTGAGTTCGCGTATGTAGGTGAATCGGTGGAAGTGTGATCATCTAGTATGGGGTTCACTATGGTGAAGCGGATTGGTCATGTACATAAAGATCCAGACAACAAGATCCAAGCTAGCAGTATGTAGACCTAAAAGTATGCAGAGGCATATGATTCTGGTTCCACTTCTATGGTGCATTTTTTTCGTGTTCACATTAAGGGGGTGAATGTTAGGATTAATAGTGTTTCCCATTATTAATCATAAAATATTATTTTTTTGGTTACGAGTTGTTATAAACAACTCCTAAAGATTTAGATATTTGTTATAAGATCCTTACCAAGATTCCTATTTTATAGGATGCTGTTGTACTACATTCTTGGCTATATAATAACCCTCCTTTGTAATTACAAGATAATATGAAGGGATATTGTTTGTGTGATTTGTATGTGCACATTTATGTTTACATAAGCATCATTTGTGAGGGGAAGAAAAGATTAAATTGGGGAGAGATAATTTGCGATAATCTCAGTGAAAAACTAGTCAATGTGTAAAAAAACAAGACATTGTACATGACCTCATACCTAATGTAAATAATTGCAGCATATAGAGTATGGGTAGGATTGTCCCCTCAAGAAGATAAGAAGAATCAACCAGTTTATGAGTATTACCCTTAACGCACCTTGGAAAATAGCAAAAATCTTTTCGAAGGGTGAATGATGTTTTCACCATGTACATAGTGAGATTTTTGGAGGGAAACACAACTAAGAGAGTGTCTCAGTAGAGGAAAAAAAGTTGAAATCCACTTATGAAAACCTCTTTATCCAATTTAGAAGATTCTCTTATATTAGGTTAGTGGGTTTGAGGGTTCACCAAACAAGCTACCTATGTATTGCAATGACAAACTAGTTTTGGTAGAAGTATCTAGGCAACTAGACATGTTGCATAGAGCATGTAGAGATAAAAAGATCATTGACATTTAGTTCCCTATCTCCCTAGGGAACTACATATGTAGGACTACTTTGGATGCCCATAATATAGAGAGGACTATTGCTGATTTCAAATTCCATTCCTATCATAAAATATCCTACTTTGATATAAATAAATTTATTTCTAAACATCTCAAAATGAGTTATTATCATTTACCTGCTCCAAGAGACTATTGGGAAGACTGCTCAAATGAGTATGAAGTGAGAAGAAGATACTTTGGCAGACTTTCTTTATAGTAGATGTTTCACTCGGAATGTTTCGGCTTCTGGGAATAGAGTTGCTTCTATCCTTTCATTCCTTTTAGAAACAGATAAGGTTAGGGCTAGGAGGAATACCTATTGAACGTCGAGATGGTGTGTGCATACCGTAGAGAAAGATCAGGTTGACTGCGAAGAACTCCTTTTTGTCTTGGAAGGACTACCTCGTAAATAAGAACACAAGAACACAAGATTTTGATTAGACAATAAATGAGGGAACCGCCTTGGGTCCAGAAATATAAAACTTCCTTTCGAAGGTCGTCGGCCCTCGCTAATATGAATTAACACAAAAGACTCGTAAAATATCAATTAAATTGCTTCGTTGAGACGGGTAGGGAAAGGCTGATTTCTGGTTTTAAGTCACATAACCGATACCGGGTTGATTGATAACCGATATCGGTATGGTCTAGATCCGTAGGTTGGTTGTTTTGTGGGGTGGTTGTGTTGTTTGGTAGTTATGTTATTTGTAAGGTCAGTATATAGGTGATATTAGGAAATAAGGTGATGAGAGGTAGATGAATGATAGTTAGATGCAATAAGACACCTGGGTAGTGGATCTAGGAATGGATTTGTGAGGATTGTGCTTCAAAAAGTCTAAGAAATGTTATTAAAGAGGACATGCAAGATGTAACTTACTCGTTATCGACGAAGATGCAGTCCAAGAACTATGATGACAAAGGCGTAACTCTAGGTAGGATGGTGGACAAACAAGATGAAATATCTCCTCCCGATGATCACCGAGTATCCGAGAACTCGCTATTCTGCTTGCAATCTTGGGCTTGATCTCCTTTTGCTGCAACTCTCCTTGTCTCTTCACTCGTCTCTGCTCGGCCAAGTGAAGATCCGAGTGCTCTTGATCGCTCCCAATGATCTCTGTTGATTCAAAAATCCATCGACCCTTGATTTTGGTTCGGGGATCCCATTTACAGGGAACCGATGGCGGTTACGTAACCGACGGCGGTTGAGTAGGAACCGGCATCGGTAAGGAAAAAGTAGGCTATTTTTAGTAAAATAGCCCACCTTCCCTGCTTTTCTCCCGAGAGATTAGTTGCGGGCTTGGTCAAGTGACTAGAAGGTCGGTTTTGGGTGCGAGAAAGGGGTCATTAGTCATGGGTGTAGGTGTAGACCAAGTTATAGGTCTTAATTAGGTTAGTTTAGGGTTAGGGCTAGGTCATGATGAAGTGGCAAAATGAGGTGGCAGGTGAGATGATGTGGATTTATCAATTACAAGGTAATTAATAAATAATTGTGTAAGGTTTAGGTGATGAGGTTAGGTTGTGAGATGAGATGAGGGTCACAAGGGGTCGTAAGACACAAATTTGGTGTCTACATTAGCCCCTTATTGTCGTGTAGCTTGTTTTGTAAAGCTACGCGGACAATAATATGAAGTGGTTTCTCCTGTTAAGGATATAGGTAATCCCCCTCAAATCTATCACAGATTGAGAGAACGGGAAATCAGGGATAGGGTTGATAAAGGGTGAATGGTGTAGAGAGGATGGTAAGATGGTGGGGTAGGTCCAAGGAAGCAGACGCATGTTGAAATGTAATAGTGCGACTAGGGTACATGATTTGATGAGCAAACCAGCAATGCATAGGCAAAGGTCGATAGTTTATCCAAACAAGGGTGATATAATCCTGGTATCCAAGGCATAGGAAGTAGCTCCAGGGTATATAACAGGTAAGGTACAGAACGTTTAGGCATGTTCGGCAAGACTCAAATGGTTGGTTTGGTTGAGATAAACATCACGGTCTAAGTCCGGGCAAAGTTGGTCACGGATCAAGTCAAGGACCCTAATCATGCTAAAACACGAACAGTGAGCTCGATTAAACAAAAAAATGACAGATGGGTGGATAAGAGTGTATGTTGGTGATGTTGGGTAGGGTATTGAAGTGGTACGGCCGTGGTCGGGCCAAGTTGTTGGGTCATGCCTGGGCCCTTGGTCGGGGGTCGGATGGGTAGGGTGAGGCCTTGGGTCGGGCCGGATGGGTAGGGTGAGGCCTTGGGTCGGGCCGGATGGGTAGGGTGCGGCCTTGGGTTGGGCCAAATGGGTAGGGTGAGGCCTTGGGTCGGGCCAAATGGTTAGGGTTGGCCTTGGGTCGGGCCAAATGGGTAGGGTGAGGCCTTGGGTCGGGCCAAATGGTTAGGGTTGCGGCCTTGGGTCGGGCCAAATGGGTAGGGTGCGGCCTTGGGTCGGGCCAAATGGTTAAGGTTGCGGCCTTGGGTCGGGCCAAATGGGTAGGGTGAGGCCTTGGGTCGGGCCAAATGGTTAATAATGTTTGCATCAAAGGTTGATATAGGCGATGTTGGTGGAAAAGGGGCAATAGTAAATAAGGGCAAAAAGTTGGGTGAGGAAAGGAAAAACCGATATCGGTTATCTATGACCGGTACCGGTTAGGTAACCGATGGCGGTTCCTTAGGGCACGATTTGACCGGTATCGGTTCTATGTGAAAAACCTATAAAAAGAAAAATACGGCCGGTCATTGTCACTTTGTCAATTTGGAAATCAAATTAAGTTGTCTGAGGTGGAATATTGACATTGGTGCATTTGTTCGCTGAGGTGGCACTATTGGACTGGAGGAGTGAGTTGGTAGCGGGCCCGAGTGAGGAGGAGGCAGTAGTTGATTGGTTGAGGACCCAGAAGAGGACAGTTGGAGCCATGGCACAGCCAGGAGGAGCAGGAGGAGCTGGACCAGCTGGACCACCACCACCCATCCCACCACGACGACGTGTCGTCGTACGGGTAGGTTCGAAACCCCTCATTGTGTTTATTTGATGTTATTAAGCTAGATTGGGGGTTTGGGTAGGAATTTACATGTTTTAGGAAATAATTAGAAAATGGAAATAATTCGAAAAAGGGAGAGGGTAGATAGGTGAAATAAGCCAAGGCGGCTGGGTGGGTAGATTTTTAGGGTGTTTGGGTGGGTATGTAGGTAGAAAGATGAAAAAATGGAGGTGGGGGGCCGCGCGGTTCGGCTCGGGAAATTACAATGACCAATGTCGGCTTTTAAGCAACCGCATCGGTCGCAAAATTCATGGGCGGGGTGCTTTGTGTTTGACCGCGTCGGTCGATATCGGCCAAGGCTTCTGGGTGTTGTGTGTTGTTTTGTTTTGTTTGTGTTTTTGGTTTGTGTTGTTTGTTTTGTTTTTTTATGTTTTTTTGGTTTGTGTTTTTATTTTTGTTGTGTTGTTTTGATGTTGTTTGTGTGGTTTGTATTTTGTTTGTGTGGTTTTTATTTTGTTTGTGTTGTTTGTTTTGTTTGTGTTGTTTTTATGTTTGTTTTTGGGGTGTTGGTTGCGGGGTTTCGGTGTAATGTGAAGAGGGAGGGGGATAGTGGAGAAGATAGGTGGGTAGAGGGGTGGGTTAGAGAGTCGGGGTGTGGTGAAGATAGGTGGGTAGAGGGGTGGGTTAGAGAGTCGGGATGTGGTCGGGGGATAAAAGGGGGTATAGGTAGATATCGTGATAAAGAGTAGGGCTAATGTAGTGGGTGGGTTTTGCAGCACGCGCCACCGACGATGCGGGATAGATGCCTCCGCTTTAGCGGTGCGGATGCGACCACATGTGTCCACAGCGCACCGGGCTATCAGCGCGAGGTGGGACTCGGCGGAGTCCAAATGATATAGAGAGATCGACAGAGATCATAGTTTGATGGTTTCCCTCATCGAGAGATGGGATCCGCGACCAATGTGTTCCATCTTCCGACCGGGAGATGACCATCACATCGAGGATGTGTATCGCATCCTTCGATTACCTATCGAGGAGAGGCCATTTTTCAGTGGATGCAGACGGCCATGGACAACATCCTACACGTATTCGGGGATGCAAATGCACTTAGTGACATATCACAACATGTGAGTATCGCGTATGGTGATATGTACCGCAGCCCACGACATGAGACACGGCTTGCCGTGTTGATGATGATCGGATCACCCGCTTCGCCTCCCGACTCGAGGGGAGGCCACTTTCCACGGGCATTATGGGGGTGCTTCATGAGATGGTGGAGGAGCACACATGTTATGCTTGGCACCAAGATACTCGGTGCAGCTTATACAGTGAGTCATGGGGTTATCACGGATGAGGCGATTCGGGATTTTCTCGACATTTTTACTTCACATTGGGCATATGAGCACATCATATGCATTAGGCTTCAAGAGGGCTTACCCAAAGAAGCAGCTGTGGCCACAGTCATCTATAGATATGGCTTTCGAGGTGGTCGGGGGTCGTGGGGGCAGCCACGAGCAAGCTTCAGAGGCGGGACGTCATATTACAGACATTTATTAGAGGGCCCGACAACTTTAGATATCAGTATGGAGACCTTATAGAGGTCATCACCCCACACGAGGAGCCCGAGGGCATTGCGCTGGATCCAAGATACATTCTGGATAGTAGGACTGAGGCCGGAGAGTACGAGAGGATACCCCTGAGAGGGTACGCAGCAGATGGGGCTACGACAGATGAGCCACCTCCCTTCCCCGATCATGAGGGATGATGTAGAGGCTCCACCGCCGCACCACATCCCCGTGGACCCAGATTGGGCACCGAGAGGCCAACAGATGATACACGTGATGATGCCGGCCAGCACGGAGCATATTGGTTTGGTGGGCCGGTCGAGAGAGAGTTGCGAGGGTGAAGACACCCACACAACAGACTGCAGACTGGCAGCGGATGGCAGAGCGAGATCAGCCAGCTCGGGGTCAAAGTGCAGCTTATTACAGGGGCAACTGCTCACTGCACAAGCACGTATAGGTGTTTTACAGGGGCAATAGCCCAGCTCAGTATAGTGCAATGTGCACCACAGCAGTACAGCACCAGCAAGCACACCACCACCAATGGTACACCCACAACCCACAGTGCAGTACCACCACCACGCCACAGTGCACCACCAATGCACCAATATCAGTACACAGGGGCACCGGTAAGAGGAGTCGGGGACTCACCCCAAGACCTACGGTGGCACGAGATAGATATATGGAGGCGAGAGGAGGCCCTGTACTATCAAGATGTTCTTGATGGTACCGGAGCCGAGTATCACCATATGCAGCTTATAGAGCGAGACCTCCCATAGTCGAGATCACATGGAGGCGCACCACACCGGCGTGTCTCACAGGTGCAGGAGGCGAGAGGCACCACAGTGACCAAGCAGGAGAGGTGCTGAGGGCGGTGGGGAGAGCTGAGGGATCCCTGCATTGTTTTTGTATATGGACATGGGCACCGGTCTGCGCACCGGTTGTGTTGATAGAGGCCTGCGTGCCTACATTTATTCATTTATTCATTCATTTATTATACACGCCTCGCGAGCCGAGTACGGTCAGAGTAGTTGATACCGGCCTGCGAGCCGAGTATATTTTTGATATGAGGGACCGGCCTGCGAGCCGAGTCGAGATTATTGTCATTTATTGCGGCCTGCGTGCCGGCTTTGTTGTATTATGAGATCACAGAGGTCCCGATGCAGGGCATATTGTATATTGGAAACGTTGTATATGTGATATATAGATATGAGGATTTGACTCACATGCTGTGTTCAAAATGTTTTTAAGTATTTTGTCGATGGTTTGTGATATTTGATGTATGATAAGTTTAATTGACATGTTGATATATTGATGATGTTGATGTTTGTTTTTAATGGGATGCAACATGTTATATTATGAAATGTGGCATGTTTTGTTTCTCGGTTTGGTGACATTGTTATATATGTATCCGATGAGTCGATCCAAATGGTGTATAGATTGATAGTTTTTTGATATCCTTAGATGATGGCATGTTTGTTTTGGTAATGTAGATAGATGATATGGATGAAATCGTAATGAGAAGTGGATTGGATGGACAAATATGGATAATGGTGTTGTTATGCAGGAAAAGAGGCGGGCGCGATAAAAAATTAGGTAGAAAATGAAGAAAAGAACTATGTTTCAAAAAGGCAGGTGTGTAACCGATATCGGTTAGGTAACCGACGCCGGTAGTTAGTAGACCGATATCGGTTATGTAACCGATACCGGTTATTTAGGTATGAGCTTTTCTAAAAATAGAAAAGCTAGGGTGGCAACTTAAGTTCTAATTTTGAGAGCCATGCAAGAAGTTAAATACGCGAACGCGACGCTTTTTGACGACTGAGACAGGTAATTGCATGAGAGATTTGAGTGATAAGGAGAAAAGAGACAGGGAAAGTGAATGTGATCTGAGATTCAGAAGGCAGAAAGGTGAATTTGAAAAGGGTGGTGATCATGGCAGAACGAGGAGAAGCATCCAGCAGGCAGGGACGAGAGGGAAGACAAGTGCCACCTCAAGCTGCTGCAACTCAAGAGGTAAACGTTTTGGTTGTGATTTGATTACTGCATGTTTTGTGAATAAGATGGGGGAGAGTAGGTGGGTAGATATGAGAAAGAAAACATGATAACAAGGGTTATAAATGAGGTGAGTGTTACGTGGTAGGTAATCAAGGGTTTCGGGTATGTCTGTGTATACAGAGAGGAATAAACGAGCAATTTATTGTCGTAGGTGGTTGTTTAGGCAAGGTGTATGTAATTGACAGTGACCGATAGCGGTTAGGGATAACCGGTATCGGTTACTGAACCGGTACCGGTTATTTATAACCGATACCGGTTACTGGAGGAATTTCCAGAATGTGAGAAAAACCCTTAGGGATTTGATGGATTGAATGGTTGTTTGTTGTTTTGATGTATGCAGGCAGAGGCAGGGTTGAGGATGAATGATAGTGTGCCAGCGCTGTTGTCACGAATCCGAGCGGATGTAACACCAGCGGAATGGACATTGATAAATCATTTGGGGTTAAGTGGAATCCACTATTATTCATGAATCACACGTAACCATGCTATGTCACAGCGCTGATTGAAAGATGGAATCCAGAGAAGAATACATTCTATCTACCAATAGGGGAGATGATAAGAATATCGAAGATGTGTTCCATATTTTGAGGCTCCCTATTACAAGAAAACCAGTATATCAGGCATTACCTGGCATGGCGCGGGAGCGATAACAATAAGAGATTTGGTCCATACGCACGAGATTTGACACAACGAGGTTTGTCATTCACATATGGGATAATGTATGCAGCACACCCTGAGGAGACAAGGTTAGCAGTGATATTAATGATAGTGGTAGGGTATTATGCATTACCGAGGGCGGAAGGGGGAAGATTTCCAAAGGCATTGATGTGTGTTATTTGGGAGATGATAGAAAGGAACGTGACTTTTGCATGGGCACCTATATTTGGCGAACTATACAGGGGTTTATGGGCTTGTAGGCGAAATCACAGATGACACACTGGATTGTTCATACTTATTACACTATTGGGCCTATGAGCACATTGTTTGTGTGCGACCAATAGGCCGACCCATCCAATCGAGAGACCGAGAGTACGAGGTTGGGGTTCGGGACGATGGGTCCGCATGCAAAAGAGGCAAGATCCCGTGCCGTGACGGGTGACATTGAGTATTACAGGCAGGTATGGGAGAGGGTGACGATTGCGGATATCTGTTGGAGGCCTTACGGGAACTATATGGTAACAGAGAACATAGCTGAGGAGTTGAGGGGTGTAGAGCGATTGAGGTGGATCACAGGGCACAGGCCAGGTGAGTATGAGAGGATTCCTATAGATCGCGTGCGGCGACAATTTAGATTTGTGCAGGATATACCCCTGGCTTATAGACCATATATGAGGATCGACGCCGAGGCAAAGATTCTCACCTCCCCCGACCAACACCTCTAAGGTCTTGAAGAGGTAGCAGCCGATCGCAGGTAATGGATGCAGGAACGACAGAGGCCTATAGGTTATGGTGGGTAGCAGAGCTGCGAGGTGTACGTGATCACCCTGACATAGCTATGATTACAGCGGAGAGAGATCGTCTGCAGAGTTTAGTTCAGCAGCTCCAAACGCAGGTGAATGAGGCAAGAGGATTGTTAGCGGTTGCAGAGTCACGGGCGGAGAGACTAGAGGCTGGATTCCTCCATGCGAGGGAGCATATTCATATGTTACAGGAGAGATTGGCAGATCAGTGGGCGGTACCAATAGCCACGGTACCTTTGAGGATGGAGAGGCCCGGCGAGAGGCGTCGACGATCACGATCATCTCCTGGGTCGGGATGAATCGTGAGGGTCTAAGTAAATGTTATAGAGGTATAAGAATAAATAAGGATGCCGACCTGCGTGTCGATGATAGAGGAGATGTATTTGTTTAACATCTAAATAAGACTGAATATGTATGTTGATTTGAGTTATGATAATAATAAGAATGTTTTCGTTTTGACTGTTGGTGTTTTGAAAAAGGATAAAAGAGGAATGTGATTAAATAGAAATACACAAAAATATTTATATTTACCACACATGATAGGTTATGGTAGGGGATGGTCGAGCTAACCTTGGGAGACCCCATGTCTCCGAAGTGCTGCCTACATAGCCCATTGCACAAAGCAAGGAGGGGCCTCAGACCGATGTAGTTCTCCCTTAGGACCAGGGAGAGGTGAATTTAGGTATGGTTAGGCAATTTGTTGGTTGGTAAAAATGTTGATATTAATATTGGTAAGGTAAGGTTGATGGTGTTGGTAATGAATTGGTGATGTTGTAAAAGGTATAAGGGAAGCGAAAGTTAGCCTACCCAAGTAGTAGGGAACCATGTCCTGATTAAGATCAACACACAATCCTAGATGCGAGGCAAAGAGGAAAGAATGCTCCGTAGGTGAAAAGAACTAAACAAACCACATAATAACGTAGAATGAGCTTGAACCCCTAGGTACCTTGCATAGACGAGAAGTCGATAGGTGAAAAGAGTTGTATAATCACAATATATCGGGTGTACGTCACGTCCCTTGAGTTGAAACAAATGGTGAGGTGAGGTGGATGATATAACGGAGGTACAGAGAACTTGTTACAAAGCGAGTGTTCTGACGAAAGAGAACCTACCCTAAATAGACAAGTCCATGACTCAAAAGTTCTTTTGAATGAGGCTTTTATTTTATTGAATATAGACTGATCGATGCGGGAAGTCTACAAGGGATATTGATTGTACTATTCTTGAGGTCTTCACAAAGCTGATCAATGCGAGAAGCTTCTGATAAAGGCTGACCGTGTATAGCTGTCCTTCGAGGGAGCAATCTATTTATAGTAGCAATATGATTTTAGTGCATAGCTCCCTTCTGGGGAGCAATCTATATATAATAGTAAATAGTTTGGCATATAGCTGTCCTTCGAGGGAGCAGTCTATATATAATTTAGATAGCTAGATGTTCTTTTGGCGTGAAGCATCTAGTTTGGTAGGAAGTTTGACTCAAGAAAATCCCATAAGAAGGTGTTATTTTAATACTTTGAAGTCATGGACTAGACTAAAAGGGGAAGGCATCGTTAAGGGAGGTGAGAAGTGAGCTTGATTTTATTATGAGGTGTAGGAAACAAAGCGTATGTGGTGGTAAATGAGCTCAAGGGATGAGAAATAGGTGGATAAGAAGTGATGTAACACTAAATTCAACAGTAGAATGGTCGAAGATGCAAGGCATTAAGGGGTTTAGGCTCAGGCTTACCATTAAGTGAAGCTAAACGATAAGTACCTGATCCATAAGTGTGAGTGATTATATAAGGCCCAATCCAATTAGGAGCAAATTTTCCACGTTTGCTCTTTTCCAGTTTGGTTACATGTTGATTCTCTTTGAGGACAAGATCACCAACTTTAAAGGTACGCTCATGAAGTCGCTTATCATAAGCACGCTTGATGCGTTTTTGATAGATTTGAAGGTGATCGAGAGCTGTAAGACGACGTCACAAGAAGCTCCAATTGGGCTAACCGCCTTGGCGGAAATCATCACTAGTGAGAATATCCCAAGAGATATCCCGAGGGAGGGTATTTGTATTTCGAGAGGCAAGATGGCCTCGCACCATATACCAAAGAAAAAGGTGTAGCACTAGTGGAGGTACGAATGCTAGTACGATAAGCCCAAAGGGCAAAGGGAATGTGCTCGTGCCAATTTCTTCCGGACTCATTGACAACTTTCATGAGGATTTTGGTTAGGGTTTTATTAGAGGATTCAGCTTGTCCATTTGCTTGTGGATAGTAGGGTGATGAGAAGCTAAGTTTGATACCAAAGTTGTCACAAAGGTCTTGCAATAACTTATTTTTGAAAGATTTTCCATTATCTGTTATCAGGCGATGAGGAACACCAAAACGACAGATAATGTGGTGGTTAATGAACTCTACAATTTTTTCTTTTTTGGTTGAAATGAGTGGAATAGCCTCCACCCATTTTGTGTAATATTCGGTTGCTGTGATAATCCATCGGTGACGTTGCGAAGAGGATGGGTGAATCTCACCAATAAGGTCTAAACCCCATCAGTGAGAAAGGCCAAAGATCTCGGGCGACCTGTAGGGGTGGCTAGGAGTATGTTGAAGGTTGGCATGTTGTTGACACATAACACAACGCTTAACATATTCGTAGCAATCGTTATTGAGAGTAGGCCAATAATAACCAAGGCGAAGGATTCGTTTGGCCATGGCAAGGCCGCTAAAATGCCCGCCACAAATACCGTCATGTACTTGTTGGATGGTATGGGTGACCTCCGCACCGGTGAGACATCGAAGGAGGATGCCATCAAAGCCACGTTTATAAAGGAGTCCTCCCATAACAAGATAACGAGAAACACGTTTAAGAAACACGCGTTTGCCGGTACTAGTAAGGTCAGATGGGAGAACAGAGGTTGTAAGGTAGTCGTGAAATTGGTGATACCAGTATCCTGTGAATTAGCAGACACATTATTTATCGTACAAACAACCGGGGCTGAATAAGATGGGGCAAAGAGTTGTTGGACCAAGACAAAAATGTCAGAGTTAGTTGATGAAGCTGGAATTTGCGAGGCTAAGCAAGCCATAGTATCCACAAATTTGTTAGTGGAGCGGGGAATGGTTTGGATAGAATAGCGAGTAAATAAGGCTAGAAGTGAATCCACGTAGTGTTTGTACTTTTGAAGTTCCTCATTTTTGCATTGGTAGATGCCCATAACTTGATTGACTACCAATTGAGAATCGCCAAAAATATTGATAGATTTGATACCTAAGTGTAACGCAACTTGGAGACCTAGAACAAGGGCCTCGTATTCCGCTGTATTATTAGTGCAAGGGAAATCGAGTCAGAATGAGAGAGGCATAGGCTCAGCGTCGAGAGGAATGAGAACAATGCCGGCTCCTCCACCACGGTGGCATTTGGATCCATCAAGAAGAGGGTCATCGATACGACTCCTCCCCGAGGGAAAGAGTATGAGTTCGCTCCTAATGTAAAATTGAAATTGTTCCTCTGTAGGGGCTTCCGATGATTGATGGTTTGTCCTTTGATTGATTTCTCGTGACAAACTCAAGGTCGAGGTCGGCGAGGAGCATGAGCCATCCGCGATGCGCTGGTTTAGATGAGGTTTGGCATACATGTAATGGATGGGGTCCGTGTTGGTGATGACGAAAGTTTTGTGATTCGTAAGGTAGTGTCTGAGTTTGGTAGCCACGAATGATAGGGCTAGGCATAACTTTTCTACATGTGTATACCTAGTCTCATAGTCCACCAAAGTATGACTTATATAATAAACGGCTTGTTCTCGATTCTCGAGTCACGATGTGCAAGCATGGCCCCTACAAATGGCGTGGTCGGTGGCGGAAAGGTAAAGGTAGAAAGGGCGGTCGTCCCGAGGTGGGATAAGCACGGGTGGATGCAAGAGATAAGTTTTGAGAGCTTCAAAGGCTAGGTGGCACTCTTCGCTCCATTGAAAATCAATGTCCTTTTAAGAAGGTGATGGAAAGGTTGACATCGATCCGAGAGTCGGGAGATGAAACGTCGGATAGATTGAGCTTACCTTGTAAACTACGCAATTGTTTGAGATCGGTAGGTGGGGGCATTTCTAGGATAGCTTTGACTTTAGATGGGTCGACCTCGATGCCACGCAAAGAGACGATAAAGCCAAGAAGTTTCCTCGAAGGACACCAAAGACACATTTCTTTGTCAAGGCGACAAAATATTGTAACAAAGCATCAAAAATAATGGTTAAAACATCGAGATGTTCACTACGATGTTTAGATTTGCCAAGAAGATCGTCGACGTAATCTTCAAGGATAGTGTGCATAATGTCATGAAAAATGTAGGTCATAGCCCACTGATAGGTTGCACCAGCATTCTTAAGGCCAAATGGCATTACACGGTAACAGAAGGTTCCCCAAGGAGTTATGAAGGTAGTTTTATGTTGATCGGCGGGGGCAACCAAAATTTGGTTATATCCCGAGAAGCCATCCATGAGAGAGAGCATCTCATGGCCTGCAGTGAGATCTACAAGTTGGTCAATGCTAGGCAGGGGGAAGTCATCCTTAGGGCAAGCGAGGTTAAGATCCTAGAAATCCGTGCATATCCGAAGTCCCCCGTCGCTTTAGTGACAGGTACGATGTTAGAAATCCATTGAGGATAGTCAATAGGCAGAATGAAGGAAACAGAAAGGAGTCGTTGAAGCTCCTCTTTGACCAAGAGAGCAATGCGTGGATGCATTTTTCTCAATTTCTATTTAATTGGCTTGGAATCAGGTTTTAGTGTAATGTTATGGACGGCAATGTCAGGATCAATTCCTGGCATGTCAGCGTAGGACCAAGCGAAAGCTTGGTTGCGAGCACGAGAAAGGTAGTAAAGGTGACTTGTTCTGATGTGTTAAGGGATTGTCCGATCTTCACAATGTGAGGATCCTCCTCCGTGTGGATGTTGATTTCTATAGTAGATTCGTTCAGCATGGTTTGAGTTTCAGATGGTAAGGCGCGTTGAATATAAGAGTCATCCGCGCCAAGGTAAGTGAGGATGGAGTCATCATCCTGACACTCAACAACGTTAATTGAAGGTGAGTCCTCTTCAATCATGTCTGGATATAGAAGGGGGATAGAAGAGGGGTCCTCATTATCGCGTTGATAATTGAGAGGACCTAGGAAGATAGCATTTATGAAAAAAAAAAAAAAAAAAAGTTAGGAGGGATAGATTCGGGATCTATCGACTCTGTGGGTGACGAAGGCAAAATGGGTGATGATGGTTCGGTAGGGGTGACGTCATTGTCTTCTAGAAGACAACTGACACGAGGTTCCTCCTGTAGGTGTTTCAGGAAAACCGAGACCACTGCGATCATTGTGTTTGCGTGTAGTCACGGGAATGAGTGTATGTCGGCCTTGTTCATAAAGACCAAAACCAAAGCCTTTCCAAGCACAGCGAGTCAAGAAGGTGAGGGCGAAACGACGATTTTTCAAGTATTGAAAATCGGATTGGAAGGGAACCACACCAAGAGGGGGTTCAGGGGTAATGGAGGATGCGTCAACACCCCCATACGTTAGGTTGGTGTGGCAATGGGGTGGTCCGTAAGAGATTACTTCCCCACACGACGGTCATAGGTAGATGTGCATGTACTGTCCGTACTCCCGTGGGGTATGGAAAGAACTAACGTTATATAGGCGATACTCCCCAAACAGTAAGGCATTGAAAACATCTACTAAGGGGTCTCATGGTTGGGATGTTAGCAATGGGAAGGGAAGTGGTTTTTGCGATGGTGGTTTCATCAATTGAAGGCGTAGGTGCGGTTGAGGTGGATGGTTGAGGTACATTCAAGAGGACGGTTGGGTTGAATGAATGGGTGTCTTGATTGGTACAAGCACATCGTTAGGGCGGTATAACATATCACAGTGTTTTAAAGGGGGAGGATCAGCTTTTACGGTGTAGGACTTCCCTCGTACTCAAATTTTATGCATCTATGTAATGTTGAGGGAACGCATCCCATAGCCCGGATCCAAGGGCGACCTAGCAATATGTTATATCGAACTCTCCTTCAAGGACATAGAAGAGTTTGGGTAAAGTACGTGGTCCTACCCAAATGTTGAGGATCACGGTGCCTAAGGTAGAGGTAATAAGCGTCATTCAATGACCGCAACATGATGG
This sequence comes from Taxus wallichiana var. yunnanensis, assembly GCA_018340775.1. Classification (NCBI taxonomy): domain Eukaryota; kingdom Viridiplantae; phylum Streptophyta; class Pinopsida; order Cupressales; family Taxaceae; genus Taxus; species Taxus wallichiana. Next base: position 997,046,842 of record CM031237.1, on the reverse strand, counting down.
GATTGGCACACATGTAGCTAGAAGGGATATTCATTTGTTGGAAGGCTTTCAAGAGATGATGTTTAGGCTAGCGCCCCGTCAATCAATCATAACACGACGTACCCGAATGTCCCGGACGTAAGCCGAGATGAAAAGGGCAGTGGTCGATCTTCTCTACCAAAGTCAACAATTTCATCTTCAGAGAAACTGACTGCCGCAGCTTGTTGTACAGAGATAGAAGTGGTTGGGACAGTGGGTTGTTTGGTGAGAGAAGCAACGTGATTGGGTGTTAGAATGGAGGCAATAGGCAGGGTTTCATTAGGTAAGACCTCGATCCCTTGAAGAATTTCAACGAGAGCTTGTCGATGAGATTCAGAAGTCTGAATGAGATCATATAGTGTCATTTTTACGGGTGATTGGTGAAGCTGTTTGATCATGGCTCGATGGGAAACTCCATTAGAGATGGGGTAAGCGGGTCCACGAATAACCACTTTGGGTGGTGGTGCAATCGGGATGCTGGATGGAGAAAGAGAGGACGCATGTGTGCTTTCTTTCGCTTTCTCATTGTTTTTCTCGCTCGAGTAAAGAACACTAATCATATTAATCTCGTAGACCCGAGATGAGGAAGATGGTTGGGATAAATCATGGTCTTCAAGAGGTGGGGTTGTAATAATGATAGATCTTGGTGAGGCGGGACAGATGGTATAGTAGAGGGGAATCAAGCTAAAGGTCTCTCCCTTCGTAAGTTGTCTTTCTTAACCTTTGTATCCGGGAGAGGTGACTGACGAAGGATGGTTTTTAAAGCTTTGCATCCCTCCACATCATGTCCCGTGTGCGGTGATAGGCGCAGATTTTAGACTCATCATAACCTATAGGTCGAGGTTTAGATGGGTCATAAGGTCTAAGTGGGGGTAGGGAAATGGTCGCATTCTCCACCAACATAGCAAGGATTTTGGCGTAAGATCCTTTGAGTGGGTCAAAATCGGAGGAGGATGAGGGTATTGGTTGTGCGGGTTTTGGTAATGTTTGGGCGTGGTTGGTTCTGTACGGGTGGTGGTTTAGCCGAGGGGTGTTGATACGTGGTTTTCACTAAACGTGGTTTCTTTGGCAGGTTATATTCAAATGTGGTTAGATGATGAGGTTACGATGACGTGGTAAATGGGAAACAACCACGAGAAAGGGGAGTGACAGAAAATAAATCCTTTGATGATGGAGTTCGTTTAGGTTTGATGGGTGGATAGGATACGTGGGGTGACAATGTTGATATACCCTTTGATCTCTCGTATAGGTGCGAAGGCATAGGTCATTTTGAAGAAAACGCAGGAGGTATGATATATTATGCAAGGTGGAGGGATGAGGTCCCAATATGGAAGGTAGGTGTGACGATGATGGTTTTGATTGTGATAGAGGCACGGATTGAGTTTGTCTCCTAGGTGGCGGGGCGGCTTTATTTTTGGATAAATTGAGTCGCTTAGGCGGGTGTGTTAGACCGGGCATTGTGAGGTCCCAAGTGTAGGGGAAGATTTGGTTAGGTTAATAGAGGTGGATGGGCTACTCGGTATAGATACGGGGGTGAGAATGAGGACATAGGCATTTTGAGTTTCTGTAAACACTTAGGGTATATGGTAGAGGTGTCCGGATCGGTCACCTGCATTTGAGTAGAATAGGGGGTACTCAAACGTTCCCATAGGACTCGCCTATCTTCTGGAGAATGACAATCTTCAGGCATGAATTGTAAATTTGGTACGGAAGAAAGACGGGTTGTGATTCCAGTCCACTGTGGGTGTGATACAGGGGGTAGATGAGGTACTGTATCAATAGATATTAAGAGGTCGACCGGTTGTTGAAAAGATTTAGGCGATGAAGGACTAATAGGCAGGAGGGCAAGTTTTAGAGGGTCTGTATGGTTAAAGAATTTGATGATGTTGGTGCAAGAGATTTCTCATCTAAGGATGTCAAAAGGAGTGGCGAGCCTTCCTCTTGTGCAAAGAAGAGCGGTAGAAGGGGACATTTGGGAAATAGATAAATTAGATAACATCCGTCATAGCTTGTAGGGATGTGGTGTAAGTAGACTCATTGATGAGAAGAGAAGTCCGGCGCTTAACTCTTTTATGGGTAAAGGAATGATTTCTCTTTGGCTTGATGGTGGTGAAGGAGGTTCAGACTCCTATGTTAGTGGAGAGGCTTGATTCAAAATTTTCTCGATAGAGGCTTTTGGCTGGGAGTCGAAGACTGCATGGATCTCATGAACACTCTCCTCGGCTAAGATATCTTGGTTTACGTTACTGTTGGACGAGTGATTTGGGAATGGTTTGTTGAAGATTTTCAAATTTTGGTTGGCAGGGGCATTAGGATTATCGAGGGTTATATCACCTGCGTCAACCATTTCCTGCACTATGTTTTTCAACATTTTGCAGTTTTCATGACTATGTCCTTTTACGCGGTGAAAGTTACAGAAGTCATTTTCTTTGTACCAGGAAGGTATAGCGCGGGTAGAATCAAACCCGGAGTGGGGTTTAACAGGAGGCAAGGTGATAGCTCCGGCTTTGAGCAATTTTTCCAAGATGACACCATAAGTTTCTCCCAAGGGAGTGTAATTGATGGGCTCGGCTTTGTACTTATAGGTGGTTTTTGGTGGGGTATTAGACGGTGTTTGAGATTTGACCATCACCGCGTGGACAGCTCCTTTTGATTTTGAAGAAGTGGACGTGTGAGGAGTGGTGGTGTTTGGTTTATTGGTAGAATCTGGAGTTCGAAATTGGGGTTTTTGTTGCGCAACCGCAATTTCTCTTCTTCTAAGGCTCGAATTTCTAGTTTCCGAGCCATGGTAAAGGCCTCATCAAATGTGCGGAAAGTTTGAATTTGAAGAGTAGGAGAAATGTGCTTAGCACATGCCCGCGTAAAAGTTCGATAAGTTCAGCCTGAGGCAAGGCATATGTAAGTTGGTTGATAAGGCCCCGCCATCGTCCAACGAAATCTGCGATAGATTCATCTTCGAATTGTCGATGGCATAAAGGTCGGTGATAGATACTTTCTTGGCAATGTTAATGGAGAAATGATCCAAGAAAGATTGGGCTAGTTGGTTAAAAGAGAAGATTGAGTGCTGGGTTAAAGCACTGTACCACTCCAAGGCGGGTCCTGATAAGGACATGGGAAAGGTGCGAGTAACAAGGCATCATCATGAGCAATCAAATAACAAGCATGTCTAAATGATCGCAAGTGTTGTTGAGGGTCCTCTTTACTATTAAAACGGGTAAATTTTGGTAATTCCCATTGAGGAGGATATGAATGAAGGGGGACAGAAGGGTGAATAGGCTCCCGACAAACTTGCTCGTATGTCAAGGCGCTACGACCTCCTGAAACAGAAGCCTCCAGATTATGCATTTTGTCCATCATTTGTTTGATGAAATCCGGTTGGATGAGATGATGGTGCGGTTGTGGTAAACGGAGGCAAATTGGGCCAAGGGCCTCCGCTGGACAATGGTGGGGTTAAGTGTTGATAAGGTATGGAGGATGAATATGTTGAGGCGACCGAATAGGGATGTCCCATATAAGATGTTGAGGTCACTGGATACGTGTATGGGAATGAAAAGGTAGGCGGAGCTTGAGAAGGAAAGCTAGTGTGGATAGGTGGCAGAGAGCAAGTCATGAACGGAGCAGTCTGCAAGAGAGATGAGGTAGGGGCAGTCGGCGGTAATGATATGTGGGGTCCAAGATTAACCAACGGAAAGCCAATCTGAGTCGTATGAACCTCTGAAGCCGTCGGATTGGGAGACGGGGCTAAAGATGCAGGAAGCAAGGCGGTGTTATCAGGTGGAGTGGGAGCTAAATGAGCAGCTATACTAATAGGCATACCAACAAGGAGCTGACCATCAGGCGTACGGTCAGGGGTATGAGACAAATAGTATTGTACAGCGCTAGAATTAGCATCCAGAAACTTGGCAAAGTCCTTATCTCCCACAGGAATTTTAGGAACCTCGCTGGTATCCGTAGGATTCCCCACAGAATGTGAAGGGGGTGATTCAGGCAAAGAAATAGAGCAAGCATGTGAAACCATGGCGGCGGCTTGCTTTCGAGTGATAACAACCATGGACAGGAGTTCACAATAGGGTTTCAATCTGTCAGAACAAAACAAACTCGATCGGTAAAATTGGTAGGTTCACGGTTTGTCGTGAATTGGGAAAGACAAGAACCGATATCGGTCCTAGAACCGATGTCGGTTATACTATAGCCGACGCCGGTCGTGTAACCGATGTCGGTGTAAGAAGTCTCACTAACAAGATATAAAAGGCTGCTAATTTGATTTTTAACAACGCTTTAGTATACTTGTCCAATTATTGATCACGTAAGATGAGTATGAGAAAGAAAACAGAACTAAAAACAAGCAAGATGCACACGCAAATCCAGAGACTAACCCTAGGGTTAATTTTAATTATCGTGGGCTTATGCCTTTAGACGTAGAATGATGTCAGAATCCTAAACAAAAGACTTAGGGGAAATGTCAAGTTTGTTTTGGCTTATAAGGTTACCTCAATCGGGCGGAGGAATACCGCGGAAAAGGGGGATGTTTGAGCTGTTGTGTTAATTGTGAAGTGATTCGGTATGTGTTGTGCAGTGAAAGTAAGATTAATTTCTTGTCAATACCGTGGATATCACCCCCACGTGTATGACCTGTTACTTAATCTATGTTCGCTAGAATTGAAAACAACAAGCAGGAATGCAATGCACGTGTTTTAAACCCAAATCGAAAATGATATTCGATGAAGCAAAAGAGATGACTTTCACTAATGCGAGATGTAAAAGCAAAGCAAGTTCTTTTATCAAAATAATACAAAACCTTGTGAATATCTTTTAGAAGAAGAAAATAGCAAGTATACTCCCTATATGAAAGCAAGCAAGAAAGAAAGAAACCCAAAATGGGTCCCACCGGGCGTGCCAAAATGTTTCGCTCGGAATGTTTCAGCTTCTGGGAATAGAGTTGCTTCTATCCTTTCATTCCTTTTAGAAACAGATAAGGTTAGGGCTAGGAGGAATACCTGTTGAACGTCGAGATGGTGTGCGCGTACCGTAGAGAAAGATCAAAGTTGATCGCGAAGAACTCCTTTTTGTCTTGGAAGGACTACCTGCAAATAAGAACACAAGACCACAAGATTTTGATTAGACAATAAATGAGGGAACTGCCTTGGGCCCAGGAAATATAAAACTTCCTTTCGAAGGTGGTCAGTTCCCCTGCTAATATGAATTAACACAAAAGACTGTAAAATATCAATTAAATTGCTTCGTTGAGACGGGTAGGGAAAGGCTGATTTTTGGTTTTGAGTCACATAACCGATACTGGCTGATGATAAACCGATATCGGTATGGTCTAGATCCGTAGGTTGGTTGTTTTGTGGGGTGGTTGTCATGTTTGGTAGTTGTGTTATTTGTAAGGTCAGTATATAGGTGATATTAGGAAATAAGGTGATGAGAGGTAGATGAATGATAGTTAGATGCACATAGACGCTGGGTAGTGGATCTAGGAATGGATTTGTGAGGATTGTGCTTCAAAAAGTCTAAGAAATGTTATTAAAGAGGACATGCAAGATGTAACTTACTCAAGGTTATTGATGAAGATGCAGTCCAAGAACTCGATGACAAAGGCGTAACTCTAGGTAGGATGGCTGGACAAACAGAAGATGAAATATCTCCCTCCCGATGATCAGCTGAGTATCTGAGAACTCTGGCTATTCCGTTGCAATCTTGGGCTTGATCTCCTTTTGCTGCAACTCTCCTTGTCTCTTCACTCGTCTCTGCTCGGCCAAGTGAAGATCCGAATGCTCTTGATCGCTCCCAATGATCTCTCGTTGATTCAAAAATCCATCGACCCTTGATTTTGGTTCGGGGAGCCCATTTACAGGGAACCGATGGTGGTTATGTAACCGACGGCGGTCGAGTAGGAACCGGCATCGGTAAGGAAAAAGTAGGCTATTTTTAGTAAAATAGCCCACCTTCCCTGCTTTTCTCCCGAGAGATTAGTTGCGGGCTTGGTCAAGTGACTAGAAGGTCGGTTTTTAGGGTGCGAGAAAGGGGTCATTAGTCATGGGTGTAGGATGTGGACCAAGTTATAGGTCTTAATTAGGTTAGTTTAGGTTAGGGCTAGGTCATGATGAGAGTGGCAAAATGAGGTGGCAGGTGAGATGATGTGGATTTATCAATTACAAGGTAATTAATAAATAATTTGTGTAAGGTAAGGTAGGTGATGAGGTTAGGTCGAGATGAGATGCGGGTCACAGGGGTCGTAAGACACAAATTTGGTGTCTACAGTAGACCAAAGACTTCAAAGTACACAATGTTCCATAAGACTTGCGGGATGATGATGAGGACATGTACTCGAGTGGAATACATAAAGAATATCCAACACACACCCCTTCTTACTATTGATTGGTCTCGAAGGAGAGATATGGCCTCTCTTAAATAATTAACCTGTCTTTGATAAGAACCACGGTTTGATTTAGTAATATAATGAAGGCATATCATTAAAATGTGGCACAATCTTCTTCCTAGGAAGCTTCTTCATCATAGAAAGGGATTTCTATTCCAGAGGCTCATAATCAATCAACTCCTTCCTTCTCACCTTTGAGCTCAGTAACCAAACTTTATACAAAGAAAGACAAAACAAAGGAAGTGAAAGAAATTGAAAAGAATCTTGAAAAAGAGGTAGGAGAGGAGAATGTTCAAATTTTATCGAATAAGATGTCTCCACTCCCGAACAACTAACACATCCTTTGGAACAAAATGGAAAAACATTTGAAGAAGAAAATTATGATACATATAAAGCCACCACAGAGCAACATAAAGATGAGCAAGAGAAGAATGATAATGAATAAGAGAGTGGAGAAAGTGAAGAGGAAGAAGATGAAGTAAAAATCATAAAGCCAGACACTGGGAAAGTGAGTATTCCAAGCTCCAATCACAAATCAAATAAGTGTCTTATTCTACTATTGAGGTACTTGCCCTTGATGTTCCCTCTACTTAGTCTCTTGGTTCTCCTAGTTTGGCATTGGCGCCACCTCCTCTTCCATCCACAAGTGATTCTTTCACATGGGTCTAACCCATGATTGATAGCAAAAAAAGAAAATTTACTCCCAAGATAGTGGCTCCTGGTTTTGATGTTGTAGCTTCCTTGCTTGGTACAACTCCAACTCCTCCACCAAAAAGGGCCAAGACAACTTCAAGGCTAGTCTCTGATTCAAAAGGTCAACAATTCTTAGAGATTGCAAATCCAAGAGGAGAAAAAGATGAAAAAGACATAACTATTGTAGACCTAGAACTGAATAGGATCCCACTTGGTGAATCTACTCCTAAAGGAGAGGTTCGAACTTGAAGGAGACAATTTCTAGGGTAATTGAGAGAGTGGAAAAGATAAATAAACATAGGAGCAACTGGAAGAACAAGTTCAAGTTATTTCTAGCTTTATCAAATATTTTCTTTCTAGTGACAAGGTTCTTGATCCTACTCCTCTCTCCTCAATTCCTCCTCCCACTGTTCTTTTCTATAGAAGATGTCAAATCCATCAAGGATATTCATAAACATGCTTCATATGGGAGAGCTATTGAGGCATTGGTAGAAGGAATGTTGGTTTCTGGTTTAAATTTCATAGATGAGGCCTATAAAGTGTATGAAAACATTTCCTTGGCCCAAAGTCACTTTGATATAGTGATTACAGGATTTGAGAAGGAGCTCAAGATTTGGATAGAATGTATTCAAGAATTGAGGATCATGAATACAACAGATGAGAAAATCCTCCTATTTCACAAAATTTTTGATGATTCAAAGAATAATATTTCTAGGAAGTGGGTATTTGGTGTTGAATGGAAGATTAAGGTACTTGAGGAGGAAATCACTGAACTTAAGAGCATGTTCCAAAAGGGAGAAGCTTTCAAATATGAGATTTTGGATGATTTGCAAGCTCTTAGATGCCAAGTTTATAAGGATAATTCAACAGAAAGGTATCCTATGGATGATTTCAAGGAAAATTTTAGTGCACTCATTAAAGAATATTTATTCAAGGTTGAGACTATTACCAAGGAAAAAATGGAAGATATCACAGAGTTACACAATGTTGTCATAGAAGATACCAAAGGTTTGTTGCAGAATGGAGGCATTGGAAAAGAAATGGAATACACTCTTGGCAGTTGGTTAAATGCCACAACAAACACTACAATACCAAAGGGCATGGAGATTTTTGTGCCTTGGTAAAATTCAAACATCACATACTCAAAATGAAGACTCCAGTTGTGCCATCCACAAGTGCTCCTTCCTCTAGTTCTTAAATCCTTCTTTCTAATTGTTATATTTCAAAAGTTAGCTTTACCATTTTAAAAGTATGAAATTGTAAATAAAGCTAGCTAAATGTAATTCATTAATTAAGTGTTGGTGCTTAATTAAAAGAAAATTGGTTAAGAAAGTTGGTTACAATCACCCCTCAGCTATATAAAGCTTCTTTTTCATTGTAAAGGGGTTGGATTTTGGTGTAACAAGAATATTATGATATAGAACTATTGAGTTTAATATAGAAGAAGTTTCCTCTCCTATTTTCTATGTTCTTCTCATTCCTATCTTTTGATATTACAAATGTGAATCTTGTGTATTTGAATATGGAAGTCTGTGTGTTCAATTAATTCATTGTAGTGAACAAATTTTTTTCTACTGCATTTACATTTGTGGATTTTTCAAATATATGAGTTCATGTGTTCTTAAAAGCTCATACATGCATCTCGTAAGATATTATTCTACATTTAATATGTATGAAAGTGTTGCCTTCCTCGCTTTTTTCATTACAATGGTGTGTGATATTGTATAACCAAGAAGAATAATTTGTATTCTTCATTGGAGGATTAATTAGGACTATGTGTCTTTAGTTCATCCGTCTCACTCGTATAAGCCATTGTTTCTTCCTTCAAGAAACTTCTTATTTCATCTTTTGTATTAATAAATATTGAAATATAAAAATTTATTTTCACCAAAATACTCAATAAAATGTTAACATGTATATTTGTAAATAAATAGAGTCCCATATTTTTTGGTAAATAAGGGAACCTCTCCCATAAAGAAGAGGGACTGATGTCCCCTAAACTATTGCTTATGTCTAAAGACCAAATTTTCCACCAACATTTCTTTGGCACCCACCATGGGGCATGTGTTGTGATTCCCCACTAGAAAATATTCAAAGTAAATTAGCAATCGCAACACACCGGCAGAAAAAGATACACACGAGGACAACGAGCCCAAGGTTTTTAGGATCCTGATTTTGAGTTATTGAAACAACAAGGTTTCCAAATAAATCTAGAAAGAAGAGGTAGAAGTAATAGGTATTTGAGAACTCCTAAAAAGATAGAGTTGGTTCATATTCTTAAGTGGACGTTGACACCCAACCACAAGTAAGTACTAGTGCTCAAGCTCTTCTTTTAGCGGGTATTGATGTTCGTTTACAAACTATCTTTCCTACAATGGCTGCACCTTTGCCTTGGGGTAAACGAGTTGGGCCTTTATCCCTTCCACAACCATTTCATGATCTACATATAAGAAATAGAAATAAATTCCCTAAGTTCATAGGTGATGGAAAAATACATCCAGTGAACATATTCTTGCATGTGGAGTCCTTGGAGTGGAGTAAGAGGATGTTTTTGTTAGACTTTTTGTTGAAACCATACAAGAAAATTCTAAGGATTGGTTCTACCATCTTCTAAATGATATTATTACCAACTTGCATACTATGAAGACTCACTTCAAGAATAGGTTTAAACCTATTGAAGATGTTCATTCCCTCTTGGCTCAAGTTTCTCGAGATAAAGAAGGAGCCATATAAACCTATGTGGGAATTTGTTACTAAATTTAATAAATTGGTTGGTAAAATTCTATCTACTACTTGCCCCATTGACCAAATTCTGAAATTTTTCTTCCTAAATACTCGATTACTAGAGGTGATTTATGCCCTAAGGAGATTCATACTTTCTACTCGGATGATGATCAAAAGTTAGGAATAAGCGTAAAGGATGACTTGATAATTTTGGGAAAAGTGAGAAAGGAACTGCCCAAGGCCAAGACCTATACTCAAAGAACAACAACAAATTATAAACAATTGGTTTAGAAACTAGAAAATGACATGCTTGCAATCAATAAATATATCACTCAAAACATGCCATAACAAGATATTCCATGAAGGAATTTTCAGCCAAAGAATCACCTTCCTCTCACTTAACTAAAGTTGGAAATAGAAGCTCCTCCTATTAAAGTATAGGTAAATACAACATGCAAAGTCCAGGAGCCTAGTGATGAAGAAGAAACAGAGGAGATGGAATAACCTGAAGAAGAATATGAAGAGATGTAAGATGATGATGATGATTCTCAAATCAATTTTCTCTACTCTCAAGGAGTGAACAATAAAGATAATAATTATGATGAAGTAGTTGAGACATGAACAACACGTCTTATGTTGTCATGACAAGAGAGAAATTGAGAATAAGAAGGAAGTTGTGCATCCTGTAAAAAGATAATTCCAAAGAAGTTTTGATCACCATTCCAATAGTTTTGAGAAGAGGGGCACTTATTCCCACTACTGCTGTAAAGAAAGTAAGTACCACTTCCATATATAATGCTTTTTCTTCTTCCCCTTTACCTAAATCAAATGGAACTTCTAATTCTATGTCCAAAGAACCCTCAACTCCAAAGGATGATAAACCTATAGATTCTACTATTTCCAATCAAGAAGTCCCACATTCCTTAGGGTATTTTGACATAATTGATCATATAAAGAAGACCAAAATTCAGATCTCGAAGCTGAATTTTATTAGACTCGCCATAGAGCCTTTACTCAAGTGATAAAGTTTTTCAAATCTAAGCCAAGTCAATCACCTACAACTTCTAAAGGAATTTTTCCTACCCCCAGTTCTCCTTCTCCATAGAATCTGATGGGCTCTACACCCTCTACTTCTAAGAATATTAAACCATTCCATATTACGCTATTAATAGCCGGGAAAAATATCAATAATTGTGTCATTGACTCTAGAGCATCAGAAAATGTAATGCTAGAAAAAGTTTCCCATGCCCTTGGCCTCACCTTAACCCAAACCTTTATCTCTTGTTATTCCATAGAGACTAAGGAGGTTCCCTTAGTCAGGAGAATAAAATATGACCAGGTAGCTTTTTCTGCATTCCTAGAGAAAAGAGTCAAGGGCACAATTTTAGTCACAGACATACCTCCGTCTTATGGTATGATATCAAGTAGGAAATTCTATAGGGAATTTGGAGGTGAAATATAGATGGACTAGTCTCATGCTCTTATTCTAGTCAATGGAAAAATGAAATTTTTTTGCAGAGAGACATAGGCTGAATATATTGTTCAAAAGACAGATGACCCTAAGGATCAGATTCTTTATGAAGATATTGGTCATGGAAATTACATGGTAATGTCTGACACTGAGGCCAAAGTTCCTAAGGTGGTTTAGGATGACCCTAATGGTATTTGGATTCTTGAGTTTGACAGAAGTTGTTCCATGGCTGGTTTTAGAGTAGGAGTTGTATTGGTTTCACCTGATGGTAAAATCCATCCTTTATCTTATAAGCTTCAATTTGCTAACAATAATAATATTGCTTAGTATGAAGCTATTCTCCTCAACCTAACAAAGAGAAATATAAATGGGAATAAATAACCTTTTTATTCAAGGAGATGCGAAAATGATTGTTAAAAATGTTCGAGGAGTTTTTCAGGTAAAGAACCAAAGTCTGAAACACTACAAGAACTTGGTATGGGATTTTGTTGAGTTGTTGAATGCATTTTCAATTAATTTTGTGCTAAGGGAAAGAAAAATTAGGCTAGATGCTCTAGCGCTTTACTGGTCCTTACTCATCCCACATCTAGATTTTACTCAAGATAAATTTACAATGGAGACTATTTTCAAACCCAAACATCCTAGAAAATGTAGATAATTGGCAAGTGTTTAAAGGGGAGCACCACAAGATCTTAGCAAAAAATCCAATCACATAGTTTCACAAGGAGGCAAGTTGCAGAGAAAATAAAACAACAAAAATAAATATTATTCAAGATTGTATATTTCACATCCATGAACACAAAATTATATAGTGTTTACAAAGCTAATCCTCAACCAAAAATAGGAGGAAACACTAAAACAAGGAGATTAAATCATCTCCATAAATCAAGGAGTGGAGGCAATAGCTCAACAACTCCAATAAGTTACAGAGATAAACAATATCCCACAAACTAATTAAAAAATAATTATAACCTATGCTCTCAAATGAGCTTATTTAAGGTGCAAAATATCTAGTTCACAAAGACAAGTGTGAACGCATTTACACCAACACCCTCCCATAAGCGAATGCAAGGGAGCAGAAAGAAAGGGTCTTGGCTACTATGCCAAATAAGGTACCCGATACAAACAAGAGAAAAGAAGAAGGAAATAAGGGACTTCATGTTGAATTCCCCTTGAGTACAACTTCCTTGACTCCAATATTTTCTTGTAGAATAAGATATCGAGGAGAAGCAAGTGGTTTAGTGAAGATATCTCATATATGATCATATTATTTTATCACACCTCTATACTCGGCTTCAGTGGATGAAAAAGCAATTGCATTTTGTTTTTTACATGCCCATGCTACTAGACTAGAGCCAAGGTGAAAAAATAAACTAGAAGTAGACTGTCGTGTGTCTCGACAACCTCCCCAATCTGAGTCTGTATAGCCTTCAATTTCATAAGATCCCTGTGGTGAATAATGTATGCCAAAATTCAATGTCCCTTTTATATATCTCAAAATTATCTTTGTGGCTTTCTAGTGACTCTCATGAGGCTCATGTGAAAAATGAGACACAAGGTTAACAAAAAAGGTGATATCGGGATGAGTATGTGTCAGATACAAAAGAATCCCAACCAATTGTCTATATAAAGAGGCATCAACAAGGTTAGACTTGTAATTAACAGTCAATTCAATACCTGATTGAAATGGAGTGGGAGATGGCTTACAATCAACCATGTGGAACTTCTGTAATAAATCAAAAGCATACTTCCTTTGTCCAATAGAGATGCCTTCAGAAGATTGATAAACTTGAAGACCAAGGAAATAGTGCAACAATCAAAAATTTTTCATGTCAAAGTTTGCACTCAATTTGTTTTGAATGTCTTGAATCATAGAAGTTGAGCTGCCAGTGAGGATGAGATTGTCAACATACAAAACCAATATCAACAATTCATCATCATGTTTTAGAACATATACAGTATGATCAGTTTCACATCGATGAAAACCAGTAGACAACAAAAAATCATCCATTTTCTCATACCAAGCTTGAGGAGCTTGTTTAAGACCATACAGAGAATGACGAAGTCTACAAACCAATGAAGAATCCTACACAAAACCAGGGGGTTGCTCCATATAAATTTCCTCATGGAGATCACCATGTAAAAAGGCACTCTTCACATCCATTTGATACATTGACCACCTATGAGAAGCAGCAAGGGAAAGAACAAGGTGAATAAAATCCATCTTTGCTACAAGAGCAAAAGTCTCAGAGTAATCCACCCCTTTGACTTGAGAAAATCCCTTAGCAACAAGACGAGCCTTATACTTTTCTACAGATCCATCAGCTGCATACTTAGTCTTAAAGACCCATTTACATTTTACCACTTTCCTTCCCTTAGGAAGAGGAACCAATTCCCATGTATTATTTTTCATCAAAGAGGAGTATTCTTCTTTCATAGCTTCATCCCATTCAAATTTTCCACAAGCTTCAGAAAAAGTAACAAGATCAAAGGAGATAGCTTCACTTACAAGAGCCATTCCCGAAGGCATAGACTGAGTGCGACGATAAGCTATATCACATGAAGTCTTAAATCTTGTGTGTCGAGGATCACTCGGATCTCCTACCAAGTTACTAGCTTCCTAGAGTAGATTGAATCCATTTTGGATGTCATTATGTTGGAGAAGGAGGGGAAGGAGGAGCTGGAGGAGTAGCCTCTTCTTTAGAAACATCATCAGAATCATTAATAAACATGTCAACCATGTCGATGAAGGAGGTATTCCATAAAAATGTTGATATTCATCGGAATCTCAACAAAATCTGTCTCATTAACACGAACATCCCTTAAAAAATGAACTTCTAGAGTAGAAGGACCCAAAAGGTGGTATGCCTTCACGTGTTCACAATGGCCAATAAAGATGAGTTCCTTACTATTTGATTACATGGAATTCGGAGACTCAAAAATAAAAAACATTAGGCTTCTCTCTAGAACATGCTTCCTCGGTGTAACCGCTAGAACAAATTTATGGGGAATTCGATTCTAAATATAGTTGGTGAAACTCATGGCTTCAACCCAAAACTCAGGTGCAAGGTTCTTTGACTGAATCATGCAATTTTTCATCTCCTTAAGTGTCCTATTTTTTTGTTCCGCAACACCATTCTGTTGAGGAGTGTAAGGCAATCGTATACGATATAGAATTCCATGGTCGGGCACAAAAATCCTCGAATGCAGACTAATATAGTCCCTCCCATTATCGGTGAAAAGTTTTTGATGGAATGAGATGATTGTTTTTCAACAAAAGCCTTAAATTATTTAAAACCATTGAAAACATCACTCTTATACTGAAGAAAATACACCCATGTTCTCCTCGTGAAATCATCAATAAAAGTTAATACATATTTGTAACTAGAAAAAGAATGAGAAGGAAGAGTCATCAAATCACTATGTACCAACTCGAGAGGAGCCTTAGCTCTCTTAGCCAATCCTTTGGGAAATGGATCCTGATGTTTTTTACCTAACATACAACCTGGAAAAACACCATTAATAGAAGAAATTTTAGGAAGTCCAGTTACCATGTTCTGAGAAGATAGTTACTGTAGATATCTATAATTTAGATGGCCGAATCTCTCATGCCACAACTTGCTAATAGAATCTGAGTGAGAAATAAGAGAAGATCCTGCAGAAGTCTCAAACTTGTCAAAGAGATACAATCTAGAATCTGTATCCACAACACCTATAGCTACAATATCATTAGGATCATTCAATTCTCTTATTACAACTTTATCAGGTGAGAATTCAATAGTCTTTCCTTTCCCTAAATTACGATTTGATAAACAAACAACAAATTGTTAGAAATGTGGGGAACATGTAGAACATCATGCACTGAACCATTTGGCATGTTAACAATCCTTGCACCCATTACTTTTAATGAAGTAGAGTTTCCCACCATAATCTGAGAAACGTTGCAAGGAGAAATTAAACTTAGTAAATTCTCTGAATGTGTGATGTGATGTGTGGCACCTGAATAAAAACCCATCTATCATCCAATGGAGTGAAGGCACTGAGCTGAAAGGGATTTCCCTTTACTAGAATTGGAAGAGGTTGAAGGTGCAAGAACATAAAGCTTATGTTGTTTCAACATCTTCTCAAGTGCTTCAATTCTCACAAAACACCATGATTCTGGATGGTTTGTTTTGCTATAGAAAGGACAAGGATCATACACCTTTCTTTTGACAGTCTTTTTCCCTTTTCTAGGACTATAAGGTTTAGGGAATTCAAAAATTTTATCAGTGGTAGTAGAAGAGGGTTTAGGAGATTTTGAAATCTTAGGTCCTGGCTTTAACTTAGGTTTCCCTTTACCCTTAGGAGAATTTTCTAAAATTTCCTGGTTTGAGGTTGGCAAGGCATCAAGTGCCATTAACTTAGTTTGTTCACGAGATAACCTCTCACAAAACACCTCAAATGTTGGCAATTTAAATGCATCCCCTAGAGCATCCATAGTTGAAAAGAAAGTAGAAGTGAACACAGAAAATGGACCTTTCAATTTTGACAGAATCAACAAAATGCATTCAGGATCCTTTTTTTCTTTACCACCATCATTTAATTTACTTTTGAGTTCTTTGAATTTAGTCAAGAAATATTCTATGAGAGGAAAATCAGAAGGTGACAGAGTTGTAAACTCCATTTCCAGTTGTAGTAACTTGAACTCATTAATTTTACCAAACAATTTTTCAAAATCTCCCATACCTCTTTAGGAGATTTGACAGCTGAAATATGAAACTGAAGGTTGTCCGCAACATTGAGAAAAATAAGTCCCATTACCTCATCTTACTTGCATGTGTAATTGTACTTGCCCTTCTCACCGGTAAAGGGAGGCACCGAACCTTGAAAACGCGTTCCACGACTACAAAATTTGAGCAATTGTTCCATTTTTCAGCTTCCAAACATGATAGTTGGATGAATTTAATGGTTCAAATAGGCGTAGATCCATGATGTTTGTGGGCACCGACAAAGAAGACAGACTTCTTGACATGGTAGAAAATGACCAATTCTCCCCCAAAATGGTACTTCCTCATATGGTACTAAAAATTGAACCAATAGAATGAGGTAAAAAAATGCACTTTTGAAAAAACGACACTCAATTTTGAGTTACCGGGAAAAAGTTATTAAGCTTTCAAATTCCCGTAAAATAGGCCAATTTTAATTTAAAAGGACCCACTGATTAAAAAATCAAACCAATCAGAGGAAAAGGTGGTTGTGTGACCACTCGTTGGAATTAGGAGAAGATGTAGATTCTAAGTATGCCTTCCGTTTATAAACAAACCTCAAAAAATATTAATTTAACCCAAAACGATTATTAGCCCCCAAAAAATTATTTAAGAAAAACTTTAGAAAAATAAAATTTTCAAAAAGTATAGTTTTGCAAAGAATAAAATTATTGAATGAAATAAATTCATGA
Source organism: Taxus wallichiana var. yunnanensis (assembly GCA_018340775.1). Classification (NCBI taxonomy): domain Eukaryota; kingdom Viridiplantae; phylum Streptophyta; class Pinopsida; order Cupressales; family Taxaceae; genus Taxus; species Taxus wallichiana. The sequence continues at coordinate 997,030,117 of CM031237.1, read as the reverse complement.
CACATTTTAAATCCAAAACCAACACTTGTTCTCATATTAATATAATTTCCACATGGAAAGCTCTGGCGGTTTATTGCACATAGGAAGTTTTGAAGGTGGTGTTGTGCAGCTGGAAAGAAGATATTTTCAACAGAAAAGGTTTTTAATGCTTTGATTTTCTACCATTGGAAGTGCATAACTGCTCACACAAGAGCATATCTATCCAGCAAAGGAGATAATCTGAAGGCAACTCCAAAAAAATGATTTCCAGAAACCAGAAACCTTACTTGGCACCTCCAATCCCAAACGTTCTCTTTGTTGCAAATAATATATTTAAAACCTCCAACAAAAAATGATAAGTAGCTAATGAAGATCCAATCAATCACCAAAGTGCAACAATAGATAACCAGGTAGGCATGCACAACTAATATGCAACACAAGGCCAAAGAAACTCCACAACAGTAGCAACAAAAGGAAGCTCCAATAAGAAAGCAAGAATAGAAAAACTTGGCAACACAATTGCACAGAACTGGGACAAGGATTTATGCAGCAACCAAATGCTCTGGTACCATGAAGGGGAGCAACACAAGATCTTAGCAACAAATCCAATCACACAGTTTCACAAGGAGGCAAGTTGCAGAGAAAACAAAAAAAATATATATTATTCAAGCTTGTGTATTTCACGTCCGTGAACACACAATTATATAGTGTTTACAAAGCTAATCCTCAACCAAAAAATAGGGAGGAAACACTAAAACAAGGAGATTAAATCATCTCCATAAATCAAGGAGTGGAGGTAATAGCTCAACAACTCCAATAAGTTATGGGAGACAAACAATATCCCACAAACTAATTAAAAATAATTATAACCTATGCTCTCAAATGAGCTTATTTAAGGTGCAAAATATCTAGTTCACAAAGACAAGTGTGAATGTGTTTACACCAACAATGTTCAACGATGACTGACACCTAATTTCCTTCCTTGAATTAAAAGCTAACTTCAGCCAATTATTTTTTAAGGGAAGGGAAGCTAGTTATTGTGAATCCACATCATCTTCTATGTCTCAAGGAGTTAAGGAAGAATCGACCTAGATGATTGTATTAAGATCAAGGGAAATAAGATACCTAAAGGCCTTATGATTCGGAGGATTTGTTTGAAAAAAATGACATGTATATAAAATAACATGTATCACAAGAAGTTCGCCAATCAGATGAGTTTGAAAAGGTTAACATAGGAAGTGATGAGGAGCCCAAATTTTTCAATATTAGCAAATGTTATTCCAAAAAGAGAAATAAAATGGTTGAATTGTTGAAGAAGTACATATATGTTTTGGCTTACTCATATGATGCTCTAAAAACTTCAAAACTAAGTGAGATACAACATTACATCCCCTTGAAGCCAAGTATTCAACCGTTTCTCCAGAAATAGAGGAAATACAATTTGAAGATCACATACATGATTCACTAGAAGATATAAAAATTGTTGAAAGCCAAAATATTTTTTCCCATTCATCATTCAACTTAGAGTTCCAACATTGTGCCGGTGAGAAATAAAAATGGATAAATATGGATTTGTATTGATTTTCAAAACTTGGATCAAGCCTCTCTCAAGGATAACTATCCACTCCTTATGATGGACCAGATTCTACAAGTTGTCACTGGTTCAAAGATGTTGTCTATGCTCGATGGATTCTTGGGCTATAACCAAATTGAAGTGGATGTACAGGACCAACATAAAACTACTTTTACAACTCCCTGGGGCACATTTTCCTATAGAAGGATGCCATTTAGTCTCATCAACGCAGGTGCAACATTCCAAAGGGAAATGGACTTGGCCTTTGGTGATCTCAAAAATAAATGTATAGTGATCTATCTTGATGATCTTACTATTTTCTAGAAGAAAAGAGAAGATCACTTTTAGCACCTGAAATCAGTGCTTCAAAGATGTAGAGACCATGGAATTTCTTTAAATACAAAGAAATCTATATTTTGTGTGATAGAAGGAAATCTATTTGGGCATATTATCTCAAAGCATGGAATCAAAATTGATCTTGAATGTGTTCAAGAAATTCAAAAGATTCCACTTCCAAAAAGTAAAAACTTGTGCTTTCCTTCTTTGGAAATATTAATTTCCTTAGAATATTTATTCCTAAATTTGAAGAATTGAATAGGAGTATCACCCATATGATGGAAGAAAAGAAATATTTTTGCTGGACCACTGAGGGGAAGAATGCCTTTGAAAATATTAAGAAATATATTGTGAATAATCCTATTATTTCTTGCTGAATTTGATAAGGATCTTATAGTCTATTGTTATACTTGAGCACACCACAGTAGCCATTTTGGTGTAAAAATAATTTTAGGGATGTGAAATGCCAATTGCATTCATGAGCTATGTCTTGAAGGCTTGTGAATTGAAGTGGTCTCAAATGGAGAAACATGCCTTCACTGTGGTGAAAGTGGTAAAATAGTTCCATTTTTATATCTTGAATTCTCATTCCAATGTGTTTGTGTCAGATACAATAGTAAATTCAATTCTCACACAGTAGAAATTTGGATCGAAACAAGGTAACTATGTAGCAAAAGTATAAGAGTATGACCTTGATATCAAGAAAACCAAGATTTTTTTAGGTAAATATCTTTTTGAATTTCTTGCTAATGGTTAGAAGAGTGAGCTAATTTAGAAGGAAACTACTAGTGTTCTAACTATACTATTTCTTAGTTCTACCGATGAGTGGTATGCAGACATTGCTCATTTTATCACTTACAGAGAATGTTTGGCACAACTAGGTGCCAAAGAAAAGATGGTTGTTAAGCTTCAATCTGTAAAATATGTTCTCTGGGATAATTCATTGTTTAAGAGAGGAATTGATGGTCAATTCTTTAGGTGTGTTGATAACGAGCAACAAAAGATATTATTGAGGGATTTCCATGATTAAGCTTGTGGAGGTCACTTTTCTTCCTTAGTGACAACTCATATAATTATTTATACAAGGTATTATTAGTGAACACTTTTCAAATATGCAACAAAATGGGTTTCTAAGTGCGAATTATGTTAAAATTTTTAGGTAGACCCAAGTTGGCCACCTTGCCCCTCAAACCAGCCCCTCAAACCAAGTGGTGATTGAAGATCCTTTTTAGCAGTGGGGGATATAGTTCATAGGAACTCATAATCCAACCTCAAGTGTAGGACACATGCATGCCTTAATAACTAGTGACTATTTTAAAAGTGGGTTGAAGAAATCCCAGTCAAGAGGACCACTTCTAAGGTAGTATGTGATTTCATTAAAGAAAACATATTGGTCAAGTTTGGAATTCCAAATAAGATTGTCACAGATAATGCCCCAAACTTTTCTTCCCATGAGATTATTGATTTTTATATGGATATGGTATTTATCTTACACACTCATCTGATTATTATCCATAAGGGAATGGGTAGGCTGAATCGACCAACAAAAACCTGGTAATAATTATCAAGAAGCTTGTAGATGAATCATAAAGAAACTAGCATAATAAGTTGTATGATGCTCTCTAGGTAGATAGGATCACACCAAAGAGAGCCATTGGGATGTCTCCATTCCAGTTGGTGTATGGGGTGGAAGCACAATTTCTATTAATAATAGAGTTGCCTGCACTTCACCTTGCAAAAGCTATTGAAGATGAAGAGTTCTCAAGTGCCATGGAGAAAAGAGTAATGTACCTACAGAGATTGGATGAAGTACAATTGTTGAGAAGACAATATTGTTCCAAGGAGAAGACACACATAGGATTTGTGCATGGGAACAAGGTGCATTTGAAGGCTCAAAATGATAGGAAAGGAAATACGCACCAAGACAATTTGATTCAGGACTTAACTGTTTTCATGGATACAAAGCTATTTTTGGAGATAGTGTGTAGATTACACATCGAGATGGAGACTTGCACGACATGAAAATGGTATTTTGGGAATAAACGATTGATAAGTTCCATACATGAATTTGAGTTAATAATAGGACTACTTCTTCTAGTTAACTATAGGATGTCTATTATTAGTGCACTTACATGTGTGCATGTTATTGTAAATGTGCATGGCTATTATCAACTTTCGACCTATTTTGAAAAGTGCATAGGTGGTGAAGGAAATCCCCACCCCTATACATATGTATTGAAATATGTATTTTAGAGAGGGTGAATTATTAAAGAGTTATGTTGTTGGCACCGATGTGTGCATGACTTATGGTGATACTTTATAATATTAGAAGCTTCTATGTTTTAAAATGATTAATGTAATGGATTATGTTGGTGGATAATGGTGTTAACATGACCGTAACTAGTTCTTATATGGTTGATCTTATTATAGTTATTATTTAATTCATGATTCTCTAAAATCTAGATCTAGAATACATTCTGGGATGTTTATGATTATTTATGGTTCAAAATATGATTTATCTTTTGTCACACTAAAATCCTACATAAGAAACTCTAAAGAGGGGCCTGTACCTTTGCGCGCTTTGGGTGAGTACTCACTCAAGTGGGTGATGTGACAACGTGCACGGGTGTTATACGAGTGGATTCTAGGCTGCATCAAAGATCGCAAGTTGTTGACAAAATCACTTTGCACATCAAGGTAGAAGTTCAAACAATTGTTTGATAAGAAATCCAGAGCCCAAAGACTTCTAGGTTGGACATTTTTTCCTACTTTTGGACAAAAGGTGTGAACCACAAGGAAGCCATGGTAAGTTTTATTCACTCTGGCTTGGTCATTTCAAAATTCATCATTTTACTGGTGAAGATTATTATTATCTCGTATATATGGATAGGACTTCAATTTCATTGCCATATAGTGGACAATACTTGAAGTTGTTCTAGTCTTGAAGTAAACAACAGTCCTTTGTATATAATTATATAAATAGTCTTGTATAATATTTTTTTGGGTCTGTGTTATGTCTTTGTGTCGCTTTTTTCTTTTGTATGGTTTTGTTCTCGTATAGTTTGCCCAATGGATAAAACACTCATCTTGTAACCATAGATTTTGGGTCCTTTTCGCTGTCTTGTTTTCATTATGTGTCAAGTCATTCCAATCCCCATAAAGAGCCAATTGTTTTCACTTACCCAAAAAATGTGTAATTTTTCAATTTTTTGAAATTTTTGGTTAAGTGACTCCTTTGTCAAAATTGTTTTCCTTTGTGAAGTTCTTAAAGAGTGAAATATTCCAAATATTTAGTCATTTTGAATGTTTTAGGTTAGGATCCTTTGTATTGCGGTAATCTCAATTTTTTTAGGAACAAGTGGATAAGAATTCAAGCCATCTTTATTGTCTTGTATTTAAGTTGGGCTACGCGAGGATGTACTTAAACCCTAAGTGGCATGTTTTTAGTTCAAATGGATTTCCTAACAAATAATGCCTCCAAACTTGGAGTGTGTGCACTATGGCAGTAACATATAGATCATGGGGAGCATAGTTTAGCTCATATAAACACTTATTTCACTAAATAGGGACTTATTCTAGTCTAAGCAGGTAAAGAATATAGCCAATATTGGAATCCAATATTAGTATTTTTAGATTCTAAAATGTCAAATATTGGAATTATCTGCACTCCAAAATCACACATATTGGATTCCAAAATCACACATATTGGATTCTAAAATCGCATATATTGGAATCTAGAATTACATAAACCATAATTTCGTTAATTATAGACATTTTACTAAGAATCTAGATTTATAGTATTATTATTTATGGTTTTATAATTGTTGAAATTGGATTCCTAAATAGCCATTATTGGTTTTTATCTAGTGTGATATTGGATTCCAATATGTTTATTATTGGAATTTAAGTAGTGTAATATCAGATTCTAATATTTACATTATGACATACAAGTATGTTCCTAATTCTATATTGAGTTTTTAGAACGGGAATATGCCCATTATCAACACACTAATAGTACAACTATGTTCCTAATTATTTTTATGTGTTTCTGTTGTATCTCATTTCTTTTCTATGATTCCTATATGAGGCACTTTGATCCCTTTTGAAAATCAAAACAATGGGTACATGTTATATGAAATAAGAAGCAACTATTGAGTCTATGAGAATGGACATATGACCATTCTCACCACACTCATGGTACAAGTATGTTCCTAGTTCTTCTTATGTCTATCAACTTTGTGTCTATTCTTCTTCTATAATTCATATATGAGGGATTTTGATCTCTTTTTAAAATTTATATCTTGGCAGAAAATAGGTTAAGTCATGGTGCATTTCCAGACACTCTTGTTGAGAGCATTAAATAATATATATTGGCACTCCCAATACTATAGTTTTGCATTCAATAATTAGGGGATTCTAGGCATCTAATTAATATGTACACTTCAGAAAGGTTTGCATTTTTTAAAGTTTTAGAACAATTAAACAATAAATTATCTATACTTATGCACACAACTTTAGGAAAAGACCATATAATTTTATGGTTGTAATGAATGCATAAATCAAGACTAATTCCTAAAAAATCCAAAGAATTCATATTTTGAAATGAATTCCTTGTAAATCACATCCAACTCCCTGTAAACTTACTTAGAGCATAATTAAGGATTTTCTTTTACAAATTAAATTAATTACATAGTGGAAATCATATTATTAATAATACATTAATAATATTCAAGAGTTCCATAAGCATCACAATGTTTTATAGAATTATATTATAGAAAAATATTCCATAGTAATATAATACACGTATTTCATTTAATTATCAAATAATAGTACAATTATACAATTTTATAGGACCAAGGTTTATATTTTTTTTAAAAAAATCACATCCTGGGCCAAGATGATTTCACATACAAATTTATGAACTTAAATAGTTTCTCCAAGTCAACATTCCTTATCATGTTCAAGTAGTTCAAGGTATGATTTAATGGCCACATATCCTTTATCGGGTATCTTTATGGATCCACTTTTCCAATTTTTGTTTGGTTTCCATGCCCAGATGATGTTATCCACATCGATATCTGTTTTAGGTTCGTTTGAGATGGTCCATGTTTTATTTATATTTAAACAATCCCGATACAATGTTGTACCTTCTCCTCTCCCTACGGTTTCCAATATTGAACTCTCAACTTTTTAATTACATCATTGCCTTCCTATTGAAGGAAAATATCCCCATCTTCTCTCCCCATCCATATCTTTTCATTATCATTTCCTAGTTGTATAAGTAGCATTTGTCCCTTGAACACATCCTTCAATGGATTGAATTCTTGGTTATATCTTCCACAAATAGGCCCAACGTAAATATCATTATTACTTGGGATATGTTGACTAATATAGTATTCTTTGTGAATATGTTTGGCTCTTGTTATTTGGTCATATATGTCTTTCTCCTATATTGTTTTTGGCCAAAAACAAACATCTGACCTCCTGCTACAATTTACAAATGATCTATCCAAAGCAGGTAATTTTTTTTCACAATACACGATCTTTGGAAGCCAATAGTCATTACCTTATCATGTTGTACTTTTCCCCCAATGCTTAATATATGCTTTTATTCCCTTTTTTAGATCTTCCATTTCTTTGAGTTCCTTGAAAGGTGTCAAAGGAGGTTGCCCTTCCGATAATATTGGTTCACCATTATCCTTTGTATGCCATATATGAATAAAACAAGATGATTGTTGATCCTTTAATGTTGCTTTGTACTCCATCACCAGTATTCCATCCATAACATGGAATCTGAACAACTTAGGTTTGTTGATACCCACTATCTTATGGTTTCCATACAACAATAATGGATCCAAAAAGTCCTTGAAGTTGTACACTTCCTCAATAAGGTAAGGAGTGAATGTACTTGACCCTTGTTGGCATGTTTTGTAAGAGTCCATGATATGTGGCAAAGAAAATGTGTCTACTTTATGTAATAATGTTGTTAATCTTCCAAAAGTCCCATATATCCTCATGAGTGTGTCCCACTGGAAGGAAGCTTAGATACACAATGTTGAATACCTTTTTTGTTGTCAACATTGATACAAATGCAAATAAGGTATGATTCTTGTTATCACTTGAAGCATTATCCAATTGCAAGTAGATGATCAATGGTTGCTTTATGAAATAAGTATTCACATTAGCAACACTAACTGATTTTGAATGGTCAAATATTTCCTTGTACCTTTTACATTTTTCATGCACATCATTTTGTAATAATGCATCATGCAATGGCTGTTTAGATGATCCAAAATGATACAATAAATCTCCATACTCATCAATTATAGGTTCTTCAAGCTTCATGAGACACAAATCTAATGATGTGACTATATAGTTTGCTCCACGTTTAACAAATGGCAGGACAAAATGGCCGAAACCCCTTGTCTTATGTCCATGTGTGAGCATACCATTTAAAGTAACTAGTGGGTTCATAACATTACTTATTGAATTTGATTTTTTACCCATCCTTGGTATGAAATTTTTCATTTTATCCATTTTATCATGCACAATGCTCAAGAATCTGTGAGGCTGTTATTTTGACCGTAATCTGTGGTAATAGTAAGTTGCACGACAAATTTGAATATATTCATTGTGCTGATAATGTTTGTTCCTCCTCAATATTTATGAGTGCTTCTGGGCTTGTGGAGGCTTTATGTTTGTTGAAAAAATATGTGCACTCATCATACTTGGCAAAGAAATTATTTTTCAATGGAAACATGTGGAAATTTTTTGTTCATTTTGTTGTTGAGGCTTTACTTTGCGACATTTGAGGAAGTCTCAAGAATTAGATCTCCTCATGTATTTGTTTCAGTAGAATATTTTGGGTATAGAATGAAGGAAGAAACCTTTGGGAAATTTTACTCCATCATTTCCTATAGACCGAGTTAGATGTGGAGATATATCTAAATTTATCTCAATAATTCTTGATATGCGAGGCAATTGTTGTGGCAGTGTTTGACCTTTGTTTCTCTTTTCCAATGTTTCCATTCACTTCTAGCCTATTTATTCTTATCCATTTATATTTATGTTTATAGAAGTAACTCCTTGGTACCCATATACTTTGTGCCATGCATTCTGAAAAACATCTATCCCCTCAAATCTCATTTTATATATCTCCATAGTTTTCTTATCAACATTGAAGATGCCATTTGTTGTTAATGCATCAAACATAAATTTTTTTATCAACTTCATTCAGGGATCTAGTTGTGCGCCACAAATTTTGAATTCTAACTGAAGCAAGAGGTAATTTTTGGATACAATTAGATTTACAATAACTAAACTTTTGCATTCTCCAATTCTTCTAAAAATATTGACCATTTTATATCCTCATCAGAATTTTGATTTGATGGATTGGCTTGAGGGTATCCACTTGGATGTTTTGTAGCATTATAAGATATTTTTATCACTTTGTTGGATTGATTGTGTGATTAGTGGAATCATATGAAATTAGATAAAAAAGTGAGGTTGTAACTCTTCTAATCCATCCCACATGGTGACTTCAATATCCTTTGGGACTTATTTGAATATAATATCAATCTAAGAAACATTTATGTCAGCCAATTTCCTAGTAGGCCATTGTATGAGAGATCCTTCAGATATGAAACATCCTTTGCAAGGAGGGTTAAATACTCTATCAATATGCACACCAAAGCTATTGGCATCCAATCTATTAAAATGTACCATGTATCCTTCAACTATGTTTGTAATTATTCCCTCTGCTACAAATTTACACTCAATTGAGTAGTAATGGATTAATTTTGTAACAACTCCCTTGAAATTCAAATTGTGTTGATCACTATGTATAAGGTGTAGACCAACTAGTTGAGCACTCCCTTGCTTAATCATAAGGGAACTTCTTGTTTCATTTAAAATCAAATTTTTATTGGCCAAACAAATTATTTATTAATTCCTAGCGAGTCTAATCATTCTGAACACATATTTACCACATTCTTTATGCATACACCAAAATTCAAAGGACCCAACCTCTCTCCATAAATTTCATGAACTTCTAACACATGAATTATATAACCCATGGCTATGTCATCTATTTTCTACAAGACTTGTGTTTGAGAATGAAATTTTCTATGACAAAATATTTTTATCTTTAGGACCTCTTTTGATGGTTCTTTCACTTTATCATCACTATAATCTCCATCATTCTCTGCATTGTAATCCTCTCGAACCATTACAAAAATTTTCACTTCCCAAATTAGGAGGAATGGATGAATCTGCATTCTTTGACAATTCACTTTCTTCCCAAAAATTTAGTATCCTTTATTCCTAACATCTGCCAAGGTTTCAAATTCAAATGAGAAAGGAAATTTTACTGTCCCATCCAATATCGTGTTAACACTAAAAACAAAAAATCCTCTTCCCACATATTTGCAATGTAGTGTCTTCCTACTTGGATATAATCTTCCCTCTGCAACTTTGGTTCCTTTTGAAAACAAGTCCACATGATCATCCTCTACAAATGTAAAAGCCCCTAATGTTGTAACAACATAAAATACAAATTTTGTGAGATGATGGAAAATATATTAAACCATTGCATAAAATAAATTAAAAATGATCATGTAAGTACAAATGTAAGTATATTGAATACACATAGCACATGAGTGTGAGCTTCTATAATTAAGGTTGGTTTGGAAATACTTCAAAATTATACATATAATTAAAATTGACATGAATATATTTATAACATGATTTCCAAACTATGATTGAACTTGAATAATTTGAATTTAATTGATGAGAAATAAATAGATGAGGTTGAATTTAAATGATGAGAAATAAATAAATAGAGGTTAAATAGAAGTTAATTAGAAGCTTGATTACTAACCAATTCATCCAAATATCTTCATTATATTAACATAGCATATATTAATTTTACAAGAATTCCTCATACTTCCCATATTCACTGACTATGAGAATGGGCATAGGAGAATTTGTCTTTCTTTCTATATTTAGTTTATGAGAATGGGCATATGCCCATTCTCATCACAATGATAATTTTTTTTGTATGAGAAATGACATATCCCCATTCTCATCACAATGATAAAAATATTTGTTTGTATGAGAAATGACATATCCCCATTCTCATCACAATAATAAAATTCTTTGTTTGTATGAGAATGGGCATATGCCTATTCTAACCCTTCTAACTTATTGAAGCAATATTGAACTTAATAATTTTAATATCACTATAAAGGATGTGAGAATGGGAAACTGTCCATTCCAGAAAAAATTAAATATTACCTCTATTTTTTCTATGATTCTTATATGAGAATGGGCATATGCCCATTCAATACAACATAAAAATGTTTGTTTGTATGAGAATAGACATATGCCCATTCTATCTATGTGTATTGCCTCAAGATAATACCTCTATTTTTCTTCTATGATTCTTATATGAGAATGGGCATATGCCCATTCAATATAAGATAAAAATGTTTGTTTGTATGAGAATGAACATATGCCCATTCTGTCTATGTGTATTTCCTCAAGATAATAATATTTTTTTCTCAAAAAGGAATAAAAACTAATTCCTCTAAATGTTCTTCTAAGGTACTATCTCATTATTTAGAACATATAATATTAACCTTTGATGTGATTACTATAAGTTATATAGTTTTTATAAATTTTACAACCATATTATAGTATCAGTTATTTTAACAAAAACACGTATGGGAGATGTAATTATTTTCAAGTACATTCAAGATATTTATAATGAAACTTGATAAATATCGAAGATACCTATCGAAATATATTAAAAATACAACTCAAGGTTAAATGTGATGAAAAATCCAAATAAGAAAAAAACTTAGATATCATAAAATATGGTATTAATACCAAATAATAGGATTGTCCTTTATAATCAATGAATAAATAATAATATATGTTTTGGATCAATCCACCCCATCCCCTCTTTCTATTTAAGTCGACATTCCCATCTAGAGTTCAGGGAGTGGTTGAAGCAAGTAAATGATTCAACATTTGAGTGATTTCGTGAAAACCACACATCATATATAGTTTCCCTAACTATCCCCTCTCTAGTACAAATTAGTATCAATTAATTTCAAATACAAAAAATAACCTAAAACATGGCTATGATAATGTTTAAAAATTATATTTTATTTTAAATGTAAATAACCTAATTCATGACTACGACAAACTTTAAAATTTATATTTTTTTATATGTAATAAACCTAAAACGTGGCTATGAATTGTTTTGAAAATGTAAATTTTATTTTAAGTGAAATTATTAAACCTAAATCATGGCTACCATATTTTTCAATATTTATATTGTTTTTTACCATGGAAAAGTGAGACCATTAATTTACAAATAAATTATTTTCCACCATTAATTTTTTATTAATTAAAAGTACTTTTTTTTATTAATTGAAGGTACTTGTTTGTCAAAACACATCTTCGACCACCCATTGGAGGGAAATTGGCGAAATTAATAGAAATTAATTCACAACACTTTGTGGCACTATAGAGAGAATGATGATGGTTACTATTTTTGATGATGGGATAGGTCTTGGGAATTGCAAGGTTTACCGTGGGTCGAAAAAGCTATCTCTTTCTTGTTCATCCTTTCCGCTTTCTTTTTCATCCAGTTTCCACTTTTTTGTTTTTATCCTTCTATTTGAAGAATATTTCTGAGATATTGTTCGTCTCTCTGCTAATGTTTTTTTACCTTACCGCTTTAGGCTCTCCCGCTTTTAAGACCATTTCGGCACATGACACACAAGATTTGAAGAAAATTTGAGGCATTAATTATTCTAACTCTTCTCTATTGAATTGTTATGATATGAAGAGTATCATTTGGTTTTCTTTCCCTTATATTCCGTTTTGGGTTTAAAGATAATGCCCTTTTTTTGATCTTCTGTATGTGTTGATCTCGGTATTAAGAATATCACTTCAATGTTTTGAAATACATGCATATTTAACCAAATCATAGTTGCTAATACGAGGAGTTATCTGTTATGATTTTACCAAACTAACGAGTGGTCTTATCACACGGGTGGCATTTTTTTTGAGTCATGCATGGGGTGAGTTCCGTAGGTTGAGAATGATTCATTATTAGAAGAAGAATTTACTTTTTTATAGTGAAGAAAATTTTTACTTCTTTTTTAAATTGAAGATAAGTTTTAGAGATACTTCTAACTCTTATCTATTGATTTATTATGAGATGAAGAATATCATCTTGCTTTCTTTCTCTTGTACTTTGATTTGGGTATAAAGATAATGCCATATTTTGGATCTTTTGTAATATTGATGTGTTTTAAGAATATCACTTCAATCTTTTGAAAGACTTGTATAGTATTATCCTCCATAGTTATAAAAGGATGCCTCTAAATATGACCGTTTCTTGCATGTTTCAGAGTTTGAACAAGATCATTCCCTGTAAAGAATTGTTTTTGATTCTAAACAAACCACTTCCAATCCTTCATGCTAAGATGAGGAGTTAAATATTTTGTTATTACCAAAGTACAGTGTGGGGTTACTACCTAGGAAATTCTACTTATTTTCTGAGATGGGTGGCCTATCTCGCACAGTAAGATGGGCGAGCAAGTTGTGCATGCTAAGATGAGAAGGTGAGTGAGGCCGAACCGATAAGCTCGACGGGTGACCCGAATTACCGAGCTTAGTGGGCAAGTTGAAATTCTGAGCCGGGTGGGCATGTTGATGTGTTGAGCTAGCGGTTGTGTTGGCATATCGAGCTAGCTTGTCGAGATGGGCACGTGAGATGACCTACCAAGATGAACGAGAGAGTTGACTTACCAAATGGGCGTGTGAGTTGAATTCTGAGCTGGGTGGGCTAGTTGATCTGTTGAGTTGGGTGGGCGAGGTTGACCTACCGAGGCTAGGAAGGCGAGCTCACTACCGAGCTAAGTAATATTGAACTCAATCATTGCCATATAGGAATTAAAATTATTAAGTTCAATGATGTATCTAATGATAAAATGCCCATTCTCAAAATTGGAAATCATAAAAGAAGAAAAGAGATAAAATCGAGCTTGTTTTATAATGGAAAGATGCAAATTCTCACAACCTTCATAGAGTTATTGAAAAAATTAAGTTCAATATTGGTTTTATAGTAATGATTAGAATGGGCATATGCCCATTCTCATACAAACATTTTTTTAATCTTGAATTGGCAGATTCCCAATCTCTTATAGTAATCATTGAAAAATAATAGAGATTAAATTTAATTTGTTTTTGAATGGGAAATTGTCTATTCTTGTATTCAAATCATATATTAGGAAAAATAGAGAAAATTTACTTTATTTTAGAATGGGTAGCTCTTCATTATCATAGTCTTCATAGTTATTAAATTAGTTAATAAGTTCAATCATGTATTGAACAAGAAAAGGAAAGTTCTCATATAGGATTCATAAAATAAGAATAGAGATAGAATTGAATTATATTTAGAATGGCGAGCTGCACATTCTCACAAAGATTCAAAGAGTTATTAGAATGATTAAGTTCACTATTTTTTGTATTAAAATAAAAATAATGGGAGAATGCCATGTAAACATCATTTAATTGATTTCCAATAATCATGTCTATAGGTAAGGGAACAAGGATATTATTTACCTTGTAAACAGAGGTTAAAGAGATTGAAAAGCATTCTATGTTAGTATTGGGTATGAAGGAAGAGTAAGAATAAATGAGGAGACATGTTAGAGGTTGGATGATATAAGTGCTTGCGTTGGGTTTAGAAAGGACATTTGGTCTAGACAAGGGATTGATAAAGTACGTTAATTGGTTTTAGAATAGACAAGAAGGTTTCAAACTGGGTTGGTTTTATTTCCATTTTAATAGAGAAACAAAAAACATGGGCGGTGAATTGGTTCATATAAACCCTGATTTGACCAATAGGATTAGTAGAAGAGTTTGGATGATGTTGGAAAAGACATGTATGTCATCTCTATTTCAAATTTTTAAAGGCCGTGAAGAATCCCTGAGAAAGGATTTTGCTACTCATTGAAAGGATGGTTGGAATAGTATAAAGGGTTTTTCTATAAAAAAATTTGTGGATTTTATTGCTATAGTAGTTGGGATGAACAATGAGGGGAGGGAGATTTACAAACCAAAGAAAAAATGTGATGAGGAGATGGGAAAATTTTTGGTAGGTAAAGAGAAACTAAGAAATCATTGTGACGGTTTTGAGAGAGATTCTTTACATGACCCTTTCAATGAAATCGCCCTACACTTGATGCAATTTATCACCTTGGAGGGTAGGTACAAGGTAGTTTATTCCCACCATTTCCCTATGTTAAGTCATATCTGCCATGATTATATGCATTACGCTTTCCCATTCTTTTACGCTTGTTCCCTACACAAATCAATCAAGAATTTCAAAAAAGGAAAGTTAAAAACCCCTCTTCATCAGGGATTGATGATGACCTTATTCCATTTGGGTTCTACATATTTCACCAAATCTGAGAAGTTTAGGGGCTTGTTGAATGATGATGTAAAACATGTTAAGGATGATAAGTATATGGAGTAGAAGGATTATGTGGATTCCTCCTCCTTGGGATCGATGACATAAAAGAGTATTTTATGTCATCAATAAACACTATATATGTTGTAGGTAGTATGGAGAGGGAGACTTTAGAGGACCTAGATGAATTTTGTACTCTGGTTTAATGAATGAATAAATTGAGAAAGATGAAGGGTATTGATACATCTGCGAGCTTAGTGTTTCCATGTTTTATATCAAAGGGAATTCCAAAGTAAAATAAAAGTTGGAGTCTGATTGGAGTATGAAATTGGACAAAATTTCCCTTGGGGTTCTGTAGCTGGAAAAGAATGTTGATTCCATTGATGAGTTTGGGCTGGCCATGGCATATACTTGTATAAAGTATATTGAGGCCTCAAAGAAAATTTGTACTTATCAAAATTCCGTTAGAGTTGAATTGTTTGGGCTTAAAAATATGGTTATGGATATTTAGAGGAGGCTAGATCAACTAGATAAGGGAAGAAAAAAGTGCAGGATTAAGCTTTACCTTAGAAACTCAAAGGAGGACAAGATGGTTAAGGATGATACGAGGGATGTTATTGGCAAGGAATAAAAAATTGTGGAATAAGAACTTTATATGAAAAATATAATTTAGAAACTATGTTTTTATGCACAAAGTTAGACTACTATAAAATGATAATATTGAAGTAGTGTTGTTGAGTCTTATGGGTGCGCTTTAAGTTGAATATAAGTGAAAATTTGATAATAATGCAAGACCTATATTATTCAAGTATCAATATTGTATGAGTGAATATGAGATAAAAAATTATAATAATGAAGTAGCATTGTTGATGGTTTTGGGTGTTCATCATGTAGCAATCCATAACTGAATAGATGTTAAATTTGCATTTGGTATTGAAAAGAGGTTACATTTCTTTATTGTATTGAATAGATGTTATATTTGTATTTTGTATAGAACTGGAGTATGTCCTTTTTCATACGAAAAATGTGGAGGAAGAAGATGTTATTAATATATGAAGATGATATAAAAAATCTATTATAAAAATGGTTGTAATGAGCAGAGGCCTAGTCTCATATAAGAAACGTAGAATAAGACTAGATGTTTAGTAGAGGCATATGCCCATTCTCATATAAGAATCATAGAAGGATAATAAATCTACAATTTACTTTATTTTAGAATGAAAATATGTGCATTCTCACAGTCTTACTTTATTTTAAAATGGTAAGTTGTACATTCTCACAACCCTAATGGATAGAAAATATTACTAGTGAAAGAAGATTTACAATGGGTAAAAGTCCATTCTCATACAAACATATAATTTTTTTGTTTGTCATTATTAACAATTGTATTATACTAGTTGGACTATCCCTAGGAAAGCCAAGTGATGCACTACATACCCTCGAGAGGGATCAAGGCTTATGTAGTTCTCATCATAAAATATATTTATATGATTGTAAACATTTTTAGAATGGGTTGTGAGAATGAGAAGTGTGTTTGTAAAGGAAATATTGAATTTAAGAATGTTAACTATCGTCAATCACTCTACGGTGCCACAGAGTGGTGTGAATTAATTGCCATTAATTTTTCCAAATTATCTCCAATAGATGCTCAAAGACGTTCTTGAAAAAAAAGTACCTTCAATTAATAAAAGGTGGTAAATAATTTATTTACAAATTAATGGTCTCACTATGCCATGGTAAAAACAAATATAAATATTAAACAATATCGTAGCCATGTTTTAGGTATATGATTCCTATATGAAAATTGGCATCTGCCCATTCAATACAAGCAATATTGAACTTAAACATTTTAATACCTCTATAGAAATGGATACCTAACCATTTAATGGAAGATAAATAATTTTGTTTGTATGAGAATGGGCATATGCCAATTCTAATCATTTTAATACAAACAATATTGAACTTATTCTTTTCAATAACTCTATAAAGGATGTGAGAATGGGAACCTATCCATTATAAAATAAGCTACATTTTATCTTGATCTTCTTTTATGATTCCTATATGAGAACGAGAATTTTCTCATTTCAATAGATTGTATCGTCTTGTGAAGCACAAGATTTGAAGAAAATTTCTGACATATTGTTTGATCTCTCCACTTTTTTGTTATTCCTTTCCACATTGGGCTCCTCTATTTCATTAGATCATTTCCTTGCATGTGAGCTATTTTATTGTGTATTTTTTATACTTTTTTATTTTGGGTTCTCTCTTTCATTGGACCATTTTGGCTTGTGAAGAAAAAATTATCAAGTAAATTTCGAGAAAGACCAATCCGTTTTGCTTGGGATGAATTTATCTAACTCTTCTCTATTGATTTATTTTGAGATGAAAAATTGTTACGTCAAAATTACAAGCACCCCAGCTTTCTCTCTATGTGTGTGGGGAAATCGGTGCAATTTTTCTAACATGGGTCCATCTCTCAAGTTCTACGACTTGCAAACTTGAGATGGACCTCCGAAGAAGGCCAAATTCCTCTACCTAATGCTAATGCTAAAATACTCCTAGAAAGGGAAATGAAACTATCCTAACACTAACCTAGATTTTCCAAGGGACCAGGGAAGAAAGAGATGCATAAAATGAAATTCCTAAACTAAGGGGATGATAGCACCAAGAAAAGGGGCAAGATACTCTATTGA
Organism: Taxus wallichiana var. yunnanensis; assembly: GCA_018340775.1. NCBI lineage: Eukaryota > Viridiplantae > Streptophyta > Pinopsida > Cupressales > Taxaceae > Taxus > Taxus wallichiana. The sequence goes on along the minus strand of CM031237.1, from coordinate 997,012,044 downwards.
GGGAGGATGAAACAAGGAAAAAGGGGCTGGGGGTTAGACAAATGTGACACAAACCCAAATCCTAATCTGCCATCAAAACTCCATGGAACACAACATCATAAACCTACAAGTGAAATAACATGCACAAAATACAAAAATAATAATGGGGAGGCAAGAAAATATAATAAAAATGAGCTAGGGTTGAAGAAACACCACAAAACATAATTTTTATTGCTTCAAAGTATGCACAGACCATTACATTTGATGCACAAAGGCATAATTACATTGCTAGGCCCAAGAGAAGGCTCACAACTCAAATGGAGTTGAGGGAAAATTTTGTAAGAGTTTTCCCATCTCCCAGAATGTCTCTCCCTAAAAATGAGGGGTTGAATACATTATATAGAAAAAAATTTTCACACCTATTGACAACCCTCATTAGATTCCTATACGGAGGTATGTGTAGCCATATTGGTGCCTTTCCAATGGTACTTTTCTATCGAAAAGACATGGGCATCATACTTCATTAAACTGGTTGTTGAGCTACCTTGTACGATGTCATTAATGCCTGGTCCATATCTCATTCCTTCTTTGATGCCCAAAAATAATGGAAGAAGTTGTTCGCTAACGGGAGGGGTTGTCGATGACAAGAATAAATGTTGTCATGTGATAATGAGGGAAGGTTGACATGCATTAAGATGGAATCTTGACACATGATAGGATGAAGATGATTGATGTCCATCGGTAAGAGGCATTGACACGCAATATGGAGGGATGGATGACACACATCGGTAAAGGTGTTTATGCGTGACAGGGGAGGGACGATTGATGCACGAAAGAAAAAGGCATTGACATGTGACAAGGATGGATGATTGACACATGACATAAAAAGGAATTGACGTGCGACATGTAGGGATGGATGACGTGTGACATAAAAATGTGTTGACGCCTTACGATAGGGAGGAATAGATGCCACATAATAGAAAAGGGTGTTTATGCATGGTTTATGCGCAAAAAGGGTGGTGACACACAACAACGAGGGTGATGACATGTGACAAAAGGCATAAGTTGACCCATGGTTGACGTGTGATATGAGATGGCTCCAAACCTTCATTGTGGCTCGTCGAGTTGCTGCGAGACTGACTGCAAAAAAACTCATATATTCTCAATTCTGACTTGTAAGCCATCCTGAGATGTCTTTCTCTTTGATATCCCAGGGCTGAATTTGATGGCCTCCCACATGTCCCATAATTTGAATGGCTAATTCCATTTATAATGAGTTATCCAAATTAACTTGGGGGGGTGAATTTGGGATAAAAATAATATCATATGGTTTTATTTCCCTTGCATGGTGGAAAATTGCCCATTGTGAAAAACTTTATTTTTATCTCTAATATTATTCTATGATTCCTATATGAAAATGGGCATATACCCATTGTATATTACCACTCTCACATAGGAATCATAACATAATAATAGAGAATAAAATTATTTCACGATTTTAGAATGTAGTAAATTCTATATCTATTCTTTTATGAACCCTATATGAGAATGGTCATATGTGCATTCTATATGCCCATTCTCACATAGGAATCATTACATAATAATAGAAAATTAAATTCCATCTATATTGATTCTTGTGATTTATTCGAGAGATGAAGAATATCATCTGGTTATTTTTCCTTACATGACAAAGTGAACTAGCCGTTGTAGAACAAAGTAAAGTTTATTTATTTTTTTATATGATTCATATATGAGAAAGGGAATATTCCCATTCACATATAGGAAGATATATTGAAGTAAATCCTTTTGAGAGCTATATAAAGGCTGCAATAATGGGAAAATTTCCATTTCAAAACAAATTAAATTTAATCTCTATTGATTCTGTGATGATTGTAGACACCAAAAAAGCGTTACATTTCATCATTCCCATCTAAAATGACCAAATAACCACATTCTACACAGGTGATTGATTTAACCCTAATTTAATCACCCACCCCTTTCACACATCATATTGACCCTCACTCACACACACAAGGATTTAATTAAAATCAATTAATTAAATTGGCCCCTTTACCCACTCACCAGGCCACCTCACCTTCTATTGGCCTAACCACCTCACCATTCCACTACCCCACTTGCCCCTCCACCTCACCATTCCACTACCCCACTTGCCCCTCCACCTCAACATTACACTTCCTCACCTTACCCATACCTTTCCCATACCCTTATAGAATCCCTAATAGTGGCCACCCCACTCATAGTACCCATTCTTGTCCTATTTCTCATTCTAGGGTGGATGGCGCATGTGCCCGCCACTCAAAATAAGTGGGGAAGGAATATTCCCCACTTTTGAAAAATAAATCCCCGACATAACCAATGTCAATGTCAGTGGGAGCTGTGCTTTGGTCACTGTAAATGCACAATATGAGCTCTTTCCAAAGGGTTTGCATTTTTGGTTGGAACAAAGGTTGGCATTTTTGGTTGGAACATTGATTGGTAATTCAATGGATCATGGTTATCCATTTGAACTCCAAGCTGAAAAACCAGAAGTGGAAGGACTCACAAGAGCATTTGTGAGATCATTTCATGAGGATCTAATCTAAGAAGAAGCCAAAGTAGAAGCTCTCTAACTACCTCCTAGCCTTCACCGACGCTCACCATCTCTCTCATGTCGAGCTGCTCACGGTCCCGCATGCATTGGAATTCAAGTAAAACACTCCATCCCTCACCTGTGTTTTTGTGCTTATTTCTCCATTTTACTCTCCCAAGAGTCACCCTCTCTTCTAATCCTCAAAACCATCACATATCCTCCCTAAATCCCCTTTTGAAACCCTACCTACTCGGTCCCCAACCTCTACAAGACCTTTTCGCCTTATTCCGTTCCTCACTAGCTCTTTGTGCAAACACGAGAACCCCCAAACCTCCATTTCCACCATTCTAACCTGATCATAGTGATCATCACTATTTCCCTATAACCGTAGTTGGTTCTACCATGACCAACATCGGTTTCCCTTTGTTTCCTCATCCCCTAAAACTATGCCTTAGCCTACCCAATACCCAACCAAAACCTAAAAACAACTATTCCAAGTCCATACCTCACCTTAAACTTCCTAAATCCTTTTCCCAAGATAGGGAGAGCCCCCAACACCCCATTTAACCCTCTATTAATTCCCAAAATGATGACATCGGTCACACAGACCGGCACCGGTCTCTCGTATTTAGTAAACTACCCAAAAAAAACCCAAAAGCTGACCCAACCTACCCAATACCCAAACCAAACCTATCTTAGACACTGTATCAACCTACCTTGACCTCCGTTTGATCCTAACCTTTCCTATTATATTAGATTTTGCTTATTGTAATTATATGAGATGCCTAAATCAAATTAGTTACTGATGGGATGTTATTTGCTTATGTTATTTCCCACATTGATTTGTGTAAAACAGTGGATTGATAACCTTCTAGGAAGTATCACACTTCCCTGGATCTAGCATACGCTAGGCAATCCAATACCATATATTATATAAATCTTTATGGTGGGCTTGTTGTCTATTATAGGGTAGTCCCTCCCAGCCAAAAAAGAGTTCACACAATCAATCGAGATCAGAAGTCTACACACCCATTCTACCTTCTACCCATCACCCAAATAATAGATATTCCTCATATGCCCATCACCCTTATCTGTTTTAGTCTCCATTGTATGCAAAAAGGATCGAAACATTTTGGCACACCGGTGGGACCCATCCGGGGTTCCTTGCATTTTTATTCATTCCTAGGTAAAGATGGTGTGTTTTTTATTTTCTAAATGTATTCACACTAAATCTCTTTCCTTGGTAATAATCTCTTCTTCTAATTGTCTAAAACAACATCTATTTTCGGTGCTTAAAAAAACCATTTCTTCTTTCTTGCATTCACATAAGTAGTGAAAGAGCATGTTCCTACCTGTTCATCATTTGCTTCATCAAATGTAATTTTTCAATTTGGGTTTAAAATCAGTTGCATTTCATCCTTGTATGCTGCATTTAGCTCACATTAAAATGAGGGCAACCTATATGTTGGAAGTCATGCCCAACTAATGGTTGACATAAAGAATCGTAGAAAAGCACATTCTCTCTCTCTCTCTCTATCTAACCAAACAACACAAAATTAAAAAATACACATCTTCTTAAACAACATCACCCGGAAGAAGCTTTCAACGATCACACAATTAGTGGATTGACAATGGGCACCCAGCTGGTTACTTCTATCCAGTCATTACCTCAGAGGACAGCCCGCCCCCGCCATAACATAACCTGAAACCTCTCCTTTTAGATCTCCTTCTTCGTAGGAAGCCTTCCTCAACAAAAATCTACTCTAAATTCATGAGTCAGTCTTCTAAATAGCATAATCTCAACACATTAAAATCACTTGTTGGATAACATATTTTTAGCATTTGATTGACATGTGTTTTGAGGTGTGAGGATACATTTCTCCATTTTTCTACATTTTTCCTTACACTCCACCATCACATTTGGAGTATTACGACTTCTCTTGAGTGTGACAGGACCTCATTATATCATCTCCAGGACTTACGGATTGATCATTCATCGATCTCAATTCAAAATAATCCATTTTTATAAATCCTTCAAATTTCCACATGATAACTTGACATTGGTCTATCCACCGGCGTTGATTTCCCTCGACCGCCGCCATCGGTTTCTACTAATCGGTGTTAGTGCTATGATATTTTGGTTAAATTTCCCAAAGTGACACCTATCTCACCTTATGTGCTGTTTAGAGTTTCTATGAGTCTTTGTATTCTCTGTATTTGGATGAACAATCATCATACAACTTATCTATCTCGATCATCGATTTTGTATCATTTGCTAAAACTATTATTTTCTCACAATAATTGGCATCGGTCACCCCCATACTTGTAGTCGGTCACACCTAACCGGTGTCGGTTGTACTATTGTAACTCTTTGAAACTTTAACTAGGTTCATCTTCCAAAGACTGTTCTTTATGGCCTTCGATTTTCCGTGTCATTCACAAAAGACAAACTACCAAATATACCACCACCGCTTCTACTCTTGACCCATATCCAAGATAATACTATTCCTCAATCACTCCCACCTAACCCATTTTCACCTTCCACCACAGCACTTATGGAATCAAGTTCCACCGGACCCATACCTTTCGGTGGACAGAATTTTGCTAGGTTCCTTGATCACAAGCATCATGCCTTACATCGCTACCTCAAAATTACCCAACTCGATGGCCCTACTATCCCCTACTCCTACATCCCAACCACTTACCCACTAAATGAATATTCCATCATTAGGGTATACCCTTCCTCCAAAATTTTCCATACCTTCACCCACACTCCCTTTGGTTGCTACTACCCCATCGCCATCACCTCTTTATATACCCACATACCCACAAACACCACTAGTTGTGCCGACCTCTTATGACCCTTATAAAAATTTAGTCATACCTATACTCTATACCCCTTCACCTAGCTTCACGAGAGATATTTAATCACATTCCCCCTATACCCTTCCTCACACACAACCCATAGCCTCAATGTCATATTCAGGAGGCTATCCCTCCTTCCCTACCTATGTACTCCCGCAACAATTTCTACAACCTACCTAACCGTGAGACCACTACACTACCCATGTCCTACTCTTCTCATCACACCCATTTCATCTTCGGGGTTCTTCCCCACCGACGAACAACAACATTATACCCCTACAGGAGTACCAAGAGATAGTCATGATACTTCACGGGATTAGTAAGCATGGTATAAAGAACATGTCTTATGTACCTATCATTAAGTTAGGGGGCATATCAATTCCAACTATGCACCATTCCAGGAAATTAGCCGAGATATGTTGAATAATGGGGGCCTTTTCTGGGATGCTCCTACTATTCCAATGACTAAGAACCTTCATATCTGCAACAAACCTCTCTCAAATAATACCGCTTCATAAAACTTGATGAGCACAACTTGTCTGGTGACCTCAATGTTTACGACATTTATGTTACCTACAACCCTATACCTACCCCCTTGTCTCCATTCCCCCTATTTAATCTACTATGGAAATACTTTCCCAAACTCCTCTACTCGTGGTGGAAATGACCTTACCCATTTTTTTCACCTACCTAGCTACTTACCTCACCTACCCCCTACCTCAATAGAACCAACCTCATTAACCCCTCTAATTATGGGGAAGCCTACCTCATCCACTTCTCTACCCATAGAGAAGATGACCTTACCCACTACCTCACCTACACCCTTACCTACGACCAAACCTACCTCTCTTACACCCGTACCTCCAACCAAACCTAACTCACCTCCACCCTTACCTATGACCGAACCTACCTCACTTACATCCATACCTAAGACCTTACCCACTACCTCACATACACCCTTACCTATGACCAAAACTACCTCACCTATACCTATACCTATGACCAAACCTACCTCACCTACACCCATACCTATGACCAAACCTACCTCACTTACACCCATACCTATGAACTTACCCACTACCTCACCTACACCCTTACCTACGACCAAACCCACGTCACATACACCCATCCCTATGACCTTACCCACTACCTCACTTACACCCATACCTATGACCTTACCCGCTACCTAACCTAAACCCTTACCTATGACCAAACCCACCTCACCTACCCCTCTACATATGACGGAACTAACCGCATTAACCCCTCTACTTGTGGGGGAGCCTACCTCATCTACTTCTCTACCCTTGGAGGAGAATACCATACCCATTGTCTCGCCTCTTGAGTTACCTACCCCACCTATCCCTCTACTAATGAAATAGTCTACCTCACCCACTTTTCTTACCTTTTTACTCTTAGTAGACCCCTCCTTGTCCCATCCTTTACCCATGATCGAACCTACCCCACCTACTCCTATACCTAACAAGAATCCCACCTTACTCACTCTTTTACATGTACACGAGTCTTCCCTATTTTTCACTTTACCCCCAACAGATTTAACCTCACCTGTTCTCCCCTCTCTAGAAAAACCTACCCTTACATCCTTTCCACCCATAAAAGAACATACCCTACTTACTCGACCTATTCCTCCACCTGAAGGTAGGTCATTTATACCTTCACTACCTATTCCACTTGAACCTCCACCCATAAAAGAATCACTTTTCTTGATTCCCCCTGAGGATGATTCTCCTCTAAAGGCCTTTGACAACACAACCACTCTTCTTGCCTTGATTTTTCCAATCAAGCCCGAGATTGATACCTTCCCTATTTCACAAGCATCTGGGATCACCTTCCGGTTGTCATCACCCTCCCCTACCTCTAAACAACCCTCTGGTTTGGTTGATCAACCAAATTTTTTTGAATAACCTACCCTATGGGGAGCTTTAGAATCCTTGTTCCTCCCCCAAAGGCCAACACCTACCACCTATACCTTGACGACCGATCTAACAATTATAAAATTCACCGAGACTATCACATATAAATTGATAATGTCAACCTCTTCTTCATTAACAACCCCATTAACCTTACCTTCACCCTACACTCTGCCCACATCTCTGATATCTCCTATACCTTTCCCTCCACCTCCACCTCTATCGCTAATGTTTAGCCCAAATCCTCCCGCCACGAGATAAACTTCCTAAAAGGAAGACCTAACCATTTAAGTCTCCTATCCCCAAAACACCTATTCTTTCACCTTCAACTCTACCATCTATTTTAGGCCCACATCCTCCTTCTTCCCCGATTAACCGGCCTGTCGCGCGAAGCCCAACTTTTCAAATCTCTTAACTTTATGTCCCCTACACCTATTCTTTCACCTTCACCTTTACCCTCAATTTTAGGCCCGCACCCTTCAACCTTGGTCCATTTACCACATCAAAATCCCAATACCGATGGCCGAAACCCACACTTTCTTCTCCACCCTCTACATTCCACTCACCTCCTCTTTTACCAACACCCCCTCTCACATGATGGTTTCCCAAGTTATCTCGCAACACTGTCTTACCATTCACCTCAAATATTAGGCATACATGTTCTCCCACGAAGGGGGAAACCTCCACCCAAACTTAAACCCAAACCTCTCTTACCTACCATGTAAAACACCACAACCGCACCACTCACCACAACACTTTGGCCAAATCCTAAGACCAAAAATTCACTACCTACCATAACGTAAACAAACTAACCCAACCTCAAACTCCACCTCCTTTCCTAAATTCATCTGCCCTTTACCTAAACCCACCGTTACCTCCCACTATCATCCCTTGACATAATATTAGTATGACATTCTCTCTATGCTGTTAGAATCTTCTATTATCACACTACCGCCCCTTAAGCCTTATGATCCTTTTAAACCTAAACCAAAATGGTTTAATGACACTAAAATTTGTGCCTATCATCACTCTCTAGGCATGATGTTAAAGGGTGTAAGACACTCAAGAACATCCTTCACCACTCTATTCTCTTGATAATTTCGCTAACGAGGAAAACATTTTAGGAGAGGATTCCATTCCCCCAACTAACCAACTCCACCCTTGTTCTATTCTGCCACCTATACCTTCATACCTACCTATTTCTCACCCAACCTATAAAAATGACACTATGTATATGAACATTCCACCACAATAAAAATCCATATCCATTCTACTTCATTTGCACCTACCCCAACACCTACTCCTCCACCTCAATTAGCCTATGTCAATACCTACACAAGGACCATTGAATAAGCAGGATCAGGGCCTACAACTTTCCTCCCCTTCACACCCACTCGACCATAGTTGGGGGACTTTGATTCCTCCTACCACAAAAATGCGTAACACAAATTCCTCATCTGAACCCACCTTTAAAACACCTACGAGGAAAATCTGCTCCTAATTGGCTAGGAACTTATATATCGTTACCCATACGTCTAGATCATGGTCTTATAATTTATCTTTACTAGATGGTAAACCTGAACTGAGCCCTTGAACATCTTGCATCTTTGACCTTTATATTGTTGAACCAAGTGCTCTATCACCCGTTGACTATTATCAGCTCATCCCATGAGCACCCACCTCTTTTATCACCACCTCACATACCAACGATTAAACAAAGAATCATGTGACTGTCCATCACTTTTTCAACCTTGTCTTCAATATGAGTACCACGGCTCTACTCATGACATGATTCTCATGGATACTTTTTTCCCTCATGAATGGAATCCCATGGTCGTTTCCCACTCCATATACCCCTCACCACATCCAATTTGATAACCTACAACTCCACCTCTTGACCCACATTGTTCATATTCCTCTATAGCCTTGTCCATGGCTTAATTGGTAAAAAAAAATTCACCTATCAAATGGGATCACCCTCCTTGAGTCAAACTTCCAAGCACAAAGATGAATCCCTCAAAAGGACATCTATCATTTGTATCTAGTAGCCATAAATAGACTACTCCCTCAAAGGACAACTATACCGCGCTAGCCATACTCTACCTAGTAAAAAAGAGACTAGGCCCATTCCAAAGCTTCCCGCATCGATCAGCTTCACGAAGACCTCAAGGAGATTATCTAATTATCCCACATAGACTTCCCGCATCGATCAGTCTATCAAACAAAAGTAACACACCCTTTTTGCCATGGACTCATCTATCTAGGTTTTCAAACATCTTGTACAAGAGGTGTGTTATTCCCCTCCATGTTTCCAAACCTTCACCATATCACCCCTTTTTACCCTACTTTTTCTACCCACCATGGGATGATGTCACCAATACAACTGTCATGATCCTACACATTTCTTCACCTCTGGAACAATCCAACATGCAAGGGCTTTTAGGGGCTTGGAATTCATCATTCCTACCCTTGGTTTGCACACCAATGGTTCTTCCCGATTAGGAAACATCATCCACCATGTTATAATCACTGCATTCCAAATTTTTGACCCTCTTCAACCGAAATGAATATTTCAACTCACCTCTACCCACCTCTCACCAACACCTACCTTGACCTACCAATCCTAATTTCACAACACACCTGACCCAAATCACCTTACCAACATGCACCCATACATCTAACCTAACATCTAATCCTATCTACCCATACCCATGACCCTTACCTCTAAGCCCTTTTACCTATACCCATGACCCAACTCCATCGTGCCTACACCTTTGACCCAACATCTTACCCTACCAATTTATCTGTACCCATACCCATGACTCTTACCTATTTATCCATACCCTAAACCCACATCAACCATGCCTATACCTTTGACCTAATCACCAACCCTCACCTATCTACCCATTTACCCCTAGCTTTGACCCACATCAACCATGCCTATATCTTTGACCTAATAGCCGACCCTCACTAACCTACCCATTTACCCCTATCTTTGACTCAAATCAACCATGCCTATACATTTTACCTAATAGCCGACCCTTACCTATCTACCCATTTACCCATACCTTTGACCCAAATCAACCATACCTCTACCCTCAACCCAATCATTGACCCTACCTATCTACCCATACCCATGACCCTTACCTAGTGACCCCTTTACTCGTGACCCTTACCTACAAGCCCATTTACACTGTACCTATGACCCTTACCCTTACCCTTACCCACGACCCTTACCTATTTACCCATCTACCCATACCTTTGACCCAAATCAACCATACCTCTACCCTCAACCCAATCGTTGACCCTTGCCTATCTACCCATTTACCCATTTACCCCTACCTTTGACCCACATCAACCATGCCTACCACCTAACTCAACGACGCCTATGACTCGACTCAACCATGCCTATGACTCCGACTCAACCGTACCACCTCATCCGCTCGATCTCATTATTTATCTTCCAACCTCACCATCGGTTGGGCATATTTCTACCCCCTCCCATGGCTTTATCTCGTGCCATGCTCTCTTTTACCCACACCCAACCTCCTTGGTGTGACCATCAACCTTACACACTAGCTCTACCTTGCAATGCTATTACCAAGTTGTTTTAGCCTACCAATCCTACCTTGCCTCTAGCCATGACCCTTATTCAAACCAACCTTAACCTTTGGACCTTTTGGATGTACCGGAACCAAACCTACAAGTTCTTGCATGCTTTTGAATGCTCTACCTAATCACCCACTCTACCCTTTACACTCACCATACCCACGACCCTCACCTCTCTCACCTCTCACCCTACTTTATCAAACCACCCACCGAATCTCTCTATTCTTCATCATCGGTGCCTAATTTGAGGGGGATCACTCATACCCCTATTTAGGGCACCCAAAATTCATCTTCTCACCAAAAATTCACATGGGGCAAAACTACCTTTCATTTTTGTCATGTTTGCCTACCAAAACATGATGCACGCAAAAGGGGAAAAATGTAGACACCAAAAACCATCACATTTCATCGTTCCCCTCTAAAATGACCAAATAACCACATTCTACATAGGTGATTGATTTAACCATAATGTAATCACCCACAACCCCTTTCACACATCATATTGGCCCTGACTCACACACACACACACAATGATTTAATTAAAATCAATTAATTAAATTGGCCCCTTTACCCACTCACGAGGCCACCTCACCATTCCACTATGCCACTTACCCCTCCACCTCAACATTCAACTTCCTCACCTTACCCATACCTTCCCCATACCATTCTAGAAGCCCTAATAGTGGCCACCCCACTCATAGGACCCCTCCTTGTCCTATTCCTCATTCTAGGGGGGATGGTGCATGTGCCCCACCACTCAAAATCAAGTGGGGAAGGTATATTCCCCACTTTTGAAAAAACAAATCCCTTGACATAACCAATGTCGGTCACAGTCTGATCGATGTCGGTCGGTGGGACCGGCGGCGGTCACTTGTAAATGCACAATCTGAGCTCTTTCAGAAGGGTTGAAATTTTTTGTTGGAACGACAGTTGGCATTTTTGGTTGAAACATTTATTGACAATTCATTGGAACATGGTTAGTCATTTTAAGTCCAATCTGAGAAACCAGAAGTGGAAGGACTCACAAGAGCATTTATGAGATCATTCCATGAGGATCTAAGCCAAGAAGAATCCCAAGTAGAAGCTCTCCAACCACCTCCTAGCCTTCACCAACACTCACCATCTCTCTTGTCCAACTGCTCATGGTCCTGCATGCATTGGAATTCAAGTAAGTAAAACACTCCATCCCCCACGGGTTTTTGTGCTTATTTCTTCATTTTACTCTCCCAAGATCCACCCTCTCTTCTACTTCTCAAAACCATCACATATCCTCCCTAAATTCCCTCTTGAAACCATGCCTACTTAGTCCCTAGCCCTTTACAAGACCTTCTCACCTTATTTCATTCCTCACTAGCTCTCTATGCAAACACAAAGAGCCCCCAAACCTCCATTTCCACCATTTTTACCTAATCATAATGATGTCACCAGCTTCCTATAACTATGGCTAGTTCCACCATGATTGAAATTGGTTTCCCTATTATTTCCTCATCCCCTACAACTCGCCTTAGCCTACCCGATACCCAACCAAAAACTCAAAACACCTATTCCAAGTCCATACCTCACCTAAACCTTCCTAACTCCTTGTCCCAAGATAGGAAGATCCCCCAACACCCCATTTAACCCTTTGTCAATTCCCACAATGATCGACATCGGTCACATAGACCAGCGTTGGTCTCTATATTTAGTAAAACTACCCAAAAACAAACCCAAAAGCTGACCCAACCTACCCAATACCCAAACCAAATCTATGCTAGACTGTAGAAACCTATATCACCCTACCTTGACCTCCAAATCTAATCCACGACCTTGCATGTTAGATTAGATTTTTCTTATTGTATTTATATGAGATGCCTAAATCATATTAACTACAGTAGGATGTTATTTTCTTACGTTATTTCCTGCATTGATTTGTTTAAAACAATGGATTGACAACCTTCTAGGAAGTATCACACTTCCTAGATCTAGCATATGCTAGGTAGTCCACTGCCATATATTATTTAACTCTTTCTGGTGGTCTTGTTGTTTATTATAGGGTAGTCCTTCCCAGCCAAAAAGGAGTTCACACGATCGACCGAGATCGGAAGTCTACATGTGCACATTCTACCTTCTACCCATCACCCAAATAACAGGTATTCCTCCTATGCCCATCTCCCTTATCTGCTTTGATGTCGATTGTATGCAAAAAGGATCAAAACAATGATGTATGACTTTTGTTTATGTAAAATATTGACTATGAAATGATCTTATTTAATGTTGACATTTGTATCATTATTAGATGCTACTATTACCTTTCTTTCTATATTGATTATTGTGACGATGAATGACTTTTTTTATTTCTTAGCATATTTCTAGTTGTCTATATGATTATAAAATTAGGTAGTAAATGTTGTTTTCCAACTGAGATTGCATTATTACCTTATTCATTGATATTATGTACTATGTAGATAAATATGATAGTTAACCATTTTGTAATCTTCATTTACTAATAATTCAACATGATTACGAGTTGAAAATTCATGCCAGTTCATTGAAATGACATGTATACAATTTATTTTTTCATATGGAATGCAAGAATCAGAGTAATTATTATAAAGTGATACATTGGATTCAATACACCTACAAAGGCGATGATATTGGGTAAGTGCCCATGCTAAATAAAGTAAACGTTATATTTATTCTATTTATTATACTTACTCATATATATTCATGAACAATAATGGAATTTTTCTTATGAATCCTATTAAAGAGAATAGGCATATGCCCATTCTTCATGATCTAATATTATTTGTGTAATTCTTTTTATGATATTTTCAGTTATCTCTAATATGAACAATAATTGAATTTTTTAATTGATTCCCTTATGAGAATAAGAAAATTCCCACTTTAATTTAAATATTAAAAGAATACGCATATAACCTTTTTACATATTCTTATTTTAGCAATATTAAACTTAATCTTTGAGATACCACTATAAGGGATATGAGAATGAGAACATGACTATTGAATACAAGACAAAATTATCAGCTTCCCACTCTTTAATACATATTTAACAACTATGAGGGGGCATTTGCCCATTTAATACAAGATAAAACATATATTTTTGGTTTTAAAATGAGTATATGCCCATGGGAATCCTATATGAGAATATAGGATTAAAAATGCGATTCCCATTCAATACAAAAAGAAACAATTTTGTTTGCATGAGAATGGGCCTATGCCCATTCTAAACATCATAATACAAGTAATGGTGATTTTATGAGATTGCTCCTATTATTCCTATTTATACCTATTTAAAAAACCATGAGTCTCGTTTAATCCATACTCTTCTTAGTTTTCTTCTATTATTCCTATCTACCCAAGAAATTCTTCTATGATTCCTAAATGAGAAGGGCATCTGATCATTCAATAAAAGACAATGCAAAAAGCTACATCAATTTCATAACTCTTTTAATAAGATGTGAGAATGGGTGCACCTCTAAAACAAAGTAAATTTGATTATTGCTATCATAAAGGGCACATGTCGATTCTAAACATTATAATACAAGTAATATTTATTTTTTTTTGAGAATGGGCATGTGCACGGTCATGACTAAATTATATTTGTTTTATGAGAATGGGCACATTCTCATACAAGAAATATTGTTTGTGATTCCTATCTACCTAAACTAAGGATTCCTATATGAGAATGGGCATCTGCCTACTTGATAAAAGACAATGTAAAAAGGTCAATCAAGTTCATACCAATTTAAAAGCTATGAGCAGCATGTATAATCCATACTCTTCTTTTATCATTCCTAATGCCCAAGAAATTATTCTATTATTCCTAAATGAGAAGGGGCATCTACCCTTTCAATACAAGACAATGCAAAAAAGATCCATCAATTTCATATCTCTTTTAACAAGATGTGAGAATGGGTGCACATTCTAAAAAAGTAAATTTGATTACTCCTTTTATAAAGGGCATGTGCCCATTCTAATCAGGCATATGCACATTCTAAAAATTATAATATAAGTAATATATATTTTTTAGAATGGGCATGTGCCCATTCTAAACATTCTCATACAAGCAATACTGATTTTTATGATAGTGGGCATGTGCATTTTCTCTACATTCTCATACAAGAAGTATTGTTTTTTATTCCTATCTGTCCATGTAGGCCTTTTATGATTCCTATATAAGAATGAGCATCCCATTTAATACAATAAAATGTAAAAACACTCAATTAATTTCATAAATTTATACAAGCCATGAGAATGGGTGCCCATTTTAAATCATAGTAAATATGAATGAAAATAAATTCTACTATTTAAAATTCTCATTCTAAATAGGAATATGCAAATTCTAAAAATTATAATACACACAATATTGATTTTATGATAGTGGGCATGTACATTTTCTCTACATTCTCATACAAGCAATATTGTTTGTAATTCCTATCTTCCCATGAAGGTATTTTATGATTCCTTTATGAGAATAGGCATCTACCCATTCAATACAAGACAATGTAAAAATGCTCAATCAATTTCATAACTTTATACAAGTCGTGAGAATGGGTACCCATTCTAAAACACAGTAAATAGGAATGATGATAAATTATACTATTTAAAATGCCCATTCTAAACAGGCATATGCACATTCTAAACATTATAATACAAGTAATATGTTTTTTTAGAATGGGCATGTGCCCATTCTAAACATTCTCATATAAGCAATACTTGATTTTATGACAGTGGGCATGTGCATTTTCTCTACATTCTCATACAAGCAATATTGTTTGTGATTTCTATTTGCCCAAGCAAGTCTTTAAGGAATCATATATGAGAATAGGCATTTGCCCATTTGATACAAGAAAATGTAAAAATGCTTAATCAATTTCATAACTTTATACAAGCCGTGAGAATGGGTGCCCATTCTAAAACACAGTAAATAGGAATGATAATAAATTCTACTATTTAAAATTTCATGATTTCATTATTTATTATTGTAGGATAGTTTCAAATTTTTTATAACTTTATACAGACATGAGAGTGGGTGCCCATTCTAAAACACAATAAATACATAAAATTACAATGTATTTAAATTTCATTATTATAAAACATATATTTTTACATATATGTTTCATTATTCACATAGCTATTTAAAACATTTAAATGGGTCCAATAAATTCAAATATCTAAGCATATTACAACATATTAAAGCATTAATAGGTGGTGATTTGTTAATGTATTATATATTCAAAATATTAAAGCATTAAAAGGTGGTGATTTGTTAATGTATTATATATTCAAATTTTGAATGTATGTACAAAAATAGCACTATGTATTTTTCATTATTCTAATACCTTTTCAAAACATTTAAATGTTTCTAAACATTGGGATAATATGACATTAAATCATTAAAGAAATTTAAGCATTAAAGGTTAGTGATTTATAATGGTCGATAGATTCAAATTTTGAGACTTACGATATTAGGATACTAAAAACATTTAATCATTAAAGGGAGGTGATTTATTATGGTAGGTTAAATTCAAATTTTAAATTTTCAGCGTCATTTTTAGAGGCAATTTTTCTTGGTCAATTACTATATAAAAATATAGATTTTGAATGGCTAGGGTTTTGATTTTTCTCTCTGTTATAGCCGATTTTTTTCATTCAGATATTTTGTATGAGAAAGAAGAAGTTATGCGAAAGGATTTGGGCTGATTGAAATAGATATTATTGAAAAAGAAACTTGTTATAGTGGTAATAATTTTTTACCAGAAAGATAATTGTGGTACTTGAGTTTATCAAATCATTTTTTTCTTATGCGAAAGGATTTGGCCTAATTGGATACAAAGATTATTGAAAAATAAACTTGTTGCAGAGGTTATTAAAAAAGACACAGAAAGAGACATGTGGTACTTAATCTATCTAATAATTTTTTTGCACCATAAATAAGTACGCATTTGAACGAAATAATTTTGATTTCTATATTCGTAAGTTTACATTTATGAATGTAAAGAAATTTATTTATCTATTTGTTTTTTGTTATGTTTATGAATGGAAACAAATCGATACATTTTTCAGACATAAAAATAAACGAGATATATGGAAAAACGGTTCAAATAGTCTATTGTGAACTAAAAGATCTGTGCTTATACATTTTTATGCTTTAGAAGTAAACATGGAAAAAATGAGATATAAAAACTTGGAATAGCCTGCTCTTCCATTGTTGTTTTCCCTTCGAGAAATCTTGAAAAGTCTCCCTTACGCAAAATCACTATATCGATGGCTATTTCTTCTTCTTTCTTCTTTGCAAAATCTTTGTATCTCTCCTACTATCGACAACTATATCTTCTTCTTTCTTCTGCAAAATCTTTGTATCTTCATATTTCTCCAGCTACATCTACATTCTTCGGCTTTCCCCAAGTAAATCTCTGAATGAAAAATATCAGTCATAATAGAGCAAAAATCAAAACCCGATTCATTTAAAATCCTTATTTTTATAATGTACTTGCGAAAAAAGTGCCTCATAATCATAATAAATGACCAAATCTAAAAAAGAGTGTCAAAATTTCAAAATTTGAATCAAAGATACCATAATAAATGACCATTAAGAGCCTTCCAAAAAGAAAGTGCTGAAAATTTGAAATTTGAAACAATCATGTTCGTATTATTAAAAATTAATTAATCAATGACAACAAGTAATAATAGAATTCAAATTGTTTCTAATCAAGATATGATATTAGTAATTAATAGTACTATAATAAATTAGTATTGCTACTAATTTAAATAATTAATTAATAATATTATAATTAATTAGTAAAAATTATCCTATCAAATAATATTAAATACAAGAATTATTATTACCAACAAACTTACATTACTATATTAACTAGAAACATATTAATAACATCTAATTATATTATTAAATTTTATAAATATAATGCTTAATTAATTATAGTGCATTTTAAAATTATAAAAATACAATAAAACTAATTAATGACATTAACAACATTATTTCAAAAATTAGAAATTAAAGAATATGTATTTAACATATGATATTAGGATTAAAGAAAATTAATTAATTAACAACATTAATTAATAATACTAATAAATAAATACCAGAATTATTATTGCCAACAAACTTACATTACCATATTAACTAGAAAATATTAATAACATCTAATTATATGATCAAATGACAATTAAATAATATTAAAAAATATAATTAAATTTTATAAAACTAATTAACAACTTTATCACCATTATTTATAATGCTTAATTAATTATAGTGCATTTTAAAATTATGAAAAATACAATAAAACTTTATAAAACTAATTAACGACATAAACTCCATTATTTCAAAAAATTAGAAATCAAAGAATATGTATTTAACATATGATATCGGACTAAAAAAATTAATTAATCAACAACACTAGTTAATAATAATAATAATTAAATACAAAAATAACATCGTACCATTTAATAATACAAATAAATTTCAAACTTCATATGCATATCTCATGTACTCGAATGGGTATGGCATGAAGATGAAATGGATTGTGCCTCATTTGGTAATGAAAGGAAAATGAGATGTTATTCTTCACATTAAGAAGAGTTAGAAATATTCATTTTTGTTTTTCATGAAGAGAGAGAGAGACCAAAAGCTAGAGAATAAACACTATAAAGGTGTCAGAATGTGCCTTTCCATTGCAATTGTCTTCCTTCCATGCAAAATAGGAAAAAATCCAACAATAAATGTTTGTTTGTTCAAGAATGGACAAATGCCCACATTTCTAAATGCCTACAACTATTCCTAAAAAAAAATAATGAAATACGCAAGGCTTGATCCCCCTCGAGATGGTCTTTAACAAAACATGTTAATTACTCCTATATGAGAATGGACATTTTCCATTTCTAAATCAATTTAATACAACTATGAGCCTTTCCAAAATCTAGAGAATAAACACTATACATGTTTCCAGAATGTGCCTTTCCATTGCAATCATCTTCCTTCCATGCAAAATGGGGAACAATCCAATAGTAAATGTTTGTTTGTTCAAGAATGGACAAATGCCCATATTTATAAATGCCTACAACTATTCCTAAAACAAAATAATGAACTACGTAAGGCTTGATCCCCCTCGAGATGGTCTTTAACAAAACATGTTAATTACTCCTATATGAGAATGGGCATCTGCCATTTCTAAATCAATTTAATACAACTATGAGCTATGAGAATGAGCACTTGCCATTTCTAAATCAATTTAATGTGACTATGAGAATGAGCATTTTCCCAAGGGTGTGTATTGCAACACTTGGCAGAGCCATGATACCCATTCTTAAAACAAAATAATAGATCTACATAAGGCTTGATCCCCTTCGAGATGGTATTTAAAAAATATGCTAATTACTCTAATATGAGAATGGGCATCTACCATGTCTAAATAAAATTGATACAATTATGAGAATGGGCATCCCTCTCGAGACAGTCTTTAAAAAAATATGTTAATTACTCCAATATGAGAATGGGCATCTGCCATTTCTAAATCAAATTGATACAAATATGAGAATGGGCACCCCCTAGAGATGGTCTTTAACAAAATATGTTAATTACTCTAATATGAGAATGGGCATCTGCCATTTCTAAATCAAATTGATACAACTATGATAATGGCACCTGTCATTTCTAAATCAAATTGATACAACTATGAGAATGGGCATCCCCTAGAGATGGTCTTTAACAAAATATGTTAATTACTCCAATATGAGAATGGGCATCTACCATTTCTAAATCAAATTGATACAACTATGAGAATGGGCATCTTCCATTTCTAAATCAAATTAATACAACTATGAGAATGGGCACATGCCATTTCTAAATCAATTTAATACAACTATGAGAATGGGCATCTTCCATTTCTAAATCAAATTAATACAACTATGATAATGGGCATCTTCCATTTCTAAAAATAAAATAATAGAGCTACATAATGCTTGATCCCCCTCGAGATGGTCTTTAACAAAATATGCTAATTACTATGAGAATGAGTATCTGCCATTTCTAAATCAAATTAATACAACTATGAGAATGGGATCTATCATTTCTTAATCAAATAAATACAACTATGAGAATGGGCATCTTCCCAAGGGTATGTAGTACAACACTTGGCAGAGCCAAGATGCCCATTCCTAAAACAAAATAATAGAGCTACATAAGGCTTGATCCCCCTTGAGATGGTCTTTAACAAAATATGCTAATTAGGAAAAATATGAGTATGGAAATCTGCCATTTCTAAATCAAATTAATATAAATATTCCTAAAACAAAATTATAGAACTACATAAGGCTTGATCCCCCTCAAGGGTATGTAGTGCAGCACTTGGTGGAGGCATAACATGTCTCTGCTAGGGATAGTCTAGCCTAAATGATACAATTGTATTCAAGATAAAATGAAAAAAATGTTTGTTTGTTTGTATGAAAGAATGAAAAATGGGCATCTGTCTACTCGAATGGGCATGACATGAAGATAAAGTAGATAGTCCCCCATTTTTCTATGAAAGGAAAACCAGATGTTATACTTCACATTGAGAAGAGTTAGAAATATTCATTGTTGTTTTTCATGAAAATAGAGATACCAAAAGAGAAAGACTAAAAAAATTAGAGATAGAGGCTTCATATCCCTTTAAGGGTATGCAGTGCAACACTAGGCTCCTCCAGGGATAGTCCAACCAATATGATATAATTATTAAGTCTATAAAGGTTGTCGAATTTTTTACACTACTCAAACATGAATTCGAATGAATATTGAGATGAGGTGAGATGGTGAGCAATGGTCCTCCTTCCATGCAAAATGGGGAACTACCCAACAATAAATGTTTATTTGTTCGAGGATGGACAAATTTCCATATTTCTAAATAGTCTAATACAATTGAAAAAAATATGGCCAAACCAAAATATTAGAATGTCTAGAGAATGGGATAATGTATATTCTCATTATTACAAGCGGTGCAAGTCTTATTTTAAAACAATTACCTTTAATTAATAAATACACAGTGGTAAAAAATATGTTTGCATTACGGTCTCAATATTTCATGGTCTTAAACAATATAAGTTAATTTATCCTATATGAAAATGGTAATCTTCCATTTCCAAATTAAATTAAAATAACTATGAGAATGGGTATCTTCCCAAGGGTATGCAAAGATAAAATTAGAAAAAGGTTCGTATCCATTTCTAAAAATAAAATAATGAGATGGTCTTTAAAAAAATATGCTAATTA
The DNA here is from genome assembly GCA_018340775.1 of Taxus wallichiana var. yunnanensis. Classification (NCBI taxonomy): domain Eukaryota; kingdom Viridiplantae; phylum Streptophyta; class Pinopsida; order Cupressales; family Taxaceae; genus Taxus; species Taxus wallichiana. The sequence continues at coordinate 996,990,809 of CM031237.1, read as the reverse complement.
CTATGAGAATGGGCATCTGCCATTTCTAAATCAAATTAATACAACTATGAGAATGGGGATCTGCCATTTCTTAATCAAATAAATACAACTATGAGAATGGGCATCTGCCTAAGGGTATGTAGTACAACACTTGGCAAAGCCAAGATTCCCATTCCTAAAAAAAATAATAGAGTTACATAAGGCTTGATCCCCTCGAGATGGTCTTTAACAAAATATGCTAATTAGGAAAAATATGAGTATGGACATCTCTATTTCTAAATAAAATTAATATAATTATTCCTAAAACAAAATTATAGAACTACATAAGGCTTGATCCCCCTCGAGGGTATGAATTCCAACACTTGGCGGAGACATAACATGTATCTGTCAGAGATAATACAACCTATACGATATAATTATATTTAAGATAAAATGAAAAAAATGTTTGTTTGTTTGTATGAAAGAATGAAAAATCGGTTTCTATCTACTTGAATGGCATGACACGAAGATAAACTAGATAGTTCCCCATTTTTCTATGGAAGGAAAACCAAATGTTATTATTCACATCGAGAAGAGTTAGAAATATTCATTGTTGTTTTTCATGAAAAGAGAGAGACCAAAAGTGAAAGACTAAACAACAATTAGAGATAGAGGCGTCATATCCCTTTAAGGCTATGCAATGCAATACTAGGCTCCTCCAGGGATAGTCTAGCCAATATGATTCAATTATTAAGTATATAAAGGTTGTTAGAATGTTTTTACAAAGACTTAAACATGAATTCTAATAAATATCAAGATGAGACGAGATGGAGAGAAATGGTCCTCCTTCCATGCAAAATGGGGAACTACCCAACAATAAATGTTTGTTTGTTCAAGGATGGAAAAATGCACAATTATTAAGTCTATAAAGGATGTCAGAATGTTTTTACACTACTGAAACATGAATTCGAATGAATATTGAGATGAGGCAAGATGGCGAACAATGGTATTGCCATGAAAATGGGAACTACCAATAATAAATGTTTTTTCGTTCGAGGATGGAAAAATTCCCATATTTCTAAATAGTCCAATACAATTGACAAAAATATGGCCAAACCAAAATGTTAGAATGTCTAGAGAATGGGATAATGTCTATTCTCATTATTACGAGTGGTCCAAGTCTTATTTTAAAACAATTACCTTTAATTAATAAATACACGGTAGTAAATAATATATTTGCATCTTTGGTCTCGATATGTCATGGTCTTAAACAATATATGTTAATTTATCCTATATGAAAATGGGCATCTGTCGTTTCTAAATCAAATTAATAGAACTATGAGAATGGGCATCTACCCAAGGGTATGTAAAGATAAAATTAGAAAAATGTTCATATCAATTTCTTGTAGCATCTTGATAATGGGCATATGCCCATTCTAATAATAGGAATCACAAAGAAAAATAGGCATAAGGAAAACTACATATGCCCATTCTAATAATAGGAATCACAAAGAAAAATAGGCATAAGGTAAACTACATATGGGCATTTGTCTACTCGAATTCACAAGACATGAACATGAAGTGGATTGTTCCCCATATTTTTTACAATGAAAGGAAAAGCAAATGTTATTCTTCGCATTGAGAAGAGTTAGAAATATTCATTTTTGGTTTTCATGACAAGAGAGAGAGACTAAAATCATAGGGGATATCTGCTAAGGACAAGGTGCATCCAATATGATACAATTATTAACCGTATAAAGGATTTTAGATGTTTTCCTTCCATTGTAATCATCCTCCTTTCATGCAAAGTATGGGGAAAAACCCAATAGTAAATGGTTTTTTGTTTGAGGATGGAAAAATTCCCATAAATATAACTATTCCTAAAACAAAACTATAGAAATACATAAAGCTTGATCCCTCTCGAGGGTATGTAGTGCAACACTTGGCAGAGGTAAAACTCGGCTCCGCTCAGGGACAGTCAACCAAAATAATACAATTGTATTCATGACATGAAGATGAAGTGGGTTGGGCCTCATTTTTCTTTTGAAGGAAAACCATATGTTATTCTTCACATTGAGAAGAGTTAGAAATATTCATTGTTGTTTCTCATAAATTTCCTTGATATTCTTCATGAAAAGAAAGAGAGCCCAAAAGTAAAAGAGTAAACAACAATTAGAGATAGAGGCTTGATCCCCTTTAATGGTATGCAATGCAACACTAGGATCCGCCAGGGATAGTCCAACCAATATGATACAATTACTTACTCTATAAAGGTTGTCGAATGTTTTTACACTATTCTTATTCTAATATGGTCCTCCTTCAATTGCAATGGTCTTCCTTCGATGAAAATGGGGAACAACCCAAAAATAAATGTTTGTTTGTTACAGGATGGATAAATGCCCATATGAAAATGGGAAGAGATTGGGCATATGCCATTTATAAATCAAATTATTAAGAATGTGTTAAACAATGCACAATTATAAAAACACTGAATATAATTATATTGAATTTAGAAATCATTCGGGATATATTTACATAGATGGAGTTTACATTATATAGGAGGATGTTCTCCTTAATACAAGGAGTCAACATCAATCCTCAACAACCCACATATCTCTCTCTAATCCCTACAATCTCTCAAACTTATCCCTAAGATATATCTCACACTAAAATAGTTACGTGAGTTGTTCTCACAACTCACCAATAATAAAACTATTACAACTATATTATTAATATGAGTTCTATAAACTCATTATTAATAATATTACATTTTATTTAATAATGTTACACAATATTTTTCTAACATAATGGGCATCTACCCGAGGGTATGTAGTATAACACTTGGCGAGAATCAAAACTAGTCTTTGACAGGTTAGTCCAACCAAAACGATATAAATGTTTGGTGGCGTCACAATATGACTAATTCCCATCGTACTCAAAAACCCTATTTAAAAGTTTGGAGTGACATAAAACATAACATGATAATGATATTTTTATAAATAATTTTACCAAAAATGCTTTAATGCTTTGGAAGTTGCCCATTCTCATAGATTTTATAGAGGTATAAGTTCTCATAGCCTATACATAGGTATTAATATGATTAAGTTCTTATAAAAACTAACTTCTCATTCTCAAATCCTTTATAGAGGTCTAAAAATTATTTAAGTTTAATATTTACTTGTATTGAATGGGTAGATGTCCCTTCTCATGTATGAATCAAAGAATAAGTTTGTTTAAGAATATTTAGAATTAAAATTTAGCTTGTGCCTGTTGTAAACATTATAATACCTAATACTATACAATAGAAGGATTTTGTTCAGCAATGTAAGATCATAGTAATGGAAGTGCAACATTTAATCTTGAAGGATAAACCATGTGTACCTTGGCCTTGTGTATGTGATAAATCATTCAAAAATGCAAAGAGAAAAATATGCTATCAAGGATAACAAACATGACACGATTCACCATTGATGCAAGGCCAAGTAGCAAATGATTCACTGTTGGGATAAAATTCCTTACTTGACATGATTCACCATTGATGCAAGGCCAATTTGTAAATGATTCACCTTCAAGATAAAATTCTTTACTTTTATTAATATTATCTAACCTTGATGAACAATTATCATGAATAAAAATATTATTTTATGGATGAAAGAAGAATTATAGAATTATCATTTATTTTGTGATCAACTGTCACACCCAATTCGGAAACTAAGCAATGCCTCCCAGGTGGTAATCCCACTTTGTACTTTGGTAAAAACATAACAGATAACTCCCCATCTTAGCATGAAGGATTGGCAGTGGATTTCTTAGGTAACTCCCATCTTACCAAGAAGGAGAATCATATACATTTTTGCAAGGGAATGTGATTATGTTGAGACTCTGAAACATGCATTAAACAATCATATTTAGATGCAATATTTTATAACTATGGAGGATAAAAACTATGCAAGTATTACAAAATTTTGAAGTGATATTTTTAAAACCCATATCAAAAATACAAAAGTTCTAAAATATGACATTATAATTTATCTTTATACCTAGAGACTCAAAATACAACAGAGAAGAGTTAGAAGTATCTCTAAAACTTATCTTCAATTTAAAAAATAAGTAACTCCTCGTATTAGCTACAATTAGGTTAACAACTATGCATGTCTCACAAAACAATGAAATGATATTCTTAATACCTAGATCAAAAAATACAAAAGATAAAAAATAGGGCATTATCTTTAAACCTATAACATGATATAAGGAAAGAAAACCAAATGATATTCTTCATCTCATAATAATTCAACAGATAAGAGTTGAATAATCTATGCCTCAATTTTTTACAAATCTATTTCTTCACAAGCCAAAAAGGTCTTATGAAATAGAGGGAGCCAAAAGCAGAAAGGGTCAACAAAAATTTAGCAGAGAGAGATAAAATGATATCTTAGAAATATTGCTCAAATTTTACGCTTCCTGAGAATGAAACAGTCTATAGGAAGGTACTTTATTTTTTTATAGGAAGTTGTGCATTGTGACATCCTTTACAGAAGTTGTGTTTATAATGGGCACAAGCCCATTCTCATACAAATGAACATTGTTTGTTTTGTAATAATTAATAATTATATTATATTAGCACCCTCTCCTAAAAGCTTAGTTTCCTGCACCACCTCACCGAATGGTTAAATACGGAGAAAAATGGGAATGTAGACACCTAAAATTGATTATCCAATTTAGTGTCCCCGTGCGCGTTGCTCTCTCAGGTAACCTGGGGCACGTTTATATCACCACTATCCCCTTGGGATATTATTCAATTTGCATTTTAAACACCTATCCTAAGTTTAATTCACCCCTTTATGTTTTACCCATGAGTAATTAAATATTAACTATTTAATTACACCTTTTCACATGTATCCTAACCACTTATTTACCCCATATCTATCCTATCCATGTGTCCCTCCTATTTCTCCTCCTCACAATCAAGCAGCGGGATATTTCCCGTATTTGAGGTGGAGGGATAACTCTTATCTTTCTAGAAATCGTTCATTTTGGCCATCTCGGGAGTCTGTTCCGCGATCGGCGCCAACTGGTCTGATCGCCGATTTTTCGGAGCGGCACCGATTATAAATAGAAGCCCAGAACTCGAGTTAGGACACGCACGAACACGAAGGACAGACAGAGACAGATCGTGAAAGAAACACAGACCGTGAAAGAGAGAGAACGAGAGATCTTTGCGCATCTAGTGTCAACATTATCTATCAAATGAGAATGGATCTTGTCCAAATCAATCCCTGAGAGGAGCACCGTTACTCTGTTCTTATCACATCAACATCGCACGTATCCATTGATCTTCTGGTGACTCTATTCCAGTATCTCACCAGCTTCGGCATATCCAGCAGACGTTGATGATCTGGCCTTCACTTTCCGATTTCCAAATCTTCTCGCACTGTCCCCGATCGACCGATCTACTTTCAGTCGATGCCGATCTTATTCAGTCGACGCCGATTCTTCATAATCGACACCCGATCACATCAGTCGACGCCGATTCTACATAATCGACGCCGATCATCCTGCAGACAGGTAAAAGGACACAGGTAACACAAATCTAGCTTTGTTTTCACAGTTCCCTGTCTTCTGTTGCTTTCTGCCTGCTGTTTAGATTCTGTTTATTACCTTGATCAGAAAATCTAGTCTTGTACGTACATCTTTTATCATGTATACTTCTTTACTTAATTGAAAACGTGGACTGACATCCGCCGAGGGAGCTCATCGCTTCCCGGACCCGCTTCTCGGGCAGTCCACCTAAATATCTTTTAACGTGGTCTTTTTCTGTCAAGCATCGGTGTCTCGCAGGTTACTTGGATCTATTGTGCAGAATTGCTCGTGTGCGCCCGTCTTATCTATATCGACCTCCTTATCCATCTACATCTTCGGATCTTGTCCATCAGGTATCGATTTCATTGGAGTTTTTCAGGATTTTTGTGTTTAGTTTGGTGCATTAACTTGGACAGGTAACAAGTGCGAAATTCTTGATCAACATTCTGGCACGCCCGGTGGGACCCAACCAAAGTCCCTTATTGGTAAGTTCATTTCTTTTCTAGTTTTGAGCTTTGTTCTTTTTCTTCACTGATTTCTATCAGTTCTGCTTGAGCATTTCCTATCATCGTTTTAATCTTGCTCTTTATGTGAAATTGTTATTTCCTTGAAATTTTTCTAGTTCCTTGAAATAGAAATTTCCGTTTCACCATTATCCGGATATATCTTTCTGGATTTTGTTTGGTGTTTGCTTAACCTCTTCTTGCGGAGCACTTTGCTTGTTCATGGGATTGTTCGAGGGGAAGAGCTCAACAACGCGCTTTTTGAAGTCCACACACCTTGGAGAGCTAAATCTACAGGTATTTCTCTTTTACGGTGTTTTCTCCTTTTTAGGAACTAAAAAAAAAAAAAAGTTCTTTGTTTGTTGTCCATCACATTCGAACATTTCAATTTTTGGTGCTTAAAAAGAATTTAATCGCATTTGGGAAAGAATCTGTTTGGCTTGTCTTCATCGAAATCAAACACTTCGTTTTTAAGTGCTTAAAAGGAACTCTTTCTTTGTCATTTCTGCTTTGTATGTCTTTCATCTAGTTTTAATTAGGCTGGAAAATTGATCAAAATCGGTAGTGACACTATTTGATTTTTATTTTTCACCCTTGCACACAAAGCCAAAATCATTAGGTGTAAAGCATTTAAACAAAAATTCTTTCCCTGGCCTCGCCTACTTGGAAGTGACATCCAAGAGGAAGAGCCTACGCGGTACTCGGGCGCTATAAATTCACGGAAGTTCTGGTATATATTGGCAAAGCACCCGACTCCCTTATCGCAGCGGTGTGTGAAGTGCGGGGGTAGGCCCCTATATCAAGCCACGTACCGGTCTTTTACTGAAGTGCCTTCGGGACTCCTCACCAAAACATCCCCCAAACCATCCTTAGTTTGGCTATCTGAGTAGTTCCTGTTCTAAAAGGCCTTCCCTAATATTTTCTTTCTTAAAAGCATAAAAACTTAAAAGAGATAATCACCTACGCTGCTTGAATTGTCTGTGCATTAGTTAGGTCAATCTTGTTTTCTGCTTGTTTATGACGGTCATCACTCGGTTACAATCTAGAAGAATGGCTCAATTAGCCCCTTCTTCCTCCGAGATCACCACTAGTGTGGAGGTTTCGGCACCCCCCAGGTCTTCCTCGGGACCACTGTTAATGGGTTCCCCATCTTGGTCATATAATCCTTTTTATCAGGCCAAAACAACCCCATCACGTCCAGCTTCCCCTAGTCCTTCAGAAATATCATCTGCTTCTGACTCAGAGTATGTTCCTCGCGGGGATCCTGAATTTCAGGTGCTCCTCGATCGCAATCCGGTAGCCCTCATGGACTACCTAGTACACAAGTCTATTCAAATATCTGATCAGGGACCACCAATCCAGCAAGTGTATGATTATTCTCGTGAACCATCCCAGGCCTTTGTAGAACAGTTAGTATCATCTCTCTCGCCTCGAGCCACGGAGAAGGGCGGGGCCCCTGTGCCTCCTTTTTCCCTTCCACCGACCATATCGACTAGTTCTCAAATAGTCTTACCTATTCCTAACACCGCAGTTACCTCGAATATTCCACAACCTACTTCTGAGAGGTCCTCTGCTCTGGCTATAATGAGTGCGTCTGTGCACCCGCATATTGCTGTTAATTCATCTATGCCCTCCATCGTGTCCCAAGGTCAGTACCCCTTTATGAGTCAACCCCCTCCGACTAGTCAGGTGGTTCCTGCTTCTCGTCCTTCAGTGGGTCTTTCTTCCAATGTTCCAGCAACAGTGACCTTCGCCCATCCTCTAGCATCGGCACCCTTAATAACTAATCCGGCAGTAGAAACCCTCTTTCAGGTCTTGTTCCCCAATATGTCCAATCAAATCGGCACCCATGTTCCTCAATCTGTTCCGATTCAGTCAACAAGCATAGGAGTCCACCAATCACAGGCTCCGTCTGTCATCCAACCTTCATTCTCTCAACCACTTATTATCCCACAGCCTGCCTATACACAGGCTCCTTCACAACAAATACCCCACCAGGCGTCACCCAGAACGCCTGGTTACTCCTCTTATCATCCTATCAATCAACAGATGAATCCCCGTTGACACCTCAACAACATCCACCATTTGCTTCTTATGTAGGACATACCAGTGTGCCTCCTCCTCAATCTGACGTGGTTCAAATTATTTTCAAGAAAATCACAGACTTGGAAGCCTCCACCAAAGGGGCTCGTCCTTCATACTCCTTTGAAGAAGTGTGTAATGAACCCATTCACCCCTCAGTGGCTTTTAAGCCTTATCCTCCCCAATGGGAACTTCCTAAATTTTCAAAATTTCATAGTCGAGAGGACCCTCAACAACATTTGCGAGCATTCAAACATGCTTGCTACCTCATAGTCCAGGATCAGGAGCTTATGCTCCGTACTTTTCCTATGTCTCTAGCAGGTCCTGCTTTAGACTGGTACAATAACATTCCTCAACATTCCTTGTTTTCTTTCTCTCAATTGGCCCAGATGTTTGTTGAAAACTTTTCAATAAATATCATGCATAAGATCTCGATTACAGATCTTTATAACATTCGTCAATTCGATGATGAGTCTATTGTAGACTTTGTCGCTCGTTGGAGAGGGATAATCAACCAATTGTCTTTCTCCCTTCCTCAATCCCAATAGATCGAGTTGTTTACTCGATCTTGTGCTAATCATATTTCTTCCACTTTAAGGATCCAGACTTTTCATACATTTGAAGAAGCCTTTACGATGGCACGCAAACTTGAATCCCGCCATTGAACAAGGGAAGTTAAAACTTCACTCCAAATCTAAACCGGATTTTTCTCGGTTTACCAAATCAAATCCTTCCACTTCTAAAGACAAGAATCAGGGATCCACCAATGCTATCATATTAAAAACATCACGAGCCGATACCACTTCTAATCAAACACCACGAAGAGACTCCTCATCTTCTCGAAAAGGGTCCTCGTCATCTCGATCTTACACTTCGTTGGGGGAATCATATGCTTCTATCCTGAAAAAAATGTTGGAAGTCCACATGATCGAACTTCCTCCCATTAGGAATATTGATGAAAGCCAAGAACGTCCATTCTGGTATAGGGAAAATGACTTCTGTCATTATCATAGAACCAAAGGTCATGACATTGAGCGATGTCAAACCTTCAAAAATCTTGTCCAGAAATTCATTGATAAAGGTGAGCTCATTCTGGATAACCCAAATGCTCCCCCAAATCAAGCGTTGGATGTCTTTAAACAACCTTTTCCTAATCATTCCCCGAACCATGATGCTTCAGAGTCTCAAAAACCAAACACTCATACTATCAGCGTCATCTCTACTGAAGAATCTTCTTCTAAAACTAAGCCATCTGCGAACACATCGACCGAATCAGAACCTCCTTCTGCTTCGTTAATCATTGGGATTCCACCATCTTCAGATAGCCCATCTTTGAATATTCCAACATTGTTAGATACGGATTCACCTCTCTCTACTTCTTTGTCTGATCTTCCATCCATACCCGAGACAGTGTCATCCTCATCTGTCTCATCGTCAGACATTCTTTCAATGCTCGAGGCAATTACATCCCTTCGAGTTTCCACCACGGATACATCTACTTCTATTTCTCCCATTTTTGCTGTGACTATGCCCTTGGTGAATGTACCTATAGTTGTGCCGACTTCGACGGAAGCGTCTTCGATTTTGACTCTTCCTGTTTCCTTTCCTACAGTAGTTTCACCCACAATTACTGTACCAGAAGTAGTTCCCTCGCAAGGAACTGCTTCTTCATCACTCACTTCTTCCATCACAAATGTTACTTTGCCTATTAAGGGAAATCTAAAGAAGTAGCACCGACACCTATACGCTCGGTTCCTGAACTTAGACCGAGACAACCGAAATCTAACGTTGCGTCATCAGTACCTCCCCATTTGCTTCCCCCGAAAAGGTTACAATCACCTTATGCGGTTGAAGTTGTCACCATCCCTGAAAAAGGAAAGCCCATATTTCGAACCATCAAGACTCTTGGTGCTTTCCCACAAAAATCTCTCTCTACGCCTCATAAAAGATTGGATTTGTCTGCTGAGAAGGCATCTTCTACTACACACTTATCAAAACCATCATCTTCTTCTACAACACATTCTTCACCAGCACCTCGAAAAGTGGACTTACCTACTAAAGAGACGTCACCTCTTTTATCAGAATCATCATCTTCATTACCAAAAGCCAGGGTGCCCTATGTTCCTCCGATTACACCTACTTTGGAAGCTTCTCCCTCATCTAAATCGACATCATCTAAATCATCATTAGTTTCGACCAAGCAACCTCCCTTATCTTTGAAGACCACAACACTTGTCACATCTCCATCATCTTCAAAATCTATTTTAGGGGCTCCCCCTCCACCAAAATCAATCATGTCTCACTTACTTCCATCTCAAGTGCCCAAGGCTGCCCCTCCAGATGTCCAAAAAAATAAGATGATCCCTAAAAAGACTGTCAAACCAAACATGCAGGTTCTTTTACCTCGGCAGTCTGTTAAAGTGAAAGAGGTGCCTTCATCATCTCTGTCCTCATCCTTGTCTACCGGGTTCTATACTGAAATCCTTCACCAACTTATCCAATCTTCATCCATATCTCTTCCTCTGATTAAACCCTATAACCCTAAAGGAGTTAAACCGGCCTGGTTTAACTCTGATTTGATTTGTGCTTACCACCGTACCCCGGGTCATGATACTGAGGGATGTAAAGCTCTTCAATCTGTCGTCAACAACCTTTTGGAAGAAAGTGATCTTTTGCTGGAGGAGGAGAAACAAGCACCTCCTGTCATCTTAGCTCCATCTGAACCCCAACGATCTACTCAGGCCTCTACTTCTAGTGATTCCACTCCAATTGATCTTCCACCTTCTCAAATCGACACAATCCATATCGCCACGAGAGCCCAACAGTATGATAATCCATCCTCATCTACAGCATCTCGACCACAGGTTGTCATTTCTGCAGCCCCCGAAGGAGTTCCTCCTTCCTCATTAGCCCCACGACCTCGGGTCTCTATTCGTGCTGCACCTCGGCTCAAATTCCCGTGTCAGTTGAGGAGAGTGTTATGAAACAACTTACCCAGGCTCCGGTCAAAATGTCTCTTTTCGACCTCATTCAATCCTCTCCGCAACATCGCCAGGCTCTGATTGATAATCTGCGTCGCATCGCAGTGAATTCAGACGAGCCCCAGACCCTTCGAGTTGGTTGTTGGATTGAATAGACCATCAACCGCCATTTCTTTTGAAGATTCAGAAATTCCTCCTCTTTCTTCAGAGGATTTGGAGGCTCCCCTCTTTATCACAGTCCAAATCGACAACACTACCTTAAAACACATTATGATCGACAGTGGAGCTGCACTCAACGTAATCTCCTCGCACACATTCGAGCAACTTAAGTTACCAAAGAACGTAGTGTCACCCCACCTTTCGCTCTTCGATCATTTAATGATCAGCTAGCAGTTACTTTAGGAACTGTGGTCCTACCCATTCGAGTAGGTAAGAAGTTGCTTCACGAACTCTTTTACATTGTTGAAGGGAAATTCCACTATAATATGATCCTCGACGCTCCTAGATTCGTGCAATGCATTGTGTCCCATCCACCCTCCATCGATGCTTAAAATATCAATATGAGGGCAAAATCTATACTCATCCAGGAGATCCTTTTCCTTCCGCGCAATGCGACATGACCACAGGGTCTGCCCCTCTAAAGGAAAACACTTGTTCTCCTGACAGGGCCTCATCTTCTTCCATACCTGTAACCAAACTACCAGATTTACAAAATTTCGAAGAGACATTGCAGCGTTTCTCACTAGGAGAGCTTCCTCTCCTTTCTTTTGACACCCATCTCAAACCTAGTGAGTATGGTAAACCAGACAAACAACCTGAATATCACCCAGGTCTTGGTCGCATCGTCACCATTGGTCTGCCCAATCAATAGACTAATTTCATTTACGGTGGTCTTGATACACCTCACTATCACCCGGATTCTCCTCCTAGGGCCAAACCTTATCTAACAGGGTTTGATTGTCTACAGAATCCCACGTTTGCAAAAACTTATTTATATCGATGCGCGTGGAAGGGCTTTGGCTTGGGTAAATATGAACAAGGTGTGCATGACCTCGCGTCCATTCTAACTCTCAAGCCACATCAAAAATTTGGTTTAGGATTTAAACCTCTTTCAAAAGCCACCGTCACTGTTCTCGATGAGCCTCTTCCTATTGAGGAACCATCTTCTCCTGCTAAGTCAGAAGCATCACTCGATGTGGACGACGCCATTTCCATCCCATCTAACTTTTTTTTTTTTTTATCAATACCATTTCCTTAGGACCACTAACCTATAAGACTAATGACACGTCCACTTCCATACCGTTAATTTTCCCTGAAATAGTTGGAGATGACTCTCCTACTATCAACACTATCCACTGTGCGGATGATGATTCTGTCCTCACCTATCTGGGGGCAGAGGATTCCTATCTTCCCAAAACTATTCCTTCTGACACGTCTACGCTTCTCAATGAAGCCACTGTCGACCTTAATATAGGGACTTCTAAAGACCCTCGCATCATTAAGGTCGGCCAATCCCTTAATCCACAGGAATTAGGAGACTTTACCACTTTTCTTTCCAACCATCGTCAAGCTTTTGCTTGGGCATATGAGGATATGCCAGGACTCGATCCCGATATTGTGGTCCACAATATCGTTACTCTTCCCAACATCAAACCAGTTAAACAAAAATTACGTAAAATGCACCCTAGAGTAGCCCTTCTTGTTAAAGAAGAATTGCAGCGCTTGCTCTCGGCTAACTTCATCCAACCCATCGATTATCCACAATGGGTTTCCAATGTAGTACCAGTAACTAAAGCTACTGGGAAAATTTGAATTTGTACCGACTTCCGGGATCTTAATCTTGCTTGTCCAAAAGATGATTTTCCTCTACCTAATATCGACCAACTCGTGGATTTAACTGTGGGTCATGAGATGCTTTCTCTTATGGATGGTTTCTCTGGATATAATCAAATTCTCATCGCACCAGAAGACCAACATAAGACTTCTTTCATAACTCCTTGGGGGACCTTTTGTTATCGTGTCATGCCTTTCGGTCTTAAGAACGCTGGAGCAACCTATCAGCGAGCAATGACCTACATCTTCCATGATCTCTTACACAAAACTATGGAAGATTACGTCGACGATCTCCTCGGTAAATCCAAGCATCGGCAGGATCATCTTTTCATCCTTGCACCTCTCTTTGAGAGGCTTATCCGCTTTTGTCTTCGTCTAAATCCATCTAAGTGCGTGTTTGGCATTCTCACTGGTAAACTTTTAGGTTTTATCATTTCCATTAGGGGTATTGAAGTAGACCCCAAAAAAATAAAAGCTATCCTTGAGATGCCTCCCCCTTCTAACTTAAAGCAACTCCGTAGTCTCCAAGGACGTCTTCAATCAGTGCGTCATTTTATCTCACAATTTTCGGACCGTTGTCAACCTTTTCATCATCTCCTCCGTAAGAATGTTCATTTTGAATGGGATGAGCATTTCCAAAAGGCCTTTGATGATCTCAAAGCTTATCTTCTTTCTCCACCTGTGCTTACACCTCCACGCGAGGGGGAGCCTTTCTATCTTTATATCTCTGTGACTGACCATGCTCTGGGAGCCATGATCTCGCATCGGGACGCTTGCGGTAAAGAACAAGCTATCTATTACATCAGTCGCACCCTCCATGAGTATGAAACACGTTATTCCGAAGCTGAAAAGCTATGTTGTGCTCTCTTCTTCGCAACTTCTAAGCTTTGTCATTACCTCCTTAATCACAAAACTTACATTGTCACAAGTGTCAATCCACTCGGAAAATTCATGCGAAACCTTATCATAATGATCATATCACTCGTTGGCTCATGCTTATGACTGAATTTGATCTCGAGTTTATCCCGCAAAATTCTATCAAGGGTCGGTCATCATGCGGATCAATTAGTGATGCTCCTCTTTTGGACACTCAAGTCCCCTTGCTCTCAATTCCCGATGAGTATATCCAACAAATCAATTTTGGTCTGCCAGCCACTTAAAGTAAAGCTCTTCTTTGATGGATCCAAATGCCAGCAAGGGGGAGGTGCAGGTTTCGTGATGATTCCTCCTTGGGGTACGCCTATCCCAGTCACACACAAACTAAACTTTGAGTGCACCAATAATATGGCTGAATATGAAGCTCTTGTCTTGGGTCTTCAAAATGCCATTAATCTCGGCGCTCGTCATATTGACATCTTTGGTGATTCTGAACTCATTGTTAATCAAGTCACGGTGTCTATCAATGCAAGAATGATATCCTTCAAAAATATCGTGATATTGTTCTCATTCAACTCCAATCTTTCGATAAATTCACTATCCAAGCTATCCTTCGCATTGTGAACCAATTCGCGAATACGATGGCTTCATTAGCCTTTTTACCGAGGACTCACGACTTTATGTGGCTCAGCATGATTAGATCAACCATCTCATCTTAGGCAACTAACTTCAATCCATGCTGTCACAACCCATACTCACGATGAGTGGTATCAACAGATCGTTGATTATCTATCTCATTCAGTGCTTCCTCCAGATCTAACTTCCAATGGTAGAAGATCTTTTATCCTACGTGCTAATCGCTATACTATTTTAGGCGGGATCCTCTACAAACGCGGCTTTGATGGTATTTTGCTTCGGTGCCTCAAAACCCTTGAATCATCTAAAGCTATCCAGGAGGTCCATGACGGTATCTGTGGTGGACATTTTAGTGGCTTGGCCGTAGCTAAACGCATCTTACATTTGGGATATTATTGGCCTTCTCTTAATCGAGATTGTTGTGAATACACTAAGAAATGCGTCAAGTGTCAACAACATTCCAATCTCACACATATCCCTAGTCAAGCTTTACAACCTACAGTGGATTTGTGGCCTTTTTCACAATGGGGTCTTGATCTCATTGGTCTCATCAATCCCGTTCTTCTGCGTCATCATTCTATCATTACTGCCACTGAATACTTTACGAAGTGGGTGGAAGCTATCCCTCTTTCTTCAACAAAAGCTAAACCCATAGTTGATTTTTTCTATCAACACATCATTTGTCGCTTTGGTGTTCCACACAAACTCATCACAGATAATGGTAAGTCTTTCAAAAACGTTGATTTGCGTGAACCTCTGCAATGCTTTCAAAGATCAAACTTAGCTTTTCTTCTCCATACTATCCTCAAGCTAATGGCCAGGCCGAAGCTTCCAATAAAACTTTGCGTAATATCCTCGCAAAGGTAACTAGTCGAGCTGGTAGGGATTGGCATTTACATATCCCTTTTGCTCTCTGGGCTTATCGGACTAGCATTCGTACTCCTACTGGTGCTACTCCCTTCTCTCTCGTCTATGGGTCTGAGGCTGTTCTTCCTTTGGAAGTCCAAATCCCATCTCTCCGTGTTTCTCTTAGAGAATTTGTCTCCGATGAGGACTATCGTCAAAATCGTCTAGCACAACTTGAATTATTAGATGAGCGGCGTCTCAACGCTCTTGAACATCATCAAGTCTATCTTGAGCGTGTCAAACGTGCTTATAACAAGCACTTGCAGCACCGTGACTTCAAAATTGGTGATCTTGTTCTTAAAGAAAATCAAAATGTCACTACACTCGAAAGGAGTCAACGTGGTAAGTTTGCTCCCAACTGGATGGGTCCGTACGTTATCACTCATAAATATGGATCTGGGGCTTATCGTCTATCTTCCATGGATGGTATACCCGAAGTGGAACCTCTTAATGCCTTGCATCTACGGCCCTTCTACTGTTAAAATCTATCTTACACAAATCTAGTCGCAAGACAGATCTTTCATCCGTCTAACAACCAGTCATATACTTTCACGGTGATTCAAATTATGTGGTTCTTCGCCTATTGTCTTTTTACCTTAAATATGAATATCGCGGCTCTACTCATAGCATTTTTCTTATGGATATGTTTCTCCTCATGGTAGGAACACCTTAATCACCGTTTCACTTGTCCCAAGTGCTTATCTTAATCGGATCTACTCGAGGCATGAGTGCATGCTCTTTATACGTTTTCTTCCCCTCTATCTGATCTATCTAGGTCTAAACTCAGCTTCTTCCAAAAAGCTTTTCAAAAAAAAAAAAAAAAACAAGAAGAAAGAAGATGCTATCCAAAAAAGATAGACTGATCCCTTGAAGGACAGCTATCCATATAATCAAATGAATCAAAAAAATATAGACCATACCCTCGAAGGATGGCTATCGTTAAAATTCAAAATAAAGACCACTCCCTTGAAGGACGGTTGTTTCTCAAAAGAATACTCAAGGCTTCTTACATTGATCAGCCTTTGGTCAATTCATACAATTTTTAGCATCAACTTGAAAGACTTCCCGCATTGATCGGTATATCCATATCTAGCAAACTTCCCATTGATCGGTTTGCTTTTCTCGCCGAAATCATGAAGCTGAGATATAAGACCTTTTGTCGATCATATGGAGAATCCTATTTTCCCAGTATGAACATGTATTCTGTCCCTTGTAAATTTCGACAAGATACTTACTTACTGCTCCTTCCGTTTCCCTCCTAAATCTGGTTTGCGACTAGTTAGTGTCAGGTTTATTTTAACCTCATATAGGGCTTTGCATGCATGATCTTTTGATTTCCTATCCAGATTCTATGGTCGGTTGAGAGTCCAGCTTATCATTTTCTTTCTTACCTGGGTATATTTCCTTTATTTCTAGTCAAGGTCGTTTTCATTACATCCTTGGCTCTCGCAAAGAGTATTCCCCATTATTCTTTGTTATTCATCCAGTCAAATTGACATTTCACATGTTAATTTAATCGAAATTTATCATCTATATAATTTCATTTTATCTATCAAAGCATGTATTGTCAACACATGTGGATCTGGCTATCTATTTTCATCAAAATCAAATTAACATCTCAAACATACCGAATACATCAATCACATCTATCCATCTATCCATCAAAACATCTAAAAACTTGTACATCCAAGTTACACTACATCTATCTATATCCATTTTTCATCAAAATTAAATCCATACATCAATCACATCTATCCATCTATCCATCAAAACATCTAAAAACTTGTACATCCAAGTTACACTACATCTATCTATATCCATTTTTCATCAAAATTAAATCCATACATCAATCACATCTATCCATCTATCCATCAAAATATCTAAAAATATGTACATCCAAGTTACACTACATCTATCTATATCTATTTTTCATCAAAATTATATCCACATATCAATCACATCAAATTACATCACATCTATCTATCCTCTATGTCTATGTTCATCCAATCTCATCTATTTATCATCTATCAATCTATGTCTACATCCATCACAATTACGCTACATCTAGTCCATGTATATCAAAATTAAAAACAGGAGAACAATCATATGACAAAAACAATGATAAATCTATATATATACATAAGTGTCTGTACAACAAAAAATGGGTGGCTCTCAATCAAGCCATCTATACAATGCCTTCCAATCGAGGCTACATCACTACACTGATACAAAATATAAAAAAATCCCTATATAGTAAAATCTGATGCATGGAGGACACTATCTCCTCCACCCTCCTCTGGACCAGGCTGTCTCTCCTGGCCGCCGCCTATCGAGCTAGATGCACCTGCTGCTGGAGGTCTCTGCCCACCTCGGTCTCTCCCGGTGCTCCCTCCACCTGAGGCCCCGCTCGCTGTGGCCGTCGCTGATCTCCTCCTCGCCCCATACCGAGGCACATCTGGGGCATGCTGCGCTAAGGCATCCTCATAGTATCTCACCTCAGCGAGGAGAGACTGATATGTGCTCAAGCTCACGGTACACTGGTGCTCGTAATGGTGCTTCTTTGGTGCTCTGCAGGGCTCTTTGATGCTTGTTGGTGGTGGTGCTCCTCCTAGGGTCATGCCACATGTACTGAGAATCGATGTGGTACCTGTCTCCCCATATTTGGCCCTGAGGGCCTCCCTATGTCGAAGGTAGCGATCCCTCTACTGGATCGCTGTATCTCACTCCTGGCGAGCGGTGTCTCTCTCCAAAATCAGGGCATCCCTCTCCTCTGTCAGAGCTCTGATCTCCTCAAGAGCCACCTGGTGTGTCTGTGTCAGGGTGGCGTGCTCTCCCTCCAGTCTCTCCAGCACTGTAGCCATATCCTCCTCGTCGGCATCTATAGATGCCGGGAGATGTCGTGGTAGCTCTGTCGCATACCATGCAGCATAACCATCACCTACTCCAGCATCATCATCGCTGTCTGTGGAGGGTGGGGCCTCTCTCAATGGATCTTCCGGATCAAAATCGGTAGATCAGTCTCCCTGCTATCTCGCCTATAAGGCCTGTAAGTAGTCGGCACTGTCTGCACTAGGCCGAACTGTCTCAATACCCGCATAAATGGGACTCGCTCCCACATATCAGGCCTGCGGCCCCTAACCACCCTGCTCCGTCTCAATGCCACCAAGTGAGCATCCTGACCAGCCCATGTCGGAAATACCCGATATGGCCTCCAGATAACCTGATCCGGTGTCAGCGTCCTGAAACGCTCAGTATACCAATCTGCGCCGACCTCCCTGTATCCCCAGCGCCATATCAGCCCGCCATCACCGGAATCCATAATCAATAGCTCCCACTGCTGCTGGCATCCAAGGAAGCCCGGATGGCCTGATCACTGCTATATGCTCATATGCCCAGCAGTGGAGCACAAAACTAACATCAATACCTGTCCTCCGGCCAGTGGTATACATCCATAGCTCGTGATATATCTGAGCTATCAGAGCATCAGCAAAAGCAAATACCTGTCTGAACTGCAGGATGTCGCAAACGCAATCTAATAATAATAGTGGGAATCTCCCACCTCCTGAATCTGGCAGAGCGAAATAGGATATCGCCATCTGAATCAAAACTATCCGTCTGCTCCGGGGGCTATCCTGTCTGTACTGCGAGGCTATCCGCACTGCCCCAGACACTATCTCTGAATCATCTGCCCTATCTCCATACAATCGAACTAGGGCCCTCTGCTGCTGCTCTCGTGGTGTAATCTCTATCGGGTCCCCAGTGATCGGCAGTCTCAAAATCCTAGTATATATCCTCATGGGTGATGGTCATCTCACCCGTCCTGAACCAAAAAGTGCACGTCTGGCTATCCCATCATCGCACTAGTGCTCGCATCAACTCTACATCTCGCGGCACTCGTCTGTAGTATCTAAAGCCCCCGAGCCCGGCTAACTCTAAATGCCGCCAATCTGCATCAGTCACATCAGGGAGAATAGTCTCTAGTAACTCGGGAATAGCATCCCTCATGTGTAGAACCTCTCGTGCCTGCATCCACGACATCAAGAGCAATATTAGTCTCATATTTACCCAAATCAGAACATCCAAAACAAATTTTATCATTCTCATCAACATGATCTATAGAATCGGCGTCGATTAAATACAATCGGCGTCATTAATCATTGGTCGACGCCGATTAATTATAATCGGCACCGCCTACATTAAATCGGCGTCGATTATACCAATCGACGCCGATTGTGAGCACGGATGTAAAAAAACACCCTGGCCTCCCACCCGGCAAAATAGAAATTAAAAAAATAATAAAAAAATAAAAATAAAGCAAAAGTAAAACAACGGGTTCACGAAGAACCACTTACCCCAGGTCGTGTCCTCCTCCGCTTCTGACCGCTTCCAGAGGCTTCCATGGTGCTCAAATCCAATTTTTGACTCTCTCTGATTCGATCGTCACGATGTAAATAAATCGTTCACGTTTTCCGTTCACATATTTATATGTGCTTTGAATGGTCGGCGCCGACTATTTTAGGTCGACGCCGTTTATTTGGATCGTCGCCGATTATTATAATCGCCGCCGATTTTCCATGATGCTTGGCTTATTTATCTATCTGATCATTATTGTGCGTTGAATGTTGCCTTTTGGCACATATTTTCGATATCACCGTCCATTTCGAGTTTGTTCCCTTTGCATGGGGCACTCATACTTTTTGGCAGCTTAGAGTTAAACGGGTCTGTAGGCACTAACGTCGTCTGCTTTGCAGACCGTCTAGTTGTCCCTACCAATGTGTCTCTCTTTAGATGCTGACTATTTTGCAGCCCTCCTTACACTCATGGGTCTGTAGGTACTAACGTCGTCTCATGAGGAGACCGTCTAGTTTGCCCTACCAATGTGAGTTCCTTAGGTTGCTGCCTTTTTATTTATTTTTATGCGTCATCAATGATCAGATCTACTCCAGACATCCAGCTGGGGCATCCCGCGTTTTCATCTACCTTTTTTCAAACTTGGGATCGTTTGTTCTATCATCCATCCCATCCCTAGTTTGAGGGGGATCACATCATCACTTTTTCTTCCCTTCTTCCATCTCCTTGTTTTTGTCTCATAACCTTGCTTATCGCAAGTTACTTGACAAAAAGGGGCAAAATGTAGACACCTAAAATTGATTATCCAATTTAGTGTCCCTCGTGCGCGTTTTCTCTCTCAGGTAACCTGGGGCACGTTTATATCACCACTATCCCCTTGGGATATTATTCAATTTGCATTTTAAACACCTATCCTAAGTTTAATTCACCCCTTTATGTTTTACCCATGAGTAATTAAATATTAACTATTTAATTACACCTTTTCACATGTATCCTAACCACTTATTTACCCCATATCTATCCTATCCATGTGTCCCTCCTATTTCTCCTCCTCACAATCAAGCAGCGGGATATTTCCCGTATTTGAGGTGGAGGGATAACTCTTATCTTTCTAGAAATCGTTCATTTTGGCCATCTCGAGTCTGTTCCACGATCGGCGCCGACCGGTAAGGTCGACGCCAATTTTTAGGAGCGGTGCCAATTATAAATAGAGGCCCGAACTCGGTTAGGACACGCCGAACGAAGGGCGATGACAGGGAGACGAGATCGTGAAAGAAACACAGACCGTGAAAGAGAGAGAACGAGAGATCTTTGCGCATCTAGTGTCAACATTATCTATCAAATGAGAACGGATCTTGTCCAAATCAATCCCTGAGAGGAGCACCGTTACTCTGCTTCTTATCACATCAACATCACACGTATCCATTGATCTTCTGGTGACTCTGTT
This sequence comes from Taxus wallichiana var. yunnanensis, assembly GCA_018340775.1. NCBI lineage: Eukaryota > Viridiplantae > Streptophyta > Pinopsida > Cupressales > Taxaceae > Taxus > Taxus wallichiana. The sequence continues at coordinate 996,969,657 of CM031237.1, read as the reverse complement.
CCAGTATCTCACCGGCTTCGGCATATCCAGCAGACGTTGACGATCTGGCCTTCACTTTCCGATTTCCAAATCTTCTCGCACTGTCCCCGATCGACCGATCTACTTTCAGTCGACGCCGATCTTATTCAGTCGACGCCGATTCTTCATAATCGACGCCGATCACATCAGTCGACGCCGATTCTACATAATCGACGCCGATCATCCTGCAGACAGGTAAAAGGACACAGGTAACACAAATCTAGCTTTGTTTTCACAGTTCCCTGTCTTCTGTTGCTTTCTGCCTCATTGTTTAGATTCTGTTTATTACCTTGATCAGAAAATCTAGTCTTGTACGTACATATTTTATCATGTATGCTTCTTTACTTAATTGAAAATGTGGACTGACATCCGCCGAGGGAGCTCATCGCTTCCCAGACCCGCTTCTCGGGCAGTCCACCTAAATATCTTTTAACGTGGTCTTTTTCTGTCAAGCATCGGTGTCTCGCAGGTTACTTGGATCTACTATGCAGAATTGCTCGTGTGCGCTGTCTTATCTATATTGACCTCCTTATCCATCTACATCTTCGGATCTTGTCCATCAGGTATCGATTTCATTGGAGTTTTTCAAGATTTTTGTGTTTAGTTTGGTGCATTAACTTGGACAGGTAACAAGCGTGAAATTCTTGATCAACAGGAAATCATTCAATCCATGTGTGTGTGTGTATATAATTATATGTATTTTTGTGAAATAAAAGTAAAAACTGAATGAAAAAGAAAACAAAAAGAGATAGCTTCATCGACCACGGTTAACCTTGCAATTCCTAAGATCCCTACCATCATCAAAAATAGTAAGCATCGTCATTCTCTCTATCATGCAATGGAAGAATTATTTGCCATTAATGTCACCAATTTCCCTCAACGGGTGCTCAAGACGTTCAAAAATAATTACTTTCAATTAATCAAAGGTGGTACACTAATTTATTTGCAAATTAATGGTAAACAAGTACTTTATGAAGGCTATGAGAATGGAAAATTGTCCATTATAAAATAAGCTACATTTTATCTATGTTCTTCTTTTATGATTCCAATTATGAGAATGGGAATTTTCTCATTAGATACATCATTTAATATTGCTTGGCTTGGAAAGTGAGCTCTCCCACCCAACTCAGCCTACGTAGCTCTCCCACTCATGTAGGCCCACACAAATAGGCCGTCTAGCTTGAAAAATAAGTAACCCTGCCTAGGTCCTTCTACTTTGGGCTGCTTATATTTCATAAAAATATAGATAATTATACACACACACACACACATGGAAGGGAATGATCTTATTAAGACTCCGAAACATGTAAGAAACAATCATATTTAGATGCATCCTCTTATAGCTATGGAGGATAATACTATGAAAGTCTTACAAAAGATTGAAGTGATATTCTTAAAACACATATCAATAATACAAAAGAAAGAAAGCTAGATGATATTCTTCATCTTGTAATAAATAAACAGAGAAGACTTAGAAGTATATCTGAAACTTATCTTCAATTTTTTTAAAAAGTAAATTCTTCTTCTACGAGTCATTATTTTTCATGATTTCTATATGTTAAATGGGCATTTCCCCAATTCTAAAACAAAGTAATATTTATCTTCCATATGCCTCTTCTAAACTTCTTTTGTTATTCTATGTTTTTTATGAGATAAAAAATTCCCACAATTCATCTATGATTATTATTTGAGAATGGTCATATGCCCATTCTAAACATCTACTCTTATTCCATCTGTTCTTCTACATTTTCTATACGAGAATGGGCATCTGCCCATTTCGAATGGGCTTGACATGAAGATGAATATTACTTTGTTTTACAATGGGCTGCTCCTCATTTTGTAATGGAAGACATGTTTTAAAATAATTACCTTTAATTAATAAATAAATTGTGTTAAAAAAATAAACAATAACAACCAAAATGAGACAATTAAATACAAAAGACACAATGCTTAGTCCAACCAAAATGACTTAGTTCAATATTTCCTGCCCATTCCAAAACTAAATAATATAACTAAATAAGGTTTGATCCCCTTGAGGGTATGTAGTACAATACTTGGCTCCACTAAGGTTAGTCCAGCCAAAATAATAGTAAAAATTATAAACAAAATAATAGAACTACATAAGGCTCATTTTGTTCATTTTTTGCCCACCGCATGAATATGGATAAGGAATTGGGCCAAAAAAATTACATTAAAAAATGTTTACCATGCTCGAAGGAAAAAAATTATATATGCTGGAAAAAGACATTTTAGAATATGTAAAAGAGAAATTATTATTAAAACAAGCTCAAAATATTCATCTTTTTATTTGATGAAAATTCATTCAAAATTGATATTGGTTGTTTCCATGTAGCTCCTATAAAATACCAATACAAATCACTTAATTTAGCAAGTTTCATTTTCCTTGTCCACTCTATGTTATGCAACCTTGTACCTTTTCAACGGGATGTAATTTTGCTTCCTTTTAAAAAAAATTATGGTGTTATTTGTTTTTGGGCTTCCATTGTATGTTGCCCATAATTTCTATATTATTAATGGGAAACATACAATGGATGCCCAAAAATAAATCCTTGCAAATCTTGATTTTCCATCCATTAGTTATATAAAAAAACTACATGGAATTAAATTTATCTCTATTCTTCTTCTAACAGTTATATAAAATACACTACATGAGAATGGATACGTATATTGAGATGAGAGCTACATAAGGCTTGATTGCCCTCTGGGGTATGTAGTGCAACACTTGACTCTTCTAGGGATAGTCCAGCTAGTATAATACAATTATTAATTACTTCAAAACAAAAAATGTTTTTTTATATGAGAATGGGATTGTGCCCATTATAAATGTGCACAACTTACCATTCCTTCCCATGTTAAAAGAAAGTAAATACAATATGCTAAACTTAAATTTATATATATTCTTAAAGTTTTAAAGTGGAAAAGATTAACAAATAAAGTGGAGAGAGTAAAATTAGCATAAATAAAGTGAAGAGAGTAAAATTAAAAACATTTTCTTCAAATATTGTTGAAATTGTCATAATGCACATCTTCTAATTTTATACTCTATAATGATTATATGATAATCGACATATGACCATTCAAAAAATCTATTCATCTTTTATGTTTCCTAAATGTGAATGGATATATATATATATATATATATATATATATATATATATATATATATATATATATATATATATATATATATATATATATATATATATATAATGAGAACTATGTAGTCACTTTTCCTAACCCTTTAATTCCCAGCGCGCGCCAAAGATATCACCCAAATTAGACTAGGCACTCACTTGAAGTGCGTGAAGGTGTCGCTCCTCTTCTATGTAAGATTTGTCAATAATGTTACCATGAATGACAAAGTAATGCATGATAGTAAATGCATACATCCTATAACAAGAATAAAGAACTAGATCCAAGCATAGATGAACATTATTATGACTATGAACATCAAGAACATCAAGTAGTAATCAGATCTAAATCAAGAACACAGATATTCAGATCCATAAGCACTGATATTCAGAACAAACACCATTATATTAATCCACCATTGTTATAGTAGCCAAATACATCACAAGATCCATAAATGGACCAGATACATCAACATAATATCATTCTAACCCTACAATCACTCTGCTCAAGAAGAATTCTCATGAATCTCTCTTTGTGAGCTCTCTCTTTTCTCTCTGTTCTCTCTCTCTTTGCTTGTCATGAAAATCAATACATATCAAGAGAACTATGGGAATCTTCCCTCACTACCTATTCACCACCTAAGAGTAGACCGCATGCCAAATGTCATCATGCCTTGCCATAATCGAGTAACATAAACATGCAAATGCCAACTAAATCTTAAATAACTCCACTTTATAGCTCTTAATCCTATCATGATAACCATATCCTAAAGTATTATTTTCTTGGGCTAAAAGTCTCCATGCTTTAACCTTATCCATAATCAAGCCTAGCCGCATCTCCACATGTTCCTCATTGTAACTCTTACTATCATCTAAAATGTGACTAAGTCTTGAGCTTTTTTTTCTTGGGTGACAACCTCCGCGCTCTTCCTCAAGTTACTTTGCACGAGCCTTTATGCCTTGCTAAGCGCAAAAAAACCCTTCACACCTCAGGTACTTAGTATTTTTAAGGGCTCAACATTACCCCACACTAGTTTTATTTCCATCCTCAACAATTCTCTGCGATGTGTGAAAATCCATTGATCCAAAACTAGATAAGGAAAAAACATTGTGTGTCTCAATAGTCTAAATTGTTAACTAGAGGAGTTCAGAAACTCTGCATCTATCTCTCCCTTTAACTTCTTCCATGTATCCAGGTTTGGCCATTGATTTTTCGGTGCCTCCTCTACTATGTTTGGTACCTGCTCTAGTGTAATTCTTCAACCTTCCCCTTGAGATTATCTATGACCACAACGAGCTCCGTGCAAACTCCTCAAACTCATCCATACGTTATGTGATAGAATCTTAGAGTTCACCAATCTGAAATTCTAGCTTCTCACACTTGGTTTTTATCTTATCCTTTTGTGTTATGGTGTCAATTATCACCGAGCATGCTCAATATTGTTTTTCAGGACCTTCTCCTATAAGGCCTTGAGGATGACCTCTTCATCTGCTACACGTGCATCAATAATGGGATCACATTTCTAACAATTGTTGAAGCCTCTATCTGATAATATGTTTTCCTCCTTGAGTTGGGTGAGAAATTCCTCCAACTCATTAATCTAGGCCTCAACAAAAATCTTGTTGTTTTCCTTCTCCTTTGTGAGCTCCTCTATTGTGGGTCTTGCACCATATTTGATGTTGATCAACAACATTCCCACAAAGTCTTCTAAATACTCCATTTCATCGTTCTAATCTGTCTTGGCTTGGATCACCAACGTTGGACATTGTCCCAAGAATTTCTTAACCAAGGCGCAAGGTTGATCATATGCTTCCTTTTTCGTATGTGTTCTCCTTTCAAACCATTGCACAGTATTTTTATCTCTTTTTCCTTCCCTTTATGATCTGTGACCAAGGTTTGAATAGTCACCCCTACATCCGAGCTCCATCTTATGACTTATGAGGACATCTTCTGTAGTGCATTGCACACCTGTTCATCTATAAGGTGGCTTGGATCCACCACTTTATAAGTCACCCCTTTATTTTTCTTCAAATGGATGGTCTCGATCGCATGATCACTGACCTCGAACTCAGGATCCTCTGCATGACAATGTAGATTCCAACTTATCATCTTCTTGGTCCTTGTTACACCCCCATCTTGGTCTAAGATATCCCAAGCATGAAACTTCTCTAGGGAAAGGGTGCTCTAGAATTGTGCATGCAACACCTTCATGGGATTATCCACGAAGTCCATATGAGGGGACCTAGGCATCCACCTTTCCTCTCTACCTTGCACAGAGAGCATTGCTTCATGCGGGGTGCTTATACCTATAGTAAACCCCTTATCCTCCTTAATAACAAAGGAGTCTCCTTATCCTTCTCTTCTAGTTTGGTGGGATGGGTAGGTGAACTTTATTTCACTAGAATCTTCACAGTCCCTCTACAATAGGCATTTTTACCTTTGCACGTGCATCAACTATTGCCTTGGCCAATGCTTCATCCTTCTCTTCTCTTGTTCCTTAATCTCTACCTTGAGTTCTTATCTCGAATGTCATGTGGTTGTCTTTCGAGTATGTCTCTATCGCAGATCTGGATACATCATGTACCTTAGGATTTTTGTTCTACAACTCTTCTTCCTTAGGATGCTTAACTTCTTCGTGCTCACGGTTTGTGAAGCCTCAACATTTCCCTATTGTGATGTACCTATGCCCCCACTCACTGTTGTGACGTGTATAATACTTTCTTTTCCAAAAATTTTCTAATTTCCCTTCACTTCCTTCTTCTTCCTCCTCTCATTCTTCTCATTAGACATGAGAACACCGAGAGGGGGTGATTTAGTGTTCAATTCAACTTTTCAAACCAATTAAATCAATTTCTTAAATTGAAAATAAATTAAAAAAGAAGCATCCATCCACACATACACAGGAGATAAGTATTTTTAAGTGGGAAACCCAAATTGGGAGAAAACCCACTAGAACTAGTGCACTATATGGAAAAAGGTTACAAATATTTTTTGAGCTACAACTCAAATCTTGAGGCTATAACCTCGTATTCACTCAAGCTACAACTTGCTGTGGGAAAAACAACTTCCTAAATGATTTAGCCAGCTACCAATGACCTTCTTCAAGCTACCACATGAAAGGAAACAATAACTCCTTGGTACCACCGAGCTATAACTCAACTTAAACAATTTATGTGTGATCACTCTTGAGTTTGATGCACCGACCATCGATCGTGAACCTAGATTTGTAATCTATCTATGTTTAAACCTCCTCTACTATTTTGACCTCTTTGACATGAAGGATTAATTCTTTTTCTAACCTTAAAAATATTTTTTCTTTGAATATTACCGTTTCATAATTCAAAATAATTTTTTTGAGTCTTCTCACATTAAAACCGATGTATGATTCAACCTTAGTAGCTTCTTAGTATCCACTATGAAATCTCAGCTATATCTTTGCACTTAAATAAAAACACAAGTTTACTCATGTCATCTCACACAATACCCAATTGTCCTTAAAGTCTTTATGTATTTCTTTCTAATATTTCATCTCGATTTTTTATATCTTTAAGACTGTGTCTTTCACTTTATCTAAGTTTAGTCTTCCTCTATCTTATTCTTGTTACATTCCTTTCATATATATTTTTATTACTTTCGCTTAGCATTCTTAAATATTTTCCAAATTCTCAACCATACTCACCTTCTATATATCTTCTCTTTCACACACTATCACTATCTCAAATCCTTGAAAATTAACATCTTACCCTGGTTGTCAAAACACTTGTATTTCTTTCTAGACACATTCTATATTAAATACAATTCAATATACTTGAGCTCTTTTCTCTTCACATACTCTATCACTTTTTCAGCTTATCATAAAAACAAAATCCTTAATTATAGTTTCACACTTATATATTTATGTCTATGAATATTATTTATAGAAACAATTCAAGATACTCGAACTAATGACTCTTCATCTCCTCAATTTCAAGTTGCAACATCTTTTCTAATAATTTTTGTAATTTTGTTTAGCCCATCCATATTCCCGAAGTTCAAACTTGGAGGTCAATTGTTTTGTTTATAACTAATGAAAAACACTTCAACTTCTTCAAAGAAATATAACTTTCTTGGATAGATAAAAAAAAAGACACATAAGGGACTCTACACTATTGGGCCTCAAAATATTGACTAAGTACCTAAGGGCACATGCACGCGTGATACTAATATGAAGAAAGGGAATGTGGGGAAAAGCATGTAGAAAAAGGTTTTTAGAAGGGTTTGGTAGAAACCATGGCATGTGTGTAAGACAAAACAAAGGGTCTCAGGACTTAGCCATATTCGGCATTCCAAGAAGCACATGAGGAAAGCACCGAAGGAAACCAAGGTTATGGGTCGAGCAGCAAGGGCCTTAGCCACCTTCGCAAGTATTTTTGAGATGTTGTTGCACCTACTAGACTATAGAGGTATTAAGAATGCAGCGAGCATGTACAAAAGTGTGAATTACTACGGCACATGAAGGGGATAACTACCCTAATAGAAGGCAAGAAAAATTGTAGCAATATTGTAGGGGCACATGCATAGATGGTACCATAAGTATGACCTCCATTAGATGGTGGTGGACTACACCGCATTGAATAATAAATTCCTAGAAGAGTTCCATATCCCTAAGTTTGAGAAAAATAACATCGGTTACTTCAAGAAAATATAGTAAGAAATGGAAAAGAGTGTTCGGGAGTATGATGCACAGTTCAAGACTCTCTTATTAAAACTATCCTATGAAATTCACCCCTCTCAGCATGCTCAATGGTTTTTTAGAGGATTGATAACACCGTTTAGAAGGGAACTATCATAGAAAACTTTCACGGACTCCACGCGAGGCCTTAGAGGTGGCCCTATGTGTTGAGGTTGTTGGAAGCATTGATATTGGTGTTAGCCCTTTCTTGGAAGCTCAAATTAATGCAATGGCTAAGTAGTTGGAGAAGCTATATGCAAACTCAAGCACATGAGGCTCATAGTGTTCTTTGGTGCACAAATTGTGAAGTAGAAGGGCACAAAAATATAGTTACCCCTAAAAATTGGTATGTGTCATGAAAATAGATCAGAAATCATGTCACGGGATCATGATGCAAGTAGGTGTCCACTACCGCAACATGTGATCCATAAAAATGTGTCTTGCTATTGCAAGATCTATACCTCTACCGACCATGACACCAAGGATTGGAGGTTGATTGAACATATTCATTATGCCATTGATCTCAGTGTGTGCCAAAATAGCCTTACAAGAAGTACCAAGGATGATGATCGCCGCTATGAAGGGCATGTGGATGGAGGATTATGTGGAAGAGGTTTCGCAGAGGATTTCATGGTCGCAGAACCATGGCGGAAGGAGAAGTGAGTTCTCATGTAGAACTGTCATAATTGTGGTTTGAAATACCATTATAAGTGTGAGTGTCCTGATCTATTACAATGATAATGGTGTGGAAAGAAACATAAGTATGAAGAGTGCCCTGAGTTGTTTGAGCACATGAGATAGTAACACTAGAAAGAGAAAGGTGCTAGGATGGTGATCATAAATAAGGCCAACCCACAGTGGATGCCAAGAGTGGCACATGATTTAGGATTAGAACTCGTATTGGTGATGACTCGAGTGGAGGCCACATGTGTTGGGGGATACCAAGGAAAAGAACACTGGTTATGAGAGAAGAAGTGGTACATGGAAATTATCCGGACCCCGTTCATCGAAAGAGGTATATCAAGAGACTATGGATGTGATTCGAGTCTACAAGGGGAGATCCAAATCCAAGGAGAAGTCAAGGCAAAGCTTAGAACAAAGGAATAATGTTGAGGCTCCACGAGATGATCTGGATGAGGTCATGGAAGTTTGGAAGATGTTAAGGAAAGAGAATATCATTCCCTTTCTAGGATAATGGTTATGAGAGAAGGTACCACGCGCTAGAGGAGAGAGTGAGAGGAAAGTGATGCATGCTAATCTTCCTCCCCATAGCCTTGACTATGACATAGAGATAACCTTGAATACCGTGTAGATGGATGGCTTCGAGCAATATTTTGATCGACACGGGTGCGCAGAGGTCAACATTCTCACCTTGGATGAATGCCCACACTACATCCATCCTTGAATGTGTTGTATATGGTGAACAAGACAAAGGAAATGCCCATTAGTGTTTTGAAGGATTTAGTTATCATTATTTAAGGGGTTAAGTTCACTGGGACATTGAGGTCTTGGTGCTAGTCGAGGCGGATAAATTTCTAGCATTACTTGGTCACCCCTAGTGTTATAAAATAATGTCGACCTACGGTTTAATAAGGGGTATATCAGTTTCAAGAATAAGGAAGAATGGGTAATCATCCCTTTAACGGATGGGAAGTCAGTGCCCTATACTGAGCCCTTGGGAGAAGAAGTCCTTGACAGAATCTATGTGCACTCTATTAGAGACCCTGAGGTAATTCATCCTACAGAAGGAATTATCCAGTTTGAAGATGCTCAGTCTATGAGTGATATAACCAGCATAGCATGTGACAATTGGGTACATGGGACTTATGAATTAATTGGGTGATAGTTGAGAGGATCGGTGACAAGGGTAACAAAAGTACGCTTGGTCAAGTGCCTAGGAGGGAAGAAGATACCAAGTTACTCGGAGGAGCTAACCCTGATGATTTCTTACGAGAAATGGAGGCTCAGTGGAAAAATGATAACAAAAGAAGAGGTATGCTCAGCTATAACTTGCTTGGGACCACACCGCTAGTGGGATGTGTGCATGTATACTTTGCTTAATGCTAAATCAAATGAAGCAAGAACTACCACCTAAAATAGTTTTACAATTTAGCTAAAACAAAGCATAAACACCATCATGATAAGAATTAAACAAGGGTTAGATGCTTTAGCATTCATAAATACAAACTTTGAAACTAACAATGCTAAATATCTAAACTCCTCTATTCTCTAACAACAAATAAATGAATGGACCTAAGTAAGCTCCATGGCTATCAAAATAGTTGTCCTTAATGTTCCAAGAACTTAGGAATAGGGGCTAATCAAAGTTGGGCTACAAGACCATTTTGACACCTCCCATATGACCCAAGCACTTTAAGAAAGAGGCTTAACTCTTCAAGATGATGAACTCTCAAAAGGGCAAGGTGCAAGCTCTTAGTCTCTTTGCTATATGCTTTGCATTTGCTCTCTAAGGAGTTTAGGTGTAAGTAAAAGGTAGGTGGAGGGCTCTTTATATAGCCCAAAGGATAAAGGATTCAACATTCTCATGAATGTGGGATAAAGGTAAAACATGATTAGGAATAGATAAGGTTGCTTTATTAAAGGTAACCTTACTTTAGAAGAGTTTAATACATGTTTAGCAAGTCATGGGAGTTGGGGGTGTTTTAATTAATCAAAGGTGATTAACTAATAAGTAGATGTAAGATTATAGAAGATAATTAGAGGAATATTAGTACAATTTAGGCTATTAAAGGGGATTAAATCAATTAAATATTGATTTATTGGTTAAATGGAAGGAAAGCTAATTAATTAATAATAATTAATTAGTCTAGGTAGAAGGGTGATTTATTAACGAAGGTTGTTAATTAGGTATTTTTGGATAGGAAACTTAATTAATTAGCTTAGTGTAATTAATTAATGATGATATGAGGGAAAATGAGTGCTTTTGACGATATGTCGTTGATTTGTGAGAAAGGGGATAATTAGCGCAATTTAAGTATTTAAATTGCTTGGGCATAATTATAGGTGTCTACATTTGCCCCTCTTTGGGGTGGCGTAAGTGATGCCACTTCAAAGATAGTAGACATAAGAGATTTTGAAGGGATAGAAGAAAAATTAGTAGGAGGGAGAGATGCCCCCTCGAGTGTCGATGGGGTGATGAAGGAAGCCGATCGACGATCGAAAAAGATGAGAAGTAGGCAAAAGAATGGGGATGAGGTAGGATGCCCCGAGGAGAGGGAGAATTAGGGGTGAAAGGGAAGTGGTGTAGAAGAAATATGGATGAGAGGAGAGAAGAGCTTAACCTCTAGCCACTTATTTTTTTGGAACAAATTTGATGTCATCATATTGCCATAAGAACTACATCATCGGTCCGTATGAAAAATATAAGCATACGACAAAGGTAGAATGACATGAAAAGCCATACTATGAAACAATTGTCCATTGTTGAAAGTACCAACTCCATGCAACATATAATAATGCAATGCAATACAAGAAGGAAACAAGCTCATATAATAGGGAAAACAAGTACGAACGCACATATCCAACCCAAAAACGGTCAAGACAGTTGTACAAATGTTTTCTTATCGGTCTTTGAAGAGATTCACAAGTTCGTGATTGACAACAAGGGTTAAAAATGATGCCCCAAGCGAGGATACATGCAAGGGGAATGAAAATGGACACGGGGTCCATGAAAAGCATTTTTGCGCAAAACGAAATAGCACTGAGCAACCAAAAAGTGCCCCAGTACGATGAAGCAAGTAACTAGCTTTGTGAATGGTTGTGAATCCGATGATCCGCGAGTCGTATTAATCGAGGAATATGTGAGACAAACCAACAGGATATGGAGAAAATACCATGCGCAAGACACAAGTTTCAGCCGTAAGAAGCAAGTTACCATTTTGTAGGGTGTTTTACTTTTTAGGAATTTTTGAAAAAAATTTCCTTTTTTTTTTTTTTATATATATATATATATTATTTTTGTTGTTTTTTCTTTCCAAACCATGGTGAACAGTAGAAGAAAGTAGAATAAGAAAGCGAAGGGCCTAGGGGCAACATAAAGTGCCCTAGGTGGAAGAAAAGAGAAACAAATGACAAATAATGTCCTTGTTTAGTGGAAAAATGAAGAAAAAAAATTATTTGAAAAATAATTATTTACGAGGGTGTGAAGAAGAATAAAAATCACCAGGGAGCAATAAAATTGTCCTGGGAGAAGAAAGGGGTATTGGACAAAAAATGCCCCAATACAGTGAAAAATAAGATAAAAATAATTATTTAATTAAAAATAATTATTCCACAGCGAACAGAGGAGAAAACGGTGAGTGAAACGGGTGTCCTGGCCATCCGATCAGTGAAAAACAGGCTAATATACCCCCCAGGGGGGGTAAAAACATCACAATCAGTTCATTTTAACCGCTTAGTTTAGAAAACTTACCGTGAGGCTCTGACACTCAGGAGAGATGGTGATCGCACGTGATCGTTTGAGGCATGTTGTAGATTGTAGATGATAGATCTATAGACAATATCAAATGTTGTTTTCAAGTGTTATTTTGATGTCTATGGACGGGATGATATGATGATATTGGTGTTGGGGGTTATATTTTTGATTATGCGCAACCCCTCTTGCCCCCATTGATGATATGATATGTGATGATTAGCTTAGTATACATGCATGATGTAAAACTTACCATTTTTGTTTATATATGATGTATAGATGATGCTAGATGTGATGATCGTGATGGTAATGTGATGTGAATGATAAAAAATAGAGCACATGCAAGAAACACAGCCAAATGCTACAAAGAACACCAGAACCAATGCAATACACCATGAATCACCATGCCTTATTAACAAGTAACAAAACACAACCAAATGCATTAAGAAAGAAAGAAAGAATTAACACACTAGCATGTCGAAATCCACTACAATATGCATAAGCAAGAATGAATCTATTCTAAGGAAGAAAAGATAAACTATGACAAAGTACACCCAAGCAACAAACAACTCAAAAGTGAGCACGCAAAACACTATACAAGCAACAAGCAAAGAAAGAAAACAAGACAATGCAAGTAAATGTTTTTGTAAGATATGTTTTCATAAACTGATTTTCTATTGTTTAGGTTTTTGTGAAACAATTTTCTATTGTTTTTGTGTTTTCTCGAAACAATGTTCTATTGTTTTTGTGTTTTCTCGAAACAATGTTCTATTGTTTTTGTGTTTTTCTTGAAACAATTTTCTATTATTTTTGTGTTTTTCTTGAAACAATTTTATATTATTTTTGTGTTTTTCTCAAAACAATTTTCTATTGTTTTTGTGTTTTTCTCAAACAATTTTATATTATTTTTATGTTTTTTCGAACAATGTTATATTGTTTTTGTGGTTTTAACAGTTTTCCAAAGCTATGTGCAGGTAACCAAGAAAGCATGGATGCCCCCAGCGTTAGGTGGGGAATATACAAGGGCAGAAGCCACGCGCTAATGAACAAGAAGGTGAACTCGTTGAGTTGCCCCTAGCGTAAGATGGGAAATAATGAAAGACCACATCCCTCACAGATGAATAGAAGAAGGAAAAGCCGGATCAAGGCTGGACAGAATGGTGTGCACAAGGAAACTCGAAGGCAGAACCAGGTCCAGGCCAAAGACAACTACCCTTCTAATACAAAATGCTTGTGAACAACGAATCCTCCCGAGGCGCCGAAACTAGTTTTCACCCAAGGACTTGTCCAAAGTGCCACAATTGCGTGGTTTTCACTAGTGGACGACCTGTTTTCTCTTTTTCTTTTTCTGATTATTATTATTTTATTTTTTTGATGTTTTTATATTTTTTGAATTTTTTTGTGATTTTTATGACTTTCTTGTGCCATGTTTAGGCATAAAACCTCTTAAGATGCATGGCATTCATGGTCTCCTGGAGCTCATCACCATTGGGGTGAGCCAACTTGTATGCCCCTGTGCCATACTTGGAAACTATGACATAGGGTCCTAACCAGTGTGGTTCGAACTTCCCTTTCTTTTCTTGCTCTGCTCTGGTGTTGAATTGGTTCTCCTTCATAACTAAATCACCCACCTCAAACTGGATGAGGGATGATTCTCTTGTTGTAGTTGTGGGAGATTCTGTGTTGATATACCTTCAGGTGATTAAGAGCGCGAATGCACCTCTCATCTAGGAGCTCTAACTCAACCAATCTTGCCACTTGATAATCTTCATCCTTATCCAAATAGTCCCGAAGAGAAATTCGTAGGGATGGGAGTTCAATCTCTAAAGGGATGATAGATTCTATCCCGAACACTAGGGAATATGGCATCGCACCCATAGGAGTGTGAATTGATGTTTGGTAGGCCCAGAGGGCTGGGTGGATTTGTAGGTGCCAGTTTCGACTAGTTTTGCTAACCATCTTCTCCATTATCCTTACCAAAGTCTTGTTTGTTGCCTCAGCTTGTCCATTACCCTGAGGGTAATATGGCGTGGACCATTTCAATCTAATTTGGAACCGTTGGAAAAGACCTTTCACAGTTTTGTTCTTAAATGACTTCCCATTATCATCACAATGGGTGCGGGATACCATATCGGCAAATAATGTGATTCATGATGAATTTAGAAATATGTGCTCTGTGACATAGGTTAAAGGGACACCTCCACCCATTTTGTAAAGTATTCTGTATGTTGTGATGATATGTGTATGACCATCGGATGAGGTAGAAGTAAGCTTCCCTATTAGATCAAGTCCCCATTTAGAGAATGGCCACGGGTAGTGATTGGTTGCAATGGTTGCGATGGAGCATGGATGAAATTTCCATACTTTTGGCAAAGCACACATTTTCTAACATAATTACAACAATCAGTTTCCATGGTGGGCCAATAGTAACCTACTCTTAACAGTTTCTTAGCCAATACCATTCCATTTATATGTGCTTCGCATACTCCTTCGTGTACTTCTTTAATTGCCTAGATTGACTCCGTCACATCCAGACAACGTAATAGATTCCCATCGTAGCCATGACGATAAAGTGTACCTCCTAAAAGGGTGTAACGGGCTATCTGGTGAATCAAGCTTTACTTTTCAGAATGGGAGATATTGGGAGGGAAAGTACTATCCTTAAGATAGGTGAAGATGGGTTCATACCATGGGGAATGGGGACCAACAACCTCACAAGCCAGGAAAGATTCCGACATGTCATACACGGGCTGGCATAGATTTTCTATGAAGAATGGCATATCATTGTTCCCTGGTGGAATACGAAGCATAGATCCCACCATTGCCATGGCATCCGCTGATCTGTTCTGTGCTCTTGGGAATCTGCTCAAAGGTGATGTGCACAAAATACTCCTTTAGAGTTTCCACTAACTTTTTGTAAGGTATGAGCTTATCATCCTTAACTTTATACTCATCATTAACTTGTTTGATGATTAGCTGCGAATCACCTACAACCTTAACATGTTGAATATTCCACTTGATGGCTAGCTTCATCCCTGCAATGAGTGCTTCATATTCCGCAATGTTGTTCGTGCGAGGAAGGCCGGCGGAAAGCTGCGGTATAGGATCACCCAAAGGAGTAATAAGGACCACTCTTGCACCTGAACCATGAAACATAAAAGATCCATCAAAATGTATCTGCCATATGATAGATTCTTCAATGTAGAGCAAAGATGCATCTGGCAGATCCAGACTCAAAGGTTTTGTGCTTTGCAAAGGTGCTTCCGCTAGCTGGTCGGCAAGTACTTGTCCTTTAACTGATTTTTGATGGACAAATTCTATATCAAACTCACTGAGTAGAATGATCCAATTATCCATTCTACCTATGAGGGCGGGTTTGGACAACAAATACTTGAGTGGGTTGACCTTGGATATGAGCTTGGTCTTAGTATTTAACAGGTAATGGCAAAGTTTTGAAAGGTAAAAACGACGGCCAAGCAAGCCTTTTCAATCTAAGGATAATTAAGTTCATAGGTGATGAGGGTGCGACTTAGATAATACACCGCTTTCTCTTTATGGCTAAGGTCATATTGGGTGAGCAGTGCACCAATAGCATATTGCGTAGCGGAAATATAGAGCAAAAGTGGTTCTCCTGGAGTAGGAGGCATGAGGACGGTGGAATTAGCTAGGTGTTGTTTAAGCAAAGCAAAGGCTTGTTGTTGCTTGGGTCCCCAAAGGAAAGCGACATCCTTTTTAAGAAAATGGGTGAATGAGTGACATTTATCTGCAAGCTGGGAGATAAAGCAACGAATGGCTTGAATTTTCCCTTGCAAGCTACATAGTTGCTTGATATTCTCAGGTGGAGGCATTTCAGTGATGGCAGACACTTTAGCGGGATCTACCTCAATACCTCGTCTCGACACAATGAAGCCCAATAGTTTCCCGGATAACACACCAAAGACACATTTCTTTGGATTTAATCTAACTTTATATTCATGCAGGCGTTCAAAGATACGCCAAAAATGATAGGATGATCCTCTCTTGTTTTGGACTTTCCCGGGATGTCGTCTCGTAGTCTTCCATGATGTCATGAATCATATCAAATTACTGTCATGATAATAAGTTGCTCCCACATTCTTAAGGCCAAATGGCATCACTTGATAACAGAAGGTGCCCCAAGGAGTTGTGAAATTTGTTTTATGTTGGTCTTCCTTAGCAATCTTAATTTGATTATAACCTAAAAAGCCATCCATGAGTGATAGCATTTCATACCCTGCGGTTGAGTCAACAATCATGTCAATGTTGGGCAATGGAAAGTCATCTTTAGGGAAAGATTTATTGATGTCCCTAAAATCTATGCAGATTCGGATACTGATAGGTTTCTTCTGGATAGGAACAATGTTCGATATCCATTTAGAATAATCAATTGGCTTGATGAATCCTACTACAAGTAACCTTTCCAACTCTTCTTTAACTAACAAGGCCACTCTTGGGTGCATCTTTTGGAGCTTCTATTTGATAGGCTTAGCATCTGCGTGCACAACCAGGTTGTGCATGACTAAAGTTGGATCTAAGCCGGGCATGTCTTTGTAAGACCATGCGAACACATCAATAAACTCTCGCAGTAGCATAGTGAACGTCTTTTGTTCTCTGGCCGAGAGTGATGCTCCCAATTTTACTATCTTGGGATCTTCTTCGGTACCAATATTGACATCAATGGTTTCTTCAACTAAATTTTTGATAAATCCTTCATACACGTAGGATCGGGAGGTAGGTTGAGATCTTCATCTAAGGATGTCTCTACGAGATTTTCATCCTTGGCGTGGTCACTTTATTTGTCCTTTGATTTTCTTATTTTTTTGTCAGCCAGTGCCTCAAAGAGGTTTTCACTGTGTGACTTGGACTTTGATTTTTGCCGAGGCTTTTCTTTAGAACTCTTTCCCTCACTTTTCTTTAAATTTTGCTAACCACGAAGTTCAGCCTCCTCGCCAAAGTAGGCGCAGGTGTCTAAGTCGATAAAGAAACCCTTCTTGTGATCTCCAATGGGAATTGTATCCCTTATGCCCATGAACTCTGCAATAGCCTCTTCATTCTCGAATAAATCTAGTGGCATGTGACATTGTTGGTCCCATTCAACAAGGGAAGGGTACACAAAGTCAAGGGTCGGTTCGGTGGGGGTTATGGTCAGGACAACATTGTTCATGAAAAGGTTCATGGAGGCTAGATCCTCATATAGGCTACAATGGGAATCCATATCACTTTCTAGGTACTCGAAGCTATCCTCATGCTCAGAACAAGTCGCATCTTGATCGTTGGGGTGTGCTCCATAAGGGAATCCCAATGCCATATCTTTCTGTTTTGAAATGTGGAAGAGGGACTGGTTCTCTTTGTCCTTGTTCATTCCTCCCACATCCTAGGCCTTTGTATCCCATGGAGTACATCATTCTGCTATATTTTTCATAATCTGGGGTTTGATAACAAGATGGTTGAGTTTCCTCGGGGACCCACGTAGTAGGTGGATCAAGTAATTTTTCCTTAGCTAACAAGCCTCCAGGTAGGAATGACCCAATAGTGTGTTCCTCTCTAGGTCTCCTGAAGTGGTAGTTGGGTCAACCTCTAGTCTTGGGTGATAAGGAGAGGTCAGAAACCAAGAGTGCTTATTGTACATTATACTCCCCATAACCATATTCTATAATTTTCATCTCCCATGAATCAAATGGCGATGTGGAAGTGGATGCCCCATGAGCGTAAGAATTAAGAGAATTTGAATCTACTCAAGATTCCATGGCCTTAGAATGAAGAGGGACATCTATATATGTGGAGGGACATGCATATGTACCCTTTCGTGTAAAGCTATTAAGAGCTCTACTGATGAGCAAAGGGCTCGAATCTCCTAGTATTGTAATCGTATGTCCCTCATGCTTCAGCTTGATGCATTGATGAAATGTTGATGGCATGGCCTGCATGGCATGAATCCATGGTCGGCCTAGAAGCATATTATATGGAAGTTCCAAGTCTAGGACATGAAACTTTGTCTGATGGCAAGTGGGGCCCACCTCCATGGGTAGCGTAATGGTGCCTACTAACTCTCTTTCCGCGTTGTCGTATGCGGTGATACTAATAATATGGGACTCAATATCTTCCTCGTATGTCCCAATTGTTTGACCAGCTTAAGCGTGTAGATGTTCAATCCCGATCCGTTGTCCACAAGCACCCGTTTGATTTTCCTGTGGGTGACAACTACCTTGATGTACAAGGGAAGATTATGTGTAGGATTCGTGGCAGGGATCTCCCTATGGTTGAAAGTAAGATGCTCACTTGATGTAATATTTGCCACTCGCGGCTTGAAGGTATGTATGATTGACTTCTAAAAGCACTCCCGACCCTGAAGAGTTTGATTCAAAATTTCCTTATGCACATTGGATATCTTGAGAAGATCTAAGATCGAGATCTTAGCAGGTGTCCTCTCAAGTTGTTCTAAAAGGTTATATTTATCAGTTTGTGGGGTCAACAGAGAGGGTTCCAAAATCACGAGGCGGGCACACCTTGTTACCATGCAGCGTAGTCCTTTCCCTTGATCCGGATGGTATTGACACAGTCGGCAGGGGAGTGAATACATCTGATAAGCGAATCGTAATGATTGTTATTTCTTTTGTATATAAGTAATTCGTGGCTTTATAGGTTTGGGATGACTCTCCCCGATCCGGCTTTGTCTTTTATGACTTATCATGCTTGGGGAATGGTTCCTTATAAATCCCCATTTTCTCGTTAGGTGTTTGCATGTGGCGGGGTTATCCACCCCTATCTCCCGCTTTAATGAGGTCTTGAATATAGTGGCGAAGTCACAAACATTTGTTTGTTTTATGACCTTTAACACAATGCATTTCACAATATTCATGTTCCTTATACCATGAAGGTTTAGGAGCGTTGTCATCAAATCATGTTGGCCATCATGTTGGCATCCAACTATTTTAGTATGAGGGACAATGGTTCATTGAGGGAGGTGAATGTTCGTCGCTTTGGTGGTGGTTGAATTAGGCCCTTGGTTAGTTTAAAAGGTTGACTGGTTTGGACCATTTGAACACATTTGGAATCAGTGATTCTGTCTCCCACCACGTTTTTGTTTTTGTTAAAGATATTTGGCTTTTCAGTGGGTTTGACACTTTGGTTTTCTTTAGATTGGGTTTTGAGGGTGCCTTTGCAATGAGAGCCTTTTCTATTTGAATCCCTTTCTTGATAACCTCCTCAAAGGTGCAGACACAATGCATTTGGAGGTGGAAAGCTATATCTAGGTTGAGATTAGGGACGAAAATATTGACCAGCTTGCTTCTCAGGGAAAGCGCAAGGGAAGCGACTAGCTATCCCTCTCCATCATTGGAGGAAGCTGGTGAAGGTCTCATTTGGGCATTGTTTTGTGCCGCACAAGTCTACCATGGTGATGTCACTCTCTATGTTATACGAGAAATGACGCATGAATCTTTCCGCCAATTCTGGCCAGGTGAAAATTGATCCTCGTGGTAAGCGCGTAAACCATTCCAATGCTTGACCTCCGAGACTCTTAGGAAAAAGTATGATGATGTAATTATCACTATAAGACACCTCTTGACATGCCATGTAGAAATATTTAACATGATCCCTTGGGTCTCCCTTTCCTTTGTATTTGTCAAACTTTGGCATATCAAATTTATTTGGAAAGGGTTGAAGGGTCATTGTCTTATCAAAAGGATAGGGGCATAGTTCTTCGTATTGGTATTTCCTAATACTCCCTATATTGCTCTCTCTTGTATGCTCATGCGTTTCTTTCATAGATTGAACTTCTTGTGCGAGAAATTTTTCTCTAGTGGGAGAAGCGGGGTACGTGTACACGATGATACCCCGTGTCTTCTTCTCCTTGGTTTTCTCGATGGAGTTCGTGGATCCTAAACTTAGGCCTTGACTTTTGAACATTCTTGTTTGTTTCTTTCTATACCTGGAAAGTAAGCAAAGCTAGTTGTCGGCTTAGGTTACTGAGTTGTTGTTGGATTGTGACTTGGTTTGTGTCTTCTTCGTCTAAAGGTTCTTCCTCTTCGTATTGTGGAGGTTCTTCCCTTGTCTCATGTTCTATCTTGTTTCTTCGTGGAACTTTGATGAGGGGTATTCTATGCCCTACCACTTTATCATTTTCTACGTAAGAAGTGGAAGCATGCCCGCTTGTTAAAATATCTTCCATATTGATAAGGGGGATTCTTCCTTAGTAGTGTCATTTGTAGGTAATATTGGTTCATTCTCGGTGGGAAATTTGGCCCCTAATTCCATGACCCGTGCCAACACTCTATCTTTGTTTCTAAGGAGAAACTCATCTAGTAGAGTGGGGTCAAAATCAAAGTCTGCGTGTGGTGATTCTAATTCATTTCCACTATGATCAACCATTTCTTCTATTTCCTTTTCTGTAGAAAATAGTGGTCCTAGATCGTGTCCAATAAATGGGTTTGACCCTTGTCTGTTAGAGGTTTCCCAAGCTTGCGCTTGTTGTTCCTCATATGTTTGTTTCTTTAACCCTAGATGTGTCTTGGGAGCCATGTTTTCGTGATAAATTTCACTAAGGTAAGTTGTAGATTTGTTCAAAATTCAATGACTACCCCTAAGTAAAACACAAGATGTACGTGTTAAGAGTAAATTAACAGTGTGAGAATACCAATGTGATAGAGTGATAAAGTCACCAATGAAACAATCATTTGGTACCAAAACTTAATCAAATGAAGTACCTCCTAGACTACGTTTCAAAGTAATTTGTGACGCCAGATGATTAACAAGATGTCTCCACTTATGCCAAGTTCAAAGGAATGAACAAGATGTAAGTAAATACATGAAGTTAAATGTGATCTCCCAATCAAGATATACGATGAGAAAGCTCAAGTCTGATTAAGACCTATATCTCAAAAAGTGCCAATTACAATTTGTGAATGACACAACAATATCACCAAGATATGTTAACCCACTTTGCAAGAAAGTGAAGTATTGATATCGAGGTGTTATTGATATAACATGCACAAATGGTAGTGCCTAGCACCTTTTGAAATCGAGGTAATAATAAAACCAAACAAAAAAAAAATCTCAAAGTATAGCTAGGAATAGTTAAGAATGTGTGCAGCGTAACCATACAATATAGGTATTTATGTCAAGTTTACAAGAAACAAGATGTAAATATCGAAATTGTAATGATACGAGACAAACAAGCTAACTCCTCTATGGAAGTCCGCAGTGATGAACCACGCCTAACTACAATGACGATCTTGACGTGGGTATCAAGATCACAATGGCTACCAAATGACGTGAAAACGCCTCCACTCACTTTAGACGTTTAACTAACCCAGCCGCAAACATGGATGGGCGTAAACGGACATAAAAGTGAGAGAAACAGTCGAATGGAAACACAAAGGTAATCACACCTCTTTTGATCAACAAAGTGTCAAAAGAATATGAAGGAAATAAATCAAGAAAAATGATGAAAAATGCTAGCCTCACTTCAGCAGAGTTTCGCCTCGCCTACGTCAAGTAAAAACTAGGTGAAAGTAATACGTCACATGTTTCTCAAAAAAAAGGTTCACAACTCAACACTATTTTCAAATGGTCAAAGTGGGCTCCTGGCCAAAGTATATTCTCCTAGGTGGTTCTCTCACCCTAGGTGTTACAAAGTTGCCACAAGCGAGCACGATTTACCCAAAAAGTCATACTGACTAGTTTGGGAGTATCTCAGCTTTACTTTACCCCCTTAAGAATAGTAGGCAACTAGTGTATCTACGTGTACTATCACTAGGGTCGCCACAATGGACAACCTGTAACTCTATCTCACAAAGGAATCACTAGTCAAGTAGGTAGTGTGGAGCACTTCCCGTTTCGTCCATAAGGTTCTGTTGTTGTAAATCAGCAACACCCTTGGATGCAAATCAAGGTTCTAAGTTGATGTTTAGGGCATCTAGTGTGATTGCACAACATTGAAACCTCTCTCCAAGTGTGGGACTTGCAAGATGAGAGAGGAATCTCCATATTAGAGGATGGTTCCTCAAAATCCTCTGATTAGATCTATTATTTGCACAACTGCAGAGGTTCAGATCCTAATTTTATCTTAATTTGCAAGGAGACAGGGATAAGAAATGTAAAAATTAAAACTAAACTGATAAGGGTGATACACCAAAGGAGTGGTGAGAACTTCTTACTCATGCAAATTGACACAAATCAGAAATTGCAACATAAAACATCATGCACAGGTTGATAAGTCAGTAAACAAGGGTTTGAAATGAAGCAAACAACACATACAAAGGACTGAAAGCATTCACAGAGCCTACATTGTGATTTTCAACATCAAAATCCTTGTATTCCAACACCAAAGAGGTAGAAAAGCCTGATACAATCCCTGGAAGGTCTAATACTTACCAAAATCACTTGTTGAAAGTGAAAACATAAGCTTGCTATGCAAAAAAGTGTTCCCCTTTGAAAAATGAGCCAAATCTGGCTTTTTACATGGGTCGAACCCAGGAGAGAGAAAATGTGAAAAAACGTGGGAGCCATTCCTCATTGACCAAAATGCATTAAAAACAGCATGGGTGACCTGAAAGAGCCATCCTCGACATTTTTGACCATGCTGGAGAAGAATACGACCCATTTTGCATTAAAATTAGTTGTTTGAAACGTCGATTCTGTCCCACGGGCGCGTACTTTAGAAGCATTTTTAATTTTCTCCTTCAAACCGAACCAAAATTCAAAATTGACCACTAGCTAGGAATCTTATAGATAATTTCACCAACTTTCCATTTATATAAAGAACGTGAAAATCCGAGCTCGGATCGAAAGATATGGCCGTTTGAAGATTTAGGGCAAAAACAGTGAAAGCGGATCGACAGAAAATTTTTGAATTTTACCTCTTTTTGCATTTGGAATTTTTTTTCAAAAATCCCCATGCTCCACCACTTGGATGCCATGTGGCATGATGTGATTGGCCACGGCTCATCCTTGAAATTTTTCTTACGGGCCCTTAGAAATTTTTTACCACTTGGACACGTGGCACTACTTTATTAGCTCGGGCCAAAATTCAAAAATTTTCTTCTTGCAAGAAAAATGATTAGAAAAATTTTTCACTTCGCCTCCCTTTCACATGTCACGTCTGATTGGCTCGGCGGGCCCATGGGCAAAAAAATTCCTTTTTCAAATTTTTTCCAAAACTTGAAAATTTTTCTAAGTTTTTTTTTTTCTTCGTCACCTCCCTCGGGACACGTGGCGCTTCCTATTGGCTCCGGATTCCAAGGGGAAAATTTCCCACAAGAACTTCACCGAGCCATAACTTGAAAAATATGAGGAGTTAGGAGGAAAAATTTACCTTTACGAAAGTGTGAGAGAGCTCATCCAATGGTGCCATTTCGGAAAGATTTTGAGTTCCTAAAAGTAAAAATTTATGTACTATCAGGCACAATAGACAGGAAAGAATGAAAGGGAGTTAGCCACAAAATGAGCAGGGAGCACATTTGGATAACATTTCCTCTTGCGTGGACTACTTTGGGGTTCTTAGAAACACCCCATTGTTTTAGCTTAAGGCATTATGCGAAAGGGTTATGTTAGTTGAGCGGAGAGGGACGTACCCTTTTCCGAAACTCGCAATACATGTTTTGAATATGTTGTTATTTTTATCTTGTTTAATTAGGTGTGGTTTTCTTGAACACCTTTTGGCAACCTCAATATAACAACCGTATTAGTAGTTTTTGATTTTGTTTTGATTCCTCTTTTCTTTGAAAATTGTTTTTAGGTCCTACACTCAAGCGTTAGTAGTTCTCTAAGAAAATCACATTATTTAAAAGAGGATTAAGAGTTGCTTTTGATTCTCAAGATCATCCAAGGATGCAAGAGAAGAGAATACACAACAAATAATCCAACTAAAAAGTAAATAAATTTTTTTAATCAATGAACCATACAAAATTCTTGATAAATGTTCATTCCCTTAAACCAAAAGTGAAAGATGAAGTTTCTAATTTACCAAATGTTATAAAATGAAGACTAAAGTTACTTTTGATTCTCAAGATCACCCTAAGGTGTAAGAGAAGATCATACACAAAATTTATCCCAACTATATAGAAATGGAAAACTTCAAATCAAAGGACCATTGAAAAATGCTTTGTAAAAGGTTCATTCCCTTAAGCAAAATGAATAATCAAGTTTCTAAGTTTAATCCCAATGTTAACAAGATCGAGATCAAAGTTTTTTTGATTCTCAAGATCACCAAAAGGTGCAAGAGAAGAGCATACACATTATTTGGTCTAAATCAAGTAAGCATGAAAATACAACATTCATCAAAACATTAGACATGTTAGAAAATGACCAGTTTTAAAATAACAGAAAAACCTACAATTTCTATAAGTATAAATCCCAAATTTATGTTTTCATTGCATATTTAACTTCAATACCTTTCCAACGCAAAAAAAATGGAGTCATTTTGAGTTTGGGAGCAAAAGTTATGGCCTTCGGAAGATGGGTTACACATATGCTCTTATGCTCATGGGTATGCACTTGACATGCACTCAAAAAATGTCAAAAAAACGTCCCTTAATTTGCAAAATGGGAAAAATTTTCCAACCAAGATTCAATTTTGACAACAACCCATCACATTAATATATTAATAGAAGACTCAACGCTATCAAACATTAACATACATGCTCAAGACATGCTCAAAAAATGAATTTAAGATTTTAAGAAATTGACAAAACTAGCATGTAGAATGATGAAAAAGTAAGCTCTAAAAATGAAAACATGATGAAATCTTGAAATTTTCTCACCAAGATTAAATTTTGATAGCAACCCACCACATTAATATGTAAATATAAGACTCAGCACTATCAAACACTAACCTACATGCTCAAGAATTGAAAATTTTCAAGAAATTGACAAAACTAGCATGTAAAATGTTGAAAAAGTAAGCTCTAAAAATGAAAACATGGAGAAATCTTGAAATTTTCCCATCAATTCCAATTTTGACAGCACTTCACCTCCTTTATACCTACAAGGAAGACCCAACACATACAAACTCAACAAAACAAGTTAAAAAACAAGTTAGATCGACACGTATAAAAGAGGGTTAGTAACCAAAAATAAAACTTAACTACAAAAACTTGAAATTAAGTGAAAAGGAAATGGAGTAAGTCCCACTGGGCATGCCAAATATGTGCATGTATACTTTTCTTAATGCTAAATCAAATGAAGCAAGAACTACCACCTAAAATAGTTATACAATTTAGCTAAAACAAAGCATAAACACCATCATGATAAGAATTAAACAAGGGTTAGATGCTTTAGCATTCATAAATACAAACTTTGAAACTAACAATGCTAAATATCTAAACTCCTCTATTTTCTAACAAAAAATAAATGAATGAACCTAAGTAAGCTCCATGGCTATCAAAATAGTTGTCCTTAATGTTCCAAGAACTTAGGAATGGGGGCTAATCAAAGTTGGGCTACAAGACCCTTTTGACACCTCCCATATGACCCAAGCACTTTAAGAAAGAGGCTTAACTCTTCAAGATGATGAACTCTCAAAAGGGCAAGGCACAAGCTCTTAGTCTCTTTGCTATATGCTTTGCATTTTCTCTTTAAGGAGTTTAGGTGTAAGTAAAAAGGTAGGTGGAGGGCTCTTTATATAGCCCAAAGGATAAAGGATTCAACACATTCTCATGAATGTGGGATAAAGGTAAAACATGATTAGGAATAGATAAGGTTGCTTTATTAAAGGTAACCTTACTTTAGAAGAGTTTAATACATGTTTAGCAAGTCATGGGAGTTGGGGGTGTTTTAATTAATCAAAGGTGATTAACTAATAGGTAGATGTAAGCTTATATAAGATAATTAGAGGAATATTAGTACGATTTAGGCTATTAAAAGGGGATTAAATCAATTAAATATTGATTTATTGGTTAAATGGAAGGGAAAGCTAATTAATTAATAATAATTAATTAGTCTAGGTAGAAGGGGTGATTTATTAACGAAGGTCGTTAATTAGGGTATTTGTTGGATAGGAAACTTAATTAATTAGCTTAGTATAATTAATTAATGATGATATGAGGAAAATGAGTGCTTTTGACGATATGTCGTTGATTTGCGAGAAGGGGATGATTAGCGCAATTTAAGTATTTAAATTGCTTGGGCATAATTATAGGTGTCTATATGAAACACATCGCAAGAGTCTTCTAGAGTGACGTGAGGTAAGAGTCACATTCTCTATTAGGTTTTCTAGAAGAAATGCATCCACTTTCATACAAGACTACCATGAAAAAGAACCCACCTCATATCATATCCAAGCATGTGAGAAGGCCTTGATGGAAGGTACGGAAGATTTACCACCTTTCTGCTATGTGTGCATAAATTATATTCCACCTTACAAGGTTGTGTGTGTGCGTGATATATTCACTCGAGACACACCATTAAATAGGGAATTAGTAGGAGTTGATAGCTGACCTCCTACAAGATTCTCGAGTATCGTCAGTACAAAGCCATTAGTGGATAAGGTGTTGTAAGTTTTCAAGCACCTTACAATGGGAGATTATTCTATGGCAGAAGATAGGGTACTAGAGTTATTGGGTGAACCTAGTTTGGAGACACAATTTGATGAAGACAAATATGAAGAGATACATCTTGAGTGTGGATGCATTGAAAAAAAAAAGAAGGAAAAATGGTCTATGTGATAGATGGAGAAGAAATGGAGAGTCTATATGTTAACCATTCAGAGTAGGTATGCAAAAAGTCATGGATAACACTGATGAGAAAGCACGCACCTACCATGGGCCTTTGAAGACAAATAAGGTTAACATTGTGTCATAGGTAGAACCTAAGGAAGCTATCATTGGGAATTATTGGTTAGAGAAAGAATTTTCCAAGATCATCGATATATTACGTGAGTTCTAGGATTTGTTCCCACGCGGTTCCATGAGCTTAAAGGCATTCACCATTCCTTAGGGGAAATGAGGATAAAGTTGAAGGAAGGTGTGCACCGAGTTTGAAAGATACCTTATCGGATGAATCTGAACTTGTGTGTACAGGTTAAGGAGGAGATAGACAATATGGTAACATTAGGCATCATTGAGGCTATGGAGGAATCGGAATGGGTGAGTCCAATGGTCACAAACATTAAGAAGGATAGAAGGATAATTATCTATGTTGATTACATGGACTTGAATTTAGTGTGTGTCATTGATCCTTTTCCAACCCATTTCACTGAAGAAATTTTTAAGGAGTAGTCGGGCACAAGGTCTATTATTTTATGGATGGATTCTCAGGGTACCACCAAGTTAGAATTACAAAGGAATACCGGAAGATTAAACTTTAACCACCGAATGGGGAAGTTTTCCTACACGGTCATGCCTTTTGAAAGAAGAATGCACTGATGTGTTCTCTTGCATCGTGGTACAAGCCTTCCAGGAATTCATCCATAAATTTCTTCAGTCTACCTGGATGATTAGAATGTGTATGGGCTAGTAAAAGACCATTGTGACAATTTGAGGCCGATGTTTGAGAGATGTCGACAGTTGAGGATATCCCTCAACATTAAGAAATGTGTCTTTAATACTCTATTTGGAATCCTATTAGGGCATATTATATGTAAGGAAGGCTTGCTAGTGGATCCCGCCAAGGTTGTAGTTATTGTGAGATTAGGGGAGCCTACCAATCAGAGCATTATGTGTGGATTCCTTAGGCATATGGGGTACTATAGGAAGTTTATTAAGGGTTGTGCTAAGATTTCTATGCCCTTGGAAAAATTACTTAAACATAAGAGTATATTTCATTGGGGAGAGGCTCAATAGAAGGAATTTAACACATTAAAGGATAGGCTTGTCATTGCGCCCATATTACAATTTCCCTCTTGGGATAAGCCCTTCTATGTGCATGTTGATGCCTCGGGGACAAACATTGGAGAAGTAATATAACAACTTTGGTGAGGGTATTATTGATCACCCTTTGTGATTTTCTAGTAAGAATATGACACTAGCGAGAACAAAATTACACAACTACTAAGCATGAGACATTGTCAATGATCTACACACTTTGCATAAGTTCCGTAGTATCTATTGGAAACACCATTTATATCCTACATAGATCACATGGCATTTAAATATTTGGTAAATAATCTCATTTTACAAGGGCGTATATGTCGTTGGGTCCTGTTGCTTCCTCGAATTCGAGTTTTCAACTTGTGCTAAAACTAGGAAAAATTAACTCAGACACGATCACTTATCAAGAATTGAATCAAGGAGGACACGCGAGCATTGAGGATACCATGTCAAATGCATAACTATTTAGGTTGTGGCACGTGCCCTCTAACTTTGAGGATATTGCAATGTTTTTAAAATGGGTGTAGCACCAAAAGGAATGAAGGATTTGGAGAGGAAGCAATTGGCTATACGTGTCATGCCCTACATGTTGAGTAGTGGAGATTTTTACAAGTTAGGACGTGACGAGGTTCTGCGCCAATGCCTGTTAGAACATGAGCATGTTGCAATTATGGAGGAAGCACATGGTGGGATTATAGGAGCACACTATGCAGGGAATGCCACCATGCGAGAAGATTATAATGGAAGGGATTTGGTGGGAAAGTATCTACCAAGATTGTATTGAGTTTTGCAAGGCCTTTGACCATTATCAATGCCTTAACAAACCTGGAAGGAGGGATGAAATTCCCTTACAACCGATAGCGATTTCTGAACCATTTGAAAAATGGGAAATTGACCTTGTAGGACCAATTCCACTTGTCGTATGAAGGAATAGCTCGTGTTACATCATCACTTGCAATGATTACTTGACAAGATGGGTAGAGGAAGAGCCTACAAAGGATTTCACAGTGGACAACAAGGATATTCTTATGGGGAAAACATAATCAACATATATGGATGTTCATTGAGTTTAACTAGTGATAGGGAAAACATTTTCTAATGATGAAACGGTTAGGATCTTGTTGGTAGAATTTATGGTGACCCATCACACGACTAACCCTTATCACCCTCAAGTGAATAGAACAGATGAGGCATTTAACAAGATATTAAGTCACACATTGACCAAAATTTGTGATGTTGGAAGACAAGACTTGGATGACAAGGTATCAGTGGTTATATGGGAATACAAGACAACCTACAAGAGACTAAACAAAACCACACTATTTCAATTAGTGTTTGGCGAAGAGGTTTTTTTACTGGTTGAGTTCATATTACCATCATTGCATATAAAGTGCACAAGAGGATTGGTGATGAGAAAGTTCTCAAGGAAAGGATTGACAAGTTAATGTAGTTAAACGAAAGGAGATCACTTACTAGATAGAGTTAGAATACTGAAAAGGCCAGAAAAAAGCCATGACATGATCATCATATCAAGAATGAGCAGTTTAAGGTTGGGTAGATGGTTTTATTGTATGATTCCAAGTTTCTGCACCATCCGGGGAAGTTGAAAGTCCATTAGTTGGGACCATACATCATCTCGTACATCCTTGAGTCAGGCACATGATAGTTACAAACACTGGATGAGACAAAATTACTTGGCCATTTCAATGGGATTAGGCTAAATCCCTACTATAAATAAACCTTCCTTGTGTTTGTAAACAAGACAATATTTCCAGTTAGCTTAAGATTTCTCTTTATGCATTCCCTTTCCTTGTGTTTCCCTTTCTCATAGTTTGTTTCCTTTTGTTTGTGTTGTTTTACACTTTGTGTGCTAGTAACCACATTACTTTCAAAAGGTTGTGTAAGCATAGAGGACCATGCATCTGATTTAGTGTGGGGTAGAGTAGTGTGAAGTGAAATACAAGTTGGTAGTAAAAGTTGTATGGCCCGGATTGAAGGATTAAAGGCATGAAAGATAAAAGAATGCGCGTGGAAATGGTGGACAAGAATTTTTGGTGTCAAGATAGCTTAACAAAGACCACATACAAAGGATAAGAAGTGTAGGAAAAACATGAGGTAGGTAAGGGAAAAAATTAGGTCAAGGACAGAAGAAGTGCCTTCGGCGTTGTAGATGTGCACATAAGAGTCTTTGGTCGGTAAGGATTTTTGCATGCCAAGAAGGTTGTAGAAGGTTTTACATAGGATTGGGAACATGGGTAAGGGCACTTAAGGTCGACTTTAGTGGAAAAATCCACATTTAATTCTAAGTAGATTGGTGGGTGGCATAGCATTTATTACCGGAGAAGAGAAAAAAGATATAAGTATAAAGTCAAGCACACTATTATTTTACCTTGCTATTAAGATATTGAAGAAGATCTTGCGAACTAGGGCATCCATGAAGTAAGATTTGTGTGAAGGGAGAATCATAGAGATCTGAGTGCATGACTAGGATGATCTGCAAATCAAAGTGGAAGGAGTACACGGGTGTAGGAAAGAAATTTTCAGAAGAGTACGTCATGTTGTGGAATAATTATTCTAGGTTAGGGTTCTATAGCTAGGGCACGAAGTAGAAGGATTTCTTTGCAAAGTTAAGCCACAAAGGCTGAGCAGAGTGAGGAGATGAGTTTTAGATTTTAACTTGAAAAGGAAGATGGCACCAAAGAAGGAAACCATTTCATTGAAAAAGGGAAAGGGAAAATGAAAACATGAAACTACCTCCATGAGTTTTAATGAGGAGTGGTATGCAAAGATGTAGTACCCAAATGGAGTGTTGTTAGGGAAAGAATGGGTATCACACATGAGGAAGATGGCCATGAGAGACTATAATCATCACACAAGTACCACAAAAAGGAGATAGCGATGGAACTAGTTTGTTTGATGGATAATAGGACACTAGAGGGAATGTCAATCTACAACGATGAGGTAAAGGTGAAGTTGGGAAAGGTCAGGTTGCTGCAACTTTATGAGTTTCCCTATTTTGGAAAGCCCAAGAAGTTATACAAATGGTTGATGTCACATGTCCATGAGGACCACTTCTATTTTGTGGGCCGAAAAATGTGCATAACTAACAAACTCATATCTAAGTCTATGGGCTTGGTTTGCGAGGGGGAATCCATAGACGATGACTTGGAAGATAAGGAGGCCATCAAGGAGATAGTGGAATCCTATTATTACAAAAAGGGTTTATGCTACTTTGACATCACAGATTTCCCTGAACGTGTAATGAGGACGGCCATGCGCTTAGTTACCAAGATAAATGGTCAAGAGAGGTGGACATAGGTAAACAAGGCATGGTTGAATGTATGCCGAGAAAATTTTAGAAGGGACCATCTACAACTTGTCTACCTATATTACAGAAGAGATCATAAGCAGCGCGTAGGAAGGGGATAAGATAATGTTTGGAAATGTCCTTCTCAAAATTGTCTTCTCTGGGATTCGAGTTCCCGATGGGATAGAAAAGTTAGTATGGGAGTACCCAGATGAATAACCCTCACCCACAAAAATATTTGAAAAGTATACTTGCGATACCATGACAACCACCCACAAGGTGTGCCTAGAGAAATGGTACAAGTGAATGCATGATGCATTCAAGGAAGAATGGAGAATACTAGAATAGTTACCCATGCTTTAGAGGTGGAGAGGCTGAGTTTGTTGTTGTTTTCATGCAAATGTGCAACAGGGAAATTAGAAGTTTCCAAGCACGACAACTATACCCCTGTGTTGAAATTTTCATGTTTTATCATTCCTAGGAACCCCAGGTCAAATCTGTCAGTTTGGTCACCCCTTATTTGATGTCAAATTGGTCCCCTAGGTGATTTAGGAAAGTCTATTCATTCCCCCTAGGTGATTTTAGGGAGTTCTGAAGAGATCCTATCTTTTGGCAGTATTGGGAAGGGCTATCATTGGCCTTCCTAGGACTGGATCAAACCCCGGAGCAAAAAGAAGGGAAAAATTCAACATGGAGGTGAATTGAAGACATTAGAACATCAAGGAAATTATTTTGGACTATTTGGGGAAGTTTTGAAAGACTTAAGTGAAAACAGGGTTCACAAGCCTAGGTAGTTCACAGGCCTAAAACAACTATTGGGCTTCAGAAGAAGATTTTGGGAGCTTCGGATGGAGTTAGAAGTAAAAATAAACATCTCTAAAAATAGGATTCTAATACCTACATGATGGTGAAATAATAGTTTTCACAATACCTTGGTGTATAGGATTTTCAAGTAGTTTTTATCAAGACTAAGTGGACTCTCAAATCACAAATCCACTTTTTAGGGATCATATGGATGAATAAATACATGATACCCCACTATTGGATTAAAAATTCCATTTAAAGTTAGGATCATATAAAATTTCACCAAGAAATTCCACCGGGAGCTCAAGTTATTAGTGTCACAAGTTCATGACTTAGCTAAATATTGGGAGGACACGTGTTAGCCCTGGAGCCTTGCGGATTTTTTTTCCTTGACGTCCCTTAAGGTCAGAAAAATCAAGGTTTAAAAAGTGTGTCTAGCCACCTTGAAGCCCTCCCAACCCCCATGTGACCTCAGGGACCATCATGTGACCTCTAGACTTGACAATTCAGGCCCCAAGTGTATTTTTGGAGCGTCCATTCCATGTCATCGGATTAAGCATGACATGTCAGCTCTAGGACCACCATGGAAATTGATGTCCCTTATGTCCCTGAGATGAGGGACATCAAACCTTGAAAAATGCACCCAACCCCCTCCGGGGAGCCTTTTGGACATCCATGTGACTGAATTTCAGCCCCCAGGTGCATTTTTAGAGCATTCATTCCCTACCATAAGATCAAACACTTTAAGATCATTCATTCCCTACTGTCACAAGTTCATGAATTAGCTAAATTTTGGGAGGACACGTGTTAGATCTAGGAGCCTTGTGGGATTTTTGTCCCTAAAATCCCTCAAGGTTAGCAAAATCAAGGTTTGAAAAGTGTGCCTAGCCACCTTGAAGCCCTCCCAACCCCCATGTGACCTCAAGCACCATTATGGGACCTCTAGACTTGATTGTTCATGCCCCAGGTGCATTTTTGGAGCATCCATTCCATGTTGTCAGATCAAGTGCCACGTGTCAGCTCTAGGAAAACCATGGAAACTGATGTCCCTTATGTCCCTAAGGTGAGGGACATCAGACATGGAAAAATGTGCCCAACCCCTATGGGGAGCCTTTTTGACATCCATGT
Source organism: Taxus wallichiana var. yunnanensis (assembly GCA_018340775.1). Lineage (NCBI taxonomy): Eukaryota > Viridiplantae > Streptophyta > Pinopsida > Cupressales > Taxaceae > Taxus > Taxus wallichiana. The sequence continues at coordinate 996,936,280 of CM031237.1, read as the reverse complement.
GACCTACTTTCAGCTCCCAGTGCTTTAAAGCAACTTTTCTCACCTTCATTCCCTATCGTCGGATCATTGCCACATGTCATCCTCTTGACCACCATGGAATTTGATGTCCCTCATATCCCTAAGGTCAGGGACATCAAGCATGGAAAAATACGCCCAAGATGTTCCTCTCATAATTTAAAAAATTCAAAAATCTAATTGCCGCTTCAGTGCTTCCAATTGCTTCCACTCCAAGTACACGCTTTCCTCCATTCTTCCTTTGTAAATTCTCACCTCCATTAATCCATTGCTGAAGCTCATACTAGAAATTCCACATATGTAATCCTCTTCCACCTCAAAAATGCACACAGTCCTAAAGGAAAATTGGAGCAAACACAGAAGGAGAAGCATAGAACAAAGAAAGAGAAGCACAAAGAAAACTCCATGGCCATGAAATGAAAAGTTGAAGAAATATCCCAAATGGATGCATGAAACAACAAGATATATTTTTCTATTCATTCCTCTACCCAAGGCCATCAAGAAGACACCTTCAAACTCTCCCCTTGTGTAACAAAGCATCCACAATGAAGAAATCCCACTTCTGGCTCAACGAAGAAAAAATCCAATTTCTCGTCAAACCATTGGGTGAAATGAAGTAGAATTGCATGTGAAGCATCAAAAGAAGAAACCTATCACAATGAAATTTATTTCATTTCAAATGGAGGAGAAAACTAGACCTGCAATTTTGAGGTCCATTAATGGTTCTGCATCTAGAAGCACTGTCAGGTCCGAAAATTAAAACTTTAAAATCTCTTGGACTATTAAGCGGGTGGGCCTAAAATTTCAGAGGGGTGATATTGGGAAAAAAACATAGAAAAAAACTTCATTCCATGTCAATCCGAATCCCAGAAGCTAACTTTCTAGAAAGCAATGTAGGTCTACTACATAGGAACTGCTATTTCGGAAAGTCATCGACAAAAGAACCTGCAAAGGAGACGAAGTCATTGGAGGTACACTACAGCTGATAATTCACTAGAATGGACATTTTTGGAACTTAATAAAAATAGTAAGTGGGCCCTTGAGAACCTACTAAAAATATAAATTTGATCTAGAAGGAACAAGGAACGCAGGGAGAAAGAGGAAAATTGAGCCGCAACATCCAATTGAAGAGCGAGGACTTGATTTTTCACACTTACTAAAAATAGTAAGTTGATTTTTCTAAGGGATACATGAAGCTGAAATGGATGGGTCAGAAGCCGACACAACCCTTCACCTATGAGTATGATGTGGAAGACATGATGTCTCATACATGGACCTAAATGACCTTAAGACTCGCATGGCCTCCAAGGACCAAAGGAGGATCAAAGACCAAATATTCACAAGTGGCTTATTCACCACTGCAGACACCCAATGTTTGTACAGAGTCTTGAGCTAGTCCTAGCCTACTCTTTCCACTACGATCCCGAGACATGAACCATCTAATCTGACAATGGTACCACAATTGTGATCATCAACGGAATAGTTCACTCAACTTGGAGAGTGATTCGTGAGCCAATTTGAAAGAGTTTCACAGTGTGCAAGGAATTCAAAGATTCAAAGTTTCACTACATTTGGAGCTTTCCATCAATGAGGATCAACAAACTTCATTGGGAATGACATCTCCTCCTCTTCTTCTTCTCTCTCTCTCTCTTTCTCTCTCCTCTTCTCCCCAACTTTCTCTCACTTTCCAATATTCTAATTTCACGTTGGGGTTGTACTTTTTCATATGTCCTAATGTTCCTAATGTAATAAGTCACCTTTATGTTATAAAAAGGGACTTAATATTCTCCTAGGAATTTGAAAAGTTTCAAGTTGCAAAAGGACATCTGAAAATCCATTGGGGGTAGATGATAATTCACCTCTCACTCTATAAATTGTAACACAATTCACATTTCAAAGGGTTGGTGATTGATCTTGTAAACTCAAGAGTGCATTGTACCTAGAGAAAGTAAAGGAGCTAACCATTTTCTTCTACTATCCTCTACTCTCAAATTTCCTTCATTCCCACATTATGTACAACTTTGATTTTAGCAATCAATACAAGAAGGAGTTTCTAGATTTATTTGACTAAAGGGTTCTTGATAGTTTGTGATCAAGAATTCTATTTGGTCATATTACTATTTATAGAGTTGTTTCTTCCCATAAATGCATGTGTTGAATTTTATAGCTAGTGTGTGTGCAGGAATCTAATATTCTACCTACATATTAGTTCTTCTACCTCTTTTCTCACTCCCCTTTCCCACTTTTTAGACAAAGTCTTCCCTATCAAGAGTTTGCTAGCTTTTCTGTAGGGTTAGTGGAGTGCCCCGTTAGATCCCCTCAGTCGAAAGGATACCATCGAAATCCTCATTTTCTTGTGCATGCACATATGGCAATTGCATCGTTAAGTTGAGGGACTTAGATTCCTAGAGTGTTGGCAAGAAATCCACAAGTTTTTCCACCTGAAAAATTTTCTCACCAACATTTTTGGTGCCCACCGTGGGGTAGATTTAGGACATCTTCACTCCAATATATGACCGCAAGGTCTGAAAATTATTAAAAAAATAAATATTGAAAAATAAAAAGGAGTTCATAAAAGTTCATTACCGAAAGATACATTATTGATTTCGCACGTGACTTTTCACATTCCATAGTGTCCTTTCGTGTTCCCACTGCAAAAGTTTCCAAAAGTTGGCTAAAGGAAGATACACCAGTTGAATAGGTTGAGAGGTGTTGTTGATTCAAATTTCAAGGCTTTGAAAAACAACAAGAATGAATTAGAGATAATCCATACTTATTCTCTCAATCCTCCTCTCCATCTAACTCTTTCAATGGTTCACCCGGAAATGCTATCAAGACTCATGTTTATACTCCCCTTCAAATTCTCCCATTTTCCATCACCATTAATCATTGAGCCCCGGAAGAAGAAGAATTTGAAGAAGAATTTGTAGAATCAAGGGCTGAAGTAGAAGCATAAACGATAATGGAAGACGAAGAAGAAATACCTCAACCCATTTTTCCATGGGGAAGGAATACAAGCCCACTTGCTCTTGAACCTCCTCTTCACGATCTACCAATGGGTTATTGCAAAAACTTTCCAAAGTTCAAATGTGAAAACAAAAAACATCCTAAAGAACACAACACTACTTTCATGACATCATGTGGAATTATTGGTGTCCAAAATGAAGACATTGCTGCGAGATTGTTTGTGGAGTCCCTCCAAGAAAAAGCAACATAATGGTTCTACCTCCTGCCTGCGTGATCCATCACTAGTTAGGATGACATCAAGACTTCCTTTGAGGAAAGATTTAAATAAACTAAATACTATCAAGACCTCTTAGTGCAGTTGGCTCAAATGAGGAAAGGAGAAAATGAAACCATGAGAGACTTTGTGGCTCGTTTCAAACGATTTCTTCATAAGATACCTAAAGAGGATTCACCATCTCAAAACAATGTCAAGAGATTCTTCATCAATGCTCAATCATCAGAAGTAGGATTTTTCTGTGAAAATCCCACCAAGGAGCATTGTAGAAGCACAAAGGATGGCCATTAAGCTTGATGATGATCTCATCCTCTTTGGTAAGATCAATAATCCATCGAAGGGCAAGGCCCAACATCCTGAAGATGAGAGAACCAATCCATCACTGTAAAAGTTAGTGAATGAGATGGCCTCATTGAAGAGGGAATTATTTGAATGAGTATCTTCTCAAATAAGAAACAAAAATCAGATTGTAGGATCACCCCAAAGGCTTTCCTTGGAGGCCCCACCCATGAACATAAATTGCAGATTTCAAGAAGGTGAAGAAGAATTTGAACAAGAAAGTAAAGGTGATAATTTCCTAGAAAGTGATGAGTTTGAAAACAATACACAAATCAGATTTTGTGAGTATTCTAGATGTGATGAAGAAGATGAGGAGGATGCACCTAGTTTCTCATGTGCGGTATTCACTCATTCTTATTCCAAGAAAAGAACATCTCCCTCCACTACTCAAGAAAAGGAGGTTGATGATGCTCCTATGGTGAATCAAATAAATAAAATAATCAGTTGAGGATCCCCACTTCCATCTTCAATGAAGTCTGCATTATTGGAGCCTTCCTATAGCAAGTAAGAAGACTCCCACAATCCCAAGTAAGTTTTCTGATGTCTCTTCCAAGTCTAAATCTAAATCTGATCCTGTAAAATCTAATTCCTTGAAAGATCCTAGTGTTCCATTAAAAATATATTCCATTCCAAAAACATCAAATCTTGCTCATAAGCCTATCCAAACTCCAAAATCAGTCCCTTCACCCCCCTTGTCTACATATACTCCTTTTGATTTCATAGAATATGCAAACAAAGCCAAAGTCCAAATTACTGAAACTGAATATTTGAGGACTCATCCTGAAAAATTTGAGAGGTTTGTCTGATACATAAGAAATGGTAGTCTAACACCCAATGATGTAGCTCATCACCCTAAAGGATTACTACCAAACCCACCTACACCTCCCTCACAGAACATGCTTTCTCTGAGCACATCAAATACTAATAAATTTGAACCTTTCTATGTATCCCGCTTCTTGGAGAATATGTACTAAACAATTGCATAATGGATTCTGGTGCCTCAGATAATGTGATGCATTTGAAGGTTGCTACAGCTCTCAAACTCACCATGGCTCCACCCGGTGACTATTATTAATCCCTGGAGTTGAAAAAGGTCCCACTCATAGGGAAGGTCAAAGATGCACATGTATCTCTCGCCAAATTTCTAGACAAGAAAATTTCAGCGATGATTTTGGTAGCCAATGTCCCAGCCTCATTCAAAATGTTGCTAAGTAGAATTTTCTACCGAGACTTGGGAGGGAAAATTCAGATGAATTGGTCATCCGCAACCATACCAATGAAGGGAGACATGGATAAATTTCTTCCCAAGAAGAAGATGAGGTACATGGTACGAAAGTTTGGAAGCCCAGAAGCTAACATCTTGTATCAAGATAGCAGGTAGATGAATCACTTTGTGGAAACCGAGGAGGAAGAGGATATTCCCATCTTGATAGGTCTAGAATTGCCTTCTTAGAGAGATTTGGACTTTGAAGAAGCATTGAGGAGATTCGAGTTATAAGAGGGCAGCTCCAAATTTCTAGATGATGCAAACCATGAAGAAGAGGAAATGGTGCTTGATGATTTTCAAGAAGAAAAATCATCTTATATGCTTATCCAATATGAGGAGTTATTCTCATTCCCATTTGGGGATGAAGATGACCTCAGCTAGGCCATCTATGGAGAGACAAAATCATCTTTTGATGAGCCCATGAAAGGCTTGAAAGAAATCTCCGTACAAGGACTACTAAGAGCCGCGGAAGAAACAAAAGACCCTAAGACCAGTCTTGAACTTTTAATGCAAGCCATGAATTTTGAAGACAAGCATAAATTTTACTTGGAAACCTCAACCAGTGTGAGGATGAGTTATGTTGAAATAAATCTAGATGAGAAATATGATCTCCCTCTCAAGCCAATGGTTTGTGGATATGATGATGAAATTGAGGTATTTTCTTTCCCATTTTAAGAGGAAGAATCTTTCCATGATGAAAAAAATAAAGCAATAAGTTTGAGGCCTTTGAAGATGAAGCTATTTTTGATGAAGGATTGGTAGAGCACAACAATTCCCAAGATGATGAGGTAACTCCTCTAGATAGTTTCCTTGAGCTGCATTCTTCAAAGGCATATAAATATAAGCTACAAGAAATGATGAAACATAACTATGTGTAAAAATCTTGGACGTAGTAGAAGTTGTAGAAGACACCAAGATTATTCTTGATCTCTTCACTTGTGCCATGGATATACAAGATAGGTATGTGTTTTCCTTGATCCTCCTGTCAATACTCAAACACCTCACATTGAAGTAGATATAAAGGATGAATCAAATGTTTCTCATGGAGAAGATGTCAATGAGCATAGTCCGGGAAAAAAAGTAACTTAGAATATCAAAGGAATTGGAACAAAAATAAGCTCTAGGGAAGCGATAGCACACTTGATGGAGAATCAATTATATGGATAAAAATGGAAGGAAATTGTCACTATGAAACTGATTTCAAAGAACAAGAAGGTAGTGGAATTTCTAAGCAAGGACTTGGGCATCAAGAAGCTAACATGGACTCACTCCTACCAAGTACATAGACAATTGTGGAAGCACCTAACTTTCATAAGTAGCTGAGGAGGGGAGGCTACTTTCTAGAACCTATCAATGGCTTTACATAACATCATCACTCAGTGTTTCCCACTCATGGGTAAATTTTGAGAAATGGAAAGTGTTTCAGTGAAAGTGGATCATTCACCCTAGGTGATTTTAGGGAGTTCGAAGAGATCCTTTCTTCTAGTAGTATTGGGAAAGGCTATTGTTGGCCTTCCTAGGACTAGATCAAACCATCTAGAGTGAAACAAGGGAAAAATTAAACATGGAGGTGAATTTAAGACATTAGAACATCATGGAAATTATTTTGGAAGGTTTGGGGAAGTTTTGAAAGACTTGGAGTAGTCTGAGTGAAAACAGGGTTCACAAGCCTAGGTAGTTCACAGGCCTAAAACAACTGTTGGGCTTCAGAAGAAGATTCTGGGAGCTCCAAATGGGTTTATAAGTAAAACAAAAAATAATTATAATGAGGATTCCAATACCTACATGATGGTGAAATAATATTTTTCACAACACCTTGGTGCATAGGATTTTCAGAAATTTTTATCAGGCACAAGTGGAGTCTCAAATCACAAATCCTATTTTTTAGGGATCATATGGATGAATACAGAAATTATACCCCCACAATTAGATTAAAAATTCCATTTACAGTCAAGATCATATAAAATTTCACCAAGAAATTCCACCAGAGCTCAAGTTATCATTGTCACAAGTTCATGACTTAGCCAAATTTTGGGAGGACACGTGTCAACTCCAGGAGCCTGGCGGGATTTTGTGTCCCTGATGTCCCTCAAGGTTAGGGAAATAAAGGTTGGAAAATTTATCCTAGCCCCCTTGAATCCCTCTCAGCCCCCATGTGACCTCTGGGACCCTCATGTGACCTCTAGACTTGACAGTTTCAACCCCAGGTGCATTTTTAGAGCTTCCATTCCCTCGCCGTCGATCAAGCGCCACGTGTCAAGCTGCAGACCATCATGGAAACTAATTTACCTTATTTAAATGAGGGTAGGGACATAATACTTTTAAAAATTCTCCCATCCTCCTATGGGGATCCTTTTGGACATCCATGTGACCAACTTTTAGCCCCAAGGTGCATTTTTGGAGCATTCATTCCCTGCCATCGAATCAAGCACCACGTGTCAACTATAGGAGCACCATGGAAAATGATGTCCCTTATGTACCTAAGGTGAGGGAAATCAAACATCCCATCTCCCTAAGGGTAGCCTTGTAGACATCCATGTGACTTGCTTTTAGCTCCTAGTGCTTTAAAGTAGATTTTCTCACCTTCATTCCCTACCGTCGGATCACCGCCACATGTCATAATTTCAAAAATTCAAAAAATCTAATTCTTTGCTTGATTAAGCTTCTAGTGCTTCTAATTGTTTCCACTCCCATGAATAGTTTTCCTCGATTCTTCCTTTGTAAATTCTCACCTGGACCATTACTCCATTGCTAAAGCTCATACCAAAACTTCCACATATGTAATCCTCTTCCACCACAAAAATGTACGCACATCCTACGGAAAAATGGAGCAAACGCAGAAGGAGAAGCACATAGAAAACTCCATGGCCATGAAATGAAAAGTTAAATAAATCTCCCAAATGGATGCATGAAACAACAAGCTATATTTTTATGTTCATTCCTCTACCCAATCCCATCAAGAAGAAACCTTCAAACTCTCTCCTCATGCTATAGAGCATCCACAATGAAGAAAGCCCACTTATAGCTCAACGAAGTAAATATCCAACTTCCCATCAAACCATTGGGCGAAATGAAGTAGAATTGCATGTGAAGCATCAGAAGAAGAAACCTATCACAATGAAATTTATTTCATTACAAAAAGAGGAGAAAACTAGACCTGCAATTTTGAGGTCCATTAATGGTTGTCGCATCTAGAAGCACTGTTAGGTCTGAAAATTAAAACTTTAAAATCTCTTAGACTATTAAGCGGGCGGGCCCGAAATTTCAGAGGGGTGATATTGGGAAAAAAACATATAAAAAAATTCATTCCATGTCAATATGACTCCCAGAAGCTAACTTTCTAAAAATAGTAGGTCTACTACATAGAACTGCTATTTTGGGAAAGTCATCAACAGAAGAACCTACGAAGGAGATGAAGTCATTGGAGGTGCACTATAGCTCGAGAATTCACTAGAATGGACATTTTTGGCACTTACTAAAAATAGTAAGTGGGCCCTCGAGCACCTGCTAAAAATATAAATTTGATCCAAAAGGAATGAGGAACATAGGGAGAAAGAGGAAAACTAAGCCACAACATCCAATTAAAGAGCGGAGACTTGATTTTTTTAAGGGAGACATGAAGCCTAAATGGATGGGTCAGAAGCCGACACAACCCTTTTCCTATGAGTATGATGTGGAAGACAAAGATGTCTTGTACATGGACTTGAATGACCTTAAGACTCACATAGCCTCCAAGGACCGAAGGAGGATAAAAGACCAAATATTTACAAGTGGTTTGTTCACCACTGCAGAACAACCAATGTCTGTGCAAAGTATCAAGCTAGTCCTAGCCTGATCTTTCCACTACGAGCTCGAGACATGAACCATCCAATCTAAAAATGGTACCATAATTATGATCATTAGCATAATATTTCATCAACTTGGAGAGTGATTCGTGAGTCAATTTGAAATATTTTCATAGTGTGTAAGGAATTCAAATATTCAGAGTTTCACTGCATTTGGAGCTTTCCACCAATGAGGATCAATGAACTTCATCGAGAACGACATCTCTTCTTCTTCTCTTCCTCTTTCTCTCTCCTCTTCTCCCCCCAACTTTCTCTCACTTTCAAATATTCTAATTTTACGTTGGGGTTACAATTTTTCATATGTCCTAATGTTCCTAATGTAATAAGTCACCTTTATGTTATAAAAAGGGACTTAATATTCTCCTAGGAATTCAAAAGTTTCAAGTTGCACAAGGACATATGAAAATCCATTGGGGGTAGATGATAAGTCACCTCTCACTCTATAAATTGTAATACCATTCCCATTTCAAAGGGTTGGTGATTGATCTTGTAAACTCAAGAGTGCATTGTACCTAGAGAAAGAAAAGGAGATAGCCATTTTCTTCTACTGTCCTCTACTCTCAAATTTCCTCCATTCCCACATTATGTACAACTTTGATTTGATAAATCAATACAAGAAGAAGGAATTTCTAGATTTCTTTGGCTAAGGGGTTTCTTGATACTTGGTGATCAATGAATTCTATTTGGTCTTGCTACTATTTGTAGAGTTGTTTCTTCCCATAAATGCATGTGTTAAAGTTTCTAACTAGTGTGTGTGTAGGAATATGATCTTCTACCTGCATTATTACTTTTCCTACCTCTTTTCTCACTCCCCTTTCCCACTCTTGAAAAAAAATTCTTCCCTAGTAAGATATTTATAGCTTTTCCGCAGGGTCAGTGGAGTGCCCCTGTTGGATCCTGGTTAAAATGCCACCAATGATGTCTCTATCCCCGAGTATCCCAATGGTAGGAAGAAGGTCATGTAAATGAAGTGAGAATGGGAAAAGAACCTAGAAAAGGAAGCACTTTGGAAAAGAAAGCATCAAGTGTATAGATAACACAGTTTGTGGGCACACCGAAGTTAGGCACCAAGCCAAACACATACACATGTAGGAATAAGTCTCACATTAAGGATAAGGAGAAGACACATGAGGAAGAGGTGCCAGAACAAGAAGAGTCACCCAGAAGGGAATCACATACTGAGGAAGAGGAAGAATCCTAGCTAGGAAGAAACAAAAGGTAGTGGGGAAGGCAAACTCGGAGGAGATAGAGAGCTTGGAATCATACAGGGGTGAGAAAGATGATGATGAGGATGAAGAAGTTTAGACTCATCCCATATAGGATGTACATGATTCTGAAGAAGAAGGAAATTAAGATAAGAATGAAGATGAAGAGGATGCCCAAGGAAAAGGGGTTAGCGAGGAGGTGAACACTAAGGATTAGAGGACCCCAACCTCACCAAGGAGTAGATAGAAGAGGCTATAGAGAGAGAAGTAGCAGGCATAATCAAGAAGTTAGTGGAGTAAGAGGTGGAGCGGAGCGCAGATGAGATACTCAAGGAGATAGAAGATGAGAGTGTAGGGAAGGAGTATGGGAGTATGGGTGGAGATCCTAGCTTAGTAGTGAGATTTCCAAAGGCTACACATACGGGAAGGAAGAATGTGGTAGTAGCACAAGGGCATGGGAATGGGTTATATTAATGATACAAACAAAGTGCTACATGCATGCTTCCAAAGTATCATGCCAACAAAATAACTCCTGGAGATGTCTTCATTTGATAAGGAAGGCATGTACCGGAACCAAGAAGATGTCATCTTGGGTGTTTGAGTCCCACACTGATGAACCTAAGTTTGAAGTAAGCCAAGGGGCGCTAATAAATATGCTAGAGGAAAAAGGGATAAACCCACTGGTAAATGCTCAACAATTATCTAATGAACAAGTTTGTAATGTGCTTAATAAGGTTTCAGTGGAAGTTGAGGCAAGAATTTTCGAAGGAATGACCGGGTGATGTATTCATTTTTATACCATTAGATTAATAGAAAAATACCATGCTTACCGGCCTATCACCTAAAGCGGTGTTGGGTGATCACCCAAGGCACACGCGGCACCGAATCTCTCCTTTATGTTAGTTTTGTGAGAATGCATCATCTTATGATATATTTTCAAATGCAAGTGAATAGAAAAGAACTATGCATCATTCGAGAACCGATGATGGGTTATTATCTCGTTGCATCCAAAAAGAGAAATATGAAACAACATATGGAAATGGTTCATATAGAAAGCAAATGCATAAGTATTATACTCCTAAACACATATATGGTTCATAACAAAGCCTTGTATTTATATTAACAAGTTCAATAACCACATTACATCCTTTGAGGTCATAATAGACCCTCATATAACCATGCAGATCCAAGTCATGCATCATAACTACACTATGTTCATCACCTTACAAATTAGAATGCAGACCCATCCCTCTAAATGTGCCATGATTCCTATATTTTCCTAATCCCAACCCATAGAATCCTCCATGGTATTTCTACAGAGATTCACCTCTTTTCCCATACCTCCGCTCTCCCAGGATGACTCTATGTCTCTCTATTCTCTCCCTTTTTTCTACCCGCACACCTCATTATATAGTTTTCTTGCCTTCAATGTCATGCGTTTTGAGGTAATATATCGGCTGCCAAGTGTCCAAGTGGTCCTCTAATGGAGCATGCATCCTTTGATCTGAGCTCTCCACTCTATGCAATGATGTTCTTCTGGAACCTTCCATCACATGGTTGGAAATTCCCTTTTGATCCTACAATGCTGCCAAAGTTGGCACCTTATCCACAAGGGTCACACTTTTCTTATGTGTTTCCTAGGATTATAAATATGTCTAAGTACAAAACCTATCTAGCCTTGCACATGTGTGTTGTATCAAAACCCTACTAGAACCCTTCCCCTACGCGCCTTCAATCCACGCGACCTTATTCAACTAGGTATCGTGCACCCAAGTGCCTTCTTGTACTTGGCCAATATTCTGGGGCCCAACATCACCCCACACTACGCCTATTCTCCATCCTCAAAAACACTCTTCAAAGAATAAAGAATGTCGATCCTTATAATGGTTGGAAAGAAAGAATAAGGGAATGAAGAATTGGGAGAAAGAATGAAAGAATGAAAGAAAGGGAAAATTTGTTTATTGTTGGAGGAGGAGAGGGAAATCCTTCCCTAATTCTTGCCTCTAACTTCTCCCAAGAATCAAACTCATTCTAAATCTACTGACAGGTCACCCACAAGGGCACTCACCTCCTCAAAACTTAGCTCCTCTCCTTTTACGCTCATGGTCTCAACAATACTCTCCTACTTCCCCAAGTCTTCAAGGGCATCCATCCTGCGGGTGATCTAAGGGTAGAGTTCCTTCAACCGGATTTTGATTGAGCCTTGTAGGGTCTCGATTTCTTCTGATTTCTTCTCCACCTTGGTCAAGATCTTGTCTCTCTCCACTCTATTCCCCTTATTTTTCTCTTGGAACTCCTTGAGTTTCATCTCATGGGTGGAAACCAAGATACTTGCCACTCTATCCCTATCCATGCAGTTGTCATAGGAATCTTTAGTGACTTGTGTGGAGACCTTTACTTCTACAAGAAGCTTAGTGTATCGAGCCACAATCTCGAAAACCTTCATCTTATTTTATTTCTCTTGGTTTGCATGTGATTCTTCTACAGATTCTAAAGTAAGTGGTAGCCTCTCCATAGTGAGAATGCGATTCAAATCCTCCTTACATTGCAAGGCCTGATTTGTGCTTCTAATTAGGCGGTGCTAAATTGGGGTGCTTCAAGAAAATTGCATCTGTAATCATCTCCACCTTCTTGGAGACCTCACGCACCTTAGATTTTTCTTCCTTCAACTCACGCCTTAGCTAAGTGCTGATCATATCCTCTTGCTTTAGGTATTTTCTCTTCTCCACAAGATCCTTCTTTTTCTTCTCTAATTCCTCCTCCAGGAATTTCACTCTATCATTTCTCTCGAAATTCCGGCCTCAACTTCAACTAAAACCTTGTTAAGTGTGTTACAAACTTATTCATTTGATAAGCGCTAAGCATTCACCGACGAGTTATCCCTTTGGCTTCTGTCACCTTCATTAACGCTCTCTGAATTACCTCAAATTCTGGTTCATCCACGTGGGACTCAAACGCCCAAGATAACATCTTTCTTGTCCATGGGTATTCCTTCTTCATCAAATGATGACATTGCTAGGAGTTTCTCTATAGGTACGGTGCTTTGGAAGTGCATGCATAACACCTTGCTAGGATCATGAATATATTCCATTCCCTGCCCTTTTTCTACCACTATGCCTTTCCTACCTATCCCCATATCTTTTGGGAAGCTCAATGCTAATTTGGGATCCCTACCCATACTGCCATACTCCTTCCCAACAATCTCTTCTTATATCTCTTTTATGATTTTGTTTGCACCCCTTTCCAACTCCTTTTCCACCAACTTCTTCACAATGCCAACCACTTCTCTCTCCGTGGTTTCTCTACTTCCTTCTTAGTGAGGCTTGGGCTTATTTGGTTCTTGGTGCTTACTTCTTCACTTGCCCCCTTGCCTTGTGCCGTAGCCTCTTCCTTGTCATTATTCTACTCATCTCCCTTTTTATACTCCTCTTCATCTCCTTCTTCCTCAAAATCATGCACATCACAGACTGGATGGTCTTCACCTCCCTTAGGCTCATCATCATCCTCATCACCAATGTAGGCATCTAGACTCTTTATTTCTTCTGAGTCTACCTCATCTTCCATCTTCTTATTCTTCCTTAATGGGGATTCCGGTATAGGAGATTCTTCCTTTTCCTTCTCTTTGACAGGTGATCTCTTCATTGGTGATTCCTCATGGGTGAGGTGCTCTTCGTGCTCTAGTGCCTCTTCTTCTAGGGTATTTTCCTAGATAGGTGACTTCTTCCTTCGTGCATAAGTGCTAGGTTTAGTGATTGCTTTAGGCACACCCACCGATTGTGCGGAATCTACACAATTGGTGCTTTCTTCTCCTTCCCCTCTTCTCTCCTCTCTTCTTTAGAGTGGCCTTATTTCTTCCTATGGGGTCTTCTGGTATGGAGACATCATTCTCCAAATATGTTCCTTTCTCAAACTTTGGTCTTATGTAAAGGTATATCCTTGCTTTGCATCCCTTCCAACAATTGGTAGTGTTATTGGTTTCATCATTTGAACCTCGTGGGAGACATAATTCTCCATGTATGTACAATTTTTAGGGTACACGAGCTTTTGAAATAGCTTGTAGTGGTCTTGTTCCACCTTACTAAGGTCGAACCTTAGTCTTTTGGCTTCTTTGAACTTGTTGACTCCAGCCTGGAAGTATTGCACGGTAAAGGAGAAGGGTAGCTTGCACCATGGACCCTTAGTCCCATTTGTCAAAGTAAATCTACCAATGCAGAAATGTTGGTACACTGTAAATTTTTCTTCTCCATCCACGAGCATGGGAAACTACTCTGGGATCCTCCACTCTACCTCAATGTGTCACACATTCAGTTATACCACTTCTCTAGGTGCACCTTGTGAGAGGCCTTCATGGTTTTACAAGTTTACTTTTTGAACCTCTTTGTGGGAGAGGGATCCTCATCTGGATACTCCCAAACAAATTTTTCCAGACCATATGGTACTCCAATTTCTGAAAAGACAATGGTGAGGAGGATGTTTCCAAACAATATATTTTTTCCCTCCTACATGTTGCTTATGATCTCATCCGCAATGAAAGCAGACAAGTTATAAATGATTCCCTCTGATATCCTCTAGCACATATTTATCCATGCCTTGTTTACTTACATCAATCATTCTGATCGGTGAGCTTGGTCACCAAGCACACAAACATTCTCATAACTGGGTCTAGAATCTCTGTGATGTCAAAGTATCTTAAACCCTTCTTGTAGTCATATGCTGCTATTTTCTCCTTGATAGCCTCCTTGTCACTCAGATAATCATCTATGCTTTCTCCCTCACAAATAAGGCTTGTGAACTTGGATATCAGTTGTGGTGTTATGCACATCTTGCACCCCACAAAATAAAAGTGATCCTTATGCATGTGCGACATCAACCATTGGTAAAGGTGCTCAATCTTGCCAAAGTAAGGAAACTCATATAGTTGTAATAATCCTACCTTCTTAATTTGACCTTCACCTCGTCATTGTAAATGGGCATCCCATCTGGTGTCCTTTTGTTAGTTGGTCAGACCAACTCTAGCACCATTTCCTTCTCGGTTGTGCTTGTGTGATGATTATAATCACTCACGATCATATATCTTAGATGAAACACCCATTTATTTCTAAGCAATACTCCATCTAGGTATTACATTTTTACGCACCATTATTCATTGGAGCTCGTGACGGTAGAAGTTTTATTTCCTTTGCTCTTGCGATTTGTTTTCTTTGGTGAAATGGTTGCTTTCTTAGGTGACATGATTTTTTCGAGATAAAATACAAAATCTCTCTTCTTTGTTGCTCTACTACACTCCAAACTCAACTCCAAAGCTCAACTCCTGGAATAAATCCTTCTATCTCCATGCCCTAGCTGCCAAACCCTAATTGGGAAAATCTTCCACAAGACAACGTACCAAAAATAACCTTTCCTCACACCTGTGTACACCTTCCTTCTGGTTTGCAGATTCACTCTAGTCACACACTTAAGTTTCTCGGATTCTTTTTCCTTCAAAAAATTTTCTCTCTAGATACCCTAGTTTGTAAGAGCACTTCAACTTCGTAATAGCAAGGTAGAAAATGACTTGCTTGACCTTGTATTTATAGTTTTTTCTTCCCTCCAAAGAATAAATTCTATGCCACCTACCAATGTACTTTAACATTAAATGTAGATTTTTCCACTGAGCCAACATTAAGCGCCCTTACCCACGCGCCCAATCCTGTGTAAAAATCCTTTACAACCTTCTAGTGGACAAAAAACTAAGCTGACCGAAGATTCTTACGCATGCGTCTATAGCGCCGAAGGCACTTCTTCTATCCTTTACCCAATTTTTCCCTCACCTACCTCATGTTGTTCCTATGCTCTTCATCCTTTGTATGTGGTCTTTGTTATAGCCTTCTTGACACCATAATTTATCATCCATTGTTTCCTTACGTGCTTCCTTCTACTAGGCCACGTAATTTGTATTGTAGGCCTATACTTTGCATTACTCCACCCCATAATAAAACAGATGCGCAATCCTTTGCGCATACAAAACCTTAGAAAAATAATGTGGTTACCAGCGCACAAGGTGCAAAATGAAAAAAAAATTAAAGGAACAAGCAACGAGAAAGGGAAATTCTAGACTAATTGGCAATATTGCCTTATTACAAACACTAAGAAGACTTATTTATAGTAGGGCTCCAACCTATTCCCATTGAAATGACTTGGTAATCTCATCCCATCTAGTTCTTATAACTAGCAAGTGCCTGAATCAAGAATGTACAAGATGATGTAGGGTCCCAGCCAATGAAATTTTAACTTCACAAGATGGTGCAGATACTTGGAATCATACAACAACACCATCTATCAAACATCAAACTTCTTGTTCTTGATATGAAGATTATGCCATGCCTTTTGTCTTGATTTTTCTATCTTCTGACTCCATCTAGCAAGTGATCACCTTTCATCTAACTACATTAACTTATTGATCCTTTCTTTTAGCACTTTATCATTAGGTAGCCCTCTTGCGCATGCTATACGTAGTGATGGTAACATTGATTCAACTCATAAAAGCGACCTCCATGCCAAACACCAAATGAAATGGTGTGGCCTTGTTCAACCTTTTTGTAGGTTATCATATATGCCCATAGAATGATTGATAATTCATCATCCCAATATTGTCTTTTAACATCACATATATTAGTCAATGTGTGACTTAGTATTTTGTTAAATTCCTCAATAGTTCCATTTGCTTGAGGGTGATAGGGGGTAGTCTTATGATGGGCCACCATAAATTATGCTAACAGAATCCTGACCATATCATTGAGAAAATGTGTACCTCTATCACTTGTTAAAATTAAAGGACTACCATACATACTAACTATGTTATCCCATAAAAATCTAGTAGTTGTCGTTGTGGTGAAATCCTTCATAGTGCACGCCCCGCCTAACGTGTTATGTAATCGAGTGTAAGTAATGATATACAACGAACCAGTCCTTCACGTGGTTGGAGAAATTGGTCCTACAAAGTTGATTTCCCATTTTTCAAATGGTTCAGCACTAACTATTGGTCACAAAGGAATTTCATCCCTCTTTCTAGGTTTTCCAAGGTGCTAACAATGGTCACAGGCCTTAAAAACTCAATACAATATTGGTAGATGGTTTCCCACTAAATCCCTGCTAGTAGAATCTTCCAGCATGGTAGCATTTCTTACATAGTGTCCTCCTAAAATCCCACCATGCACTTCCTCCATAATTTCAACACATTCATGTTCCAATACGCATCAACGTAAAACCTCATCATGACCTAACTTATACAGGTCTACACTAATCAACATGTAGGGTGCGATACGTATTACTAACTACTTTAGCTTCGATCCCTCATCCCTTCCGGTGCCACACCTGTTTTCAATAACACTATGATATCTTCCAAGTCTAAGGGTACACGCCGTAACCTAAATAGTTTCATGTTCAACATGTTGTCCTCAATGATTTGCATGTCCTCCCCTGAGTTAATCCTTGATAAGTAGTCAAGTCTTGAATTGATCTTCCCTAGTTTTACGACCACTCGAACTCAAATTCTTGAAATAATAGGACCCATCAACACATGTGCCATTATAGAATGGGCTTGTTGATTAAGTACTTCAATGCCATCTAGTCCGTGTAGAATATAAATTAGTACAAAGATCATGGACAATGATTCACACTCAGTAGTTGTGTAATTTTGTTCTACTTT
The DNA here is from genome assembly GCA_018340775.1 of Taxus wallichiana var. yunnanensis. Taxonomy (NCBI): domain Eukaryota; kingdom Viridiplantae; phylum Streptophyta; class Pinopsida; order Cupressales; family Taxaceae; genus Taxus; species Taxus wallichiana. The sequence goes on along the minus strand of CM031237.1, from coordinate 996,918,681 downwards.
GGTGTCAACTTCCTACTTGTAAAACACAAGGGATGATCAAAAATTACCTCACCAGGTTGTGCTAGTACTTCTTCCATAGCTATCCTTGAGGCATTAACATCCACATGGAAAGGCTTATCCCAAGAAGGAAAATGTAGTATAGGTGCCGTGACAAGCCTATCCTTCAAAGTGTTAAATGCCTTCTGCTGTGCCTCTCCCCAATGAAAGACACTTTTTTGTTTTAACAATTCCTCCAAGGGAACAATTATCTTGGCATATCCCTTGATGAATTGACTATAATACCCCGTATTCCCAAGGAATCCACACACTGTGCTTTGACTAGTAGGCTCCCTAATCCCACAATAACTAAAATTTTGGCAGATCTACTAGTAAGCCTTATTTGCATATAATGTGTGCTAATAGGGTTCCAAATGGAGTAAAGAAAAGACACATTTCTTAATGTTGAGGGATATCCTTAATTTCTAAAATATCTCAAACATCAATCTTAAATTTTCACAATGGTCTTTCACCAATCCATACACACCCATTCATCCGTAAAATTGAAAAACCTTATGGATGAAGTCCTGAAATGCTTGTACCACGATGTGTGAGAACACAAAAGATGCATTCATTAATCTAAAAGGCATAACATGTAGGAAAAACTTCCCCATTCAGTGGTGAAATTTTTATTTATTTGGTCTTCATTTGCAATCCCGACTTGGTGATACCACGAGAATCCATCTGTGAAAGAGTATACTTCGTTCCCATGCCTACTCCCTCCAAAATTTATTCAATAAAGGGGGTTAGAAAAGGATCAATGACACATACTACATTCAGATCCCTGTAGTCAACACAAATTCTTATCCTCCCATCCTTCTTAATACTTATGACCATTAGGCTTATTCATTATGATTCTTCCACTTCCTCAATGATACTAGATGTTATCATTGTCTATTTCTTCCTTGACCCATACACACAAATTTGGACTCATTTGATAAGGCCTCTTCGAATAGGGTTCACACCTTCCTTCAACTTGATCTTCACCTCCCTAAGTAATGATGGAAACATTTGAGTCCATGGTACCCACGAGGAACAAATCCTGGAACTCGCGCAATAGATCAATAACCTTTGAAACTTCTTTTTCGACCAATAGTCCCCAAAGTGATAACTTTTTTAGGTTCTCTCCATCCCAATGTTAACCTTATTTTTTCAAGGGATCATAATAGGCACGTTCTTGCTCATCAACACTATCTATGACTTCAAGTGTACCTTTAGAATGACTAACATCCAAATATTTCATTTCTTCTTCGTCTACTACATAGACCATCTTACCTTTTCCTTTTTCCATGCACACGTGCTCAAGTTGTACTTCCTCTGTTTCTTCTTCATTGAGGCACATATCCAAATAAGACTCACCCAAGAAATCCAATAGCCTATCTTCTACCATGGCACTATCTCCCATCGTAAGGTGATTGATCACTTGTAACACCTTATCTACCGATGGATTTGTACTCCTATACTTGAAATCTTAGGCGAGATTAGCCACAAAATCTTGCCAATTACCTATTTGATGACACATATCTCGAATGAATATACCATGCGTGCACACAACCTTGTAAGGTGAAATACAAATTATGCAAACATAATGAATGTGGTAAAAAAATTTTCTTCCCATCTCGGGCCTTATCATATGCTTGGATATGAAATGAAGCAGTCTCTTTACCATGGTAGTCTTGTATAACCGTGGGCGCATTACTCTGGAGAAATTTACAGAGAATGCAATTCTTACTTCACACCATTCTAGGAGGCTCTCCCAATCAGATATCACATCATCATGTTTTGTTTCTAAGTAGGTTATAATTAAGCATTCCCCTTCTCTCATCCTCATTCTTCTACTAAGCCTCCATTTCTCATAAGAAAATTTCAGGATATGCTCCTCTAGAGTAACTTGGCAACTTCTTTCCTCCTAGGTGCTTGATTGAGCATGCCTTTATTACCCTTGTTATAGATCCTCTCAACTATCACCCAATCAAATCATAATTCCCATGCACCCAATTATCACATGACATGCTAGTGGTATCACTCAAGGACTGAGCATCTTCAAACTTGATGACTCCCTTCATGGGATGAATTATCTTAGGATCTCTAATGGAGCACACATAGATTCTATCAATAAATTCTTCTCCTAAGGGTTCAGTATAGGGTAGTGACTTCCCATATGTTAAAGGAATGATCACCCTTTCTTCCTTGTTCTAAAATATGGTATACCCTTTGTTAAACCGCAAGTCGGTATTGTTCTTATTACACCATGGGCACCCAAGTAATACTAGTGTTGGCGAGAAAATTTGTGTTGTGGAAAAATTTGTGGATTTCGTGCCAACGCTATGAGAATCTAAGTCCCTCTACATTTTAATGGTGCATCTCCCATTGTTTAGCATGTAAAATCTAAGTGGATTTATGGTGGTTTTTCAACCAGATATCCATAGGAACACTCCACTATCCCTATGGCAATAATTGCAACTCCTTGCAATAGTAGAAATCGATCTAAGAAAGGGGAGGGAGTGTGAATGAAGGATGGGTAAATCAATGTTGTGGGTAGAGTTTCGAGATACCCACAGGACATCAACTGGAAGTTTCATTACATGCATAAATAGAAGAAAGACAAATTTGTAATTTAAGAGCACAAGAAAGAATAAAACACGCTAGTTACAAAGCACCAATCGATCTTTCCATTGAGGGGACATAAAATTACTTATTTTTTTATTGACCTTAGAGTTGAAACTTGTACAACAAGTGGGAATAGAAGAAAAATGCAAAGGAGGAGAATAGAAGAAGACTAACAATTATTTTTGTCCTCTGTTCAAAAAAATGTGCTTCCAGTTTTCAAATTCAATTTCCAACCCTAGCGAATGACATTGAAGGGTCATTATATTCCCAAATTCAAATGGTTACAAACCTACAAATTATCCATGCCTCTTTGAATTCCATCCTTGCGAAGAAAAATGCCCATGTCATGTCAAAAACTAGATCCTGCGAGCAAATGTTACACCCGATTTTCCAGTTTGAATATAAGACATTTGATTTGCTCCATGCGTTTGGATCTTGGGCCATTGCAAACAAATTTGATCATTTCCCCTCTTCCAGATTCCTCTGTAGTAAATAAAATGCTTCTGACAAGCCCAAGAAGAGTTTCTGTGTGTAAAAATGTGTTTCATATTTCAATTTTCCAGTTTGCATATGAACCATTCGATCTTTTGTCCTAATTACATTGAAATCGGGCCATCCACATGGCAGGAGAACATTAGAATAGAGTCAGGGGATTTTTTTTTGTTTTTTTGCATGCTAGATATGTTTTCTTGATTTTATTCCACAAAAATCCATCAAATTTTAAAATTGAAGTGTTCATCGGTAGATAATTTCAACAGCTTTCCATTGATACAAAAAATGGGAAAAACCAAGCTTTGTTCGAAAGATATGGCCCTCACGAAGATTTAGGGAAAAGCTGTAAAAACAAAGTAAAAATTAGGGTTGGCAAGGTCAAACTTTAAATTTTTTCCTTTTGGAAAAATATCCCAAAAATTTCAGCGGCCCCACCACTCCAAGACACATGGTGCCTTCGATTCATCTGCGCAGGCCGAAGACCATTTATTTCCTTCTAATTTCACATTAGGAAAAATTTCCCAAAAATGTCCACGCCCACTTCTCCGAGACACGTGGTGCATCCTAATTCATCCATGGCCCGAAGACCTTTTATTTTCCTCCTCCTTTGTAGGCTTGTGGGCTTGAATTTTCCTTTGATTTTTAGCCCAAAAAGGTTAAGTGGCAAACTTTTATCCTGGCCTCGCAAATGCGCTTTGTTCCTTCATCGGGCCCATGGGCCAAAATTTTCATTTTTGCCCTTTTTCCCAAAGGGATAAGTGCCAAATTTATCTCCGTGCTGTGCTTTGACCCTCCAACTTCTTTGGAAAATTTTCCAACTTAGATTCGTGGGCCCGTCTAGGGAAAATTTCCCCTCCAAACTCCGTCGAGCCATAACTTGCAAAATACAAGGAGTTAGGAGGACTTCCTTACCTTTCTGGAAAGGGGAAAGAATTATCTATCTGATGGAAGTGTTTATAAGAATCCTTGATCCCTTAGGAAGTGCCATATTTCAAAATACTCAGACTTGGACCATTTTCAAAGGGTGACTTGACAACTCAAAAATTTCTAAGTCCAGACTTGGGAAAAAGAAGGAAAATTTTCGGGGGGACAATAGTGGCTCTAGCTTGGGGACATGGCATGGATTGAACAAGGAGAAAACATGGCATGAGGATCTAAAATCTCAAGTTTTAAAACATATAACATTGACCAGTGCCTTATCCATTGGGCCTTGTAGAGTCATGTACAATGCACCGAGGAAAGAACGAAGGAAGGAAACATACCAACCAAAACCACGCCAAGAAAGAAAAAAAAACAACGAAAATGGGAAACAATAAAAACTATGGTACGGGGTGAGGGACAACTCACTTTCACCGATGGTACAACTTCAAATATCACCCACTTCTAGGAAATCCCCATGGAGTTCCATCCAAGTATGATAAGAGAAAGGAATTCTCACCACAAGCTTCTTGAATTTAAAATGGACCCAACCACAAAGAATCCAACTTACCATGACCGCCCGTTGCTCTCTCCTCTTGTCCCAAAGTAGGACCAAATATCCAATGTTGAAATCCTTGCTTTAGCTCTTTTGTCAAAGAGATTCTTCACTTTCAACTGATGTTCTTTGACTCTATCCACTACTTGGGATCTGCTCTCTTCCAGCTTCTTAAGGAGAAGGATCCTCTTGTCAATTGAATCTCTGTATTGACTTTGTCTTCCACTATTTGAAGTAGCTTGAGAGCTATAATTTCAATTATAATAGGAATTTTTGTTTCAACTCCATATAGCAGCTGAAAAGGTGACATGCCTATTGTCTTCTTAGGAGTGATCCTATCAGCCCACAATGCATCATATAATTTTTTGTGCCAATTATTCTGATTCTCATCAACAAGCTTGTGGATAATGGTCATAATATTTTTGTTGCTTGACTCAACTTGACCATTCCCTTAAGGATAGTAGTTAGAAGAATGAGCAAGAGAAATCCCGAAGCCATAACAGAATTCTGTAAATTCCTTCAAAGATAAATAAGTAGCGTTGTCTACTACAATCTTATGAGGAACTCCAAAACCAATAATGATATTCTCTTTTATGAAATTGCAGAAAACTTGAGCTATCTGTTTGGTTGGAATGGCTTCCACCCATTTGTGAAGTAGCCCATGGTAGTGAGCACATAAGTATGCCCAACACTTGAATGGGGATTCAAAATTCCAATGAATTCCAACCCCCATTATTGAAATTGTTCTTCAATAATCACAAGCCTGAGAGGCAATGCAGCTAATTGTGGTTTTCCAAAAAATTGTTGGCATGCTTTGCATTTAGAAACCCAACTCTGAGTATCAGCAAAAAGAGAAGGCCAATAATATCTACCTCTGAGAATTTTTTGGGCGAAATCACCATAGCTAAAAGTGTCCACCACAAGCTTGATCATGATAGGCTTTGAGGATTTTTTCTTGTTGTTCCTTGTCAACACACTTGAGAAAACAACCATCTATCCCTTTCATGTAGAGTGCATGATTCCAAATCATATATTTGGCTGCTTTTAGTCTGAGAGTTCTTCGCTGCTTGTAATCTAAATGAGGAGGGCAATCCCCATAGGTAAGAAAGAAAGTGATGTCTGCATACCATTCCTCTGTAGTGTTCACAAAGAGAACTTATGGGAAATATTCTTAGCAAGTTGGGAAAGTGTCATCTCTTTCTTCGAGATGAACTTTGAGAGATTCATCTTCAACAATCAAGTTGCGAGAATCCATTTTCTCTAACTGATTAGAGACCTTGATCTCCGTGTCATAATCTTGGGTCCTTGCAATCCAATTTCCTATTTTGGCTCTGGGATCTTGTTGTGTCAAAATGGACTTGATTTCACTTCTAGGGACCATCACCATGGTGTGAGAGTTGAGTATGTAAAATCTGAAATTCTTCACGGCCTTGACCACTGCGTATGCATGCTTCTCCAATTGATTGTAATTTAGTTCATGCTTCTTCAAAGGGCAGCTCATGAAAGCAATAGGTGCTTCCAATCCTTCATCATTCTTCTGAACTAGGATAGTAGAAAGAGTGTGCTCCGAGGCATAATAGTACATGATGAATTCTTTGTTGAAATCTAGAGATACCGGTGTTAGAGATTTGGCAATGGCCTTCTTGATTTCTTCAAATTCTGATTTTCCTTAAGTACTCCATTTGAAACATATTTGAGGTTTCATCATAGAGGTGATATTCTTTGTTAGTTCAACAAATTTGGGGAAAAATTGGAAAAGAAAATTTACCTTTCCAAAGAATGATTGCACTCCTTTCTTACTGGTGGGAAGAGATAGTGCTTGAATAGAACTTACCCTCTCAAGGTCAATATGTGCTCCATGCTTATTCACAAAGTGTCCCAAAAACTTTCCTTCTATGACTCCAAAGACACACTTCTTGGGATTTAGAGAAATGCCATGTTTTCTACATCTTGCAAGAATCTGCTCCAAGTGGAAGATATGCTCACTTCTCTTTTTTGAAAACACAGTTAAGTCATCAAGGTATATGACAATGCCATTCTTGATATATTTGAAATCTAGGTCCATGGCTCTTTAGAAGGTGGCTCCTGCATTGATCAGGCCAAAAGGCATCTTGTTGTAAGCAAAAGTGCCCCAAGGAGTTGTGAAATCTATCTTACCACAATATTCTTCAGCTACTTTAATTTGATTATACCCTGAGAAACCATCAAGAAAAGAGAGAATCTCGATCACAATCGCTTTGCTTGTAGGATATGATCCATGATCGGAAGAGGGTAATTGTTCTTGAGAGATGCGTGATTCAGATTTCTAAAATCTACACATACTCTGATCTCCCCATTTTTCTTTTTGACTGGTATAATGTTTGCCACCTATGTTGAGTGGTGAATGGGGAAAATGATTCTAGCATTCAACATATTATTCACGTCTTCCTTGATAACATCAAAAATCTTTTGATTATAGGGGCTTTTCTTTTTCCTGAAGGGCTTAGAATCCTACTTCAGAGGAATGGAATGATGCATTTCCTTTGGTTGAAAAGATTTTAGCTTGTCGTAAGAGTAGGCTAGCACATCAGATTAATTTTTAAGCAAAGCAAAGAACTTCCTTTTCTCTTCAGGTGAGCATCATTTTCCAATGTTGACCATCCTTGAATCTTCAGAAGTCCCAATTTTTTCCTTGTAAAAATCATATGGACAGCGAGAAGATAGCTTTTTATTTTTCATGAATAGATTTGTCATGCTTTTCAAACAGTCCTCCAAAAAGACTAGACCTTTGAGGATCTTGTTGCCTTTCAATCTGATCATGCCTTCATTATCCACTCTTTCAATTTCATCTGATGCATCTTCAACCACGGATTCTCTATGTGGATTAACACTTCCCTCAAAGAAGATATTATTGAAGTTGTCTCTTTGCTCCAAGAAGGCTAAAATATGATTGTCATCAATGAAAACTTGCCAGTGATCTGTGTTATCAGGTACACATGGTCTGAAAACCATATCAATGGTTATTTTTTCCTTACCAAAAGAAGGATGAGGAGTCATAGGGATGCCGATCTCGCAAGAGAATCAGCCTTTTCATTTTACTATCTTGGGATGGCTTCAATAGAGAATGCATCAAAGAATTCAATGCAATCCCACACTTTATTCTTGTAATGCCTAAGCCTTAGGTTCTTCACCTAGTATTGCTAGTAGATATGCTTCACTATCACTTATGCATCACTAAGGCATCTCAACTTTTTTATTCCCATGTCTTCCGCTACACTTATGCCCAAGAGGAGAGCTTCATATTCTGTTGTATTGTTGGTGTTGTGACACAAACCAGCCCCCGAGCCTACTTTGGAATGGCTTCCATCAAACTCCATAGTCCAGACTTGATCTTTCTCTGATTTTGAGGAAAGTGGCAAGTCTTCTTCTTATTGTGAAGTAAGGAAATAGTTTCCTAATCCACAATCTTGAAAGAGGATATTAGCTCTTGGGTCACTAGAGCTTCTCCTTTGTAAACTTCATTTTTATTACCGGGACCAACTTCTTCATCTCACCCTTTATTGGAATGGTTGCAGAGGTATAATCCATCTTTATCTCTCCACCGAGGTCTCTACAAAAACTTCTACTCAAGATCATGAAAAAGATACTTTGGAATGTCTGCCACTAAGATGGTTAGAAGTACTTTCTTATTATGGTATTCAACCAAAGCCACTTATGTATCTTTTATCCTTCCTACTAGGGGTACTTGCTTAGATTTAACCGAGTAACAAGCTCGTAACTTTGGTTAGTGTCGGGATGAGAGAAGTGGTAACTTTGAGTGGAATTACGTTATCAGAAGCTCCAGAGTCAATGATGCAATTGTTGAGCTCAAAACCATTCATGAGAAGAGACAAGTAGAAGGGTTCCACCTTATCTGTTTTGGAAGCACTTAGGGCCAGCATGTTTTGAGTAGGTGGTGTAGATGGTGTTAGGAGTAGACCTTTATAATTTGAACTTGAAGGTATAGAACTACTACTCTGAACAACATTGATTAGTCTATCAAACTGAGCAGGGTGTGTTTGCAAGTATTCAATCTCTGAGAGCTGCACTTTGGTCTTACTTGCATGTTCCACAAAATCAAATGGGACAATGTTGGATGAGGGGGAAGTTCCTAGAGTGAGGGAAGGTTTACATGGTAAGGGTATTTGAGGAACTTTGGCTGACTTAGGATAGACTTCATTAGAGGGAGGAGTGTTTTTAATAACTTGTGAGCTAGAAGAAGGAAAAGGTGACTTACTAGATATAACAACCTGATCTCTAGCAGCCATTTGGCCTGGTTTCATTTTGGCTGAATCCATTGAGGGTGGTAATGGTGAGCCTCTGCTAATGATCTTCTTTTGTGTGGTTGTTGGAGTGGGATCTTCTTTAGTTTTCTTTTCTTTTTGAGCCACAGAGGGTAGAGAATCTTTCTTGGATTGGGCTCGAGTGAAGATAGCACATGAGAATCTTGGGGCTTCCTCTTCTTCTTCCCCATCTTCAAAAACTTGAACAAGCCATTGTGCATATCAACTTCTTCAATTTCAAGGTAGCCTTCATAATCCTCTACTATTTCTCCTTCAAGTTCATCAATTTTAACATCCTCTCTTGATTCTTTGGTGTCACAGATAGCATTAACAGGGGGTGCTTCAAGGGCAAGTTGGAAAGGAGGTGGTGTAATTCTTTGTCTATCAGGGAAGTTTTACCTCCTTGGAGCATTTCTCGTTGTCATTTGGGACAGTTGTTTCTTCAAGGTAACTAGATTATTTGCTATTTTTTTGGAACATAGGATCTATAGTTACTGAAGCCAAACTCGATCCTTCTCGCTTCCCATTTGAGCCTTTCACCTTTCGAGAGAGGATTAAGTCATCATCGGTTTGATGGAAAATTCTTGAGCTTACCTCGGTGTGTTTGGTTGGGCTCTTCTCGAGGAAGAAACCAAATTTTGATGGAAAGTCACTGATGAAGAATCTTCTTAGGTGGTTCTCAGGAGGTAGCACATCTTCAGGGACTCTTCTTGTCAATATGTCAAACCTTGCTACAAATTCCCTCATGGATTCAAAGATTTCTTTCTTTATTTGGACTAATTGCACCAAAGAATTGTTGACCATATTCAGTGCTCTTGAATCTATTTTCAAATTATTTTCTAATATCTTCCCAACCAGTAATAGATCTTGTAGGAAGCATGTAAAACCATTCAAAAACTTTCTCTTAGAGTGACTCCACAAAAATTCTAACCGACACATCTTCATCTTCAACACCTAACACACCACAAGTAGTGATGAAGGCTGCTACATGTTCTTCAGGGAGTTGGGAGCCATCTCCTTTGAATTTGGGAAAATTCTTTCTCGAACCTCTTGGCCATAGCCCGTAATCTTTGGAATTTGTTTTTTTTTTTCTTTTTCATAGCCCAAAATTTTGTAGCAATGGTGAGATGATTTACACTCTACCAAATATGCCAAGTAACCTCTTTCAGGTTTGAAATGATTTCCTCTAGATATGACAGAGCAAAGAAGGTTTTCTAGAAGGATTTGCAAGAATTTTGAGTTACATCCATGCAGTTCATATGGCTGCTCAATCTAAAAACTCTTCTATTTGAATCTTCTTATATTTTTGGATCACAAGGAATTTCAGACTTCAAAGGCAAACTTAATGATATTTTAAAAACCTTGTGGTCATTTTTGGGTGTAGATGTTGCAACTCTGCCCCACGGTGGGTGCTAAAAAATGTTGGCGAGAAAATTTTTCTTGTGGACAAATTTGTGGATTTTAGGCCAACACTATGGGAATCTAAGTCCCTCTACATTTGAATGGTGTAACTCCCATTGTTTAGCATGTAAAACCAAAGTGGATTTATGGTGGTTTTTTAACGAGAGTTTCATAGGAACACTCCACTGTCCCTATGGCAATAATAACAACTCCTTGCTATAGCAGAAATCGATCTAAGAAAGGGGAGGGAGTGAGAATGAAGGAGGGGGAAATCAATGTTGTGGGTAGAGTGTCAGATGCCCACACACATCAACTAGAAGTTTCATTGCATGCATAAATAGAAGAAAGACAAATTTACAATTTTTAGCACAAAAGAATAAAACATTTTGGTTAAAAAGCACCAATCGATATTTCCATCGAGGGGACATAAAATTCCTTCCTTTTTTATTGATCTTAGAGTTGAAACTTGTAAAATGAGTGGGAATAGAAGAAAAAATGCAAAGGATGAGAATAGAAGAAGACTAAAAATCATTTTTGTCCTCTCTGCTCGCAAAAACATGCTTCTAGTTTTCAAAATTGATCACCAACCCCAAAGAAAATGACATTGAAGGGTCATTATATTCCCCAAATTCAAATGGTTACAAACCTGTAAATTATCCATGCCTCTTCAAATTCCATCCTTGCAAAGAAAAATTCCCATGTCGTGTCAAAAACCAGATCCTACGAGAAAACGTTACACCCGATTTGCTAGTTTGAATATAAGATGTTTGATTTGCTCCATGCATTTGGATCTTGGGCCATTGCAAACAAATTTGATCATTTCCCCTCTTCCAGATTCCTCTGTAGTAAATAAAATTCTTCTAACGAGCCCAAGAAGAGTTTCTATGTGTAAAAATGCGTTTCATATTTCAATTTTCTAGTTCATATATGAACCATTCAATCCTTTTCCCTAATTGCATTGAAATCGGGCCATCCACATGGCAGGAGAACATTGGAGTGGAGTCGGGGAATTTTTTTGTTTTTTTGCATGCCAGAGACGTTTTCTCTATTTTCTCCCACAAAAATCCATCAAAATTTAAAATTGAAGTGTTCATCATGTAGATAATTTCAACATCTTTCCATTGATACTAAAAATGTGAAAAACTCGAGCTCTGGTTCGAAAGATATGGCCCTCTAAAGATTTAGGGCAAAACTAGTAAAAAACAAAGTCAAAATTAGGGTTGGCGGGGTTAAAATTTAAATTTTTTCCTTTTGGAAAAATTTCCCAAAAATCTCCATAGCCCCACCACTCCAAGACACGTGGCACCTTCTGATTCATCCATGGGCCGAAGACCATTTATTTCGTTCTGTTTTCACATTTGGAAAAATTTCCCAAAAATGTCTGTGCCCAACCACTCCAAGACACTTGGCACATCCTGATTCATCCACAAGCCGAAGACCTTTTATTTTCCTTCTCCTTTGCGGGCCTAAATTTTCCTTTGAGTTTTTTAGCCCAAAAAGGTTAAGTGGCAAACTTTCCTCCCCGGCCTCGCATGAATGCGCTTTGTTCCTTCGTCAAGCCCGTGGGCCAAAATTTTCCTTTGTGCCCTTTTGCCCAAAGTGCTGAGTGCCAAATTTATCTCCATTCCTCTGCCGACCCACCAACTTCCTTGGAAAATTTTTCAACTTAGCTCCATGGGCCCGCCTAGGGAAAATTTCCCCTCCAAACTCCACCAAGCCATAACTTGCAAAATACAAGGAGTTAGGAGGACTTCCTTACCTTTCTAGAAAGGGTAAAGAATTATCTATCTAATGGAGGTGTTTCTAATAATCCTTAATCCCTTAGGAAATTCTATATTTCAAAATACTCATATTAGACCATTTTCAAAGGGTGACAACTCAAAAATTTCTAAGTCCAAACTTGGGAAAAGAAGGAAAATTTTGAGGGGACAAGCTGGAAAGTTGTCTACCTCGGAGAAACACCAAGAATTTTAATTCTCCAGGTGAACTTGGTCCCTTGAATGGTAATAAATGCATCCTTTAGGAATCTAATTGGAATTTCCTTAGTCTTTTTTCCATATACAACACATTCAAAGATGGTTGTAATGCAGAATTCCCATTTGATGTTAGGAATCTAAGGTAAGAAGATTGATATTTTCTCATGTGTTGATGAGGCTATTACTTATAAGCCACCCATCAATGACCATATTCAAAGTAATATCCTTATCCTAGTCAAGGCTGTGAGGAGGAAGGTTTACATGCAAAACCTGCCTTTCATGCTATGATCCAACATGTGGTACCTTCTCCCTCAACCATTCTCATAGCGGGGAATAATATTTTCTTACCTTAACATCCTACATACTTCCTAGACTTCATCCAAGTCATCCTTTGGAGCCTTGGTATTCTTATTTTTCTCTAGCTTCTTTGACTTCTCCTTTAAACATTAGATCTCCCCTTGCAAACTCCGAATCACATCCATAGTCTCTTGATACACCTCCTTTTGATGAGTAGGGTCTAGATACTTTCCATGTACCACTTCCTCCCTTGAAACTAGTGTCCTTTGTCTCAGGCATCTCCCAGGGGCATGTGGCCTCTTCTCATGTCATCACTAGTACACGGGCTCTAGTCCCGACTCACATGCCACTTTTAGCATTCATTATGAATTGGCCTTCTTGATGCTCACCATTCTAGTGAATTTTTCCTTCCTATGTTGGTTCATATGCTCATAGAGTTCTAGACATTCTTCGTACTTATATTTATTTCCACACCATGAGCATTGTAATAGATCAGGACACTCACATTTGTAGTGTTCTAGTATATCCATAGTTATAACAAGTTCCTCATGGAAACTCACTTCATCCTCCACCATGATTACTGCGACCATAAAATCCTCTGAAAACAACTCTTCCATGCAATCCTCCATCTGCACAACAATCATCATCATTATAACTTCTTGCAAGGCTAGTATGGCACACACCAAGATTAATAGCATCATGGATTTGATCAATTAACCTACAATCCTTGGTATCATGGGTTGTATAGGTACATATCTTGCAATAGAAAGAAACATTCTTACAAGTTGCATTGTAGTAAAGGGCACCTACTTACATCATAATCCCCATGGAAAATATCACAATCTACCACCATAGTGCGTATCGAATTTTGAGGGAAACTATCCTTTGTATGCCCTTCCACTTCATAGTCATACACCAAATCCCACTATGAACCTCATGTGCTGAGTTTGCAGAAAACTTCTCCAACTACTTGGCCATTGTAGTAATTTGAGCCTCTAGAAAAGGACTAACACCAGTATCAATGCTCCCAACAACTTCAGCGTGCAGGGAAACTTCCAATGCCTCACGTGGAGTCTATGAAAGTCTTGTGTGATAGAGCCCTTCTAAATGGTGTTATTAATCCTCTAAAAAAATAACATCTTCATAGCCAAGATATTCATAGCCAAAGGAATAACATGTAAAAATGATCATTTGGGTTCCCTCGAAATGTGAACTCAACAACTTCTAGGCAAGAATACATAGAAATGGCATATTCAAGAGTATAATTGGTCAGCACTCTCTTCCACCAGTGATCAACAACATGCATCCAAGTCAGATCTCGTATCCTACACCTCTCGATAGTCATCTTGGGTCTATACACGTGATCTGTAGTACCAATTTTATTTGGATGCATATGTTGAAAGCCATTTATATAGTTATACTGGGAAAAAATAGAAGAATTTCTCATACAACTCATGGTATAGGTTCTCTTCTACCCATCTACATGCATCAAACTCAAGTCCAGTGTTGAATCTTTAAGAAAACTCATCCTCTGTGCTCTTGAACCATCCTTCAACACTTTCCAAGGTCATACATTCTATCATCATGCATCACAGGGACAAATATGCATGTCATTTCTCACAACAACTTCAAAAAGAGGTCCCGGCAATGGAACCAAGATGTAGTCATTTTTATACCATTAGATTAACAATAAAATCCCATACATGCCATCCTATCACCCAATGGGCATTAGGCACTCACCCATGGCATGCGTACGTGCCGAGTCTCTCCTTTATGTGAGTCTTGTGAGAATGCATCATCTTATGATAGATATTCAAATGCAAGTGAATAGAAAATAACTATGCATCATTCTGAGAACCTAGGATGGGTTGTTATCTCATTGCATCCAAAAAGAGAAATAACAAACAACATATGGAAATGGTTCATACAGAAAGGAAATGCATAATTATTATACTCTTGAACACATATATGATTCATAACAGAGCCTTATATTCATATTAACATGTTCAATAACCACATTACATCCCTTGAGGTCATAATAGACCCTCATATAACCATGCAGATCCAAGTCATGCATCAGAACTACAATATGTTCATCACCTTACAAATAAGAATGTATACCCATCCCTCTAAATGTGCCATGATTCCTATATTTTCCTAATCCCAACCCATAGAATCCTCCATGGTATTTCACGTAGAACTTCATTGGTGTCTATTTTGATCCTCTATTATTTTACCCTAATTTTCCTTTCACTCTGCATTTCCTGAAACATTTTATACAACTTTAATGGGTGAAATGAAGTTATCACCTCTGTTTCCATGCCTTAGTCCATTTGAAAATCATTTGACATGCCCCATTTTGCAAGAATACTCAAGCTTGCACCGTGTTGCCCTAATTTTTCAAATCTATACTTGCTCAAAAATGTTTTATTTTTTAAAATAATGGTTTGCAACTTGTCCCTTCCAGTCGAATGTTTTAAAAATTCTCACAAACTTGTTGTTTTACCCTAGTTTGAGAGAAAATCCATGCATGCCTTGTTTGTGCCCTAATTTTTCAAAATCTGCGGGCTATGCCGTGTTTTCCCTTTTGCTGATTGTGAAAAATCAAAATTGATTGATTCATACTTGTATGTATTTGAAAATCCGATTCCAAGGTCGAGAAATGCTTGGAATCATGTTTTGTCTGGTTCCAATTCAAAAAAATTCCATCCTTGGCGAAAAAATCAATTTCTAGGGCATCCTGGCATTTTCTATATTTTGACACCCAGACGGCGTGTCATTTACCCATCAAATTCTTCCTCAGCATGCATTGGCAACGTGGTGAGTTCTAATTGGCCGAGGGATGGTGGGTGGTTGGATTCCCTTAGAGTTTTTAGACTTTATTTTGCAAAAAAATTTAAAGTCATAAAAAGGTCCGAAGCTCCGCAGCCAATCATAAGTGGACATGTGTCCTCAAAAACCAAAAATGGAGGAGTGGGCCGATGGAGGACTTAGAGATTTTTAGCTCTATTTTCTAAGGTTAAAAATGAGATGCAGCCCTACTCCAATCAGAGGAGGACACATGGCATAAATCAAGGGCAGAGGGGATGTGGATGGTGGAGGTTTTTGAAGTTTTTTTCCTTTAGAGGTAGAAAATGTTAAAGTGAAATTTTGAAGTGCGGCCCCGTGGCCAATCACAGGTGGACACATGGCCATGAAAAGGCAGAATGGGGGTGGATTTTGGGGTCACTTTGAAGTTTTAACTTCAAATGGATCAAATTTTAAAAATGGGATGCATCTCCACTCCAATCAGTAATGGACACATGGTAGTTAGAGTGGGTCAGTGGGATGATGGAGGTAAGAGGGAATTTTCTCCCTTTTGACAAAAAGACTCAGTGTGGAAATTTGAAGTGTTGGCCCACAAACAAATCAAAAGGAGACACATGGCAAGGAGGAATCGGAGGTGTGGGCCCATGGAAGAAAAATTGAAAATTTTCCCTTGGCGAAAAAAAGGGGTCAAAACATGAAATAAGCCCACAATTTTTTAGCGATAGAGAGGATGACATGTGTCAAGGGAAAAGGCGAGGTGCGGGCCCGTGGGGAAAAAAGTGAAATTTTTCCAAACTCCAAAAAAGGTCAAAATGCATAGAATTGAGCCGCGATCCCAATGGGACCCACCATATGCCACGTGTCATCACCAAATTTCAAGGGCGAGGGGCAGAGAAAAAAGTCAATTTTTTCCATTTTTCCAAAAAGTGAGCCTAAATTCATTCCCAATCATATTTTGACACATGGAGGGCCCAGGTTGAAGGAGAAAGAGCAGATCAAGGGTAACTAGACATTTTCATTTTTGGCTTCGCCATTCTTGCTCCAGAAGTGTGAAAATGTGAATTTTACATCATTTTTCATCAATTTTTTTGGTGAATTCATGTCCTTCATGCTTACAAAGATCAATGCAAGTGGTTTTACGGATTAATTTATAGATTTGAGGTGTTTTTGAAATAAATTTTTACTCGTGCCCATACAAAACATAAAATATCAAATTATAAAGTTACAGAATCAAATTTTGAAATGATAAGGATGAAATGATGAAATGAAAGGGGGTTGCATGCATGGAGAATGAAAAATGTGCCTCCACAATGGATAATGATGAAGGATTTGTAATGATTTGCCATTTTAGAAACACTTGGAAACTTTTGTTGCAAATTTGTTAAATGTCCCTATCTGTGAATCATGTTGGAATGTTGTAACAAACTTGATGCTGGGAATATTCTTTTCTTGGGAAAGAAGGATCAAATGTAATTGAAAGTTATATAATGCATGTTTTGAGACATGCAAAAGGTTGGAGAAACTTAGAATTTCATGGGAAAAATATGGGAAGAAGCCCATTCTCTGAGAAACCACTTGAGAACCATTTCTAATTCCTTTTGCATCAAATTTGTATCATGTTGAGTTGGTTTTAGTTGTAAATCCATCAACAAGCTCTGAGATTGTTCTTATAACATTCCCTTGCTGATAAATTTGATCATTTCTAGATTATTTTGTGTTGTCTCTTGGAAAAATTTGCATGCACTTATGTTCTAGAATGTTTTTAATTTGTGTTTCTTGCTCCTATTGCAGTCTTGTGTTTGAAAACTCTTTTGATCATACATGGTCTCATTTCTTGTTGATAGTTTAGTGGCATCTGCAATCTCACATTCAGAAGAGATTTCATTTGATAAAGAGATAAACAAATTTAAAATCACTTTACCTTCCTTGAATTCTAGAGATTGTTGTAAACCTTTGGGTGCACCTTAGGTCATGATAAAATAGAGATTTCTGGATGCTTTTTTGGTTCATCTACTTCAATATTTTGTGGCAGGTTATCAAATATTGTGTGGAAGAGTGCAGATCTGGGCCTCCATTTGGTGCACATATCTTGGTTGAAGGAGTATCTTAACCCTTTTGAAGCATTCTGCTATGTCGGTCTTACAAATTTCTTGCAAAGGTCCTCAAAGAATTTGGAAAATTCTTGTTAGTCTTGTATAAAATCTCCCACCAAAAATTCATTCGAATAACTAATCCTACCCCATACTACCCCTACATTGCATTGTGTGTCAACATAATAATACAATCCATTTACAAAATGCACAAAGCAAATCAGATCATACCATGTCTCTAAGCAGCCTCACCTTGTCTTGAAAGCATTTCCATCATTTAGTAGTGACAACTCTGTTGAATTTGATCAATGCAAAATTGATCATGTTTTCCCAAGGCCATCTCCATACAATATGCACAAAAGATAAGGATATATCCACCTCCTTCACAAAACAGAGGTCATGCAACATAGGTTATCTTACCTTGGTTGAAATGCACAACCTAAAATAATGAGGATTAGATCAAAATCCTTTCAAGGTGTTACCCACTTCTTCAAAGCCTGAGTGCTAACAAGTCAGATAAATTGCTTCCCCAGCTACAAAATGACATATAAATCATTTATCTACCTCTGAGTGTCTTGTAAAATCTATGATGCTGCTCAAGTTGTGAAGGAGATTAAATCTGGGTACCAACACTGAAATGGCAACATTGTCGGGGACAATATTCACTATTTCAGATCCCTGGTAATACTTCTTGTGTGATTTATGAGCAATTACAAATCTTAGTATCATCTTCTGATCAGATTTATAAGATTGGAATGAAGAGTAGAGTTCGAGTTTGATATTCTCTTAATTGAATCTGATCCATGTGCATACATATTTTATATATTTGAAATTATATCAAACCCTTGTAAAGTCCCTTGCAAATTCTACATGCAAATACAATTTTGAAGCATCATTTTATAATCGGACTTGTAAGGATTAAGTGAAGATATAAGTTATGCTTGTAAATTTTATCGCTTTCAGCAGATAATTGCACTTCATTTACATTTTTGATTGATAAATTCAAAGAAAGGAAGGTCTGATCTATAAAGTTTGGCAAGGTTTTCAGTGCTAATAGATATTTGACAGAGTATTTTAGTGCATTTGCACAACTAGGGTGAAATTCCTTAGTGGCGACTCCATGTTGTTCTGATCTTGATAAGTACCAGTGTCTTAACCTTTATGTCATTTACTTTGGTGTTGCTAATCTTTGCAAAACTGGAAGGAAGAATATCTCTCTTCATTAGAGACTCTGCTAAGAAGTTGTTTACATATTCAAGAAACTCAGAGTTAGAAGGGAGAAGAGTTTGGAAAGTGGTTAAAGGTCGACATCGGACAAAATATATCCATAACTCGAGAGAGATCAACCTTTGATAGAGGATTATCACTCTTCCTTAAGTGATTCTGATTCAAGCAATCCTCTCATAAAATTGTTTTCCTCAACTAGTGAAGGTCCTCCTACTATACTAGGTAAGTTCCTTGTCCAATTTGTACCTCTGTGTTTCAATTCAAATAAAACTTTCTAAGAAAATCAAGACTTAGAGAATACCGGTCTTGTGAATCACATTCTTGAGCCCCAAAGACCTCAAACTTGTGTCACCCCCAAGATCACCTCCACAAAACAATATGGCTCAAAGCATAGACCTTTATTTTTTGTTAACACCTTTGGTCCTATATATTTTAGAGGAATGGATGGTTACCCAAATGCTGTCCCACAAGATGTCGAAATAGATTGCCAAAACTCCAAGGTAACAATGCAATAACGGTGATCAAAGCATCTCAAAATTTTTGTTAACATGATGGAAGATTATGAGATAGATTTTGAATATGTGTATATTAAATTGTTCATTCATACACTAAAAGAGGATGCTAGGGATTGGTACAAGGCTCGCTTGATAATTCAATTGATTCTTGGATTGAGATGAAGAATGCATTTAGGTTGCAATATGGTGACAAGACTGATCCTAGATTTCTCTTGTCTCGAGTTTGAGAATATCAAGAAGAACCCCAATGAATCAGTCCATAACACAAGGTTTAACAAAACTTTGAGAAGGATACTAGTTAGTCCGAGGCCTTGTGATGAGTCTTGTTTAATCAAATATGCAGATGTTTTTGATAAAAAGGTAGCCTGTTACCTAAGAGACAAGAACCCTACTAATCTAAGAAAAGCTTTCACCATGGCACTTCAAATTGAAAAAAATATCAAAGTAATTGGGAAACCTCTCAAGAGAGATGGTGTAAAGTTGATAAACCCTGAAAAACCTCAAGTTAGAAAGGGTGCTGATTTAGAGGAGGTTGTGAAAACTTTGGTAGGGGCTGTCAAAGAAATCTCATATAAGTTGGCAAGAGATGAGAAAGGAATTGGGAAAACTTCACAAGGTCAGCCAAGAGCACAAAACCATGATAGATTTGTCAATCATCCTAGAGGTGATCAAAGGGAAAATGATAGAGGAAAATGACCCATGGGATTTGTAAATAGACATCCTCAAGCACATGAGGGAAGAGTTTTACCTGATCCCCTAACTGCTAGGTTTTCTATTGTTGAAGAATTTGATGATATTGATTGGTGTGATAGGTGTTTTCTGCCCCATCCTCCATGTGAAGTGGACTAGCAAGAAGGTGAAGCTAATAATGATGATGGTACTGATGATGATATTTTCATGGTGGGTTGTTCTTCAAGTTCATAAGGAGTAACATCTACTGAAGTGATAAGTGCAAGGACAGCTGCAACCTTTTGGGATTGCATCAAACGGGTACAAGTTTTCCTTCCCCCTCATACTCTTGAAGTTGATGTATTGCAAGATTTTTAAATTCCTAACAATGACTTTGAATATTTAAGAGTTTTGATGATTAAGAAGTATGATGGTGGTATTCCTTTGGAGGAAGATATAAAATTGTTGATGAATGTTATTGGAGCTCAAGAGAAAGATTATAACACTAGAAGCAAGGTTGTTAAAGGATTTGGGCCTCAAACCAAACTTAAAACACACTTTCTCACAAGCATTCCCAAAGAAGCTCCTAGAAGAGAAACACTTGCCAAAAGCTCTGTCCCCAAGAAAAAATTACAGTCCTCCTCATGCCCAAGTTGCCAAGAATCCCATGCCATCTGATGAATCTTCTTGTCTCCCTTCCAATGTTGTTTTGCCAAAGAGTGTTCCCTATGACATAGCCCAAGTATTGAGCCAAATCAAAGTGAGTGTTCCAATCATTGAGTTGCTTAGAATTCTTGAGCATAAGAAGAGAGCATTTGAGTACTTGGGGTTGAAAGAAGAGAAGACTACTCCAGGAAGAAATGTAAATGTTGTTAAAGTTCCTCCTCAGATCATTGTAGACCTTGAAACAACACCAACAGTAGAGGATCTTGGAGAGACACCTGAGGTATACTTGGGGACATCTTTGGTTGATTCCCAATTAAATGTTGATCCATTCTTTACAACTTTGATCATAAAAGATATGCTACTTCATAATTGTATGTTTGATTCTGGTGCATCATGTAAAGTCATGCCTTTAGAAGTCATGAATGAGTTGGATATCAAAGTGATAGAAGCCTATGGAAAGTGTACGACCATGGAATCAAGAGAAGTTTTGGTTGTTGGTTATGTGAAGGGTTTGGTTGTGTAGCTTGCATATTATCTAGGAAAGAATTTAAAATTGGATATTTTGATTGTTGATTGCCTTGCCAAATGGGGTATGTTATTTTCAAGAAAGTGGGCTGCAAGTTTTGGAGGGAGTGTCCAAATGGATATGTCTTTTTCCACCATTCCCATTGAGGGCAGCCTTGTCAAGCTCTATGGAGAAAAGAAAATGTTGCATCTAATTGAGGACCCAAACAATGATTCTTATGAAGTATTATTTGCTGATGTTGATGATGATAATTTCATTGGGTTTGCTGATGGAAAAGAACACAAAATGGATCAGTCAAAGTGCCTTAAACATGTATGTTCTCCTTAGAACTTTCTATTTGATGGAGCTTGCTCCAAATTTGGAAATGGTGCTGGTATAATTCTGATTTCTCCTAGCTTGGAGCAGTTTTTTTTTCCTTCAAGCTTAATTTTGAATGTACTAACAATATTGTTGAGTATGAAGCCTTGTTGTTGGGTCTAAGAATTGCATGGAAGTATGGTGTCAAGGACATCATTGCAAAGGGATATTCAGAGCTAGTTGTCAAACAAATAAGAAAATTATATGCTAAAAAAATCAAGTGGATGAAGCAATATAAGCATGCAGTTTGGGATCTAATTGAGATGTTTGATTCCTTCAATATTGTGCACCATGACAGAAGTTTGAATGTTGTTGCTGAAAAGTTGGTAGTGATGGGGTCAATATTTGGAGATTGCATTGTTTCACCTTATTGTGAGTACAATGTTGAAGTGTTAACTAGGCCAGTTGTCCCTGACAACATCAAGCATTGGCAAGTGTTTGATGATGATGCTCAAGTGAAAAGGTTCTTATGAAATCAAGGTGAGTTTGTAGATCAACATATTGATTGGGAACCAATGGTGTGTGTGACTAAAGGAAGAGAGACTTTGTTTGGAAAAGATATTATCCAATTGAAAAATAACACCATTCCTAGAGGTCTTGTTGCTCTTGAGTCAAATTTTAGCAATGATGATTGCATCATCAATAGAAACATATCCACCTCAAGGGATGTGGAAGAGAATGACTTGGGAACAAAGGACAAACCAAGAAAAGTTTGGTTGGGTAGTAGTTTAAACAAGGAAGAAAAACATTCCTACCTCTAATTGTTGAAACAATATCAAGACTCCTTGCCTAATCATATTCGAGTGAAGGCATATAGAGAGGACTTTTTCAGCATGAGATACCTCTTGAAAAAATACCAAACCATTTAGATAGAAGAAAAGACCAATTAATCCACTCCTCTCATTTAAAATGCAAGATGAATTGAAGAAACTGAAGGAGGGAGGGATCATTCAACCCATAAGGTATTCATCTTGGGTTACAAACCTTGTGTTAGTTAGAAAGAAGAATGGAGATATCAGACTTTGTGTAGACTTAAGAAATATGAATAGAGCTTCATTGAAAGACAATTATCCTTTGCCAATCATGGAGAACATGCTACAGTTAGTGACTAGATTTGAATTGTTGTCCACCTTGGATGGTTTCTTCGGGTATAATCAAGTTGTTGTCAAGGAGTCAAAAAGATGTAAAATTACCTTTACCACTCCTTGGGGAACATATGTTTATGTGAGAATGCCTTTTGGTCTCATGAATTCTAGATATACCTTCCAAAGAGCAATGGATGTTGCTTTTTCTGGTTATATAAATGACTTCTTTGCAGTTTATCAGGATGATGTGACTATATTTTCAAAGAGCAAAAAAGATCACTTGCAACATTTGGAAATAATGTTGATCAGATGTAGGGAATTTGGAATCTCTCTCAATCCAAAGAAGTTTCACTTTGGGGTGCAAAAGGCCAAGTTGCTTGGTCATATTGTTTCAAGGCTAGTGTCATGATTGATTCAAGAGAGTAGAAGCAATCAGCAAGGTGCCAATTCCAAGAACGAAGAAGGGCATCCAATCTTTCTTTGGGTAAATCAACTTCATTAGAAGGTTTGTGTCCAATTTTGCTGAGTTGACTCTTCCTATCACATGCATGTTAAAGAAAGATCAAGTTATCAAGTGGGAGGAGGCTGCTATTCAGGATTTTGAAGGAATCAAAGAGGCACTTAAACATGCACCTGTCTTGGCAGCCCTGAATTACAAAAATCCTTTCCAAATCTTCTCCTTTGCTTCTAAAAATACTATTGCATCTATTTTTCTCCAAAAGGATGAAGATGGGGCTGAGAGGCCTATTGCCTTCTTTAGAAAGGCTTTACAAGCTACTGAGTTAAAGTCTACAATCATGGAAAAAAAAGCATTTTCCTTGGTGAAAGAAACAAAGGCTTTCAGTCCTTATATTTTAAGTTCAAAAGTTGTTTCTTATGTTCCCAAACCATGGTAAAGAAATCTTATCAGAGATGGAGATCTCAAGTAAAAGATGTAGATGGGTGAAAAAACTGCAAGAGTATGATATGGACATCCAAACCACAAAGTTGGTAAGAGGTTTGCGTCTTGCTAAGCTCATGGTTGAGAGCAACTTGCAAACTATGGAAGTGAATGAGGTAGAGGAAGAAAGGGAATATGTTCTTGGGAAATTGGTAAGTTTTGAGTGGTACAAGGATTAATCTTTTACCTTAGACACCTATGTTTTCCCGATCATTTAAGTAAAAATCAAAAAAGAGCCCTCAAGTTGGCTTCTCAAAAATACATCATCACTGACTTTGGGCTGGCTTGGAAGAAACCTAAAGGTGTCCTCTTGAAATGTATAACTGAAGATGAATCTCCCAAAGTAATTATCAATTTCCATGGGGGAGTTTATGGAGGACACTTTGCTGGAAGGGTTACAACACACAAGGTTTTGAGAGCTGGTTATTGGTGGTCTACTCTCTTCAAGGATGTAACCATGTTGGTTAGAAAATGTGAAAGCTACAGGCTCCTTCCTTTGCAGCCTGTATCAATTGAAGCTTCTTTCAAAAAGTGGGGGATGGACTTCATTGGTGAGATTTCGACCCTTCTAGTGCTAGACATAAGTGGATCCTTGTAGCCACATATTACTACACCAAGTGGGTAGAGGTAATCCCCACCAAGAAAGCAAAAGACTAAGTTGTTATGGACTTCTTGTTGAATAATATCATATGTAGATTTGGTGTGCCACAATATTGTTGTCGATAATGCCATGTGTTTCAGAGCCAAACCTTTGATGGTAATGTGCAAGGAGTATGGAACCAAGCTGAATTATTATTCGAACTATAATCCCCAAGGAAATGGACAAGTTGAGTCCAACAATAAGAAATTATTGAAGATCATTAGGAGGAACTTGGAGTTGAACAAGAGAAAATGGGGTGAACAACTGAAATTTGCAGTTTGGGCTGATAGAATCACTACCAAGAGAGCTACTAGTAAGATCCCATTTGAGTTGGTGTATGGAACTCAAGCTCTGTTGCCCTTACATCTGCAATTATCTTCATTTCAGTTTGTTCAACAACTTGAGGATCAAGAGGTCAGTCCATATGAAGTAAGGATTAATCAGATTGTGGAGCTAGATGAAGAGAGAAGAGCATCCCACTAGAGGCATGTCAGATTTAGAGAGAAGTTGAAAATATTGTTTGACAAGAAGGTCACTCCTAGGGCCTTCAATATTGGAGATATGGTTTTGTTATGGGATAATAGAAATGAGGATAAGGGCAAACATGGAAAATTTGATGCATTATGGATGGGCCCTTACTCCATTGATATCAAAATTGGTGAGAATACATTTTTCTCAAAGATTTAGATGGGGAATTGCTTGAACTACCTATTAATGGCAGACATCTGAAGCATTTCTTGGATTAATCCCCAAATTTGAGGTATGCACCAACTTGTATAGTGTATAGTGTTTGGTTTTTCGCTCTGTTTTTGGTGTTTTGTCAGTTTGTGGTTTGCCTTGCTGTGTGGCAGCCATTTTTGTTAGGTTCTTAGCTGGTTTTTGGTGATTTTGGCTCATGACTCCATTTTCCCAATGGATTATTTTGGAACTTGGTCTACGTTGTTCTTATGGCACTCACTGGGAGTGCCCATCCCCAAGTAGGAGCCGATGTTGGTGTCCATTTTGATCCTCTATTATTTTTCCCTAATTTTCCTTTCACTCTGCATTTCTTGAAACATTTTCTACAGTTTTAATGGGTGAAATGAAGTTGTTTCCTCTATTCCCATGCCTTATTCCATTTGAAAATCATTTGACATGCCCCATTTTGCAAGAATACTCAAGCTTGCACCGTGTTGCCCTAATTTTTCAAATTTGTACTTGCTCAAAAATGTTTTATTTTTTGAAATAATGGTCTCAGAACTTGTCCCTTCCAGTTGAATGTTTTAAAAATGCTCAAAAAATTGTTGTTTTACCCTAGTTTGAGAGAAAAATCCATGCATACCTTGTTTGTGCCCTATTTTTTCAAAATATGCAGGCTATGACGTGTTTTCCCTTTTGCCCGATTATGAAAAATTAAAATTTATTGATTCATACTTGTATGTACTTGAAAATCTAATTTTGAGGTCGAGAAATGCTCATAATCATGTTTTTTCTGGTTCCAAGTTGAAAAAATTTCCATCCTTGGTGAAAAAATTAATTTATAGGGCATCCCCGGCATTTTCGTATTTTGGCCTTGAGACGGGCATCATTTGGCCTTCAAATTCTTCCTCAAAGATGCATTAGCAATGTGGTGGGTTCTAATTGGTTGAGGGATGGTGGGTGGTCGATTCCTTTAGATTTTTTAGACTATATTTTTCAAAAAAATTTAAGTCACAAAAAGGTCCGAAGCTTCGCAGCCAAGCATAGGTGGACACGTGTCCTCAAAAAACCAAAAAAGGAGTGGGCCAATGGAGGACTTAGAGATTTTTAGCTCTATTTTCTAAGGTTAAAAAATGAGATGTAGCCCCACTCCAATCAGAGGAGGACACGTGGTAGAAATCAAGGGTAGAGGGGATGCAGATGGCGAGAGGTTTTGAAGTTTTTGCCTTTGGAGGTAGAAAATGTTAAAGTGAAATTTTGAAGCGCGGCCCCGTGGCCAATCACAGGTGGACACGTGGCCTTGAAAAGGCAGAATGGGGGTGGATTTTGGGGTCACTTTGAATTTTTAACTTCAAATGGATCAAAGTTAAAAATGGGATGCATCTCCACTCTAATCGATGGACACATGGTGCTCAAAGCAGGTCGGCAGGCCGGCGAAGGTAAGAGGGAATTTTCTCCCTTTTGAGAAAAAGACTCAATGTGGAAATTTGAAGCACTGGCCCATGAAAAATCAAAAGGAGACACGTGGTAGGGAGGAATCGGAGGCGTGGGCCCGTGGAAGAAAAATTGAAAATTTTCCCTTGGCGAAAAAAGGGGTCAAAACATGAAATTTTTGGCCACCATTCTTGCTCCAAGAAGTGTGGAAATGTGAATTTTGCATCAATTTTTTTGTGAATTCGTGTCCTTTGTGCCTACAAAGATCAATGCAAGTGGTTTTAGGGATTAATTTGTAGATTTGAGGTGTTTTTGAAATAATTTTTACTCAAGCTCAGTGCAAAATGTGAAATATCAAATTACAAAGTTACTGAGAATCAAATTTTGAAATGATAAGGATGAAATGATGAAATGAAAGGGGGCTCCATGCATGGAGGATGAAAAAAGTGCCTCCACAATGGATAATGGTGAAGAATTTGTAATGATTTGTCATTTTAGAAACACTGAAACTTTTGTTGCAAATTTGTTAAATGTCCCTATCTCGCAAATCATGTTGGAATTTTGTAACAAACTTGATGCTGGGCATATTATTTTCTTGGGAAATAAGGATCAAATGTAATTTAAAGTTATATAATGCATGTTTTAAGACATGCAAAAGGTCGAGAAACTTAGAATTTAATGGGAAAATTCTGGAAAGAAGCCCATTCTTTGAGAAACCACCGAGAACCATTTCTAATTCCTCTTGCATCGGATTTGTATCATGTTGAGTTGGTTTCAATTGTAAAGCCATAAATAAGCTCTAAGATTGTTCATATAACATTCCCCGCTAATAAATTTGATCATTTCTAGACTATTTTGTGTTGTCTCTTGGAAAAATTTACATGCACTTATGTTCTAGAATGTTCTAGAATGTTTTTAATTTGTGTTTCTTGCTCTGTTGTAGTCTTGTGTTTGAAAAATATTTTTTCATACATGGTCTCATTTCTTGTTGATATTTTAGTGGCATATGTAGTCTCACATTCAGAAGAGATTTCATATGATAAAGAGATAAACAGATTTAAAATCACTTTACCTTCCTTGAATTCTAGAGATTGTTGTAAACCTTTGGGTGCACCTTAGGTCATGATAAAATAGAGATTTCTGGATGCTTTTTTGGTTCATCTGCTTCAATATTTTGTGGCAAGTTATCAAATATTGTGTGGAAGAGTGCAGATCTGGGCCTCCATTTGGTGCACATATCTTACAAATTTCTCAACCCTTTTGAAGCATTCTGTTGTGTGGGTCTTACAAATTTCTTGCAAAGGTCCTCAAAGAATTTGGAAAATTCTAGTTAGTCTTGTCTAAAATCTCCCACCAAAAAAATTATTCAGAATAACTAATCCTACCCCATACTACCCCGCATTGCACCGTGTTTCAACATAATAATACAATCCATTTACAAAAATGCACAAAATAAATCGGGATCATATCATGTCTCTAGCAGCCTCACCTTATCTTGAAAGAATTTCCATCATTTAGTAGTGACATCTCTATTGAGTTTGAATAATGGAAAATTGATCATGTTTTCCCATGGCCATCTCCGACAATATGCACAAAGTATAAGGATATATCCACCTCCTTCACAAAAAGAGGTCAGAACATAGGTTCTCTTACCTTGGTTGAAAAGGCACAACCTAAAATAATGAGGATTAGATCAAAATCCTTTCAAGGTGTTACCCACTTCTTCAAAGCCCGAGTGCTTAACAAGTCAGATAAATTGCTTCCCGGATAAAAATGACATATAAATCATTTATCTACCTCTCGAGTGTCTTGTAAAATCCATGATGTTGCTCAAGTTGTGAAGGAGATTAAATGGTACCAACACCGAAATGGCACCATTTTCGGGGACACTATTCAATATTTTAGTTTAGGGGTGCGTTCGACTACCAGTATCCACCCAAATGTAGATGTTTTCCATAAATACTTCAACTATCTATCCTAAAGTATTCAAGGTAAAAAATATATCATACCCGAGTCACCATATTATTCTTTCATTCATCAACCTCATCTTCACCCCAACCTTCACCTACACCCAAACCTCCATCCGCACCCAAACCTTCACCTGCACCTAAACCTACCACTACATTGGGGGTCTTGTCGATGCCTAGTCTAGTCCATCCCCCTGTGAAGATAGATTTGACCACCTCTTCACAAACCGCCACCAATTTTATTCCCACACCTAAGAGGAAGACCCAACCTCTTAAGCCTCATACCCCGACATCTCCCACAATTTCTTATTCACCTTTTCCTCTTCCATCAATCTTAGGCCTACATCCATTGACCTTGGTCAAGAAACCTCTCTCCCAAGGAAAACTTAAAGCAAGGAAACCCACACCCTCGCTTTGATCTTCTATTCTACCCACACCTTCTTCATCACCCATGCCTTTACCTTCTCTTTTACCTACACCTTCTGCATTACCCTCAACCATGATCTTACCCACACCTCCATTATCACCTTGGTTGACTCACATGCCTACACCTTCTCGCATCCCCTTCTTCTTCACGCACTAATCCAACACCTTTACCCAAGAAGGTGCAACCTAAACCAAAAACCACACTACCTACCAAAAAGGTAGTTAAACTGACTCAACCCCTAACTCCACCTCTTTCACAAAAATCATCCACACCTTCATCCAAACCCACTCTAACTTCTCATTGTGATATGTTGGTAGGATTCTACTCTAACATCCTCATTAGGTTGTTAGAAACATCTGCTATCACACTCTGCCGCCCATTAAGCATTACGGCCCGCTCAAGCCTAAACTAACAAGGTTTGTGAATCTAAACTTTGTGCATATTCTTAATCCCTAGGGCATAATGTCGAAAGTTATAAGGACAATAAAAAAATTCTTCTTCAAATTTTTTCTTAAGATGGCCTCTTCGATGAAGATGACTTGATGGAGAAGAATTCCATTCCCACTTTACCCGTTACCGCATGGCTTAGCCCCTTATCTACTCAGCAACCTTTACATGCATCTCCACAACCCTCTTTTCCTCCTCCAATATATGAAATCAACATGGTTAGAGTACCCACTTGATCAAAGAAATACAAAGGAAAAGAAAAAACCAGTAGCCCATCCAGTACTCATTTACCCACCATTCCACCTACACCTATCCCCAAGGTAACCATACGTGGGCCGGCTTATCCTATTTTTGATGGATTCTCACATTGCACCATGATTAAAAACTTCATCAATATCCTTTAAATATGTATTTATATGACTTAATTCAAACCTTTAAGTCTCATTTTCAAGCCCTCATCGAGGTCCTGTAATCTATCGAGGTTCCACCGAATTATCCTACACTTGTGGCCGTCATCTTTACCCAACATCATGTGGCTGCCCTAACCACTCTACCTCAAACTTCTGCACCCATTTCCTCTCCTTATTTTTCCACCATCATTTTTTATGATTTTGATATTTCCCCTCTATAATCAGATGATCCTGATCCCACTCTCTTCATCACCACCTACATCAATGATACTCACATTCAACACATTATGATTGATGGAAGTTATAGGATCAATATTGTTTCTTCATGTGCATATGAACAATTGTGCATACTCACCAATTTTATTCATAAAAACCCAAATATTATGTGTTCTTTCAATGATGCCTTGACTTCTACCCTTGCACCGTAATCCTCCACATTTATGTGGGCCATCGCACTGATCTCAAATGGTTCTATGTTTTTTAGGGGGAATTTCAATATAACTTGTTGTTTGGCCAACCCTGGATTTATACTATGGGGTGTGTCACTTCAACCCTTCACCATTGCATAAAATTTGAGTATGAAGGGCACCCCTACACCATTAAGGTGGATCCTTCCCCTTTCAAAACCTACAACATGCTTTATCGACCAAATGATGTCCTTGTTCTAGTCAAGGTATCTACCACCCCTACTACCTCATCTACCACTTCTGCCACTACATCTTCTATATCCAACCCATCTATCCCCTCGCTTTTGTAGCTTTCATAGCTAGACCATATACCAAGACACCTATTTCACCATCAACTGATACCCCATTTTCCCAGGCTTGAAGTAGCTCATCTATTCCTATTACTCAAGTCTCGACCTTTGATCCCTTAGTAGGTGTTTTTCAATGCCTTTCCCTAGGGGAATACCGTTTATACAACATAAACACCTTCCTTACTCCTCAGGAGTATGAAAGCCTTCACCAACACCCACATTATGACCGTCGTGTAGGAGATATTTTTTCATACAATCCTCCCCACCTTCACACCAACTTGACATATAGGGGACTAGACACTTATTCTTATTCTCTAGAATCACCTACCAAAACCTCGACCTTTCTTATCGACTTCCAGTACCTCACCAATTTCCACTTCTCCAAAAATTTTCTTCATCGATGTGCCTAGAAGGGATTTGACTTTGGTCTTTATGAGTAGGGTCGTCACATAGTCATACCTTGCACTACCTCGAAAAAACAAAGATCATTGTGGACTTGGTTTTTCTTTACAAAATTCCCCAAATAAGGCTCGTGTTACCCTTATTGAGTAAGAAAAATCTTCCCCACCTTCCTTGCCTATTACGCCTCCTTCACCCACGGAGTTTATGGATCCAAAATCCATCCCTCCTAATTTTTTTTTTTCATGAACACCATTTCCTTAGGACCTTTGACCTATCATTGTGATGGTGAGGCACCCTCTTCCCTTCCTCTTCTTTATCCTGACATGTTAGATGACGACAAGCCTTCTATCAATGTCATTCAATGTCAATATGATGATTCTATTCTCACCTTTTTAGGTGTAGGAGATTCTTACATTCACTAGTTGTTAACTTCTGAGACACAAACCATGCTAAATGAATCAACCATAGAGATCAAAATTCACACTCAAGACGACCCTTGAATTCTAAAGATAGGAAAATCTTTAGATTCTTCTAAACAAGAAGCCTTCACCTCTTTCCTTTGAGATCATAGCAACACTTTTGCTTGGTCTTATGTTGATATGCCCGGTATTGACCCTAATATCATGGTCCAAAACATCATGACTATCCCCAACACAAAACCTGTGAAACAAAAGTTGTGAAAAATGCATCCATGCATTGCCCTTCTTGTAAAAGAAGAAATCTAGTGTCTCCTTTCTATTTCCTTTATTCTACCCATTGACTATCCACAATGGATTTCTAACATTGTTCCTGTCACCAAAGCAACATGAGGACTCTGCATTTGCACATAATTCCATGACCTCAACCTCACCTACCCCAAAGAATAATTTCCTTTTTCTAGTATTAACCAACTCATTGATCTTACAGTTAGCCATGAGATGTTATCTCTTATGGAAGACTTTTCAGGTTATAATAAAATATTACTCTCTCCGAAAGATCAATACATAACTACCTTCATCACCCCTTGGGGGACCTTATATTATCACGTCATTCCCTTTGAATTATAAAATACTGGTGCCACTTATTAGTGCATTATGACCTATATTTTACATGATATCATGCATAACATATTGGAGGATTATGTCAATGGCCTCCTCGGTAAGTCCAAAAGTTGTGCCGAACACCTCTCGCTTATTAGGGTCATCCTTGATCGTCTCATATAATATTGTGTTCATCTTTAACCAAATAATTTTGTCTTTTCCATTCTCTCTGAAAACTCCCCAGGTTTCATCTAAAAAGAATGATAATCAAATCGTACCAAGCCAAGAACACAGATGCTAATGAAACATCAAGATCAATAAGATGAAAGTAATTCACCAAAATAACTTTACATAAACCTTTGCAAACAAATGAGCAACAATATCATATATTATTATGGAACTCAATGCAATACAATGAGAATGGGACTTGCTTAAATAGGCAAGGAATAACAATCTAAGAACCAGTCAAGGTCATAGATCAAGCCATAAAATAAGGAAATAACTAGTCATCAAAGAACTAGTCAAGACCATAGATTTAGGAGAGAACTAGACATCAAGGATCTATTCAATACCATAGATTAAGGAAAGAACTAGTTAATACCATATATCAAGGAAAGAACTATACCTAACAACTAGATAATATCTCCTAATATCTAAATAAGATAGAAGAAATATCCACACACATAAGTGGGTGAGGATAAATAAAATAAAGGTAAATAAAGTACCTATGTGAACATGAGCTAAGGTAAATACCTACTCTAACATCATCATCTCTTTGTGGGGCATCAAAGTTGATCCCGCCAAAATCAAGGCTATTCTCGAGATGCCTCCACCTACTAACCTTCAACAACTTCGTAGTTTGCAAGGAAAATTACAATCCATTTGACACTTTATTTCCCAACTTTTTGACTGATGTCACCCTTTTCATCATCTTCTTAAAAAGGATGTCTCCTTCAATTGGAATGATGAGTGCCACAAATCCTTTGAAGCATTGAAGAAATACCTTCTTCAGCCACATGTGCTCATCCCACCTAAAGATGACAAACATTTTTACCTCTACATTTCTTCCACTGACCATTCCTTGGGTACCATGCTCACTCATCGCAATGAGAAACATAGGGAGTAAGCAGTTTATTACATAAGCCATACTATTTTAGACTATGAGACTAGGTATACTCATGCTGAAAAGCTTTGCTTAGCCTTGGTCTTCATGGCTACTAAACTTCACCACTACCTACTTAACCACAAAAATTCATCATCATCAACACTGATCCTCTACATTACATGTATGCTAAACCTTACCAACATCAACACACCTAGTGTTGGCTCATGCTCCTTACAGACCTAGAATTGGAATTCATTCATCAAAAGTCTATCAAAGGACAAATCATTACAGATCATCTTGCCAATGCTCCTCTTGTTGAACATCAATCTTCAAACTTTGATTTACCTGATGAATCTATCACTACCCTCTCTCTTGATAACATCGTTTATTAGATGACCTTATTCTTCAATGGTTCTAAATGTCAACGTGGGGGTGGCGCAAGGGTCATCCTAATTCCTCTTGATGGAAAACCTATGTTATTATCCTTCAAACTCAAATTTACTTCACTAATAACATCATAGAATATGGAGCACTTGTTTTGGGTCTGCAAACTATCATAGCCCTAGATGTTAAAACCATTAATATTTTTGGTGATTCTCAATTGGTTGTGAACCAATTCAATGGTTTGTACTAGTTTCGTAACAAGTTCCTTCAAAAGTATAAACATCATGTCGACATAATTTTGACCACATTTGACACCTACCTCATTCAAACCACTCTGTAATCCACTAAAAAATTCACGGATACCATGGCTTTCCTCACCTCACAAATACATGCCTCACCTTCATACTCAAATTTTTTTGTCACAATATAATAGTTGTAGTCACCCTCTTATCTTATTCAAGTCATAACTTTTGTGGTAAGAATAAAAACTGACCCACGTGATATTTGGTATAAATAGTTTATTGACTACCTTTCCCTCTCAATTGTACCTCTAGATCTTACTCGCAATGGATGAAGATCCTTCCTCAAAAGTGTCTCTCGTTATGTCATCATGGGGGGTCTTCTCTACTGTATGTAATGAAAAGTTTGAAAAAGCTATGAAAATTGGGTAATAATCTCTAAAGAAACCCCAAAATATTTGAAACAAACAACTCAATTGACCATCGATTAGATATAATCAAGAGCTACCTATTTTCATGCATTTATAAAACTTGAAACAAATAATCAACCTCTAAACATGACTATATTAGTTCTCTACTCCATGAAATCTATCTTTAAGTGAACCTACTAAAGTTCTAGCAATCAATTTTATGTTTATTGATGTTTCAAAAGCTTAAGAATGGAAGCTCACCATTAATGGCTTCTCCCATTTAGCTAAAGCTTTGAAATGATTAACAAATAACAAGTAAATAACTCAAATAAACTATGATATGACTCTAAATAAGAAAAGAGAGAGAGAGTTCTTAGGAAAAGGTGGGAGGGGTATCCCTCTATTTATAGTTTTTAGATTTGATAAAATGATGTTTTGGATGCATGTGGGACTAAAAAGGAGTCAAAAAGTTGATTTTTAGAAAAACCTGTTTGGAGGTGTGAACATGATTTTAGGAAGCTAAGTGGCTATTTGGAAAGGTAAGATGTTTATTTAGAAAGTTGAATTCTCTTTAGAAATTCAATAATAAGGTTAATTAAAGGAAACAAGCTTATAGAAGCTTGTTAGAGAGTGATTAACATGATTTAGGAGGTTTAGAAGGGGTCAAAAACAATATTTCACTAGCATAGTGTAGTAAATGAACACGAGACTAGGATAGTTAGTATGATCTTAGTAATAAGATCATGTAGACAAAATTATAGGTGTCTACATTTTCCCTCTTTGAGGTGACGTGTGTGACGTCACTTCAAAGAAAGTAGACAAGCATAAACGAGTAGAAAATTTTGAAGGGGTAGAAGAAAAATTAGTAGGATGAAGGATGCCCCCTTGAGTGTCAATGGGGTGATGGAGGAACACAATCGATGATCGAAAAGAGGACAAAAGAAAGAATAGTGTGAAGAAAGGGGAGATAGAAGAGAAAATAACAAGAAAAAGGGATTTTGAGCTATCCACAAGGCATTGCTATATAAACAATTCTATTCATCATATTGCTAGTAATCTTCATCATCAGTCCTTATTAAAATATGAGCATGCAAAAACAACATAAAATGACATAAAAAAATCCACAATAAAAAAAACTGTCCATTGCTAAAAATGGCCAACTCCATGCAACATACACGAATGCAATGCAATACAAGAAGCAAACAAACTCATCTAATAAGGAAATAAGTACAATCACACATAGTAAAACCAACAATGTTTAAGGTAGTTACACAAATGTTTTGTTATTGAGTTGAAATCCCAATTTTTTTGGTAAAAAAGGGTTTAAAAGAATTCCCAAGCAATTTTTATATGTAAGGGAAAGGATGGAGGACACTTAGGTTTGATCAAAAAGCGGTGTGCACAACGAAACAATACCAGGCAACTCGTGACCCAAAGTATCAACAAAGTAAGCAACATATATTTTGTAAATGGTTTAGAGATTTAGAGGATCCGTGGGTCATTGTCTCAATATGCGTGAAAATGCTAACAAGATATGAGGTGAACGCCATGTGAGAGACACAAATCTCATCTGCAAGTGAGGTTATTACCAATTTTAGTCCATTTTCAAAGGTTGTACCCTTTTTTTTGGATTTTTAAATGATTTTATAAATGTTAATTTTTTTGATCAAATAGAAGATCTCCTAGAAGCACATGAAAATTCTCTAGAGTGAGGAGCATGGGCGTCGAGTAACGGTAAGATGCCCCGATGAGAAGATAAATTGGCCACCAATAATTATTTAAAAGTAATCATGGCGATAGATAAAAAATAGAGGACAAGAAGCACCTAGAAATATTTAAAAATGCCCCAGTGTTAAGAGATAAGCACCGGTGGTAAATAGTTCCCCATCATAGCAGAAAAAATTATTAAAAACATAATTATTTAATAAAAATAATCATTTTAGTGAAGAGAAGAAGTGTTAGAGTGATCACGGTGGAGAAATCATGTCGCAAGGGCATTGAGAGCCTAATATACCCACCCGAGGGGGTAAATAAATCATGACCAGTTCATTTGTAGCAAAGCTCTTACAAAATTTTACCACAAGTGAGTGTGAGAGAATTTCAGTGAGATGGTGAGACTTCCAAGGAGGAGGAGACAAGCATATCACATCCAGAGTACCTTCCGGACGCCTTAGCGGATGGACCCTACATGAGTACCCTATCCTTGCTTTGTCCTTTTATCATTTAATGACATTTTTAGCATTTTTAGGGTAGGTTAGAGAAAATTTGACATATGTGTGTGTGTATGAATCAAAAGCACTACACATAGGTGTATTTGTCAAAATATAGGTACACACATGCGTATCCATAGAAGGGGACGCACATACACACACATCGGCCGGAAGGCATAGGCATCGGATCGGGACGAGTATGTGTCCTACGTAGGTAGGGGGATTAGGTGTATGAAGGGGGGGTGTATGCACTGATATGGGCATGTAAGAGTCAAAATGGAAGTGCATAAGTGCTAAGCACGTACATGTTGAAACAGTAGCGCATGCATCAAAATAGGTGTGCATGTGCCAGGGAAAAGTACATAACTTACCCTTTGCAAACAATTAGCCAAGTATAGATGAAAATAGACTAGATTGTTGTAGAAGAAAGTGAAAATTAGTATGTTAGATGAATGAAAGAAGAATTTACTAGAAAATTAGATAGAAGTAGATAGAAATGTAACCCTAATGCATGTATCATTTTTTTGTGCACAATAGAGAGAGATATGGTCACCTGGCTGCAATAGAGGCACAATTTGATGAGGATGATTAGAGGATATTGGATATCCTTATATACATTATGGGGCTAGCCTACGTGGTGATACACCCTAGATTACTCTAGACCATGGCCTCCTGACAACCATAGCCAAGTGGTGGCATAACGAGAGTCAATGCTTCTAAATCCCCACTGGTGAGATCACCATTACCTTGGAGGATGTATGGCATATTATGTGGGTCCCCATCTAGGGTGAGATGATTCAATACATGAGTCACTAGCCGGATATTGATCTGTGCATTCTAGAGTTATTTAGTATTCTAGCTATACCATAACATGGGATGATAGTTAGATTATCGCAGTGTATAGAGGATCCTAAGCTTGATCGGGTCATAGTATATCTAATGGATTTTGTCAATGGAGTTTTATCTATGAAAAAACAAGAGCTTCATTTCCACTTGGCCTTATTAGAGTGATATGTGGTTTGATTGACGGCGAGACATATGCTAGGGCTAGTGCATACTAGCACATTTATATTGAGACTTACATTTGATCACATGCTACCATCAGAAGATGGTACAACCTTCTAGAATGCTTTAGATTTGGGCATGGGACCACATTTATATTGGTCATCCCATAGGTGTACTGAGAGTCTGAGCTCTAGAGGAGCCTTCTGCTATGGGTTATGTTTCAATTGGTGATGATGTGAAGCCACATATCAGAGACACCTATCATTACCATCAAGAGTTAGATGAATTACAACTTGTCTCGATAGTATGGAGGCCATATAAATATTTCCAATGGCCTTAGGATGGCTTAGAGATGAGTATAGTGACTATGGAGCATTTTATGTTGCACAACCACAACTATATGTGAGAGTTCTATAGAGTTGATCGGTGCCAAATAAATTTTGGCATTACACAAGATGTATCAGGGGCCAGATATGTGGTATGCTCACAAATTTCAAGAGTATTTTGACATGGGGCCATAGATCACCAGAGACAAAGACTTGGTTAGCTATGCACATGAGGTTCTAGTTATGTAGGTACCTTTGAGACAGGTTAGAGAGACAATTTTTACACTAGAGTATGCTCCATGGTACCACATAGTATTACCTCATCAATTGACTATTACGAGAGCCACTTATGATGCAAGAGTGAGAACACCTCCAGTGGGGCCTCCTAGTAGTGGTGATGAGGGTGGAGGTGATGGTTATGGTGACGGGGATGATGATGATGATGAGGATATTTTTAACAATGAATGTTATGATGGGGGTGGGGACATGGTCCTCCACTACAACAATCACACAGACAGGGGCCTAGGCCTAGGAAGAGAAAGGTGCCCTAGGCTCTAGATATAGATTTCCCTCCAGTAGGAATTCCAACAAGGATATATGCCCCATTACAATAGGTGTTTCCGTAGTAGGGTCCACCACCTCATGTTCTTTTTGGTGGTAGAGATGATGGATAGCTAGTTACACTTCAGTAGAAGATACATGTGGCGATAGTCATTTAGTTATAAATAGTGACCAAGAGAGATCATACCAAGGCACAATTACTGGTCATGAAAATAGAGAGAGACCAAGTGAGAGCCTAGGTGGCTCAGGTTGGGGATGGAGGAGCATGGAAGTAGTATATTAGGTAGCTACCAGCATAGGGTGCTTAGATATTGAGCCTCCTACATCAGGCGCATACACATACATAGGGGTTACTATAGAGTGGGACCAGCCTAGGTGCAGTGCGAGGTATTACCATTTAGAGAGATCATGTACGAGCCCAGTCTAAACCATTACAACAAACAAAGATAGGAAGGTTTCCACTTTGAGACATGCC
Organism: Taxus wallichiana var. yunnanensis; assembly: GCA_018340775.1. Taxonomy (NCBI): domain Eukaryota; kingdom Viridiplantae; phylum Streptophyta; class Pinopsida; order Cupressales; family Taxaceae; genus Taxus; species Taxus wallichiana. Next base: position 996,880,315 of record CM031237.1, on the reverse strand, counting down.
CATGCTGATATGGGTAGGCGACAGGGGGGGTGATATTTTTCATACAGAAGCTAGTACTTTTGGGGATACAAAAATAATTTATGACATCATGAGATCCAGTGGAGAGGCCTCGTATTACATAGGCCGCCTACCCTCACACAGCTTCTAGCAGGGATCAAAGTTACACTTGTTTGATCAACTATATGTGAGAAGGATAGATTCTAGATCATGGAGGTTAAGGTATTTGGTTAGATTAGTACAACAGCCAGCTAGACAGTAGGGTGGTACACCAGGAGCTGATCCATCACACCAGATTCTATTTTGTCCTCTAGGTCATAAACTAGGAAGACCTAGAGAGGGCGAGAGTCATGTTTTACTCTCTCTTTTTTGTACTAGCATATGTATGCTTGCATGCCTCTTATGAAGGCTGATTTTGATCGATCTATGTACTGATGTATCATTTTTTTATTATGCCTCTTGATGAAGGCTCAGTTTTGATTCATGTCCTTTAGATGACAAATTTTGCATTGATGATGTATATCTTATTTTGAGACAAATATTTACATATGTATATATGGACATTTGATGGTTTATATTTTCATTGTTTTATATGTTCTATGATGATGATTCATGTTTATAGATGTATGAGTGTATCATGGTGATGTATGATTCTCATTTCTTATGTATATTAGATAGTGATTTTGTACCACATGTTTTTATATTGATGATATATCTTTAGATAATATCATATGTTTTGACACGATATATTCTAGTAGATGCTAGCATTTGGGATGATATTAGTTCGGGGGGGATAGATTTGTGATCATGCACAACACCTCTTTCCCCCATTGATGATACGACATGTGATGATTAGCTTAATATACATGCATGATGTAAAAATTAGAATTTTTGTATGTATGATGTTTAGATGATGTTATATGTGATGAAAGATAAATGATAGATGTGATAACAAAAATATGTGTAGTAAACAAACACACAACAAAAAGTTAACAAAACTAAACAAATACACACCTTAAAAACCGCATAACAATATGCAACTAGAAATGAACTTATGCAAATTTTAACAACATATTAAATTGGCATCCAATCTAAGTAAGTTAAATGAATCCTAATAGATGCATACAATAGATGATGAATACATACCAATATCTTACAAGTATAAAATATTTAAAAATGAACTCAATGTGGCACATAATTAAATCAAATGAGATTCAAATAAAGGTAAGAAAATGAACCATACTTTAAATCATACAACGCAAAAAGATACTTATAACCAAAACTATACAAACTATCAACTAAAAGCAATCTAATCACTACCTTTTTTTTGCGGGACAACATTGATATATTTTCTACTGTTTTTGGTGTTATCTTGAAAGATAAGTTTTCAAGGCTACTATTCACATTGTTTTCGAGGTTTCCTTAAGACAATGTTACAAATTTGGTGTAGCTTCGTTCCCAAGGGGGTTTTTTGAATGTTTAGATTTTTGTGTATCTTTTCTAAATGTTTTTGTATTTTCTAAGGTCCTGTTTCAAAAGCAATGTATAAGGACAAAGAAGCGTGGATGTGTCCATCATGATGTGGGAATATAAAAAGGTAGAATGCCATACTTATATGTTCAAGAAAGTGGAATATGAAGGTTCCCCCAGCATTAGATAGGAATATACAAAGGAAACTCCTTCACACAGATATAAGAATAAATAAGCCAAACCATGGCCTAATGAAGTAGACCCGGTAGGGTTCCTAGACCTAATCAAGAGAAACCGAACCTAGATAGTGGTGAGGGTTTCCCATCCAGATGTAAGAGTAGCTTGTGACCAATGAATCCTACTTGAGTTCCAAAAACTATTTTTCACCCAAAGACCTGCCCATGTGTCACAATTATGTGGTTTTCACATGTGGACGACTTGCTTTTTCTTTACTTTTTGATTTTTTTCTTTTTTTTTTTTTTTTTTATGTTTTTCTACTTTTTAGGTATTTTATGATATGTTTACCATGCTTAAGCATAGAACCACTTGAGATGCATGATGTTTATAGGTTTGGGAAGCTCTTCACCATCCGAGTATGCTAGTTTATGAGCTCTTTATCTATATTTAGCAACCACCACATAAGGCCCTAACCAGCTTAGCCTCGTAATTTACCTTTCTTTTCTCTGTCCTTAACAATGTTTCTCTGGTTTTCTTTTAGAACTAGATCACCTACATAAAATTCATGATGGATGATCCATTTGTTACATCGTTTTAACACTCGGTTATGATAAAATTTCAGGTGATTGAATGCTCTCATACACTTCTCGTCCAAAAAATCTAACTCTGTCAGTCAAGCAACTCTATAGTCTTCATCTCTATCAAGATAGTCCTAGAGCGATATTATCAGGGAAGGAAGCTCCACTTCTAAGGGTATGATGGATTTGGTTCCATACACTAAGGAATATGGGGTCACACCAGTAGGAGTGTGGATGGATGTTTGATAGGCCCAAAGGGTGGGATGTATTTGTAAGTGTTAATTACAGCCAATCTTACTTACCATCTTCTCCATGATTTTTACAAGGGTTTTATTGGTGGATTTTTCTTATCCATTACCTTAGGGGTAATAGGGGTAGACCACTTGAGCTGAATATGGAAGCATTGGCACAATGTCTTAACTATTTTTTAATGACTTTCCATTATCTGTGACAATGGTGGAGGGGATACCGTAATGGCAAATGAGGTGATTCATGATGAATTTGGAGATTTACGCACTAGTGACATAAGTGAGAGGTACAACCTCTACCCATTTAGTAAAATATTTAGTGGCGGTAATAATGTGGGTATGGCCATCTGAAGAAGAAGGATGGAGCTTCCCTATGAGATCCAAGCCCCATTTAGAAAATGACCAAGGTATCACAATGGGTCAGTAAATCTTGTCTTTGGCGCATGTATCAAGTTGCCATATTTTTGGCATAGTTTACACTTTTGAAAATGTTACGAAGTCTACTTCCATGGTAGGCCAATAATAGCCTACTCTCAAGAGTTTCTTAGCTAAGACCATGCCACTAGTATGTGCTCCACAAATGCCTCTATGTCCTTTTTTAATACCGTGGACCGACTTAGTAACATCCAAATAACTTAGTAGATTCCCGTCATAGCCATGATGATAGAGGGTGCCTCCTAGGAGGGTGTAACAGGATATATGGTAGATAAGGGATTTCTTCTCAGTATGGGTAATGTTTGGGGGAAACATGCCATCTTGTAGGTAGTTAAATATAGGAGCATACCAAGGGGAGAATGGACCAACAACTTCACATGCCAAACAAGATTCCGGCATGTCATATGCGAGGCACTCGTAAGTGATCCACAAAGAAAGGAATTTTGTTTGCCTGAGGTGGAATGCGTAAGAGAGACCCAATTGTAGCCATAACATCTACTGACCTATTATGTGACCTTGGTTTTTGTTCAAAGATAATCTGTACAAAATATTCTTTCAAGGTTTCAACCAATTTCTTGTATGGAATAATATTTTCATCTTTAACCTTATACTCATCATTAACTTGTTTAATAATAAGTTGAGAGTCTCCAATGACTCGTAGATGTTATATATTCCAAGTGATAGCTAACTTAAGGCCAGCGATGAGTGCCTCATATTTTGTAATGTTATTAGTGCAAGGGAATCCCAAACAGAATTCTCTTAGAATAACCTCACTTGTGGGAGTGATGAGTACGACTCCTACTCTTGATCCGTGGAAGGTGAATGATCCATCGAAATGGACTTGCCACTCCATATATTCTTCAACATACATCATGGATGCATCTAGTAGATCCAAACACAAAGGTTCCATCCCTGGTAGAGGGGCTTCTGCCAACTAATCAACTAATACATGTCCTTTTAATGACTTCTAGTTAACAAACTCAATATCAAATTCACTTAGGAGAATGATCCAATTAGCCATTCATCCCATAAGGGTGGGTTTGGATAAAAGGTATTTGAGAGGGTCAAATTTGGATATTAGCTTGGTCTTATTGTTAAGGAGATAGTGACACAATTTTTGAAAGGCAAAGACAACTACCAAGCAAGCCTTTTCAATCTATGGGTAATTCAATTCATAGGCAATCAAGGTGTGACTAAGGTAATAAACTTCCCTTTCTCTATGGTCTAGGTCATATTGGGCAAGTATTGCACCAATAAAAAATTATGTAGCTGAAATGTATGTGGCATGAGTACAGGTGGGTTGACAAGGTATTGTTTAAGAAGTGCAAATTCCTTTTGACAGTCTAGTCCCTAGTTGAATGCAACATACTTCTTGAGGAGATGTGTAAATGGATGGCACTTATCCACAAGATGTGAAATGAAATGACAGATTGCTTGTATCTTTCCTTGTAAACTTCTTAGTTGTTTGATATTTTTAGGTGGAGGCATTTCGTGATAGCTATAACCTTTGCAAGATTCACCTCTATTCCTCTCTATGAAATGATGAAACCTAGGAGCTTCCCTGAAAAATGCCAAAGACACACTTCTTAGGGTTCAAGCGCACTTTGTAATCTTGGAGATGCTCAAAGATGCTAAAAATACATCTCATTACTTCAGGTGTTCTCCTCTACTTTTATATTTTACTAAGATATCATCAAGTGTAATCCTCCATGATGTGATTCATCATGTCATGGAATATGACTTTGTCATTACACATCTATAGGTGGCCTTGACATTCCCGAGTCCAAAAGGCATGACCTTGTAACAAAATGTCCCCCAATGGGTGATGAAATTTGTCTTATATTGATCTTCCTTTGTAATTTGGATCTGGTTATAACTTGAAAAACCATCCATTAAGGACAACATTTCATAACCAGCAAAAGATAATCGAAAATCATATCAATATTAGGAAAGGGGAAGTTATCTTTAGGACATGCTTTATTAATGTTGAAGAAGTCGGTGTAGATGCTTATGTCAACTAGATTCTTATGAATTGGGACTATATTAGATATCCAATCTGAATAGTCAATGGGTTTAATAAAATCAACATCTAATAACTTTTAAATTTCTTCTTTGATAAGAAGTGCAAATTTGGGGTGCATCTTTCTCAATTTCTGCTTGATGGGTTTGGCATCCGGGTGCACAACGAGGTTATGCACAACCAAGTCTTGGTCCAAACCAAACATATCTGCATATGACAATGCAAATATAACTACATATAACTAAAAATGTATCGTGACATTGATTTCTAGAACTATTCAAGTTATAAATAGTATTATTGTATTTTGAACTAATAAATTGGTTGACCTAAAGGTAAATCAAATATGTAATCATCGGGATGATGAATCTTTTAGGAGGGAAGCATGTAACACCCTGAACTATTGTTACTTCCTCCTGAGCATTCAAGTGTTGATATATGATTTCTTCTAGTAAAAGGATGTGTTCCTTTGATTGTGAAGTCATGCTTGATATGGATTGTATCTTCTTTTCTTGAAGATCTTTGACTCGAGTCGATATGCTTGGACTCTTTTATTTCTTTCATTTTTAGCACTGAGAGTTTAATCTGATTTCGGGATGAATTGTGGATTTACCCATCTTTATGACTCACCTTGGATCAATTGCATTGATCCAAGAGATGTTTTAAGTTTATTCTGGATGAACAAAAATTATAGACCTTACGAAGGTCAGCAAGGTCTGAATGTGTTTAATGAGCAATTCAGAGTTAACTCAAGCTGATCTTGTTAAATGAATTGGTTCCCGATATCGTAATATCGGAAGGTCTAGACCTTGAGCCGTAATAAATTTTGGTATATATACTACTAAACTTATTATCAATGCCGGATTGAATCCATTTCGGGAATGTATATCTCGTTGGTTCTTATAATCGAACGATTCTATTTGTTAGACCTAGACTGGATTTATTAAGGTTAATAACCTAAACCTAAACTATAACCTATGGGTTAATTAGTGCTAATCTAACCTAGCCCTAAACTATAAGCTAAATGTTTCTAAGGTTAGCGACCTAGCACTAAGGAAGTTAGACTAAGTATCACCTTAAGATCTAACCTATGTTTCTAACCTAACTAATGACCATGGATGAAGGGGGACCTATGAAGGGGTGCGAGCCATGGGCGGTAGTTTCTATGGCATTAAATGAAGGGGATAAGCATGAAGGACAAGGGATTTAGCGGAGATTTCAAATGGCCATCGAGACCGACGTGGCAGAGTCGCCAAATCTGGAAATGGTCTTTGGTTTGTTTTTGTCCATCGCCAACTATGGCGGTCGGTGGCAATGGAGGTTAGGCGGGAATTTTGGAGTTAATGTCATTGATGAACTTCAGTTCCCGAGCACGGATTGCTTGGGAAGGCATGCAAATGGAAAATTTGTTGGTATTTTGGTTTTCCATTCGCTCCGTTTTTCTCTCTGTTTGATCACTGGTTCTTCAAACCAGTCTACTATGTGTTGCATGGAAACTATGAGATTATCTAGCTCTTTTCTCTATCGGGAAAGTTTATAAGACATGATAGTAACAAATTATTGTTGTTGAATCTATCGTGGAAGAGGAGAAGAAGGCTCGAGCACATTCAGAGGTCTTCTTCGGATTTTTAAGCAACATTACCAGGCATGTTAGGCCCTAACTTTTAAAAATCTTGCTTTCCTTCAAATGATTTCATTAGAACAACTCTGTTCAGATGATTTTTGGTTCAGTTGGTTTTAATGGTAGCAATGTATGAATTATCTTGCTATGTTTTCATGCTGGCTCGACTATTCAGTTGATTCCTTGCTGGGTGTACATTTGGTTTCGTGTTGTTGAATTATCATGTTGTGTTTTGCATTTTGGTAGATTCCGAAGAAATGCTTGCAAGGATAATGTATGAAACAGACTCTGTTGGAGTCCATGAAATGTTTTCTTGTTTGATATCGACTTCATTGAAGCCTTGTTGTTTACACTTGTTGAAACTAATACTGTTGGAATTCTTGAAATGATAGTATGTTTTGGCTTCTGTAGAAGTTTAGTCGTGAATACTATATGTTATTGATATTGTTGGAATCCTTGAATAGATAGTATTTTTGACTTCTGTAGAAGTTTAATTGAGAATACTATATGGGTTCGACTCCTTTTGAGTCCTTGAAACGTAATTAATGTTTCAACTTCGGTAAGAAGTTTTATTGTGAATTTTGTTGGAATTCTTGAAATGATAGTATGTTTTGGCTTCTGTAGAAGTTTAGTCGTGAATACTATATGTTATTGATATTGTTGAATCCTTGAATAGATAGTATTTTTGACTTGAGAAGTTTAATTGAGAATACTATATGGGTTCGACTCCTTTTGAGTCCTTGAAATGTAATTAATGTTTCGACTTCGGTAAGAAGTTTTATTGTGAATTTTGTTGGAATCCTTGTAATGTATAGTATGTTTTTGACTTCTGAAGAAGTTTTGCTGTGAATGCTTAATGGTTTTGACTCTGTGGGAGTCCTTGAATTGTTGTCGTATGAATTCGACTCCAATCGAACCCTGGTTGTGAGTACTGGTTGGATTTGACACTCATCGAGTCCTTGCGGTATTCCCATTTAAACATGACTCCTGATAAAGTCCTTGATATGATGCGTGTTGGCTCGATTCCTGATTTAAGTCTTCACTGTGCATGCATATTGAAATTGACTCTTCTTAATATTATTGTGTTTATGTTCAGTTCATTTCTGAGGAATTAAGGGATGGGTTTTCTTTACAAACTCGACTCTGTATGAGTCCCGCTTTGTATTCGTTCGTATAGCTTGATTTTGGATAAAACTTTGATGAAATTAATGATACGATGACATCTTCTATGAAGTCCTTGTAGTGGTTATTCTTTCTTTATTTCGGCTTCTGATTTAAGTCCTGGCTGTATTTTAGTAGGGATTAGATTCAGTTGTATGTTGCTGAGTGTTTCGACTCAGTGGGAATGTCGTTGTGTTTGCACATGGTTACCTCTTCTGTTATTGTGTTATCTAGTCTTGTGCTTGACTAGGGTAAAGAGTTACTAGCTGTGCCATGACAGGCGATGGCGTTGGATATTTTTCATGTTTGTTGAATAATATGGAAAGTTTTGTTGAGCCTATTGGAGTTGGATTATTTATTATTGCTTGTCGCGTGAACTCTTGTATTGCTCAATAAGCTACAGGTGATTTTTATATTTGGAATTCTGATGATGTTGTAGTTCTTCTTGTAATCTCGACTGTTTAGTCGCATGCGTAAATGTATTAGCATTATTCAAGGAGTCGGTACAGTCCAGAACATTGTTGATTCAGGAATCTAATTGACTCTGTTTCTTTCTTCTAGACTGTAATTTATATGTTGATGTATAATAAGTTGAACAGGAAAATTTTCTCTCTCCTAGTCAGGAAACCTTGTGTGCTTTCTTCTTGCATCCTTTTGCGATCTCTACGGTAAGGGCATAACAAGAATAAACTGAGGTATTATATGGAGAGACTGGTATAAAATGTGAGCTTGTTGTTTAAATAGGTATACTTGTCAATAACATTGAAATGTGTTATGATGATAAAAGAATTAAGACAGTGAGCTTGTTGAATGTTTTAACTGCCTTGAGAAATTGATAGAAACAATTTTGTAGGAGTTTTGTTGTCTTTAGATTGGTTGTATTCATTTGTTCTTAGTCTCTAACATATAAGATGAATAGCCTGATTTATGTTTGGAATTTGAATAAATGATTTCATTTAAACAGGTTGTTTAATGAGAACAATTGGTGGATTGCAATTGTTTTAAGAATTAGTGCTTATCATGCTCAGTTCACCGAACTGACCCGTGTTGACAATTTTTGCAGATGGTTGCCGTAAGTGGTAAAGACACGTAGATCTGATATGATGTTCAGATCGTTTAATTTGGTTTTATGATGAATTCCAATTTGATTCTCTAAATGTACTACTTGAAGAAAGATGTTCTTTTGTTGTTGAGTATTGTATCCAATATGCTGAATGCATAAAATGTATTTGATTAGCTTAGAAATGAATGAAATGAGGTATTTGTTACTTATGTGTTTGCATTCGTATCTTGATGGATTGAACTTCTTCGGTTCGAATGATTTTAAAGAGCATTGTATTATTATTGTATACCCTTGGAGACATTTGGGATTCTCTAAGTAAGCTTTGAAAAGATTATGTGACTCGAATACTTGTGAATGTTTAGTAGATCTCTTTATGTTCTATCTAAAGCTAAATTGGAAATTAGATCACTGTCTTTCGAGAAGCTAAGGTTAAAATAAACCTCAACAGGAAGCTAAACGGGCTGAATAAATTATTACTTCCTAGTCTTGATCTAAGTCAAGACAACGTTTAATTGGATTTTTAACCACTATATCTCAATTCTAATAAGTAAGATATATTTCAGTTATGAGAACTGATATAAACCTAAAAGGGTATGGTTAGCAACCTTATGTGAAGATTTAGGGCTATTGCCCAGTTTCGTTGATTTAGATTACTATTTTTTCGATGAACTCCTTGATGAGACCACGATTCTTAATAACTTCTCTTTGTAATGGGTTTTATTGAGAAAGGTAATTCTAAGGTGAGGAACCCAGGGGTTGGGAAAAGACTACCCTAAAAGGAGCATCTTAAAGTATAACTTTAACTCAACGTATGTAACACTTATAAATAAGTAGATCTTTTCGAGGTGGATTTGAAGGTTGATGGCACAAGTCAACTGTAGGGTTGTACCTTCGAGAAGATTAGGATCTTCTCAAAGATACAACAATACAAGTGACTTATGGCGACACCCTTTGCATTGATCATTAAGATTTACACCTTAAACTCGAACAAGTTTTACTCTGGGACTGATTAGGAATGTGGTCATGTTATAAGGCTGCCCCAGGAGACTCGGGGTATCTTGACACACTGGGTTAACTAGGGTTGACCCAAAGTGTCGGCCGTATCCCTAGTCCTCGGGCATCCCTATAACGTTGTCATATTACTAATCCATTCTTGAGTGAATAACTTGGGGCAGGAGAGACTGACAGAAGTTAGTATAAGACATTCTACATAACATAGGAATGGGGTGAAGGACGTATTCCAGAATGACGAGTATGCCGTCAAGGAATACGAGACATAAGCAGTATGTTTCAAATCTTTGGCCAAAGTATCGCAAGCTGCTGATTGCGTTGTCCTATGTCACCTAGTCTAAGGGATGAGATGCCGATGAATAATGGTAACAATTATTCAGATAGGTTCCTTGGACAGAGCATTCTGAATCCCAGATTAGGGAAGAGAACCGCAAGAGTGATGTGTTAAAATAAAAACGCCAACTCTTTGATACTCATGAATAGATCGGTAGATTACCGAGTCATGGAATGAATAGATCGGAGGTACTCCGAGTCATTACAGCTGCATATGGTTATCTGTTATAAGAATGGTTGTTTTGATTTGTGAGTTCTAAATTATGTATTTAGAACTAGAAAGCATTTATCAAAAAAAAAAAAATTTACTTGTTCTAATGTACTAAAATGGGGATGTTACATCTTGGTATCAGAGCTGAAGGTTGCAGCTCTTGGACCTATTGTGTCCATAATCTGATAAAAACCTGAATTTTCTTGTAATAGAAAATGGTTAGAACAAGGGGAACGTTGCGAATAATGCTCCACCGTAAGAGGGGCAGCAAACAACCCAAAAGCTTGATGAGATCCTTGCTGCCCTATTGGACACAAGAGATCATTTGGCTGTACTTGAACAACAAGTAATGGGAAATGAGGAGGAAGATGAAGTGGTAATAACAATCAAGCAACCTCTGAGGACAACCCCAATATGGGTGTTGATAATAATGCTGAAATGCACCGTCCAACCGAGAAAACAAAAAGGCCGGGTTGCGTGAGAACTCACTAATGATATAAAAGGATAAGCCCACCTAAATATGATGGCACCACATTAGGAGATGGAGCTGAGAACTGGCTCAGCGAAATGGAGAAGTACTTTGCAATAAGAAACTTCTCAGAGGAAACCAAAGCTATTTGGGGAGCCTATCATCTTTCCCACGAAGCATCTTCGTGGTGGGATAGCCGTAAAGCTGAGCTAAATATTGATGAGACCAATATTACTTGGGATCAATTTAAGGGCTATTTTAGGCAACGTTGGCTGCCACAACTTTTCTATGATCAGAAAATGACAGAATTCCAGAACTTAGCTCAAGGGAAGCTAACGGTAACTGAATACTGGGAGTGATTTACAAAACTCCTCAAGTATGTACCGCAGTATCAAACTGACGAGAAGTTCAGAATACGGAAATTCATCATGGGATTGAATCCCGTGATAGGGGGAGAGGTCGATGTTCACAGTCCAACCACTATGGAAGGAGTTGTTGAAAAGGCCATACGACAAGAACAAAAATTAAAGGCTATTTCTGCTCATAAAGAGGAAGTGCGGAAGAAGATTGCAAACCCTTCTTCAACTTCACTTGCACCCAAAAAGGGACCATGGAAAAAGTTTGGAAACAGAAGTAAGTTTCCAGGGGATAATAGTAAGAAAACAGTAGCAAATAAGCCTGCTGGAAATGTAAGGGATAATTTTGCCAAAAATTATAACAATGGGCAGAAGCCCTATGGAGGACAACGTGATAATTACAAGGCTGGAGGCAATTTTGAGACTAAAAAGGGACCTGTAGGAGGCTGCTACAATTGTGGCAAAGACCACTACAAATCAGTGCCCTTTGAAGAAGGATGATCGTAATCATCAATCGACATAAGATACATGCTTTGCAAAGAGTGCAGCAAGCAAAAGCTGAAAAGCAGGTGACACCTATAGAAGTTCCGGGTAAGTTATTTGGCATACCTGTCACTATTATTTTTGATACAGGAGCTACTGAATGTTTTATTTCTAGTAAACTTGCTTCTAAACTTAAGAGAAAAGCTGGAAAAATGGATAAATCTTGGACTGTACAGTATGGTAATAATTTTGTTCATACAGTGAGTATGTGTCTTTTTGGGGCAGTCCTTGACTTACCTAACTTTTCCACGGAAGTTGACCTCTATGTTACACCTTTGGGATCATATGACATTGTCATCGGTGTCAATTGGTTAGCTGACCATAAAGCAAAAGTAGACTACTATGAAAAGAATATAAAATGTTTAGATGATCGGCTGGAAACAACAGAGATTCAAGGGGTGAAACGGGAAATTTCAGTTAGAAAACTGTCAGCTATGCAGCTTAAAAAGGCTAAAAACAAAGGATGCACCCTTTATGCAGTAAAGATATCTAAATTTTCAGAAGAAGATGGTGATTCCATGAAACGATTTCCTCTGCTACAAAGTTTCAAAGATGTTTTTCCGAGAGGAATTACCAGGGTTACCACCCAAGAGGGAATTTGACTTCACCATCGAAATCAAACCAGGAACGGAACCTATTTCCAAAGCACCTTATCGGATGACTACTACAGAGTTAGTCGAGCTTAAGGCTCAATTGCAAGAACTTTTGTCTAAAGGTTTGATTAGACCAAGTGTTTCACCTTGGGGAGCACCAGTAATATTTGTGAAAAAGAAGGATGGAACACTTAGGCTATGTATTGATTATCGGATGTTGAACAAAGCAACAATCAAGAACAGATACCCACTTCCAAGGATCGACGATCTATTTGATCAGATGCGTGGGGCAGCGGTTTATTCTAAGATAGATCTTCGATCTGGTTATCATCAGTTAAGGATTAGAGAAGAAGATATTCATAAAACAACTTTCCGAACAAGGTACGACATTATGAATTCACGGTTCTACCCTTTGGATTAACTAATGCACCCGTAGCTTTTATGAACTTAATGAATAATATCTTTCAAGAATATTTGGACAAGTTTGTACTTGTATTCTTGGATGATATTCTCATTTATTCTAAAAGTGTTGAAGAGCACAATGAGCATTTGAAGATAGTTTTGGGAATTTTGAGAAAAAGAAAGTTGTATGGTAAGTTATCCAAATGTTCTTTCTTTGATTCAGAAGTTCACTATTTGGGTCATGTCATTAGTAAAGAAGGAATTGTTGTAGATCCTTCAAAAATAGTGGCAATAACTGAGTGGCCTACACCAAAGAATGTGCACGAAGTAAGAAGCTTCATGGGTCTTGCTGGTTATTATAGAAAATTTGTTAAGGATTTTTCTAAAGTGGCTGCACCGATAACTTCATTGCAGAAGAAGGATAAGAAATTTATTTGGAATGATAAGTGTGAAACTACTTTCAAAAGTCTGAAAAGTCAGTTGACTTCCGCACCTATTTTAGCTATACCCGACCCTAATGGGAGCTTTATAGTTGTAACGATGCTTCTGGGGAAGGCCTTGGAGGTGTTTTGTTACAAAATGATCAAGTAATAGCATATGAAAGTAGAAAACTTAAGTTACATGAGCTGAATTATGCCCCTCATGATTTGGAGCTTGCTGCCATTGTTCATGCGCTTCAAGTCTGGAGACACTATTTACTTGGGAAACCTTTTGAGTTGAAAACTGATCACTTAGGACTGAAATATATTTTCACTCAGCCTAATCTAAATGCCAGACAGAGAAGGTGGTTAGAATTTTTATCTCAATATGATTTTGATATTAGCTACATCAAAGGGAAAGAGAATAGGGTAGCAGATGCTCTAAGTCGTAGGAAGCACATTTCTACTCTTATAACATTAAGAACTCAGTTTAAGGATGAGGTAAAAAGTGCCTCAGAATCTGATATATACTTTCAGCAAGTAAAAGCAGCGCTTGCTGCAGAACCTAATGATGAAAGGTATAAAGGTTTTCATTTTGATAATGAAGGAATCTTACGTTATGAAAACAGGGTATACGTACCTATGCTGAACGATTTGAGAAAGAAGTTGTTAGTTGAATTTCATAATTCACCTTTCTCTGGACACCCGGGTATCACAAAAATGCTTGCTGATCTGAAACAACAATACTTTTGGAAAGGTATGAAAAAGGATGTTATTGATTTTGTGACTCATTGTCTGAATGTCAGCGGGTTAAGGCAGAACACATGCACCCTGCTGGACTATTATATCCCCATAGCATACCGCAGTACAAATGGCAAGTAATAAGCATGGACTTTGTACAAGGGTTACCTATGTCCAGGAATAAACATGATGTTATCCTGGTAGTTGTAGATAAACTAACTAAGGTAGCTCATTTCATCACGCTGGAAATCTAAAGGATGATTCACCAGTGTTGGCCAAAAGATTTGTGCATGAAATTTTCAGGTTACATGGTGTACCAGAATTGATTATATCTGACAGGGATCCTAGAATGACGTCAAGATTTTGGCAAAACACTTAATACAACTCTTGGAACAAAACTAAACTTCAGTTCTACATATCATCCGAAACGAATGGACAAACAGAGAGTAAATCAAGTGTTGGAAGATATGTTGCGAATGTATTGCATGGATCAATAGTATAAATGGGAAGAGTATCTTCCACTAGTTGAATTCACATACAACAACACTTATCACTCATCTCTTAAAATGGCACCTTTTGAAGCACTTTATGGAAGGAAGTGCAGAACCCCTATTAGTTGGGATAGTATTGAGGATAGAGTGGTAATTGGACCAGAGATCCTCACTGAAATGGAACAACAAGTAAAGTTGATTCGTGAATGATTAAAGGAAGCAGCAGATAGGCAGAAGAGCTATGCTGACCTTAAGTGGGTTGATCGAAGGTTTGAGCTTGGTGAGAAGGTTTTTCTTCGTGTTAAACCCAGAAAGAGTTCTATAACTTTTGGCAAGGCTGCCAAGTTGTCACCTCGTTATGTGGGACCTTTCGAAATTGTCGAGATAATCAATCTTGTAGCTTACCGATTAGCATTACCACCTGCTTTGTCTCGCATGCATGATGTTTTCCATATTTCTTTGCTTAAGAAATACGTTTCAGATTTGTCACATGTTTTAAATTGGAATTCCTTGCAGGTCCAAGACCCAGGAATAATCGTGGTTAAACCCACACGAGTCTTCGAAACTCACAATTGCATTTGAGAAATCATGAAATACAGAATGTAAGGTCCAAAGGGGACCAGTTTAACGAAGAAAGTGCAACTTGGGAAAATCTGAAGAGATGAAAATTGCTTTTCCTTTTCTTTTTCAACGAATGAAATCATTGACAAAACATTTTTTTATGAACTTATCTTTTTCATGTCTATATGAAAGCCAGATTGAGGCAAACATTATTCAGGCTGAATAAAATGTATCGTGACATTGATTTCTGGAACTATTCAAGTTGGAAATAGTCTTATTGTATTGTGAACTAATAAATTGGTTGACCTAAAGGTAAATCAAATATGTAATCATCGGGACGATGAATCTTTTAGGAGGGAAGCATGTAACACCCTGAACTATTGTTACTTCCTCCTGAGCATTCAAGTGTTGATATATGATTTCTTCTATAAAAGGATGTGTTCCTTTGATTGTGAAGTCATGCTTGATATGGATTGTATCTTCTTTGCTCTTGAAGATCTTTGACTGAGTCAGGATATGCTTGGACTCTTTTATTTCTTTCATTTTTAGCACCTGAGTTTAATCTGATTTCGGGATGAATTGTGGATTTACCCATCTTTATGACTCAGCCTTGGATCAGTTGCATTGATCCAAGAGATGTTTTAAGTTTATTCTGGATGAACAAAAATTATAGACCTTACGAAGGTTGCAAGGTCTGAATGTGTTGAATGAGCAATTCAGGAGTTAACTCAGGCTGATCTTGTTAAATGAATTGGTTCCCGATATCGTAATATCAGGAAGGTCTAGACCTTGAGCCAGGTAATAAATTCTGGTATATATATTGCTAGCTTATTATCAATGCTGGATTGAATCCATTTCGGGAATGTATCTGTTGGTTCTTATACTGAACGATTCTATTTGTTAGACCTAGACTGGATTTATTAAGGTTAATAACCTAAACCTAAACTATAATCTAACCTAGCCCTAAACTATAAGCTAAATGTTCTAAGGTTAGTGACCTAGCACTAAGGAGGTTAGACTAAGTATCACCTTAAGATCTAACCTATGTTTCTAACCTAACTAATGATAGTGGATGAAGGGGGACCTATGAAGGGGTGCGAGCCATGGGTGGTAGTTTCTATGGCATTAAATGAAGTGGATAAGCATGAAGGACAAGGGATTTAGCGGAGATTTCAAACGGCCATCGAGACCGACGTGGCAGAGTCGCCAAATCTGGAAATGGTCTTTGGTTTGCTTTTGTCCATCGCCAACTATGGCGGTCGGTGGCAATGGAGGTTAGGCGGAATTTTGGAGTTAATGTCATTGATGAACTTCGGTTCCCGAGCGCGGATTGCTTGGGAAGGCATGCAAATGGAAAATTTGTTGGTATTTTGGTTTTCCATTCGCTCCGTTTTTCTCTCTGTTTGATCACTGGTTCTTCGAACCAGTCTACTATGTGTTGCATGGCAACTATGAGATTATCTAGCTCTTTTCTCTGTCGGGGAAAGTTTATAAGACATGATAGTAACAAATTATTGTTGTTGAATCTATCGTGGAAGAGGAGAAGAAGGCTCGAGCACATTCAGAGGTCTTCTTCGATTTTTAAGCAACATTACTAGGCATGTTAGGCCCTAACTTTTAAAAATCTTGCTTTCCTTCAAATGATTTCATTAGAACAACTCTGTTCAGATGATTTTTGGTTCAGTTGGTTTTTATGGTAGCAATGTATGAAGTATCTTGCTGTGTTTTCATGTTGGCTCGACTATTCAGTTGATTCCTTGCTGGGTGTACATTTGGTTTCGTGTTGTTGAATTATCTTGCTGTGTTTTGCATTTTGGTAGATTCCGAAGAAATGCTTGCAAGGATAATGTATGAAACTGACTCTGTTGGAGTCCATGAAATGTTTTCTTGTTTGATATCGACTTCAGTCAAAGCCTTGCTGTTTACACTTGTTGAAACTGATACTGTTGGAATTCTTGAAATGATAGTATGTTTTGGCTTCTGTAGAAGTTTAGTCGTGAATACTATATGTTATTGATATTGTTGGAATCCTTGAATAGATAGTATTTTTGACTTCTATAGAAGTTTAATTGAGAATACTATATGGGTTCGACTATGTCCTTGAAACGTAATTAATGTTTCGACTTCGTAAGAAGTGAATTTTGTTGGAATCCTTGAAATG
This sequence comes from Taxus wallichiana var. yunnanensis, assembly GCA_018340775.1. Taxonomy (NCBI): domain Eukaryota; kingdom Viridiplantae; phylum Streptophyta; class Pinopsida; order Cupressales; family Taxaceae; genus Taxus; species Taxus wallichiana. The sequence goes on along the minus strand of CM031237.1, from coordinate 996,863,257 downwards.
ATAGTATGTTTTGGCTTATGTAGAAGTTTAGTCGTGAATACTATATGTTATTGATATTGTTGGAATCCTTGAATAGATAGTATTTTTCGACTTCTGTAGAAGTTTAATTGAGAATACTATATGGGTTCGACTCCTTTTGAGTCCTTGAAACGTAATTAATGTTTCGACTTCGGTAAGAAGTTTTATTGTGAATTTTGTTGGAATCCTTGTAATGTATAGTATGTTTTTGACTTCTGAAGAAGTTTTGCTGTGAATGCTTAATGGTTTTGACTCTGTGGGAGTCCTTGAATTGTTTTCGTATGAATTCGACTCCAATCGAACCCTGGTTGTGAGTACTGGTTGGATTTGACACTGTCGGAGTCCTTGCGGTATTCCCATTTAAACACGACTCCTGATAAAGTCCTTGATATGATGCGTGTTGGCTCGATTCCTGATTTAAGTCTTCACTATGCATGCATATTGAAATTGACTCTTCTTAATATTATTGTGTTTATGTTCAGTTCATTTCTGAGGAATTAAGGGATGGGTTTTCTTTACAAACTCGACTCTATATGAGTCCCTGCTGTATTCGTATTAGCTCGATTTTGGATGAAACTTTGATGAAATTAATGATACGATGACATCTTCTATGAAGTCCTTGTAGTGGTTATTCTTTCTTTATTTCGGCTTCTGATTTAAGTCCTGGCTGTATTTTAGTAGGGATTAGATTCAGCTGTATGTTGCTGAGTGTTTTGACTCAGTGGGAATGTCATTGTGTTTGCACATGGTTACCTCTTCTGTTATTGTGTTATCTAGTCTTGTGCTTGACTAGGGTAAAGAGTTACTAGTTGTGCCATGACAGGCGATGGCGTTGGATATTTTTCATGTTTGTTGAATAATATGGAAAGTTTTGTTGAGCCTATTGGAGTTGGATTATTTATTATTGCTTGTCACGTGAACTCTTGTATTGCTCAATAAGCTACAGGTGATTTTTATATTTGGAATTCTGATGATGCTGTAGTTCTTCTTGTAATCTCGACTGTTTAGTCACATGCGTAAATGTATTAGCATTATTCAAGGAGTCGGTACAGTCCAGAACATTGTTGATTCAGGAATCTAATTGACTCTGTTTCTTTCTTCTAGACTGTAATTTATATGTTGATGTATAATAAGTTGAACAGGAAAATTTTCTCTCTCCTAGTCAGGAAACCTTGTGTGCTTTCTTCTTGCATCCTTTTGCGATCTCTACGGTAAGGGCATAACAAGAATAAACTGAGGTATTATATGGAGAGACTGGTATAAAATGTGAGCTGTTGTTTAAATAGGTATACTTGTCAATAACATTGAAATGTGTTATGATGATAAAAGAATTAAGACAGTGAGCTTGTTGAATGTTTTAACTGCCTTGAGAAATTGATAGAAACAATTTTGTAGGAGTTTTGTTGTCTTTAGATTGGTTGTATTCATTTGTTCTTAGTCTCTAACATATAAGATGAATAGCCTGATTTATGTTTGGAATTTGAATAAATGATTTCATTTAAACAGGTTGTTTAATGAGAACAATTGGTGGATTGCAATTGTTTTAAGAATTAGTGCTTATCATGCTCAGTTCACCGAACTGACCCATGTTGACAATTTTTGCAGATGGTTGCCGTAAGTGGTAAAGACACGCAGATCTGATATGATGTTCAGATCGTTTAATTTGGTTTTATGATGAATTCCAATTTGATTCTCTAAATGTACTACTTGAAGAAAGATGTTCTTTTGCTGTTGAGTATTGTATCCAATATGCTGAATGCATAAAATGTATTTGATTAGCTTAGAAATGAATGAAATGAGGTATTTGTTACTTATGTGTTTGCATTCGTATCTTGATGGATTGAACTTCTTCGGTTCGAATGATTTTAAAGAGCATTGTTATTATTGTATACCTTGGAGACATTTGGGATTCTCTAAGTAAGCTTTGAAAAGATTATGTGACTGAATACTTGTGAATGTTTAGTAGATCTGTTATGTTCTATCTAAAGCTAAATTGGAAATTAGATCACTGTCTTTCGAGAAGCTAAGGTTAAAATAAACCTCAACAGGAAGCTAAACGGGTTGAATAAATTATTACTTCCTAGTCTTGATCTAAGTCAAGACAACGTTTAATTGGATTTTTAACCACTATATCTCAATTCTAATAAGTAAGATATATTTCAGTTATGAGAACTGATATAAACCTAAAAGGGTATGGTTAGCAACCTTATGTGAAGATTTAGGGCTATTGCCCAGTTTCATTGATTTAGATTACTATTTTTCGATGAACTCCTTGATGAGACCTCGATTCTTAATAACTTCTCTTTGCGTAATGGGTTTTATTGAGAAAGGTAATTCTAAGGTGAGGAACCCAGGGGTTGGGAAAAGACTACCCAAAAGGAGCGTTTAAAGTATAACTTTAACTCAACGTATGTAACACCTATAAATAAGTAGATCTTTTCGAGGTGGATTTGAAGGTTGATGGCACAAGTCAACTGCAGGTTGTACCTTCGAGAAGATTAGGATCTTCTCAAGATACAACAATGCAGGTGACTTATGGTGACACCCTTTGCATTGATCGTTAAGATTTACACCTTAAACTCGAACAAGTTTTACTCTAGGACTGATTAGGAATGTGGTCATGTTATAAGGCTGCCCCAGGAGACTCGGGGTATCTTGACACACTGGGTTAACTAGGGTTGACCCAGTATGTCAGCGTATCCCTAGTCCTCGGGAGCATCCCTATAACGTTGTCATATTACTAATCCGTTCCTGAGTGAATAACTTGGGGCAGGAGAGACTGACAGAAGTCAGTATAAGACATTCTACATAACATAGGAATGGGGTGAAGGACGTATTCCAGAATGACGAGTATGCCGTCAAGGAATACGAGACATAAGCAGTATGTTTCAAATCTTTGGCCAAAGTATCGCAAGTTACTGATTGCATTGTCCTATGTCACCTAGTCTAAGGGATGAGATGCCGATGAATAATGGTAACAATTATTCAGATAGGTTCCTTGGACAGAGCATTCTGAATCCCAGATTAGGGAAGAGAACCGCAAGAGTGATGTGTTAAAATAAAAATGCCAACTCTTTGATACTCATGAATAGATCGGTAGATTACCGAGTCATGGAATGAATAGATCGAAAGTACTCCGAGTCATTACAGCTGCATATGGTTATCTATTATAAGAATGGTTGTTTTGATTTGTGAGTTCTAAATTATGTATTTAGAACTAGAAAGCATTTATCAAAAAAAAAAATTACTTGTTCTAATGTACTAAAAGATATCTGAAAAGTCCAACCTTGTGTGAATCTGAGCTCCTGTGAAAATTTATGGCCATCTGAATATCTGCGTCAGGGTTTGCTTCCTGTCGGGGTGTCAATGCTCAAAATGTTGCACCTCCTAAAGATGTACCTCACATCCATCCTTATGTCGACATACTTTTACTCCGTGCCATAGGCACTGAAAATTCCATGTCGACACTTTGTGCTTTGTACCTCCAACCTGCGCCATGGGCGCGACTTTTTGCATGTCGACATCTTCTTACCTGCACCATGGGCGCATCCATTTTCATGTCAACATCCTTTTACCTGTGCCATGGGCACATCCATTTTCATGTCGACATCCTTTTACCTGCACCCTTAACCTATGCCAGGCGCATCCATTTTCATGTCGACATCCTTTTACTGCGCCCTTAACTCGCGCTAGGCACACAAATGTCGAGTGGTCCGAGCTTCTTTGATTTCCGTATTCTTCTATTTGTCTATATTTACCCAGAAGGGAGATATATACAACAATAAAATATTTTCCTCATATAGGAGATAACTAGGGATGAAATTATTTAATGGTTTAGGGAATTTATCCTGAGTTCTCTTGAATTGAAAGTAGGGTTTACCATGTGTCCTAGGAGACACTGATAGATCTTATATTAATAAGGCTTGTTGAAGAGTGAATTTCTCACCTGGGCCATAATTTACTGAGACGTTTCCTCCCATGATGTGAAAGGGTTGACCAACGAAGGAATTTTTTTATTACAAGGAGTGAGTGAATCTGGATCCACATGTTCCTTGATATCTTCTATTTGTAAAGGAACAAAAATGTCTACAGAAGAACATTCATAAGTTGTACAAGAAAAACTGTGTAATGCCCTACAATGCTTGAATGGTTATAGATCATCCTAAATGGTGACAATCTATCCTTCATGGAATATCTTAATACACTAATGAAATGTTGAAGGAATGAATTGCATGGCATGGATCCATGGGCACCCTAGGAGCATGTTGTAAGGAAGATCCAAGTCAAGGACATGGAACGTCATATCATGAAAAGTCGGCCCTAATTCCATTGGAACTACTATAGTAACTACTGACTCACGCTCCTCATTATCATAAGCTATGATTGTAATAGTTTTAGCCCCTAGATCCATTTCTAAATGGCCTAGTTGCTTAACTAGCTTCAAAGTACAAATATTTAGACCGGATCCATCGTCTACAAGTACTCTCTTGATCTTACGATGGGTAACAACTACTTCTAGGTATAGGGGTAAGTTGTGCTCTGGGTCATTACGTGGGATTGTAGCATGATCAAAAGTGATATGATCATTGGAATCAAGGTGTGAAATCATTTCTTGAAGGTACGCGGGATCTACATATGTGGAGAATCCTAAACTCTACATTGTTTTATACAATATGTTTTTATGAGCAGTGGAGATTTTGAGGAGATATAAAATTGATATCCTAATGGGTGTCTTCTCTAACTGTCTATTAAATTGTCTTGAACTTATTGAGGGACAAGTAGGGTATCTCGGTATGATCAAATGAGTGCGTCGCATCCCTATTACACAACTTTTTATAATATCATAATAGTATTAACTTGTTCATTCGATGAATGAATACATCATATAAGGGAATCAAAGGGATTATCATTAGTTGGATAAACATAAACAATAGTCCTATAGTCACCGGAATTTTTCCCCGATCTAGCTTCTTATTTTTCTTATCTGCATGGTTAGGAAATAACTCTTTGAAGATACCCATTTTCTCATATTGACCTCTTCCTAAGTCGGGGGAATCTATGATGATTTTTCCCTCTTTGATGACGTCTTGTATAGAATGTTGTATTATCAAGAAACTATCTATTTTTTTCCTTGAACATGATGGAAATCACAATACTCGTGCTCTTTGAACCAACCGGGTTTTGGAGCATCCTCTAGATATATTGTAATGTCATGATTGGAGTCGCGCCATGTTTACCGCATCAAACTCTTTTTAATTATGTAAGATAGTGATTCCGTTAGTGGCATAAACATACGTTTGGTGGGTGCCTTTAGACAAGGTCCTTGTGAGATATTTAAAAGTAGACCGATTAGTACAACTTGGAATATTTTGGAGTTTGTAATGTCATCGCCAATGACATGTTTGTTTTTATTGAAGAAATTTTGTTTATCTGAGGGTTTTGTTTCATGTTTGTCCTTGATAATTGGTTTAAGTGTACCCTTCATGATGAGAGTATCTTCAATTTGACTACCCTTCTCTATAACTTCTTCGAAGTTAGATCCATAGTGCATTTTTAAATGAAAGGCTATCTCTGGTTTAGGTTAGGAACAAATATGCTTACTAGCTATTTTTCTAGTAGGGCACAAGGGAAATGGCTTGCCAATCCATGCCATCATTATAAGAATCTCGCAAAGGTCTCGTTGGGATTTTATTTTTCATTACAAATGTCTTTCATCATGATATCATTCTCCATATTAAAGGAATAATGTCACAAAAAAATTTCCGCTAGTGTGGGCCATGTTGTAATGGATCCCTTAGGTATACTAAAGAACCATTCTAATGTCAATGCTCTTATTTTGTGAGGGAATAATTGTATTAAGAAATTTTCGTTATACGTGACATATTGATAAGCCATGTAAAATTCCTTGATGTGATCACAATGATCACCTTTTATTTATATTTATTGAACTTAGGAATGGAAAAATGTTTTGGAAACGGTTGTCGTAGCATGTCCTTGTCAAAGGGGTAAGGACATAGTTCTTCATATAAGTACTTCCTACTGTGTCCTATGTTACCTTCTTGTAGCATAGTAAGTGTGTTATTCATTGATTGTAACTCCTAGAGAATGAGTTGATCTTTTGTAGGTGATATTGGTCTATTTAACTTAGAAACTTTAAAATTTGTGTCATCGTACGGATCAAAGTGAAACTCACTAGATTTTGTTTTGAGTTTGTCTTTACAAAAGTTCCTATTTGAAGAGCCTAATTTTGCTAATTTTTAACTTAGTTTCAATATTTGTTTTTGAAGGATCTCTTCTTCAACTAAGGGATCATCTTCCTTGTCAAACTTAGGAGGTGGTGAGCCTTTACACTCATGCTCAATTTTTACTTTACATGAAGCCTTATAATAAGGTCTTCGTGAATTGCCAATTGGTTTTGATGGGTCTTCTTCAATGTTTTTTTGATGTTGTTTGGAAGTAGAAGCATACCCTACGTCAAAGGGGTTATCCATGTCTAAGAGGGATGATAACTCTTACGTTTTATGATTAATGATCTTAGTCTCCTCTTCACGTTCTTGTGGGAGCTTAGCCCTAACTCTAGAAATTTTTTGAGAACTTGATCTATGTTATAATAAAGGATCTCATCAAATCAACCTAGTTCTAACTTATGTTGTTTCGTAGAAGAATCATATTCTTCTCCACTATGATCAACTAACAGTTATGTGTATTTGACCTATGAAAAGAGAGGTTCCAAGTTATTACCACTTTGAATGGGAAGGATACGAAAGGATTTTCTTCTAAGTCACACTTGTTTAGTTGAGATGCCATTTTTGTTATTCTTGGCATTACTAGTCAAAGTTATACTAGGTTTTTTCTAATACCTTCAAAGTTGTATGAAACCTAGGCATATGCTATGTACGTCATTTGACACCAAAATATCCCAGTGTGTTCTAGATGTAATGTTATGCGAGTCCTTTAGCGTTCTAAAAAATCAAACAATCACTCACACTTTGTTGTTTAGCAAGAATATACCCTAAACTATGATTCCAACGAAGGGCTCAAAGCGGATAGTGACAATACCCTATTAATACATAGGTCAAGTTAGAGTACCAACAAGGCCTAAATATCAAAGTGATATTGACATGATCTCTCCATGAGATATACTAAGACCATTTTAAATTCTAACAAAACCTAAGTTTTTTGAAACATGGAAGTTACGAATGTGGATAGCGTAACAACACTATCTTGACATGTTAACCTAGAAAGAAAGGTGTTAGTATCAAGATGATGTTATTGCATGGTATACACAAGGAAATATTGACACTCTCAAAATACTCAAATGACGTTGGAACTAAAACTAAGTATAAGTATAACAAGAAGTTCTTTAGTTGTGTGAGTAGCATAACCGTACAATAAAGGGACTTATACTAAGTTCTCACAACATTGAAAACATGATGTAAGTACCAAAACTGTATGGCTAGAATGCAATCAAAAATAAAAACTTGAGGAGAAATAATGATGAATTGAAATCATAGCAATGAAGATGATCTTGAAATCAAGATCAAAGGGCTATCAAAGACATGAAAATGTACTTGCACACTTTAGATGTTTAACAACCCACCACAAACATGGATGGGTGTAAATGGAAAAAAAAAGTGAAAAATATTGTCCTTGATAAGACTCACGGGGTATGTTTCCTTCTCACCCCAAATGGGCAGTGAGAATGCAAGGTTATAGATCAAAAGATGAAAATAAACTAAGCGCCACTTGGGCAGAGTTTCACCTCGTTTGAAGGCAAGAAAGAAACCAAGCTAAGTGATACATTGTTTAATTTTGTGATGAAAGACACTTAGATATAACTCAAGTGGACTCTTTTCCTTGTTCAAAAAACAAGGTTCGGACTCCAATTAAGTCATCACTTTTCGATGGCTCGATAAGACGTGACAATGGACTAGTAAAGTGGGCTCCAAGAAAAAATGGATTTCCTAATAAGATCACTCAACTAGGTGTCAATAGTTTTTCTAAATGTGAGCTTGATTTACCCAAAGAGTCACACTGACTAATTTTGGATTATCTCAGATTTAATTTACCCCCTTCTGATATAATGAGAAACTAGTACGTTTAATTATATCATCATTGGGGTCATGATACGAACAAATTTGACTCTAACTTGCAATGTAAAATATAGTCGTGGATAAGCATAGTTCTTCCTATTTCATCCACGATGTTACTCGGTGGTGAATTACTTTAGGGTTCTAGAACCACCCCCATTGTAATAACTTAAGGCGTTATGCTAAAGGGGTTATGTTCTAGTTGAGCGGATAGGGGCATACCATTTTCCAAAACCTACAATACAGTGTCATGTTAAGTGGTGTGTTTTTTTATCTTGCTTATCTTAATGTGGTTTTAAGAAATAGACTGTTTGACAACCTATATGAAAACATGCATTAAAGGGTTTCATTTTTGTAACTCCTTTCTTTGACAAGTGTTAGGCCCTACATGAAAATAGTTAGCAATTTTCCACAAAAGATAATGATATCAAGAAAAATAGTTTGTGTGTTGCTTTTGATTCCTAAGATCCCCAAAGAGGTGTGAAGTAAGAGCATACACAATGCAGAAACTCAACTAAAACAAGCTTTATGGAAAATACTTTAAGTGTTTTTACAAAATTTAGAGTTTGTTTTAACCAATTTTGAAAGATCAATTCGTAAAGTAAGTGTTTTGAAAGCAATAAGAAGGTTTGGGAAGTGTTTTTGATTCCCAAGATCACCTAGAAGGTGCAAGGGAAGAGCATACACACTTCAAAAACCCCTTCTAACTTAGAAAAATGAAACACTTAAACTACATTAGTTAAAAAAATAAAAAGGAACCTGCAATCACTTGTTAGAACCTACGAACAACCAAAAAAACTCAAAAAAATTGATCTTACAACTCGAAGAGAAATTCTAATTTTTAACTCAAACACTGCACACAAAATGATGCATGCATGTCCTAACCAAAAATACGCTCCTAGAGTAACATGTGCACGTGGCAGAAATTTATGATAGTAGGGTCCAACACCTGTGCAGGCCAAGAGATAGGTACACTAGGGTTTCATGAAGACACCTCTTTTCCGATGTATATGCTTGCAAGCCAAAAGATGAATCAACATAGTATGCCAAAAATACACCTACACATCTAGAGGCACGGTACATGTGTCATTCAATGAACACATCAAAATTTTGTGGTACGCGACCCTTTGTAAATGACCTATTAGTGAAAAATATGACCAGACAAGTGTGCGGCCAGTTTGACAAGTGTGCTAGGGTTTCAACAGAGACTCTCCCCTTCAAGAAACATGAGTACCCACTATAAAACTTACAAAAGTCATGGAAATGAAAATTTTCAATAGTCAAATAGGTTAGTTGTTAATCAAAGAAACCTATTTCTAGTTTAAACCCACAAAATATGCATGAACAAGGATGATTTAGCTTACTTAAAAAATGAAATCAAGTGAATAACAAGCTATTTCTCCTAGAAATCATGAAAGTGAACTTAAAAATCTTGAGAAAGGCTCCTAGAGGAAAATGGTAGGTGTCCCACTCTAAGTCATTGCCAAATGTGTGCAATGAAAAGTTTGCAAAAGCTATGAAAATGGGGTAAGAATATCTAAAGAAACCCCAAAATATTTGGAACAAAAACTCAAATGACCATCAAATTAGAGATAAACAAGAGCTACCTATTTGCATGCATATATAAAGCTTGAAACAAAAAATCAACCTCTAAACATGATTATATTAGTTCTCTACTCCATGAAAGCTATCTTTAAGTGAACCTATTAAAGCTCTAGCAATGATTTTTGTGCTTATTGTTGTTTCAAAATCTTAAGAATGGAAGCTCGCCATTAATGCCTTTTCCCATTTACCTAAAGGTTTGAAAGGATTAGCAAATAACAAGTAAATAACTCAAATAAACTATGAAATGACTCTAAAAGACTTAAGCATGACCTAAATTAAGAGAGAGAGAGAGAGAGAGAGAGAGAGAGATTTATTAGGAAAAGGTGGGAGGGGTATCCCTATATTTATAGTTTTTGGATTTGAGAAAAGGATGTTTTGGATGCATGTGGGACTAAAAAGGAGTCAAAAAGTTGATTTTTAGAAAAACATATTTGGAGGTGTGAACAAGAGTTTAGGAAGCTAAGTGGCTATTTGGAAAGGTAATATATTTATTTAGAAATTCAAATTCTCTTTAGAAAGTCAATAAGAAGGTTAATTAACCTAAACAAGGTTAATTACGGGAAACAAGCTTATAGAAGCCGGTTAGAGAGGGATTAGCATAATTTAGGAGGTTTAGAAGGGGTTAGAAATGGTATTTTACTAGCATCATGTATTAAATGAACACGAGACTAAGATAGTTAATAGGATATTAGTAATAAGATCATGTAGACCAAATTATAGGTGTCTACATCTACAAACTTGGCTTTGAGGTATCCTTCTTAGGTGCCTCACTAGTTCTGAAATTCCGTACACCATTAAAGAAATTTAAGATGGGATTTATGGTGGAAATTTCATTGGCCTTTCCATAGATAAATGTATCCCTCACCTTGACCATTACTAGCCAACCCTTAACCAAGAGTGTTGTTAATATGTTAAGCATTGTGTGAAATTTCAGCAACATGCTAACCTTCACCACACACCTAGTCACGCCTTACAAGTTGCCAAATAATTTTTCCCCTTCTCTCAATGGGGTTTGGATTTCAATAGAGATATTAACCCCGATTCTTCTCAATGTCATCAATGTATCATCACGGTGACCGAATACTACAAAAAATGGGCAGAGGTCATTCCTCTCATTTCTACTAAAGAGAAAAAAGTTATGGAATTCATCACCATCATATCATTTGTTGTTTTGGTGTTCCTCATTGCCTTATCACTAACAATGGGAAATAGTTCAAATATAAAACCCTACACAAATTGTGCAACAACTTTAGCATTCAACTCGCCACTTCACCCTATTACCCACGACAAATAGCCAAGCCGAGTCTTCCAACAAAACCCTCAATAAAATTCTTATTAAATTTGTCGATGACACTGGTAAGGATTGGCACATGCACATTCCTTTCATCTTATGGGCTTATCATACCAGCATTTCTATTTTGTCTAAAGTATAGAGGTCGTCCCGCCTCTTGAGGTCCAAATTCCATCTCTTCATATATCCCTCAAAGATATGATCTTTGACAAAGAATTTCACCAAGAAAGTTTGGCACAAATTTATTTACTCGATGAACGTCACTTGAATGCTCTAGACAACCTTCAAATATACCAAAATCTGTATCAAGTCTTCTTATGAAAAATGTGTTCGTGAATGAACCTTCAAGGTTGTCGATCTTATCCTCAAGGAAAACCAACATGTAACCAAAGTAGAGAAAAGTAAATGGGGAAAGTTTTCCCCTAATTTTCTTGGACCCTATATTATTACCCATGCCTATGGGTCATGTGTTGTCATTTATTCTCTCTTGAGGGTAAACTTGAACCCGAGCCTTGTAATACTTTTTATCTTTGACCATTCTATTGTTGAATAAATTACTACATCACTTTATGTCACTTATATGCTTATCCCTTGAGTGAACATTTCCTTTCACCTATCTCTTTTAAGGACCAATGAATCAAATAGAATTGTGTGATTATTTGTCACCCTTTCAGTCTTGTCTTAAATATGTGTACCACAGCTCTACTCATGGCATTATTCTCATGGATACTTTTCTCCCTTTTTAGGATGGAATCCCATGGTCGTTCATCACTTAAAATCCTCTTTCATACCCGACCTTTTCATGCTATGGTTTTTTTCCTTCATAAAGAAGCCTATACTCCTTTATAGTCTTGTCTATTACTTAAAGTACAAAAATACAAAATATATGAGATAACAAAAACTCTACTCCTTGATTCAAACTTCTTACAAATATATGATTCCCTCGAAAAGTAAATCTATGTTTCTCTCTCGTGCTTTCTATAATTAGAATTCTCCTCAAAGGACAACTATAAATGTTATCCACCTACTGTATTTAGTCTATCTAACAAAGAACATACTAGCCTATATCTCTTAACTAAAAATAATTTTTGAGCTTCCCACATCGATCAGCTTCATGAAGACCTCAAGGAGAACCTATTTATCCCAATATAGACTTCCTACATTGATCATTCTATACATAAAAAAGAAAAACAAAATGAAAATTCAGAACAATACAAACTTTTGGTCATGGACTTGCCTATTCTAGTTTTGGGTATCTTACAGAAGGGGCATGTTGTCCCAAAACAAGGTTACGCTTAAAAACCCCTTCACCCTACCTTCGTTTATTTTCTCCTATCCACTCATGGGATGTGGCATGTATTCTACATATTGTGATCACACAACTTCTTTCGCGTATGGACCTATTGCTCATACAATGTATTTAGGTACTTGTGTTCAATAAGTCTAGGGATCGACACCTATGATCCTTACCATATATGGGTATGGCACCTCTTTTATTTTATTTTTTTACTAATTGTTTCTTCAAACATGACAATACCATCAACATTGAATAAATCATAACACCTTTGTCTATTTTGACACCTAATTCATCCGGCCTATTACCTATTCAACATTTGACCTTTCTTATTTTCAAACATACCTTACCCAACCTACCTACTCAATTTACCTAACATAATCTAATTCTTCCCCGGTCTAATGGAGAGCTACGCTGGCCTAAGTCCCCTTTCAAAAGGGCTATGTAGGCAGCACTGCGAGGGCATAAGGGCATAGAAGCACTCCAAGGGATATGAAGGAAACACTAGTAGCCCTCGAGGTTATCTCAACCAATATTTTCTCCCACCTTTCTTCCCGATAACAAAAAACCTAGTTAGTTAGTTTCCATAAAAATAATAACTTAGAAATTAACTCAAAACAAACCATAACACCACTACACCATGCCTACGTCTAATTCCCATAACCTCAATACATTGAAAATCCAAATCAACCACAACCATGCCTACATAACTAGTTTCCATAAAAACAATAACTTGGAAATCAAAACAACATCATCTCATCTTACAACAACATTAACCAAACCATTCCTAATCATCTATTTTCCATAACATCAATACATTGGAAATTAAACCATTCAATCAAAACACACCACAACATCAACCAAACCATGCCTAATCATCTAGTTTCCATGACATCAATAACTTGGAAATTAAACCAAACCATGCCTAAGAATCTACTTTCCATGAAAAAAATATAATGGAAATGCAAACAACTCATCACTACATTCACCAAACCATGCCTATAATTAATTTCCATAAAACCAATAACTTGGAAATTTCAACCAAACCATGCCTACAACTAGTTTCCATCATACCAATAAAATGGAAATTAAACCAAGTCATAATCATACATCACCAAACCATGCCTAATCATCTAGTTTCCATGACATCAATATAATGGAAATGAAATCAAATTATACAACCATAACATCAACCATGCCTATATCTAGTTTCCATGATAACAATACAATGGAAATACAATCAAACACATCATATGTAAATATCATCATCAACTATATAAATGGAATGTATGTATATCAATACACTATATATATAGATATAAATACAAGTATCTCAAAAGATCTCATATACATCTCACCTCTTTGGAACGTAGGTCGATATAGTCAAAAATAACCAACATCTCCATATCATCTCTAAGAGGGCCTCGACACCTTTGTTGCTCTCTCCCTTGTCTCCTCTCCTAGCCTCGGTCTCCATGAACTGGTCACCTCTCAATGGCCCTGCCTATGTGGCTGGTGGCTACTTGAACTACTAGTATTGTGGTTCTCGTGAATTGGACCTCTCACCGGCTTCCTTTTGTGCTCTATACTCAGCATTTGAATTAAATGGAATACCACTCTTTGTAAGTAGATCCTTATAGTACCTAGCCTCAGTCACCATCACCCTATACCTATCCATAGAATTCACCTGTTACGGTGCCATAGCTCATGCACCTACCTGTAAAATTTTTCCCGCTACTTGTATAATGGGACCATGTCCCGCACCTATGCTCGTCTGCATAACAGACCATGTCCCACTATCGGTGCTTATGTAGCTGCTAGTTGTGTCTGTAATGAGGCCACCTATTCTTTTAAAGTGGTCACCTAAGCTTGCCTCCCATCCTACTCCCCAACCCCTACTAGTGCCTAGGCCTATGTTATTTTTCCTATAGGGTAGTCACATGTGCCTATGGTTGTGCTAGTTACCACCGTAGTAAAGCCACCACACCCCCTCCCAGTAACTTTTCCCTTTGTCTATAACATGTAGCTAAATCATGTTTTCATGGCCTCGGTAGTTCTTCTTATAGTTGGGATATCCACCAAGGTGTTTGTACTTGTCACTCATGTCTCAGTGTCATCAATCTACCTATCAGAGAACTCCGGTCCTCCTACCCGTGGGATCTACTAGCTAAGGTGTAGATAATTTTCTCTCCACATCATCCCTATGATACTATTGAAATAGTGGAGGCATGTCCTGTTGAAGACCAAAATGGTGTCTAACTCGATCAACCAGAATCATCTCATACTCCCTGGTTGTCATCCCCGTATCTATCTAACAAACCGTAATCTTTTCAAATCCTCTGCCATGCCTCCATATGAATGGAAATCAACATAATTTTTCCATAAAATATAGACTCTTGATATGTCATATAACGATGTCTTGTAATATGTCACATATCATGACACCCCCCCACCACCCTAGGATGTGCTCCTATTGGTATCCATCTCCTAAAACTTGCTCTGTAAATCCCTCTGAACCAATCCTGTCATGGAAGGCTTGGTGGATGCAAAGACACTATGTACTCATAGGCCCAACAATGAATAAGATAGGTGTAACCACACAAACCCTCAAAATCCTTTGATATGCCCACAACTCCCTATAAACTTGTACCAAATATGTTGGCACCCATGCGAAAAAACTCACTTCTCAATCATATCCTCCAAAACTCCCATCAATGCCCATGGAAATATTCCACCCTTTAAATCTAAGAAAACATAACATTCAATAGCCACCATCATCAATACTTTTGATAATTTTGTCTCTTTTGAATCTGCGACATACATATCTCCATAGATCATGCTCACACTATGATAGGAAAAAGCTCCCATGGACTCTCCAAACACTGTAACCATAGGATCGAATGACTTATCTGAAGAAATATGATATAATGGCTCCCCAAAATTGGTAGCCTCAAGATCCTGTAGACATCCTCTAGAGTGATCTTCATCTCTCCTATCGATAAGTGGAATGTGTTGGTCATTGAATCTCATCTATCATTGAGAGTGACCAACATGTTGTGATCCCAAACTATCCTCATATATCGCCTAACGATGCCCAACCAAACATCCCTCATATGATCCCACTCATTCTTAGTAAGCTTGGGTCTCATTTTCACCAAAAGAGGTGGTATCCTATCTCTCATGATTAATGTTGTGTCTCTTGCATAACCACCATTCAAACATGTTAATCAATTATTCCTTTTGATCATTTATTTTTACCCTACCCAACCCAATACCTACCTACGCCTTTCCTAACCTATGATGTATATTCTACCTAGCCTAATCCTCTACACTTTCTTTATATCACTTCTTTCCACCCATTCTTACCTAACTTCACCCTAACCCACTCATCCATACCAACATTACCCATACCCACCTATTCATACCTACCTTAACCCTAACTCAAACCCACCTATTCTTTCCTAACTTCACCCCAACCCACTCATCCATATCGACATTACCCATACCCGCCTATTCATACCTACCTTAATCCTAACTCAAATCCACCCATTCTTACCTAACTTCACCCTAACCCACTCCTCCCTAACCTAACACTAAACCATCCATCACTTATCTTTTTGCCTTCCAAAACCCCATTTTTTCATCCTTTGTCACTTTTAACAATGACCAGCATCGCAGTACCTCTTTGACCCCACCAATGTTAGCTCACTTACTCGACGTCGGTGATACCCGACCGACATCGGTCATTGGTTCGGCCCTAGGGAAAAACCCCCGCATCCCTACATTTTAAAATTTAACTAAAACACCTCAAAACCTACCCACACCACCCTCAATACCTTCTAATTTCATTTTCCCACCTAATTAAACTATTTTGGCCCTCCCCATACCCAATTTCACCCAATTTTAACCACTTTTCAAATCACATTTCAAAAACCAAATTCTACATTTTAATACCTTCGTTTTAACCAAAACCAATAATGGAGCTTGAATCCTACCTCTACTCGCCATTTCCATGGTGGGATGTCTGGTCTCTACACTGGAGGACCTCTTGCACTCTCTCCTACCTCTACCATGTCAAAATCAATCCCTTGGCTATCAACGAATAAAATCACTTGTGTAGATCTTGTGGGCCCATAAACTCCACTCCTACCAACCGCTAACATATCACCAACTCAAGCACCCCACCTCTCCTTTGTCATTTTTCTTGCAAATAAGATCTCTCCTATCATTTTCCAACTTTAGAAATGCACAAATGAAACATTTTTCACATGGATTTTCCATTTTAAACCCAAATTTTCTTGACCAACGTCAGTCAAATTGTGCCCTATGTGACCGACGCGTCTCTTACCCTTAACGACATTGATTCACCTTCAACCGGTATCAATCACCCTTCCTAATTAATTATACCTAATTTGCCCAAACTATTGATGTAAGATGTCATTTTCTTGCTACCACTGCCTTACCCTATCCTGAAAGGCTCACCTAATAGCCTTATCACCTACCCCTAACCTTAGTGTACTTCAGGGATATCTTTTCCTATACCTCAGCCTTACCCATGACCTTACCTATATACCCACACTGACCTCACCTATTTGACACTCAAATTCACTTACTCATTGTACCTTGCAATGACGCTACTCATGTTATTTATCCTAATAACCTTGCCTTGCATGATTTTGTGATGTTTATCTTAATCGATTAGACCTTTTGGTACTTTGGAACCTACCTAATGCCCGTTCCTACACCTAGCCTCATTGTGTTTCAGAACGTATCTTATACCTTGGATACCTAAACCACATCAACCTTGTTTGGATAAACTATCAACCTTTGATGATGAAGAGTTTGTGAGCTCTTCATCCTAGTGCCTTATCACATTCTACATGTGCTCGTGCATTTTAATTCCCCATCTATTACCCACACCGATATTACCATTTCCTATACCCACACCTTACCTCATTTTTCATCACCTACCACTTTATCAAACCCATCACCGATTCAACCTCTCACTTCATTAGTTCCTAGTTTGAGGGGGATCACCTCCACCCATACCTAGGGAAACCACACCTCTACCCTTACTTAGGACAACCAATTCCTATTTTTTTCATCATTTCTTATCAATACAAGCTAATTCCTAAACTTACGCAGTGCATAAATCATAGACAATTCTTTGTGTTCCATTGTTGTGTAATTATGCTCAGCTGGAGTTATATTTCTACTTGCATAACACAAAGGATGATCAGTAATTCCTTCACCAAGATGTGTTAGGACTACTCCAATCATCATTCTTGACACATCTACATGCACATGAAAGGGCTTGTCCTAAGAGGGAAAGTGAAAATGGGCGAAGTGGTAAGCTTCTCCTTCAAAGTATCAAAAGACACCTGTTACACCTCACCCCAATGAAATTTTCCCTTATGCATCAACAATTCTTCCAAAGGCACAAAATCCCTAGTATATCCTTTGATGAATTTCCTATATTAACTCGTATGCCCTATAAATATGTGCACCGTGCTTTGATTGTTAGGCTCCTCCAAACCCAAAATAACAACTTTGGCAGATCCACCAATAAACCTTCCTTATAATTAATATGACCTAACAAATACGCTAAAAGGAGTAGAAAAGACACATTTTTAAAATGTTTATAGAGATACTTAACTTTCTACACCTCGCAAACATCAATCAAAGTTGTCACAATGATCTTTCACCAATACATATACTATCCAACCATCCGGTAGAATTGTATAAACTTATGAATAAAGTCTTGAAATTCTTGCACCATAATGTGTGAAAATACAACAAGTGCATTCTTAAGTCCAAAGGGAATAACCGTGTAAGAAAAACTTCCCCATTCAGTGGTGAAAGTAGTCTTCTCCCGGTCTTCCTTTGCAATCCTTACTTGGTAATACCTTGAGAATCTATCTCAGTAAAAGATTAGATCTTGTTCCTTGTTATACCCTCAAATATTTCCTCAGTAAAAGGTGTTAGAAAAGGATCTATCACACATGTAGCATTCAAAACTCTTTAGTCCACACAAATCCTTATCTTCCCATCCTTCTTGATACTAATCACCATTAGCCTAGACCATTCAAACTCTTCAATGGCCTCAATGATCCCATATTCTAACATTTTATCAATCTCATCTTTCACCTTCACGTGCAGATTAAGATTCATCTTATAAGGTCTCTTCCTAATAAAGCACACACATTCCTTCAAATTAATCTGCATCTCTCCCAATCAGTGATGAAATCCTTTCAATTCATGGTATCTGCATGGGAACAGATCCTAGAATTCGTGTAGTAGCTCAATTATCTTTGAAACTTCTTGCTCTATCTAGTAATCACCAATGATTGCTTCTTTTGATTTTGCTTATGTGCCAATGTTGACCTTATTTGTTTTTAAGGCTTATGGTAAGTGTGCACCTTCTCATCTACATTATCCAAGACTTCACATGTACCCTCTATATGATCAACATCTAGGTTCTCTACTTCCTCATCATCTATCAGGTACACCATTTTTCCTTTCTCTTTTTCTAGGAAGGAGTGCTCAAACTGTACTTCATATGTTCCTTCTCTTTCAAAGCACACTTCCATATCAATCTCTCTTATCAAATCTAGGATGAGGTCCCTAGCTTTGGCACTATCTTCCAGAGTAAGGTGTAGATACCAAAATTGGGTTACAATCCTGCTAACCCCTTCCAATTAATTAATTGACACACATACCTAACCATGGCTCCTTTTACACATTAGTATTAATTTAATTACCCATGATTAAATTAATCCTAATCCCACCTCACAATTAATTTAATTACCTTTATTAAAGTTAATTCCACCTCACCTATCCACTTCACCTTTGACCCATTCCCTAACCCTAACCACCTAACCCTAGGCCTTAACCACTTAACCACTTGTCATAATTAGCCATGACTATTTATAAAACCTAACCGAGACTTAGTCTTTACCTCCTAATTAATACTAACTACTTCCTCAATCTAAATCTAACCACTACAAGCACAAATCAAGCATTCTTACCTGCAACCATAATCAAATCTCATGAGAAAAAGTAAGGAATCAACTATTTTTAGTAAAAAACAACTAACTTTCCTTAACTAACACCAATTTTCCTTGACCGCACCAATTACAGATCCATTGTTGGTTCTTTTAACTAGCCAATTCTAACTCATTCACTAGGTTCTGAATTTTTCTTCCTGGCTCTTATGACCTTGCATATAGACTCTCAAGTTTTCCAAAGATCTTGTGACATAACAGAGGCCCTTACAACATTTAGACACCACATGATTCATCAACAGATTGATCCAAAGCTCTAATGTACTCACAAGGAAGCACCGTGCCCTCTTATTGCTATTGCATTTGTTCAGACCATCTTCTTCTACAACCATCACCACCTCCTGTTATTCCTCTCCATTTCACAAGTAAGTACATTCCTCCTTTGTCATTAGTTTTAGTAGATTAGTTATTTACTAGTTATCTATTTCATTTCACCCATTACAATACCCAAATCTTTCCCACAACACCTCCATCCAACCATCTTCCCAAAGAACCTTCATACCTTTCCCAAACACCCATCTTATTACCTCTAAGTCTTCTTAAACATCCCACGACCCTACCTAAACCTCCTCAATACTATGTGATTGCACAGAGAGCCTAAAACTACCCCATTTTAATCATTCCACCTAATTTCCCCTACCAAAACTGGTCACCCAACCGACATCGGTTCATTATCGTGTACCAAAGATCATTCACCCAACCGATCTTTTGGTCTCTATGTATGGTAATATATCTCGGACCAACAAGCCAACACTATTACTTAAAACCTCTCAAAACCTCCCACAACTTCTCCTAGACCTTCCTAACACCCTCTATCATACCTGTAGGCCTTAAACCACCAACCACCTTCCTTAGATTTAGTCTTGTATGCATTTATTAGACTAGATTAGATTTACTATTCTTGTGTAGGATATCTAAACTATACAACTACAGTAGGTCTCTTTATTTCATGTTCTTATCAAAGCACTTAACTTGTTTTAAAACGTGGATTGACAACCTTCTAAGAAGCACCCCACTTCCCGGATCTAGCTTCCACTAGGAAATCCACCAACCGATATTTTTAATCCTATGGTGTGTTCTTGTGTTATTGTTGTCGCCAAATCACCGCACCCTCCGAATGGCCGTGATGTGAATAGGACGTTCGGTGTGATTGGGACACATGGGATCACCTCTCAAGTGTGGGACTTGGGCTTGAGGTGAACTTCCCGGAGAAGGCCGACTTCCTCTTCCTAAACTAAGTGTTGTTGAAACTATACTAGGGATGGTGATGCACCAAATAAAGGGTGTTTCCAGGACTCAGAAGGGTTAATTTGAAGAGGGTGTGTGCACCACAGTCAACTTCACTACCGCAACTTAGAGAGGGTACAGATACCACAAACTAAGAGACACGCGTTCCTTTGTTAAACTTTATCGACCGAGAAATATACCAGCTTCCCAAAGTGAAGAAGGATGAAATCAAGAAGGGTGAACAGACACCACAACTCGATAAGCAGTAACTCCAAGAACTCCGCAATAGAAACTTAAACTTGCACAAAGGTACCCGCAAGTACGAGAAAGGCACAAAGAAGCATAAAAGGATGAAAGGACCGAGATTAGTCACAAAACACACACTTTTATTGCTTCAATAACATGCACAATGCATCATACGCTCGTAAGAGGCAATATTTTCCATTACAGCCTTGAAGAGGAGGCTTGAAAGTTCTCTCAACACATAAGAACAACTTGCAGAAGAGAGAGGATTCTTGAAAAGTATACACTCACCTGCGATATCTAACTGTCCAACTTGTTTGAACTGTTGGAACCCTTTGAAATGAGCTTCCAACTTACATTTATAGAAGAATATGTGAGAAAGAAGAGGAAATGGTCATAATTACATTCCTAAAATGAAGGCCCATGATGTATTTATTACAGTTAGTTGAACCACTTGAGAAGGTTCCATCATGGGTCATTAATTTCCTGATGACCTAGTCTTCTTAATTAATTAAGAGAATATTTAAATAAAATATTTAAATAATAATAATAAATATTATTATTAAAATATTTAAATAAAAATATTAATTTAATTAACATGATGTTGGGACCGCCCCTTTGACTCGCTTGACTTGAAGAGGAGGGGGTCCATGTGGATAGAGTCTCCACAAATCTCAACTCGGTGAGCTTCAAATCCTCTAACTCGTTGTTGCAATCAATTTTGAACCCCACACTAACTCTTTCCTCACTTTGGCAATCGATTCTTTTGCATTGAGTCCTTCGGTATTTTGGCAAAGCACACTGCAATCTCGCTCCAATCAACAATTATGCCACTATTGGGATCTTAGTATGGCATGGTAGTCATGTGAGCTACACAATATACTCATTTTTCCGTAAACTAAAAAGATCCTTTATGTTACAATTTGCAACACATAAAATAAGCCCTTCAAAAATATATCAACAACTGGGCAACCAAGAGGACCTTGGAAAATGTACAGGTAACAACCATATGAATTCTTCCTTAGTCGTGGATCAAAGCTAATAGAAATAAGCTAGCTAAAATTAGCTAGAAACTACAGTATAATCATCCATTTGTTAAAAACAAGTTTCTCTGAACCTGGTAAAGGAATAATTTTTATTGTCTGATTGGACGTACATAATGGAAGGGTATAAATATTTCCTACTACCCACAGAGTTTCTCAAAGAGACCATTTACAAGTGACAAGGATGTGGCATACAAAACGGCCGACCAGGTATTTCAGAGTTGACCTTCACATTCAATTCATTTCTAGGAGAAGAAATGCTGAGCAATATGAATCGTTTCATTACTCAGACCGTAATAAACCTTCATCTCCTGATTCAGAAAATTTTATGAAGCCTTGAATGGCGTGACTCCAATCCATCGTACACGGCAGTGAATATTTGTTTCCTGCAGCTGCTATTCGATCTAAGTTCAGAATAAGGATAAGCATGCATTCGATACTGAATAGATAACAACACAGTTGGACAACCTGCTTGCTGGAAGCGCTCAAAAGAAAGGCCTCTACTGTACTGCAACATGCCTGCTGCCTGTGCATGGGAGCTTGTCTCACGACCACATCAAGTTTAGAATTATACAGAGGACGAGGAGAAGGTCGTGGCAGCTATTAAAGCTGATTCAAAGTCTGAACAGTTCAGTGGAATCCTAACAAGGGTGGATCTGTATGAAAGGAGACACTTTCTTCATATGATCTATGGAACCCAATCCACAATCCATGTAACACGCATCCTTTCCATCTGGACAAGTTTTCAGCATTGCTTTCCCATCAAACTCTTCACATATGAGCCACGACTGAGCCATTAACGCATCGCCTTCGTTGGGTGAGATACGAAGCCACTTTCTTTCCTCATAGTGGTGAACCGAGTGATTCTTCAGGCTAAATTCTGAAATGTTCTCCTTTTCCCACGCATTCAAACTACAAGCGCTGACCCCCACTCGCCATGTTACTCGGTATCATTTGACAAATATCTGCATAATGAGATGAGCGACCTGTAGCCTCCGCTGAAATTGGTATCACGTCATGTTGTTTTCTCCATGACCCACTCCAATTCACAACTGTCTTATTAATCCTCCTGGTGACTCGCACAAAGACTCGGATCCTATTTACATGGCCCGTGCGGAAGTATCATGTTGGATAGCCATCGTAATATTTCCACGCTTGGCAGTTTGATCGGATTTCTCCCATTCACGGAAGTTTGATCATGGTTTACCAAACCAATATTTCCACTTGGCGGTGCTTTCCCTGAGTTCCCCTATTCATACCTCAACGCGGGATTAACAGCTTGGACTGCCATCGTCAAATCTCCAACCTCAAAGATAATAGCTCCAAATCCTGTAATGGCTTGGACACATTAATCCATGGGCCCCACCTTCACTTTTCGCCGTGCAAACTTGGAAATTTCGTTCCTTATCTCCACAATTCCCACCAGAGCGTAGAATTCCCATGATTTTTTCTCCTGCCGAGTTTTCCTTCATTAGATTTGAGGATAACATCAAACTCTCAAGTGTAAACATTTCAGCTGTAGCTTGTAAGGTGTGATAATTCCAACAGAATCCTTTATGCCTAGCCAACTTAGTGACTCATTGAAGATGCTCATATAATTGCAAAGAAAATTATGCTCCATGAATATTCTGATATGAAACAGCTCCACCTTTATGAGATCCACTTCCATGAGTTACATCGTAAAACAAGTAAGATCTCGATAGAGAATCTTTGTAATAAATTTCATCAGGTCTCCCAGTAATACTCTCACTGTCACTTAATTGATTTTCATAAAAATATCTTGAAGGAAAATCCCAAATTTGAGGATGCATTCGATGCTGAACAGATAACAACATAGTTGGACAACCTGCTTGTTGGAAGTGCTCAAAAGAACTCTTACTATACTGCAAAATGCTTTCTTCCCGTACTCGAATACTCGCCGAGGAAGGTCTCGAACACCAAGATATAATTCACGTCTCTTTTTAAGATGTCGGTTTGACTCAATTTTACATTGGTATTTGATGGTGCTTATACTATCTTCCTGGGTCGATAGAAGTCCTTCCATTACGTAATTACAAACCCGAGATTCAATGATGTTGAACCTCCCATATCTGCATAATTTCACATCATCTCGGTCAAACAAGATAATTCTCCCAAGTGGTTGGTCGAGCACTGTCTTAATGGATTAAACCTGGCATCATGTTGACTTTGACTCTCCCTGACTTGGCCTTCAGATATTTTTACATCGATCTCCACCGAGATCCTTATGCGCCTTTCATTCGTCAATTTTCAACAAGCTATATTTTGCATTAACAAGACCATCGTCAAGCTCTTACAACCGAGAGTCTCTACCGAGATGATTTCGAGATGACTATCGATTTGACACCGGATTCTCTATCAACTCGACCCTGAACTCTTCACTGAGTTGAGATAAAATGGGTGCCTTTCGATGCTAGGTGATCTCTCATATGCAATTTAAGAATTATTTTTAATTTTTGTATCTTGATAATAACCGGAGATGGGTTCCTGGGACTACTATTTTCATTTTGAACGTGATAGGACCTTTTTGTCCAATCTTGCCATGTGTGCAAAATTGGATAACAGCTTCTATTTTAGGTCATTCCTCCTATCCAAAGGGAAGCTATTCATAATCATCTTGGTCAACATTCAACAAACACAACCTTCTTTGACTATCTACAAGTATTCATCCTCTCCTTATCCTCTTATCTGCTTTATCTATACTTTGTGGTGAAACATAAGGCACTTCACTACCCGCAAAGCTTCATTCACTAATGGTTTAGAAGATATATACTCAAAATTATGAATAATATCTACCATCAAATCTTACCAATTTCTTGTCAATGATGTAACTCTGAATAGACATACCATGCATGTGCACAACCTTACAAGGTGGAATATAACTTATGCACCCAGAGTGAGGGGGGTAAAGCTTCCGGGCCTTCTATCTAGGCTTTCTCACATTCCTTAATGTTGTACAAGGTGGATTCCTTCCCATAATAGTCACATATCTTTGAAGGTGCATTGCTCCAGAAATATAATAGAGAACATGATTCTTACCTCATGACACTCTATAATATTATCCCGATGAGTCATCCACCAACGTGCAATTATCCCACACAAGGTATAAACAAGAATATTCTTCCATTTTACTTCACGTGTTCACTGGATCCTCATAACACATAAAAATACATCAAGGTTACCCTCTCTAATGTAACTTTATAACTGTATTCCTCTTAGACATATAACTGAATGCACCTTGAAAACTCCGAGTCACAGTGCACTTAAATTCTCTCCCAACTAACTCATAAGTACCATGCACCCAATTATCACATGAAATGCTAGTCGTATCACTCATGGACTGAGCATCATCCCACTAAATTACTCCTTCTCTCGATGGTTCAATAACCTCTAGATCTCTAATTGTGCGCACATAAATTTTATCCATGTCCTCTTCACCCAAAGGCTCTACATAAGGTGTAGACCTCCCATCTGTTAGTGGAATAATTACATGCTCCTTCTTGTTCTCAAAACTAATGTATCCCTTATTGAATCACAAATCAACATTATTCGCATAACAAAGAAAGGCATCCAAGTAATTTTGGAAGACTATCTACCTTAGGAAGTGCCAAGACTTCAAAATCCCTAGTGAACTTGGCCCCTTGAATGGTTATGGAACCATTCTTCAAAAATCTGATGGGTGTATCTTTAGTTCTATTCACCATGTACAAGACATTCAAAGATGGTTGAAATGGTGGTCTCCCCATCTAATTCCATGAATCAAGAGTAATAACATTAACCTCTGCACTGTGTCAATTAGTATGTTGCTCAAGTTCTATCCATCAACTACCACATTCAACGTGATTTCCTTGTCATAATCAATACTATGAGGGAAAAATTAGCATGCAATATGGGCCTCTCATGCACACTTCTAGCGCATGGTATTTTTTCCCTCAACCACTCTCCTAATAGGGGAATGATATTTTACTAGTGCAACATCTTACATACCTCTTCGAAATCATCAATTTCCTTCTGAGGGATCTCAACATTCTTTGCTTATTCTAACTTCTACGACTGTTATTTCAAGCACTAAATCTCTCCTTACAAGCTCCTAATAACGTCCATAGTCTCCTAGTAAAACTTATTTTGATAGGTCATATCAGGGGTAATTTACATGTAATACTTCTTCCCTTTTAATGAGAGGCATATACTTTGGTACTTATCTAGCACACATGACTTTAGTTCATGTAGTTACTAATATAGGTTCCAACTCATGATTAGGTGCTACCTTAGGCACGAACATAGGCTCAGTGCACTTCATGCATACCATTCATGTGATGTTGTCCTTTTTCTAATTCTAGCTCATGTGATCATACAAATCAGGGTGCTCCTCATACTTATGTTTCTTTCTACACTACGAGAATTGCAAAAAATATGAGCATTCATGCTTGTAGTGATCCATAGATCCACAATTGAAATAAATCCCACAAGGGAAGCCACTCCTTCCTCTTCCATGACCACTATGGCCTCTGAATCCTCCATGAAAAATTCTTCCCCTTCCTCTTCCATCTTCACGCCCTTCATGTTGACACCCCTCTTTTTAGAAATTTTCGTAACACTTGTCCGCGTACACCAATATCAATTGTGTCATGAATTTGGTCTATCAACCGAAATATTTAGTATCATGAGTAGTAGATGTAAAAATATTACAATATCAAGACACATTCTTATGGAGCATGTGTTATAACAATGGGCATCTACTTGGATCATGATCCTTGTGATAGATTTCACAATCTAACGACATGGTGCACACCAAATTTCGAGGGAAACTATCCTTGGTGTGTCCTTATACTTCACAATTTGTACACCAAATCCTCGCTGCGAGTCTCATGTGCTAAATTCATAGATAATTTTTCAAGTTTCTTTTCCATGGAAGCAATATGTGCCTCCAAAAGGGCTTACCCCAGTATCAATGCTTCTAATGGCCTCAGTATGTAGAGTAGCCTCCAAGGCCTCGCACATATCTCAGTAAAATTATTATGTGAAAGTGCTTGTCTGAAAGGCATTATTAACCCTCTAATGTACCACTGGGTATTCTCGAGATGGATGGATATCATAAGATAACTTTGAAAAGAGAGTCTTAAATCACCTTTCATACTCCTACACACTATCTATCATACCCTGTTGAATCTCCTTGAGTGAGTTAATGCTCTTTTTCTCAAATTTAGGAATATTAAATTCTACCAAGAAGGCATCATGTAACATGTTATAATCCATTTCCATCTGATGTGGGTCATAATTTTGGTACCAACTATGTACACACCCCCTGAAACTTAGTTAAAATCTAGCTCGCCTTCTGTTATCCAAAATGAGCCCCTTGCTTATTTTGGCTAACTTTCCTTCATTCTTTCCTTCCTTGTGCTTCAACTTCAATTTTTACACATTTCAAGCACTCAAAGGATTCTAGAAATGGCTTCATCAGATAGGATTTTTCTTCCCCTTTCCAGAAAGGTAAAATTTTCCTCCTAACTCCAAATATTTTGAAAGTTATGGCTCGGTGGAGTTTTTGGGGAAATTTTCCCTTGACAGGCCCGCATCCAATGAGAAGATGCCACATGGCAGCGAAGGTTGGGCCAGCGGAGTGAAGTTAAAAAATTCGCCAAAGTGGGCAAAGGAAAAAACCAGCCCGCAGGCCCGCGGAGGAGGATGGAGAAAAGTTTAGAAGGCCCGTAGACCAACCGGAGGACGCCACGTGTCTTGTCAGTGGTAGGAATCGGGGTTTGGAGAAAATTTTGGTTTTTGCCAAAATTGCAAAAGGCACAAAGGCAAATGTTGAAGACCAAACCCACGGGTGAACTAGGAAGTGACACGTAGCAAAGAGAGCGGCAGAGCGTGGGAAATTTTTAGAAATTTTCCCAATGAAAAATCAAAGTGAAAAAGGTGAGGTTTGAGCCCGTGTTTCCATCAGCTAATGGGAAAGTGACATGTGGTAATGGAGCAGCAAGGCGCGGGAATTTTTGGGAAATTTTCCCAAATTCAAAAATGGAAAATTTTCAAGTTTCGCCCGCCAACCCGAATTTTTCCTAAATCTTCAGAGGGGCATAACTTTCGATCCCAAGCTCGTATTTTCACGTTCTTTATATCATTGGAAATCATTGAAATCCTCTACACGATGGAATATTCAATTTTGATTTTTGATGGAGATTTTCAGGAGAAAAATGGAAAAATGTATCTGGCATGCAAAAACATAGAAAACGACTCCAACCACCAAAATTAATGAAGTATGGGCCTCTGTTTTGCTCTGTAAAGCAATGTACTTCAAAGTATGGGATTTTTTATGGAAACCCATCATTTTTCAGGCCCATTAGATGAATCTTGTTGGTGGTTGAAGTCCCAAATCAATTTTCCCATGTTTTCTCCTTTCTTCCATTCTACTCGATGGTTAAAAGCCAATTTTGGCTCATTTGTAACGTTTTGTTCATCATTCTTCTCTGCCTCTCCCTTATTTTCTTCCCTAGGGTCAAAAATGGAGTTTGAACCTCCTCCCTTGCTCTGTAATGGTATTTTTTTCCTCTTACCAAAAATGATGTTTTGTGCAAACTTCGCAACATTTGCAAAGGTCCCACACTTTTGGAAAACTCAATGTTGTGCATTCACACCAAATGACATTTCCTTAGAAAAGTAGATCCATAGGTCATTTTGGGGGTGCTGTGAATTTGCACTAATAGTTTTAGCACGCTCGGTGGGACCTTAGAGGTCTTCCACTTCATCTTTTGTAGGTTGGTGTGTTCTGTGAAGATTTTAGCCTTTAGAGGCAATTACAAACACATCTGGTGACTCCATCTGGTAAACAACCCATCTCTGAAGTTACAGACCTTCATTTTCATTCATTTTTCATCCATTCTTCCTTCCATCTCTTCCATCTTCTTTCATCCCATGAAGTTGTGTAATCATGACTTCATTTCCATCATGGAATTCACATTTACAACAGCAGTGCCATCCAAATCCACCTCCAACATGCTTTACAACTCCTTCAAATCAGCATTTTGAGTAGATTCAAGATCAACATGCATACCCATATGAGCAGCAGTGCCAAAATCAGTTTGGCTATGGTTCTTTCCAAGAGCAGGGGTATGCATACAATGAAGAAAATCAAATGCAAGATGCTGATTTGTTGGAGAAAATCCAAAAAATGGAGATTGGCATGGTGCAATCTAGGGCTCAAGCACAAATGAAAGCATTTGGAATCGGTTGTGGAGCACCTTGTCCATGGGTGGGACCTTTTCCAAGGCATTACAGCCCTCAAGAGAAGCTTGACTTCATGATTACAACACTACCATTACTTGCAAAGTGGACTGAGGGAATAGAGGTGTATGAGAGGAGTATTCAAGCAACCTTGTCAATGGGTAAGCACACCATCTCATACTCTTTCTTTTCCTCTTTCTCAATCTGTATCATTTCAGCAGTGTCAAGCTTTAAGTTTCCCATATGCTGCCCCAAATTTTGATCCCATTTCTCTATCTCCTAGTCTTCCACCTCATCTCAATTCTTTGTCATTTTCCCTTCCAAATTCAATTCCCCTCCACAAGAGCAAAAATAAATACCTTCCACTCCAAGGAAACAAGAAGTTTCATCTCCTCCACCACAAAAAATAATTGCAAAATCAATTGAGTTACAACCCACCCCTCCTC
The DNA here is from genome assembly GCA_018340775.1 of Taxus wallichiana var. yunnanensis. Taxonomy (NCBI): domain Eukaryota; kingdom Viridiplantae; phylum Streptophyta; class Pinopsida; order Cupressales; family Taxaceae; genus Taxus; species Taxus wallichiana. The sequence goes on along the minus strand of CM031237.1, from coordinate 996,833,694 downwards.
TTGCATTCCCAATTCCATGTGGGGAAGAAGAAATTGCAAAAATTAGTCATGAAGGACAGCAAGAAGAAGAGCCAAACAAAGAAGAAAAAATCAGAAGTTTGGTAAGCTTGGCTCTTAAATTCAGGATTACAAAAATCCCCTTGATGGTGAAACCAACAGAGGAGGCCAAGGTTGAAGAACAAGTGGTGGTTAGGACTGATTTTGTTGCAGCAAAGAAGAACAAAAAAGAAGAGGCGATCAGCAATCAATTTTCTCAGAATGTAGTGTCCATGTTGGCACTCTACTTGAAGAAGATGTTGATCCAATTCAAGTTGCACAATCAGCCATGGAAGAGGAAATCTCTAAAAGAGATCTTGCAGCCCCAACTTGTCCTCTAGAGTAGCAGATTGAAGAGTTTGACTTGAAAAACTTCATGCTAGAGGAAGATTTCAATCAAGAGCAAGATTTCCTTCAAGCAACAGAGGAAGGAGAAGTTGCTCCAAATCCAAAAGAAGAGGAGAACATTCCAGCTATGGGGAGAAAAGTGCAGATCCAAAAGCTTTGAGCACAAAGCAGGCTATAGAAGAACCTTCAGTTCTTCTTTCTACTTCATCTCTCTTGAGTTCTAGTGCTGAAGAAGAGTTTGATCTCTCAAACTCAATGTTGGAGGATGAAAGAAACCATGGTGATCAAGTTGCAGATCAAGAGAACACCATGGGAGAGGTTGAACATTTACAACAGGACAACAATGAGGTAGTTTATCTGTCAGATTTGGAGGACTGTTTTGATGAAGAGGAACCTGGTTGAAATCACACCATTTTCTCCTTCATCATCCACATTCCAAACACTTGATCCTGTTGTCATGGAGGAGAAATTTCATTTGTAGTAGCCTGCATCTTATAGCAGCTCTTTGGAATCAATATTGGAAGATTTAAATCTTCCATGTTCTTCATTAGAGGAAGGAAAACAACAGAAGAGTTCCATCATTTCTTCCACACCATCCATTCAAGAAGGTCTACAAGAAGACTCCATTTTTGGAGTTAAAAATTAGAGCTATGGGCATATCAAATGGATCATACCTTGCCCAATAAGGTATTTGGCTTCATTGGAGCTAAAGGAGAAGTCACAACTAGTCATGCTTGCTTCTAAGCATGAGGATGAGCTATAAAGTACCAAGGATCAGTTGTCATACCTCTTCAATCTAAATGCAAAGCAACTAAAAGAGGTATTCAATTTGCTTTCAGCTGACACCTTGCTAATTTGGGTAGAAGACCAGCTTCTTGTTGATTTTCCACTCATCCAAGCAGCCATACTCAGCTCCAAATCATTTGCATGGCTGCCAATTTTGAAGAAAGGAAGCTATTTTGCACAACCAGTTGTAGGGTTTGTTTAGCCCACCTTTGCTTCTAGTTAGAGTAGAGTAGGTAGGTTTTCTTTCAGCAGAAGAAGTGCTTGTGCACACTCTACATGTTCCATTTGGAGCATGTATGATTTTTAGTTTTGTACATAGTTGTTTGGTGTTGTTTTGGTTGCTCTTGCACAGTCCATTTCAGTGGGTTTTGGTGAGGATCAGTTTCAGTTCAGTGGGTTTCCAAGTGGCTCAGAGGTCATATTTTCATAGTTCATATCAGAATTGGTTATCAAGCTTGACTCCATGCCCAATGGATGCTTCAAAGGCCACTGATCATTCATCTAGCAGGCAGATGACCCCTGAGAGTCACCAAATTGTTATCCAAAATGAGCCCCCTACTTATTTTGGCTAACTTGCCTTCATTCTTTCCTTCCTTGTGCTTCAACTTCAATTTTTACACATTTCAAGCACTCAAAGGATTCTAGAAATGGCTTCATCAGATAGGATTTTTCTTCCCCTTTCCAAAAAGGTAAAATTTTCCTCCTAACTCCAAATATTTTGAAAGTTATGGCTCAGCGGAGTTTTTTGGGGAAATTTTCCCAATAGGCCCGCATCCAATGAGAAGATGCCACGTGGTGGTGGAGGTCGGGCTGGTGGAGTGAAGTTAAAAATTCACCAAAGTGGGCAAAGGGTGCAAAATAAAAAAATGGCATGTAGGCCCACGGAGGAGGATGGAGAAAATTTTAGAAGGCCCATGGACCAACTAGAGGGACGCCACGTGTCCCGGCGGTGGGAATCGGGGCGTGGAGGAAATTTTAGTTTTTTTCCAAAATTGCAAAGGGTGCAAAGGTAAATGTTGAAGTGCAAACCCATAGGAAAACTAGGAAGAGACACGTGGCAGTGGAGCGGCAGAGCACGAGGAAATTTTGGGAACTTTTCCCGATGAAAATCAAAGTGAAAAAGGTGAGATTCGAGTCCGCGCTTTCCAACAGCTAATAGGAAAGTGACATGTAGCAAGAGAGCACCGAGGCATGGGGAATTTTTGGGAATTTTTCCCAAATTCAAAAATGGAAAATTTTCAAGTTTCGGCCCGCCAACCCGAATTTTGCCCTAAAATTGCCATTTTTGCCCTAAATCTTCAGAGGGGCATAACTTTCGATCCCAAGCTTAGATTTTCACATTCTTTATATCATTGGAAATATGTTGAAATCCTCTACATGATGGAATCTTAAATTTTTATTTTTGATGGAGATTTGAGATAGAAAAATGGAAAAACCTATCTGGTATGAAAAAAACACAAAAAACGACTGCAACCACCAAAATTAATGAAGTATGGGCCTTTGTTTTGCTCTGTAAAGCAATGTACTTCGAAGTATGGAATTTTTATGGAAACCCATCATTTTTTAGGCCCATTAGATGAATCTTGTTGGTGGTTGAAGTCCCAAATCAATTTTCCCACGTTTTCTCCTTTCTTCCGTTTTGCTCAATGGTTAAAATCCAATTTTGGCTCATTTGTAATGTTTTGTTCATTAATCTTCTCTACCTCTCCCTTATTTTCTTCCCCAGGGTCAAAAATGGAGTTTGAACCTCCTCCCTTACTCTATAATGGTGTTTTTGCCTCTTACCAGTAAAATGATGTTTTGTGCAAACTTTTGGAGCAATAAAAAACATGTTTTGTGATGCATTTGTCCATCCTTGCTCATTTTGCTTGTCTTCTTCTTGCCTCTCTTCATTGTAGGTATTTGTGCATGTTTGAATGTTCATTACAGGTTTTGGAGCTATGTTCATGGAGTTTTGGAACATTTTTGTGTGAAATTTATCCTTGGTTTTGTGATGCACTTGTCCATCCTTTCCATTGCTCACCTCTTCTTGTTCCATGGTAGTTTTGATAGATGTTCAACATTTTCCTTCTCTAGTGTATCACCGTTTTAGTGTAGGCTTTGTTTTTCCCTCTTTTCTCTCTCTCTCTGTCTTAATGAAATAGTTAGATTAGAATTAGATTAGCTTGCTTGAACTGGAATAGCTTTTGGCAAGTATTTTAGGAAGAGGAACCAACCTTCTCTGGAGAGCTTTCCCCATTTGCAAAGGTCCCACACTTTGGGAAAGCTCAATGTTTTGCATTCACACCAAATGACATTTCCTTAGAAAATTAGATCCATAGGTCATTTTAAGGGTGTTTTGAATTTGCACTAACACTTCCTCTCTAGGTAATGATCCCCTTAGGGAACCATAACAATTCACACTTGTTTACATGCTTTGTAACATCCTTAACACCTTTATAATCAAGAAAATGAAGAGACATCTCATAAAGTACATACTTGACGGGTTGTGGTCCTTTCCCACTAGATCCAAAAACCTGATTTTGTCATGTGTTTCCTCCACCACTAGATCCACTAGTTCCACTAACTCTTGATCCTTGAGATCCACCAAATATTCCATATCCTCCTCCTATAGCAGTGGTACAGGGCCTGAAGTAGTGCTACTTTGTGTTCCCACCATTTCTTTGTGAACTCGATCTCCAATATTTTGCAAAGTTGAACTAATTCTAGACTTGGACCCACATTTTGTGTGCCCACACCTTATCCAAATGATGCACCTAACAAAATACTACCAAACGCATTAAATGGTTGTGCGTCCATACATAAATTTAATGAAAATGATATCTACTTGATGTTGTTTTCTTACCAACACCAACACCAACCAAACTAGTAATCCTTGTGTTAGGATTTGGAAAACTAAGCATAAGGTTTAGGTCACAAAGTTGGTTTCAAATGTACACCTACAGTCTATCTCCTTTCTTGATACAATGATCTCTCATCGTGAAGTGAAGGGGATCTCCTTGTGCGCTTTCCAAGATGGGGTAGCATAGAATTCTCTAGTTCCACATCCTCCACATGAAGCTCAAATCCTTCCTACAACATTTTCCTCCATACATCCATAACTCCTATAATATCATGTTGTTCCACAAATTACCTCTCATGTGCTTCATTATACTTGATTTTCCTTTCCTCTCTCTCTGCTTCTATCGTAGGATCTGCCATTTCTTTCCACACCTTCTTCTACTCCCCATGCCTAGTGGGAGTTTAACTAGCCATAGGAAATGCTTCTAAACTCAGAGTGATGATCAAGATCTTAATGGATAATGGTAAAGCATGCAAGAAATGTCCTCTTGGTTCTCACAAGAACTAGAACTCAACAATATCTAGGAAAGAAAAAGTAGAAACCACATACTCCAATGTATAGGTAGTTAACACGCCACCCCACCAATGATCAACAACATGAGTCTAGATCAAATCAACATCATGAATTCACTTGATAATATTCTTGGGTCCAAACACGAGGTTGATAATACCAACTCTTCCTCAATGCATACGCTGACAACCATTCATACAAATCTATTGGAAAAAAACAAAATAATGTATCATAGAGCTCATGATACGATGCTCATCTACCCCTATGTGTGAATCAAAATCAGGTATAATGTTGAATCTGTATGAAAACTCATCCTCTATGTTCTTAAGCCAAGTTTCCATGCTAGCCAAGGTCAAGCGTTCCACCATTACACACCATTCTTGCAAAAACTTCAAAAGATGTCCCAGAAATGGAACCAAGATGTAGTCACTTTTCCTAACCCTTTAATTCCCAGGTGCATTGGTATATCACCCACTCTAGAATGGGCACTCACCTAAGGCACATGAAGGAACGTGGCCCCTCTTCTATGGAATATTTGTCAAAAACATTACCATGAGTGATAGAGTAATGCATGATAGGAAATGCATATACCCTATAACAATAATAATGAACTATATCCAAACATAGATGAACATTATTATATCTATGAACATCAAGAACATCAAGTAGTAATCATTTGTAAACCAAGAACACAATAGATAACACAGATATTCAGATCCATAAGTATTAATATTCAAAGAAAACACCAGGATTATATTAATCCACCATTATTATAGTAGCCAAAATACATCACAAGATCCATAAATGGACTATATACTTCAATAAAATAGCATTCTAACCCTACAATCACTCTACTCAAGAAGCATTCTCGGCATATCTCTCTCTCGAGCTCTCTTTTTCTCTCTTCCCTCTCTCTTTTCTTGTCGTGAAAATCAATACATATCAAGAGAATTGTGGGGATATACCCCTCACTACCTATTCATCACCTAAGATAAAGACGCATGCCAAATGTCATCATGCCCCGCCATACTTGAGTACCCTAAACATGTAAATGTTAGCTAAACCATAACTAACTCCACTTTACAAATCTTAATCCTATCATGATAATCATATCCTAAAGTATTTTTTTCTTGGGCTGCAATTTTTAATGCTTTAACCTTATCCATAATCAATCCTTTAACATGTTCCTCATTTCAACTCGATCATGGTGGTCTAAAATGTGGTTAAGTACCAAACTCATTTTTCCTAGGCACGAACCTCTCGCACTCTTCCTAAAGTTACTTAGGTGCAATCCTTTGCACCTTGTTGACATGTGATAAAACCCTTTGCACCTCATGCACCTAGTATCTTTAAGGGTTCAACAAACTACATAAGGCTTGATCCTCTAGAGGGTGTGTAGTGCAACACTTGGCTCTGCCAGGATAGTCTAGCCAATATGATACAATTATAAAAAATTATGAATTATAAACGCATAAAATGAATTTTAAGGGATGTTGGTTATTTTTTCCATATATGGTGTTCATAATTCAACTTGTATGGATGTGGAAGATGTGACAGTGGATCGGGATTGAAAACATTCTGAGCCCTTGGATATTATCAAATTGAATGAAATTGGAGTTTTCGGAGTTAATCTTGTGTTACTCATTTATGTATGTATCTATCATTCGTGAACATTCTTTCAAATGATCGAGATCAGTGCATATTTTGGAGCACATGATCAAGAGATGCAACTCATATGCGTCCCCTGTATGCATATTTGGGAGCTCATGAACAATTATCAAGTATTTTTTAAAATTTAATATTCTTTTTTACTTGTTAATATTAGTTTGAATCGATTTGATAAATATATATTAATTTCAATTTTTATGTGCAAATATAGCTCGAGAATATCCAAAAATATATGTAAATAAATAGGTAAAAATATTAAACCTTTTCATTTGTCAATATTAGTTGGAATCAATTCGATAAATATATCTTACTTTTAATTTTTATGTGGAGATGCAACTGGAGAAAATCTAGAAAATCTACAACTAACAAATATGTGTAAAGAAATAAGTAAAAGTATTTTTGTGAAATATTATTATAGTATTTGAAATACATACAAGTTAATAATGAAGTTTAATAACGAATGTCTATTTCCCAATTTCTAAATTATGTATCTAAAGATTATATTGAATTAGATTCTCATGGTCTATGTTGGATAAATATGCCAATGTAGAAAAACTAAAGTGGATGTACATCCTTTGTTTTTTTGTGGTATGGAGCATTGCAAAAAGAGGGAGACAAATTTATTAAAGATTTGGAAACAATTTGGAAAACACCAAAATTTCCATACAAATGTGAAACTACGGTTGTAGTTAATGTAATCAACAAAGGAGTTCTGAAGAATTTTTTTGGTGTCTCCAAAGGTTTTTGAAAAATACTTTAAAAATAATAAGTGGCTTATGTCATCGTTGTTTACAAAAATATTCTTGGTAGGGGTTGTAGATGATGTAAGAGACATCTTAAAGGGATGTTCTCTATTTCAAACAACAATGGAATAAATCAATATATAAAATTGTGTTTATTACATTTTTCTAGTTATTTTTCCCATCTTCCATTTGAAGTGATGTTATTGATGGTTATTATTTTGTAGTGCTCAAAATGTGTTTATTACAATTTTTCAATTCTTCACATTTCATCCAAATGATATGATTAGTATATAATGCTCAAATCTAGCTTTGACAAGTTTATACAAAGATCTTGTTTTCCATGAAAAGAAGTTATTGGTTTTGGGGGTGGAAATTTGAATGCATTATAGAAAAAAATTCACACTTAATATGTACATTGGTTATTGAAGTTATTACCATCATTTTATGCAATAAAAACAATTACAACTTGTATTATCTCATAACACATTTCCATGATTACTGAGCTTGATTGAGTTTACTTGTTACTATTATGTTGATTAATAAATATAAATTAATTGGCTTGTTTTTTGTAGTCTATCTCATAACAATATATTAAAATTGGTCTTTTGTTATAGACTATCTCTTAACAATTCATTTATTACCATCATTTTATGTTGTAAATATTTCATAACACATTTCCTACCTTCATTCTATGCAAATAAATCTAGATTATAATTAAACATTTGTTACACAAATATATATGATAAAAGTATGTAAAATATAAAACATTCAAATGCGCACTACCCCATAGTTAAGATAAATCACATCTAAATTTTTCTTTCTTTCTATATTGAGATTATTTTTCTTATATGATTCTTATATAATAATGGGCATATGCCCACTCAATATAAGATAAAAATGATTTTTATATGAGAATGGACATATACCCATTCAATACAAGATAAAAATGTTTGTTTATATGAGAATGGACAATATAAGTATTTGTTATGCATTACAATGTTATAAATGTATTAATTATTCCAATAAGTATTTCTTAATCTTACTATAAAATTGTAAACTCTTAAAATGAAAATCCCTCATACATGATATATAATTCCAAAAATCCCTTTTTGATTCCAATAATAGCCAAATAAAATTCCAAAAAGCCTCTTTTTGGATTCCAATAATAGTCAAATCAAATTCCAATATTTGGTATAAGAAAAACCAATATAGCTGATTTTGGTATTTAATCTAGATTGTAAAATGTCCAAATTTAACGAAATTATGGTTCATATATTGGAATCTAAAATCACCTATATTGGGATTAATCAGTACTCCAAAATCACATATATTGGAATCATTAATTCTCCTTTTGAAGTCCAATATATCTAGTCACGATTTAAATTTATGAATATGTGAAAAAATGTTTAATGATTTCAGGGAATCAAACATTGATATGAGAAATATTTCACGCATCTGCTAGCAAGATAGAAAGCGAAACATGTTCTATTTTATAAGGGCTAGCATTGTTAGGCTTAATGATTTCTTTGGAATAATTCTCTTATCAGTTTTAAGATGTTTTAAAGATTAAACTATGTAAATTTGAATATTTCAAATACCATTGAGAAAGCAGACGCTAGGCTAATGACATTCATGAGATGTGAGACACTTCCAGATTCAATTAATATGGTTCAATTGAACCTTAGGGAAACTATAGAATTATCGAAGATGTTATGAAGAAACATAAAGAGGGATACGATTCAATTTAGGAGAATGTAATTAACTATAAAAATGTTCTAGATATATTTTCATATTTAAAGTTAGATCTCATATTTACTTCATTTACTATGGTGTGATTGAACCTTGACGCTAAGAGAGAATTTCTCAAAGATGTTATGAAGAAATTAGTAGAGTGTGAAGATCCAGTGTAGGAGAATATAATTAATTATAAAACCATTCCTAATATATTTTTATATTTAAATTTAGATATGAAATCAATTGTAAGAGACATGACATAAAAAAATCATATTCAAATATGGATATGAGCTTATTTAAAATTAACTGTAAAACTATCCCATATATATTTTAGTATTTAAATATAGCTATTAAATAAATTGAAATTCCTTTAAAGGTAGGTAGAATTATAGTAAAACATTTGATGAATAATTTGAATTTATAATGTAACATTATTCCGTAAGATGGACTTCCAAATAAACAATACAAAACATAAAAAGAGATCCAATAAAAAAGATCCCTATAATTGTTTTTGTGATCTAATATAATCCCAAACATATTTGATTTCCTTCATATGGTCAGAATAAAGGCCACAAAACATCTAACAAGTATGTGTATTTTTACGTAGAATCTATGTTAAATGTTTCAGAAATTATGTAGTTCACAACATCATTGAACTTGTTTTTCTCTAAAGATTCATCTACAAGCACTCTATTTTTAAAAGTGTATGATGCATTAAACCATGACCAAACAAAGTTAAGATTCTTGAGATATAATTTGGTATTCCTAGAACCTTCATAAACGGAGCATTTGGTCTCGACATAATCTTCCTGTGTAAATATGAACTTGAAGCTTGACACCTCCAAGCTAATGTTTTGAAAAAATGAAGGCATCATATCATCAACATTTGACTTTATCACTGATGTTCATATTGCTATGTTGAAATGTTTTTTACACTGTTGTAAGAACTCTTTCACATTAGGTCTGAGTAAAAATTTATTTTTTCAAGCTCGATGTCACCAAATTATTTTAATTTAAATGCCGAAGATTCCTTGTGGAGGGTGTTTTCTAAAACACCATTTATATCAAATAAGATCAGTTTCATATTGCCCCTCTTGACCAACCACTTGAAATCTAAACATTTTATTTCTCAAATTGGTGATCTGCATTTTCTCCCCCTGGTTGAATGTTTCAAAATTTCCCATAAACTTGTTGTTCTACCCTAGTTTAAAAGAGAAATCCATGTATGCTCTTATTTGTGCCCTAGGTTTTTCCAATTTTCAAGGTGTCATTTTCCCTTTGTCAAATCATGTGAAAAATCAAAATTGATCCAATCTAAATTATGCAATTAATTTCCCAATCCCAAGATTGAAAATAATGACAAATCATGCTTCAGTTGGTTTAAAATCAAGAAATCAGCCATCCTTGTTGAAAATTTTGAATTCTAGGGCATCCTTTAAATTTTTCATGATTTGACGGTCATACGGGTGTCATTTTCCCATCAAATTTATCATCACAAGGTAATGGCAATGTGGCGGGTTCCTATTGGCCGAGAGATGTCGGGAAATATTTCTAACTTACCATTTTTTGAAATTTTGGCAAAAGGGAAAATTTTGATCCATGGGCTCCGCCTTCTCATAATGAGGTGCCTACGTGGCACATTTTGATTGGCTAGGGATTGGTGGGTGGCAGCTTTCCTTAGGAAATTTTTCTTTCATTATGCAAAATTTTCAAAATCAAATTTTGGCCCGAAGGCCCACAACGAATAGGGAGAGGACACGTGGCACAGAGGGCATGCGGATGGCGGGGGACTTGGAGAATTTTGATGTTTTATGGCTCAAAGTGTTAAGGTGGAAATTTGGCCCGAAAACTCCCCACTCATCACAAGGTGGACACATGTCCAGGAAAGGTCAGGATGGGGCAGTGGGTTTCGTGATGACTTTGAAGTTTTTAACTTCAAATGGTAAAAGTGAAAAATTGGGCCAAAGTTCCGGAACCAATCAAAAGAGGACACGTGTCCAAAATTTGCAAAAATGAAGGAAGGGGCCAAAGGAAAACTTGATGATTTTTTTCTTTGTTTTCTAAAAGTGAAAAATGGATTATAGCCCCACTCCAATCAGGTGGAGACACGTGTCCAAAAATTCAAAATTCAAATGCCTTGTGTGAATTTTTGATCAAAAGGCGGGATTTGAAAAATCAAAAGTATAAAAATGAACTTAGCTCCAGATCATCCATGATGGACACGTGGCACATTCTAAGAAGTCAAAGGAAGGGCATGGGCCCACGGTGAGTTTTAAATTTTTCAAATTTTGGGGAAGGTTTAAAGGTAAATAGAGGCTTAGCCCCACGAATCGAGAGAGCACACGTGGCAGAAGAGATCAAGCTTTCCAGGCCCACGAGGTTTTGTGGAAAATTTTTTTCAAAAAAGTGGCAAAATTGATAGAATTGGTCCATGTTTCAATGGGACCCACCTTTGGACACGTGGCGGGTGGCCCAGGGAGAAGTGGGAGAAAAGTGGCAAAATTTTCCAAAATTTCAAAAGGTCACAAATGCATTTTTTTAAAGGCATGGGCCCGATCCAATCATTTTTTGACACATGTCCCACCTTATCCAAAGTTTAAAAAGGTAATATTGAGCTTATTTTTAAATGGCATTTTCCACGTGGAGGGCTGATATTAAAAGGTGATGAGATCGATGGTTACTGTGCATTTCTATTTGTTTGGGCCACCATGAGAGCTCCAAGAAGCTTGGAATCATGATTTCTTCATCAAATTTCATCAAATCTTATATGATTTTGTGTCACCTTGGCCTTCTGAGAACAATGGCATCATTTTCATGACCTAATTCTTCGATCTATGGTGTTTTTGATGTAATTTTGGCTCAGGCCCGAGAAAAAATGTGAAATGTCAACATCAAAAAGTTGCAGAGGTAAAATTGAAAAGGGGAAAAGGTAAAAATGATGAATGAAAGATGCTTTGCATGCCTAAATGATAAAAATGTGCCCCTGGGGTGGATAATGATCCAAATTTGTGTAATGATTTAACTTTTTGTGCATACCTGCAACCTCATGAGTTGTTTTTCCATTTGATGTCACTGTCATTAAATCATGAGGTTTTTTGTGAAAAATTTGATCCCATAGCATATTATTTTCTTGGGAAGGAAGACTCCAATGTGGCATGAGGTATATAATGCATTTTGGAGAAATTTTAAATGGTCGGGAGTTGAAAATCATGAGCAAATTTTGAGAAAAAGCTCATTTTCTAGAAAATCCACCAAAGAACCAGGTTAATGTCTCATGTGTTGGAAAATTCATGTATGTGGGTTGGTTACAAGTGTATAGCCACCACACAACTCTGAGATTGTTCATGTAACTCTCCCCTGTTGTTGAATCTAACAAGTTTTGAATTAAATCTGTGTTTTTTTTGGGCAATATGATGTCTGTTATCAATTTTAAATGCCTGCAAATAAATTTTATTGTTCTTGTTGCAATCTTGCATTGAAAATCTTTAGAAGTCACACAGGATCTCCATTTCTGGTTGATAGTTTAGTGGCATTTGCAATCTCATACTCAAAAGAGCCTTCATCTGATAAGGAGATAAACAAATTTAAAATCACTTTACCTTCCTTGACTGCAGAGATTTCTTGTAAGCCTTTGGGGGTACCTTAGGCATGGTTTGATCATGGATTTTTGTGTTTAATTGAGTTCTTTACTTCAAGATTTTGTGGTGAGTTCTCAAAGATTGTGTGAAGAGTGCAACCTGGGCTTCCATTTGTGCCTCTTCTGGTTGAAAGAACATCCTGATTATTTTAGGCATTTCATCTGATAGTTGTTCAAGTATTGTACAGATTGTCAAAGATCTGATCTATCCTAGTTTGTCTTATCAATCTCCCACCAAAAATCATCCAACAACAAAGATCCTATCATGTACTATCCCTGATTTGCATTTGTATACCCACAAAAGATCAAAATCCATTTGCAAAAGTATGCATAATAGATCAGATTTCCAATGTCTCTAGTAACCTTTGCCTTGTTTTGAGAACATACCCATGTTTTGAGAAGTGAAACTTGTGAGAGTTCAGATCTGGGTGTTGATCATGTTTTCATCAAGGTCTCCATCATAGAATTTCAAGCAAAGAGAAGGACATCTTCATCTCCTTCACCATTACAAGGTTACAAAATAGGTCCTCTTACCTTGGTTGTAAGGCACAACCTAAAACAACTAGGACAAGATCAAGTCCTATTGGAGTGCTATCCATTTCTCCACAAACCTGAGTGCTAGCTAGACCATATCCCCAGCTACCAATGACATACAACATGGTCTAATCTATCTTTAAGCTCCATGACATATCTATGGTGCTGCTCAAACTGAAAAGGAGAAAAAATTTGGATACCAACACGAGTGGCACCATTTCGGGAATTCTTGGATTTCTTGGTGTTTTTGAAGTGTTTGAGGAGTTTGAGCATTTGTGTATTCAAGTATTTGAGCTGCTACATTGTTAAAATATCATCCTATGCTTCAGATCTGCAAGCTTTAAGACAAAATTTTCAAGCCCTGTCTGCCATTTTTCATTTCCTAGTAGTTTATACACTTTGGGTGCATTGTGATTGATTGATTTAAGAAGAGGAAGGTCTGATTTATAAGGCTTTGCAAGGGTTTCAGTACTAGAAAACATTTGATAGAATTATTTTAGTGCATTCTTGCACAACTAAGGTGAAATTCCTTAGTGGTGACTCCATGCTGATTTGAATTTGGAAATACCAGTGTCTTAAGCTTTCTGTCATTTATTTTTGTGTTGTTGATCTCTACAAAAACTGGAGGGAAGAAGATCTCTCTTCCTTAAAGACTCTACTAAGAAATTGTTCTCAGATTCAAGAAATTCAGAGTTGGAAGGGAGAAGAGTTTGGAAAGTGGTTAAAGGTCGACATCGTGAAAGATATAGCCATTGGTGAGAGAGATCAGCCTTTGGTAGAGGATTATCACTCTTCTTCAAGTGATTCTGATTCAAGCAATCCTCTCATAAACTTGTTTTCCCTCAGCTAGTGAAGGTCCTTCTACTGTACCTGGTAAGTTCCTTCTCCAATCTGCACCTCTATGTTTTAATTCGAGTAAAAATTTCCAAGAAAATCAGCACTTAGAGGATACCAGTCTTGTGAATCACATTCTTGAGCCCCAAAGATATAACACTCCTCATCAGCTTGTCTCACCTCCAAGATCACCCCCACCAAACAATATGGCTCAACCTAGACCTCCATTTTTTGTTAACACCTTTGGTCCTATAAATTTTAGAGGAATGGATGGTTACCCAAATGTTGTCCCACAAGATGTCAGAAATAGGTTGCCAAAATTCTAACGTAACAATGCTATTATTGGTGATCAACATCTCAAACTTTTTGATAATATGATGGAGATTTTGAGATAGAGTTTGAAGATGTGTATATTAAGTTGTTTATTCATACACTAGAAGAAGATGCTAGGGATTGGTACAAGGCTCTACCTGATAACTCTATTGATTCATGGACTGAAATGAAAAATGCATTTAGGTTGCAATATGGTGACAGACTGATCCTAGATTTCTTTTATCTGAGTTTGAGAATATCAAGAAGAACCCTAATGAATCAGTCCATGACTTCAACACAAGGTTCAACAAAACTTTGAGAAGGCTTCCTGTTGGTTTGAGGCCTTGTGATGAATCTTGTTTAATCAAATATGCAGATGCATTTGATAAAAAGGCAGCCTATTACCTAAGAGACAAGAACCCAACCAATCTAAGACAAGCTTTCACCATGGCACTTCAAATTGAGAACAATATCAAGGCTATTGGGAAACCTCTTAAGAGAGATGGTGTAAAATTGATAAACCCTAAAAACCTCAAGCTAGCAAAGGTGCTGATTTAGAAGAGGTTGTGAAGACTTTGGCAGGGGCTGTCAAAGAAATCTCATACAAGTTGGCAAGAGCTGAGAAGGGAATTGGGCAGACTTCACAAGGTCAGCCTAGGTAGCAGAGCACAAGATAGATTTGGAATCACCATAGGAATGAGCAGAGGTTTGATGACAAGGGTAAAGGGCTTGTTGGATCTACAAATAGACAACCCCAAACACATGAAAATAGATTGGTTCCTGACCCTCTAACTACCAGGGTTGTTGTTGTTGATGAAGTTGCTGATATGGATTGGTGTGATAGATGTTTTCTTCCTCATCCTCCATGTGAAGTGGACCAACAAGTTGATGAAGCTGATAATGAGGATGGAACTGATGATGATATTTGCATGGTGGGTTGTTCTTCAAGCTCACAAGGAGGAGCAACATCTACTGAAGTAATAAGTGCTAGGACTACTGCTACCTTTTGGGATTGCATCAAGTGGGTACAAGTCTTTCTCCCCCTCATGCTCTTGAAGTTGATGTAGTGCAAGCTTTTGAAATTCCTAACAATGACTTTGAATACTTGAGAGCTTTGATGATTAAGAAGTATGATGGTGGTATCCCTTCGAGGAAGATAGACAATTGTTGATGAATGTTGTTGTAGCTCAAGAGAAGGACTATAACACTAGAAGAAAAGTTGTTAAGGAGTTGGGCCTCAAGCCAAAACCTAAAACACCCTTTCTCACAAGCATTCCAAAAGAAGCTCCTAGGAAAGAAACACTTGCTAGAAGCTCTGTCTGTCCCAAAAAAAATACAGTCCTCATCATGCCCAAGCTGCCAAGAATCCTTTTCCATCTGATGAATCTTCTTGTATCCCTTCCAATGTTGTTTTTCCAAAGAGTGTCCCCTATGACATAGCCCAGGTATTGAGCCAAATTAAAGTGAGTGTTCCAATCATTGAGTTGCTTAGAATTCCTGAGCATAAGAAGAGAGCATTTGAGTACTTGGGATTGAAAGAAGAGAAGATCACCCCAAGCAGAAATGTAAATGTTGTTGAGACTCCTCTTCAAATCATTGCTGACCTTGAAACACCACCAACAGTGGAAGATCTTGGAGAGACACCTGAGGTATATTTGGGGACATCCTTGGTTGATTCCCAATTGAATGTTGATCCATTCTTTACAACTTTTCTCATAAAAGATAGGCTACTTCACAATTGTATGTTTGATTCCGGTGCATCATGTAATGTCATGCCTCTAGAAGTCATGAATGAGTTGGATATCAAGGTGACAACTACCTATGGGAAGTGTACTACCATGGATTCAAGGGAAGTGCTGGTGGTTGGTTGTGTGAAGGGTTTGGTAGTGCAACTTGTAGCCTATCCGGGTAAGAATTTGAAACTGATGTTGTAATTGTTGACTACCCTACCAAATGGGGTATGCTTTTGTCAAGAAAATGGGCTACAAGTGTTGGTGGTAGTGTTCAGATGGATATGTCTTTTTCCACCATTCCCATTGAAGGCAGCCTTGTCAAACTTTATGGTGAAAAGAAGATGTTGCACCTAATTGAAGATCCCAACAATGCTTCCTATGAAGTGTTGTTTGCTGATGTAGATGCTGAGAATTTCATTGGTTTTGCTGATGGAAAAGAACAAAGATGGATAGATCAAAGTGCCTTGATATGGTAGGTTCTCCTTGGACCTTGCTATTTGATGGAGCTTGCTCCAAATTTGGAAATGGTGCTGGTATAGTTCTGCTTTCTCCTAGTTTGAAGAGTTTGCTTTTTCCTTCAAACTTAATTTTGAATGCACTAACAACATTGCTGAGTATGAGGCATTGTTGTTGGGGTTAAGGATTGCATGGAAGTATGGAGTGAAAGATATTGTTGCAAAAGGAGACTCAGAGCTGGTTGTCAAACAAATAAGAAAATTATATGCTACAAAAAATCAGCGTATGAAATAGTATAAGCATGCAGTTTGGGATCTAATTGAAATGTTTGATTCCTTTAACATTGTTTACCATGACAAAGGTCTTAATGCTGCTGCTGATAAGTTGGTAGTGTTGGGTTCTAGATTTGAAAATTGCACCATTTCACCTTATTGTGATTACAATGTTGAAGTGCTGACTAGGCCAGTTGTCCCTGATAATGTGAAACATTGGCAAGTTTTTAACAATGATGCTCAAGTGCTAAGGTTCTTGCAAAACCAAGGTGAGTTTGCAAATCATAATATTGATTGGGAGCCAATGGTATGCATGACTAAAGGAAGAGAAACTTTGTTTGGAAAAGATATCATCCAATTGAAAACAAACACCATTCCTAGAGGTCTTGTTGCACTTGAGTCAAATTTTAACAATGTTGATTGCATCATAAATAGAAACATGTCTACTTCAAGGGATGTGGAAGAGCATGACTTGGGAACAAAGGAAAACCAAGGAAGGTTTGGTTGGGCAGAAATTTAAGTAAAGAAGAAAAATAGTCCTATGCCCAACTCTTGAAAAATATCAAGACTCGCTTTTGCTTGTCCTATTCAGAGCTAAAGCATACGGGGAAGATTTATTTCAGCATGAGATCCCTCTTGAAACAAATGCCAAACCATTCAGATAGAGGAAAAGGCCAATTAATCCACTTCTCTCCATGAAAATGCAAGAGGAGTTAAGGAAGTTGAGAGATGGAGGTATTATTCAGCCCACTAGATATTCATCTTGGGTTACAAAACCTTGTGCCAAAAAAAGAAGAATGAGACATCAGACTTTGTGTGGATTTTAGAAATCTAAATAAAGCATCCATGAAGGACAACTATCCCCCTTGCCAAATATGGAAAATATGTTGCAGAGCTTGATGATGGGTCTCAATTGCTTTCTACATTGGATGGTTTCTCCGGATATAATCAAGTGGTAGTTAAAGAATCAGAAAGACTTAAGACAACATTCACTACTCCTTGGGGACATATGTTTTTGTTAGGATGCCCTTTGGTTTGATGAATGCTGGTGCCACTTTTCAAAGAGCAATGGATGTTGCTTTTTCTGGTTACATCAATGAGTTCATTGCAGTTTACCAAGATGATGTGACTATATTTTCAAGGCAGAGAGGTGATCATTTGCAGCACTTGGAGAAGATGTTGATCAGATGTAGGGAGTATGGAATTTCTCTTAATCCAAAGAAGTGTCATTTTGGCATGCAAAAGGCCAAGCTTCTTGGTCACATTGTGTCAAAATGGTGTTATGATAGACCCTGAGAGAGTGGAAGCAATCAACAAGGTACCTATCCCAAGAACCAAGAAAGGCATCCAGTCTTTCTTTGGTCAGATTAATTTTATTAGAAGGTTTGTTTCCAACTTTGCTGAGTTGACTCTTCCAATCACAAGCATGCTAAAGAAGGACCAAGTTATCAAATGGGAGGAGGCTTCCATTCAAGATTTTGAAGGAATTAAGGATGCACTTAAACATGCACCTGTTTTAGCAGCCCCAAACTATAAGAGGCCTTTCCAAATCTTTTCCTTTGCTTCTGAGTATACCATTGCTTCTGTTTTGCTGCAAAAGGATGAGAATGAGGCTGAGAGGCCTATGCCTTCTTTAGCAAGGCTTTACAAGCTACTGAGTTAAAGTATACAATCATGGAGAAACAAGCATTTTCCTTGGTGAAAGCAACAAAAGTTTTCAGGCCTTATATATTGAGTTCAAAAGTTGTTTGCCTATGTTCCCCACACCATGGTGAAAGACATCTTATCAGAGATGGAGATCTCAAGTAAAAGATGTAGATGGGTGAACAAACTATAGGAGTATGATATGGACATCCAAACCACAAAGTTGGTAAGAGGTTTGGGTCTTGCTAAGCTCATGGCTGAGAGCAACTTGCAGAATGTGGAAGTGAATCAGCTAGAGGAAGAAAGGGTAGATGTGCTTGCAAAGTTGGTAAATTCTGAGTGGTACAAGGATGTAATATTTTACCTTAGACACCTTTGCTATCCTGATCATTTAAATAAAAATTAGAAAAGAGCCCTCAAGCTGGCTTCTCAAAAATATATCATTACAGACCTTGGGCTGGCTTGGAAGAACCCTAAAGGTGTCCTCTTGAAATGCATAGCTGAAGATGAAGCTCCCAAGATAGTTGCTGATTTCCATGGGGAGTTTGTGGAGGACACTTTGCTGGAAGAGTAACAACACATAAGATTTTGAGAGCTGGTTATTGGTGGCCTACTCTTTTTAAAGATGCAACCCAACTGGTTAGAAAATGTGATAGTTGCCAACATTTCTCTAGAAGACTAAAAGCTTCAGCTCCCTTCCTTTGCAGCCTATATCAATTGAAGCCCCTTTCAAACAATGGGGAATGGACTTCATTGGTGAGATTTCAGATCCTTCTAGTGCTGGTCATAAGTGGATTCTTGTAGCCACTGATTATTTTACAAAATGGGTTGAAGCAATCCCATCTAAAAAGGCAACACACCAAGTGGTAGTGGACTTCTTATTGAATCATATCATATGCAGATTTGGAGTTCCAGTTAAGATTGTATCTGATAATGCCATGTGCTTTAGAGCCAAACCTTTAATGGCAATGTGTAATGAATATGGAATCAATCTGACTTATTCTTCAAACTACAACCCCCAAGGGAATGGACAAGCTGAGTCCAGTAATAAGAACTTGCTGAAGATCATTAGAAGAACCTTGGAAATGAACAAGAAAAAGTGGGGAGAACAATTGAAGTTTGTAGTTTGGGCTGATAGAATAACTCCTAAAAGAGCAACTGGTAAAAGCCCATTTGAATTGGTGTATGGAACTCAAGGCTTTTCTTCCCTTACACCTGCAATTATCTTCATTTCAGTTTTCCCAACAGTTGGAAGATCAAGAGCATGGCCCATATGAATCAAGGATCAATCAGATTATTGAGCTTGATGAGGAGAGAAGAGCATCCCATCAAAGGCATATCAGATTTAGAGAGAAATTGAAGAGATTGTTTGACAAGAAGGTCACTCCTAGAGCCTTCAATATTGAGATCTGGTTTTGTTGTGGGATAGTAGGCATGAAGACAAGGGAAAGCATGGAAAGTTTGATGCATTATGGATGGGCCCTTATGCCATTGATATCAAAATTGGTGAACATACCTTTTTTCTCAAAGATCTAGATGGGGAATTGTTGGAGCTACCTATTAATGGCAGACATTTAAAACATTTCTTGGATTAATCCCCAAAGTGAGGTATGCACAAATTGTACAATTGTATAGTCTTTGTTTTTGCTTTGTTTTTTGTTGTTTGGTGGTTTGTGGTTTGCCCTTTGTTCTTGGCAGCCATTTTGGTTGGTTTCTCGCTCATTTTTTTTGTTGGGTGGTTCTAGTTTTTGGGCTGCCTTGTGTTTTGACTCCTTTTCCCAATGGTATTTTGGCACTTGGTCTACATTTTTTCCTTGTGGCACTCACTGGGAGTGCCCATCCCCAGCAGGAGCCAATGTTAGTGCCATTTCTGAGCTTGCATTGTGTGCCCTAATTTTTCATGTCCGATTTTTCTCAGAAACATTTTATTTCTCAAATTGGTGATCTACATTTTCTCCCCCTAGTTGAATGTTTCAAAATTGCCCATAAACTTGTTGTTCTACCCTGGTTTAAAAGAGAAATCCATGTGTGCTCTTATTTGTGCCCTAGGTTTTTCCAATTTTTGGGCTATGTCATTTTCCCTTTACAAATCATGTGAAAAATCAAAATTGATCAAATCTAAATTGTATGTAATTAATTTCCCAATCCCAAGGTTGAAAATAATGTCAAATCATGCTTCAATTGATTTAAAATCAAGAAATTTGCCATCCTTGTTGAAAATTTTGAATTTCTAGGGCATCCTTTAAATTTTTCATGATTTGATGGTCATATACGGGTGTCATTTTCCCATCAAATTTATCATCGCAAGGTAATGGCAACATGGCGGGTTCCTATTGGCTGGGGATGTCGGGAAATATTTCTAACTTATCATTTTTTGAAATTTTGGCAAAAGGAAAATTTTGATCCATGGCTCCACCTTCTGCAATGAGGTGCCTACGTGGCACATTTTGATTGGCTAGGGATTGGTGGGTGGTGGGCTTTCCTTAGGAAATTTTTCTTTTCATTATGCAAAATTTTCAAAATCAAATTTTGGCCCAAGGCCCGCAATGAATAGGGAGAGGACACGTGGCATGGAGGGCATGCGGATGGCGGGGGACTTGGAGAATTTTGATGTTTTATGGCTCAAAGTGTTAAGGTGGAAATTTGGCCCAAAACCTCAGCCAATCATAGGTGGACACGTGTCCAGAAAGGAAAGATGGGGGTTTTCAAGTGGTGGGTTTGGGCAAGTGAAATGAAAAGAGAAATTTTCCTTTCAAAAAAAAAAAAATTGAAATTTTGGGTTTTTCTAAAAGTTTCCAGAAATAGCCCCACTCAATCAGGGAGGACACGTGTCCAAAATTTGTAAAAAAATGAAGGAAGGGGCCAAAGGAAATTTTTCATAATTTTTTTTTTGTTTTTAAAAGTGAAAAATGGTAAAAATGTAAAAATAGACTCACGTGCCCATGAATCCAAAGATGGACATGTGGCACATTCTTTTTGAAAGTCAAAGGAAGGGCAGGGCCCACAGGTGGGGAGTTTTAAATTTTTCAAATTTTATAGGAAGGTTTAAAGGTGGAATAGGAGGCTTGGCCCCATGGTGAATCGAGAGCCACATGGCATGGCAGAGAAAGAGATCGGGCTTCGGGCCATGGAGGTTTTGTGGAAAAATTTTTCCTTTTTTCAAAAAAGTGGCAAAATTGATAGAATTGGTCCATGGTTTTCAATGGGACCCACCTTTGGACACGTGGCGGGCCCAGGGGTAGGCAAAGCGGGGAAAAGTTTGCAAAATTTTCCAAAATTTCAAAAAGGTCACAATGCATTTTTTTAAAGGCATGGGCCCGATCCAATCATGTTTTGACACGTGTCCCACCTTATCCAAAGTTTAAAAAGGTAATATTGAGCTTATTTTTAAATGGCATTTTCCACGTGGAGGGCTGATATTAAAAGGTGGATGAGATCAATGGTTACTGTGCATTCATTTTTTTGGCCACCATGGGAGCTCCAAGAAGCTTGGAATCATGATTTCTTCATCAATTTTCATCAAATCTTATATGATTTTGTCACCTTGGCCTTCTGAGAACAATGGCATCATTTTCATGACCTAATTCTTCGATCTATGGTGTTTTTGATGTAATTTTGGCTCAGCCCGAGAAAAAAGTGAAATGTCAACATCAAAAGTTGTAGAGAGGTAAAATTGAAAAGGGGAAAAGGTAAAAATGATGAATGAAAGATGCTTGCATGCCTAAATGATAAAAACATGCCCTGGGGTGGATAATGATCCAAATTTGTGTAATGATTTAACTTTTTGTGCATACCTGGCAACCTGTGAGTTGTTTTTCTGTTTGATGTCACTGTCATTAAATCATGAGGTTTTTTGTGAACAAATTTGATCCCATAGCATATTATTTTCTTGGGAAGGAAGACTCCAATGTGGCATGAGGTATATAATGCATTTTGGAGAAATTTAAAAAGGTCGGGAGTTGAAAATCACGAGCAAATTTTGAGAAAAAGCTCATTTTCTGAGAAAATCCACCAAAGAACTAGGTTAATGTCTCATGTGTTGGAAAATTCATGTATGTGGGTTGGTTACAAGTGTATAGCCACCACACATCTCTGAGATTGTTCATGTAACTCTCCCCTACTATTGAATCTAACAAGTTTTGAATTAAATCTATGTTTTTTTCTTTGGGCAATATGATGTCTCGTTATCAATTTTAAATGCCTGCAAATAAATTTTATTGTTCTTATTGCAATCTTGCATTGAAAATATTTAGAAGTCACACAGATCTCCATTTCTGGTTGATAGTTTAGTGGCATTTGCAATCTCATACTTAGAAGAGCCTTCATCTGATAAGGAGATAAACAAATTTAAAATCACTTTACCTTCCTTGACTACAGAGATTTCTTGTAAGCCTTTGGGGGTACCTTAGGCATGGTTTGATCATGGATTTTTGTGTTTAATTGAGTTCTTTACTTCAAGATTTTGTGGTGAGTTCTCAAATATTGTGTGAAGAGTGCAACCTAGGCTTCCATTTGTGCCTCTTCTGGTTGAAAGAACATCCTGATTATTTTAGGCATTTCATCTGATAGTTGTTCAAGTATTGTATGATTGTCAAAGATCTGATCTATCCCAGTTTGTCTTATCAATCTCCCACCAAAAAATCATCTAAAAACAAAGATCCTATCATGTACTATCCCTGATTTTCATGTGTATACCCACAGAAGATCAAAATCCATTTGCAAAAGTATGCATAACAGATCAAGATTTCCAATGTCTCTAGTAACCTTTTCCTTGTTTTGAGAACATACCCATGTTTTGAGAAGTGACAACTTGTGAGAGTTCAGATCTGGGGTGTTGATCATGTTTTCATCAAGGTCTCCATCATATAATTTCAAGCAAAGAGAAGGACATCTTCATCTCCTTCACCATTACAAGGTTACAAAATAGGTCCTCTTACCTTGGTTGTAAGGCACAACCTAAAACAACTAGGACAAGATCAAGTCCTATTGGAGTGCTATCCATTTCTCCACAAACTTGAGTGCTAGCTAGACCATATCCCCAGCTACCAATGACATACAACATGGTCTAATCTATCTTTAAGCTCCATGACATATCTATGGTGCTGCTTAGATTGAAAAGGAGAAAATGTGTTGTTGATCTCTTGCAAAACTGAGGGAAGAAGATCTCTCTTCCTTAAAGACTCTACTAAGAAATTGTTCTCGATTCAAGAAATTCAGAGTTGGAAGGGAGAAGAGTTTGGAAATTGGTTAAAGGTAAGGCATCGGCAAAGATATAGCCATTGGTGAGAGAGATCAGCCTTTGGTATAGGATTATCACTCTTCTTCAAGTGATTTTGATTCAAAAAATCCTCTCATAAACTTGTTTGCCTCAGCTAGTGAAGGTCCTTCTGTTGTGCCTGGAAAGTTCCTTCTCCAATCTATACCTAGATGTGTTTTAATTCGAGTAAAACTTTCCAAGAAAATCAGCACTTAGAGGATACCAGTTTTGTGAATCACATTCTTGAGCCCCAAAGATATAGCACTCCTCATTAGCTTGTCTCACCTCCAAGATCACCCCCACCAAACAATATGGCTCAACCTAGACCTCCATTCATTGTTAACACCTTTGGTCCTATAAATTTTAGAGGAATGGATGGTTACCCAAATGTTGTCCCACAAGATGTCAGAAATAGGTTGCCAAAATTCTAGGGTAACAATGCTATTATTGGTGATCAACATCTCAAACTTTTTGATAATATGATGGAAGATTTTGAGATAGAGTTTGAAGATGTGTATATTAAGTTGTTTATTCATACACTTGAAGAAGATGCTAGGGATTGGTACAAGGCTTTACTTGATAACTCTATTGATTCATGGACTAAAATGAAAAATGCATTTAGGTTACAATATGGTGACAGGACTGATCCTAGATTTCTTTTATCTGAGTTTGAGAATATCAAGAAGAACCCTAATGAGTATGTCCATGACTTCAACATAAGTTTCAAAAAAAATTGGGAAGGCTTCCTGTTTGTTTGAGGCCTTGTGATGAATCTTGTTTAATCAAATATGCAGATGCATTTGTTAAAAAGGCAGCCTATTACCTAAGAGACAAGAACCCAACCAATATAAGACAAGTTTTCACCATGGCACTTCAAATTGAGAACAATATCAAGGTTTTTGGGAAACCTCTTAAGAGATGGTGTAAAATTGATAAACCCCGAAAACCCTCAAGCTAACAAGGGGGTGATTTAGAAGAGGTTGTGAAGACTTTGGCAGGGGTTGTCAAATAAATCTCATATAATTTAGAAAGAGCTAAAAAGGAATTGGGAAGACTTCACAAGGTCAGCCTAGGCAACAGGCACAAGATAGATTTGGCAATCACCATAGGAATGAGCAGAGGTTTGATGACAAGGGTAAAGGGCCTATTGGATCTAAAAATAGACAACCCCAAACATGTGAAAATAGATTGGTTCTTGACCCTCTAACTGCCAGGGTTGCTTTGGTATTGATGAAGTTATTGATATGGATTGGTGTGATAGATGTTTTCTTCCTCATCCTCCATGTGAAGTGGACCAATAAGTTGATGAAGCTAATAATGAGGATGGAACTGATGATGATATTTGCATGGTGGGCTATTCTTCAAGCTCACAGGAGGAGAAACATCTACTAAAGTAATAAATGCTATGACTATGTTGCTACCTTTTGGGATTGCATCAAGTGGGTACAAGTATTTTCCCCCTCACATGCTCTTGAAGTTGATGTAGTGCAAGCTTTTGAAATTCCTAACAATGACTTTAAATACTTGATAGCTTTGATGATTAAGAAGTATGACGGTTTTATCCCTTTGGGAGGAGATAGACAATTGTTGATGAATGATGTTGTAGCTCAAGAGAAGGATTATAACACTAGAAGCAAATTTGTTATGGGAGCTAGGCCTCAAGCCAAAACTAAAACACCCTTGCTCACAAGCATTCCAAAATAAGCTCCTAGGAAAGAAACATTTGCTAGAATCTTTTTGTCCCGAGCAAAAATTACAGTCCTCATCATGCCCAAGCTACCAAGAATCCTTTTCCATCTGATGAATCTTCTTGTATCCCTTCCAATTTTGTTTTTCCAAAGATTGTCCCTTATGAAATAGCCCGTATTGAGCCAAATTAAAGTGAGTTTTCCAATCATTGAGTTTCTTAGAATTCTTGAGCATAAGAAGAGAGCATTTGAGTACTTTGGATTGAAATAAGAGAAGATCACCCCAAGCGAAAATGTAAATGTTGTTCAAACTCCTCTTCAAATCATTGCTGGCCTTGAAACACCACCAAGCAGTAGATGATCTTGAGAGACACCCGAGGTATATTTGGGGACATCCTTGGTTGATACCCAATTGAATGTTGATCCATTCTTTACAACTTTTCTCATAAAAGATACGCTACTTCACAATTGTATGTTTGATTCGTGCATCATGTAATGTCATGCCTCTGTAGAAGTCATGAATGAGTTAGATATCAAGGTGGCACAATACCTATGGGAAGTGTACTACCATGGATTTAAGGGAAGTGTTGGTGGTTGGTTGTGTGAAGGGTTTGGTAGTACAAATTGCAACCTATCCGGGTAAGAATTTGAAACTGATGTTGTAATTGTTAATCGCCCTACCAATGGGGTATGCTTTTTTCAAGAAAATGGGCTGCAAGTGTTGGTGGCAGTGTTTAGATGGATATATCTTTTACCCCATTCCCATTGAAGGAATCCTCGTCAAACTTTATGGTGAAAAGAAGATGTTGCACCTAATTGCAGATCCCAACAATGCTTCCTATGAAGTGTTGTTTGCTAATGTAGATGCTTTGAGAATTTCATTGGTTTTTCTGATGGAAAAACACAAGATGGATAGATCAAATTGTCTTGATATGGTAGGTTCTCATTGACCTTGCTATTTGATGGAGCTTGCTCCAAATTTGAAATGGTGCTTGGTATAGTTCTGTTTCTCCTAGTTTGGAAGAGTTTTCTTTTTTCTTCAAACTTAATTTTGAATGCACTAAAAACGTTGCTGAGTATGAGGCATTGTTGTTAGGGTTAAGGATTGCATGGAAGTATGAAGTGAAATATATTTTTGCAAAAGGAGACTCGAGTTGGTTGTCAAATAAATAAGAAAACCGTATGCTACAAAAAAAACCAATGTATGAAACAATAATAAACATGTAGTTTGGGATCTAATTGAAATGTTTGAGTCCTTTAATGTTGTTTGACATGATAGAGGTCTTAATGCTACTGCTAATAAGTTGGCAATGCTGGCTTCTAGATTTTAAAATTACACCATTTCACCTTATTATGATTACAATGTTGAAGTGCTTACTAGGCCAGCTTGTCCCCGATAATGTGAAATATTGACAAGTTTTTAACAATGATGCTCAAGTGCTCAAGGTTATTGCAAAACCAAGGTGATTTTTCATATCATAATATTGATTGGGAGCCAATGGTGTGCATGATGAAGGAAGAGAATTTTTTTGAAAATGATATCATCTAATTGAAAACAAACACCATTCCTAGAGGTCTTTTTGCACTTGATTCAAATTTTAACAATGTTGATTGCATCATAAAAAGAAACATGTCTACTTCAAGGGATGTGGAAGAGCATGAATTGGGAGCAAAGGACAAACCAAGGAAGGTTTTTTTGGGTAGAAGTTTAAGTAAAGAATAAAAATAGTCCTATGCCCAACTCTTGAAAAAATATCAGGACTTCCTTGCTTGATCCTATTCGGAGAGCTGAAAGCATACAGGAATATTTATTTCAGGATGAGATCCCTCTTGAAAAAATCCAAACCATTCAAATAGAGGCAAAGGCCAATGAATCCACTTCTCACCATGAAAATGCAGGGAGTTAAGGAAGTTGAGAGATGGAGGTATAATTCAGCCCACTAGATATTCATCTTGGGTTACAAACCTAGTGCTAGTCGGGAAAAGAATAGAGACATCATACTTTGTGTGGATTTTAGAAATCTAAATAAAGCATCCATGAAGGACAACTATCCCTTGCCAAATATGGAAAATATGTTGTATCTTATGACAGGTCTGAATTACTTTCCACATTGATGGTTTCTCCGGATATAATCAAGTGGTAGTTAAAGAATCGAAAGAATTAAGACAACATTCACTATGCCTTGGGGACATATGTTTTTTTAGGATTCCCTTTGGTTTGATGAATGCTGGTGCCACTTTTCAAAGAGCAATGGATGTTGCTTTTGCTGGTTACATCAATGAGTTCATTGCAGTTTACCAAGATGATGTGACTATATTTTTAAGGCAGAGAGGTGATCATTTGCAGCACTTGGAGAAGATGCTTGATCAAATGTAGGGAGTATGGAATTTCTCTTAATTCGAAGAAGTGTAATTATAGCATGAAAAAATCCAAGTTGCTTAGTCACATTTTGTCAAGAGATGGTGTTATGATAGACCACGAGAGAGTGGAAGAAATCAACAAGGTATCTATCCCAAGAACCAAGAAAGGCATCCAAATATTTCTTTGGTCGATTGATTTTATTAGAAGGTTTGTTTCCAACTTTGTTGAGTTGACTCTTCCAATAACAAGCATGCTAAATAAGGACCAAGTTATCAAATGGGAGGAGGCTACCATTCATGATTTTGAAGGAATTAAGGATGCACTTAAACATGCACCTATTCTAGCAGCCCCAAACTATAAGAGGCCTTTCCAAATCTTCTCATTTGCTTCTGAGTATACTATTGCTTCTGTTTTGTTGCAAAAGGATGAGAATGAAGATGAGAGGCCTATTGCCTTCTTTAGCAAGGATTTACAAGCTGCTGAGTTGAATTATACAATCATGGAGAAACGAGCATTTGCCTTTGTGAAAGCAGCAAAAGTTTTCAAGCCTTATATATTGAGTTCAAAAGTTGTTGCCTATGTTCCCCACACCATGGTGAAAGACATCTTATCAGAGATGGAGATATCAAGTAAAATATGTAGATGGGTGAACAAACTGTAGGAGTATGATATGGACATCCAAACCAAAAATTTGGTAAGAGGTTTGGGTCTTTCTATGCTTATGGCTAAGAGAAACTTGTAGAAGGTGGAAGTGAATCAGCTAGAGGAAGAAATGGTAGATGTGCTTGCAAAGTTGGTAAATTCTGAGTGGTAAAAGGATGTAATATTTTACCTTAGACACCTTTGTTGTCCTGATCATTTAAATAAAAATCAGAAAAGAGCCCTCAAGTTGGCTTCTCAAAAATATATCATTACTGACCTTGGGTTGTCTTGGAAGAACCACAAGGTGTCCTCTTGAAATGCATAGCTGAAGATGAAGCTCCCAAGATAGTTGCTAATTTCCATGGGGAGTTTGTGGAGGAAAATTTTCTGGAAGAGTAACAACACATAAGATTTGTAGGGCTATTTATTGGTGGCCTACTCTTTTTAAAGATGCAACCCAATTGGTTATAAGATGTGATAGTTTCCAATGTTTCTCTGTAATACTAAAAGCTTCATGTTGCCTTCCTTTGCAGCCTATATCAATTGAAGCCCCTTTCAAACAATGGGGGATAGACTTCATTGGTGAGATTTTAGATCCTTCTAGTGCTAGCCATAAGTGGATTCTTGTAGCCACTGATTATTTTACAAAATGGGTTGAATCAATCCCATCTAAAAGGCAACCACCAAGTGGTAGTGGACTTCTTATTGAATCATATCATATGTAGATTTGAAGTTCCAGTAAGATTGTATCGATAATGCCGAGTTATTTCGAGCCAAACCTTTAATGGCAATGTGTAATGAATATGGAATCAATTTGAATTATTCTTCAAACTACAACCCCCAAGGGAATGAACAAGTGAGTCCAAGAATAAGAACTTGCTTTGAAGATCATTAGAAGAACCTTGAAATGAACAAGAAAAAGTGGGGTGAATAATTGAATAACTCCTAAAAGAGCAACTGGTAATATCCCATTTGAATTGGTGTATGGAACTCAGGGCTTTGCTTCCCTTTCACCTGTAATTATCTTCATTTTAGTTTTCCCAACAGCTTGGAAGATCAAGAGCATGGCCCATATGAATCAAGGATAAATCAAATTATTGATGTTGATGAGGAGAGAAGAGCATCCCATCAAAGGCATATCAGATTTAGAGAGAAGTTGAAGAGATTGTTTGACAAGAAGGTCACTCCTAGAGCCTTCAATATTGGAGATCTAGTTTTGTTGTGAGATAGTTGGAATGAAGACAAGGGAAAGCATGGAAAGTTTTATGCATTATGGATGGGCCCTTATGCCAATGACATCGGAATTGGTGAACATACCTTTTTCTCAAAGATCTAGATGGGGAATTGTTGGATCTTCCGTTAATGACAGACATTTAAAACATTTCTTGGATTAATCCCAAAGTGAGGTATGCGCAAATTGTACAATTGTATATTCTTTGTTTTTTCTCTATTTTTTGTTGTTTGGTGGTTTTTGGTTTGCCCTTTGTTCTTTGTAGCCATTTTGGTTGGTTTCTCACTCATTTTTTTGGATGGTTCTAGTTTTGGAGCTTCCTTATGTTTTGACTATTTTTCCCAATGATATTTTGGCACTTGGTCTATGTTTTGTCCTTATGGCACTCACCGGGAATGCTCATCCCCGATAGAGCCAATGTTAGTGCCATTTCTGAGCTTGCATTGTGTGCCCTAATTTTTCATGTCTGATTTTTCTCAGAAATGTTTTATTTCTCAAATTGGTGATCTGCATTTTCTCCCCCCGGTTGAATGTTTCAAAATTTCCCATAAACTTGTTGTTCTACCCTGGTTTAAAAGAGAAATCCATGTGTGCTCTTATTTGTGCCCTAGGTATTTTCCAATTTTTGGGCTGTGTCATTTTCCCTTTGTCAAGTCGTGTGAGAAATCAAAATTGATCCAATCTAAATTGTATGCAATTAATTTCCCAATCCCAAGATTGAAAATAATGACAAATCATGCTTCAGTTGGTTTAAAATCAAGAAATTGGCCATCCTTGTTGAAAATTTTGAATTCTAGGGCATCCTTTAAATTTTTCACGATTTGACGGTCATACGGGTGTCGTTTTCCCATCAAATTTATCATCGCAAGGTAATGGAAACGTGGCGGGTTCCTATTGGCCGGGAGATGTTGGGAAATATTTCTAACTTACCATTTTTGAAATTTTGGAAAAGGGAAAATTTTGATCCGTGGCTCTACCTTCTGCAATGAGGTGCCTACGTGGCACATTTTGATTGGCTAGGGGATTGGTGGGTGGTGGGATTTCCTTAGGAAATTTTGCTTTCATTATGAAAAATTTTCAAAATCAAATTTCGGCCCAAAGGCCCGTAGCGAATAGGGAGAAGACACGTGGCACGGAGGGCGTGCAGATGGTGGAGGGACTTAGAGTCTTTTGGCTCTAAATTTATAAGTTTCAAAATCAGTGTTCTCCCCACTCCAATCACAGTGGACACGTGTCCATCGAGCAAGGTGGGTTGGTGGCTTGGCGGGTGAAAAGTTGAAATTGTCCCTTAGCAAAAAGGGGGACTAAATTGAAATTTTGGGCTGAATCTCTGCAGTGAATAGGGAGAGGACGCATGTCCAAAAGGGAAAAAGGTAGAGGAAGGGGCTGAAGGAAATTTTTATAACTTTTGGCCTTTGTTGTCTAAAAGGTAAAAATGAAGAATAGCTCTGCAACCTATCCATGATGGACACATGGCACATTCTAAGAAGTCAAAGGAAGGGTGCAGGGCCCACGGTGAGTTTTAAATTCTTCAAATTTTACGGGAAGGTTTAAAGGCGAGAATAGGAGGCTTGGCCCCACGGCGAATCGAGAGCACCACGTGGTGGAGAAGAGATCAGCCTTCTAGGCCCACGGAGGTTTTGTGGCAAAATTTCCTTTTTCAAAAAAGTGGAAAAATTGATAGAATTGGTCTGCGGTTTCAATGGGACCCACCTTTGGACACGTGGCGGGCCCAGAAGGCAGGTGGAGAAAAGTGGAAAAATTTTCCAAAATTTCAAAAGGTCACAAATGCATTTTTTAAAGGCATGGGCCCGACCTAATCATTTTTTTACACGTGTCCCGCCCGAACCAAAGTTTAAAAGGTAATATTGAGCTTATTTTTAAATGGAATTTTCCATGTGGAGGGCTGATATTAAAAGGTGGATGAGATCGATGGTTACTGTGCATTTGTTTGTTTGGGCCACCATGGGAGCTCCAAGAAGCTTGGAAATCACGTTTTTGCATCAAATTTCATCAAATCTTATGTGATTTTGTGTCACCTTGGCCTTCTGAGAATAATGGCATCATTTTCATGACCTAATTCTTTGATCTATGGTGTTTTTGATGTAATTTTGGCTCAGGCCCGAGAATAAACGTGAAATGTCAACATCAAAAATTGCAGAGGTAAAATTGAAAAGGGGGAAAGGTAAAAAATGATGAATGGAAGATTCTTGCATGCCTGAATGATAAAAATGTGCCCCTGGGGTGGATAATGATCCAAATTTGTGTAATGATTTAACTTTTTGTGCATACCTAGCAACCTGCGAGTTGTTTTTCCATTTGATGTCACTGTCATTAAATCATGAGGTTTTTTGTGACAAATTTGATCCCATAACATATTATTTTCTTGGGAAGAAAGAATCCAATGTGGCATGAAGTATATAATGCATTTTGGAGAATTTAAAAAAGGTTGAGAGTTGAAAATCACGAGCAAATTTTGAGAAAATCCACCAAAGAACCAGGTTAATGTCTCATGTGTTGTAAAATTCATGTATGTGGGTTGGTTACAAGTGTATAGCCACCAAACATCTCTCGAGATTGTTCATGTAACTCCCCCTCTGCTATTGAATCTAACAAGTTTTGAATTAAATCTATGTTTTTATTTGGGCAATATGATGTATGTTATCAATTTTAAATGCCTACAAATACATTTTATTGTTCTTGTTGCAATCTTACATTGAAAGTCTTTAGAATTCACACAGGATATCCATCTCTCGTTGATATTTCAAAGGGAATTTACAAACTCATACTCGAAGAGCCTTCATCTAATAAGGAGATAAAAAAATTTAAAATCAGTTTACCTTCCTTGATCATAGAGATTTCTTGTAAGCCTTTAGGGGTACCTTAGGCGTGGTTTTATCATGGATTTTTGTGTTTAATTGAGTTCTTTGCTTCAAAATTTTGTGGTGATTTTCTCAAATATTGTGTGAAGAGTGCAACTTGGGCTTCCATTTGTGCCTGTTCTAGTTGAAAGAACTATAGACACCAAATTTGGGTCTTACGATGCCCTTTACCCCGTATCTCGTCCCGCAACCTAACCCTACCTCACCACCTAAAACCTTACACACCTAATGATTTATTAATTACCTTATAATTAATAAATCCACATCTTCAAACCCGCCACCTCATCTCGCCACCTCACCATGACCTAGCCCTAACCCTAAACCAACCTAATTAAGACCTATGACTTGGTCCAGACCCACACCCATGACTCATTACCCCTCACCCGCACCAAAACGAGCCTAATAATGACTTGACCAAGCCCACAACTGATCCCTCAGGAGAAAAGGAGGGAAAGATGGTTGTTTTACTAAAAATAGCCACTTTGACCTAACCGACATCAGTTCCTACTCGACCGCCATCGGTTACGTAACCGCCATCGGTTCCCTGTTAATGACCTCCCCCAACCAAAAAGAAAGGATCCGGAATTCATTTGCAAGACAGAGACAAGTGAAGAAAAGAGAAGAGTTTGCAGAGAAGAGCATCGAGCCGAAGACTGCAACTGAGCAACTGGATCACTGTCACCCTCATTCAAGCATTGGAAAAGACTGAGGATAGCTTCATCAGCTCACTTTCCAATACCGGATCATCCCAACTAAGCCTTACTATCACCACCACATTCCTTGGACCTGTATCTTCATCAGGAACCAGTAAGTATTATCTTGTAGTTCTTTGTTATCATTTTGCTTTAATTCATATTAAATGGGGAACTGACCACCTTCGAAAGGAAGTCTAATATTTCCTGGGCCTAAGGTAGTTCCCTCACTTGTTGTCTAACTAAAATCTAGTGGTCTTGCGTTCTTATTTACAGGTAGTCCTTCCCAGACAAAAAGGAGTTCTTCACAATCGATCTGATCTCTCTACGGTATGCGCACACCTTCCCAACATTCAACAGGTATTCCTCCTAGCCCTAACCCTTATCTGTTTCTCAAGAGAATGAAAGGATAGAAGCAACTCTATTCCGGAATGAAATTCATGTGAAACATTTTGGCACGCCCGGTGGGACCCATTTCGGGTTTCTTTCTTTCTTGCTTGCTTTCATATAGGGAGCATACTTGTTGTTTCTTTCTTCTAAATATTCACAAAATATTTTGTCATTTTGGTAAAAGAATTTGTCTTTCTTTCATATCTTTGCATTTAGTGAAAGTCATCTTCTTTGCTTCATCGAATATCATTTTCGATTTGGGTTTAAAACATGTGCATCACATTCTTGCTTGCTGTTTTTAATTCTAGTGAACGTAGATTAAGTAATAGGTCATACACGTGGGGGTGATATCCATGGTATTGACAAGAAATTAATCTTACTCTCACTGCACAACACATACCAAATCACATCATGATCAATACAACAGCTCAAACCTCCCCCCTTTCCGTGGTATTCCTCCACCCGATTGAGGTAGCCTTATGAGCCAAAACAAACTTGACATCTCCCTTAGGTCTCTTGTTTAGGATTGACATCATCTGGCGTCTAAGGCATAAGCCCAAAGTGATTAAAAACTAATCCTAGGGTTAGTCTATTGATTTACTTGTGCATCTTGCTTGTTTTTAGTTTTATTTCTCTCATCTGTTGTTTAGAGTCAGATCACTTCAAGACAGTTTGGTAGGTATATTAAGCATTGTTATCCCCAAACTAGCAGCTCCTTACATCCTCTCTTTGATTTCACAGTGACCAACACCGGTCCCATACTATCGACATCGGTTAACTGACCGACGCCGGTTACATTTTGACCGACATCGGTTATCTCGATTGATATTAGTTCTTGTGTTTAACGATTCTTGACACCAAGACAACTTATCAATTCCAACATTTTGTTGTTGTTTTCATTCGGATTGATTAAATCCCTGCTGTGTCCTCTTTTCCATGGTTGTTATCACCTAGAAACAAGCAGTAGCCATGGTTTCACATGCCTATTCTCAGTGCCTTTTCCCCGAGTCACCCCTTCGCATCCTATGGGGAATCCTACGGATACCAGCAATTTTCCCAAGATCCCTGTAGGAGATAAGGAATTTGCCAAATTTTTGGATGCTAATCCTAGCACCGTACAATATTATTTGTCTCATACCCCTGACCGTGCACCTAACGGTTAGCTCCTCGTTGGTATGCCTATTAGTATCGCTGCTCACTTAGCCCCTTCCCCACCTAATAACTCCACCTCACCATATTCATCCTTAGCCCCGTCTCCCAGCTCAGTAGCTTCGGTGGTTCATACTGCACCAATTGGTTTTCCTCTAGTTAATCTGGGACCCCACATATCACTACCATCCACTACCCTTACCTCATCTCTCACGCAGTTGCCTCTTTCATCAATTTCTCTCTGCCACCTATACACATGAGCTTTCCCTCACAAATTCCGCCCACCTTTTCATTTCCACAAATTCATCCAGTGGCCTCAACCTCTTATATAGGACACCCTTATTTGGCTGCCCCAACACATTCATCCCCATTATCTTATCAACATTCAATCCCACCATTGTCTCGTAGCGGCTCTTGGACCAATCCTTCTCTGTTTACAACAACAACACCATCATCTAACCCAACCAATGATTTAATCAAACAGATGATGGACAAGATGCAAAATCTTGAGGCTTTTGTTTCAAGAAGTTGCAACACCCTGACATACGAGCAAGTTTGTTGGGAGCCTATTCATCCTTCTGTCCCCCTTCATACATATCCTCCCAATGGGAATTACTGAAATTTACTCGCTTTAATAGTAAGGAGGACCCTCAACAACACTTGCGATCGTTTAGACATGCCTGCTATCTGATTGCTCATGACGATGCCCTACTACTCCGTACCTTTCCCATGTCCTTATCAGGACCTGCCTTGGAGTGGTACAGTGCTTTAACCCAGCATTCAATATTCTCCTTTAACCAGTTAGCCCAATCTTTCTTGGATCACTTCTCCATCAATATTGCCAAGAAAGTATCCATTACTGACCTCTATGCCATCCGAAAATTTGAAGACGAGTCTATCGCAGATTTTTTTGGATGATGGCGGGCCTCATCAACCAACTTACTTACGCCTTACCTCAGGCCGAGCTCATCGAACTATTTACGTAGGCTGTCATTACAAACACATTTCTCCCACCCTCCAAATTCAAACTTTCTGCACCTTTGATGAGGCCTTTACTATGGCTCAAAAACTAGAGATTCAAGCCTTAGAGGAAGAGAAATTGAGGTTACGCAACAAAAGCTCAAATTTATGGACCCAAGACTCTACCACCGAACCCAACACCACCAATCCTCACACATCAGCTACTTCGAAATCAAAGGGTTCCATACACACTGTGATAGTCAAATCTCAAGCACTATCTAATACCTAGCCGAAAGCCACCTATAAGTATAAAGCCGAGCCCATCAACTATACTCCCTTGGGAGAAACTTATGGTGTGATCTTAGACAAATTGCTTAAAGCAGGAGCTATCACCTTGCCTCCTATTAAACCTCACTCCAGGTTTGATTCCACCCACACTATTCCTTCTTGGTATAAATAAAATGACTTCTGTAACTTCCATCGCATGAAGGGACACAGACGAAAACTACAAGATGTTGAAAAACATAGTGCAGAAATGGTTGATGCGAGGATATAACTCTTGATAATCCTAATGCCCCAGCTAATTGAAATTTAAAATTTTTCAACAAACCATTTCCTAACCATGCATCTAACAGTAACATAAATTAAAACACCTCAGCCGAGGAGAAGAGTGTTCATGAAATCCATGCAGTTTTCAACTCCCAACCAAAAGCTTCTATCGAGGAAATTCTAAATCAGGCCTCTTCACTAACGCAGGGATCCGCACCCCCTACACCACCATCAAGACAAGACGATAACCTTGTCATTCCTTTATCCATAAAGGAATTAACCACCTAGAGTTCTCTTCTCATGAATGAGTCTTCTTACACCACATCCCTGTAAGAATGTGAGCGGATGTTATCTAACTTATCTATTTCCCAAACATTTCCTTCCGCCACTCTTATTGTAAAAGAAGAAGGCTCGCCACTGTTTCTGTCATCCTTAGAAGAGAAACCCCTTGAGCCTACATCACCAAACTCCTCAATCATAACGGATCCCCTCGAACATGCCCTCCTACCTATTAGTTCTTCATCACCTAAATCTTTCCAGCGACCGGTTGACCTCTTAGTACCCATTGATACAACGCCTCCTTTACCCCCTGTATCACACCCACAGTGGACCAGGATCACAACCCATCTCTCTTCCATACCAAGGTTCTTGTTCACACATGAAGATTGTCATCCCTCAGAAGATAGATGAGTCCTATGGGAGCGTTTGAGTACACCATGCTCTACTCAAATGCAGATGACCGATCCAGACACCTCTACCATATACCCGAGGTGTTTACAAAAGCTCAAAATTCCTATGTCCTCATCTTCACCCCCCTCATCTCTACCGAATACCTCATCCACCTCTATTAACCTAACCAAACTTTCCCTACGCTTGGGACTTCACCAATACCCAGCCTAACACACCCACCTAAACGGTTAGATTCATCCAAAAATAAAGTTTTCCATCCACCCGGAGACGGACTCCAATCTCCTTAAGTCCAATCTATGCCCCTATCACAATTAAAACCCTCACCGTCACACCTACCTTCTATATTGGGACCTCACCCCTCCACCTTTCCTCAATACATCATACCTCCTACATTTTCTTTAAAACAACTTGCACCTTCTGCACCCATAAAAAGATCCACGGGTGTATCAACACCATCACCCCAAGTATCTGTCCTCCTACCAACCCTAAACAAACTCCATCATCAAAGGATTTGTTTCTGTCACTCCTCTTTCCCGTGGTTGTTTCCTACCACCACGTCATCTGTGGCCTCATTATCTAACTAGCTAAACATGACTTCTGCACCGAAGAAGCCACTTTTAGTTAAATCCAATTATCAAAACCCCTTTTCTAAACCACCACCTGTCATTTAACCAACCATACCCAACCATTACCAAAACCCACCCAATCAATAGCCTCATCTTCCTCTAATTTTGACCCGCTCAAAGGATCTTACACCAAGATCCTTGATATGTTGGTGGAGAATGCAACCATTTCCCTACCCCCACTCAGACCCTATGATCCATCTAAACCTCGACCTATAGGTTATGATGAGTCTAAAATCTGTGCTTACCACCACACACCAGGACATGATGTGGAGGGATGCAAAGCTTTGAAAGCCATCCTTCGTCAGTCACCTATCTCAGATAGAAAGGTCAAGAAAGACAACTTACAAAGGGAGAAACCTTTAGCTTCAATCCCTCTCCTATACCACCCGTCCCGCCTCACAAAGATCTATCATTATTGCAACCCCACCTCTCGAAGACAATGACTTATCCCTGCCATCTTCCTCCTCTCGTGTTCACGAGATCAACATGATTAGTATTGCTACTCGAGGGCAGAAAAACAATGGGAAAGCTAAAGAAAGCACACTTGCAGCCTCTCTTTCTCCGTCCGCCATCCCGATCGCACCACCACCTAAAGTGGTTATTCGTGGACCTACCTACCCCATCTCTGATGGAGTTTCCCATCGTACCATGATCAAACAACTTCACCAATCACCTGTAAAAATGACACTATATGATCTCATTCAAACCTCTGAATCTCATCGACAAGCTCTCATTGAAATCCTTCAAGGGATAGAGGTCCTACCTAACGAAACATTTCCCGTTGCCTCCATCTTAACACCCAACCACGTCACCTCTCTCACCAAACAACCTACCTCCACAACCACTTCGTCCCTATACAGCAAGCCACTGCTGTCAGTTTTTCTGAAGAATAAATTGTTGTCTTTGGTGCAGAAGATCCTGATCCTACTCTTTTCATCTCGGCTTACGTCCAGGACATCCGAGTACGTCGTGTTATGATTGACGAGGGTGCTAGCCTAAACATCATGTCTTCCTAAGCCTTCCAACAAATGAATATCCCTTCTAGCTGCATGTGTGCCAACCCCACCATGTTGTGTTCATTCAATGATGCTATTACTTCTACTTTAGGCACCGTGATCCTTAACATTCGTGTAGGGCCACGTACCTTACCCAAAATCTTCTATGTCCTTGAGGGAGAATTCCAATACAACATGTTGTTAGGCCGCCCTTGGATCCGGGCTATGGGATGTGTTCCCTCCACCTTACATAGATGCATAAAATTCGAGTATGAGGGGAAGTCATACACCGTAAAAGCTGACACTCCCCCCTTCAAAACCTGCAATATGTTATATCACCCTAATGATGTGCTTGTACCAATCAAGGTACCCATTGATCCAACCCAACCATCAACTTCAACTACGCCTCTACCATCCACCTTAACCACACTCACACCTTCAACCAATGAACCCACTACCGTGAATACAACTTCCTTCCCCGCAGACAACATCCCAACCTCAGATCCCTTGGTAGATGTTTTTCAACGCCTTACACTAGGGGAGTATCACCTATATAACGTTAGCACTTTCCATACCCCACAGGGTACGATGCTTATATGCGCATCCTACCTACGATCAGTGTGGGGGGAGGTGATCTCCTACGAACCACCTAATTTCGCACCAACCTAACGTATGGGGGTGTCGACGACTCCTCTGTTACCCCTAAACCTCCCCTTAGTGTGGTTCCCTTCCAATCCGATTTTCAATATCTAACAAATCATTGTTTCGCCCTCACCTTCTTGACTTGTTGTGCTTGGAAAGGTTTTGGTTTCGGTCTTTATGAACAAGGCCGACATACAATCATTCTCGTGACTACACGCAAACACAAAGATCGTAGTGGTCTTGGATTTTCTGAAACACTTACACCAAATAAACCTCGTGTCAGTTGTATCTGGGAAGACAATGACATTACCTCTTCTGAACCATCATCACCTATTTTTCCATCTTCACCCACAGTCGTCGATAGACCCGTAGAATCTATCCTAACTTTTTTTTTTCGTAAATGCTATCTTCCCGGGTCCTCTCACTTATCAATGTAATAATGAAGACCCATCTTCTCTTCCCCTTCTGTATCCAGACATGATTGAAGAAGACTCACCTTTAATTAATGTTGTTGAGTGCCAGGATGACAACTCCATCCTCACTTACCTTGGCGCGGACGACTCTTATATTCAACGTGCCTTACCATCTGAAACTCAAACTCTATAGAAATCAACATCCACACAGGGACGATCCTCACATTGTGAATATCGGACAATCTCTTGACGACATTAGAACAATTTTCCTTCACTACCTTCCTCCGTGCCCGCAACCAAGCTTTCGCTTGGTCCTACGCCGACATGCCAGAACCGATCCGACATTGTTTTCCATAACATTACTCAAACTCGACTCCAAACCAGCTTAAATGAAACCGAGAAAATACATCCACGCATTGCCCTCTTGGTCAAAGAAGAGCTTCAATGACTCCTTTCTGCTTTCCATCATCTTACCTATTGACTATCCTCAATGGATTTATAACATCGCACTGTCATTAAAGTGACGGGGGGACTTCGGATATGTATGGATTTCTAGGACCTTAACCTCGCTTGCCCGAGGATAACTTCCTCTACCTAGTATTGATCAACTTGTTGATCTTATCAGAGGCCATGAGATGCTTTCTCTTATGGATGGCTTCTCGGGATACAATCAAATTTTGGTAGCCCCGGCTGATCAACATAAAACCACCTTCATTACTCCTTGGGAACCTTCTGCTATCATGTCATGTCGTTTGGCCTTAAGAATGCTTTGCAGCGACCTATCGGCCAGGCTATGACTTATATTTTTCATGACATTATGCACACTATCCTTGAGGATTATGTTGATAATCTTCTTGGAAAATCTAAACATCGCAGTGAACATCTCAATGTTTTAACCATTATTTTCGATCACCTGTTACAATACTATGTTCGTCTTCAACCAAAGAAATGTGTCTTTGGTGTCCTTTCGGAAAAACTCCATGGTTTTATCATCTCTTTGCGTGGCATTGAGGTTGATCTGGAAAAATTCAAAGCTATCCTTGAAATGCCCCTCCCACTAACCTCAAAAATTACGTAGTTTGCAGGGAAAACTCCAATCTATCCGGTGTTTCATCTCACAACTCTTGGATCGATGTCAACCTTTCCATCATCTCCTTAAAAAGGACATTGTCTTTTAATGGAGTGAAGAGTGCCACCAATCCTTTGAGGCTCTTAAAGCTTATCTCTTGTAGCCACCCATGCTTATCCCACCTCAGGACGATCACCCTTTCTACCTTTACCTTTCTGCCACCGACCATGTTGTAGGAGCCATGCTCGCACATCGTGACTCGAGCATCAAGAACAAGCAGTTTATTACATAAGCCGTACTCTTGTGGATTATGAGACTAGGTATACACACGTAGAAAAGTTGTGCCTAGCCCTATCATTTGTGGCCACCAAACTCGACCATTACCTCTTGAATCACAAAACTTTTGTCATCACCAACGCTGACCCCATACATTATATGTACGCCAAACCTCATCTAAACCAACGCATCGCCCGATGGCTTATGCTACTCGCCAACCTCGACCTTGAGTTTATACACCAAAAATCAATCAAAGGACAAACTATCGCAGACCAACTCGCGGAAGCCCCTTTACCTAGGGAACAATTTACCAATTTTACTTTCCCTGACGAACTCATCGCAAATCTTTCACTCAGTGAGGTGTCGTATCTAATGACCCTCTTCTTTGATGGATCTAAATTCTAGCACGACAGAGGGGCAAGCGTTGTTCTCATTCCTCTTGATGTTGAACCTATGCCTCTTTCATTCCGACTCGATTTCCCCTGCACTAATAATACAGCAGAATACGAGGCCCTTGTTTTGGGTCTCCAGGTTGCGTTACACTTAGGTGTAAAGTCTATTAACATTTTTGGTGACTCTCAATTGGTAGTCAATCAAGTTATGGGAATCTACCAATGTAAAAATGAGGAACTTCAAAAGCAAAAACATTACGTGGATTCACTTTTGACCTTATTTACTCATTATTCTATCCAAACCATTCCCCGCTCAACTAATAAATTTGTGGATACTATGGCTTGCTTGGCCTCGCAAATTCCTGCCTCACCAACTGACTCTGACATATTTGTCTTGGTCCAACAACTCTTTGCCCCATCTTACTCAGATCCGGATGATTTGTATGGTAAATAATGTATCTCGCTAATTCGCGGATACCGTATCACTAATTTCACGACTACCTTACAACGTCTGTTCTCCCACCCGACCTTACTAGTAACGATAAAGGCATTTTTCTTAAAAGTGTTTCTCATTATGTCATCATGGGGGACTCCTCTATAAACATGGCTTTGATGGCATCCTCCTTCAATGTCTAACCGGTGCGGAGGTCACCTATACCCTCCAAAGAAGTCCATGGAGGACTTTGTGGCGGGCACTTTAGTGGCCTCGCCATGGCCAAGTGGATCCTTCACCTAGGATATTATTGGGCTACTCTTAATAAAGACTTGTGAATATTTTAAGCGTTGTGTTATGTGTCAAGAACATGCCAACCTTCAACATACTCCTAGCCACCCATCACGGGTTGCACGAGATCTTTGGCCTTTCTCACAATGGGGTTTAGACCTTATTGGTGAGATTCACCCGCCTTCTTCGCAATGTCACCGTTGGATAATCACAAAGAATCGAATATTACACTAAATGGTTGGAGGCCATTCCACTCATTTCAACCAAAAAGAAAAAATCGTAGAGTTCATCAACCATCACATTATCTCATGCGCTTTGGTGTTCCTCATCGCTTCATAACAGATAATGGAAAATATTTCAAAATAAGTTGTTACAAGACCTTTGTGACAACTTTGGTATCAAACTTAGCTTCTCATCACCTTACTATCCACAAGCAAATGGTCAAGCTGAATCTTCTAACAAAACCCTAACCAAAATTCTCATGAAAGTCGTTAACATTAAGGAAACAATTGGCTGATCACATCCCCTTTGCCCTTTGGGCTTATCGTACTAGCATGCGTACCTCCACTAATGCCACACCATTCTCTTTGGTATATGGTACCGAGGCATCTTTCCTCTAAAAATACAAATCCTCCCTAAGAATATCTCTCCAGGATATTCTCACCAATGATGATTTCGCCAAGAGCGGTTAGCCCAATTAGAGCTTCTTGACGAGCGTCGTCTTACAACTCTTGACCACCTTCAAATCTATCAAAAGCACATCAAGCGTGCTTATGATAAGTGAATTCATGAGCGTACCTTTCAGATTGGCGATCTTGTCCTCAAAGAGAATCAACATGTGACCAAACTAGAAAAGAGAAAACGTGGAAAATTTGCTCCTAATTGGATTGGGCCTTACATTATCACTCACACTTACGAATCAAGAACTTAC
Organism: Taxus wallichiana var. yunnanensis; assembly: GCA_018340775.1. Classification (NCBI taxonomy): domain Eukaryota; kingdom Viridiplantae; phylum Streptophyta; class Pinopsida; order Cupressales; family Taxaceae; genus Taxus; species Taxus wallichiana. The sequence continues at coordinate 996,791,045 of CM031237.1, read as the reverse complement.
CATTTAGCTTCACTTAATGGTAAACCTGAGCCTGAACCCCTTAATGCCTTGCATCTCCAACCATTCTACTTGTTGAATTTAGTGTTACATCACTTCTTATCTACCTTGCGCTCGTCCCTTGAGCTCATTTACCACCTCATACACCTTTTTTTTTTCATGCATCTCAAAGTAAAATCCAACCCACGTAGTTTGATCATCACCTCCTCTTAAAGATGCCTTCTCCTTTTTAGTCTGGTCCATGACTTAAAAGTATCAAAATAACAAGTTCTCAATTATACAATTCTAGGATATTCTTGAGTCAAACTTCCTACAAAACTAGATGCTTCATGTCAAACAGACATCTAGACCTCTAAGCTATAAACTAGACTGTTCCCTTGAAGGACAGCTATGTGTAAAGCCGCATCTACTATTATAAACTAGACTGTTCCCTCAAAGGACAGCTATGTGCAAATCTGCATCTGCTACTATAAGTAGACTGCTCCCTCGAAGGACAGCTATACAAAGTCAGCCTCTATCAAAAGCTTCTCGCATTGATCAGCTTTGTGAAGACCTCAAGAACAACAAAATGCATATCCCATATAGACTTCCCACACCGATCAGTCTATATCCTAAAAAATAAAAGCAGTATTCAAAAGTACTTTTGAGTCATGGACTTGTCTATTTTGGTTTGGTTCTCTTCCGTCAGAATAATCACCTTATAACAAGTTCTCTGCGCCCCAGCCATACCATCCACCTCACCTCACCATTCTTCACAATAACAAAACTCAAGGGACGTGTGTATATCTGATATATTGTGATTATACAACTCTTTTCACCTATTGACTTCTTGCCTATGCAAGGTACCTAGGGATTCAAGCTCATCCTATGATAATACATGATTTGTTTAGCTCTTTTCAACTATGGGACATTTTTTCCTCTTTTACCCGAATCTGGGATTATATGTTGACCTTAATCAGGACATGGTTCCCTTATGCTTGGGTAAGCTAACCCTCGCTTCACCTATACCTTACCAACTCCAACAACATTACCCTACCAACATCAAACTTTTACCAACCAACAAATTGCCTAAACACAACCAAATTGCCTAAATTCATCTCTCCCTGGTCCTAAGGGAGAACTACATCAGTCTGAGGCCCCTCCTTGCTTTGTGCAATGGGCTATGTAGGTAGCACTTAGGAGACATGGGGTCTCCCAAGGTTAGCTCGACCATCCCCTACCATAACCTATCATGTGTTGTTAAAATATAAATGATTTCACATATTTATATTGATAAAACTCACCTTGGTCTTTTATCAATTCAAAACATTCAAAATAAAAACATTATTATTATTATCGTAAACTCAAATCAACATACATATTCAGTTTTATTTAGGTGTTAAACAAATACATCTTCTCTATCATCGACGTGCAGGTCAGCATCTTTATTTATTCTTCTACCCCTATGAAATTCACTTAGACCCTTGCGCCTCATCCCGAACTAGGTGGTGATCGTGATCATCAACGCCACTCACCTGGCCTCTCCATCCTCAAAGGTGCCACTGCTATTGGTTCCTCCCACTGATCCACCAATCTCTCTCCGTAACATATGGCTAATACGCCGTCTCGCATGGAGGAATCTTGCCTCTAGTCTCTCCACTCGTGACTGCGCAACCACTAACAATCTGTTGTCTCATTCACCTGCGTTTGAAGCTGGTGAACTAAACCTTGCAGGTGATCTCTCTCCACTGTAATCACAGCTATGTCAGGATGATCGGCCCTCTCACGTGTACCTTGCAGCTCTGTTACCCACCATAATCTATAAGCCTTTGTCACTCTTGCATCCATTACCCCGAGATCGATCGCTGTCTTCTCTCTGGTCCTTCTCGGAGGTGTCACCGGGAGGTGAGAATGTTGCCTCGGCGTCAATCCTAATGTATGGTCTATAAGCCATGGGTATATCCTGAACAAATCTAAATTGTCACTTGCACGCGATCTAGAGGAATCCTCTCGTACTCACCTAGCCTATGTCCTACGATCCACCTCAATCACTCCACACCCCTCAAATCCTCAGCTATGTTCTCTGTCACCATATAGTTCCCGTAAGGCCTCCTATGAATATCTGCAATAGTCACCATCTCCCACATCTACCTATAATACTCGACGTCATTTGTCACAAATTTCCTCGGATCTCGCCTCTTGCTCTGTCCGGACCCATCATCTCAATCCCAACCTCTACACTCCTGTCTCTCTTCCCCTGGATTAGTCGGCCTATTGGTTGCACACACACAATGTGCTCATAAGCCCAACAATGTAATAAGTATGCACAATCCAGTGTAGTCCTATGATTTCACCGCAGCCCATAAACCCTGTATAGCTCCGCCATATGCAGTGCCCATGCGAAAGTCATGCTCCTTTCTATCATTTCCCAAATAATACACATAAATGATTTTGGAAATCTTCCCCCATCTACCCTCGTAATGCATAATACCCCACCGCTATTATTAATACCACTTTGTGACCTTGTTGCCTCGGGTGTGCTACAAACATTATACCATAAGTGAATTTCAAACCTCGCTATGTCAAATCTCATGCAGCTAGACCAAATATCTTGTTGTTATAGCTCCCCCGCACCACGTTAGGCCCTACCCGATACATTGGTCTTCCCGTAATTGGGAGTCTCAAAATTTAGAACACATCTTCTAACGTCACCGCTATCTCCCCCTTGGCGTAAAAGAAGGTATTCTTTTCTCGGATTCCATCTCTCAATCAATGCCTCGCAACATAGCATGATTGCGTGCAATTAAGTGAATAATAGCGGATTCCACTTAACCCCACACGGTTTATCAATGCCCACTTAGCTGGTGTTACATCCGCTCGGACCCGTGACAACAAAGCTGGCACCCTATCATTCATCCTCAACCCTGCCTCTGCCTGCATACATCAAATCAATAAATAAAATCCCTAGGTGTTTTTATCACATTTTGGAATTTTACACAGTAACCGATATCGGTTATAGATAACCGATACCGGTTACCTAACTGATACCGGTTATCTCTAAACGATATCGGTCACTGTCAATTCTATACACCCTGCTTAAAAACACCACCTATGATAATTATTCAATCGTTTACCCCTCTCTATACCTATAAACATACCCGAAACCCCTGATTACCTACCCCATAACACTCACCCCATCCCAAACCCTTGCCTATCACCTTTTCTTTTTCATCTCTACCCACTTACCTTCTCTCATCCTATTCATAAAACATGCAAGAATTGAATTCCAACCAAAAATTTTACCTCTTGGGATGCAGCAGTTTGAGGTGGAACCTGTCTTCCTCTCTTCTTTGCCCGCTGGATTCTTCTCCTTGTTCAGCCATGTTCACCACCCTCTTCAATATAACTTGTCTTTCTGTCTTCTTAATCTAAGCCCATGATTACCTTACTGTCTCTTTCCTCCTTATCACTCAATTCTCCCATGTAATTACTTGTATAGGCCGTCCCACACATGGCAGCCTCATATTTAACTTGTTGCATGACTCTAAAAATAAGAACTTAAGTTGCCTCCCAAGCTTTTCTATTTTTAGAAAAGCTCGTTTTAGCATAACCGATATCGGTTACCTAACCGTGTCGGTCAAATGATTACCGACATCGGTTACCTAACCGATATCGATCACTTCTCTCCTTTGGTTATCCTAGGCCATTTCTTTCTTTTTCGCAAATTTTTGGTGGCGCCCGCCTCTTTTCCTTGCATAACAACATAGTTATCAATATATATCATCGGATACCATCAACACATATGCAAAACTTCATCAACATCATCTATATATACATCAAATTTCAATACCATCGAAAAACACATGAAACATTCTAATACATACATCAAATCAAAAATTTACACACCATGTGGAGCAAACTCATCTATATATCATCATCAAATCAATGTAAAAATATACAAATTGCCCTATATGGGGCCTCTATGATCTAAAAATACAAATTCGCACGCAGTCATTGTCTGTCAAAATCTTGACTCGCTCGTAGGCCGGTCTCTCATGTCAAAATATACTCGGCTCGCAGCCGGTATCAACTATACAAACGTACTCGGCTTCGCAAGCCGGTATATACAACAAAAATGAATAAATAAATCCGATGTGGGCACGCAAGCCTCTATATACACACTCGGTTCATAGACCATGTCTCTATCAACAAATCCTCTATATACCCATCTCTACTCCCGGGGTGACTCAACTCTCTCCCCCTCCCTCGGCTCATCTCTCAGCTGGCCCCTGTGCCAGATCTCGCCTCCTACTCACACCGAGCCACCGCTATGGCTGCACCCCCTGTGACTGTGACTCGGGATGTCTTTGCCTATGAGCCGCATATGGTTGATAGTCGGCACCGGTACCATCTAGCACATCCCGATAATATCGGGCCTCCACTCGCCTCCATATATCGGGCCCGTACCACCATGGCATGGTGGTGCCTGCTCCCGAGCTCCTAATAGATGTGGCCCCGACCTACCTATACACACAGTGCTCGAGGCAAGGCTGCTCGTACTTCTATGCACGTGCCTATCTTGATGCTGTGGTTGTCCATGTGCTCGTGCTGGTGCTCATGCTGCCGTGCACTGTGCTCGAGGCCGTGCTGTGCATGTACTCTATGCTCGTACTGTGCATTTCTGGGCTAACTACCTCGTATCACCCCAATTTGTGCTCGTAGTAGCAGCAGTTGCCCTGTAATAGTTGTACCTAGCCCAAGAGACGGTCCCTCTCTGCTATAACAGCTGCCAAAATCTGGGCTCGGGTACATGCTCTCATGACTTCCCTCTGCCCCACCCACCACACCAAAAATGAACCTGTCACCCCGGCATCATCCACCGTATCAGCCGCCGGTCTCTCTACAACCTAGACTGGGTCTAATGGCTGCGGAGGAGGCAGTGATACCTCTACATCCTCCCTCTAATACTGTGGGAAGGGAGGTGGCTCGTCCTATCGTAGACCCAACTGTTGGCGTAACCTCTCTAGGGGAATCTACTCATGCTCCCCGGGTCTCCATCTAGCTATCCAGAAGATATACTGGATCCATCGTAGCTGCACTCGGGATCCTCCTCGGGGCTGATGGCCTCTGTATGGCCTCCATATAATATCGAGTATGGTTAGGCCCTCTAACATATGCTGGTAATATGCCACATCGCGCCATGCAATCATCGCTCATGGCTGGCCCACGACCCCCAACCACCTCTGGAATCCATATCTATACACTACATGTGGCCCTTGCTACTGGGGCAACCCTACTGGTCATATACAGATGATATGCTTATAGGCCCAAAGTAGTGTAACAAAAATGTCAAACATATACCAAATCGCCTCATACGGCGATAGCCCCAGAGCTCTCTATATAACTGCACCAGATACACCGGTGCCCATGCATAGTAGGTGTGCTCCTCCACCATCTCATGTAATACTCCCATCAAAGCCCGTGGGAAGTGGCCTCCCTTTAAGTCAGGAAGGGTGAAGCAGGTGATACCAATCATCATCAGCACGGCAAGCCATGTCTCCTGTCTATGCGCGCGATACATATCACCGTAGCAGATGCTCACACTGTGATATGTAATCAATGGGGCCGCATCCCCAAATACTGTGAGGATGCTATCCATCATTATCCTGCATCCACCTAGAACACCACCTCGCCTATGATCGGCAGTCTCAGGATGCGATACACATCCTCTAGTGTGACCGTTATCTCTCCAGTAGGGAGATGGAAGACATTGGTTGCCGGATCCCATCTCTCGATGAGGGAAACCATAAAGATGTGGTCCCTATCCATAACCCTATATCTTTCAAATCCTCTGAGTCCAACCTCCCGCATGATTGCCCACTGTGCTACAGTCACATGTGGCTGCATCCACCCTGAGAGAGTAGAGGTAGCATCGATCTGCATCAAATCGCTTGTTGGCGTTCTGCGCAAAACAACACACTCCATCAGGCCTACCCTTTACAAAACAACTACCTTAACCCTCTATACTCACTCCCCCACCCAATAACCCCAATATCACTAGCCCCACCCAACAAACACCTACAATATCCCCTTTACCTATTCCACAACCTACCAACTACCCCACTCATACTCCACCCTTTATTCTCATCCTCTATCTATATCCTAGCCCATTTAACCCCTCTCAATTCATCCACAACCCATAACCTATCCTACCCACACTAGCCCCCGACCACCCGATTACCCCCACCCCACTCACCTTTCCTAGCCACTCTACCTTCTCCCCCTTCACCCCAAAACTCTATCCTACCCACCTACAACAAATCAATATACCTACTTTCACAACATTACCTCCTCGCCCATACTTGACCGGCATCGGTCACACACGACCGCCGCCAACCGACACACACATGGACGCCTGCCTCGAACCAACTAATCTTTAGTTGTGACCACTACTAATCGCTTAGTGACCGACATCGTCATCACTTTCAATTTCGGGGGGCCGGATCAAAACAAATTCCCAAATCCCCTTTTTTTTTTTTACCTATCTACCCAGCCCAATTGCCTACAAACTTACCCACCCTGCCATTTTGGCCTACCTAACATACCTACCAACTCCATTTTACGATTTACCTTCATTTATCCATTATTTTATTAAATTTTAGATTCCTACCCCAAAACCCACATCCTAGCTAAATTCATCAACTTCACACAAATAGGGATTTAGAACCTGTGACAGTACGACTACACGTCATTGCGGTGGGATGGGATAGTGGTGGTGGTCCAGCTCCTCCCGCACCTCCTACTCCTCCAGGCTGTGCCATAGCTCCAAATCTCCTCAGCAGGGTCCTCCACCAATCAAACTCTGCCTCCTGATCATTGGGGCCTACCAATCACTCACTCCTCCACTCAACTAGTGCCAACTCAGCCCACAAACTCAACAAAATCAATTCACAACTCAGACAAGAAAAAGGTTGGTACTCAAATTGACAATGTGAAAATGACACGCCATATTTTTCTTTTTATAGGTTTTGACATATAACCGATGCCGGTTACGGCGCGCCCTAGACGACCGGTATCGGTCTTGTGACCGCTATCGGTCACACATAACCGATATCAGTTACCTACTTACTTAACCTAACTCCCGCCCTTATCCACCAATCTCCATTTTTCACCACCTCACCTACCCCCAACTTTGCTAAATAGCCTTATTTTGAATTCATCAGCCCGACCCAAGGCCACAACCAACCAATCGGCCCGACCTAAGGCCGCCACCAACCAATCGGCCCGACCCAAGGCCGCACCCAACTAATCGGCCTCGACCCAAGGCCGCAACCAACCAATCGGCCCGACCTAAGGCCGCCACCCACCAATCGGCCCGACCCAAGGCCACAACCCACTAATTGGCCCAACCCAAGGCCGCCACCCACCAATCGCCCGACCCAAGGCCGCAACCCACCAATCGCCCAACCTAAGGCCGCAACCAACCAATTGGCTCCGACCCAAGGCCACACCAATTAAGCACCTCGACCAAGACCAACAATTTACGATTCTACCATGTAGTTGTTTGTTCCATCGAGCTCACCTGCTCGTGTTTTAGCATAACTAGGATACTTGAATTGATCACCACTTTCAATTAGCATTGCCTAGACCAGACCGTGTCATTTATCTCAACCAAACCAACCATTTGTACGCCAAACATGCCTAAACGTTCCGGTACCTTACCCATTATATCCCCTAGAGCTACTTCCTATGCCTTGGATACCAGGATTATATCAACCTTGTTTGGATAAACTATCGACCTTTGCCTATGAATTGCTTGTTTGCTCTTCAACTCGTGTACCCTGGTCGCACTACTACATTTCAACGTGCGTCGGCTTCTTTGAACTTACCCCACCATCTTACCATCATCTCATCATAATTCACCCTTTATCAACCCTATCCCTGATTTCACGTCGCCTCAATCTGTGATAGATTTGAGGGGGATTACCTATACCCTTAACTGGGGCAACCACTTTTTATTTTTGTCAGTGCAGCTTTAAAATACAAGCTACATGACAACAAGGGGCAAATGTAGACACCAAATTTGGGTCTTACGACGCCCTTTACCCTGTATCTCATCCCGCAACCTAACCCTACCTCACCACCTAAAACCTTACACACCTAATGATTTATTAATTACCTTATAATTAATAAATCCACATCTTCAAACCTCGCCACCTCATCTCGCCACCTCACCATGACCTAGCCCTAACCCTAAACCAACCTAATTAAGACCTATGACTTGGTCCAGACCCACACCCATGACTCATTACCCCTCACCTACACCAAAACGAGCCTAATAATGACTTGACCAAGCCCACAACTGATCCCTCAGGAGAAAAGGAGGGAAAGATGGTTGTTTTACTAAAAATAGCCACTTTGACCTAACCGACATCGGTTCCTACTCGACCGCCGTTGGTTACGTAACCGCCATCGGTTCCCTGTTAATGACCTCCCCCAACCAAAAAGAAAGGATCCAGAATTCATTTGCAAGACAGAGACAAGTGAAGAAAAGAGAAGAGTTTGCAGAGAAGAGCATCAAGCCAAAGACTGCAACTGAGCAACTGGATCGCTGTCACCCTCATTCAAGCATTGGAAAAGACTGAGGATAGCTTCATCAGCTCACTTTCCAATACCGGATCATCCCAACTAAGCCTTACTATCACCACCACATTCCTTGGACCTGTATCTTCATCAGGAACCAGTAAGTATTATCTTGTAGTTCTTTGTTATCATTTTGCTTTAATTCATATTAAATGGGGAACTGACCACCTTCGAAAGGAAGTCTAATATTTCCTGGGCCTAAGGCAGTTCCCTCACTTGTTTTCTAACTAAAATCTAGTGGTCTTGTGTTCTTATTTACAGGTAGTCCTTCCTAGACAAAAAGGAGTTCTTCACAATCGAATCGATCTCTCTACGGTACGCGCACACCTTCCTAACATTTAACAGTATTCCTCCTAGCCCTAACCCTTATCTCTGCTTTCTCAAGAGAATGAAAGGATAGAAGCAACTCTATTCTCGGAACGAAATTCTATGTGAAACAAGAACATCCCGATTCATTTAGGCATTTCATGTGATCATTGTTCAAGTATTGTATAGATTGTCAAAGATCTTATGCATCCCAGCTTTGTCTTATCAATCTCCCACCAAAAATCATCCAACAACAAAGATCATATCAAGTACTACCCCTAATGTGCATTCGTATACCCGCAGAAGATCAAAATCCATTTACAAAAGTATGCATAATAGATCGATTTCCAATGTCTCTTGTAACCTTTACCTTGTTTTGAGAACATACCCATGTTTTGAGAAGTGAACACTTGTGAGAGTTCAAATATGGGGTGTTGATAATGTTTTCATCAAGGTCTATATCATAGAATTTCAATAAAAAATAAGGACATCTTCATCTCCTTCACCATTACAAGGTTACAAAATAGGTCCTCTTACCTTGGCAGCAAGGCACAACCTAAAACAAATAGGACAAGATCAAGTCCTATTGAGTGCTATCCATTTCTCCACAAACCTAGGTGCCAGCTAGACCATATCCATGGCTACCAATGACATACGACATGGTATAATTTGTTATTAAGCTCCATGACATATCTATGGTGCTGCTCAAACTGAAAAGGAGAACAAATTTGGATACCAACACCTTCTGTAGATACTCCAAGTAATTTCCCTATTTCATCCCCCTCCTCCACATATGAATCATCTTTTATCAAATCGATAGCCCCATCATCATCTTATGAACCCACTTTACCTATAAAATCCACATAATCCCTCCTTTATCAAAATACCCCCCTATTGAGATTATTATCTTCCCCACCAAGAGTAATCCTCCAAAACATAAATCTAGAAACCTTGGCACACCTATCCATAAATCACTTATCCATCCACATAAGAAAATGGAGTTTCCCCTTTCTAATACTCCTTAATATTAACCATCTCATATCTAAATATCCATCTTGGGGATCCCTCCTTCACTTTTGGTTCTAGGACCTTCATCCAAAGCACCCATTATCACTCAATCAAAATCCAAATCCACCACCCATCCCTCTAAAACTATGTCCAAATCATCTACCCTCCTTCATCCAAATAACCCATTCCTTCTTCTTCTAAATCATCACCCAAACCATCATCCATCCCTTCATCCCAATCTCAATCAACACCCACCCTTCCTTCTACATCAAAATATAAGTCCAAGGATGCTACTAAGCCTCATAAGAGAAAGAACCCTCTTCTACCTTCATCCACTTCCTCTAAATCAAACATATCCCAAGTCCCCAAAAATTCTTCCTCTAAGACACCCATCGGATCTTATACTAAGGTATTTCAGCATATCCTCCATGTACACATAATCACCCTTCCACCTATTAAACCCTTTGACCCACATAGGCCAAAATCCAATTGGTTGATCCTAACGTTATTTGTGCCTACCAACGTGTTCCTAGTTATACTACTAAAAACCAGAAATCCCTTCATGCCCTTATCGATAGTATTATGGAAGAGGATGATCTTCTTATTGAATAATAAGACACCCTTCCATCCCCTAGCCCATCTTCATCAAAATTAGATCCTCTAACCAAGCCTTCCAAATCCACCTTCATCGTTATCCCACCTTTAGCTTCTCTTGCTTTAAGAGATAATCCTCCTCTTTACATAGATGTTGTCGGATACCACCTAGTCTCACCTTTATGAGGCCCAACCTTACACTTCATCCAAATATAAATTCATCATCACTTATCCTCCTAGTGATCCTTCTCCACACCCTTCTTCCTCTAGGGATAAGGTTTCTATCATATCCACTCCTAATACTACCTCCATTGAATAGACCATCGTAAAGTAGTTACATGAAAATCCTATTAATATGTCCCTTTATGAGCTTATACAAATTTCCCCTAACCATAAACATTATCTTATTAAATCTTTATAGTGTATTCATGTATTATCTGATGAGCCTCAACCTCTTGTGGTCCTTATTGAGCTCTTTGCAGCTTCCTTTGTCATATCCTTCAAGGATTCTGAAATCCTGACATTCTTCCTAAAGACCATGATCTTCCTCTCTTCATCACGGTTTGTATCAATGACACCTTCATCCATCGATCCATGATTGAAAATGGTGTTAGTATCAACATCATTTCTTCCCATACCTTCAATCAACTTAAACTCCCTAACACCATTTTCATTGAGTCACTTATCATCCTTCATGATTTTAATGATGTTTTTGCCCCCACTTTGGGCACAATTATCCTTCCCATTCGTGTTGGCCATAAACTCCTTCATGATATATTTTACATTGTAGAAGGGGAGTTTCAATATAATATCTTGTTTGGACACCCTTGTATTTGTTTCATGCATTACATCTCATCTACCCTCCACTATTGTATTAAATATGAGCATGAAGGGAAGATCCATACTCTCCATGTTGACCTTCCTCCCTTTAAAGCATGTCACATGACTTATCGACCAAATGATATGATTGTACCTAAATGAGGCTCTTCTTCTAAAGAAACCACTCATTCTTCTCGTGCTCGCATCTAAATTAACCCATAACGGATATTTTGATGATGTGATACAACACCTTTCTTTAGGGAGTATTAACTCCTCACTCTTAATTCCCTTCCTTCTCTTAATCGCATTGGTTTCTCGACAAGGCCCCTATGTATCAATCCAATGTCAGATATCATCACTCTCGGTCCCCCTTCCTCAAAACTAATCTCCTCTACGTGTTTACTCCTTAAACTTGTACCCGTATCTCATATTTGGAAGAACCTGAGTTTTTGAGTCAACAATGGATTGTCTCCAATTTGTGGCACCTTGTGCACTTGAGACAAACCTACAGAGAAGGGTGGTTCCTCTAAATATTTCTACCGCTACTATTACTCCTAATGTTGAAGGGGGAAATTAAGATAATAATTCCAAGGGACCAGGATAGAAGGATAACATGAAAATGGAAAACTAAACTAAAGGAGGCAATAACACTAGAAAAAGTGGGATAAATACTATTTGTTCTTGGGAAAATTAAAGGAAACTCCATTAAGGGAGGCTAGGCATGCGTAACATGGACCGTAATGCATCTACACAATAAGTTTCAAGAAACACAACCGAAAATAGAGCTACAAGGGACCAAGAATGACATAACAAACATGCAATGAAAAAGAAAGGAAAGAAAGAAGAATAAAAATAGGTTAAGGAAGAGAATAGCCACAAAACAATGCTTTTATTACTTCTAGAATGCATAGTCGACTATAATGGCATATGAGGTAGATATCTACATGAAAGAACCAGATTCGAGGTCTCGTAACTCAAAATTCAAAGATATGAAGTCCTTAGTAAATGCTAGAGGATCTAAAATGTCCAACCCTTTACAATGAGCCAAGCTCTTACATTTATAGATGAAAGAAGAAGAGGAGAGGAGGGAAAATCAAATTTGAAACACAACCACCAATAAAGCAAGCATTAAATTCCTCCAAATTTTCCCGTGGATTTGCAAAATACACTTCCTCATGTATGTTTGGTATGTAGGATAAGTAAGGACGTGAGATCCATATCAAGTCAGGTGGTTGGAGAAATTACATCTTCTCATTAATGGCTAGAAAGAAATTTTCCCATTTCGCACCTATCAAATTCTACTAAAATTTGAATTTGAATATCCTTCATTGTAGCCCATGTTAGAAAATTTTGAATGAGACCCAAAGCACATGTGTTAGAGCTCGAATCATAATTTATGGCTATCATAAGTCTACAAGTTTATTATGACATGTAATGACACGTGGCATGTGCTAATTGATTGAATGGACCGGCCAAATGTGTAACCAATTTTTGTTTACTACCACGTGTCAATCAATATTTTTTCTTTAGGATTTGTAAACCAGCCTATGCACTTTGATTGGTTATGTGTAGTAGACTCAAATTCTGACACATAACATGTGACATATGAAGGACGTAGAAGAAGGCACAAAATGTGTGTGGGAGAAGAGCACACATGAATAAAACATAGGAAGGGGTGTGTGCAATAAAGACACATGCAGGAGGAAAGGAAGAAATACCTAAGGAAGAAATGTATGGTCAAGGTGCAATTATTAAAAAGATAATGTGTTGTGGAAAGGAATAAATACGCTGCAAGGAAGCCAAGGACTTAGCTAAATTTGGGAAGAAAGTCTAGGGTGCGTGCGTAGGGTGCATGAAATGTTGGGAAGAAGGTGAATGCACAAAGAGTGTGTGTGAGGAGAGAATGGAACATAGAGGAAAAGGAAAAGGAGGATGGGAAGAAAAGAAGAGAAGCAGAGCACGTATGAGTGCGTGAGGAATTTCCACCAAGGAAATGTGCCAAGGATAAATTGAAGTACGTACAACCTATAATGTAAATCCTTCAGAGCCAAAATGGGGATGTAAGTTGTCCAAATAACTAGGAGAGTTATTTTGGATAACAGTTTAGTGACTTTCGAGACCATCTACCTGCTAGATGAAGGATATCAATAGCCTGGAGCATCCATTAGGCATGAAGTCTCCTTGGGAATATGAAATTCCTATCTATACATTTGAATAACTACCCTATGAAGTCACTTGATTAAACGCTTCTTAAATATATTTTGAATCTCCGCCAAATCGCTGAAGACTATTGGAATATGACAAACATCCCAAATAAAAAAATTATTGCGTACAAGAATCACATGAGAAGAAATAAATATATACAAATAGAAAAATGTATGTGTAGTGCACTTGGAGGAATTGAAAGTATTCTAATATATACAAGATGATGTAACAATCTTAATGGAAGGGTTTGAGATATATATCGTTGACTAGGATTGAAAGTGCACCTCCATTAAGATGAGTAACCTCAAAAGAGTTAGCATTCTTGCATGATCTAATGATGTATGTGCCACTCCAAAGTACATCAAACTTTGAATGGTGCCCTACTTTGGCTTTTTCAACATCCCATTTTAAGACTAAGTCCTCAGTTTTTAAATCTTGAGGCCTATCCTTTTTGTCAAACCACTTATTTTTTCATTGTTGATGTTGTTCTAGCTTGGTCATGGCAGATTTCCTTGATTCTTCAAGTTCAACAAGCTCATCATTCTGATTTTTCTCTGGTTCACGCCTCAAACTCTAAGTGTTGGGAAATCTCCAATGAAATAAGTTCAAGGGATAAGGGGATTCTAGCTTCCTTACCATAAACCAACTTGTAGGGAAAAATACCTATTCCCTTATTCACCATGATTCTATCTACCCGAGTTCACGTGATACCTTTATATGCCACTACTTTTGGGTGATATTCATTGTCTACTTCATGATTTTGATTAGGTTATTGTTTGTTGATTCCGCTGCACCATTTCCCGAGGGTAATAATTGGAAGAAGTCTTCAGATAGATACCTAGGATAAGATCCCAACCAGATATTTTAGTACCATGGAAGGCCTTTACATTATCGTAGAGTAAAGATTTGAGGAATGCCAAACCTTATAACAAGTCCTTCAAGAAATTCAATGATCACCGACTCAATTAATTTGTTGAGTGCAACAACCTCTATCCATCTAGTGTAGTCCATAGCTTTCAACCAACTTATGGACAATGCTCGAAGGAGGATTGATCATGCTTATGAAGTCGAGACCCCATTATGCAAAAGGTTGATTTGCTTGGATTTTTCAAAGGGGAAGTGCTGCTAATTTATTCTTTCCTATATGAAGAAATTACATGCTTTGCATTTTTGACCCACTTGTATGCATCGATGATTCAGGAATGTAAGGCCAAAATTAGCTTCGCCATTATTATATTTATTGATGTAGTCTTGGCAAAGAAGTTTCCACAAGATAATCCATCATGAAATTATGCTAACACTTTTAAGTTTGCACACCATCAATACACATTAACAATATGCCATCAATTTTCCTTTCAAAGAGAATGCCATCAATCATAACATATGAAATAGATTACATAGATGTCTTCTCTTTTCTTTGTTTAAACTAGGAGGGTATGTGCCCTTGGAAAGGAATGTGATCATGTCCTTCATCTAATAACATGCACTAGGGGTTTGATTATCTTCAAGCTCTACACGTGGGAGATATTCATCCACAAACAATAAATTTTCAAGTGCACTCGCGCATCCTCATCAATTTGTTTATATAGCGTCGCGCCTCTAGCCAATTTTGTGTCTTTGATAGTCACATCATACTCCATGATTTTGGTCAGCCAAATTTCCCTCTTTTTGTTGATTTCTTCTCCCATGATGAAGTATCTAACACCAAAGTGCAATAATAACACCTTGATGTGGTTTTTAGCAAGAATTATCTTAAACCTCTTGATTACACGCATGATGGCATAGACCTATTTTTCTATGTGACTGTATCTCAATTCATAATCCTTCATTTTTCTACTAAATAAATCCACCGGCTACTCCAATCCTTGTTTATTTTCTTTTTTTTTGAGAGAAAACCACACTTGCATCTGCACCATAAGCATAATGGATGAAATCCTTTAAGTAATCCAGGTTGATGAGTGTTGGAATGCAAGAAATTCCTTGCTTGATCTTGTCGAAACTCTCTCTTCCTTCTACTTTCCACTTGAAAACTATATTCTTCTTGAGCATGAGGGTGATAGGCCTTACCATTCCTACAAAGTTAGTAATGAAGTGCCTAAAAAATTTGATTTTTCCTAGGAAGAACTACAAGGCTTTTTTGTGTGCCGGTAAGGAAAGAGCTAGGATGGCTAAAATGCTCTCATGATCAATTGTGATACCATCCTTTGAAATGACATAACCTAGAAGCTTTCCCTACACCATAGCCAAATTACATGTCTTGGGACTAAGAGATACCCCAAACTTTTTACATCTCTCAAAGAATTTCTCTAGATGTGTCATGTGATATGTGCCCTAATTTGAAATGAATGTAATGTCATATAGGTAAACCAAGATGAACTCATTGATGTAACCTTTAAAGGTAATATTCATGGTGCATTGGAACATCATTCCTACATTTGATAGACTAAAGGGAATCTTATGGTATGCATATGTTCCCACTTGGTCATAAATACCTTTTGAATTTATCCTCTTCTTCGAATACATAATACCCATCCAACATAGAAAACCTTTGTGCACTAGCCACAGTCTACAGAATCTTCTCCATAGAAGGAAAAGGATAATGATCCTTCAAGCATGCCTTATTCAGATATCTGAAATCAATGTAAAGTATGATTGATGCAGCCTAGAATTTACAACATAACACCCTAGTCACGCTGGCACATCACTCATCCTAGACTGAGCACTCACCCGAAGCGCGCAAAGATACCAGGTCCCCCTTTAGGGTTTTTGTAATAGGATGTTAACATGATGAAGATAGAAAAATATAGATTCATAACTAATCCATCATTCTACAATGCATGCTACCCATAGATATATGAATGAAAAAACTTAAATAGTAATCATCATTGAATTAATAACATGCACTACTCAATTACACAAAATAACACTTAGATTCAGCCAATATCTTCCATCTATTAATAAATATAGAAGCTCCTTACAGTACTGTCAATTTATATCAAGGTGCATGTGGATCTGATACACACATTCATACATCCATAATCATACATACACCACTCTCTAGTGATCTCTCTCTACTATGCACCTAACATCATATATATATATATATATATATAGAGGTGGGGACTTTCCCTTCACTGCTATCTATTCTAGAACTAGGTCACGATATTGATAGCCACATGCCATTTACAATTATAGCCACACATGTAATTGTGATATCTATAGTTCTCTTACAGCTTTAATCAAGTGTCAATTCTATTCTTAGCTTTTCTCCATGCATAGATACTTTGAACTGCTTCTCCAAATATAGACAATGCATGGTGCACACATCTTTGCATCGTTGATGTGTTCCTCACACCATCTTCTAAAAATATATCTTCATGCTAAAAATTGGCTAAGTCTTGAAATCTAAATTTACCTTTCATGCGTAGGTCCTTCATGTCCTTCTGTGCCTTTGATCCTGGCCTCCTATCTCATGTGGACTCCTTATGTGATCTTTGCCAAGTATTCTTTGATCAACATTACCCAAAACTAATCTCATTGTCGTCCCAACAATGGGTATCTCCAAAATTTGAAAGAAGGAATAACAATGAAGAAGTAAGAATGAAATAATGTGGATAAATAAAGAATTTATGTGAGGTTATTTAAGTAACCTCCTCTGTATCAGTTTGTAGCATTAGCTCTGGATACTCCTATTTTATTACAGCCTCAAAAATCTGCCATTCAAGGAGTGCCTGTTCCTATTTCTCTAGGATATCCACAACAATGGATTCCAACTCATCCCACGCAATTTCTCCTTTCTCATTTTGTAGAACCAACTCAACACTAGACATGGATGTCATTCTCCCTTTGAAAAGGTTCATCTTCTATGCAATCATCTTTCCAAGCTCTTCCAACTGAGTCTTGTGTGGCTCTTTTGTTGTTGTCAGGGCCTCGTGCTTCTGTTTAACCATTGTCAACCTTTTTGTGTATCCAAATTCTCATCTTTCATGGATTTTTGGACCTCATTGTTCTCTTCCAAGGTTTTAACATTGATGAGCGCCTCTGGAGCTATGCATATATTTAAAGCTTGATCTGATTTCTACAATACTTCTTGTAATGACTGCAACAACCCTTCATAAGATGCAATTTTTCTCATCACAGATGCTTTCTCCCATTTGGCATCTTGTTCTAATATTTTCGAGTGCTTGAATACGCAGAGATTCATCTTCGAGCAACAAGTCCACCAACTTTCCAACATAGTGTATTACTAAAGGAAATTTCTATGGTACCACGGGTTCCAAGTGTGGCCTTGCTTTAATTAAATTATCCCCAATCTCCTCTCAAGCGATGCTTATGAACACTTCATTATTCTTATGTGTGAAGTCACTTACCTATGTTATTTATGTTATCTTAGCATCCTTTGTCTTCAAATCTTCACGCAACACTTTGATTGTGGCATATTTTTCCATGTTTCTTCTAGCCACCTCCACGTAACTTTCACTAGTGCATTGCGACCTACTCATCCGACATGACAAGAGGGCTTTACTCACATGTGTCTAGCCTGAGGTGCCTTCTTCAATCACCTCAAAATGCATGACTCTTCGCACACATCAAAGTCAGGCTCATCCATGTGGTGTGCATTGACCACGATAGTTGCTTTCTAGTTTGCACGGTTGCCATATCCTCGTCCATCAACTCCCAGCCAAATAGATCCTTTTGCACTATTGTGCTCTGGAAGCGGGCACAAATAATATTTCCTACGTCCTCTGCATACCCCATGGCTAGTGGAATGTGCTCCCCACTTGTCCTCCTAGACCTTTACTGTTTAGGAACTCTAGCCTCCAAATTTGGGACTTGCATCTCCATGTCCTGAATATCTTCTATACTGTTTCCTCTGGTCTTTCCTCTTCTTCTTCCTTCTCCTTTGATGCTTCATCCTTTTCTTCTATGTGCTTTGGAAGTGTAGGAGATGTAGGCATGCTCTCCTCTGACTCTTCCGCCTCCTCGTTCAACTTCAGCTTCCTCCTTCTCTGCGTAATCGCTTCCTTTTGTGGGGAGATTTGGGGTGATTTGCACACAAGTGGTTGGGGTAGCACCTTGGGTCCTTGTTCTCCTAAATAATCTTTTAAACATGTGCTCCCCTTAGACCACATTTAATTCATCTTCATCCCCTTCTTGTGGCTGAGGTGGTGTAATAACGCAATTAGCTTCACTCTGACTTGTAGGATGTCTCCTACCCCTATGCTCTAAACCACCACTATCTTTGTGCTCCTCCTCCTCATCCTGCACTTTGATTTTCTCTATAGGCTTAGGCACTGGGATATTATCCATTGTATGCTTCCCTTTTGGTGGTGTTGGAAGTGCGAAATCACCTTCCACATATTTTTTATTCTCCATATTTAGCTTCAACTTGAGATACACTAATGCTGCCCCAAATCTGCTATAGCCAAACTTATTAGCTTGATATTAAACATTTTAGAAATGATCTTCTCTCAGTATAAGAACTTATGTCGGGATATACATACTTCTTCCTCAATGTATGGTATTCACAGTCTACCTTATCTACATTGAAGATCGGTCTCGCGTGTCGGTAAATCTATGAATGATTCCCAAAATACCTTACGTTGAATGCATAAGGTAACTTGCACCAAGGGCTCCAGACTCCATCCTTCATTGGAAAAAATGTGATGTAGAAATGTTGGTACACAAAAACTGAACTTGCTTTCCTACCACTGTTGGTAGGTCCTTTGAGATGCATCATTCTTCCCCAAATGCCGCACAGAGCCTTTCATACCACTTCTCCACCCTTTTCTTTACTTCATCTGTCATGGTCCCCTTGCATAGGTATTTATTAAATATTTTAGCTAGGGACTTGTTCTCCATGGGGTATTCCCATATTTTCTCCTTTGGTCTGTTTGGTACTCTAATTTCCATGAAGACCAGTGATAGTAGAACAGCCCCAAAGCTGATCTTCCCTCCTATGTGCACTTCTTCAACTATTTTCTCTGTAATATAGCCTACAATGTTGTAGATCATCCTTACCGAATTTTTCGTACCACATGCAACCAAATAGTGTTTACCTCGCGACCACCAATCCTCGTTTAACTTGGTAACAAGGTGTGCTGCAGCTTGTACAACTAGATAGTTCTTAAATTTGTCTATGTCCATTCCATGCAGACCCTTCTGTATCCCAACTCCTATTTGGTCTTTAAAATCATGGCTTTATCTCGTGAGGTCACCTTTATATCTTCTCCTGTGGCCTTCACCTCCCACCGATGAAACAAGCACGTAAAAATTCTTACTCGTATCCTATAAAGTAGAAGAGGTTTTCGTGTACCCTACTGTGAGCCATTTGTACAAGGGCTCATACTTTCTAAAATATGACAGCTCATATAACTGAGATATACCCCAATTCTCTTCAAAATTCTTTCACCTACATTTTCATATATTGGCATGTCATCTCGCCATGCATTTGTTTGTTCTCGCAAGCGGTGACCAAGGAATCGAGCTCCTTTTTTTTTCCGAGGTCATGTGATTATATTCACTTACTTTTCTTTTTCTAATGGGTGAATCCCACTCTTGGCCGAAAATGACTACTGGTATTGTATCTCCGAAAAATGGCTTTCAGTGCCATATTTTCTTCCTCAATGACCACTTTCTTATTTTCTTTTGTTGTTGCTACAGATGCCTTCTTTGGTGCCATTTCTACCTTGCAAATGTCTCTTCTTCAACCCTGAACTCTGTGAATCAAACCCTAGCTTGATTTAATTATGCCCTAGGTGGAAACTTTGTAACCTAACTCTTTCCCGTATTTATGCTTCCCTCAAACCCTTCATCACCGAGGATGCAAGCTTCTTGTCACACATATTTAGTTGTCACTCTTGGTTTCACACCCTTCGCACCTTAACTCGATCACTCAGCTCTTCACACTTGGATCTTCTCACGAATACTCTTAGTTGCAATGGTATAAATGAATTCCATCCCTTATATAAATTTTTCAAATTTTGATGCATTTATTACTCCTAACCTACCAAATATCCCTTAATTTATTGACCAAATTCATTCATTTAGTGTGGTATATCTTCGCGCCTAGCTATAACCTTTTAGCGCACCTTCCTACCCTCTCACACAGACTTCTCTTCATCGTGCGCTCCTGCACCTAAGTACCTTGTCACTAAACCTTCTCCTAGTAGCTAACATGGCCTCTGCTTACCTCGCGTTATACTATTCCTTCATCCATCTCCATCCCTGGTCACTTTTTGAGAAGAAATCTTCTTTTGACTTAAAGTATACCCATAGCAACTTATTCTTTTCATCTTTCAATTCCCACAGCCTTTTTCTTGGATAATGACAACCACCCCACACTAAAAGTATATGCAGTCCTCTCTACATAAACATTCACCATACAAGAATTATCTTCAGAACGCAAATGCACTTATTACACAAACAACAACTAAATTGACAAAGCATAACAACAATGAAGGAAATACATTAAGGAAATATTAAATTGAAAACCTAAACTAAATAGTAACACTACCTTATTACAAACACCAAGAAAACTTATTTATAGTAGGGCTTCAACCTACTCTTGTTAATTAATTGGGTATCCATGTTCCATCAAGTACTTCTAACTGGAAAGCACTTGATTCAAGTATAGAAGTGATAACATATGGCCCTAACCAATGTACTTTGAGCTTTCTTGGATGACACAGGAACTTTGAGTCATAAACAAGTATTGTTGATGATGAATCGCAGCACTTCGAATGTCTGCAACACGATGGGTTGAGACTCTTAGTACGATTGAATAACATGGAGCTTTTCCCAAGTGTGGGACATTGCGAAAACGGAAAAGCTCTCCTGGATGAAGGCCGCTCCTATTCCTCTCGCTCGATGCACACGCAAAAAATGCAGAGGGTTTACCAAAAACATAATCTAACTTGCCAAGGAGACAGGGTAAGAAAATGCATAAAATAAAACCTAAACTACAAAGGTGATGCACCGAGGAATGAAGAACACCTGTCTCGCCAATAAACACAGACCATTAAAATGTAATGCAAGATCATGCACGAGATAGCTTATTCATAGTGAAAGATCAAGGGGATGCAAAATGGATACAAAGAGGGTTGAGAATCATCCACGACATGCATTAATTTTCTCCAAAGATCGATATAATCACACCGCAAAATGCCAAGAGGCAAGGTTGCATTACGCTTTCAAATGGGAGGTTTTAACTCCACAAGTTCACTCCGCCAAAAGAAGAAGGGAGGGGGAAAATAGAAATGTCCAACCTTTAGAAAGAAGCCCCTCCTTACAATTTATAGGAAGAATGAGAGAGAAAAGAGAGAGAAAATCAAATCTCCCCAACCACCTCCGTAATGCACTTAACTCATCTCATAATGATGGTAGGTGAGAACCCAAATAACCCAAAAGTGGCAAACTGTATTTTACATTTTTAATAATTTTTTCTCACCCAATTAAAGATATCCAATCGTAGTTGGATAGAGGACCTTGTAAGATTTCCAAAAGTCCAAACTTGCATGAATCCGAGCTCCCAGGTCAAAAGTTATGGCCATCTCGAATATCTGCGCTGTGTTCTCGCTTCCTATCGGCCTCAAAATGTCGCGCGCCACTTCGTGCCTTTGGTGCACCGCTTTTCCTGCCGACATCCATTGTCGCGGTACCACTTCATGCACCTTGGGTGCACCATTTTCCTATCGACATCCATCATCGTGCGCCACTTCGTGCGCCTTGGCGCACTGCTTTTCCCTGTCAACATCCATTGTTGTGCACCACTTCTATGCGCCTTGGGCGCACTGTTTTCCTGTCGACATCCATTGTCATGCACCACTTTTGTGCACCTTGGGCACACCATTTTCCTTTTGACATCCATTGTCATGCACCACTACTTCGTGTGCCTTGGGCGCACCATTTTCCCTGCCGACATCCATTATCGCGCCACTTCGCGTGCACCTTGGGCGCACTGCTATGGATTTGAGCTTCTTTGATTTCTCCATTCTCCTCGCTTGTCTATATCTACCCGGGGAAGATATTTACAAAAATTTGGCAACTTAACGGGATCACCTACCTACTAGGTAGAAGATCAGTGACCTTTTAGCAATCCATTGGGCATTGGGTCATAAGCAATAACCTGAAACCAACCTGATATCTGATCCCGATCCTAATATCACAACCCCTCTTCGAGAGCATGCTGAACTATAGAGAACAACCTAGGAGCAACAAAAACTGTGCCGGATCACTTAAGGAAACAGAAACCTAACTACAACAAGACAATGTGCATACGCACTTAGAGGAATTGAAATCTAGGCTAATATTTACAAGGGTAAACCTTTTCCTTTTAGTAGCAATGTTTAAGAGAGATTCCGTTAACCGGAATCGGGAGTTATCCTCCATCTAAAGTAGAAAATTGGAAGGCATTACTACTTTTACATCCCGTGACCATGTAGGGGCCACTCCAAATGGCATCAAACTTGGAATGCCTCCTGGTTTGCCCGATCTGCATCCCATTTCGAACTAGGTCTCCTTCCCCGGAAGGTTCTTGCTCTTGCTTTCTTATCAAACCATCTTTTTACTAAGGCCTGATCTTTCTCAATTGTTTGAACTACATGTTCTCTAATTTCTTCCAATTCCATCAACTCTGCATACCTAGCCTCCATTGGTTTGAACTCAGCCAACTCCAACTGCTTCATGAACTCCAATGTAGGCAGTTCTAATGATATAGGCAATACTGCCTCTTTTCCATAGACCAACTTGTAAGGGGAATTACCTGTAGACCTCTTTGGTGTTATTCTGTCAGCCCATAATGCTGATTTTAGCTTGGTATGCCATGTTCTTTGATTTTCGTCCAGAGTCCTCCTGATGATTCTTAGCAAATTTTTGTTCATGGACTCTGCCTGTCCATTACCCTGCGGGTAATAATTTGAAGAGGTGCTCAAATAGATTCCATTCTTGACAGCCCATTCTGTAATCTTGGAACCTATAAATGCCAATGCATTGTCTGATATGATAGTGGCCAGCACACCGAACCTGGTCACTATTCCTTCATAAAAGTCTAGTATGTTAGACTCATTTGCTTCCTTGAGTGCTACTGCTTCGGTCCACTTGGTGAAATAGTCCGTTGCCGTGAGAATCCACTTGTGGCCTTGGATTGAGTTTGGATTGATGACCCCGATGAAGTCCAATCCCCATTGCATAAATGGTTGGTCAACCAGAATTGGGTGCAATGGAAGTGCTACTAGTATTTCTTTGCCTGTGAAGAGTGCACATTTCTTGCACTTTCTTATCCATGTATAGCAGTCACTTAAGACTATCAGCCAATAATACCCTACCTTCATTATCTTGAGAGCTATTACTCGTGGGGTGAAATTTCCTCCAGAATCTCCATCGTGAAAATCTTGTAACACCCTCTCGATTTGACCTATCCCAATGCACCTCAATAGAACTCCATTGATGTCTTTCTTAAACAAAACACCATCAACAAGCACATATGGAATGGCTTGTAATCTGAAGTATCTCCTCTTTGCTTTGCTCATTTCTGGAGGGCATAGGCCTGTCTGTAGGAAGTGTATCACATTCTGAGTCCAACAGGGAGTGGGCACATCATCATTTTCTTGTTCTTGACCATCCTGTAGTACCAAGACAACCTCTTTTTCATTACCTGCTTCAACTTGTTGACTCAAGGCTAGCTGCTCACATAGTCCCTTCCCACGTACTAGTTTGGTGACCTTGATCTCGATGTCATATTCCATGACACGAGTTATCCATCCTGCACGTTTCTCATTCAGATCCTTGTTTAGAAGGAAGTCCCTGACTCCCGCATGAGAGACCAATAATTGGATCTTATTGTTTGAGACTAGGTGCTTGAATTTCTTTAAGCAATCGATTCTTTGCGCAAGGACATGCTTTTCAATGAAAGAGTACCTAGTTTCGTATTCCTCCAAGCCTTGATCAAGAAAGCAATCGGTTGTTCTAATCCTCCTTTGTTTTGTTGTACCGTGATTGCGAAATCATGTCCCCACCACCAAAGGCATATAGCACGAAGTCCTTGGAGAATTCTCGGATTGACGAGAGTCGAGCTTGAGATATGGCCTCTTTTATTACCTCAAAACTTGCCTTGCCTTCGGATGTCTACTTAAATGCCATATCCATTGCCCTTTAGAAGGTGGCCCCAACATTTGATAGCCCAAATGGCATCTTCTTGCAGGCATAGGTCCCCCATTTGGTGGTGAAAGCCATCTTGAATTGGTCATCTTCTTTCACCATCACCTGATTGTACCCTGAGTAGCCATCTAGGAGAGAGAATCTCTCTGAACCGGATACTACTTGCAATATTTGTTCCATTGAAGGAAGTGGGTAATGGTCTTTGAGAGATGCCCTGTTTAAGTCTCAGAAATCCACACACAACCTGATTTCTCCACTCTTCTTCCTGACCGAACCAAGTTTGCAACCCAGCTTGAGTGCTTGATCGGGAATATGATGCTTGCCTCTATTAGCTTATTTAGCTCTTTCTTCATTAGAGGTTCAATGTGAGGGTTGACTGGTCTCTACTTCTGCCTGATGGGCTTAGCATCTAGATCCAATTCTATGGTATGTTGTGCCAAATTTGGATCGAATCCTCTTAAGTCTTCATAGCTCCAAGCGAAGACATCTGGAAATTCTTGGCAAAGTTGTATGAAATCTGATTTCTCCTGCTCAGTGGCCACTTTACCAATTTGAAGAGTTTTGCCTTCCCCAACCGGAATTGGCCCTGAATCTTCTCTCTTGACCTGTATGTTAGCCTTTTCCTTATGGAACTGGTCGTTAGGGTTGAAGATAGACTCCAATGTTACTAAACCCTTAGGAAGCTTGTTTGTCTGCAGCTGCACTACTTGATCCCCATATTATCGCTAATCTATCCTGATTCCTAGTTGAGAATTCAGCCTCTTCTTGTAAGAAATTGACGATCTGTTGATCATTCTCAAACACTTGCCAGCTTGTGTTATTATCTGGAACTGCTGGCCTCACAATCAAATGGATATGTGGTTGTGTTTTTCTCCTTCTGATGTTGTCAACCACATCAAACGTTGCTCCAACTGCTGCGAGCCTATCTGTGACTTCATTTTTCTTCCTGGGTATGGACACAATGTTGAAAGCTTTGAAATCCTCAATGAGGTCCCATACCCTATTCTTGTAGCTCCTCAACAAGTCATTCTTTGTATCATGTTGTCCCCTAACTTGGTTGACGATTAGCTAGCTATCTCCAAACACCTGCAAGTTCTTTATGCCCCTTTTCATGGCCCAATGAATTCCATGAATCAATGCTTCGTATTCACCGTGTTGTTTGAACAGAAAACTGAAACGAAAAGCTAAAAATATTTGATGTCTTGTGGTGAAATAAACATTGCACCACCTCCAAGACTCTGTCTCGCTTCTCGAACCATCGAAAAATAACTTCCAAACTTTGTTTTCATCCTTTTGTTCAGGCTGAATGATGTCGGGAATGGGTGAATTTTCTTCGTGTATACAATACACGCCCAATTCAGATTCTTCAATTTCCTTGTATGGGTCAAATTCATGACTCTTGTTTTCCCATTCATCCAAAGTTAAATCAGGAATTCCCTCGACCTTAGTACTGCTTCTGATCATTTGAACACTCCTCCCGATCAAAAGTGAGCAATTTGCATTGATAGGACTCGATACATGAGGCTCAATATGGAAATTGGTAATTGGTTCGACCTAATTGTTGCTTTGGCTCCATACCTTGTCCTAAAATCATGTGCGACCAATCTACAGATAAATATCCACCGATTTTTACAATGAAGTCTCTTGATAGACACAACGCAAAGAGTGGCGAAAGGTCAATCACAGACACATCTTGCAGAACTCTAACATTAGGACAGGGGATGTAGTGTTAGGATTAACCTCTTGATGATTCCAACAGCTTCCTACTTGCCGTTCCATCTAGCTGTATGTACTTTACTCCTTTCAAGATCTTGCTCATATTTCAAACCCAGTTGATCCACTATTTGCTTCGGCATCACTGAACTACTTGCCCCAGAATCAATCATGCAATTGTGTACTAATTTATCCCCGATGATTAATGAAACATAGAATGGAGGGGGTTTCAAAACTTTACCTTGTTGTCCTCCATGATTCCCTTCAGGCTGAGCAGCATTCGTGAGGACCTTCTCTTGCATACGGGCCTGCTGGTTCGAAGTTGACCAATTCTTCATGGCAGCTTGTAGAAGATCTCTTTGTCCTGGGATGGATAAAGATTCCCACATTGATATATTCACATTCGTCTTCTTCATTTGATCAATGATGCTAAAAGGGGATGAATTGTCCTTTTGCTGTCCCTTACTTGGTGCAAACTTTTCTGGAGCTTGAGCATGTGCGTGTGTTGCTACAACAGGTACCTTAGGCTGATTTTGCACATTTGGAGTTATGTTTGGTCTACTGACCCCTTGTTGTGTAAGAGTGGGTTGAGAAACAACTGGATTACATGGTTGTCCCTCTCCTATATTTCTCTTCTTTGACCGTGTGTTGGCAGCCACGCCTTGAAAAGGTTGTTGGTTAACTCCACAGAAGTCTTCCGTTTTCCAATTTGCCAATGTAGTTTCTGTTGGAAGTCCTTCTTGTTGCATTTGTTGCTGTTGATTCTCCTCCTAGCTTGGTTCTTGAGCAACACCAATGGTTTGTACCATCAAGGCCTGATTTAGTGCACCATTGAAACATGCCGACTGATTGTGAGGTAGATTGCAAGGGTAACACCAGTCGTACTCATGTGCCATGTTATTTTGTGTCGGGACCAAAGCTCTTGAGGATGTCATTGCATTTGGATCATACGGTCGAAATGGCCTCGGCACTTGAGGTGGTGGTCTTTTTGATTGGTATGGGGGCCTAGCTTTGGTATTGTTCTTGAGGCTGATACGGTCTAGCACTTTGAGCTTGCTATCTTTTGATAGTTACTAGCTCATTTCCAAGGTTCTGTAGCTGTTTCATAACCTCCTGCAATTCCTTTGAAGTATCTGAAGAAGTCGATGCCCCATTATTGCTTTGATTTCTAGGAGTTGGAATGGGATTCAACTCTGGTGCTTGACTGGTTGTAGGATTTCCCATATCTAGATAGAGAGGCATTGGTGGCCTTGGTGCAAGCTTGCCAGCTTGGATCAAACAGTTCTCTACTCTGATAGTTGTGTCGTAGGCCCCTGGCAGCGTTGTTCCTCCCATTGATTGGATCATCATGGCTATGTCTGAATTTATAGCCTTTAAGAAATAAAGGAATGCTCCTTCGGCGGTTGGTCTCATAGCTATTGGAATCCTGTCCCATGTCCGTTGGAATCTGAAGTTGAAATCATCATTTGTTCATTAGGAGCCCTTTTGATTGTTGTCAGTTGTTCCAATAAAGATAAATTGTCTGCCCTCTCCCCGAACTGGTTGCAAAGAGCTGAACAAAGTTGGTTCCAATTCGTAATAGACCCTACTGCTAGGATCCTAAACCATTGTAAGGCCTTACCTTTGAAAGATGAAGCCAACAACTTGATGAAAACATCCATTTCATTTATTTCGTGGATTGCACATGCATTAGCAATATCCTGGATGTGATCAATAGGAGTAGTATGATTTTCTCCTATAAAATAGGGTATATTCTTTAGTGCTGCAACTAGGAATTTGATTCTGAGCATTTAGGGAAAGTGGACTATTGCCCGTGAAGTTGAAAAAGGGATTTGGTGGTAGATGTGCCATTATGATTGGCCTAAGAACCCTGGTCGATGCGAGAAAAGGCCTACCAGGTGGAGGTGTAGACAAAGTCCTGTTAGGTGGAGATGGTGATCTTTGTGGTCTTCTTCCTCTCCTTCCTCCTCCTGGTGATAGTTGCAAGTGGACAAATAGCCCCTCTTCTCGAGTATTTGACCTGGTTCGAATTCTTCTCATATGCCTGGGCAACTTTTGCTGCTACACCGCTGAATTCTACCCCTTCGGAGTCGCCAGATGTGTTAGAAAAATGAGCCTCAAAAGGCAGACTTCTGCCAAGTTACACACCAAACCTGACAATATTTTAAAAATAGAATTTGAGAGACCTGTATTTTTGATATTTTAGAGTTTGGAATTTGATTTGGAATGACAGTCCCGAAAATCCAAAAATGCCAGACTTCCGAAAACCCGAAATCCGAAAATCAAAAAACCATGAAATTTTGAAAGTCAAAATCTCAAAAATCTAAAAATACCCTTTTGAAGATTACCCCCCGATCTATCAACTGGTGAAATTTTGACTTGTTTCGAGCAAGTTAAGTCCTTGAAAATTGATTTCAAAGTTCAGCCTGGAAGGTGAAAAAACTGAAACTGTAAAACCTGTAATTTTTAAGTCCGAATTTCTTGAAAATCCCTTCAAATCTTGTAGAATGACCTCTTGGTCCCACCGGGCATGCCAAAACTATTGATGATGAATCACAGCACCCCTGAATGTCTGCAACACGATGGGTTGAGACTCTCAGTACGATTGCATAACATGGAGATTTTCCCAAGTGTGGGACATTACGAAAACGGAAAAGCTCTCCTGGATGAAGGCCGGCTCCTATTCCTCTGTTCAGATGCACACGCAAAAAATGCAGAGGGTTTACCAAAAACCTAATCTAACTTGCCAAGGAGACAGGGTAAGAAAATGCATAAAATAAAACCTAAACTACAAAGGTGATGCACCGAGGAATGAAGAACACATGTCTTGCCAATAAACACAGACCATTAAAATGTAATGCAAGATCATGCACAGATAGCCAGATTCATAGTGAAAGATCAAGGGGATGCAAATGAATATAGAGAGGGTTGAGAATCATCCACAGACATGCATTAATTTGCTCCAAAGATTGATACAACACACTGCAAAATGCCAAGAGGCAAGGTTGCATTACAGTTTCAAATGGGAGGTTTTAACTCCACAAGTTCACCTGCCAAAGAGAAGAAGGGAGGGGGCAAAACAAAATGTCCAACCTTTAGAAAGAAGCCCCTCCTTACAATTTATAGGAAGAATGAGAGAGAAAAGAGAGAGAAAATCGAAATCTGCCCCAACCACCTCCAGAATGCACTTAACTCATCTCATAATGATGGTAGGTGAGAACCCAATGAACCCAAAAGTGGCGAACTGTATTTTGCATTTTTAAGAATTTTTTCTCACCCAATTAAAGATATCCAGTCGTAGTTGGACAGAGGACCTCGTAAGCTTTCCGAAAAGTCCAACCTTGTATGAATCCGAGCTCCCAGTCAAAAGTTATGGCCATCTCAATATCTCGCGCATTCATGTGGTCTCGCTTCCTATCGGCGCTCAAAATTTCATGCGCCACTTCTGTGTGCCTTGGGTGCACCATTTGCCCTGGTCGACATCCATTTTCATGTGCCACTTCTTTGTGCCTTGGGCACACCATTTTCCCTATCAACATCCATTTTCGTGCGCCACTTCTGTGCGCCTTGGGCGCACCGTTTGCCCTGTCGACATCCATTGTCGTGCGCCACTTCTGTGCGCCTTGGGCACCGTTTTCCCTGTCGACATCCATTGTCATGCGCCACTTCTGTGCGCCTTGGGTGCACCATTTTCCCTGTCGACATCCATTGTCATGCACCACTTCATGTGCCTTGGGTGCACCGTTAGGGATTTGAGCTTCTTTGATTTCTCCATTCTCCTGCTTGTCTATATCTACCTGGGGGAAAGATATTTACAACAAGTACCATTTTTCCAATCTCAAACTTCTTATCTCTTATGTTTTTGTCATGCCATGCCTTCTACTTGGCCTTTTCCTACTTCTGACTCCATCGTGCTATGGCTCGACACTCATCCAGTTGAATCATCTTGTTGATACGTTCTTCTAAAGCATGTTCATCAGCTAGACCTCTAGTGTGCACAATGTGCAAAGAAGGTAACATAAATTGTATAGGGAGAACAACTTCCGCACCAAACACCAATTGAAAAGGTGTGGCTTTGTTCAATCTCTTGTAAGATGTTTTATATGCCCAAAGAAAAGATGACACTTTGTCATCCCAATCCTTTCTTCCAACATCACATATTTTTATCAAGGTTTGGCCCAAAAATTTGTTGAAAATCTCAGTAGTTCCATTTGCCTAAGGATGGTAAGGTGTAGTTTTATGGTGTGCAACCATAAAATCATTTAATAGGATCTTGATTGTCTCATTCAAAAAGTGTGTACCTCTATCACTTGTCAAGCTTAAAGGACATCCATATCATGTAAGAACATTCTCCCGTAAAAACCTAGTTGTTGTAGAAGCTATCATATAGTCTCGTAGGTGTTGCTTCGCTCACAGTAAGATAATCAGGCAAGTAATGATATAGCATGATCCAGTCCTATGCGTGGTTGGCGAAATAGGCCCTACAAAGTCAATGGCCCATTTCTCAAATGGTTCGGCACTAGTAATCGGTCTCAAAGGCATCTCATCTCTTTGCCCTAGTTTTCCTAGGCGCTGACAATGATCACATGCCTTACAATAATATTTACAGTCTTTATATAGTGTCTCCCACCATAATCCAACAATTAAGATCTTCTGGGTAGTCGCATCACCTACATAATGGCCTCCTATAATACCACCATGAGCCTCTTCCATGATATCCTTGTGCTCATGCTCTAACACACAACAACGTAATACTTCATCTCTTGCCTAGCTTGTAAAGGTCACCACTGATTAACATAAATGGTGCCGCACGTATAGCAAGTTGCTTCTTTTCTAATGATTTCATTCCTTTTGGTGCCATACCTATTTGTAGAAAGACAACAATGTCTTATAATTCCATGGGTGCACGTTGTAACTTCTATATAACTATGCATCTGACATTGTTTCTTCAATTATTTGTGCATCCTCTCTGAATTGATTCTAGATAAATGGTCTGGTCTAGAATTACTTTTCCCTGGCTTCACCACAATTGTGAAGTCAAACTCTTGAAATAGGATCACCCATCTACATATGCACCCCTATAAGACAAGCTTGTTTACCAAGTACTTCAATGCCATATGATCTAGTATAAAACACAAAAGGCATTGCTAACAAGTATCTTGAAACTTGTATAATGTGTAGATCATTAACAAAGCTTTGCACTCTATAGTTGTATAATTCCTTTTAGTAGGAGTTAGCTTCCTACTAGCAAAACAGATTGGATGATCTATAATACCTTCACCAGGTTGAGCTAACACAACACCAATGGCCATACCAAAAGCGTCCACATGCACATGAAATGGTTTATCCCATGATGGAAAGTGCAGAATGGGTGTGGTAGTAAGTTTCTCTTTTAATATCTCAAATGTACGTTGCTGTGGTTCTCCCCAATAAAATGTACCTTTCCCTTCATTAATTATTTCAAAGGTGTAGCAATTCTAGCATACCCTTTTATAATTTTTTTCATAATATCTTGTATGACCTAAGAATCCATACACCTCACTTTGAATGGTAGGTGCTTCTAGGCCTAAAATGACTACAACTTTAGCTAGATCAACTAGCAAACCTTCCTTGCATATTATATGTCTTAACAGTATCCCAAATGGCATAGCAAATATGCACTTCTTGATGTTCAAAGAGATACTCAATTATCTACATCATTCAAACATTAAATGTAGATTGTCACAATGATCTTTCATAAGCCCATATACTATCCAATCATCTAGGTAGACCTGTAATAAGTTGTAGATAAAATATTTGAATTCCTAAACAACTATGCGCAAGAACATAAGCAGTGCATTTTTCAATCCAAAGGGCATCATAGTATAGACAAAACTACCCCATTCTATAGTAAATATTGTCTTTTCTTGATCCTCCTGAGCGATCCCGACCTGATGATACCCAAAAAATCTGTCTGTGAAAGAATATATTTCATGCCCTATAACTCCTTCTAGTATTTCCTCAATGAATGGCGTAGGGAAAGGATCTGTGATGCATGCAACATTCAGCTCCCTATAGTCCACACATATCCTAATCTATCCTTCCTTCTTAATATTGATCACCATTGGGCTAACCCATTATGACTCATCAAGTGGCTTGATAATGCCAGATCTCAACATTTTATCAATTTCTTCTTTTACCTTTTCACACAAATTAGGATTCATTATATAAGGCCTCTTTCTAACTGGTTGTGCACCATCCTTAAGTTTGATCTTCATTTCCCCAAGTGATTCATGCACACCTTTAAGTTCATGATATCCTTGAGGGAATAAGTCATGATAATCCCTGAGTAACTCGATGATCTTTTCTACCTCTGAGTCTAACCAATAATCTCCAATTATGGCCTCCTTAGGCTCAACCTCCAAACCTATATTTTCCTTTTATGTCTTCATGGGTCATGGTAGGCACGCATATCCTTATCTACACTGTCCAAGACCTCATGCACCTCGTGTGAATGTTCAATATCCAGGTTCTCAACTTCCACGTCTTCCACGATGTAAACCATCTTTCCTTTCTCTTTCTCAAGGCAAGCACACTCAAGTAGTTTGGAGTCTATTTCCTCTTCCTTTTAAAAACATGCTCCAAACTCTATCTTACTTGAATAGTTCCTGAATATGCTCTTATGCTTTTGCACTATATCCCATAGTTAAGCACTTGAAATTTTTTAATTCCTCTACTACGGGAGGTTAAGTCGAGAAGTATTCAAATGTCTAGATCATACCTACAAAACTAACTCTTGCCAGTTCCCTCCCGCTTTCTATGTAGTTCTGCATATACATACCAAGCACGTGCACATCCTTATAGCATGGAATACAATCTATGCACCTAGAGTGAAGGTGGTAATGCTTCATGTCCTGCTATCTAGAGTCTCTCACACTGCTGAATGTGATGTTGAATAGGTTGATCACCATAATAAGTGTAGATTTGCGTAGGTGCATTGTTTCTTATAAATGCTGGTAGACAAAGCTATTCCAATCTCTTCCCAGCTTTATAAGATTATCCCCGTGGACTACCCACCGACATGTTGTCATCCCGCATAGTGTATATACTAATATATACCTCCTTATAATTCGATATTCCCATCTGCGTTTCCATGGCCTTGAGAAAGGCAAAAATCTTATATCCCTATATACCAAGGTAATGTGCTTCCTATCCTTCAAATTAAATGAAATCTATTCTTGTGTGCGACCATGCTTTTCACCTCGCACCCTACTAATTCATATGTACCATGAG
The DNA here is from genome assembly GCA_018340775.1 of Taxus wallichiana var. yunnanensis. NCBI lineage: Eukaryota > Viridiplantae > Streptophyta > Pinopsida > Cupressales > Taxaceae > Taxus > Taxus wallichiana. The sequence goes on along the minus strand of CM031237.1, from coordinate 996,757,352 downwards.
CTCAATTGTCACAAGAAATACTCATAGTATCACTAATAGAATGAGAATCCTCCCACTGTAGAATTCCTTCCTTCGATGGCTCATTGACCTCTTGGTCTGAATAAGCACATACAAAGACTTTGTTTAAATCCTCCTCACTTAGAGGCTCAACATATGACGTAGACTTCCCATCTATCAAGGGTATCACAACCCTTTCCTCCTTGTTTTCAAAGCTATTATTTCCCTTATTGAATCTCAAGTCACCATTATTGGCATAACACCAAGGGCGTCCAAGTAAGGCTAGAAAATTATCTTCCTCTGCAAGTGCTAATACCTCAAAATCCCTAATGAACTTGGCGCCTTGTATAGTTATAGATGCATCTTTCAAAACTCCTATGGGAGTGGCCTTAGTCTGGTTTTCCATGAATAACACATTAGATGATGGCTGCAATGGAGGCCTCCCCATTTGTACCCATGCATCTAATGTCAGCACATTTGCTTCCATGCCTGTATCGATCAATATGTTGTTCAAAATCCACCCATCCACAACAGCATTCAAATTAATCTCTTTGTCATAGTCAATGCTATCGGGGGAAGATTTTCATGTAGAATCTGTAGTTTGGTCTCAAGACTTGCACATGCGAGTGTTCCCTTTCAACTAATCGCCCAATAGTGGAATAATGTTCTCTTGGAAAAACATCTTCCACACCTCCCGCAGATCATCGATATCGCTTTGAACTATTTCCAATGCTTTCTTCTGCTCCTTTAGGTATTGTATCTCACCTTAGAGATTCCTTAGAATTTCCATGGTATCCTAGTAAACTTCCTTCTGATGAGCAAGATCTGGGTACCTCGCATGTAAAACCTCCTCCTTGGTAATTGTAGGCTTTTGGTGTAATGCCTCTCACGCATGTGTAGCTTCAGTGCGTGTAGTAATCTTTACTATCAATGCCTCAGGTCCTTTTATTATCTTGGGCATCCATTGTTCTTCTACCACACATTAGATTCTAACCATCCTAGTACCTTTGTTTTCTTACTAATGTTGCTTACTCAGATTCTCATATAAGTTTGGGAACTCTTCATAGCTATGGTTCTTTCTATAGAAAGAACATGCATTATTCTGAGGACATTCACACCTATAGTGGTCAGGAGATCCACATGTATAACATGTTCCATGAGGAAACTCTCCTCTTCCTCCACCTTGGCCTTATCCTCCATATCCACCATGATATCCATGTCCCCTTCCATGACCTCCTTCAAACCGTCCCTCATTCTTGTCATAGTGCATTTTATTGTGATCCCAATCTTGGTGCTCATTCCTACCCTTAGAATTATCTATTATACTTGTCTGTCGTACTCCAATGTCTATGGCATCCTAGATCTGACCAATCAACTGAAAATCCTTAGTATCATGGGTCGTGGACCTGCAAATCTTGCAAAAGAAAGATACATTCTTCCTTATCACGCTGCTGCAACAAAGGACAATGACTTGCATCATGATTCAAATGACAAATCTCATAGTCTAGTAGTAATGAGCGTACAGATCTGCGAGGGAAACTATCCTTGGTGTGACCTTCCACTTCACAATCTATACATCAAATCCTCGAGCACATTTCATGGGCTAAATTCACCGATATATTCTCTAACTACTTTGCCATAGCTTTGATATGTGCCTCTAGAAATGGGATAATGCCAGTGTTAATGCTCCCAACCGCCTCAAAGATGCAAAGATGCTTCCAAAGGCTTCACACGGATCCGTATATGTCTTATGTGATAGTACCCTCCTAAAAGGTGTAATCAATCCCCCAACAAACCATTGTGCATTCTCGCTAGCATGGATACCATAAGATAACTTAGATAAAAGTGTCTTAAAATGAGCATCATACTCACATACACTCTTAGTAGTGCCTTGTTTGATATCTTTGAGCACACTTATACTCTTTTTCTCAAAATCGAGATATGGAACTATTTCAAGAAAACATCCCTTGGTGCTACATAATCCATGCAAGTTTGATCGGGGTCAAACTTGCTATACCAGTGTCATGCATATGCCCTTGTAATGTAGTAGCGAATTGACTTGCCTTTCGCTCAAAGCCTATGATCCCTTTAGTGCGCCATAAGATTTCACACATATGTACATGTTCAGAAACATCCTCTATACCTCTATACTTCAGAGACAAAGAGACATCTCCATATAGATATTCTTTGGTTCTTATCGTGGGCCTTGACTACCTAATCCGTAACCTCCTGGTTCCTTCAGATCGCTCCCATTTTAAGACTTTTAGAATCAAGAGAATTTTTTTAAATAATGTTCATCGTTTCTAAATAAAGCAATATTTAGAACAAATATTCCATGCCATCAAATTCAATGGATAAACATATGCAATTTTAGTGACTCAGATTCACCGATCTATTCATTATAGATGCATATGTTTATCCATTGAATTTGATTGGCATGGAATGTTTGTTCTAAATATTGCTTTATTTAGAACAATGAACATTATTAAAAAAATTCTCTTGATTCTAAAGTCTTAAAATGGGAATGTTACATCTTGGTATCAGAGCTAAAGGTTGCATCTCTTGGACCTATTGTGTCCTCAATCTCATGAAGCTTAAAATTTTCTTGTAATAGAAAATGGTGAGAACAAGAGGAAATGTTGCAAATAACCCTCCACCTGAGGAAGGAGTGGCAACTGCCCAGAAACTCGATGAGATCCTTGCTACCCTATTGGACATAAGAGATCGTTTGGCTATGCTTTGGAACAACAAGTAATGGGTAATGAGGAGGAAGAAGAAGCTGATAACAATAATCAGCCACCTCCAGGGGATAATGCCAATGTGGGTGTTGATAATAACAATGTTAACATACATGTTCAGCTTGAGAATAAAAAGGCTAGGCTAGCAGTAGAACTCACTAATGACATAAAAAGGATAATTCCACCCAAGTTTGATGGCACCACATTAGGAGATGGGGCTGAGAACTGCTCAGTGAAATGGAGAAATACTTTGCAATAAGAAATTTCTCAGAAGAAACAAAGGCAATATGGGGAGCATATCAACTTTCACATGAAGCATCTTTGTGGTGGGACAACCACAAGGCTAAGTTGAACATTGATGAATCTAATATCACATGGGACCAATTTAAGGGTTACTTTAGGCAATGATGGCTGCCACAACTTTACTATGATCAGAAAATGACTGAATTTTAGAACTTAGCTCAAGGAAAGTTAACAGTAACTCAGTATTGGGAACGGTTTATGAAACTCCTCAAGTATGTACCTAAGTATCAAATTGATGAGAATTTCAGATACGAGAAATTCATTATGGGATTAAATCCCATTATTGGGGGAGAAATTGACATTCACAAAATCAACCACTATGGAAGGGGTTGTTGAAAAAGCCATAAGGTAGGAACATAAATTAAAGGCTATTTCTACTCACAAGGAGGAAGTAAGGAAGAATAATCCCAACTCCTCTTCATCCTCTCTTGTACCCAAGAAAGTACCATGGAAGAAATTCAGAATGAAAAGTAAGTTTTCATCTTATACAAATAAGAAAGCGAAAGAATAAACAAGTTTGCTAGTAATACATGAAACAACTTTTCCAAGAACAATAATAATGCATAAAAGTTCCTATGGGGGTCGAATGCTAACTCTAAGGCTAGAGTTAAACCTCGACCATAGAAAGGGACCCGTAGGGGGCTGTTATAACTATGGCAAAGATCATTACATAAATCAATGTCCTTTGAAGAAGGATGATCACAATTAGCAACACACAATACACGTTGCATAAGGTGACAAGTAGGCCGAGAAATAGGCTACACCCATAGAAGTTCGAGTAAGTTATTTGGTTTACTAATAACTATTCCTTTTTATACCGAGCTACTCAATTTTTTATTTCTAGTAAATTAACATCAAAATTAAAAAGAAAAGCTAGAAACATGGATAAAACATGGACTGTATAATATGGTAATAATGTTGTTCATACGGTTAGTATGTGTCTTTTTGGAGCAGTCCTTGATTTACCTAAATTTTCCACAGAGGTTGATCTTTATGTTGCACCTTTAGGGTCTTATGATGTAATCATAGGTGTAAATTGGTTAGCATAACATAAGGCTAAAGTGGACTATTTTGAAAAACACATTAGTTCTTTAGATAACTCGTAGAAACAACAGAGATCAGGGTGTGAAATGTGAGATTTCTATTAGAAAACTGTTAGCTATGCAACTTTAAAAGGGCAAAAATAAAGGATGTACCTTATATTTAGTAAAAATTACTGAATCAACTAAAGAAAGTAGTGATATTATGGAACAATATCTATTGTTATGAGACTTCAGTGATGTATTTCCAAAAAATTTCCAGTCTTCCACCCAAAAGGGAATTTGATTTCATGATTGAGATCAAGCCTGGAACTGAACCTATTTCTAAAGCACTATATCAAATGACTACTATAGAATTAGTAGAGCTTAAGGCTCAATTGCAAGAACTTTTGTCTAAGGGTTTGATTAGACCAAGTGTTTCACCTTGGGGAGCACCCATAATTTTTGTGAAAAATAAAGATGGAACACTTAGATTGTGCATTGATTACATAATGTTAAACAAGGCAACAATCAAGAATAGATATCCACTCCCTAGGATTGATGATTTATTTGATCAGATGCATGGAGCATCGGTATATTCCAAGATAGATCTTCGATCTGGATATCATCAATTGTGAATTAAGGATGAGGATATTCATAAAATAGCTTTCAGAACAAGGTATGGACATTATGAGTTTACGATTTTACCTTTTGGATTAACTAATGCACCTGTGGCATTTATGAATTTAATGAATAATATATTTCAAGAATACTTGGACAAATTTGTGCTCGTATTCTTGGACGACATTCTCATATATTCTAAAAGCATTGAGGAGCATCATGAGCATTTGAAAATAGTTTTGGAAATTCTGAGAAAGAGACGGTTGCTTGGTAATCTATCCAAATGTTCCTTTTATGACACAAAAGTGCACTATCTGGGACATGTAATAAGTAAAGATGGAATTGTTGTAGATCCTTCAAAAATTATAGCTATAACGAAATAGCTTTGCACTAAAGAATGTACATGAAGTTAAAAGCTTCATGGGACTTGTCTTTAGCTACTATAGGAAATTTGTAAAAGACGTTTCTAAGATAGTCACACCAATAACTTCCTTACGGAAGAAATATAAAAGTTTTTTTTTGGAGTGAGAAATGTGAAATTTCATTTAAAACCTTGAAGGAATAGTTAACTTCAGCACCTATCCTTGTGGTACCAGATCCTAATGGATATTTTATGGTGGTAACTGAAGCATCCAGTGAAGGTCTATGAGGTATTTTGTTACAAAGTGGTCATGTTATAGCATACAAAAGTAGAAAACTTAAGTTACATGAGTTGAATTATGCTCCACATGATTTAGATCTTGCTTCCATTGTTCATGCACTTCAAGTTTGGAGGCATTATCTTCTTGGTAAACCATTTGAGTTGAAAACTGATCATCTTGGGATGAAGTACATTTTTACTCAGCCAAATCAATGCAATACAACAAAGGTGGTTAGAGTTTTTGTCTCAATATGGTTTTTACATAAGTTACATTAAAGGAAAATAAAGTAGAGTGGATAATGCTCTAAGTCGTAGGAAGCACATTTCTAATCTTATAACACTTAGAATTCAGTTTAAGGATGACGTAAAAAGTGTTATGGAATCTGATTCTTACTTTTAACAAGTAAAAGCAACACTTGCTACAGATAATGATTTGAGGTATAAAGGTTTTGCTTTGATAAAGAAGGAATCTTACGATTTGAAAATAGAGTCTATGTACCTTTGCTTAATAATTTGAGAAAGAAATTGTTAATTGAATTTCACAATTCACCTTTTTTTTGGAAACCCCGCATTCCTAAGATGCTTGCTGATATAAAACAACAATATTTCTAGAAAGGAATGAAAAATGATGTTATTGATTTTGTGACACATTGCCTTGAATGTCAATGTGTTAAAGCGAACATATGAACCTAGCTAGTTTGTTGTATTCTCATAGCATATCGCAGTACAAATGATAGGTAATAAGCATGGATTTTGTACAAGGGTTACCTATGTTGAGAAATAAGCATGATGTTATCTTAGTAGTTGTTGATAAACTAACAAAGGTAGCACATTTTATTGCTAGAAATATGAAGGATGATTCTCCTATTTTGGCAAGAATATTTGTACACAAAATTTTTAGATTACATGGAGTACCTGAGTTAATCATTTCGGATAGAGATCCTAGAATGACATCAAGATTTTGGAAAACACTTAATGCAGCTCTAGGAACTAAGCTAAATTTCAGTTCTGCGTATCATCCGGAAATAGATGGGTAGACTGAAAGAGTAAATCAAGTTTTAGAAGATATGTTATGAATGTATTGCATGGATCAATAGTATAAGTGGGAAGAGTATCTTCCATTAGTTGAATTCACATACAATAATACATATCATGCTTCTCTTAAGATGGCACCTTTCGAGGCATTATACAGAATAAAATGTAGAACCCCTATTAGTTGGGATAGCATAGAAGATAGAGAGGTAATTGGACCTAAAATTCTTACTGAAATGGAACAAGTTAAATTGATTCGTGAACACTTGAAAGAAGCAGTAGATAGGAAAAAGAGTTACGCTGACTTAAAGAGGGTTGATAGGAAATTTAAACTTGGTGAGAAAGTCTTTCTTTGGGTTAAACCGAAAAAGAGTTCTATAACTTTTGGCAAGGCTGCCAAGTTATCACCTCGTTATGTGGGACCTTTTGAGATAGTTGAAGTAATCAACCTTGTAGCTTATCATTTAGCATTACCTCCTGCTTTGTCATGAATGCATGATGTTTTCCATATTTCTTTTCTTAAGAAATACATTTCATATTTATCACACATGTTAAATTGGAATTCCTTGTAGGTCCAGGACCCAAGAATAATCATGGTTAAACCCATACGAGTGCTTGAAACTCACCAGTTGCATTTGAGAAATCGAGAAATAAGTCAATGTAAGGTCCAGTGGGACCAGTTTAACGAAGAGAGTGCAACTTGGGAAAATCTAGAGGATATGAAAACTGTTTTTCCATATCTATTTGAATAGAATTGATTTTGTTGATTGATAAAAATTTATGATTTTATCTTTATATGACAATAAGTATGCCAGTTTTGGGTAGATATTTATTTGATTTGAATAAACAACTATTTAATGTTGATTTCTTGAACTATAAGGTTCTAATATATTTTGACTTATGGTATGAAAAGTGAATGAATCATAACTTGTTAAAAAAAAGAGGTAATCATCGGGATGATGATTCTTTTTAGGAGGGAAGCATGTAACACCCTTGACAATTGTTATATTCCTCCTTTGCATTTCAAGTGTTGACAGGTGATTTTCTTTTAAAGATGTGTTCTTTTGATTGATGGAGATCATGCTTGATATGGATAAATCTTTTCTACTCTTAAGATCATTAGACTGAAATGGAATGGCTTCCTTGAATCCATTTTTCACTTCTTTTAGATGAATTGCAATCTGGTTTAAGAGTTGTAAACTTATCTATTAATCTGACTCATCCTTGGATCAATTTCAGTGATCCAAGGAATGTTTTAAATCTACTCTGTGGAACGAATGGTAAATTGACATTCCATGAATTAAGAGACATATTGACTGAAATTTATTATTACAAGTTGTTTGATTTTTGTGTGAACGTATTTCCATTCAAATAGTATGTTGTGCTTGGGTCCTTGAGATCAATCATGGCAGGACATTGCTGATGAACACAAAAATACAACCTACTCACGGCATAGGAAGGATTCGGGAGCCTAAAAAGGACTATCCTACGGAATCCTAAGCTAGGTAAGAATATTTGTTACCTAATCTATGTCACTTAATAGAATTATTATTCTAACCTAAAGTTTCCTATTCTACTTTGTTGGTTGATTGGAATCCTAACCTAAGCTCTGTGCTACAAAGGATATGGAAACGTTACTAGGTTATTAAAATTAACCTATAACCTAATACTATAAGGTTTTAGGATGATCTAACCTAATGCCTAAAACTATTATGTTGTGAATTAATCTAACCAATGTGGAAACTACCTAAGGTATAACCTAAGAAATTTGATTTAACCTAAACTAATGGGTATGAAAGGGGAAATAGGTGGTCGCATGCATTAAGGGTGACGGTTCCTATGGAATTTATGTTATTGATTAGGTTTTGAATGCATAGGGTACTGCCAGTTTTTCCAGGGGCTAGTTGACTTGGCGAAGGCTTGTGTGGAAGTGTCACTAAAATGGAATTTCATGTTAATTTTTATTTGGCATTCGCTAGACTTGGAAGGTGGTGGAAAGGAAGGATAGGCGGAAAATTGGAATTAATGAAACTTATTGTTTTCGGTTTTCATGCACAAACCATCTTAGAAGGCATGTAAGTGGGTTTGTCGGGGTTGTTTCACTTTGCATGTTTCATGATTTTTGCTCTGCATGCTCTCTGGTTTTTCAAACCAGCATATTGAATTGCACTTTATGGCTATTTTTGAAGTCTTAGACCTATTTTCGGTTTGTGGGATGTATAAGAGGCATTGTGGAAAAATAATATGGTTGTTTGATCTTTAGTGGAGAAGAGAAGTTATGAGCTCGACCGAGGTCTCCTTCAATTTGACAGTAAGCACTATCAGAATGATAGGTTCTAATCTTTAAGATCTCTTACTTTCTTCTAAATGTTTCATTAAAATGAGTCTGCTCTTTTGAGATTCTTGGCTTGCATGTTTTTTCTGATTATTTTCTTGCTGGGTTTAATAAATCTTGTGATCTTGGTTATGAATCCATGGTAAATGATGTTCTAATTGGAAACTTACCTTTTGTTTATCCTTTTAAAAAATACATGCAAACATATTTATGTAACTTTGCTTGTCATTCTGGAACTGGTAATTGAAGTGTTCTGTTTTAAATGACCTTCATTGCTATTTAAATATGGTTTTGAGTTTGTGGGAACCTTGAGTTCCATTTGAGCTTGTATTTGGGCTTCATGTTTTGATATGAACTTGTGTTGGAGCTTCTTGTTGTTTTGAACTAGTGTTTGGAATCCTAGGTAGCTCTAGACTATTGTTCAAAGTTCGTATATGGCTTTGTACACGTATTTTATTACTTGTGTTTCTCTAAACTATTATTGAAGGTTTGTGTTTTACACCGCACTCGTATTTTGTTACTTGTATAGTTATGAACTCTTGTTTGAAGCTCATGTTTCATTTTGAGCTGGTATTAGGGCTTCTTGTTTAAAATATAAACTAGAATGAGAACTTTGTGTTGCCCTAAACTTGTGATTAGAGACTCGTGTAGCTCTGAACTGTTATTGGAAGATCATATTTTATACTTCCCTCATATTTAAATACTTGTGTAGTTATGAACTTTTGTTGAGACTTCGTGTTTGAATCTGTTCTAGTATTTTGAGTTGGGTTTTACTTGTATTAAAAGTTTTAAAACTTATAACTCTTTTGTTGAACTATTGCTCAAAGAAAACTGGGAGAATAGTTGGCTGAGTTGTTGGGTAAACTCTTTGAGATCTTAACTAAAAATGTCTTTGTTTGATGAATGGATTTGGTAATTCCTTTTTATAATTGTTTCATCTTTTCTAGAGATGGAAATGGTGTTTTATCGGGGGTATTATTTTCCCCTCTATTTTGTGGAAACCCGGGTTTTGTTTAAAAGAAGAGTTTATTACTTTAGTGCTCAATTGTTATGGAGGATTACTTGTCTCTCGCTCGATTGTTTTTGTATTATAGTACTTATTGAATCGAGAACTAACTACTCTTTTTGTAATGCAATATTGAAACCCGAAAATGGGATTTCGGTCTTTGAGTCCATTAATACTTATGAACATGTTTAGCTTACTGATCATTTTTTTCTATCTCTTGTTGGATATAGTAAATAAACCATGTGTCTTTGTAAAAGAAAGGAATGTGATTCCTTTAGAACAGAATGTTTTTCTAGGATCTGTTATGTGTATTTCATTCTGAGATTGGAATTGAAACTTGTGTTTATTGAAGGTAAAGAATTGTAAGGAAAATGGAAGTGTGCTTTCTTCTTACTGTGAGTTGATTTTGTTCTCTCTTCTGGGAACTAGCTTATGAATTTCTAAGTATGAATTAAAAGTGGGAATTCATTTGTTAGTACAATAAAATGAATTATTGATTGGATCATTTTCTAATTAAGATCCCTTTCTTTCTATTGTTGGGATAAGTTCATTGGTTGAACTTTTCTGTTTTGATTCTCTTATGAAATGGAGATTTCTTTATGAGTTGTTTGGTCTTCCTTGTTCAAATCATTTGTTGAAATGATTTAAAAGAGATTAGATGATTCGGTTTTGTTGAAAAGAAAATGTAAGCTTGTTTGGCAGACCATTTGTTTGACAAGGCTTTGCTTTGTTTGGTTTGAGATGAGTAAGTTTTATCTCTTGCACTCTATCTTTTTATGGATCCTCCTTGGATGGATTCGAGTAGAGATTAACTCCTGTATGAGTCTACTTTGATTTGTGAATGTTGGTTTCAGATCTTTAAATGTTAACTTATAATATGTGGAAGTAGATTTAGACTTACAGATAGATTGTTTGATTCTCTATTTCTTCTTGGATTGAAATGGGATTTTGTTTTGATGAATATCTTAAATGTTGAATTTTAAGGTAGTTGTCCTTTAAATGAAACCGTTAATTCATGTTATGAATTTGTTTCAGTTTTTTGGATGTCTTGTGTTTGGGCATAGTTTGTAATGGTTCTTCTTCTTCTTTTTCTTAAGAGTTAGAGGAATCATCCTAATGAGAACCATGTTGTAAACCCTTCTTTTGGCTTAAAGCAAAGATAAATGTTGTATTCTATTATGATAGAATTGGGAACAATGAGATGATATGATCTATTGTTTTCTTAAGGATAATTGATACGATCAATTAAACTTTAATTTTGTTAGGAAAATATAGTGGATTATATTCCGTTCTTCTCTTGAAGTGAATTCAATTGGTTAAATGTACTTATTTTCCATTTGCTATTACTTATATTGATATTTATGATGTCATAATTGTCTCATTAAAGCAGAGTTGTTTTAATGGAACAATTATTGGAATGCACTTTGTTTTAAGGCTTAGTTCTTATCATGCTCTGGCCATTGAACCGACCCATGCTAGTAATTTTTGTAGATGGAATTCGTAAGTGATAAAAGAAGGAAAAATTATATGATGCATTGATCAATTAAATTTGATTCCTTGTGAAGAATTCTAATTCATTCTTGAGATTGTAATGAAAAATAAAAGTAGTATTCTTTTATAATGAAGATGGTTGTTATGCAGTTTACGTAGATTGCATAAGGTTTGTAAATGTATAAGTTATAAAGATTAATTGAAAGATGAGAATTTACTTGTATTGGTTGTGTAAATTATCTTGTATTTGTATGATAAAGATGGATTCTATCTTGTTGATATTCTTCATATTATTTATATGCTTAATTGGTTATCCTTTAATAAGTTGGATAAAGGGATTTAGTTCAATTCCCTACTTATGATGCAGCTTGTTAAGTTACAGAATATGATGTTCTTTATCTAAACTATATAATATAGTAATGTAATGAATGTTGTACATACATTAAGAAATATGGATATTGGGTAAGATATACCCTAACACTTAACATGGAGATGAAGACTCTTTCTCCTTCGTAATTGCTTATAAACCAAAAAGGTTTGGAAATATGATTACAATTTATTAGACTTCAAATTGTATGAAGTCTACTTTAAATTGGATATATATTCGATGTTGAATCTTTCCAAAAGTTATTGTACTTTTTAAATAAGACATATTATAACATTGTACAGTTACGGTTAATTGACAGTTTAACTATGTGATCAAATATTAAAAGCGACCATGAAAATAACGAAGTTCTTAATGGGCTAAATGAGGAAAATTTAGGAAAGAAATTATTGAGCGTTGGATTAGGGTTTGGCAGGGTTGCTGTAATCAGGTTTTAATCCAAACTAACAATGTATTAACAAACTCCTTGGGGGTATGTACATCTCGATGAGTAATTTTTGTAGGATATTGGCACACACCAACTATAGGGCTATACTTTTGAGAAGGCTTGGGTCTTCTCAAGAATACAACATTGTAGTTGACATGTGGCATCACCCTTCCACATTGATCATCTAGATCTACACACATTTGGAACTCAAACTTGAACCTAGTTTCTCTCTAGGTCTAGATAGGAGCATATTTAGGATAGGAATTAGCTTCCAAAGGCTCAAGGTATGTTTGCACATTCGGATGACTTAGGTCAAACGAGTATGCCCATCTACCCTAAGCCTTTGTGAGTGTCTTCCTATAATAGGTTATGTTTCTATCTAGGGCTAGGGTAAAACCTAGAACAAGTGGACTGACGGTAGTTAGTAAAGACCAATCATGATAATAGAAGAGTGAGGTGAAGGACATATTCCAAAATGACGAGTATGTCATCTAGGAATAGTGACATACACAATATGTTATAAATATTTGGAAAAAGTATTGCAAACTACTGGTTGCATTGTCCTATGTCACCAAGTTTAAAACAACATGATATCAGATGAATATTGGTAATAGATATTCAAATATGTTCTTTAAACAGATCACTCAGTACTCGGTGTAGGGTAGGATGACAAAGTATATGAAGTATAAAATATGTATTCAATACATAAGATAACATAAATATATTAGTAGCTTACCGAGGTATGAAATGAATAGATCGGTGAATCACCGAGTCGTTACAGCTACATATGTTTATCCATTGAATTTGATTGGCATGGAATGTTTGTTCTAAATATTGCTTTATTTAGAACAGTGAACATTATTTAAAAAAAATATCTTAATTATAAAGTCTTAAAATGGGAATGTTACATCTTGGTATTAGAGCTAAACATGTTCAAAAGTATCAATGAACTAAGACTCGAAATGCCATTGTTATGTTTCAATATTTCATTACAAAAGAGTAATTAGTTCTCGATTCAATAAGCCTCCGAACCACCAGATCCACCAGAACTAGAACCACCTATACCTCCTAATCCACCACCTATAGTTGGAATAGGGCCTATAGATGTACTCCCCTGTGCTCTGACAGTAGTAATATATAGAACCCCTACGCCTTTGAAGCGCCCCACTTCTAGAGGTGAGTTCGTGATTCGTGCGCTTACATTCTATGTTGATGATGTGCCTAAGAATGCTCCTCTAAATGAAATTGAATTTGTCTATCCTGCCATTGATGTACTTGATCCCTGACTTACTCCTGCTTTCCTACTTCCCAAGTTAGTTTGTTGGTTACTTGTCATACTAGATACTAAAAACCAAGTGCAAAGGCTAGGTCACTAGGTGGATTAAGATGCGCACCTACGACCCAAGTAGTCTCTACTTGCGTAATTTCATGTGAATATGAGAAGGGATCTCTGTCATGTTTTCTAAGATGGGGAGTTCTCGATGCTTTGGCACCACGTATTCTACGTGAGCCATAAATCCTTCACAAGCCACTCTCTCCTCAACACCATAATTTCTACAACGGAATGATGTTTCTCTATTTCCTCTCGCGCATCTCATTATACTTAAGCCACCTTTCCTCTCTCTAATTTTCTACCGCTAGGTCCACCATCTTGATACCATACATGTTCCTACCTTCACACGTGGTGAAGTTTAGTTAGCCATTGGTTTACTCTCTAGGTTCAAGGTTACCATTAAGATATTGATCACTAGTGGAATACCTTGAAAATATGTTCCCTTTGGATACCTAAAAATTAGAATTCAGCTACCTCTAGGCAAGAGTATGTCGAAATTGAATATTCCAGAATATAATTGTTTAGAACACCATGAAACCACGTATCCACCGCTGAGTCCGGATCGATCAAGCATCATAAAGGGCCTGAAATTCTTCCTGTGTCTACACAAGTGTACGATACCTCCAATTCCACTGAGATGCATAAATAGTAAGCCACTCATATAGTTCTACTGGAAAGATAGCAAAAAAGCTCTCATATAAACTGTCATATATGTTCTATTCTACCCAAGTGCATGCGTTAAACTCAAATCCACTGCTGAACTGTCATGCATACTCTTCCTCAAGATCATGTATCCATTCCTCAATACTTGCTAGGGTTAACCAATACATCTTCATCATGAACCATCCTGAAAACAATAGAAAAATAGGTCCCGAAAATAGAACTAATGATGCAGCCTAGAATTTACAAGATAACACCCTAGTCGCTACTGGGCACATCACTCATCCTAGACTGAGCACTCACCCAAAGCGTGCAAAGGTACCAGGTCCCTCTTTAGGGTTGTTATAATAGGATGTTAACATGATGAAGATAGAAACATATAGATTCATAACTAATCCATCATTCTATAGTGCATGCTACCCATAGATCTATGAAAGAACAAGCTTAAACAATAATCATCATTTAATTAATAACATGCACTACTCAATTACATAAAATGACACTTAGATTCAGCCAATATCTTCCATCTATTAATAAATATAGAATCTCCTTATAGTACTTGGTCACCATAGCTGCATGCAAATCAACTTGCATGCTTGATGAAAACTTAGTTTCATTTTGATGAACTAGAACATTTTTGCATCGATGTCAAACACCGCCATGTGGTATTTTTGTTTCAAATGGATGGTCCGATCACCATTTTTGTATCCTACATGTTTCATTTGATAAAGCCCTCAAGAGGGGAGAGATGTGAATCAAGTGTGGCCATCTCGATCACCTTCTTTTTTTCGCTCTTGTGTAGCACCACCTGCAGATTTAGAACATCAAATCTCTCATGAGGCCCTAAAATCTATGTTTATAAGATTTTAGAAGATTATTCTTTGCAAAGCACTTGTTTTTAACCTAGTGGATGACCAAATCTATGTCCCAAAATTTACAACGTCTTAATTTTTTTCTTTTCAACAATAAGCGCACTACCATGCACTGCCTCATATTCTCCACATTGTTAGAACAAGAAATATGTAACCTATGTGTGAAGAATAATTTCTCATCCTTGGGAGAGATGAGAACAACACCGCACCCATGTTGTTCCCGATTCAAGATCTATCAAATTATAACTTCCAAAGACCCACATTTTCTTCATTTTATTTGAGTGTTCATTGTAGCACAACTTCTTATTCAAGGATGCAAAAGTGCCAAGCCCAGCCAAAAGCTTCTAACTCCTCAACATATGGATCAAACTTATGGTGCCTTTCTCGCCCATTCATTCAACACTAATTCAAGTATAGGAGGGGGAAGGGGATGCTCTTTAGAAACTGAAACTTGTTCTTCTTGGATTAGGCAATTGGTTCGGGAGGGAGGTGTCATATGACTTAACATGATAGAAAAATATTGGCTTGGTTTATACGGTAAACCGGGTACCATATCTTGTCTTGAGTAACATATGGGACCAATCAAAAGAAAAGTAACCACCCACTTTTGTAGTAAAATATCTTGACAAACAAAGGGAAAACAAAGGAGTTAGATCAACGATTCACACTTCTTGGGTTATGGTGAGGCTTGGACATGCATGAATGGTCAAGTCAAGATTCTTTATGATTCCTAGAGTGGTGAAAATTGAACCTTTATGTTGTAGGAATCCTTTTTCAAGGGGCTATACTTGAGACATCGGCAATTTTCTTAGGCATGACAAAGTACTTTTAACTACTGATTCAATAATACAATTGTGGATGAGATGTTTGCATATGATAAATTACATATAAAATGGTGGGGTTTTGACAATCTTACTTACTTGCTTCTCCTCTTTTTGCGATATTAACAATAGTGCATGATTTTTAAAAACTCGATCAACACGCAGAAGTTGGGATAAAGCTTCATGCAATAGGTCACGCTGAGATGGGATTTCGAAGGCATCCCACATTGTGACATTTACAATTTTCTTCTTAATCTAGTCCACAATGTTCAAGGGAAAGCCCACTAATTTATGTATTTGAGGTAGAGGAGCATATTTTCTTGATAGTTCAGTGCGAGAGGTAGGGGCCTTAGCTTACATAGAGGCTTGACCTACTAAAAAGGGGAGTGCGCCACTTTCAAGGAGATTTGTGAGGAACAACAAACATAGGAGCTTGTGTACCTTTACTTGTTGGATGCCTTAACGCATCTTTTTATTTTGAGGATCACCCCGTGTTGCGGGAATTAAGAATTACTTGCCAAACTCAAGCATTCTCTTCTTGTACCTTGTGTTATCTCGCACCATGAGTGCACGACCTATTTACATCATCTCGCAACTTGATTAATTACACAAAATCCTTAGCGCTAAATAATATAAAGTTGTCCTCGGAGGGACTTCCTTCTTTTCTTGATTCTCATATTCACTTGCACTTATTAAAGGATCATGGTTAGCAGCAACATGAATCATGTAAGCATGCATGTGTGCAACATTAGCACAATGATATTGTTTGTGACACATTTTACAAGGGAATCACCATTATGATTCTTAGGTCATGTTGTTATGGATAGGGACAAGTTCCCGACTTGTGCTTGGCACTATAAGAGGTTGTACAGAGGAAGTACTTGTAAAGGCATATGTGAGCTAGCATGTCATCTATTTTTGTATTTTTCTACTCATATCTTTGGTTTCCATATTGATTCTGCCAAAGTGCTGATTTTTTTGACTCGCACTTGATTATAATTGTTTATGAAGGATTGCACTGTTGCTTTTCAAATAATATGACCTTGTTAAACAGTTCCTAATCAATGCCTTCATCTTATCATCTTCCTTTTACTCCATGGGAGATTAGGATTTGGATACAACGGGTTGCACATTCTACACTAGAACAGAGAAACAAAGGGAAAGGGTGCTAGAGACACTTCCTGGAATAAGGGAATAGGTGATCTAGGAGAAAAATTCATGCCATAATGAAACTATTCTCTACCCTTATTTCAATGTTTTACTAAGCAGGTAAAGTTCTTCCTCCCACGGTTTGAATCATGACTGAAATTTCACTATTCAAATACCTTAGATAGTACAATAAATCATATTGGGTTGTAGGCCTTACCACTTGAGGAATTATTTCCTAAGTCTTCGGAATCGATGTTGAAATCAGTCATCTACTTTTGGGTGCCCTCCTTGTTATAGTCAGTTGTTCCACTAGTGATAGGTGATCTAATTTATATTCAAAATAATCACATATAGGTGCTCAAAGCTCATCCTGTGTGGCAATATATGTAGGTCTCGGGCATGGTACCATTGAAGTTATTTTCCTTTGAGTGAAGCCACAAGCAGCCTCGACTACTAAATCATCATGCATGATCAGATAGACAGAGCATACATTTTCTACATCCTAGATGTGTTCAACAGGGGTGAGTTGATTCTCTCTCATGAAGTATGGAATGCTCTTGAGTGTGGCTAGTGGCATATCATGTTGTGCGTTCAGGTTGAGAGGGATTCCACTAGTGAAGATGGAAAAGTTTCTTAGAGGAGGAGGTGGTTTTAATTTTTATGGAAGGGTGTGTATGTCTATTATGAGGAGGATTGGAATGTGTACGACATGCGGGAGATGGGGATACGTGTAGAGAATATTTTATACATACTCTCCTCAGAGATAGATGGAGGTACTCAAAAGATGCTTTAGTTGATGTGCTTTGTCTTTTATGCACTCTTATCATGAAAGGCACTCAAGACTTCAAAACAAGATCTAGAATTTTTGTAGTCACTAGATGTGTTGAAATAAGCCTCCAAAGGCTGGAAATCACTAAGTCACACACCGAACTTAGTAATGTTGAAATTTAATATTTTAATGATTGTCCCATTGAGCGTGCTAGAAAATTTTGGTTCCTCAAACTTCCACCCATGTCTTAGATCCGGAAGAACCAAGTCGTTGAATCAACAATGGGAGTTTCTCCAAGTTGTGGGACCTTATGCACTTGAGACAGACCTCCGGAGAATTATGGTTCCTCTACCTATTTCTACTGCTAATACTATTCCTAATGCTGAAAGGAAAAACTAAGCTAATAATGTCAAGGGACCGTGGATAGAAGGATAACATGAAAATGGAAAAATACACTAAGGGAGGTGATAGCACAAGAAAAATTGGGATGAAAACTATCTATTCGAGAAAAAAAGGAAAGGCATTAAGGGAGGTTAGGCACTTGTACCACGTACTGACAGAATGCATCTACATGATTGGTTTTATAAAACATAACCGTAAAAATGGAGTTACAAGGGACCTAGAATGACACAACAAACACACAATGCAAAACAAAGGTAAGAAAGAAGAATAAAAATGGGTTAAGGCAGAGAATAACCACAAAACATTGGTTTTATTACTTCCAGAAATGAAAAGTCAACTATAATGGAATATGAGGCCGATATCTACATGCAAGAACTAGATCTAGAGGTCTACAACTCAAAATGCAAAGATATAAAGTCCTTAGCAAATACTAGAGGATACAAAATTTCCAACCCTTTACAATGAGCCAAGCTCTTACATTTATAGATGAAAGAAGAAGAGGAGAGGAGGGAAAAATTAAATTTGAAACAAAACCACCAATAACAAGCATTCAATACCTACAAATCTGCCTATGGATCTAAAAAATATGCTTCCCCATGTCTATTTGGCATGTAGGAGAAGGAAGGAGGTGAGATCCATATCAAATCGGGTGGTTGGAGTAATTAGATCTTCTCATTAATGGCTAGAAAGACATTTTCCCATTTCTCACCTACCAAATCCCACTGAAATTTGAATTTGAATATTCTACACTATAGCCCACATCAATAGATTTCGAATGATACCCGACACACATGTGTTAGAGCTCAAGAGTAGAAGTTATGGTTTTTAGAAGTCTACAGGTCACTCTAACACATAATGACACATGGTGCGTGTCGATTGATTGAATGGACTCACCAACCGTGTAATCAATTTTTCATTTACTACCACATTTTAATCATTAAGTTATCTCGTGATTCGACACCCATATGGCATGCCTTGATTGGTTACATATAGCACACTCAAAGTCTAACACATAATACATGACACGGGAAGGGCATAGAAGAAGGCACATGATGCTCATGGGAGAAGAGGGGGAAAAAGAAAACAGAGAGGAAGGGGTGCACGCAAAAGTGATGTGCATAAGAGGAAAGGGATAAATACCTAAGGAATAAACATATGGTCAAGGTGAAATTATTACAAAGATAATGTGTAGCGGTAAGGAAGAAATGTGCGCGAGGAAGCCAAGGACTTAGCTGATTTTGGAAGCAAGTCTAGGGCATGCGCAGGTGGATGTAATGTTGGGAAGAAGGTGAATACGTAGAGAGTGCAAACAAGGAGAGAATGGAACAAATAGGAAAAGGAAAAGGAAAATGGAAAGAAAAATAGAAGAAGAGCACATATGAGTGTGCAAGGAATTAACACCATGGAAATGTGCCAAGGAGAAATTGAAGTGCACGTAACCTATAATGTAGAACCTTCAGAGCCAGAATGGGGATGTAAGTTGTCCAAATAACAAGGAGAGTTATTTTGGATAACACTACAAGAACTTTGATTTCCTTCTTCTCATACTGATGACCTCCCTCACACAAAACCATATACCAATGGTTTTGATTTCCTCTCTAACAAATATTTTTCCTATACTTACCTTTATCATTGTGCATGGAAGGGATATGGTCTCAGATGTTATGAATAGGGTATCCATGATCTTGTCCTTAACCAATCCTGTGAACCATGTGAGAATTTTGGCTTGGGATACAAATATCCCTCCACTCCTCCTCCATGCACTTCTTCCTCCTCTCACATCGGCATTGAGCCACCACCTTTTTCTTGTTCATCTAACCATCCCACTAACGCAGATGACACCGTGTCTATCCACCTTTATTTTTTTGTTTTCAACCATTTCCCTTGACTGGTCACTTATCAGTTGAAAATGAGACTCGTTCCTTTCCTCTTAAGTACCCTGAGATGATAGGGGAGGATTCCCCTACCATTTATATCCTCCAATGCAGCGATGATGATTCCATTATTTCTTACATGCGTGTCAATGATTCTTATATTCATAAGTCCCTTCCTCCCGATGCTTCAAAACTTCTTAATGAATATACCATCGACATCAACATAGGGACTCCCCAAGATCCCCACATCCTCAAGGTTGGCCAATATATTTATCCTTAAGAGCTCAAAGCCTTTACCTCCTTCTTATCCAAGCATAGCCAAGCCTTTGCATAGTAGTATTGTGACTTGTTGGGTCTCAATCCTTCCATCTTCATCTATACCATCGTCATCATCCCTAACATTAAACCTATTAAAAATAAGCTTCATCGCATGCATCCTCATGTTTCCCTTCTCATCAAGGAGGAGATACAAAATATTATTTTTGCTAACTTCATCCGACCCATCAACTATCCAAAATGGGTTTCAAATATCATGTACATTGCTAAATATTATGAAAATATTTGCTTCTGCATCAATTTCTAAGATTTAAATCTCACTTTCCCTAAGGATGACTTTCCCCTTCCCAATATCGACCAACTTTTCAACCTTATTGTCGGCCACGAAATGTTCTCTCTTATGGATGGTTTTTCTGGTTATAATCATATCCTTATCACCTCAAAGGACCAACATAAGACTTCCTTCATCAACCATTGGGGGAATTTATTCTATCATGTCATGCCGTTCAATTTGAAAAATTCCTAGGTCGCTTACCAAATGAGATATGACCTATATCTTCCATGATCTCATCAATAAAATTGTAGAAGATTATGTCAACGACATCTTGGGTGAATCCAAGCGTTGGAATGACCATCATTTCTCCTTGAAATCCTCTTCAAGCACCTTATCCATTTCCTCCTTCATCTTAATTCATCCAAGTGTGTGTTTAAAGTGCTAACTAGTAAAATCCTTGGTTTCATCATCTCTGTCATGGGTATTGAAATCGACCACCTCGCCAAAATCAAATCCATCCTTGAGATTCCTCCCCTTCGACCTCAAGCAACTTCATATTCTTCAAGGCCAACTTCTATCAATATGTTGGTTCATTTCACAACTTTCTCGATCATTTCCAAACCTTTCATCACTTTATTCGTAAATACACCCAATTCAATTGGGATACCAACTGTTAGAAGGCCTTTCATGATCTTAAGTAGAATATTCTCTCTCCACCCATGCTAACACCTCCACATGAGGGGGAGCCTTTCTATCTCTATATATATTCCTCCAATCATGTTCTAGGTTCCATGTTGGCACACCACAATGAGCAAGGCAGGGAGTAGGTTGTCTATTATACCAGCCGTATCCTTCATGAATATGATGCCCGTACACCAAAGTTGAGAATTTCTTTGTGACCTCTTCTTTTCCACTTCTAATATTCATCATTTCCATATTCCATATTCTTAATACCATGCATTCCAATCCTTATCATAGTGATCGTATCACTTGATGGCTCATGCTCATGACAAAGTTTGACCTAGAGTTCATCTCCCATAAATCCATTAATTGTTAGGCTATTTCGATCAACTTTCTAAGGCCCCTCTTCCTGATAATCAACTCCCTCATGAATAATTTCCTGATGAATATATCTTCACTCTTGATCATGAGTTCTCTCCTCCGATGATGATCTTGTTATTTTATAGATCTAATTTTCAATAAGGGGGATGAGTTAGTGTTATCATCATTCCTCCTTTGGATACTCCCATCCTTGTTTCTCAAAATATTAACTTCTAATGCACTAACAAAATGGCCGAGTATGAGTCCCTCATCTTCGGCCTTGAAACCGTTGTCATTATTAGTGTCCATATTCTTGATATCTATGGGGATTCCCATCTCATTGTCAATCAATTCATAGGAACCTATCAATTTAAAAATGACATCCTTCAAAAATATAGGGATATCATCATCTTTTTCCTTGAAGCATTTGACTCCTATACCATCCAAACTATCATGTGATCATCTAATCATTTTGTTAACACGATGGCTTCCCTCGCATCCCTTATCCCATGGACAATGGAAGAATCCAAACTCTTTGTTGTTGTTCAATGTCTTGATCAACCATCTCATATCCATGAGCTTCTCCATATCAATCGTGTCAATACCAATCAATCTAATCTTTGGTATTCTCAGATTTTTGACTACTTATCCCAATATAAAGTCTCTTTTGACTGTTTAATAATGGATGTCGATACCAATCTGACGATGCTAGCCCAAATTTACACAAGAAAGATTAGTTTATCACCGTATAATATTGTATTCTCTATATTCAATAAATATTTCCCACACTGCATAATACATTCGATCATACAATATATAATGAGATGCAATTCCTATATTCTAGGAAGTTGCTCCAACAACATAACAATCTACCTATATCCGTGATATTGTTGTAACTCACAACAATATCATAACTATCAAATAATACAACCATATATGTGAATAATTACTCACATAATTATTCTCTTTACAATATCTATAATAATGGAACACTAATAAATTATATTTCCTAACATTCACCCCCTTAGTGTGAACATTATTAATCACTAATCTTCACCCCCTTAATGTGAACATGGCAAAGAACCATATTCGAAGAAGTTGAACCACCTCCTGAAATCACTTCTTAGACTAGGTACAAACTCCATATATTATCTCTTTACCCTTGTAAAGGTGTAGTGTCGAGCTGAATTATGCAGGAATGCTCCCTTCCTCTTTGGGTTCCTGTGGGACTTTCCCTTCCTCCCTGGGCGCCCAAATTCTAAATCTCCAAGATCCACAAGCTTCACACTAGCTGGATAACCATCCCTTGAGTCTACCTCAAAATCTTCTCCTAGCTCCCAAAAGTGAGTATTCTAAAAACATGACTCCTCCAAAATCTCTGAAAAAGGGTTTATTCAAAGAAAAAGCAGAACACTTTGAAAATGAATTGAAAATAGAAAACACACTGCACACATGTCACCAAACCATTTGTGTGGCCCCATCATTGGTGACTAATGATAGGTTGATGATATAACTCCTTCCTCCGTTTTCCTCCATCCTCTGATTTCTTGCTACTAGTTCAGTTGGATGTGAACATGGGGCTCAATGGTTGTCAGGACGTCGAGTAACACCGAAAATGCATCCGTAAGGAAATTTTTTTTTATTTTGACAATTTTCCTAATAATCACCTAAATGACGATAAAAAAATGACACAAATATATTTTTGACACTTTGACTCTGACTATTTTGACAAAGACTAATGACTCAATTTTTGACTTCGATTTTGACTTTGACTCTTTAAATGACTTGTGACACTTGACAACACTAAAAATTTTAATACATAGGTGGGAGGACATGATTATATTGATCAACTAATTTAAAAAAGTGGAAGACCTATTTTAATTTAAAAAGTAATCGACTTTATTACTTTTTAAATAACATTAATACCCAATTTTCCTACGTCTAAGGGATACGTAATTGACAATGTTTGACTTAAAACTAAATATGAAACTCTAATCGGATCTCAAACATATAGAAACTTTAAATCTAAGAAATTATAATATCTAAACCGACCACAACACTTTACAAGAATTATACCTGTGGACTTGGTGGAGTTTTATGAAAAGCATAAATACACCACATGTATGAATTTCGAAGCTTGAATGTTTGGATGTTTGTCTCCCAAATTCACATTTATCGTGCAGCTAGTGTCTTTTTCACAATTTCCAGCTTCTATTTTGGTGTGGGAAAATTTAATTCTCAAAGCTTCTGACCAAATTCTCCACGCTTCCACTTCTTGTCTTCCCTAATAGCTACGAACCTTGTAGTATTGCACATGACTTGAAAATACAACCAGAAAGCAAAAAAAATCTCCACTTGGTAGAAAGGTGCAAAGACTAACATCTGATTATATGCCTTAGACTAAGGATGCATAAAATAAACACTTTGAATAGAGAAAAAAATATAATTCAAACTATGATCATTTAATTCTGTGTGGCAAAGGAGCTGGCAGATTTGAACATAGAATTGGCAGATTTGAATGCAAATTTATGAAAGATAATACGGATCACAAAAATGGAGGGCATAAGACCGTATGTGGTTCAAATGCTAGCATAAGATGACAAAAAATGAATCTCTTTGGTAGTCACCAACCGCATTGAGCATGAGATCCATTTAAATCATCCAATATATTAGAAGGTAGACGTATTTATCACCACAGGACCTATTGCTTAGGCCAAATCAGATAAACTTTGATCAATTTCAGGCTTGAAGATCTGCACTCCTAGAAGGAAGACGTGGAAGATTCTACAGAAAAACACAAAATGATTTTATGAAAGAAAAAACATGATACGGGACATCATAGAGTGATATGGCTGCCCCTCACAAATCTATCAGATTTCCATTACACAGGATTTAGCTTGCTCCTTCCCAAAAGAAAATCCCGCTCTGATACCAAATGACGATGTTGGCCTAGATTTACATAGGAAAGATTAGTTTATCACTGTATAATATTGTATTCTCTATATTCAATCAATATTTCCCACACTATACAATACATTCGGATCATACAATATATAATGAGATGCAATTCCTATATTCTAGGAAGTTGCTCCAACAACATAACAATCTACCTATATCCATGATATTGTTGTAACTCACAACAATATCACAACTATCAAATAATACAACCATATATGTGAATAATTACTCACGTAATTATTCTCTTTACAATATCTATAATAATGGAGCACTAATAAATTATATTTCCTAACATAATCAATATGATCTTTGGTATTCTTAGATATTTGACTACCTATCCCAATCTAAAGTCCCCTCTGATCTATTTAAGAATGGTATGAGGTCCTTCCTTCAATGTGCAACCTGCTATGTTATCCTTGGTGGCATCCTTTATAAACGTGGGTTTGATGACATTCTCTTACATTTCCTTAAGTCTTCTTAATCTACCCACATTATTTGAGAGGTCCATGATGGCATCTATGATGGGAACTTTATTGGCTTGGGTTTTTCAATAACTTTCTTCTCCTAGGTTATTACTTGGCCTACCCTTAACCAATATTATTGTATGTTAAGAACTACATTAAATGTCAACATCGTTTCAATCTCATATGCATTCCTAGCTAGGCTCTACAACCGGCTCAAGACCTTTGGCCCTTCTCATAATGTGGGATCGACCTCATTAGCACTATTAATCCATTCTCTTCTCAACACCATCATTCTACCATCATTGATAAAAAATATTTCACCAAATGGGTGGAAGTCATTCCACTCACATCTACCAAAGCTAACTAGATCATCAATTTCATCTATCAACATATCATTTGTCATTTCAGCATCCCTCACAAGCTCATCATGGACAACAAAAAGTCCTTCAAAAATAAATACCTTAAGAATATTTTTGACTCCTTTAATATCAAGCTTAGCTTCTCTTCTCCTTATTATCCCTAGTAGCTAATGGAAAATCTGAAGCCTTTAACAAAACTCTTCGTAACATTATTTCTAAAACTATTGATAGGTTGGGTCATAATTGGCACCTTCATCTTCCTTTTTCTATTTGGTCCTATCGAACTATCATCCGCACCTCTATGGGTACTACTCCTTTCTCTCTCATCTATGGCTCCAAGTCCATTCTTTCTTTTTAGGTTAAAATCCCTTCCTTGTGTGTTTCCCTTCACCAATTTATCTCTAACGAGGGATGTCGTCAGAAGCATCTAACATAGCTTGAAATGTTAGATGAACGTCACTTGATCATGTTGGAAACTTGTACATTGAGAGGGGGGTGAATCAGTGTCTTATTAAATTTTTAGATATTTATACTTCACAAAACTTGTCAAGAAAATCATATGAAACAATATGCAAGTAAATGAAAGAGAGACAATACATATTGTTTTAGGTGGGAAACCCAAAATGAGAGAAAACCCAAAATAAAGAGAACTAGCTTTAGAAAAATTGTCCTGTGTTACAATGATTTTAAGTTGAGCAAAAACTCAAATTTTTGAGGCTACAACCCCAATAATATAATCAATCTATAACTTGATGATGGAAGGTACAACCCTAAATTAATTCATTCAGCAACCACTGACCTTCTACAAGCTATATACTGCAAGGAAGCTACAACTCCCTAATTATACTTGAGATAAAACTCAGTGTGTATACATAGTTTGACCACTCTTAATTTTAGATGCAATACATCTAATTGTGACCCTAAATTTGTAATATGACCTTCTTAAATTACCTTTAATTTCATCAAGACTTCAAATCTTTGTCCACCCATTATCTTACTATTTGCTGCGTCTCCTACTCGTCTTGGATTACTATCTCATAGTTATGTTTGATCCTCAAGATTCAACAATCACACATTCTCATAGAGGTCATTGTTATAACTGCAGTCTTCAAATCCCTTCAAAATATGTTTTCTTAGTCTAAAAACAAGATTTTATATCCCACTATAATCTTTGAATTGCCTTTGGTTCACTCAATTCATTCTATTACACATTTTCACGAGACATGTTTAATTTTAGGTTTACAGATCATATATTCTCTCTAATGTTATTATTGTATTCTTCACTTTACTCCAATAACAACATCTCTTTTCATCATGCATTTTCAACTATCTTAGTTTTTTTACACAGCTTTTCTCCCATTTCCTTGAGCTCATCTCACAAAGAGACCTTACACATTAAAATTCTTTCCATTTTCTAAAATTATCAAGCATTTTGACTTCCTCATGTCACTTGAGTTCAAATTTCCTCTTCAAATCCTTCAAAAAAAATCTAAGACTGGAGCTAGTACATCAAACCCACTCCTCAAACTTTATCTTTTATTATTTCATCTGTATTTGATTAAGTAAGAACAATTCACCTTCCCATATTTTATATCTTCGAGCAAGAATTTATTGTTAATAACTTATAACTAATCGAGACCTTTTAACTTCTTCAAGAAACTTTTTCTCTTCATACCAAGATGACTCATGATTCTCCAAATTCACAAGGAGACCAAATAGCATGACTAAGTTACTAAGCTCCATACTGGTCAAGATGGTCATTCAAGAAATTTAATACTAAGACATACATTAAAGGTCTTTAGATTCTCCAACATGTACAATTTCACAATCTTGAAGACTTAAACTTTGAAAGTTGATTGTTAATGAGATAGAGCACTATGATCATGGCACCAAGAAATTATGTGTCACAAAATTCTACTTCCTTAAAACAAGATTAGAAAAAAAAACAAGAAATCCATGGTCATTTCATAACATTTAAAGGCTTTGTATAACCATCTCGAAGTCCAAACATGAAGGAATTTTCATTAAAACAACACAAACTTGACCCGCACAGTTTCACAAAATCCTCATAAGAATGTCACAAAATTCTCACTTATTTCTTAATGAAATAAAAACTTATTTTTACATTATGCTCATGTCATGCCTACAGATATTTCTTCAATTTTTATATAATCTTACATTAGACACTGAGAGTAAGTTTTTATTATTTTATAGCTCATTGATCATCTTTCTTTGATATTGAGCATTCCAAAATGGTACATGTGTCTAGTAGATATCCCCAACATTCGTTTTTGGCCTTGAACACTATTCTAGCCTCTCACAATTCAAAATTCCTTTGGATCCATACCTTCTCTCTGCCAAGGTTTCTAAGCATAAACCCCTAGATTGTAACTTGACTACTTGTTCCATTGAATTTTCCACTTTTATAGCACAATCTCTAGGTTTTCACTTAGATGGAGGAATTCACACCCATTTCTAGAGCCTTCTATGCATGAAGTGGTAGGATCTAATCAAGATTTAGAAGTAAATTCTCATTTTCTCAAAATTGTGACAATATACACAAACTCAATTCTTTAATGTAACCCAACTTACACAAATGGAGCATAGATTTTGTTATCTAGATCATACTTGTGAGAGGACACTTCCTTTAGAAACTTTACTATGTTTAATGAATTCATAGTTGATGTAGGCATATCATTAAAATATGACATATTGAGTCTTAAATCACCATGTCACAAGAAATATCACATATCACCTGAGTTTGAGGAGGTCTTGACATCCATCCTGTCTTCCATGGTAATTTTGTGTGAGGATGACTTCAAACACAAAATATACACTCCTTCCATCATCTTGAATGCAGGGTTGCAGGAATGAATTGGTAAGTCAACTCATAATTCATACATTGTTGACATTCCCACATAGAACAATCAAGTAGAAATATATACTTTGTACTTACATAATTCTTAACCAAATTGACTTAAAGCATCAACATATTTTATAGGAACTGTTTCATGAGATTGCATTCATATCTTAACTTTTTATCCTACTTATTTACATAAATTCTTTCTTTAATCATAGTGAGAAAGGTTGAAGTTGACATTCTTGTTTTGCAACAACTAAGACACATTTGTATCATACACCAACCAAAAAGAGTACCAATAACCACCATTTTTATTTATAAGGAGTATTCAATAATTTTGAAGAGTTCCACCACTTTTATACATTATTTGGAATCAATACAACTCGCTTTTTTCCTACTGCTCAAGAAGATATTCGAAGGAGAAAGAACCTATTAGAGAAATGTTCATAACTTTCTTGTTTCTCATTCAATTTTCCTCAAATGTATTACAATAATTTAGGATTGGAATTATCTAAAAAAATCATTCTAATATTTATCTAAAGAAGGATATATATTTTTTCTTCAGTGCTAAGAAGACATGAAGCTCATTTTACATTTCTTAAAGAACTTGTTTTAGAAAAACTTACACAACTTTCACATACCTCTTCAGAACTTGATGAAATTTGACATGGAGCACAAAAACTCACCCCTATACATGATACATGAGTTTATTTTTCATAAATATTCCCTATATCTATGACCTATCTCATTTGCATCAACCTACATTGTTAGTCCTCAAGGCCAACTTTGGTGAATTTTTGAAATATGCCTCCGGAGATTAAAAAAAAGTATTTTTATGCTCACACATTCCTTATACAACATTCCTAGTCTCCTCCCATGATCATAATTTATTTTTCATGACCTTTATCAAACTTCCAAACCTCATCGAGTTCTAAAACAGCCTAAATAAGCTAATTTGAACCGATATTTTCACCAAATGACTTAGAACTCACTTTGTAATAGCTCTTGCCCATGCTTAAATCATTATATTTGACTTGTATAAACTCTGATCCAATCATCCCAACCTACACTCTTCCTTCATTGATCAACCACCTTCTTGTTTGAGCTTGTAGCACTCTAAATCCATTATGAATCCAACATTAAGCCTCCGAAACCAAAATGAATCACTGAGCACCATTAATAAACACCTACATGCATACCATTTCACTCTTCCTTTTCCATCAATTCCATGTGACATTAATGACAACACCAATCAATGCAACACGGCTCAACAATCTCCCCTTTATCATTAATGGCAACAAGCAAAAACTTTGATGGAAAATTAATCTAGTTTATGGCACACTCTCTCCCCTTTGACATCTATGACAAAGGTGCACAGCCAAATTTTTTTGATTATCCTAAAATAAAAATAAATAATAAATCATTCTCATGCCTTAAATCTATCCCCTAGAAAGATGCTTCTCTTTTGCTTTAAAAGACCCAAACAACTACGATTATTCTTCCATATTCTACCATCTCACTTCACCATGCTCAACCCCAACCTCAACTACTCCCCTTGGACCGATACTCTCCTTATTTTCCCTTCATCATGTTTTACATTACTTTCTAGGTCATTCTCATACTTAAGATCACTATTACCCTACCTTGAAGCATTACTTTAGTGTACACAACTTGTTTGGACTTGTTTTGGGACTAACTCTACCACTCTTAATGAAATATCAAATAAAACACACTCTTTAGGACACTTAGGATATTTGGATCATAAATTCCTAACATTTGGAATATCTCTTCATGTTGATAGACACATACATTTTAGTACAAACCTCAATAACCTTTAGCCACATTTTGAAAGACAACACCAACATCTACTAAATGTAGTTGACACTAAAATAAAAATACCTCAACTATGATTTTATGTTGTGGTTATCAAGACTTAAATATACTTCCTCATAAACCACTTGATCATATCATCTTATTAGTCTCCAAAACTTTCTCATTCTTGCTAAGATGTACTTTCCTAGCTTCTTTGGCTTTTAAAGGTCTCGATTATCCTATCACAAGACAATAAGGTATTTTCTCTATTTTATGGTTTCAAACAATTATATGATGCCTTCCCAAATCTTAAGACACTAATATGTCCTTATAAACATTTTGATTTTCCATTATCTTCATAGATTTCTACACATTATTTCCTTAATACTCTTTATTTATAAACAACTACAGTTGATCAATGAAAATTTTGGTACTTTGTTTCTTGTTGATTGTCCTAGAATTTCAAAAAAATGGTAGTATGAGTTGTGAATTCTTGAATGTATATTAAGAACTCTCCTTGTATTAATTTCAAACCCTTTTTTCTTCTTTATAGCTTCTATAAACTTATGGTGATCTTCAAATTACCTCATCACACTTACTTCTAAGAGTATCTCAACCAAACTTCCAATTTCATCAAGCTTCCTTGACTCATTCCATTCTAAGTTTATCTACAGTATTATCTCATCCCGTAGGTGTGTATCTATTGTCACCATTTTAATGCCTCTTCCTACCAATCACACTAAGAAATGAGCTTCTTATGGGAAATTTTATTCATCATGCTAGGATAGGGTCTACCAGAGATGAAATCAATCTCTATCTCCCTTAACCAACACTTTACACAAATTTGGTGGTATCTTAGTCCACTCATATGCACAGTCTCTTTGGGTCCTTTAGCATATTAGATTTACCCGTTCTTTTTCATTGAAGGGTTTCAAAAAGACACAATAAATTATCATCTCCAAATGTTTAGGTACAATCCCATTTCCTTGCACACACATTTCTTGACTTATAGGCTAGACTCAACTTGTCACAAATTTAACTCAAGCATCAACTTCATCCCACCAGCCTCCCAACTTCCTAATACCATGTTTCTTGGCTAATTTATGAATATATACTTATAAAATTATCTAGATATAGTAAGGCACCACATTAAGCTTATTTTATCATCCTAAATATGCCTGTAAAATTTTAGTACTCAATTCCTCTCTCAACTCCTTTTTCCCTCCTTTCTAATTGTTCCTTCTTAAATAAAATGTGTGATGTTATTAAGCTCCAATCGTGAATTGTATTTACCTTCAGATGAAGATAATACTTCTTAATTTTATCTTCTTGGATACACGCACTCCTATTTAGAACTTGTATACTTGATGCTAATCACAACCCTCATATGCACATACTTTTAATTATTGATCTAGAGCTTTTCTCAAAGACTTATTATGTACAATGCCAAACTAAGAATTCATTCTTATTGAATAGTTTCCCAGAAACCAGCTAAACTTGATCGTCCTCTTGTTTCACTTGATAGAACACTTCCTTGAGGATAATAGAGGTTGTAATGAAAAATATTGATAAGGATAATAAATCTATTTGACCACTTTCTTAGAAACCATCACTTAACAAGACACTACTTACACTTACATCACTCTTTGCATTGTGTGAGAATTTTAGAGATCTCTTAAAACTTTTACACCTAACTTAACAAAAGGTGGATAGAAATTATACCTTCTTCCCTAAAATTATTATAAGCGCAGTCATCTATTGACACACTATAAAGCGCAAGAACACTTTGTCAACAAATCATAAGGAGACTTTCCTTGCTTTGATACATTCTTCGTAGCACTATGAGGAAAAATATAGGCCATGAAATCTATTGATACAACACCCTTTTCATGACTTAACATAATGCACTCAAGAGGTTTAACAAGTGTTATACTTCTAACAAGAAGCAAGACAAAACTTTCCTAGGAACTTACATACCTTAACAACCTAGATGGAAACTCTATCCAAAGAAAAATGTTAGAAAATTGATGAGCACATAAGAAAGCTTCTTTCACTAAGCTAAGATATGATTGATTTTATTTTAATACTCATTGGTGATTGACTTGATTGATTGAATTCTTGATAAGCACACATGCTTCATCTCACACACTTGTTCTAGCATTGATTGAGGCGTAAATCCCTTATTCTTTGCATCGTAATTGTCTTCCTTCTTCTTTCCTTTTCCACCACCTATTGTATTCTTGATGTTACTTTTTTCTTATATGATTTTTTTATATTTTTGTGTCTCTTCAACATCTTCCATTGTTGTCTTGTTATCATTCTTTACTTTCTCAACTTACGAATGTGCTTCCTTGATATTGTATATCCATTTTATGTTTTTCTTTTCAGAAACCACTTTAGGCATAGTTACTTTTGTCTCATTTCTAGGATTTTTCTTCTTAACTTGTCTTTTGAAATCACACTAATTATTATTATATTTTGGATACTTATGGTCATATCTTGTGAAGTGACATTGTTTATGATAATTGAAGCATATAACATAATTCCCTCCTTGATTCTTCTTCTTTCCAATACTGACTAATTGGTTCTTCTAAGCAATGTCTTGCAACATGCCATTTTTATTGGAAATTGAAACAAACTACATTCCTATCATATTTAGTTTTACAGCTTTCTTCATGGGTATTCTCTATCAAAGTTCTTTATGCTTTTCTTATCTCTATGTCCAAAACCATAACATGAATAACAATATCCATTAAAATTTCTTTCATACCTAAAAGCATTAGGTTGCCTAATAGGTTTATGCCTTCTTGAATTTTTCCTCTTAGTTTTCTTCATGTTTGACTTTCCACTTGAACCAGATTTGTCATATCCATCCTTCTTTACTGGGATCTTTAATGAAGCCTAGTCTAGTTTTGTCATTTTTTACCTTGTGTTTTTCCATCATTTCATTTACATCCTTAGAAATATTTTCTAACTTTCCATACATATACATCCTTTCTTTTTCTTCCTTTAATTTATCTCTCAAGGATATCATCTCTTCTTCATGTCTCATGTAGGTGTCTTCTTTGGCATGTAGAGATTTTGACATTGTTTCAACTCGGGATTTCAACTTTGTCTTGGTTTTGAGATGCTCTTTTTCTTTGTCTCGAGATATGATGAAACCAGATACAATTGTTCCTCAATATATTTGATTCCATCTTCATCTTCCTGCTTTTTCCTCTCCTTAAGGATTTTTATCTTATCTTCATACTTTCAACTTGGTCTTTAATTTCTGTTCTTTTTCCTTTAACATTTCAGGTTCATCTAGAGCACTTATCAGTTCTACTTCAATATTTACCTCTTCTTCCTCTTCATTTGATATTTCATCCTCACTGACATATTTTTCTCTTTATTTGGTGCTAGGATTTTCTTCAATAACCATGTTTGTAATTCTAGAAGGAAGTAATCCATATGTTAGAGTTGATTCTAGAGTACCACTGTTTTGATACCAATTGTTAGAAACTTGGACACTGAGAGGGGGTGAATCATTATTTTATTCAACTTTTCAGATATTTCTACTTCACAAAATTTGTCAAGAAAAGTGTGTGAAACCATACACAAGCAAATGAAAGAGAGATAGTACACAAGTGTTTTAGGTGGGAAACCCAAAATGGGAGAAAACCCACAAAAATCAGAGAACTAGCTTTGGAAAAAATTTCTTTTGTTATAATGATTTCAAGTTTAGCTACAACTCAACTTTTTAGGCTACAACCCTAAGAATACAATCAAGCTACAACTTGATGATGGAAGATATAACCCCCAAATTAATTCAATCAGCAACCACTGACCTTCTGCAAGCTATAACCTGCAAGGAAGCTACAACTCCCTGATTATACTAAGATACAACTCAGTGTGTACAAAAATTTTGTTCACTCTTCATTTTGGATGCAATACATCTGATTGTGACCCTAAATTTGTAATTTGACCTTCTTAAATTACCTGTGATTTCATCAAGACTTTAACTCTCTATCCACCATTATCTTACTATTTGATGCACTCACCTACTCTTCTTGGATTGTTAGCTCAAATTCATGTTTGATCCTCAAGATTCAACAATAACACATGCTCATAGAGGTCATTGTCATAACTTCAGTCTTCAAATCCCTTCAAAACATGTTGTCTCAGTCTGAAAAACAATATTATATCTCCCATTGTAATATTTGAATTGACTGTTCACTCAGGTCATTCTATTGCACATTTTCACACACATGTGGCATTTTAGGTTTGATAGTCATATATTCTCTCACAATGTTCTCTATATTCTTCACTTTATTCCGACAACAACATCTCTTTTTCATCATGAATTTTTAACTATCTTACTTTTTTCACACACTTTTTATCCCATTACCTAGAGCTCATCAAACAAAGAGACCTTACACATTCAACTTATTGTCATTTTCTAAAAATATCAAGAATTTTGACTTCTTCATGGCACTTGAGTTTGAATTGCCTCTTCAAATCCTTCAAAAATTTGTCTCATACTTTGGAGCTAGGACATCAAACCCACTCCTCACACTTTACCTTTTGGTCTTTCATTTGTATTTGATCAAGTATGAACACTTCACCTTCCCATATTTTATATCTTTAAGAAATAATGGATTGTTAACAAATTATAACTAACTAAGACCTTTTAAATTATTCAAGAAACTTGTTCTCTTCGTACCAAGATGACTCGTGATTCTCCAAATTCACAAGGAGACCAAACAATGGTCTAGAATTCCAAACAACATGACTAAGTTACTAAGCTCCATACTAGTCAAGATGGTCATTTGAGCAATTGAATAATAAGACATATATCAAAGGTCTTTAGATGTTCCAGTAGGTACACTTTCACATTCTTGAAGCCTTGAAGACTTAAACTTTGCAAGATGACATCTGTTAATGACACAAAGCATTGTGATCTCTGTCACAAAATTTCACTTCTTTAAAAAAATATCTGAAGAAAAAAATTAATACATGGTCTTTTGATAATGTTTAAAGGCTTTGTATATCTGTCTCAAATTCCAAACATGAAGGAATTTGCATTAAAACAACACAAAATTGGCCCTGCATAATTTCACAAAATACTGAGCAAATTGTCACAAAATTCTCACTTATTTCTTAATGAAATAGAAAAATTATTTTTTCATTATGCCCGTGTCATGCCTATAGATATTTATTCAAATTTTTAGAGATTTTTATTGGTGTAGAACTTAGTTTCCCCTAAAACCCTAGTTTTAGGGTTTATCTTATAGTAGACACCTGAGAGAAATTTTTTATTGTTTCTTAGCTCATTTTTGGCCTTTCTTTGATATTGATAATTACAAAATGGTCTATATATCTGGTAGATATCCCCATAATTCTTGTTTGGCCTTGAATACCCTTCTAGCCTCTCATAATTGAAAATTCCTTTGGATTCATACCCGATCTGTCAGGGTTCTGAAGAATAAAACCCTAGCTTGTAACTTGGCATCTTGTTCCTTTGAATTTTCCACTTTTTTAGAAAAAATCCCTAGGTTTTCACTTATATGGAGGAAATCACACCTATTTCCAAACCCTTTTATGCATTAAGTGGTAGGATCTATTCAAGATTTAGAAGTAAATTCTCATTTTCTCAAAATTATGACAATATGCACAAACCCAGTTCTTGAATGTAACCTAGCTTGTACAAATTGAGAATAGATTTTGTCACCTAGATCATACTTGTGAGAGGATAATTCCTATGGACACTTTAGTGTGTTTAATTAATTCATAGTTGATGCGAGACATATCATTAAAAGAGGAAATGTTGAGTCTTAAATCACTCTCACAAGAAATATCACATAACAACCTAAGTTTGAGGAGGTTTTTCCATAAATATTGTATTTCGTGGTCATTTTGTGTGAGGAGGATTTTAAAAAAACACTCTTTCCATCATCTTGAATGTAGGTTTGCAGGAATGAATTGGTAAGTCATCTTAGAATTCATACATTATTGACATTCCTACATAGAACAATCAAGTAACAATATATATTGTACTTACATAATTCTTAAACAAATTGACTTGAAGCATCAACATATTGTCTAGGAAATGTTTTAGGATATTACATTCATATATCAACTTTTTATCCTACTTATTCACACAAACTCTTTCTTTAACCATAACAAGAAAGGTTGAAGTTGAAAGTCCTACTTTTGAAGAACTAAGACACCTTTGTACCATATATTCAACCAAGAAGAGTAAAAAAACCACCATTTTGATTTAAAAGGAGTATTCACCACTTTTGAAATTTTTCACCCACTTTTATACATGATTTGGAATCAAGACAATTGATTTTGTGCATACCGCTCAATAAGAGAGTCTAGAGGAGAAAGAACTTGTTAGAGAAATGTTCATAACTTCCTTGTTTCTTAGTCAATTTGCCTCAAACATTTTACAATACTTCATGCTTGGAGTTCACTAAAAAAATTCCTTCTATGATTTATTTGAATAAGGCTCTATATTTTTTCTTGAGTGCTAAGAAGATAGGAATCTCATTTTGTATTTCTTAAAGAACCAATTTTAGAAAAACTTACACAACTTTTAGATACCGATACATAAATTTATAAAATTTGACATGGAGCACCAAAACTCACCCCTCTACATGATCCATGAGTTTATTTATCATAAATATTCCTGTATAGCTTAGACCTATCTCATTTTCATCAACCTACATTGTCAGTCCTCAAGGCCAACTTTGGTGAATTTTTGAAACTTCCTCCTGGAGCTAAACAAAACATTTTTGTTGATAATACATTCCCTATGTAACATTCCTAGTCTCCTCTCATGCTCATAATATATTTTCATGACCTATACCAAACTTCCACACCTCATCAGGCTCTAGAAATAGGCCTAAATAAGCCAGTTTGAACTAATACTTCCACCAAATGACATAGAACTCATTGTAAGAGATCTTGCCCATGCTTACATCATCATATCTGACTTGTAATACATCTGAGCTAAGAATTGCAACCTATAATCTGGCTTCAATGATCAACCACCTTAATTTTTGAGCTTGTAGTACCACTGAATCCAATCTTAAACCAACGTGAAGCCTCCGAAACCAACTTGAATCACTGAGCACCATTGAATAAAAACCTACCTACATGAAATTTCACTCTTCCTTTTCCATTAACACCATATGACATCAATTAAAACACAAACCAATGCAACAAGGTTCAATAGATCACCCTCTAACATCACCAAGTCTATTAAGATCAAATTAAAAGTTCTTACAACAAATATATTAAACCTCATGACTTTAAAATTGGTGACATTTTCCTTAAATAAAATCATAATCTCACTAATTTAGAAAGGAGCCAACATGGAAAGTTCTATCCCAAATGGATTTTATAATACATTTTCACACATAAGTATGGGTCTGGTGCTTATTGTTTAGCTTTACTTGATGGTAAACATGAGCCAAAACCTCTCAATGTTGTGCACTTGTGATATTTCTATTTTTAACATATATACCCAATGTAATCTTATTCACCTTATTGATCCCCTATTTCCATTAGTTGCCTCTTTCATCTATCACTATAATGATCTGGAATTATGTGGTCTACTATCATTATCCTATCTATGACCTTAAATATGGGCACCACACTCTACTCATAGCATATTCCTCATGAATAAGTTCCCCCTTCTTGGTGATAACTCCATGATTGTTACTTTTGTTTCCCTCTTATCTACCTTCTGGAACCATGATAAGGGTCCTCAAGTATGTCTTGCACATTTTTATCATCCCGTCTTGAATTGGTCTATTTGACTATCCCCAACTCTTGTGTGAAATTCAATATTGAAAATCAAGTATGTTCCTATTAGTTTATATTTTCCCAAAAATAGAATGCTCCCTCGAAGGATATTTGTTCATGTAAATAATGTAAAAATATAGAATGATCCCTCGAAGGACATTTATTATGTACCCTGACATCTCAAAATCAAAATTAGAAAAAGAAAGAAAATTAAAAAAATCAAAATGTAGACCACTGCCTCAAAGGATGGCTACCTTATTATATCATGGCGGTAAAATGATTCCCACATTGATCATCCTTTCATGTGTAAAAGCATCCTAGGAAATATTCCCGCATCGATCAACTTTCCCATAAAAATAAACCTTCCCACATTAATTATTTTGCACCATTGTATACGTAGTTGGGGTATAGTCCTAGGAACACCACCTAAGGAGATCCTATTTCCCACGTGCATTATATACCTTAACCCCTTCTCATTCCTATAGTAGGTCTATAAGACTCCCCTTTCCATCTTTCCTCTCTTGATCATGAGTGTGACTAAATACCATTGGACCTAAATTAACACCTTCCTTTGGTTGCGAGTGTATGGATTTTTTTATTCCCATTCTCATTTGATCTCTAATCTAGTTTGGATCACTCCTTCCACCTACGCTATTCCCTACGGTATAGTGTCAATAATACTCATTGGTCACCACCTATTGAGTTATGTTCCTTCCTTTCATTATCTATCTATTGTCACTAGCATCACTTCTACATCATATGAATTCATCACACCATTTATATTCTCTATCCTACTCATCACATCCCATGACTACTATATTCTTAAATTCATCAAATCTAATCATCTATCATATTTATTTATATCTATTGTAAAGCATCACATCACATCCTCATAAAATGCATCATCATCATTAAACACATACATCTACTCATCCATCATTATCTAATCCATAATTCGTAATCATCATAATCCATCATCATCTAATCCATGATTCAAACATCATTAATACATCATCGTCATAATCACACATCCAAATAACATTAAAATTCCATAATCAAATATCCACAATCTAACATCGACATCACATCATCATAATCACATCTCGCATCTAATCTTTAATCAAACATCCAAATCAAATCCATAACATCCATAATCATCATGCTATATCTAATACCCAACATAGACATCATCAACACCATAAATCAAATGCATAACACATGATGAACTATAAAAAAATTCATATATATATCATAAGTCTAAGTACATCGAGTACATCAATTCACATGACACTAAGGGTCATGTCTCAATCCAAATACATCGATAATCTCAAATCTTTCCCCATGGGGAAGCTACCTAGATTTGTCTCAAGGCCTCATCTCCTTTTTCATAGCCCTCATCTCATTGTTTTTGTGCCACACTTGTTGTACTTGTAGATGGATTTGTGCCACTCACGCCTCATTTTTCCGCTAGATAGGAAACATACCTAAGCATCCGTGGCAGCCTCGATATCACAATCCTCTCATAGTAACTCACCTCGATAACCAATGCTTTATATAAATACAGGGGCATAGTACTTGGAGGATCCATATTTATTTTCCCCCGTGATGCCATCGGTGCACCACTCCCGAAATTTTCTACTAGTATCAGTGCAAGGTATCCAAATATAACGATGTAAGCCTCTCGTTGTCTTTTATATATATCCCAATACTCTTTGTCCTCATTCCTCTCTTGAAGTAAGTTTAGGGCCTCCTTTCGTGCTTCCTCTCGCTCCCGGTGATAATTATCTCTCTCTAAATGGACTAGATCCTATTGGGCATAGTTATGTTATCTCCACAACATCCCCTCCATCATCTCACCCCTCACCTCTAGGAGTTGCATCCTCCTTCACATGTGCCTCATCCGCATCATTTCTACCCTCAACTCCTCTCAACCACCATCCAAGCCACCCATGTAGTGGTCATCTAATATTAGAATCTAGCACCTACTCCTACATCATCATCATCCCATGGCACCCCCTCCTCCTTGAATGGGTATGACATGACAAGATTTGGTAAATATATCTTTGTCTCATCACACCTATATACAATAGGTTCTCGAGGCATTATCTATACCAATCTAAACTGTCATAGGATTTTGTCAAACTGAATATCCTCTATCATATCGGGTTTGTGTCTCTGCACCCATCTCGTGTGTCTAATCCCCACTAACTCAACATCCAATCCTAGCCATGCGGGATAATCGTGGTATGGTTTCCATCTCAATTACTTTGTATCTAAATCATGAATCTAAATCATGAATCTATCTAAGTACCACCATGTTCCTCTATCCCTATCACCATGAGCCCGGATGATTCACCATCCCAAGAATCCGGATGTCATATCGATATGGTCACTTGCCACCCATGGTATCCATAATGGCTTGATCAACTGTTATATGCTTGTAAGTCCAACTGTGGAGAAGGAACCCCATATCCATCCCTATCCTCCTCCTCTCTACATACATACATAAATTATGATAGACCTACGTAAGTAAGGTTATCTCAAATGAAAATATTGTCATGTAACCCACACATATTTGTAACTAAACCTCATCGGTGTCAATGGGAACCTAGCAGCCCCGAAATTGGAAGTGCATTCTTGGATATGGCCATCATTACCAAATAAATCAATTGGATCCTCACCACACCCCTCTTATATCTAGTCTCAATATGGAAATCCCTAGATGCAAAAGTAATCCAGGGTGCATCATCCCCAAACACCCATGTCGAACTCCTAATCTATTATCCACTTTGATCAGTCATATCTTCTCACTTTGTGTCGGTATCCTCAAAATCTGATATACATCCTCAAATGTGACAGTCATCTCACATGTCCTAAACAAAAATGTGTTTGTCCACATATCCCCCAATATACCAATACAATCATAAGGCCCACATCTCGCAAAGATCTACTAGTACTATCGAAACCACCCAATCTAAATATTGTTAAGTGATCCCACTCAACATTCATCACATCTCTTATAATCTAGTCAAATAGGGTAGGTACTCTATCTCATAGATATAAGGTCTCTCTAGCTTGTAAAACTAATCAAACATGCAAACATTAGAATCCTCATCATCCAAATCTCATCAAAAATAAAAAATCATACATTTTACCCCCATTAGATGTCAACCGAGGTTGGATCAATGCCTCCAAGGTCAGTCGATGCCCTTTTAGGCCCAATTGATGGTGACCATACCTGGTCCTTGAAACTACCCCTATGCTGATCTAAAATTTGAAAAATGTAAAAAAAACAACAAAAATGCTTAAAGAAAGTTAGGGTTTAGGTACTTACCATCCTTTGGGTCCTCCGCACTTCCTCATTGCTCCTCCTACCTCCATTTCTCTCAATTTATCAATCTCTCTTTATAACTCAAATCTCTTGATTGTCACCCCGCACTATGAAAATGAGCTTAATCGCCAACCTAAAGGCTTATATAGCCCACCGAACTTGATTGTTTCCAACCCATCTTGGGTCACCGTTGCTTTCCTCTGGTCATCTTAGACCTATCCTAGCCATCATTGACCCATCCCTAATTTTTCCTCATATTCCCATTTTTCACCATATTCATCATTAAATCATCTTTTCTTCCCCTCTATTTCTGGTGTGTCACCCATAACACACTATTCCTTGTCATATCCATCTCTTATTGTTGTTTCACATAATTCTCCTTTTTGGCCATCTTTGTATCCTTTGTTGGGGCATCATTATCCTCGTCCTTCACAGACACATTTTTCACTCCGTTCCTCATATATGAAGGATTTAGATTATTTTTACCCTCACATTTGTTTGTGCATGATGTCCACCTTTGACCCCTTGGTCCCACATCTTACACATCCTTTTTGAGCAGATTACCATTGGGTTCCATCTATCTTACGGTGGTTTTCACCAACTCACGATCTGCAGGGACATTTTCGTCATCTCCATTGAGGTCGTACTTTGTTCCCTACCAAAGTGACTCTTAAAATCACCGCCATGTTTTAATTTTTATTTTTACTTGAGTCCATCTTTTACGGGGCATCATGCCTTGTCTTCTCTTTTCCCATTATTTCCCACCCTCACCTATCATCTATCTCTTTCAAAATTTTGATCGGCTTCCTTTCGTATCATTAACCACAAGTTTAAGGAGGAGCACCTCATTAATTAACTTTCCCATCTCTTCTCATTTTTGTCTTGCAATTTACTATCGAAAACCTCTCAACAAAAAGGGGTAGAATGTAGACACTTATTTTTGGCACCCCGCATGCCTTCACCTTGCATTCACCTCTCATCCTTGCATAGCATGTTCAATTTCCCTCCTATTTTTAAATTACCCACTTTCCCTCAAAAATCATATTCCCCAGACATTCTAGCTATCTTTCATTATTCCCATTAATCCCCATTATTCCCATATTTTAATCCCCATTAATCCTTATTATTTTCATAATCCTTAATCTACCCTAAACCCATTTAATTATCCTAATATTATCCTAATCACCCCCATTTAATACCCCTATTGGATTCCCACTCCCTTTAATCATTATCCTTCATTAAACCCCTTCCTAAGATTCCCTACACCTATTTACTCCCCCTTATCATCCCATAACCCATTAATGCCCTCCAACATACGTGCGGACCTAAAAATAGCTCGCTATCTATTATTAACCTATTTCCACCAATCCATAATTTTTTAACGTCTCTTAGCAGATCATCTGTCCCGATCATTGGGACTCGACCCAATTTTTCGTTGACCCTACCCTGTTCTATTTAACTACACTCACCCCTCCTCTCAAAGGGCTAGAAAATTTTGAATCTCGTGTTCTTCATTAGTGTTATGTCTTACTTCATCTTTGGAGCTCTTTCTAACATCTAAATAAATTTGTTGTCCATTTTCACGCCCTTATCAAAGCTTGGAGTATTGAATAATATTTGAAGATATCATTCATGTTTTCTTCTCTTTTTCTTGCAATTTTACAGTTTTCTTGAGTTCTACCTAGCCTTTCAGCCATCTATTTTCATCCTTACAACTAGTTATCTACTCCATATGTTAGCTAAAATCTCACAACTATTCTCGGTCTCCTCCAACTAGGTTTGGCCGCCATCAACCTATACCCCATATGAATTAATGGAAAAGGATTGAATGGTGAAGTGAGGCTCTGTAAGAGACATGAAAGGTTGATTTGTAGTGTTTTCTAATTTTGATTGAAGCTCACGAGAGAGAGTTCAAGATGGTTTCAGTGTTCTAAAGGATTGGTTAACGAGATAGAGTCCATTGGAGTTATGGAAATAGTAGTAAAACTTGGATTAGTGATCTATAGGTCATTCATGATGATTGTGGCATGTTAACTATCGTCTAGAGTGAGTAATAGGTCAAATGTTTAGAGTCACATTATGTAATCGGCTCATTTAGGCCTAATTTTAGAGCCTAATGAGGTGTAAGAGGTAATTGTAAGTAATATAAAGTCCAATTAAGCATGGTATCATCCTATTAACATTTTTGATGGCATGTATGAGCATCCAAAATCCTTAGTTTACCTCCTGGAGGAAAAATTCAAAAGTTCTCCAAAGTAATCTTCGAGGACTTACATTGTATGTTGAGGTAAATGAGATAGGTCTAAGATTTACATGA
Organism: Taxus wallichiana var. yunnanensis; assembly: GCA_018340775.1. Classification (NCBI taxonomy): domain Eukaryota; kingdom Viridiplantae; phylum Streptophyta; class Pinopsida; order Cupressales; family Taxaceae; genus Taxus; species Taxus wallichiana. The sequence goes on along the minus strand of CM031237.1, from coordinate 996,713,992 downwards.
AAATATATAGATAATAAACCTATGGAGAATGTATATGGGTATCATTTAGTGCTCCATGCCAAATTTCATCAAATTTTGAAGAGGTATGTGAAAATTATGCTAGTTTTTCTAAAACTGGTTCATTGAGAAATGCATATTGAGTCCTCTGTCTTCTTAGCACCCAAGAAAAAATATGAATGATTCTTCAGATAAATAATAGAATAAATTTTTAGAGAGGATTCTAAGCCATAAATATTGAAATTTTTTTGAAACAAATTGGTTAAGAATTAAGAAAGCTATGAGTATTTTTCTACCAATGTTTTCTCTCTCTATGAATTTTTCTTGAGTTGATAGGATTAACATGAGTTTTCAGATCCTAAATCATTTGTGAAAATATGTACACTTATAAAAATTATATAAAACATTCTCTAAGTCAAAATTTTTACTCCATTTCACCTTAAGGTAGACTTTGATTTATAGGCATGTATTTGCTTTATAAGACTAGGTCTGGGCAGTCATACACTAAGCACTACAAGCTTGAATTTTTTCAGTAGAAGATATTGGGAAATGTACTTTAGAGTTTATGAGGTGTTGATAGTTCTATACATGAGAAAGATAATTTTTTAGAACCTCCAGATTGCAATGGTAAAGGGTAAAACCACTCTAGGTGTGCTAATTCATTCAAAGTCCTGCATGGTATATGTAGGAAGCATATCAAACTAGTATCAAATTCTTCCTTCAAAATCTAGTGACTATGATAAAAAATAGTTATGTATGTTTTTAATTCATTCTTGGTGAAATAAAGGTTAAATTTAATAACTATGTGAGTGCAAAGGTGAAATTAAGAAGCTCAAGTACAAAAATTGGTTCATGGTGGTTCTAAGAGAATCCTGAAATGACTAGTCCTAGAAAATCTCATTCAAATGATGAATGAACATGCCATGACACATTTGGTTGAGAGAATGGAGCTCCCAAGTAATGGTGTTGTACTAAAAACTTAAAATACACTATGAATCCTCCTTATATAAACCCTATCAAGATTTTTCCACAATCAGTACACTATATTTTTTTAATTTCGATGTTAAATTTAAGAAGTTTAAACTTGTTGAATGATTGGAGAAGATGGAAAATTATCTTACAAAGCCAAAACAACTGGAATTTTATATTTTCATCTTGAATTAGACAAGAATTAAATTTTTTATGCTTCATGGGCTTACACAATGATAAAAACCCTTACTCTAGGGTTTGAAGGTGAAAATTCGTCAAATCTCAAGTTCTAGCCAAATAAAAATTTCTAAAAATTTGTAGATATTTTTATGGTGAATACAAGCATGTTGTAAAAGGAATAAACTAGTTTCATCAAGGAATGAATGAGATTTCCTTGACATTCTTATGATTTCTTTGTACAACCGTGTGTAGGGTTAGTTTTTGAAGTTTTAATGCAAATTATTCAAGGTAAATGTTTTACATCTCTATGAAACCCCTCCAATAGCTAGTGAGTTTCTAAATCAATGTTGAAATTCCCTTAAATTGATTTTAAGGCTCAAAATTACGTGACAATGTTCTTGTGGTCAACCTCTAAGCACTATGCGGAACTTACAAACTTCTCTAGTGTAAAACACTTGATGGTGAATGACTAAGAGCCTCTTGCAAAGTTCTTAAGAGCTCAGAAATGGATTAGGGTAAATTAAGGTGTGATTGTTTTGTCTTAAAATCTTTAATCATGACAAGGATGAAAATTCAACACATTCTTACTGCACCCCTGTCTCTAGTGAATGACTAAATGCAAATTTCCTCAATATGAGCTTGGAACAATGAAACTTCATCCTTCCAACATCATTTGAAGAGTGATGAAGTTAATTTACTCTTCTTAGTGTATCTTAGTGATGTAAATAGTCATGAAATAGTATAAAACATAGAAATTTGACTAAGTTTCTAAGTGTTTTAGCTCCTTGTGAAGTTCAAGAGTCATGGAACTCTCTAGTTTGAAGAGTTTGGGCTCTTGGTGAAGCTTAAGAGTCACAAAATTGTTACAAACTCATGAATTGAATCTTCTAAGTTTGAATGAGAATATGAAGAGACAAACTATGGTCAAGTGACATAAAGAAGTCAAAATGGAAAATGGAAAAAAGTACTATAATCAAGAGAGAGTCTTTAGCAAGGTGATTTGAAGGTATGTGAAGTGAATGTGATTGTATGAAAATATTATGTTGAAAAGGAATTGATAAGTGTTTCAGGTGAAATGAAATATGATAAAAAGATAACAATGACATACACAAATTATGTGATAGTGAGAAAGAGTTAAAGCAATATATGTGTATGAGTTTGGAAAGTGACGGTGACTGAAATGAAAATAGGTATAGAATGTATTCAAGATCCTAACATATGAGAATCAAGTCTTGAGATAAGAGAATGCAATGATGAAAAATGAACAAGAGGCAAAGTAAGTACACGATGTGTCAAAAGAGATTGTGAATTCTTCAATAGATCTGAAATTAGGTGAGAGGTGAGTAATGGTTTGAAATATTGAAGAGAGTTTGTAGGTGGTTCAATGTATGACAGAGAGTGAGTGGTTGAGAGAATAATCAAAAGGGGATGTATGTTAAAAATTTATTAATATGAGAATCCTAGTGCCATGAAAGTTACAAGATTGAAGAGTGAAATGAAATATGAAAATGTAGATCAAATGAATCTTGTCGACATATTTTTTTACAAAAAGACCAAGAAAAGAATGAAGATGAAAACTGAAGAATTGTGAGCTAATTTAGAGGTCACTATCAGTTGTTTGAGACAAAAATTCAAGTGTGATCAAAATTTTGTTAAGTCTAAGTAGCATCTTAGCATTTGGGGAGTTGCAGCTTCCCTATGAGTTGAAGCTCACTAAAGATCAGTTGTAGCTGGTTAAATTATAGGGGTTGAAGCCTCCTTGTAAGTTGAAGCTTACTAAAGGTCAATTGTAGCTGAACCAAATTTTGGGATTTGAAGCTTCGATACTGAGTAACATCTTGGTCAAACTTTGGAGTTACAACTCTAGGTTAAGTTGAAGCTCAACCATGAAATCAATGTAACATATGCAAGACATTTTTTTCCTAAGCCTAGTTCTTGGTTTTAGTGGGTTTTTTCCGGTTTGGGTTTTCCACATTAAAATTTGTGTCTTTGTGTGTACTCTCTTATTAATTTATTGTGTATGGTTTTTTTGTTCATCATAGCTAATTTGAGAAAGTAAATTTGAGAAGACACTGATTCACCCCCACTTAGTGTCCTATTTTCCAATAGCAAGAAATTGAACCTATTTTATTTCAACGTTGTTTATTTTTTATAGGTGTGAACTTAACATAGTTATTGGATCGATTTGGCTAGGTTTTGACAATGGAACATTTTTATGGGTTTTTTTGTAGTTCATGTTTTTTTTATCGGTAAGTGTAGAGTCCTCTTTTTATAATAACGTAGGAATGCATGAATTCATTTATACTATTTATATCAATAGAGATATCCTAAATCATAAGGCTATACCATGCAAAATGAAATGTGAATTTTTCCCTTGACTAAATTCTACTAATTCTTGGCAAATTTTCAATTAGCGGAAGATAGATACGTTTGTTTCATTCTTAATGCTATTTAATTGAGCAAGCTAGATCAGTTACAGTCATAGTTGATTAATATTTATACAAAAATATATAAACCTAAGATGAATTTTCAAATCCGTGGGGTGAAAACATAACCGCACAACAAATAAAAATACGTGGAAGGAAGACAATACCCGCGTAATAAAGAAAATCCCACATAAAGAAGAAAAACATTCGTGGAACAAAGGAAATGGAGTAAAATCTATGAAACACTAAAGAAAACCATGGAAGGAGGAAGAAAAACCATGAAATAAACCAAATACTAAATAAATTTGGGTCTGAACATTTTGTGAAGACAAAAGGACAAAGACAAGTGGAAATAATCCATTGGAAAAGATATCTAGTCTGACGCTATGAAAGTAGACATGTGGAACCTTTTTAATAGTCCATGTTTCACAAAGCAATATAAGATATTAGACTATTTAATAGCAAGAAAAATTGATATACATGTGGAAGCATCTAAATGGATCGCATTTCACATACTGATATGGTTCTAACAATATGTGAAAATATGTGGATAAATTGGATTGGTTCGCATTCTGAAAACTCTGACCAAGATTACAACATGTGAAGTTGATGGCTTAATCTAATTAGCTAACCATTGGTAAGACTGATTGATAATGTGAAATTCAATAGGACCGGAAACAATCCTATTGGGTTGGGTTTCACACTTGACAGAGATCAACTAGTGAAAGTCTAAATCAGTGAAAAACATGGAATGATATGATTGGATCATATGTCACAAAACTCATAAGAGAATAACATGAGCCTAACATTTGCAAACTTAAATGGGGTATTCTCATTGGCTAAACCTTTGTAATAGTCAGTAAATTGACAATTCAATAACACATGGGTCTTTTTGACTCGCTAATACTTTGCAAAGGTACCAAGACTCGATCTCATAAAGCACACATGGAATGTTTTAATTGGTTCTTACATTACATTGTTATATTGTATTGGCATGGGGTGGACTTAGAACATGTAATTAACGAAAATTAAGGGGACTTTCAGTTCCAATGCATAAAATATCATAATATGACTGCGAAGAGATAGAAACATGATAGAGACACGACTATAAAATACAAAGATAGATAATTTAGCTTGAAACACCATTAAAATTACAGGATTATGATCAAATACAATAGAAACAATCTTATTCTATATTATATTTAACAGATTCTTCTTTAAAACACATATATACATATCAAATTTACATATTTCTTTAACTTATTACCACAATTCAATGCTTATGCTAACATAAACACGTATTTTTGCAAGTTATACATAGAAAATTAACATAATATATCCATTTATTCGTTTATCAAGTAAATCAGAAGAGTTAACTTCTTTCTATTAGCATTATACGATATTTACAGAGCTTTTACATATGTTTACAAAGAGAGAACTTATCTAAGATAGTATTCAAGAATTCTAATACCAAATTCCAATGTAAAGACACAAGAAACAGACACCAGACTATGGCCACACTATGAGAGGACTTTGTTATACACCCCATGTATGTTCACCTTTCCCTGGCCAAGACCATCCAAGGTTGTACTTTGTACCCCCAGTTAGGACACCGTTGGTGCCCCTCTCTCCTACTCACTACCTATCTCGTACATATCCAAATTTGAAATTTACTTCCACATTCTCAATATTCTTTTCTCTTAGAATCACATGCACAATTCAATTTGTGTTCCTCTCATAATAATTTACATGCCTTTTATAGGGTTCAATTGGAAGTTATGAACCATCACAATGGTTTCACACCCTTTCATAAATAAATTTAGCATCTTTAATTATCACTCGGGATATTCATTACAATATATTTGTTATAAACTTGTCTTTAACAAATCTACAAATCTTTAAATTATTTTAAAGCTTAGGGATTTAGTCACATAACATTTCTCCCCCTTGAATCAACTATTGTCCTCAGTAGTGCCAAGTCTATTCTAAAAATCACATATAAAAACACAAGTCATTAGTTAAACAATTCAAGATATTGTTCTTTTAAGAAATATTCTCTTTCCCATGTAGCACTTTCAATATCACAAAAATCCATTTTACTTTAACTTCTTTAATTTCTCTATTTCTAAGATTCTTAGTCCTTCTTTCCAAAATCATTTCAGGTTCAATTTTAAATTCACATGTAGGTTCAATAACTATGTTCTTCCAATCAATAACATGATTAGCATCATAAACATATTTCTTTAACAAGCTTACATGAAACACATTATGAATTCTAGACAATTCAGGAGGTAAAGCAAGTCTATAAGCAAGATTTCCTATTATTTCTAGAATTTCAAATGGTCCACAATAACAAGGAGATAACTTAGCATATTTTCCTAATTTCAAAGAACTCTTCTTAGGTTTAACTCTAATAAATACTTGATCACTTATTACAAATTCTCGAACAAATCTTTTTGAATCGGCCCAACGTTTATACCTATATTGAGAAGATTTTATGTTTTTTTTACTTTGTTTATGATTTATTCCATTTATTTTAAATTATCACTAGCAAACCAAGATCTATGTTCAGGATTAGACCATGAAATAGGAGTAGTACAATTCCTACCATACACAGCTTCAAAAGGTGTCATTTTTTTTGTAGTATGATAACCTTGATTAGAAGTGAACTCAATTAAATGCATATATTGTTCCCAATTTTCAGGTTTCTCACCTATATACATCCTAAGAATTTATTCTAATATTATGTTTATTCTTTCAGTTTGACCATCTGAATCAAGATGATAAGTAGTACTAAATCTCAAACTAGTAAGTAATTCATCAAAGAAAAATATCTAAAAAGAAGAAGTAAATCTAGGATCTCTATCAGTCACTAAATCCTTAGGAAGAACTTGCAAATGAAATATTTCTTTAGAAAATAAATGAGCTCTATCTGAAGCAAGGGTTTTGATTTTGGTTGGTATAAAATGAGCCATTTTTTCAATCTATCAACCACAACAAGAATATCATCATGACCATTCTTGGTCTTAGGTAAATATTGAAAAGATTTTGCGAGAATCGAATCGGAAACGAGGCACCATGAAGTAGTTGCACTCCAACGGAATCGTGAAAGCTCCAGCGATAGCAAGGAAAAAATTGATCAGTAATGGAAGAACTTGCTCAACAGAAACAAAGCTTGCATAGAGGAAAGATAGTGGAGTGTCTTGGCATGCTCATAAATGAATAGAAAAGGGGTACATATAGGGTGCTGAGTAACCCTAGTGCATGACACATATGAAACCCTAAACCTAACCCTAAACCTAACCCATGTGAGATGACCCTCCAACATGAGAGGAGGACACATAGGATAACTCACACTAACACCCCCCCTTCATCGAAGCTAGGGTAGCGGCTGTGATGAGTCAAACGGAAGAGGAAGACACTCCTAAACAACTAAGAAAGATGTGTCAATGGGGCCCAAAGAATCAAAGGCCTGATAAGGTGCCCATATACAAACACAATCTTCCTAGAAGAAGAAGAAGAAAAGAAGGACTAAATAGCCCTAAGAAGATGGGTAGCTACAGAAGACCTCACCCCAAGAAGAGACCGTAAGTGAAGAAACTTCATCTCAGTGAAAGGCTTGGTGAATAAGTCTATAATCTGATCAACTATCTGAATGTACTGAATGTCGATGATACCATCATGAATAAGCTCCCGTATGAAGTGCATATGGATCTCAATGTGCTTCGTCTGCTGATGCTGAACTGGATTTCTACAAATAGAGATAGTGCTCGTGTTATCACAGTAGATAATGGTAGGCCACCGAAAGTGGATGCCAAACTCTGTCAGAATACCCTGTAGCCAAATAGCTTCGTGGCGTTTGCGCTCCTCTGTATTCTGCCTCTGTAGATGATATTGCAATTACATTTTGCTTCTTGCTAGACCAACTAATAGGACCCGAACCAAGAGAGAAATTGTAGCTAGAAGTAGATTTCCGATGATCTAAGTCACCGGCCCAATCAAAATCTGTGAACCCAATCAAGTCAATATCAACCCCTCCATGATAGTGTATGCCATCAGCATAAGTGCCACAAACATAATGAAGGATCCATTTAGCTGCTTTCCAATGCAGCTCATGTGGCTCCTGCATGAATCTGACACGATCCCAACAAATATATGATAAATCCGTAGTGTGAGTCAAGTAGATCAAGCTCCCAACTAACTGTCGGTAAAGAGTACCATCAACCAAGGGAGTAGAGCAATCTGAAACCAACTTAACCCCGGAAAGAAAAGGAGTAGGAGAAGACTTGTAATCGACATCTAAAACAGAGCTAGCAAATCAAGAGCATACTTAGGTTGCAAAATCAAGATTCCTGAGTCAGATTGTGAAATCTGGATCCCAAGGAAGTAATGAAGCGGACCTAAGTCACCATGGAAAACTTGTTGGCTAAGGCGATCTTCACAATAATAGAGGAATCAAGAATGAGTATGAGAGTCATCTTTCCGTAGAATATAAACATTTGGATCAAAGTGACACCTAGTAAACCCTAATGTAAGTAAAAAGGAGTCCATCTTGGCATACCAAGCCCGAGGGGCTTGTTTAAGGCCATAAAGATACTTCTTTAACTTACAAACGAGGAGAGAATCTTGGACATAACCCGAGGTTGTTCCATATAGATCTCTTCCTCTAGGTCACCATGAAGGAAGGCACTCTTAATGTCCATTTGATGGACTTTCCATCTGTTTGCTGCGGCAATGGCTAGGGTTAATCGAATAGAAGTCATCTTCGTAACCGGAGAAAAGGTTTCAGTATAATCAACCCCAGCTATCTGGAGAAACCCTTAGCTACTAATCGCGCTTTAAACTTTTCGACGTCTCCATCTACTCCATACTTTGTTCGAACACCCACTTACACCAAATGATTTTTCTTCCTTTCGGAAGAGTGGTGAGGTCCCAAGTATCGTTCTTCATGAGAGAGGAATACTCCTCATCCATGCAGAATCCCACTCAGGAATACCAGAAGCCTCCCGGAAATACTGTGGATCAGAAGCAGAGGCGAAGAAGGAGTGGGGTCCAACGAAATCTGAGCGAGTACGTCTCATATCCGAAGTATCTCTAACTAAATCTCCAACACTTTGCAAAGTTTTCCTAGCCCAAAGGGGACCAGGAGGATCAGGCTCAGAGTCAGAAGATTCTTCACTTGAGTGAGAAGGGACATAGTCCTCATCATCACTACTGTCAGAATCAGAAGACTCAAAGGTCTGATGGTCGGGAGGGTCCAGAAGAGGAGCACGCTCAACAATATCATCATCTGATGAGTCAGAATCCGAATCAGTGAGCTGAAGAACCTCAATAGGTGGAGAAGTAGAAGTCGAAGAGGACTCATCGAACTTAACACTTCTCTCAATATATAGCTCATGAGAAGTAGGATTCATCAATCGATATCCCTTCATGCCATCAGGATACCCTACAAAGATACAAGGTTTGGATTTTGGTTCTAAGGCCTTGCATTTCTTCTTGGGAATCTGAGCCATAGCCTTGGATCTGAAGACTTGAAAGTGCTCAACATCAGGCTTGCGTCCAAACCAGGCTTCAAAGGGTGTCATCCCTCTTATTGCCTTGTGTGGAACACGGTTCTGAATGTAATTTGCACAATTCACGGCTTCGCCCAATACTGCAGAAGGAAGAGACTTCGAGTGAATCATACAAGTGGCCATCTCCTTAAGAGTACGGTTCTTTCTTTCTGCGACTCCATTCTGTGAAGGGCTATAAGCAATTGTATGCTGCAGAGAGATCCCTTCAGAAGTATAGAAATCCATGAACCTATTGTTTACATATTCACCTCCATTGTCAGTTCGGAGAGAACCTTGATAGACCGTTCCACTTGTTTCTCAGCAAGAGCCTTAAAGTCCTGAAAATGTTCAAAGACTTCAGACTTAAGCTTAAGAAAATATACCCAAGTATATCGCGAATAGTCATCAATGAAGGTTAGCACATAAAGAGCTCTAGTAAATGAAGGAGAAGGAAATGGACCAGAAACATCGCTGTGAACAAGATCTAAGGGATGAGTGGCTCTCCAGGATTTTCCTTTATCAAAGTTCTTTTCATAATGCTTTCCAAGGGTACAACCCTCACAAAGACCCTTAGAAAACTTGATGCGAGGCAACCCGTTGACCATTTCGTTTTGACTCAATTGTTCAAGGTAGCGATAGTTTAGATGTCCAAAATGCTCATGCCATAGCTTACTAACCTCATTTGCATGAGTGAGCAAGGCAGTGGGCGTAGAATTAGAAGTAAAGTGGGAGAAGGTGTACAACCATGAACGATGATTTGCCTTTCCCTCAGCCACTGTAGTGTCATTGTTAAGCTCACGAATAATCACCGAGTTAGGACCAAATTCCACTCGCATTCCTTCACCAAGGTGAGTAATTTGGTAAAATGATAGGAGATTGGTAGAGAGATCAGGAACACTCAACACTTGGTTAAATGTTCCCCCATCCATCTCTACCGATCCACTACTGGAAACCGACACTGTCGTGTCATTACCCATCGTGATTTGGGACATTCCACAAGGTTCGATGTTGGAAAACTCAACATGTGAAGAACCCATGTGGTGCGAGGCACCAGAATCTATAATCCATGTTGATGAAGGAGCAACTTTGGCTACAAGGGCCTTTCCTTTCTTCTTATCATTTCTAGCACCTTTTGTAGCAGAAGACTCGGCCTTCGGAGCACTTTGTTTTATTGATTCAGGAACACTTATTTTATTTTTCTCAAGTAAATGAGATAAGTGATCAATCTGTTTCTTAAAACAGTGTTGCTCATCGTCGTGACCAGTCTTCTTGCAATAGGAACACAAATACTTGTTTTTCTCGCGCCTAGGCTCGTGAAGTTGAAGTGTTTGTGTCATTTTTAGGTTTGATCTTGGTTTCTTTCTTAGGTTGATCCTTAGTTTCTTTCTTCTTTTTAGTCTTCTTTCCCTTGCTGGTACTTGCTACAAGGGCATGTGACTTGGACTTGAGAGACCCCATTTGAATGAGTTTTTCTTGTTCTCGAATGAGTTGGGACAAAAACAGTCAAAGGAGGGCATCATCCAAGTATCGCCCAAAGCAGATTTTGTAGCGTAGAAAGTTGACATGAAGACAGAGTATTCGGGACCTAGTTTAGAGAGAATCGACAAGATCAGTTGAGAATCTTTCTTTTCTACTTGACATCCTTTTAACAATAATCTAATGTGGACAAATTTCGAGAAGAAGGCTTGTAGGTTTTCAAAGTCACTAGGATTTAACCCTAGTAGTTCGTTTTCCAACTCATGCGCTCTCATGTCATCTAGTTGTCCAAACATCGTATCCAACGTTTTCCACACAGATGTAGGTGTTTCAGACGCCTCAATGTGGAAGAGCAAGTCAGGAGAAATGGACATGCAAAGAAGACCTAAAGCTTCATCACTACGGTTTAACCACTTAGATTTTTCAGGTTCGTCATCTGGTTCAGTCTCAGTTCCCATGGTGATGCGGTATAACCCTTTACCCCTTAGTTTCATTATTATTTTTGATCTCCATTCGAAAAATTTGAATGGTGTAAGCAAAGGAATTGAAAGTGCATCCATAGTGAAAGAGAGAGAGAGAAAGAAATGTAGAAAAGAAACACAACCACCCAGGACAATAACAACCCCCTGCTTTCGGCACTTTATAGTTTAGTGCGTTGATTACAATCGGGTCCGTGTGTGTGGTTTGAAACACTTGGTAACTTGTCTTGCAATTAGCGTAATAACGCGCAAGAGGGGAGACCACAACAGTGTTTCGTGGAGCGCAACAAAAGAGGAACACCGTAAACAAGCACAAGCAAAAAACAGAAAGGAGGCGAAAGCCAACCCTGGTGGTGAGAAAAAGTGTCTCACGTCGCACAAAAGAATTCCTTTGTCGTAAAATTGTGGCGGACGCGCTCACAAGTCCACGAAAAAAAGGAATAGAACAAAGCTCAAAAAAATTGAGCTGACTTAAGCAATACAAAGACAACCCCCCAGAATGCGGCACTTTATAAAATTAGTGCGTTTACAAAGCTAATGATCCCATCATCTAGAGTGCGAAAAAACATGCAACTTTGACTAAAGAAGTGCTCAAAACCGAGCAACGAGTCAAAAGTTATAGCAAAAACCAATTCCCGTAATTTGATGAGAAAAAGCCAATAAGCCTGCAAACGGATTTAAAAAGCACCCTAAACGCATGCAAAGGGTGTCGTATGTATGCTCGTTGGAAATGGCATGGAATTTGAGATAGGGTTTGTTTGTATTACGAGGGGGAATTAGCCACCTGCCAATCCCGAACCTCACCCTTCGTCTTCGACACTCGACAGAAGGTTAGAAATACAACAATCCAAAGACCAAATTATAATGCCAAGGAAATATATTTTTTTAAATAATGTGAAATTAGATAAAAGTTAGATCTAATTTAAAACTAATTATATCTAATCTAATGAAGATTTAGATGAAGATTTTTTTAAAAGATAAATGTTTCTAATTAAGAAACTTGTCAGAGTTAGAAATGTTTTTAAAAACTTACTAAAAAGAAGTTTGATTGTAAAAAAAACTTAGCATGTATACTTACACGGCTCGTTTTTATAAAAAAGCAGAGATTGAGTAATTTTTTTAAAAAGAAAGGAAGGAAACTTACCAAAACTGACTGGTGTAAGTGTACAGTGGCGCACAGAATGAACAGTCACGTTTTATGTTGCCTACACCAAAAAAACAAGGGAACAGGCCGCGCCGAGGATAAATAACAGCAGGGAAATGATGCACTGCCGGGCCAAGGGTGAAAAAACATAGAGAAATGTTGTCAGCCGCTGCGTCAAGAGAGTGTACAAGCCATTTTTGCTTTCTCAGCCTTTTTGTTTTAGCGAGCCAAAAAAAAAAAAATGTGGCAAATGACTTTTTACAACCCCGTGAAGCAAAAAAACAAGGCAGATGATTTTTACAACCCTGTGAAGCAAAAAAACGTGGCAAATGATTAAAAATGCCCTGCAGACAAAAAAACGTGGCTAATGATTAAAAACGCGCTGTGCAATCAAAAAAAAAGTGGCTAATGATTTAAAAACGCCAATGATAAAAAAATGCCTTGGAGAGCCCAAAAATGCCTGAGCAGCCACGTTTTAGCTTGCCCACACCAAAAAACGTGGCAAATGTGATTAAAAACGCCGGAAGCAAGAAAAAACACCAGAGGGACAGCAGTTCGTTGAGTAGCAACCACGACTGAAGAACTCAAGGATCCTGCAACCACAAACAACATGCACAAGAAAAAAAACACAAAAACTTTCCGAGAAAGCTTGTTAGAGATATTAGCAAGATAATTTCCAGAAAATGGTGATCAAAAGACTTGCATGCAGAGTAAAATAACGAAACCAAGTAAGAGTAATAGCAACAAAAATAAATCGAGTGCACGTTTACCCATCTCAGCTCTGATACCATGAAAAGAGTTTGCGAGAATCGAATCGAAAACGAGGCACCACGAAGTAGTTGCACTCCAACGGAATCGTGAAAGCTCCAATGATAACAAGGAAAAAATTGATCAGTAATGGAAGAACTTGCTCAATAGAAAAAAAAAGCTTGCATAGAGGAAAGACAATGAGTGTCTTGGCATGCTCATAAATGAATAGAAAAGGGGTACATATAGGGTGCTGAGTAACCCTAGTGCATGACACATATGAAACCCTAAACCTAACCCTAAACCTAACCCATGTGAGATGACCCTCCAACATGAGAGGAGGACACATAGGATAACTCATTCTTGGTCTTAGGTAAATATGTAATAAATTCCTTAAGTAATCGACTCCCATTTCCAATCAAGAATAGACAAAGGTTGTAATTGCCTAGGTTTACTACATTGTTCAATTTTAACTTTTTGACAAGTCAGAAACTGTTGCACATACTTCCTAATGTCTTATTTCATCCTAGGCTAGAAATAATTCTTTTTGACTAAGTAAGTCTTTTGAAAACCAAGATGTCCAGCTATAGGAATGTCATGAGAATATCTCAAAAAAAATTGTTTCAAACTAGGAAGATTAGGAATACACAATCTACCTTTATAATATAACAAACCATTTACACCAAGCAAGTAAGAAATAAGTCTATCTTTTAAATGTACATTTGAAGTTCCATTTTGCAAACTAGAATACAATTCAACAAAATAATTATCTTTAGGAAATGCATCTCTTATTTCTTAATCAAATTGAATTCTTTCTAATGAAAAAGAATTTGCAAACATTCTTTTCCTACTTAAAGCATTTGCAACCAAATTTTCTTTACCAGAGCATACTATTGTATTTCAAAATCATACTGACTTAGCAATTCTACCCATCTTCTTTTTCTCATATTTAACAAGGGCTGAGTAAAAATATACTGCAGACCTCTATGATCAATTTTCAAAACAAATTTACAACCTAACAAATAATGTCTCCAAATTTTCAAAGCATGAATTATCCCTAACAATTCTAAATCATGAGTAGGATAATTATTTTCAATAGGAAATAATTTTCTAGACCCAAAACATACAACTCTACCATCTTGCATTAGTACACAACCAATACCAGAACCACAAGCATCAGTAGCAATAATAAAAGGCTTAGAAAAATCAAGAATACATAACACATGTTAATGCTTCTTTCAACTTATTAAAAGCAATTTCACATTCCTCATACCAATGATATGAGTTATTTTTCTTTGTTAAGTTTGTGAGAGGACTAGCTATTTTAGAATAGTTCTTAATAAATCTTCTATAAAAACCAGATAAACCAAGAAAACTTCTAATTTCTTATACATCTTTGGGTATATCCCAATCTTGTACTACTTTTACTTTAGAAGGATTTGGAGAAATTCCATTTTCAGATATAATGTGTCCTAAATAGGAGACTTTAGTTTTAAAGAATTCACATTTTCTTAATTTACCATACAATTGATGTTTCCTTAAAGTTTCAAGCACTAACCTAACATTCTTCTCATGTTCTTCCTCATTTTTAGAATAGATCAAAATATCATCTAGAAATATAATCACAAACACATCTAGAAAATGTCTAAAAACATCATGCATCAAGGTCATTAAATTGGATGGAGTATTTTCTATACCAAAAATCATAAACACAAACTCATAATGACCATATCTAGTTCTAAAATCAGTCTTTGCAATATCAACATCCTTTATTCTAATATGATGATATCCAAAATGTAAATCAATCTTATAAAAACATCTAGCACCATTCAATTGATCTAACAAATCATCAATTCTAGGAAAAGGGTATTTGTTCTTAATGGTTATCTTATTTAATTGTCTATAATCAATACACAGTCTCATAGTACCATCTTTCTTTTAACAAACAACACTGGTGCACCCCAAGGAGAAACACTAGGTCTAATTTTTCCTTGCTTTAATAATTTAGTCAATTGTATCTTAAGCTTAGCTAATTCAGGTATAGACTATCTATAAGGTGCTTTTGATATTGGTTCAGCTCCGGAATAAGATCAATAGCATGTTCTACAGATATTCTAGGTGGCAATTCTTCAACATCAGAAGGAAAAACATCCATAAATTCTTGGACTACTTGGGTGAACATCTATGTCTACTTTAAGCTTATCATTTTGAGTAATCAAAGCACATAAAAATTTACATTTTTTTTAAGACTTCTTTTAAGTTGAACAATATGAAATAGTTTTTAGAGTTAGTTGTCTTTTTGTTCCTTGCAAAATATGAGTATTTGCATATTGATCTTGAATACAAACTTGTTTATTTTCACAGTTAATGAGAGCATGGTTCTTTTCTAACCATGTCATTCCTAAAATGACATCATATTGACCTAAATTAAGTACATGAAAAGATTCACTAGATACAATATTATCTATTTGAAAATATAAGTCTTCAACCAAAGCTCATGTTTTCCTTATTATTCTTCCATCAACCATTTCTACAGATATTGGTTCAATTTTTCTTTATCAACAATAGCATAAACCTTCATATTTTTATTTTCTTCATTAGGTTTATCATCAGCTTTTTGATTTTTTTTTATCCCAACCTTTTCTTTTCTTAGGATAACCCCTTGTATAGTGGTTATCTCCACAATTCCAACATTTAATTTCCTTAGGTTTTAGTTTTGACATACTCTTGATTCTTTTGTTAATTTCTAACTTGAGTATTTTTACACTAAACAGTTTCATTGAATGGTATTTACTTATCCTTAAATTGAAAATTAGAATTATTTTTCTTAGTCTTCTTTATTTTGATGCACAATAGTCTTGTATTTTTCAAATTGTTCAACAATTTAAGAAGCCTCATCTACTGAAGTAGGTTTTCCACACCAGACACTAGCTTTATATTCTTCTCTTAAACCATTTATAAATATAGCTTTGTCTGTCCCAGAAATAAAAGGAACAAATCTATTTAAGTTTTCAAAGGATTGCTTATACTCATTTATAATTTTAAGACATTGCTTTAGATAAAAGAATTCATTTTGTCTTTTTTGCAAGAAATGTTCAAACAAATATTTCTTTTTAAACAACTTCTTAAATTTTCTCCAGGAGACTTTATGGGATTTAATTTTCCTAGACTCGAATGTGTCTTTTGACCAATTAAGGGCAACATTCTTCAATTGATAATAGGCTATTTGTGTTCTATTTATCTTATCACTTTTATGTAATTAAAAATATCTCTCTAAGCTAGATAGCCAAGTTTCATCATGTTCCCTATTCTTAATTCTCCAACATATTAAGGAAATTTTATTTTCGTATAAATTTTTTTGTATGTATTTAGAATTTGTGTTTGAACTTTCTTTCTTAGTATCAAAAGAATCAAAAGAACTAGAAGAATTAGAGGATTCATTTAATTTATCATGAACAGAATCATCATCAGATGAAGAGTTCTTTATTTTTCTTAATTTCTTTTTAGACTTATTACATTTCTTTTATGATTTAGTGCTTTTATCTTATTTACTAGACTTAATCACTTTATCAATCATAGCTTCTACAAATTGGCTTTTTAATGTTTCTAATTTCTCAAAAAGATAATTTACTTCCCTTCCCAATTGTTGGTTTTGTCGCTCTAATTCATTGTAATCCATGCCATTCTATGAGTCTACTCCATTCAAATTTGTTTTGTCTACCATTCTATGTATATACACAATTTTATCTTTGTGAGAAAATCATCACAATCTATTACTTCACAAATTTTTTACTTCCCCTTCATCCATTCAAAAATGAATGTATTTTGATGAGAATAATCCTCTCGATACCAAATGAAATGCATATTTCTCCCTCAACTAAATTCTACTAATTCTTGGAAAAATCTCAATTATCGGAAGAAAGATACGTTTGTTTCATTCTTAATGATATTTAATTGAGCAAGTCATATCGCTTAAATTCATAGTTGATTAATATTTATACAACAATATATAAACCTAAGATGAATTTTCAAATCTGTAGTGAAAACATAACCGCACAACAAAAAAAAATATGTGGAAGGTAGACAATACCTGCATAACAAATAAAATCTCACATAAAGAAGAAAAAGCATCCACATAACAAAGGAAATGGAGTAAAATCCATGAAACACTAAAGAAAACCATGAAAGGAGGAAGAAAAACCATAAAATAAACCAAAGACTAAATAAATTCGGTTTGAACATTCTGCTAAGACAAAAGGAAAAAGACAAGTGGCAATAATCCATTGGCAAATATATCTAGTTTGACGCTGCAAAAGAAAACACGTGGAACCTATTGGATCTCAAACTTGCACTTGTCCCAGATCAGGTTGAATTGAGTTGTTGAGGAAACAATGAGATTGTCCCCAAGTTGTGGGACCTTGCATACTTGAGATAGACCTCCAAAGAAGGTTGGTTCCTTTACCTATTTCTACTACTACAACTACCCCTACTTCTGAAATCAAATCATATACTAGTCATGCCAAGGGACTAGAGTTAGAAGAATGCGTGGAAAGGGAAAACTAATCTAAGGGAGGAGATAGCACTAGAAAGAAGAGGGATGAATATAATCATCTTTGAGTGAAAATGAAGGAAATGCACACAAAGAGGGAAAACACATGTACCAAAGTCTGAAACACAATTAAACACCCATTTTCATAAGACACAATGAAAAAGAGAACCTGCGAGGAATGTGAGGATGCACAACAACCCACCAACATAAAGAAAAAGGAAAGAAGATGCAATAAATCGAGTCAAGGTAGAGAATAGCCACAAAAAAACTTTTATTGCTTCCAAATAATGCATAATCGATTACAATGGTAGAAAATGCAAGTATCCACATGTAAAGAACCAGATCCAAAGGTATGCAACTCAAAATAAAAATAAATACCTAAGTAATACACTTATGAATTGAAATAATCCAACCCTTATAAAGAGAAAAGCTCTACAATATATAGAAGAAGGGAAGAAGAGGAAGGGAAGAAGAGGAAGAAAAGAAGAGGGAAACTCATATTTGAATCTTTAACCACCAACAATCATCAATGAATGCATGAAAATCCACCTGCAAAACTATCAAATCCGCCTCCCCATGTCTTTTTAACTTGTAGAGGAAGGAAGGAGGAAAGATTTGAATAAAATCTGGTGGTTGAGCTAATCAGATTCTAGCATTAATGGTTGAAAACATTTTTCCCTTCTTATCACCTACCAAATCCTACCAATATTTGAATTTGAATTATCTGGAGTGTATCCCACATCAGTAGCTTTCCAACAAGACCATCTGTGCATTAATATGAGCTCTACAAAAAAATTATGACATTCTAAAGTCTATAAGTCACTCTAGACATGAAATGACATGTGTTACATGTAGATTGGTGAAGGATCGACCAAATATTCATCTATTTTTTTGTTTCTACCACATGTCATGTAGTAGTTTGTTACAAGGATTTGGTGCCATGTTGCCACATTTTTATAGGTTATTTGTAACACACTCAAGTCTGATAGATTGCCACATGGCACATTGAATGATGTAGAGGAAGGTGCAAGGGGTGCACGAGAAGAGAAAGGTGTGGAAGGGGAAAGATAGAGACATGTACAAAAAGTAATGTGCATAGTAGAAATGGAAATATACTCATAGGAGACAAGCATATAAGCAGCGCGTGAGCATCAAAGGAATGATGCACGGATGCAAGAAAGGAAAGGGGCATTGAAGAATGTGTCAAGGAATTAATCACTTTAGAAGGAAAGTCAATCATACACGCGAAGGGTGCTCAAACTTTTAGGAAGAAGGATGCACCATCCATACATGCAAGGGGAAATGGAAAGGAATGAAGAAGGAAGTGGAAGGTGCATGAGAGGAGGAGAACATGTAGGGGTATGTGAGGGATTGCAGCTAGGAAATTTTCCAAAGAGACAACCTAAGTGTGTGCAACCTCAGTAATAATTGAGCCTCGAGCCAAAATAGGATTGTAAGTTGTCAAAATAACTAGAGGAGTTATTTTGGACAACAGCTTTTCCAACTTTCGGGGCCATCGCTTTATATATGAAGGAGATAAATAACTTGGATTATCCATTGGGCATGGAGTCTGATGAAAACATAAAATTCTGATCTTCTGTCTAAAGAGCTACCCCTTGAAGTCACTTAGAAGCACCTTCTGAACTTTGTTCTAAATCTTGCAAAAACTATTGAAAACTATTGGAAGATTTCTCTGACCGAACTAGAACCATGGAAGCAACAAAATAACACAAGTGAGAAGAACACAAGAATAAATAACTATATAAAAATAATAATGTGTGTGCAACACACTTAGAGGAATTGAAACTACTCTAATATTTACAATGATACAGGATTAATTGAAGGGTTTGATATAAATCCCATTGACTGGGGTTGATAGTGCGCCTTCATCAAGGTGAGACAACTCAAAAGAGTTAGCCTCTTTGAAAGAAATGATGATGTATGGGCCACTCCAAAGTGCATCAAAATTTGAATGGTGCCCTATTTTATCTCTCTTAGCATCCCATTTAAAGACTAAGTCATCAACTTTGAAAGCTTGGGGTCTAGCCTTTCTGTCAAACCACTTCTTTGTTGATTTTTGATGTTTTTTTAGCTTGATCATGGAAATTTTTCTTGGTTCTTAAAGTTCGACCAACTCTTCCATTTTGATTTCTCTTTGATATGTGCCCTCAAATTCTAGTTGTTGGGAAATTTCTTATAAAGTAAAATAAAGAGATAAAGAAATTCTAGCTTCCTTCCCATAGACAAGTTTGTAGGGAGAAGTTCCTATTTCCTTCATCATGATTTTGTCCACCCAAAGTGCACGCGAGACCTTTGTATGCCACTTCCTTTGGTTGGTATTCATTATTTGCTTCATGATTCTCGATCAAGTTCTTATTTGTCTATTATTCCTAGCCATTACATTAAGGGTAATAGTTAGAATAATTCTTCAAATAGATGCCAAGACTAAGATCCCAATCGTAGATTTTGTTACCAAGGAAGGATTTTGCATTATCTGAAATAATTTTTTGAGGAATGTCAAACCTTGTTACAATTCCTTCGAGAAATTCAAGGATGATTGGATCTATTGATTCCTTAAGCATAAAAACTTCTATCCATCTCGGTGAAGTAATTTGTAGTTATCATTACACATTTATGCACAAGGATCGAAGGAGGATTGATCATTCCTTTGAGTTCAAGACCCTATTGCGTAAAGGGTTGATCCACTTGGATTGGTCGAGGGAAGCACTCGCTAATTTTTTTTTTTCTAGTAAAGAAAGCACATTCTTTACATTTCATGACTCATTTGTGTGGGTCTCAGTGAACATAGTAAGCCAAAAGTATCTTCCTTGATGATATTCATCGCTATTAATTTGGAAAAGAAGTGTCCACCGATAATCCTTCATGAAATTCTACTAACAATTTGTCAATTTGTTTGCCATCAATACACTTCAGCAACACGCCATTAAGATTTCTTTTAAAGAGAACTCCATCAATCGCGCATATGGAATAGATTGCAGCCTCATATGTCACCTTTTTATTTTCTCGTCGAGTAGGGGTATGCGCCGCAAGAAAGGAATACTACCATTTATTCCATCCATCTACGTGCACTAGGATATTCATTCTACTCAAGTTCTATGCATTAGAGCTCTTCATCTAGAAACAATGAAGTTTTTTATTGTTTTACATGTCTTTAGCAATCTGATTACAAAGTGCAATACCTCTAGCTAGCTTTTGGCTTTGATAGTCACATCAAACTCAATGATTTTAGTCACCTATATTTCTCTTTTATCACCGATTTCTGCTCCCATGATGAAATATCTTACTCAAAAGTTTGAAACCAACACCTTAACAGGATTTTTTCAAGCATAATCTTAAATTTATCGAGCACGTGCATGATGGCGAAGACCTGTTTATCTATGTGACTGTAATTCAATTCATAATCCTTTAATTTATGACTGAAGAAAGACACTAGCTATTCTAGTCCTTGTTCATTTTCTTGTGTCAAGACAGTAGCAACACTCATATCAGATCCATAAGAATAAAGTATGAAATCTTTTGAGTAATCTGGGTTGATGAGTGTTGGTGCGTAAGCAATTTCTTGCTTGATTTTGTTGAAGATTTATTTTCCTTTTGTTGTCCACTTAAAGGCTATGTCCTTCTTGATCATGAGGGTGATAGGCCTTACCAATCTTGTAAATTTAGGAATTAATCCCCTAACAAAGTTGATTGATTTTCTTAGAAAAGACTACAAGGCTTTCTTATGCGCTAAATAGCGAGAGAGAATAAGGATGGTTGAAACGTGCTCGGGATCTATAGTGATACCATCCTTCGAGACCACATGGCCCAAAATATTTCACTACGCCACGAAAATTTGCACTTCTTGTGGTGAAGAGATACTTCAAAATCTTTACATATCTCAAATACTTTTTCCAAGTGCATCATGTGATCCACGCTCGCTTTGAGAAAATGGTTATGTCATCCGTAAACCAGATGAACTCATTTATATATCATTTGAAAGGAATGTCTATGGACCTCTAAAATGTTGTTCCTACATTTTATAGACCAAAGGTCATCTTATGATATGCATAGGTTCCCCATTTGGTTGTAAACATTATTTTGAATTGATCTTCTTCCTTGACCATAATCTGATTGAAACCAGAATACTTATCTAGCATGGATAATCTTTGTGTGCCATACACAGTCTATATAATTTTCTCTATAGAAGGAAAAGAGGATAATGATTCTTCAAATATATTTTATTCATATCCCTGAAATCAACACAAAATATGATTTCATTGTTCTTCTTACGGATTTGAACAAGATTCGTAACCCAAGTAGAGTACTTGATGGGGAATATTATCTTTTCATCTAATGAGTTTGGACAACTCTTTCCTCGTGAGGGGATATATGCTTAGATTTATCGGGCTTTGTTTTTATCTAATGGGATTTATACTAAGATCAAGGTTAATGGAGTGCTAAGCAACACTTGGATAAAATCCTTTGAGGTATTCACACTTCCATGAGAATATATCACCGTATTTCTCGGCATAGAGATGAAGGCTTTTTTCACCATGGGTGCAATCTTTCTTGAGTAAAGAACTCCTTGTCATGTGCAATAGTGATTGGAATACAATCCTCTTCGCAATGCACACATGTAATTTTATTCACCCTTGAACTCATCATCAAGGCTGAACATTTTCTCTAACATGACCAACCCTTTAGGTATCTTGTTTGTCTTGAGTTGAATCACTTGGTCACCATATTTGTCATGCAATTCATCTTGTATGCTTGAAGAGAACTCAGCTTCATTTTGAATGAACTAGACAATCTACACATCACTGTCAAATAATTTCCAGCTTGGTGTTATTACCTAGAATAGATGACATGATCACCATTTTAACATGATGGATGTTTCTTTAGATAAATTCCTTAGCGGGTGAGAATTACAAACCAAGCACGGCCATATGATTTGCTTATTTATTCATTTTCCTTGACACCACTTGCAGATTCAGAGCATCAAATCCCTCAAAGAGGTCCAAAAATCTATGTTTATAAGCTTTATCTTATTCTTTGTTGTGCACTTATTTATTACTGGTGGATAACCAATTTTGTGTCTCCAAAAATCTTCATCATCTTAATCTATCTCTTTTCAATAATAAGAATACCATGCACCAATGCTTCATATTCTACCACATTATTGGAGCAAGAAAATTATAGCCTATGTGGAAAGAAGAATTTCTCTTCCTTGGGAGAAATGAGAACAACACCCATGCCTACGCCATTTCGCTTCGGACCATCAAATTATAACTTCCACAGACTCAAGAATTTCTTCATTCTTCTTGAGTGCACATGGAAGCACATATTTTTCATCAAGAAGGCAATAAGTACTAAGCCCAGTTTCATAGACTTCAAGCTCTTCAACATATGGATCAAATTTGTGATGCCTCTCTAGCCCATTCATCTAGCAATAAATCAGAAAAGGAGGGGAAATAGGTTTCTCTTATGAAACTAAAACTTGTTCTTGGTATTCTTGGATTAGGTAATTATCTTGGAGATGGGATGGGTCATATGACTCAAAATGGTATGAAACAATTGACTCACTTGATAGGACCAATCAAAAGATAAATAACCACCCACTTTGGAAGTGAAATATCTTGATAAATATAAGGAAAATAAGGGAGGTAGGTGTTATCCATTTTTGCACCCCCTTATAAAATGGATCAACCTACTTGGTTTGGGTGTTAATAGTTAATGGGATCAGGTTTGCGGGGAATTTCAAAGCGATCTCGGCAAGATGCAATGAGGGTTTGGATCCATATCTTCTTAACAAACATCAACCATCAGTTCCTTATCCTTGTCACACGTCATTTCCATTTTCTTTTTGTGCAACACCGCCTTCCCCTTATCGCATGTCAACGCCACTTTCTTGTTGCATGAAAACATCCTCCCCGATGCACATCAACAAAGTGTCCTCCTTGACGTGTGCCATCACCCTTGTTGATGTGTGTCAACCATGTCCTCTTTGACCTACATCAATGCCCTTGTTGATGTGCATTAACAAAGTATCCTCCTTGACATGTGTCAATCCCTTGTTGATGTTAGTCATCTGCTTTCTTCTTGATGCGTGTCACGACTTTCCTTTTGTCATGCGAAAACATACTTGGTTGTTGTGTGACAACTCCCTTTCTTTTCGTACGTCATTCTACCTTTCCCATCATCACTTCCTTCTCTTCATGTGTTAGTGTCTCTTCCTATCATGCATCAACCACCTATTGTTGATGCACATTAACCTCCCCTCATTTTTGTGTGACATCATTTCTTCTTTTCGTGTGAGAAGTCATTCCCTTATCAGCGACGACTCTTCCCATTCTTTCGGTTATTAATCGGTGGTTTCCTTCGGGTGATGATAGGGAGTTTCAGATATGGCCAAGTATTATGGCATCGTACGGGGTAGTTCAATAACTAGATTAATGAGGTATGGCACCCATGTTTTTCGTGCAAGTAAAGTACCATTGAAAAGTGAACCGGTATGGTTGCTTATACCTCCGTTTAGGAAATTAATGAAAGATCTATATTGGTAGCTCCTTTTCTCTATATATATATATGTATTTTCCCCTTCATTTGGAAGAGGGAGACATTCTGGAATGTAAAATAACCCTACCAAAATTGTTCCAGCACTTTTGTGAGCTACAAGCCTCAAATTTATGCATTTTGTGAAGGATTCTTGCCTTGTACCTATATTGTAATGGATTTTGCATCATTTTAAGAAATAACATTGGTGTTTTTGGATTTTATTTCCCTGTCTCAAGTTGTATTGTGTCATTTTCCTTTCATTACATTTTCGTATATTGTGCATGATATGTTCTTTTACGAGATTTAAATCCGTTGTGCTTTACAAAATTGGAGTGTTCTTTGGACTATGGAACTTTTTCTGCCCTCTTCTACCTCATTTCCTTCCATTTTCACTCACCAATAATATCTCCACCCCCTTTTCTTAGTGTTATTGCCTCCCATAGTTTAGGATTTTTATCTTATGCATCTCTTCCTTCCCTAGTCCCTTAGAAATTCTAGGTTAGTTTTAGAATAGCTACATTTACCTTTTTGAGGAGTAGTTTTAGCATTAGAATAGGTAGATGAACCATCCTTCTCTGGAGGTTTATCTCATTTTCCAAGGTCCCACATTTTGAGACAATCCCATGTTAGTCAAAAGTAGTATTTTGTAATGTGTAAACCCTAGGTGCTAATTTTTTGACATAATAGTTTTGGCATGCCTGTGGGATAGAAGTCAATATTTTAAATATTTATCAAGATTGGGTGTCTGTCTTGGTGAATTTATAGCCTTTAGTGGCTTTGCATCAACACATTTTTCAACTTCGTCATTCAAATCTAGTTGTTTCAAAGAGCCTTCTAAGTTTATCAAGCTCATGAGAAGAGTGCAAACCCAGTCTAGAGCAAGAGAAGAAGGTATCTTTGAATACTTGTAGTTATCTCCAGGAAGAGGAAGGAGGGGAAGAAGAGTATAAATGTCTCCATCTCCACCAAATAGAACATTATCCACACCTCCACCTGGTAGACCCTTTCTTCAATTGACTAGGGTTCTCAGGCCACTCAGATGGCTCATCAACAACCACCAAATCAGCCACCTCCAAACCCCTATGAAAATTTCACGGGAAGCAGTCCACTTGCCCTTAATGCACAAAATCCGGTCCCGATAGCAAGTATTAAAGAATATCCCATACTTCACTAGAGAAAATCACATAACTCCCATCGACCACATTCAAGACATTGTAAATGTCTATTCCATACATGAGATTGTTGAGATGGATGTTACGGTCAAGTTGTTGGCTTCTTCTTTCAAAGGAAAAGCATTGCAATGGTTCAAAGGCTTGGGAGAAGGATCAATTCAAAATTGGGATCAATTGTGCACAACTCTCTGTGGCCATTTTGGGAGAGGGCTAACAACTTATCCCTTTTGGAGTAGATGACTACAATCAAAAGGGCACCAGTTGAGAAAATGACAAACTTCAATTCCAGATTCCAAAGAACATGGGAAAGGATCCCAATTGCAATCATACCAACAATTGGAGGTGCATTTATCTATTTTCTTAAAGCTCTAAATTCTGATATATTTTTTATGATAAAATATATGGATGGAATAACCCTACCAGATGCCTATGCCATATCTATTAGATATGAGAATTTCCTAATTCAATATGGTAAACTTGCACCTAGGCCACATATGCCTCTCTATCTGGATATGAGGAATCCTAATCCTCATCAAACACCTACAATAGCCCCCATCCCTACTCCAAGAAATCCAAGTTCAAATGAAGCATCGACTTCTTCTTCTACACATTCAAATGAACTCCAGGAGGTTATGAAACAATTGCAAAACTTAGGAAACAATTTGGTAACTCTTAAGAGGTAGCAAGCTCAAAATTCTAGACCTTATCAAATTCATTTACAACCCAATAAACCTCCATATCAGCTAACACGAGGTCTAACTAGTTCCCTTCTCAAGGTGTGGCATCCAACATGAGGTCTAAAAAGAGGAATACATAGGAAGGTAAGTCATATAATCTAAGTTCTTCACAGCCTTATATCACACTTCGGGGTATTAGCGGTCCAAGTGCAACCCCAAACATTCAAAATCATCACATACTATATTATAATCCAACTCGTACCGGTTGCGGAGCCCATGTGCAAGATAAATTCATGTCAAGTAAGGGGCAGTAGAAGGATAATCCATCTCCTTTTAACATTATTGATCAAATGAAGAGGACAAATGTAAGCATTTCTATGTGGGAATCATTGAAAATTCTAGGCCAACGGGATTTGTTACAAGTAGCCATGAAAAATTGGTCAAATCAAATGAGTTGTCCAGGAATCAAGAGAAGGTGCTCACTAATTCAACTCCACAAGGAGGAGTTCATGGATGTCGATTAGGTAAAAACATGAAGCCTCCTCCATTCTATATATCTTTGGTTATTAGGAATAGCCTTATACACAATTGCATGATTGACTCGGGAAATTTGGCAGGTTTGGTAATGCTGAAATAGATTATAGATCCGTTGGGCCTCGAAATACGACACTGGATTCTAAAGGAGTGGTACAATTATATGGGAAAGTAGTGAGAACTATTGGGATCATTAAATATTTAAACCTCATATTACATGCATGTCCTAATGTCACAGTTCAACAAGATATATCAGTAATTGACTTTCCACCACTCTTTGCATTATGCTTGTCAAGAGACTTCACCGCCAAAATTAGAGGCTACTTATCAGTTGATTGGTCGCATATGCTCTTTAGAACAAGGTATGGAGCTAAGGATACAATCCAGTCTGAACCTATTACAAATTTCCATATTGAGCCTCATGTACCAAACCCAATCAACGTAAATTGCTCAGCCTTTGATCAAGAGGATTTCCCAAACACTCAGGAAGTAGATACCAAAGTTGGGGGCATCCCAGATTTGACTCTTGATGAATGGGAAAACAAAATACATGGATATGATCCATACAAGGAAATAGAGGAGGCTGAGTTGGGATTTTATTGTTTACATGAGGAAATAATCCTCTTCCTAGCCTCACCAAACTAGATGATAAAGGTGATGATGAAGTATAATGGCTATTCTTTGATGGCTCAAGGAGTAGGCAAGGTGTTGGAGGAGGAGCAATGATTTTTTCACCATAAGGTATGAAGTACTACTCAACTTTCCATTTTCAGTTTACTTGTTCAAACAATACAACTGAGTATGAAGCTTTGATACATGGATTAAATTGGGAAAGAAAGAGGGGTATAAAAACTTGTAAGTGTTTGGGGATAGTGAGTTAATTGTCAACTAAGTTAGGGGAAACATGTAGCTTAGAATGATCTACTCAAAGCCTACAAGCATTGGGTATGGGATCAAATTGATGATTTTGAAGCATTCAATATTCAATCCATACGAGGAAGAAGAATGAGGCTGCAGATAGGCTTCGCAACAATTAAATCAAAATTTGATGTGGTGGACAAGTATTAAAAGAGATAAAGTGTAGCCACATATTCATGTAATTGTGAAGCCAGATGTACTTTGAAAATAACATGATATGGAAGGCATTTGAGAATGATCAACATATCATTAATTTCTTACGTAGGAGGTCGAGTTTTAGGTTAAAAAATTAGAAGTAATTGGAGCAAAGAATACAAGGATCAAGTGGTACAATTGCGAATAAACAAATTGTCAAATGTTTTAATGACTCTAGAGTCAATATTCAATCACAATGATCAATTTTGGAGAGAGAATGCCGACATTCGGTAAAAAGGGAAGATTCAATCCATTTTGGTTGAAGAGGGTAAAAAGCTCCAAGTTGGCAAGGT
Organism: Taxus wallichiana var. yunnanensis; assembly: GCA_018340775.1. Lineage (NCBI taxonomy): Eukaryota > Viridiplantae > Streptophyta > Pinopsida > Cupressales > Taxaceae > Taxus > Taxus wallichiana. The sequence continues at coordinate 996,686,129 of CM031237.1, read as the reverse complement.
GAGCATGAATCAAGAAAATATGAATTCATACAACTTTGTTAAGAGTTAGACAAAAGAAAAGACCAAAAACCCTCACATTGAGCCTCTCATGAAGAAGTAAATGAGCTCATAGAGCCAATCATCATATTCCCTATCAAGCACTATTCATGGGTAACGAATTTGGTTCTGGTTAGGAATAAAAATGGGGAAATCAGGTTATGTGTGGATTTCTGAGACTTAAATAGGGCCTCTCTCAAATACCACTATCTACTTCCTTCCATGGAGAAAATCTTGCAAGTAGTAGTTGGATCAAAAAGGTTTTCACTTTTAGATGGCTACTCGGGCTACAATAAAATCATGGTAAAAGAGGAATACCAATTCAAGACAGCCTTCACTAGGAAGTGAGGCACATATGCTTATAGGAAGATGTCATTTGGACTGCATACAATTCTAGAACCACTTTCCAAAGGGAAATGGATATGGCATTCAAAGGGCTGATCAATAAGATAGTTCTTGTGTATCTAGATGACATTACTATATTCTCCAAGAACATAACAAGTCACCTCTTTCACCTCAGACAAGTATTCGAAAGATTCAGGAGGTTCAGAGTGTCTTTGAATCCAAAAAGTGCATATTCCTAGCCCATGAAGGTAAGCTCTTAGGCCACATTGTGTCTAAGGAAGGGTTGGAAATTGATCCAGAAAGGGTAGAAGCTATTCGAGCATTTCCATTGCTAAGTCATAAGAAGGCTCTCCAAAGTTTTTTAGGGAAAATTATTTTTTTAGGAGGTTTGTTCCTAACTTTTCCCATCTTGTCAAGCCACTAACAATGATGTTAAAGAAGACCATGGTTTTCAAATGGACTGCTGAAGGAAAAGAAATCTTTGAAGCCATAAAGTAGGCCATTACACAGGATCCAACCTCATAAATCCATATTTATCAAAGGACTTCATTTTATATGCTTTTGGAAGCATGGATGCAATATCTTCCATACTAGTACAGCTAAATCAATAAGCACTGGAGCATCCTATCGCATTCTTCATGCAAAGCCTTCAAGATTATGAGGTGATATATTCATTCATTGAGAAGCACATCCTTGGTTTGATTAGAATTTTTAAGAAATTCAGGCATCTAGTGTCAAACAATAGAATTCATCTATTAGTTTCACATGTTGGTGTAAAATATTTTCATTTGAACAAGGACCTAAATGAAAAGAGATCTGGTTGGATAACCAAGTTCATGGAGTATGATATTGATATAAATGTGACCAAATTAGTTAAGGGGAAAGGGTTGTGTGAGCAAATAGATTCCAACCAGCATGTTGAATCAAGAGAGGAGGTAGAAGTTGATATGGTGTTGTAAGATAATCAAGAAGACTACATATGGCATACCTATTCCTTGTTGGACTCAACATATTAAATATTTTCTTCAAATGGTTCAAAGTCCTCAAGGATTGAGTAAGTCTAAAAGGAGGTATTTTAGACTTCATTACATCCCATACGCACTTATAAATAATATTTTTTTAAACGGGATGTGAAACAGCTTCCTCCTAAGGTGCATCAAAATAGATTAGATAGAGAGGGTATTTCATGAATTTCATGATGGAGAGGAAGATGGTCATTTTTCCCAAGAGAAACAAATTGTTAGAATCACGAGGGTTAGCTATTAGTGTCCTAATATTTTTAATGATTACTACTCATGGATCAATAAATGCAAGAAGTGTGTCTTCTTCATAGGTAAAGAGAAGCTAACATCCCTCCCACTCCATCCTATCTCAGTTAAACAACCTTTCATGAAACATGGGCTAGATTTTATTGGGATTATCAATCCAAGTTCTAGCCTAGGTCACAAATGGATTATTACAGCCATGAACTACTTCACTAAGTGGATAGAAGAAATTGTACTTAAAGAAGAAAATGAAGCTAGCATTCTATATTTCTACAAAGGTATTGCAACAAGGTTTAGTGTTCCTTCCACTATAATATCATATAATGCCTTAGCTTTTCTTGGAGCAAATATATCTAATTGGGTTGTTAGAAATGGAATCTACTTAAGCACTTCTTCTAACTACTACCCCTAGGGTAATGGGAAAGTAGAATCCACGAACAAGAACTTGATGAAAATCATAAGAAGAAATCTATATGAGAATCAAAGGACTTGGCACACCAAATTGAAATCATCCTTATGGGATGATAGAATCAATCCCATATAGTCAACTAGCTATTCCCTTTTCAAGTTAGTTTATGGAAGGGAAGCAAGGCTGCTAATATACCTTGAATTACCAGCCTTGGAGCTTATCAAGTAATTGAAGTTGTTTTATTTTCCAGCTATGGAAGTCAGGTATGCAGAGCTCATAGAGCTGGAAGAGCTAAGAAACTAGACCATAAAAACAATGGAGAAGGACCAAGCTCAAATCAAGACGAGTTTTGACAGAAAGGCCAAAGATAGAACTTTTCAAGAAGGAGACCTGGTTCTGAAATGGGATGCAGACAGAGCCAAACCAGGAAGGAACTCCAAGTTTGATGTAATATGGAGTGGCCCTTACTTGATTTTAGGGTGCAAATAAAATAATGCTTTCCGATTGAAAAAGTTGTATGGAGAATAATTGCAGATCCCAGTCAATGGCATCTATCTCAAGCATTATTACTAATGGGAGTATCTTTCTTGTACATATTAGCTTAGATTTTGTAATTCCTCCAATATTTTGAAACACATTGTTTTTTTGTAGTTATGTTTTCTTTCATATAAGTGCTTGTGCACTCTTTGCATGTTCCATTTGGGATATGTATGATTGTTTTATTTTTACATAGTGGCGTTTTGTTGTTATTGCACTTTCCAGTCTTAGGAAAGATCCGATGATGAAGTAATGTCCAAGTAGTGTTTTTGGGATATAGGTTTTATACATCAGCCAAGTTTCAAAAATTAGATGGCTCTATGCCCAATGGATGCAAAATCACTGGTCTTTCAGATCTAGCAGAAGATCACCCCATAAGTCACCAAATTGTTATCCATTTTTGCACCCTCCCTTACAAAATTTGTCAACCTACAAGTCTGGGAATTGATAGTTAATGGGATCATTTTGTAATCATGGCAAGGGTTTGGAGCCATATCTTCTTGACACACATCAACCATGAGTCAAAGACCTTCCCTTTATCGCATGTCACCACCACTTTCTTGTCATGTGACAACACCTTCCCCTCGTTGCGCATCACCGCTACTTTCTCATCACGTGAAAATGTCCTCCTTGATGCATGTTAGTGCCCTTGTTGATGGAAGTCAACAACATTCTCCTTGATGCACGTCAGCACCCTTATTGACACACATCAATCATGTCCTCCTTGATTTGCATCAATGTCCTTATTGATGCACATCAACCGTGTGTCCTACTTGATGCATTTCAATTCCCTTGTTGACATGCATCAACTTCTTCCTCCCGATGTGCATCAGCCATTTCTTCTTGATGCATGTCACCAATTTCTTCTTGCCATGCGACAACATACTTGGTTTTTGTGTGACATCTCCCCTCCTTTTTGCATGTCGTTATACCTTTCCCATCACCGTCGCCTTCTCATTTTGCATCGACGTCACTTCCTATCATGTGTCAACCTCCTCTCACTGTCATGTAACATCTTTTATTCTTGTTGTGTGACAATTCATTCCCTCATCAGCGATGACTCTTCCCATTTTTTTTGGGCGTCAACTAGTGGTTTCCATCGGCAACAACAAGGATTTTCAAATACAAATTAGAGATTAATGGCACCGTACAGGGTAGCTCAACAACCGGATTAATGAGGTATGTCACCCATGTTCATCATGAAAACAAAGTACCATTGGAAATCAAACTGGTATGGTTGTCCATACCTCTGTACGGGAAATAAATGAAAGATGTTGGTTGGTGGCTAATTTTATATATATATATATATATGTATTTTCCCCTTCATTTGGAAGAGGGTGACATTCTAGAATGTAAAGGAACTCACAAAATTGTTCCAAAGCACTTTTGTGAACTCATGGGCCTCGAATTTATGCATTTTGTGAAGCATTCTTGCCTTATGCCTATATTGTAATGGATTTTGCATCATTTTAAGAAATAAAATTGGTGTTTTGTGGCTTTTCTTTCCCTAGCTTGAGTTGTATTGTGTCATTTGTCTTTCATTGCATTTTTAGGTATATTGTGCATGTTATGTTTGAAAATACTATATCGAATTGCATAAATTAAATTCAAAATCTTACACTTTTATTCGTGTTATTACATCCATTTAAATAGGAGATTTTGTTCCTATATTTAAGGAGATATAATCTTCATAAATATCTCCACACATAACTCCTAAAACAACTCCATGTTATTTTACGTGAGATTTTGATTTCTCACAAAAATGATATTGTTAATGAGATGTTTACTCAACAACTCATAACAATATTTACTCACCCACTCATAATTACATTTACAATAATGTAATTAATTATTACAACACATATTATATTATCCTAGATAATATAATCACTCACATGATATTATATGTTCACACTACAACATAGATATTCCTAACATTTTCCCCGGTGTGAACATGGGGTAAGAGCTCTGAAACATCGAACTTGTCGTAGTACATTTCTTTACTTACTAGATCTTGTTGTCCTGGATCTTGTTGCTAATGATCATCCTTGTCATATGAACATCTTCATCGAATGATCACCTTCCAACAAAGTACCTTCCACCAAAGTATGGCAACCAAAGGACGAAGAGGAGTTATCGGCGCTTAGAATATCGTACATAGATGCTTTTCCCTTGTAAGCTGAGTCAAGCAATTTGCTTCGTCCACACCAAATAGACACTCAGGAACTATTGTTAGTGTATGTGAACACATTAAAATAAAAACATGAAAATAGTTTCACCCCCTTGTGTATAAACACACCACATTTGTTTGTGACCCCATTGTTGGTGAATGATGAGAGGATGTTGATTGTCCTCCTTCCTCTATTGTCTCCTTCCTCCAAAAAGAGAAGAATCTACCATATGAAATCCTCGTCACTAGACAAGAAAGTTCTTCATCGTTGAGTATGCTTCCCAAATTTGTTTCTACTTCAGCTAGAAGGGCTTTCGATCTATCTTGTCATCAAGAAGATCCCGAGCTCTCTTTTTACTGATTCAAGATTACATGCCCAATCTCATTATAATAAAAGCATTTTATTTTTCCATGTGAAGGAACCTTGCTTTGGTTTATGTTTTTCCTTCTTAGATGAGGAGCCGTTTTGTTTTTACATATAGTACTTCTTCATGTTCTTCATTATTGCTTTTATCTAACAATGTAGAAATCACTCCTTCTAGACTAATAGTAACTTTACTCAAAGTAAATACAATATTTGAGTAACTTACTTATATGATCTGCCATTTTTGAGTTCTCTTCCATTTTCAACCTGTAAAGCATTGCTTTCATGTAATCTTTTCCGTTTCAACTTGAACCAAACAATTTGTTAAGAGACTCCCAAATTTCTTTTGTAGATTTTGTGAAATCCACATGATGTAGATAGGCTTTTGATAAGCCCAGACCAATGGTACCCAAAGCTCTCTGATCTTTTGCATTCCATTTAGCTAGATCATTAGTAGTCGTTGGTGGAATTGCATTGGCTTTAACTACATCCCATAAGTCCTTTTCTATTAAATGTAATTGCATCTGTAGTTGCCATGTATGGAAATATTGTCCTTCAAACTTTTCAATCAGATTTAATTTCTCCATTATTTTGTACAATACTGATAAAAACAATACAGAATTGAATCAGGTACTTTAAAATTTTATATAGAATACCTTTGAACCTCCAAGCAAGCCAAGACTCTGTATTAACAATTCAGCATTATTGGAAATTGGAGAAAACTTCAGTAGAAGAATTGATATGCTGAATTTGATAGCTGCATAGTGAAATACATATTTCTTCAAAAATAAGAACTAGGTTCTTATAAAAATTTTGATGTTGTTTTTGACAAAAACTTGGTTCTACGTACAAAATTATAGAAAAATCTGGAAAAAAATATAGAAGCTATTCTTTGAGACGGATTTGATCAAGAAAACACTGAAATTTCCCGCATCAGACCTGCTCTGGTACCAAATGAAAATACTATATCAGAATTACATAAATTAAATTCAAAATCTTACACTTTTATTCTTGCTATTACATCCATTTAAATAGGAGATGTTGTTCCTATATTTAAGGAGATATAATCTACATAAATATCTCCACACATAACTCATAAAACAACTCCATGTTGTTTTAGGTGAGATTTTGTTTTCTCACAAAACTAATATTGTTAATGAGTTTTTTACTCAACAACTCATAACAATATTTACTCACCCACTCATAATTACATTTACAATAATGTAATTAATGATTACAACACATATTATATTATCCTAGATAATATAATCACTCATAATAATTTCTATGTTCACACTACAACATAGATATTCCTAACAATGTTCTTTTGTAGGATCTAAATTCGTTGTGCTCCACGAAATTGGAGGTTCAAATGTGTTCTTTGGACTGTGGCACTTTTTCGCCTCTTCTACCTCATTTCATTCCATTTTCACTCACTAAGAATATCTCCACCCCTCTTCTTTGTGTTATCACCTCCCTTAGTTTATTATTTTTATCTTATGCATCTCTTCCTTCCACTGTACCTTGGAAATTCTAGGTTAGTGTTAGAATAGTTGTATTTACCTTTTCTAGGAGTAGTTTTAGCATTAGAATAGGCGGAGGAACCATCCTTAACTGGAGGTTTTTCTCATTTGCGAAGGTCCCACACCTTGATACAATCCCATGTTAGTCAAAATTAGGGTTTTGTAATGTGCAAATCCTAGGGTGTTACTTTTTTGACATAACAAAGTAGGTCAATGATTGAATCCAGCTTTTCTAACACTGGTTTGAATGTACATATTGAGTTATTGTAAGGCTTGGACATGCATGAAGGATTAACTTAAGATCCTTGATGACTCCTAGAGTGGTGATAGTTGAGCCATCTAGCTACAAGACTCCTTTGGACATAGGGGTATACTCAAGGCCTAGGATATCAATAATTTTCTTAGGCATAACAGAGGTACTAGCGCTTGATTCAATCATACAATTGTGCATAAGTTGTTTTGCTATGATCAAGAACATATAGAAGAGAGAGGTTTTAACAACCTTACTTACTTACTTCTCCTCTTCTTGACAGATATTGACAGTAACATGAGGTTTTTGTATAACTGGATCTGCACGCGAAAGTTATACCAAAGCTTCATGCAACAGGTCACACTAAGATGGAAAGGTCAGGGCATCCCACATTGTGAAATTTACATTTGTCTTCTTCATCTAGTCCACAATGTTAAATAGAAGGCTCGTTGATTTTTACATTTGAGGCACAATAACATCTTTCCTTAATTGTTCGGTGTGTAGAGGCATGGGTCTTAACTGGCACATAGGCTTGACCTACCAAAGGAGGGGCAAGTACTACTTTTTGTGGAATAATTTTGTAAAAACTCTCATGTAGGTATTTACATGCCATGGATATTAGGTTAATGAGCTACATCTCTTTAATTTTTAGGATCATCCTATGTGACAGGAGTTGAAGGTTACACACCGATTCAAGCATTCTCTTTTTGTACCTTGTGTTATCGGGAAGATGGGCGCTCGATGCATTTGGACTATCCACATCTTGATTGATTACACATAAGTCTTTGGCACCAAAGAACATAATATTATCCTTAGGAGAAGCTTATAGAGTTTATTGATTTTCATACTCATGCAGCCTAATGGAAGTTTCATAGCTAGAAGCATTACTCGGGTCATGTAGGCTTACACGCGCAAGGCATTGGCGTGCATGATAATTACTATGAGGCATATTGTTTTAAACTGGAACTAGTGTTTGGCTTGTGTTGGGCATTGGAAGATGTTATGTAGGATGAACCACTTACAAAGGAAGGCTCACATTAAAAGGAATGATAACCGAGATCGTGCCAAGCTAAGAACACGAGATGCTAATCAAACATCACGATCAATAAGATGAAAGTAATTCACCAGAATAACTTTACATAAACCTTTGCAAACAAATGAGCATAAATATCATATATTATTATGGAACTCAATGAAATACAATGAGAATGGACCTTTCTTATATAGGTAAGGAATAACAATCTAAGAACCCGTCAAGGTCGTAAATCAATCCATAAATCATGGAAAGACCTAGTCATCAAAGAACTAGTCAAGTCCATAAATGTATGAGAGAACTAGACATCAAGGATATAGTAAATACCATAGATCTAGGAAAGAACTAGTCAATACCATAGATCAAGGAAAGAACTATACCTAACAAGTAGATAATATCTCCTAATATCTAAATAAATAAAAGAAATATCCACACACATAAGTGGGTGAGGATAAATACAATAAAGGTAAATAATGTACCTAGGTGAACATGAGCTAAGGTAAATACCTACTATAACACCCCCCCTCAAGTGAAGCTAGGGGCCAAAATAGAAGTGGCATGTCCATAGTATGAGTCTTGACAACTAGGCCTGATGAGGTACTCATGTACAATATATCCATGAAGAAATCTTGAACCAAAAGAAGGAAAGAATCCTGCTATAAGGAAAGAGAAAGAAGAAGAAGGAAGATGTTCTCACAAACACCCCCAAGAACAACTTCCAAAACCCCAAGCATTCCATGCAACTCAAGGTAGCGAGGTGATGCAAAAGGATTCATAAAGATGTATGTAACCTCTTTGCTTCTGAGTCGGAAGGTACTCCAAGAAAATAACTCCATCCTGAATGTGCTGCCAAATGAAGTGGATGTGTATCTCAATATGCTTGGTCTACTAGTGCTCAACTGGGTTGCGAGAAATGTGAATTGCACTTTGGTTGTCACACCAAAGTACAATCGATGAATCCTGTGGGAATCCAAACTCACAATAATCGGTGAAGCCAAAGAATCTACTCGACTCATTGTAGAATCGCTACCCACGTACTCGCCTCTCGAATATGAAAGTGCAATAGCTTGTTGCTTTTTGCACACCCAAACAATTGGAGAAGAACCAAGATAGAAAAGATAGCCAGAATTAGAACGCCTTTGTCATCAATAGAACCCGCCTTGATCTGAATCAGTATACCCAACCAACTGAGTAGAGCCCCTAGTGTAGTGTAGGACAAAGTGGAAAGTGCCATGCAAATAGCGCAAAATCCTTTTAGCAGCCTGCCAGTGACTACTATGAGGAGAATGTGTAAACCGAGATATAAGCCCTACTGCAAATGAAATATCAGGGTGAGTATGGGTCAAGTACATGAGACTCCCAACCAACTGCCTATACAATGTAGGATCACAAAGTGGTGTGGTACATGTGGATGTAAGAGTAACTCCAGACTGAAAAGGAGATGGACTTGGCTTGCAATCAACCATATCAAAGTGCCTAAGAAGATCATGGGTGTACTTTTGCTAACTCAAATGAATCCACGAATCATGTCGAGAAATCAGAAACCAAGGAAATAATGCACATAGCCCAAGATCTATCATGTCAAACCAAGGAAATAATGTACCTAGGTGAACATGAGCTAAGGTAAATACCTACTCTAACACACATTAGCATGTTATCTGTCATTTTGTTGATTCTACCCATATCACCGATTTGTATATTGGTTTTTAAAGGGTCGATGGATCTGGTTATACCCTTGATTATAACTATTTCTAAAGGCTTGCACTGCTACTTTTCTAAAGATATGACTTTATTTGATAAGTTTCTAATCAGGGATTTCATTTCTTCATCTTTTTTTTTTCGCGGGATAATATGAGGTAGATGCAAAGTGGGGGACGTACTCTACTCGGGAACATGAGTAACAAAAGGATGGGGTACTAGAGATGTTTATGGGAACAAGGTCATAGGTGCCTAGGAGCTAACTTTCCTACCTGAATAAGACTATTTTCTACCCTTATTGCAATATTGTAAGCAGCAGGTAAGGTTCTACCCCCATGGACTGAATCATGAATGAGATGTCACTATTTAGAGCATTTAGATAGTATAAGAAATTATGTTCGGTTGTAGGCCTTACCACTTGAGGGATCCTATCCCAACTCTTCTGAAACCTGATATTAAAATCAGTCATCTACTCATTGGGCATTCTTTTTGTTTTTGTCAATTGCTTCACATAAGATAGGTGATATGACTTATCCTTTAAAAAGTTGCAAAAGAGTCATTCCAAGATCATCCTAGCTAGAAATAGATACGGATCTTAAACTTTGGTACCATTGAATTTCTTTTATCATGAAAAAAGTTACAAGTAACCTAACTACTACATCATCATGTGTGACCAAATAGATAGAGAACACATTGGCTACATATTGGTTGTACTCAATGGGGGTGACTTGATTCTCACCGATAAATTATGGAATACTTTTGAGTAGGGCTGTTGGCATATCATGTTGTGCATTTAGAAGGAGAGGACTTACGCGGTGAATTTGGAAAATTTTCTTGGAGTTAGGCGGAGCTGCCATGACAGTTGTGTAGATCTATCGAGAGGAGGGGTGGAAAGTGCACGGTGCTTGGCTGGAGATGGAGATGCATGTAAAATCATTTTTGGGCCTCTTATTCTTATAGATAGATGTAGGTACTCAAAGGAATCATCAACTACTATGTTTTGTCTTGTATGTTTCCTTCTCATGAAAAATGCACGTGTACTTGCTATAAATAGTAGATCTAACTATTGGGAGGCACCGGATGTGTTGAGACAAGCCTCCAAAGGCTAGAAATCACTAATTCACACACCAGAACTTAGCAATGATGAAATTTAATATTTCAATGCTTGTTCCCATTGGGTGTGCCAAAAACTGTTGGATCTCAAACTTACACCCATCCTAGATTAGGATGAACTAGGTCATTGAGGAAACAATGGGACTGTCTCCAAGTTTTGGGACCTTGCGTGCTTGAGACAAACCTCCGAGAGAAGGCCGGTTCCTCTACCTATTTCTACTACTATAGCTACTCCTAATGCTGAAATCAAATCCTATACTAATCATGCTAAGGGACCAAATTTAGAAGGATGTGCGAGAAAAGGGAAAACTAATCTAAGGGAGGTGATAGCACCAGAAAGAAGGGGGTGAATATAATTAGCTTTGAGTGGAAATGAAGGAAATGTGCACAGAGAGGTCAGGAACATGTACCACAATCTGAAACATAATTAAACATCCATTTTCATGAGACACAATGGAAAAGAGAACCTGCAGGGACATGAGGATGCACAACAACCCACCAACGTAAAGAAAAAGGAAAGAAGATGCAATAAATCGAGTCAAGGAAGAGAATAACCACAAAACAAATTTTATTGCTTCTAAATAATGCATAATCGATTACAATGGTAGAAGAGGTGAGTATCCACATGTAGAGAACCAAATCCAAAGGTTTGTAACTCAAAATGTAAGGAAATACCTAGATAATACACTTGCAAACTAAAAGAATCCAACCCTTACAAAGAGCAAAGCTTTACAATATATAGAAGAAGAAGGGAAGAAGAGGAAGAAAAGAAGAGGGAAACTCGGATTTGAATCTTTAACCACCAACAATCAACAATTAATTCTTGTAAATCAACATACAAATTTGTTAGATCTGCCTCCCCATGTTTGTTTAACTTGTAGAGGAAGGAAGGAGGAAAGATTTGAATAAAATTTGGTGGTTGAGCTGATCAGATTCTGCATTAATGGCTAAAAATATGTTTTCCCTGCTTCTTACCTACCAAATCCTGCCAAAATTTGAACTTGAATGATCTAGATTTTATCCCATGTCACACTTTCCAACAAGACCAACCGCACATTAATTTGAGCTCTGCAACAAAATTTATGATGTTCTAAAGTCTACAGTCACTCTGGACACAAAATGACACATGGTGCATGTAGATTGGCTGAATTATTGTCCAAATGTTCATCTTTTTTTTTTGTACCACATGTAGTGTAGTGGTTTGTTGCAAGGATTTGGCTCCTTACTAGCATGTTTTGATAGGTTGTGTGTAACAAACTCAAGTCTCGACATAGTTCCACGTGGCACAATGACCCACACGAGAGGAAGGTGCAAGGTGTAGGAAGAAGAGAATGGCTTGGAATGGGAAAGCAAGAGATAGGCATGAAAAGTAATGCACACAACAAAAATGGAAGCATACTTGTAGTGGATAAGCATACGGAAATGCATGAGCATCAAAGGAATGATGCACGACTGATAGAAAGGAAATGTGTGTGGAAGAATGTGCTAGGGGCTTAACCACTTTAGAAGGAAAGTCAAGCATGTATGTGAAGGGTGCAAAAACTGCTATGAAGAAGGTGGATGCATGAGGATTGTGCACAAGGGGAAATAGAAAGGATAAAGGAATGAAATAGGAAGTGGAAGGTGCACGAGAGGAGGATAATACACGAGAGGTGCATGAGGGATTGTAGCTAGGAAATGTGCCAAGGGGTACAACCAAAGTGTGTGCAACCTATAACAATTGAGCCTAAGAGCCAGAATAGGAATGTAAGTTGTCAAAATAACTAGGGAGTTATTCGGATAACATAACCTTTTTACTAGTTCACATTTCATATAACAATATAAGATATCGACTATTTAATAATAAGGCAAACTAGTATACACGTGGAAACATCTAAATGGATCGCATTTCACATATTGATATGGTGTTAACAATATGCAAAAATATGTGGATAAATTGGATAGGTTCACATTCTAACAACCCTTACCAAGGATTACGACATGCAAAATCGATGGCTTAATCTAATTGGCTAACTACTAGCAAGACCGACAAATGACCACGAAGTGAAATGTGATAAGACTTGGAAAAATCCTATTGGGTTTGGTTTTGCATTTGACAAAGATAAACTAGTGGAAGTCTAAATCTATGAAGGATGTGGAATGATCAGATTGGATTGTACATCACAAAAATTAGAAGAGATTGAAACGATCCTGACATTGCAAAGTTAAATGGTGTATTCTCATTGGCTAAACCTTCGCAGAGTTAATAAGTTGACAAGTCAATGATACATGGGTCTTTTTGATTGGATAAGACTTCACAAAGGTACCAAGAATCTGATATCGCGAAGCACACATGGAACATTTTAATTATTTCTTACATTACATTGTTATATTAAATTTGCGTGGGAGACTTAGAACATAGAATTAACTACAATTAAGGGGACTTTTGGGTCCAAGGCATAAAATACCATAGTAGGATTACGAAGAGATAGAATCATGGTAGACATGATAATAAAACATAGAAGATAGATAATTTATCTTGAAACACCATTAAAATTGTAGGATTATGATCAAATACAATAGAAACAATCTTATTCTATATTATATTTAACATATTCTTCTTTAAAACACATATATACATATCAAATTTACATATTTCTTTAACTTATTACCACAATTCAATGCTTCATTAACATAAACACATATTTTTGAAGTTATACATAGCAAATTAACAGAATATATCCATTTATTCATTTATCAAGTAAAGCGAAAGAGTTAACTTCTTTCTATTAGAATTATATAGAGCTTTACAAATGTTTACAAAGAGATAACTTATCGAGATAGTATTCGGAATTCTAATAACAAATTCCAATGTAGAGACACAGGAAATAGACACTAGAATATGGCCAAACTATGAGAGGATTGTGTTAAACACCTCATGTATGTTCATCTTGCCCTCGCCAGACCATCTAATGTTGTACTCTATACCCCTGGTTAGGTTAGTGTCGATTGAGAAACAGGGGATGGAAGCTTTGTGATATTTTATTAATCTCAATCAGTAAAGAATTACAGAGAATGGGCTGCAATATTTATAGATATTGCACAGCCAAATACACACAGGAGAATAAGTTGCACAGGTGCAACCAAATGCCAAAATGAATAAGCTTCCAATAACATCCGGGAAGCAGGAATTAGAAAAAGACAAATATATTGTTTAAAACAATATAACAATCTGAATACAAACAAATATGGTTGATTAACCATACAACAGTATATTTATTATTTAATTAATAAAATTAATTAAATAATCTAACTATGCATAATTAATAATAGGATAATATTATTTATCCTAACATTCCCCCCCTTAATTGTGCATTGTCTGGAGAGATGAGGAGAGAAATGCTCTGAACAACTCGAACTTGTCACGTGCAAGTGACTTTGTGAAAATATCTGCTCGTTGTTCAGCTGTTGGACAAAATTGAAGCTGGATATTGTGCTTCAATACATGTTCGCGTATGAAATGAACCTGAACTTCAATGTGCTTTGTTCTCTCGTGAAAAACTGGATTGCGAACAAGTTTGAGAACACCTTCGTTGTCAACATACATGGTGGTCGGTTTGTCCTATGGTATTCCAAGTCCTTCCAGTATGCGACGTAGCCAAATCGCTTCACAGACAGCTTCTCCTGCAGAATGATACTCGGCTTCTGTGGAAGAGCGAGAAACAAAGTGTTGTTTCTTACTTCCCCATGATATTGGTCCAGATCCCATAAAGAATACAAATCTAGAAGTGGATTTTCTATCATCAATGTTACCTGCATGATCTGAATCCGAATATCCATCAAGAAGAAGTTTTCGTTCTTCTTGTATTCTAGACCAAGATCCACTGATCCTTTGAGATATCTTAAAATGCGCTTTCTTTGCTTTCCAATGACAAACTTTGGGTTCTTGCATGAACTGGATAGATAGCTTCTTTGTAAAGTTGATATCTGGTCTAGTGTAGGTCGGTAAATGAGACTCCCAATCACCGTGCGATAGATAGAGTGGCACTTACCTCGGGAGATGGATCTGAACGAGATAACTATAATCTGTTCTCCATAGGTGTAGCAATTGGTGTGCAATCCATCATCCTAAACTTCTCGAGCGTTGTCTTGGTATATTTCATCTGAGAAACAAAGATGTGATTCTCTTTCTGCCATACTTCTAGTCCAAGACAATAGTGCATAAGCTCGAGATCTGTCATGTCGAATGATCGCTTAAGATCTTTCTTTGTTTCATCAATCATCTTCACTGAACTGCCAGTGATGACTAGATCATCGACATAAACTACAACAATCACCATCTCCCCCCCTTGCTTTTTGAGGTAGAGATTGGGATCGTATGGATTTCTGACGAATCCATGTTGTACGAGATGCTCATCAATCTTGATGTACCATGCCCGGGTGCCTGTTTGAGGCCATACAGAGATTTCCTGAGTCTGCATACCTTTTCTTCTTGACCAGGTACAACATATCCCTCAGGTTGAGTCATGTAGACTTCTTCTTGCAAATCTCCATTCAGGAAGGCACTTTTTACATCCATTTGGTGAACTTTCCATCCAAACTGAGCAGCTAGAGCAAAGATCATCCTGATCGTTTTGATCTTAGCTGTGGGAGCAAATGTCTCCTCATAGTCAATGCCTTCTTTCTGTGCATACCCCTTTGCTACAAGTCTTGCTTTACACTTGTCCACTGTCCCATCTGCTTTTGTACTTAGTTTTGAATATCCATCTCGCATCCAATGGGTTTCTTCCTGGTGGAAGATCGACAAAGTGCCAAGTGTTATTCTTCATCACCGATTGATATTCGAATCCATGGCATCTTTCCAAGATTTTGACTGTAGGGCTTCCTGGACTGTAGAGGGCTCGTCTGATTCAATGACTCTACTCATCAAAGCAAAGTTAACTTCTTCTCTTGCTTTACTGCGAGTCCGTGGTCCAGGGGTGGATGTATCCGGTGGAGCATCCAATCTTGCATCTCGTAATGTACTTGTACACCATTTAGGCATACGTTGAGCTGTTCCCATGGGTTGTGGTCCTATCTGATCAACACCATCATCCCCATCATCACTTTCATCTTCTGAGGGAACATTTGCTTCAGTTTTTACAACTGGTGAAAAATCTACATCTTGCGAGTCCGGAGGAGGAGTCTCTGCTTCCTTCTTCTCGAAAAACTCAACATCTCTGCTTGTGTAGACTTTTCTGGTCTTAGGATCCATCAATCTGTACCCAAGAGTCTCTTCACTGTATCCAATGAAGATGAGATTTTGTGACTTCATGTCCAATTTCTTTCTGTTCTGTTTGGGTATGTGCATGCTTGCTTTGCACCCGAATACTCTGAGGTGTGCAATGGATGGTTTCCTTTTTGACCATGCTTCTTGTGGTGTAATTCCATCAAGAGCAGTTGTGGGCACTCTGTTTAACAAATACACTGTTGTTTTTGCTACTTTTGCCCAAAATGTCTTTGCAATTTCGAATCATCGATCATGCATCGCACCATTTCCATGATAGTACGATTTCTTCTCTCGACAACACCATTTTGTTGCGGTGTGTGTGGAGGAGGCATTTGTCGACGAATCCCGTGAGTTTGTAGATAGTCTCTGAACTCATCACTGGTGAATTCCCCCCCTCGATCTGAGCAGAGAGTTCTGATGTGACGACTAGTTTCTTTCTCAACTGCCACTTTGAACTTTTTGAACGTTTCAAAGGCTTCACTTTTCTTGCGAAGACAGAAAATCCACATTTTGCGTGAATAGTCGTCAACACAGAGCATGAAGTACTGGAACCCTGAATGACTTGGCTGCATTGGACCGCATAGATCGGTATGAACCAGGTCAAGTTTACCATGAGCTCGAAACGTACTTGTTTGGAATGAAACTCTGTGTTGTTTCCCTGCTAAGCAGTGAGGACACTTGTCTGTATCCTTCTGAAGAGATGGTAGCCCATGTACCATATTACACCGGCGAAGTGTGTCGAGATATTTGAAACTTACATGACCAAATCTCCGATGCCACAACTGAGCTGAGGTGGAGTTTTTAGCCACGAGTGCTTGATCATTTTTGTGAATGAAATCAAGTTGAAACATTCGTCCCACATTTGAGGCTTTTGCAATTATTTTCGAGCCTCTAGATTTATCTCGAATTAAACACATTTTCTTGCCGGATTGACTATCAAAGTCAATTTTCAGGTTGTGATCTAGGAGTTGACTGACCGAAAGAAGATTCTTTGTCAACCCAGGGACATATAGAACATCGGATAGTCTGCAGTTGCGTGAACCAAGGGGTAGAGAAATGTTTCCAATCCCCACACTGTATATGAAGAATCATCTCCCAACGAAACATGATTTTTCGATGGCATGTCCCTCATTGAAATAAACCAGTCTCTGTGGCCGGTCATGTGTCGAGTGGCTCCCGAATCAACATACCAGACGTCACTAGATGATGTGGATGGTTCACTTGATCGAGCAGTGAATAAGAAGTCTTCATTGTCATTTATTCTTTGTTGCTCAACAATATTACCTTGCTGGTGGGGTCTTCTTTTCCAGTTCCCCTTTTTCTGCCCGTGATAATTGTTTGAATGTCCCTTGTAAGTTTGTTGTTGTTGTGGTCCAAAATTTCTCGATGAACCTTTCTTATATGTGTTAAACCAACATTCTTGCAAGTCATGTCCTCTTTTGCAAATGGGACATCGCTTCTTCTGTTGATTGTCCCCATGATACTGATTCTGATGTGGGGACTTCTGATAGGATTTAGGTTTTCCTTTACCTTTTCCTTTCCATTTTTGATGTGAAGACAGTGCCTGCTCCTCTTCATCATCCTTGTTGTACATTGCTTCCTCTTGTTGCAGTAGGTTTACTAACTTGTCAAAACTAATTGTCGTATCTGACAAGTTTAGAGTTGTGACAAAAATTTGGTAAGAAGAAGGGAGAGCTCTCAGAACAATGGGAACGAGAGACTCATCTTTGACCTCTTCTCCTAGGGCTAGAAGTGAAGCCCTCAACTCTGCAACTCTTCTTAGGAAGGCTTCAATTTTCTCATTCTGTTTGAATTTCAACGTATGTAACTGACTCTGCAAATTGAGTATGACATTCTTGTTCTTGGCCTCATATATTGTGCTCAGCTTATCCCAAGCTTCTTTTGCTGATGTGGCATCTCGAATGTGGACTTGCACATCGTCGGATACTCCAAACAAGATGATGAGCTTTGCTTTCTGATCTGCTCTATCAAATTGTCGTTGTTGTGTTGCATCCGTTGGTGATCTGGTTAGAGTACCAGTCACAACAGCCCAGATTTCTTCAAACTCAAGCTGTGTCTTTATTTTTGTCTTCCAAGCAGCGCATAGTTGCTTCCTCTGAGCAATTGTGAATCCGAAGAAAAATTTGGGGGCATTGGTGCCCATTTTGCAGAGATCACTGACAGGGTTTGGCTCTTATCACTCCAGGTATAAGGTCTCCCAATCTATATACCGTCGATCCCGATATACCGAACCTTTCTATATACATGCCCTTCCGATATACCCATCGGTACGTGGAAGAAGCTCGCCCTTTCTATATACCCGGCGGTACGTGAAAGAGGCGTTAACGTACGTGAAAGAATTCGATACGTGGTACCAAGACAGTACTGATGGGGTCTGTGCGATTATTGACACCGGCTCAAAGAAATATCCTCATACGCGCGCGTAACCCATGCAATATACTCGGATAATTTCTCAGTCCGGATTTATGTCTTGCAATCGTTCACAGACGGATGGGATGGTTCATAGTGTGTGCACTGTGACCTTATTACTCCCCGTCGATTTATAGGGACGATGCCCAGACGACGTTGTTGCAGCTATATTAGGCGTTAAGTGCAGTAGTAGTCGCGACGGCTTTACCCGTAAGCGCTTCCTAGAGGCACCGTATATACGAAACGAGCTGCGAATGAGATCTAGGATCTCGTGAGTGTTACAGAACCAAATTTACTATTTTTGATTACAATTCTGCCAGTTTCTGAGCAGTTACAAAGTTTTGCAGTTGACTATGGCAACCTGCAAATTAGTACAATATACAATACAATTTGAATGACAGGCAAAAATTTACAATTTCGGGGTCCTGGTGACCTCCTGAACCCAAAATGCTAAAAATTGCAAAAAAATAGCTGAAAATGCAATTTTTAGGTGGGTCTCCTTTTGCAAAAAATGTCTGGAATGAGAAAACAGACCAAATAGGAGAAAAAAAAATTTACCCTAAATTAGGGATTCTCCGCTAAATTTAGTTAGTCGTAACTAAATTCAAAAAACCTGCTAAATTTAGCAGTTCTGCCAAAATTTCCGCCAGATGCAAAAGGAGAGTTTTTGAGTGTTTTTTGTGGGATTTGATCCTCAAACCTCTCACTCCTAAGGCACATGCACTAACCAACTTGGCCACTTGGGGCGCTTGGACTATGAATGGAAGAAATTTGTATTTAATGTCAAATAAATTGACTTACCTCTTGAAAAATGAATGCCACGTGGCGCATGCTGGTGAAGGGGCGTTTTTAGGGTTCTATTTGCCCAAAAAACGGATCTGAGGCTTTATCTCTTTGCTCAGGCCGCATTTACTTGCTCAGGCCTCATTTTCTCCTTCCCACGCACTGATCAAGCCGTATTTTTTGCTGTATTTTCTTCTTGGGCGCGTGTTTGAATGCCAGGCCACGTTTTTCACTGTACAGGCCACGTTTTTGACTTGTGGCTGCGTTTTTTTTTATTGCTGGGCCGTTTTTTTAATGCTGGGCGCATTTTTTTGATGCTGGAGGCGTTTTTTTTAATGCTGGGCGCATTTTTTTGATGCTGGAGGCATTTTTTTTAATGCTGGGCACATTTTTTTGATGCTGGAGGCGTTTTTGATTGTACAGGCCGTATTTTTTACAATCTAAGCTTCATTTTGCGCATGGGACAACAAAAGACAGCAAAGGGCGCATCTAACAGCAAAGGACAGCTCCAAAAAAAAGATTTTTACTTGTGCAGGCCGCGCATGGGAGAATGGCGCCTCTTTTTCTCAAAAAAAACGTTTTTATCTCCTTCCACTGTATATTTTCCAGCTTGGGCGCCTCTTTCTTCTTTTTTTAATTTTCTTTGCTCTGTTTGTTCACTGCAGGTGCATATACACAGCAAAGCAATCCTCCAAAACAAGATATAGCTCTAAATGCAGTAAAAACAAAACCCTGATTGGGAATTTTTTTATTTTTTATTTTTAAAAATTCAATACCTGTAGCAATTTTTGCCTGGTGCTGAGTGCACCAGTGCAAAAAAATTTCCTTCCAAGTACCTGGAAGGAACAGGCTGATGTGGGGGAGGCAGGGATGGGGCTGGGAGTTTGCACGAGGCTGCACAGGCTCTCAAATGCTGCAAATACGTCTCCAATCTCCTCTTTCTCTGCTGCTCTCTCTTCCACACCTTCACAGGGCCAGAATTTCACTCTGGTACCAAATGTCGATTGAGAAACAGGGACGGAAGCCTGTGATATTTTATTAATCTCAATCAGTAAAAAATTACAGAGAATGGGCTGCAATATTTATAGATATTGCACAGCCAAATACACACAGGAGAATAAGTTGCACAGGTGCAACCAAATGCCAAAATGAATAAGCTTCCAATAACATCCGGGAAGCAGGAATTAGAAAAAGACAAATATATTGTTTAAAACAATATAACAATCTGAATACAAACAAATATGGTTGATTAACCATACAACAGTATATTTATTATTTAATTAATAAAATTAATTAAATAATCTAACTATGCATAATTAATAATAGGATAATATTATTTATTCTATCAGCTTAGGACACCGTTGGTGTCCCTCTCTCTTGTTTTGCATGCATGCCCGTACCTAGCTAGCCTTGGAATTTACTTCCACAAACTCAATATTCTTTTCTCTTAGAATCACAAGCACAATTCAATTCATGTCCCTCTCAGAATAATTTACATGCCTTTTATAAGACTCCATTGGCAGTTATGAACCATCATAATGGTTTCACACCCTTTCATAAATAAATTAAGCATATTTAATTATTTCTCGGGATATTCACTACAATATATTTGTTATAAACTTGTATTTAACAAATATAAAAGTATTTAACTGCTTTAAAGCTTAGGGGATTTAGTCACATAACAAAATTGCTACTTATAAACACTCGGGCGGTGGATGGAAATTTTAATCTCTACCAACAAGCTCAAAGTTGCATTCTATGCCCAACTTGAGGGGATCAATGCTACATGCAAACACAAGAGGCTAATTTTGTCTTCTTTATTAATCTATTTTTTCACTTTTTACGAGAAAATATCTTCTTAGCGTTGATAATTCAATTTGAGTAGATAATCTTAAAAAGAGAGGCCTATAAGTAGGCTAAATTTTGTAAACATGAGAACATGTTCTCTTTTTAGCTTTTCAAGATTTAGTTAGTTGTAGTTTTTCTGGTCTAGATTATTATTTTTAATAGAAGTATCCAAAATTAAATATAAAGCATGAGGTTGCATCCCATGACTCTATAAGTAGACTATTATATTGTAAAATTCATTCGACACCAATGGATTAATACGGAGAAATTTTTTGGAGCTTCCAATCAGTTTTGTGACTTTTATATTGTATTTTAGTTATTGATTTGTGTCTTGATGCTTGATGAAATCTATAAATTCTTATTAAGAAGAGTTTACACTTCAAATCTCTGTTAAATCTTTATAGAATAATGAGTTTGAGCTTTGTTGATCTTATTTTAATTTGTTAATGTTTCTTTTCTTAGATTTGTGATGTGATTTGGTAATCTTATAGGTTTAGGTGCTTATAGATGTTGATGATGGATATTGTTTTGTTTTTTGTTAGGAATTTAATTGTCTTGAACTAATTGTTAACAATTAGTTCATTAATAAATGCTTTGTCATTGAACTTTATAATTTACTTAATCGATGCAACATGAAAGTTCCTTTTTGTAGTTTCCTTTGAATAATTTCCTAAGGATGATAAGAATTGACTCTAATTTATTTTATTTTATTTTTTTATCTGTGGTTTAGATTAGATGAAAAGATTATTTTTTGTTTAGTCAATTAAAGAGAGACTAGTTTTATTTTTGTCCCACCCTTCTATCTTTGGATTTTTTTAGAAGTTTTAATAACATATGTATGATTTTATCATTATGAATATTGATAGGGTAACTTCCATACTCAAATAAGGTTTATTTGAATCTAAGAGAGTGAATTATTAACATGTATTGTGCCTAAACACACCGGTCTCTCTATGGGTTAATAGAAGGTTGCATAGTTCCCAACCGAATCTATACATCCTAAAGTAATTTTTACCTTGAATCCTAAGTTCTAGTAGGGGTTATAAAATGAGTTGGAAAAAGAAGTGATTTTTTCCCTATCTAAGGGTTTTTCTAATTAGTGTGTACAAAGTACTAATCAACAATGTTGTACAATAATGTTGTTTTCTTCCATTTCTAGCAACATTTTTAGTGTCCTTGTTGCATTTCTAGCTTGAGATTCAAAAACTTGGTCAATGTCATCTATATATCATTATATGACTTAGTTAGATCTATATGATGTAAATATGCTTTATTTAGTCCTAGGCCCATAAGTTATCACTCTTTTATCCTGCTTTCCCATTTGGTTGCTTCATCTACATCTTTTGGTTTTTCATTTTTCCATCAATAATTTCCCATAGATCATTGTTAATCAATTGAAATTGGGTTTGAACTTACCATGTATGGAAATATATGCCTTCAAATATTTCAATTAGACTCAACTTGTCTATTTTGACCACCCCACAATCTAGAAAAATGTTGTGAGCATCTGTTTCTCCCAATAATTTTTCACTTATAAGTACTTTTGATGTCAACGAGACAAATTTAGTAGACAATAGACCCACACACACCATGAAAATTAGTCATCGCAAATAATACGGACCTCAAAAGGAACCCCCACTTTTACATTTTTAAAAGAAGAACTCTATCTCTCTCTATCTCTATCTCTTTGGAAAAATAATATCCTCTCTATTAAAATTTTACATCACTTCAATTTTATCACCAATTTTTCTAAAAATATAAAAAAATAAAGGGTTTAGGGATTTGATCTATTGACTCAAATTGGAAAAATTCTAGAAAAAATCAGCTTTGAAGGTTCTTGCAAACTTTAGTCAGCTCAACCATGTGGCAATCTAGTAAAATTATGCGAAGGAAAATATATGATTATAATTTGATAGATCTTTTTGATTTATAATATTAAATGTCTTTTAGTACTCCCACATACATTGGTGAAATTATAGGTAGGCGATTTTGAGGAAACTTCGATGGCAAGTGTTGGATTCTAATGTGATTTAGTTGTAATAGTATGCAGTCCAACACACATTTTGTATTTTACCTCATTCATTGATTACATCTGCTATAATAAATTGTATGCATTACATATTAGAAGTGACGATCCTATATTTCATGTATGTAGAGATCTACACACCACTCACCATAGAGGGAATGAAATAATTATTGAGATGTGAGATAATTAAAAAAGGTGTCACGTAAACCCGAGTGATATTAACTGAAAGATGTGAATTTTAGACCTATGTATACTTAAATATATCTTAAAATGCATAGAAGGTCAACATATGGTAAATCATCCATTTAGAATATCCATGGAGTGGAAAAGTAGTGATTAGAATTTCACTACTAGGCCGGATAAGCAATAAAGTCCATCCACTTGTCTTGTTGGTATTTATTTTCTTTTATCTTTCACACTTGTCACTCATACACATAATTCTTGTCAGTCACATGGGATCTCTGGACACTGCCCAAGACTGGACACTAGCACTAGCGCCAGCTCCTATCCATCTTGGGTGCCCATGTCCTCTTTATGTTTGATCTTATTTTTGACATTTGAGGTTAGTCTTTTTGGTTTTCCTCTCATCTCCCGAGGTACTAGTTGGCATGTTGGGTCATTAGTGTTGAAATTCAAACAAGAGATCCCTATATAAACACAACATACATACCATTATAAGGGTGAAAATTCTTATCAAGGGCTAGCTATATCTACATAGAGTCAAGGGACTACATTTGGGCACATTACTCTACATACATACACACTACATAGGAAGGGGAGTTCATTCTATTCCATCCACACATTTGCATTTTATCTAGCTATTTCCCCACTATATCTTGGCATCATTGGCACGAGGGTGACCTAGGAGCACTATTGCACACACAAGCACATAAAACTACATTGG
This sequence comes from Taxus wallichiana var. yunnanensis, assembly GCA_018340775.1. Taxonomy (NCBI): domain Eukaryota; kingdom Viridiplantae; phylum Streptophyta; class Pinopsida; order Cupressales; family Taxaceae; genus Taxus; species Taxus wallichiana. The sequence goes on along the minus strand of CM031237.1, from coordinate 996,662,147 downwards.
GTCTGAGATGTAGTGCAACACTCAGTATAAGTTCACCATTGTGACAATGAGGATAGTTCGACCCCTCATTTTGCATCTTTATTTTTTAGGATTTGATGTCTATTTGAGGGTTTTGTAGGTCTATATTTCATTGCAGGTTTACAGGTACCTCTGGCGATCCAAGTGTGACATACAGTGACCAAAGGAAAGAAATGTGAAGCCCTAATGACCATATCAAAACCAGGTTCTAACCTTTTTTGCAGACCCAGGCACCCAAAATAGGCCTAGGGCACCCATGTGGGTGCCCTTGTCCCTCTCCAGGTGCCCCAGTCCAAGCCATTTCCACCTCTGCTGCATTTTTTTGTGGTTTGTTGCGACGATTTGTGCTTTTGTTTCATCATATTTTCCAGTCCAGACTCACTATGAGATAAGAAAAATTAAGATAAGTACCTTACCCCTCTCATTTCCTTTTATAGTTAAAATTAAATAAATTGTTTAAGCATTTATATTTCATTGTATATCATTTATAAATATTTTTGCATTTAGATTTTAATAAAATAATTAGATTTTATTGAATCATTTTGGTGAACCCATAGCTTAGAACTTTTTCCCTAGGATCCACTAAAACCCTAATGGCTAAGGATAGCTCTTCTCCTTCTCAGCTAGTCATGCCTCATGTGAGTATCAATCCTATCTATGATGAAACAACCATAGCTGAACTTTCCACTCTATATCACAATGTAGTTCTTCTTCGATGATACTCAAAGACAACTCTTAGCTAATGAATGCAATGTGCCTACTAGCTTTGATCATTCTACCATTAGCATTGTTTTTTGATCCGAAAGCAAAGATTTTCTCATTTGTACACCTTGTTATATAGTTAGCCACACTCCTCCTTTATTTCTAATGAGAACTTAGATGATGTTATTCTTAGTTTCATGCTTAATCTTGATGATAATGCTTTAGCTAACAAACAAGAAGACAATAAACATGTGTGATTTTTGTTTCTCATACTAGTTCGATGATTCTATAGTTGCATCTCATACTCCTTCCATTTCTAAAATGTTTCTCATGATGCATCACATACTAGTTCTCCTCCTCCTTCATTATATGTTGATGATACACTTAATGAAATCCTTGCATCTGAATCTTTGTTCGATTTTGATGAGACACCTGATAGTCATGATTCTACTTCTTTGCATATTGTTGAGTGTGAATCCCCACTCCACTTTCATCTTCTTCTGAGATTGTCTCTAATAACATGCATGATTCATCTCCTTCTATTACATCATCTCCTAATGATGTTTCTGATGCTAGTCCTACCACTTTCTATTGATGTTCCATGTTCTTCACCACCTATTACTTCTTCGACACCCATATCTAGTGTGCCCTTAGCATCGACATCTTCTATGTCTCTCTTGACATTCCTATGATCACTCATAATGGAAAATTACAACCACTCAATACACTATTTCCATCCTCTACTATTCCTCCTCACAACATCTTATCACTCATGCATGTTGTTGGCCACTTACAATCTCAAGTCCAATCTCTCACACTAGAAAGAAAGGCCTATTATGCTTCTATCGATAATAATTCTTTGCATGGAAATCCTATTCCAAAAAAGATTCACAATTCAACATTCCCTAAGGATTTCATTATGCCTACATTTACATGTTTTGATGGTACTTGGAGATCCTCATTTACATCTCAAACATTACCATCTAGCTATGGCTTCATACTCTAATGATCGATTGTTGCTTAAAGCCTTTTTCACCATATAGTCTTACATGATGATGCTCTCTCAATGGTACACACATCTACCCTTTGGATCTATTAGTACCTATTATGAGATGGAAGAATCTTTTCTTCATCGCTTCATACTCAACAATGGCCCTAGAGTCACATATGATCATCTACCTGGCTTACATCAAGGAAAAAAAACAAACCTATCATTGATTACATTTTGTGATTCAATGCTTGCATGCATCAATTAGTCTTCCATCCCATTGACTTAGAAAAGAAATTCATCTTCTATCATGGTTTGATTCCCACTTTAAAACAAATGATTGCAATATGACACATGTGAATCATTCATACTCTTATGTTATAAGGTCATTGATCTAGAACAAGATCTCATTGTTGCACATGTTATAGATCCTCCTCCTATCATTACTACTACTTGCATCATCTAGTTCTTCTCCACTCCATCTATTGAGTGGCCTCCATGGTCTCCATCTCCTCCACCTCACAAGAAAGTTCAATCTTCTCCATTACATAAGCATCCTTCATCTCCTCCTCTCATCATCGGGCTACACCTCAGACTTCTACACCTATTTCACGGGAACCATTACACTTTTCTCATCATGCTAGACCTCATGATGTGTTGTGTACATTTCTTGACAAGCATTTTTGATTCACTTACCTTCTAATCAACATCATCCACCTCATCACTTATGCAACACCAACATGATAGACCTTACCTTACTGCAACTATCATCATATCAATGGCCATCATGACAATGATTGTTGCCCTTCATGATCACTTACAAAAATTAGAAGAGAAGGGTGTCATTTCCTTTGGCTCTCACTCTCGTGAGAGTGGTCTATGTCTCCACTCCCACGTAGGCATGTTGTTACTTTACTCCAGTTGATTTATCTCCTTCATCTAGTTCTAAGGTTATTATTCATCCACCACCACAAGTTGTTGCTCATGCACACTCTCATCCATCATCCATCCACCATTTGCACCATCTCATCCATTGCATCATGCTACTACTACACATTGGCTTCCACATCCCTCAACATCTCCACTTCCCACCACCGTTCATCACCCATCATTGGCACCATTCCACATGACATTCATTTGGCTCATACACTCATGTTGCTTTCATTCCACATGCTTCCACCACTCCATGCACCATGCTTGGTCTTTGGTAGGTGATTTCTATCACCTTACCCCCGATGATGCACTCATGTTCTTACAGTTCTTACATGACTATTGAGGGATCTATTTAATAATAACCTCTCTTCACTCTTTGCACTTACATGCTTATCGATCAATCTATCTCATGCACACTATCATATCACTTCCCGATGATGCACTCTTTCTTTACGGTTCATTCTTGACTATTGAGGGGTCTTATATAAATGAACCTTATCATCTATACACTAGGGGGCATCACTATTCTCCCCCCCCTCATCATACTAACATGTGCTTCACTACACTATTACTGACCATCTCATACTTTTACACATTATTCATTTTTACTTTATCATTCATCACAACTTTATTCATACATATATCACTTTTTTTTTTCACATTACATTACATATCATCATCATCATATCATCATATATCATCATTTATCTATCTATAATCACATTACTCAATATCAATAACTACCCATTGCAAATCAATTCAAAAATACAAACAATATTCAACACATCATCATATATATATATAAACATAACAATAATCAATCATCATCATCATATCATCATCATCATCAATCATCATCATCAATCATCATCATCATCATCATCAAATCATCAATCATCATATATATATATATATATATATATATATATATATATATATATATATATATATTCACAATCATAGTTACAAAACATCATCACTGGGGGAAACTCCCCTACATCAATACATCATATACATATCATATCTCATCATCACTATCACTATCTATTCCACTGAGATCTCTAGAACTAGAAGCTTCACCACTCACTCTGTGTCATTGATCATGGCCCCTATATCTCTCTACCTTTCCTATGCAATAATGTCACCTCAGTCATTTGAATCTCTATGAAAATGACCTCATGTAACTCCAACAAACTGCATGTAAATACATCATCATGTGCTAGGGGACCACCACCCACAGCCTCTCTAGCTCTCACCATCATGTCTCCTCATGCCTCATCCTCTCTCACTCAATAACATGGTACATGTCATGTCATTGCTGCTATCACCATTGGCTTGAATAAATGGGCATGCTCACCCACAATATCATCTACACACTCTAACATACCTCCACCCATGAGTACATCGGTGGGCACATTTCACATCAATGTGTGGATGGATGTGTCCATAATCAATGACCAATATGCATCACCTACATCCATATAAAAAAAATTAGACAAACAACAAAATTACACAACAAATAACAAATCATAAAACATCACTATACAAATACTCACACTCTGCTTATCATTTTACTACTATATATCGGGGGCATGTGCTTTCCCCTCTACTCCTCCTCCTCCTAGTGGTGCTCCCACACATCTACAAAAAATAGAAACAAAAACACCCATCGATGTGATGCCCACCATGCATGGTAGGCCTCTGTACACCCCATCATCATCATCATCTATCAGCTCATCACCATATCATACCTCATCGTCTCATCGCCCAGGAGGTACTAGTTGCACTCTGTGGGCCTGGTCTAGCTAGCTCTAGCCCTCCTCGGTGCCCTAATGGCTCTCACCATACATATGGCTCTAGGGGCACATCTTGGGCCATACCAAACTATCATGATATGCACGCTCCACCTAAAATAACTCGGTCACCCCTGAAAACCGATCCTAGCCACATAGTCCATCAAATGCATCATAGCTCTACTACATCCTCTGGCCATCCCTCCATAGTCTCGGTATGGCCTCCATATCATGGCCTCTGGCCCCATACAATCTAACATAGCTCTATAGGTGTATGTATCCATCTTCCTGCCATGAACACCTACCCATCTCCCTTAAAAATATATCTCCTAGCCCACTCTCCTCATGGTCCACCAACTAGCCTCAATACTGCAATATGCTCATAGGCCCATACATGTAACAATGTGGTAGCTCCAATACCACCCCCATGCTCCTCCTTGTGTAAATCTGTATAGATCCCTATAGGTGGGCCAATACACATCATGCCCAAGCATACCTCATGCTCTCCTCCTCTATCTATGACATATGTCATGCATCTTATACAAGATGCCTACACCACCACCCTCCTCACTAAATTGATATGAATCAATCACAATGAATAAAAACTTCCAATCATGGAACCCCTGATCTCAAAATAACATCTAGGCTAATATGGACCTCGGTATGAACTCGGGTCCCCATAAAATACTACCTAACAACCCTCATCTACTTTCTGCATCATCATCCACGACCATAACCTTGAACCCTCTCACCAATGATAGGCAATCATGTATGTGATACACATCCTCTAGAGTAACTATCATCTCCCCTATAGGTAACCAAAAGGTGCAAGTATCTCACACACCACCTCTCACACAAAGTTGTGATCATAGGCATATTATGGGGCACATCCCCATCCTCATCTATGTGTCATAGGAGATGACATGGTCTAGAACATCCCACTCATCATCTGACAACCCCAATCCTAGCAATGTACTCAAATGGTGGCCACCACAAAACTCTCTCAAATGGATGTCCCTCTACACACCACAAAAAAAAACAAAAACAACATTAGAACATCATACATATGAAAATTCACCACCAAATAACATCAACAAACATCAATTTTCACATCTACAACACTTTGGCTCAACCCATGCTTTTTTTGGGACATGCTAACCCCAAAAGCAAGGATTGGGGTGCCCAGAGAGTAGTCACTAGCGCCCATGCCTGGGCATTAGTGTCCCGAGGGTCATTAGTGCCTTCACCACTCTTGTCTGGTCTAAAATGCCAAGAAATTCAAAAACAAAAAATTTTTTGTAAAAATCATCAAAAATGACTAATATCAACACATTTTTTTGAAAAAATCACACTTACTAGCTCTGTTGTCATACGTGACACCACAACCACCACCACCATCTCAAACCAACTCAATCATGGTGCTCTCACTTGAGGCATCTTCACACACCCAAAGCTCACAATCACACTAGCACAATAATCAAATGAATTTCCTATTCACTTTTTCACATTACTATTTATAGTAACTCTTCATTACCTACCTTACTATAGTCATTATTTGCACTCATTTTCTTAACTAATACACATTGCATGATTTCAATCATATCTTGAGCATATTTACTCTGATTTCTATCTCATTTACATCATTCTTTTTAGAATTCCACCTACTACTATATCATACACATTTCACACATAATATTTCTCCTTGACATCATTTCCATTCATATACACACACTTTTGTGATATCTATCATATACATTTCTCATTATATCATTGTGCGCTTACTTTCAGCTCAACGTTCATTTTCATCATCACTCCCCTTTTTCACCAAAAGGGGGGCATATAAATTGGGGTCATCCTATAATTCCCCTTACACCATTACATGATCAATCTACATTTCTAACCCATCATTATCAAACATTTTCTCATACACCATGCAACATTTCACATCACTTTCCATCAATTCCCCTAATGACCTAACCTGGGGGCAAAAAACGTAAAATCTCTCCATGAGTAACCAATCAATCAATCACATACATTCAAATCTCAAAAACACAAATCACATCAATCAATCAATCAATCAACAAACACAACATGTATTTATCCTCCTCCCAAATGACCTAACTTGGGAGTTATATCACCACTTCCCAATGACCTAACATGGGAAGTTATTCTACATTTTTGACTACTTTTCCAGATGACCTAACATGGAAGCCAACACATACACATTTTGGTGACACCCCATGGAGTGGGGGAAATGAGACGTCATTTCCTTTCCTATACTACTCCTATATGGGTTATCACATTTGATCAAAATTGGATCCAAATCAAAAAATGATCTTTTTCCATCTGTAGAAGCTAGCTAGATATTTTGAGGATGTAGTTAAAGTTGGAGGGTAAAACTAGACCTCTCTCCCTACACTCTTCCTCTAGCGGCAGGAACCCAAATCCTCAATTTTTCACACACACACAATCGGGTTGGGAACTGATCACTCCCTACCCCATCACATCTCCATCAAAAAAAAATCAAATCTCAATCATTCAACACCACAATCATCAATCTCACTTAGCACTCCTCATAATGGTCCCACATCTCTTGTTACACCACATGGATCAACACGTTGATCCATGGTTCACATGCTATATGTTCTCACTCGACATACTTCTACTACTACTACACTCTTCATGTACTTCAATGACATGGGATTCTCTAGACTTCTCTCAGTATGCATCTCTATCTACTTTATGTTACCGAGATTTCACTCACCAACATAAAGTGGGGGAAATGTAGACACAAAATCACACACTTACTACTATTTATTATACCACCAAGTATGTTGTTTTATATATGGATCTTGCATAAGAAAAGTATTCATTGATGACCCATTCCATAGTCCATCCACTTGTCTTGTTGGTTTTATTTTTTTTATCTTTCACACTTGTCACTCATACACACATTTATGGTCAGTCATAGGGATCCATGTCTATCAGTTCTCACTCATTTTTCATCACTTGTCTCTGGCAACTAGCACCCAGGACTGGACACTAGTGTCAGGCACTCCTATCCATCTTGGGTGCCCATGTCCTCTTTATGTTTGATCTTATTTTTGACATTTGAGGTTGGTATTTTTGGTTTTCCTCTCATATCCCAAGGTACTAGTCGGCATGTCGGGTCATTAGTGTTGAAATTCAACAAGAGATCCCTATATAAACACAACATACATACCATTATAAGGGTGGAACAATTCTTATCAAGGGCTAGCTATCTACATAGAGAAAGGGACTACATTTGGGCACATTACTCTACATACACACTTGCATAGGAAGGGGAGTTCATTCTATTCCATCCACACATTTGCATTTTATCTAGCTATTACCATTATCTTGGCATCATTGCATGAGGGGCCTAGAGCACTATTACACACACAAACACATACAAAACTACATTGGGTCTGAGATGTAGTGTAACGCTCAATCGTAAGTTCACCATTGTGATAGTTGAGGACAATCGACCCCTCATTTTGCATCTTTCTTTTTTAGGATTTGATGTCTATTTGAGGGTTTTGCAGGTCTATATTTGATTGCAGGTTTACAGTACCTCGGGTGATCCAAGTGTGACATGCAAGTGTGAAGCCCTAGAGACCATATCAAAACCAAGTTTCGACCTTTTCTCAGACCCAGTTTAAAAACAGGCCTAGGGCACACTCCGAGTGCCCTAGCCAGGTTCCTCCTCTAGCCCTAGGGCCCGCGGGTTCCATGCTTGTCATCACATTTTCTGGTCTCCACCTGTAGTGCAAAATTTAAATAAGTACCTTACCCCTCTCATTTCCTTTCATAATCCATTTCCACCTTTCCATTGTATTTTATATGCATTTTTGCATTTAGATTCTATAAAATAACACATGGTTTTATGAATCAACAACCTTATTTCATCATATTGTCTAGATTTTCACTACTTCGGTCTAAGATGATAATGAAAAATTCAAGATAAGTACCTTACCCCTCTCATTTCCTTTCATATTAAATTAAAGTTAAATAAATTGTTTGATTAAATTACAAATGATATAGTTGTTACTTTGATGTGTTTGATATAAATTGTTAGTGATTTCGTTAAAATTGCTTTGTTGTTATGATTCACATATTTAGATGATTTTGTGATTATATTTATATCATGTTGGATGTTCTAATATGGCCACGAGGCCGAAGGAGGTATTTGTGTTTTGCAGGTTAAATATCACAAAAAAATATTGGGGATTAGAGACCAACCACAATGGAATTCTAGGTGAATTCAACAAGGTCACCATGGCAACTTGTTTTTTTGTGTTTGTGTTTGGTTGTAGTTAGGGATTCCCGTGGAGGGGATTAGCTTTATATGTGACCATGGGTTTTTGTATTTTATTAATGTGTTTCCTATTATTATTGTTTGTATGTATTTTATTAGTAATGTGTTACTTTCTCTGATTTAATTAAAATTGTGGTAGATTAATGTGAGAAATCATATGGTTAAAATTTAAATAAATCAAATTGGGATATGGGAAAGTAATAATGGAATTTGTTGGCTCTTTGTAGTAAATATGTAACGGATGTGTAAGTTTGTGTAAGATTTGTGTAAGTCAAATTTTGGAGTATGAAACACTACACCTCCTTGGAAATTCGAATTTGTCCTTGGGGGCTATTTTTGGAGGCTTGTGGGACAAGTAAAACTTGTCCCATACCTCTAAATTTAATTTACCAACCATACTTATGGTTGGAGAGGTGATTTTAGACTTTTATAATTCATTTTATTAATCATGTTGCAAGTTTTTTTTGCACTCTTCTTACATGTTATTTAAGTTGTAGTCCTTTGGGATGTGGGCTTTTGGAGTGTGCAAGTAACTTGTCATATTTTCACCCACCGCTTTATTGTGCTTAGGAGAATAGAATTTGTCTTTTGTTCGGAGTTAAGGATGTGTGATGTGGCATCCTACATGGATCCACATCATCCTCTTCTCTTCCCTCTTCTATAAAATTCAAACTCTTTATTTTTTTTAGGTTGTTGAATATTTTTGCATGCTTCTTGTGGGTGTATTTTCTTTTGTTTTGAGCTCTTTCTTTTTGAAGGAGTTTGGAAAAACTTTGCATGATTGGAGATTGCTGATTTTGGGACTGTGTTTTGGGCATTGAATCTTGTTGTTTGGAAACAAAAGCTACCATGGAGAAGTAGGAGTTTAACTCTTCTTGTATGTTGTTATTTCCTTGTTGTGTTGTGTGAATGGTGAATGTTGTTATGTTTTGTTGGTTGTATGGGTAGAATGCCATAGGAATGGTGTAGGAGAAGGATATGGGGAATCTATGTGGGAGGGCATAAGGCAATGCCATTAGCATCAGATTTTGTGAAGGGATTTTGGGTTTGGGGTCCACCTTGGAAAAGAAATAGCTTGCATTTCTTACTTTGTGGGGGCATAAGGAAAACTATGGGGGCATAAGGAGGGATTGTGGGGGCATAAGGATATGTGTGGTGAATTTTATTGTCGGTTTGTTACAGGTGGAAGCCCAATTCCCATTGGGAGGTATACGTATCTTCCCCATAGACCTTGCTCCTTTGGCTTGCATGATCAAACCTGAGTTCTGTTTTAAATGTTTTCTAATACAATTGTAAATTATTGTCTTATGTTGAAATGTGTTTTAAATTTGTATAAACATGTTGAAAGAATGTTGTGAGTTTTGGAAGCCATTTGTTTCCATGGGTTGAATCACACCTCTTATTGTACTATGGTCGGGGATCGGGGGCCAATGATGAAGGATGGCTTCTCCTTTCATTGGATGTCTTGGTTGGGTGGAGAGTGTTGCCTTTCCCCCACTTTTGTTGTGATCAATTTGGAAGGAAACTTGCATGTTGTTGTTCTGGAGAAGAAGAATACAGTTTTGCTAGCCCCTTGTGAAACAAATTCATTTGTAACCTTTCCCACCTTGATGTGGATGAAATTGTAATATATTTGTGAAGAAAAGATGTTGTAATTGGTTATGAATGTTTTATATTCAAACTATGAAGGATGTTTATACTACTGCTCGTTTATGGAAAGAAAGAAATAGAAACCTATTTGTTGCATTCAAACATATAAAGATGTATTTCTTTAGGATTAATAAGGAATTGCAAGACTTTCCCTCATTTGCATTATTGATTTAAATTTGGAATATCTGATTGTAAATAAAATCCTTGTTTGGGAAAATTTGGAAAAAGGAAGAAACACGTGAAATGTAATTGCATTATTTTGTCTTGTTTCAATATATGATTTTGGGGAAAGATAGAAAATTGGATTCTTGTTTAAACGATTGCTTTAAGAAGGAAAACACTCAATTATAGCATGGAATGAATTCAATGTTTCATTGTATGGAAAAAGAGATAATTAAATCTCTATTTGAAAGAAAGAAACGTATGTGAGGAAAATACAGTAATTTGCCTCCTTTGGAAATATATAAAATTGAAATCAGAGTTGCATTTTGGGTTTAGAATAGTTTGATTTAAATCATTTAAATGTATTAGAATAGATTAGAAATGAATTTCCATACTTGAATGATAAAATTGATAAATAGATCCTTCAAGATTTGATCCTTGTCATTGTGAATTTAAAACTAGTAAATGTTTTAATTAAAATGCATAGTTCGGGCCTACACATAATAATCAACTTGGAAACATTAAAATTTAACATGATACATTAGCAAAGAACTCATATTGAGAAAGAACACTTAAGAATTTATTCGAAACATTGCAAAATCCAAGCCTAAACCTTTTCACAAGCCATTTTTCTCATCATTTGTTGGAAAAATTCAATTTAGAGATCAATTGAGAAAATTTACCTTCGTAAAAAATTATAAATCCTTCCTATAATAATCCTCCAAGTCTGTTTGGCATGTTAAGTGAAGGAGGAGATCAAATTGAACAAAATTGCATAAGTTAAAATTACCAGTTGGCCTTTTAAAATCCTGCAGATCGTTTTCATGAAATTGACACCTTAAACCTTATCAAAATGTAAAATTTATGATTCTTATGTAAAGAGGGCGTCGAGAGCTTTCCAGAAAGTCCTCATTTTCTGAAAATTGAGCTTTCTAGAAAAAATTATGACCCTCTAAATTTTTCCTACCTTAGCGGGAAAATTTTGGAAAATTTTCCTCGCAAGCCCACACTTAAAAAAAAATCCCTTTAAAAATCCTTAGAAAAATTGTTTGAAAAATCTTAAGGAATTTTTTTTTTAATTTTCCCTACATCCAACCGAGGGCTGCCACGTGGCACCCCGGGTGATAGCGGGGGGGTGGGGGCGGAGAACCTTTCATTTTTACAAAATTTTGTTTGGGAAAATATCCCTTAAAACCTCTCGCACCCCGCACTCCCGCCCTTACTATGGGAAAGTATCCTCCGTGGATGCACAGACTCATATGGAAAACTAACCCCTTTCCCTCCCTTGGTGAAATTCACCAACTGTCCCCACCGCTCCACCCCTCTCTCTCTCACACCCTTCCCGCTTCGACTCATTGAGAGCCATGTGTCCTTAGTGAACCCGTGGGCACATGGGCACTAGATGGAATTTTTCCTCCCTTCGATGAATTTTCCCAAACTCGTCGCTGCCCCACTCTTCCCTCATCCCCTCCCACCTTGGCTTAGAGCCCGCTACGTGTCCTCGAGGACCCGCAAAGGGGTGGAAATTTTTTTGACTTTGCACCCACACGGGTTAATTTTCCAACACCACTCGTGACCCGCCAACCTAAGAAATGGACCTTCTTCCCCACTTGACACGTGTCTCCTTAGGGGAAATTTGACCCCTAAGGCCCACTGGTCCATATCTAGAGTCTTACAGGAGTTAGGAGGACTTCTTTATATCATTGGAAAGGTGAGAAAATTTCCTATCCAATGGGAATGATTTATGGAAATTTTGAATGCATTAAGCATGATAAAAATCAAGTTGAAACTCTAATCCTGTTAAAGAGTGGGTATGGTGATAATTTACCCTCTAAGCCTATTTGAAACTTCTAACCCTAAAAAAATTGGACCTTGTGACTCTAATAATTGCTAATAAAAGAAAGGTATATTTTAGTGGATTAAACTTGTTCTAAACTCGTAAGTGACAACCGGTTTCTTGCAACCCGATTGTGGACACTTCTAATCAAAAAAATTATTCCATAATTTTCCTAACTAACCCTAGGTTGTTTCTTGGGTATCAAGTGGGTTGTTTTAAACAAGAACTACACTTGGTATCGTGGTAGTGGTTCAAAAGCTTGGACCATTGGGCACACTAGAAAACTTGAGACATGAAACTTGAACCTAAAGCACACTTTTAAATCTAGAAAACAACTTAGTTAGAATTTGTATATTTTAGTAAACATGGAAAACTGAGTAAAACTTAGAAAAATAAACTAACTCTTGCTTTGGTCTGCACAGGATACGTAGATGGGGCAAGGGGAACTTTCAAAGAGACCCAAACTTACCACCACCACCACCACCACCAGATCAGGGTGTAGTAACCATCCTACCCCATATTTTGCAGACTCTTCAGGATGTTAATGTCACTCTACGCAGAGGATTAGGAGGAGGACATGTAGCTAGTCATGACAGAGCCCCTTCCATTGAGGGTCAAGTATCTCCTCGACCCAACAAGGAGCATAGAGGAGAGAACTCCCATGCGGAGTTAGCCAGAGTAGAGTCACCACATAGGGGATAGGGTGATTGAGTTTCAGAGCGTAGAGAGAGGTCTTGGAGCCCTAGGCTTAGGGATGAGCATGTAGAGAGACCTAGAGGCCGACAGACCACAACTGCAGATCACATCAGGGAGATCCTAAAGCTTCGGCCATCACATTACTCAGGTGACACGAGTGGATTTTAGGAAGAGGCCTAGGCTAGTGAGCTTGAGCGGTTGCTTCAAGCTTTGTCCTTGTTCTAGCAACACGAAAGCTCATGTTGTGATCCATCTACTGAGGGATGGAGCAAGAGTATGGTGGAGGACAGAGGAGTAGAAGCTCCATGTAGATTTTGAGACAATGACTTGAGAGCTATTTGAGGAGAGATTCAAGAGCAGGTATTTGTCACAAAGGTTCATACAACAAAGGATCAATGAGTTCCATGACCTCCGACAGACATCTCTTTTAGTAGTAGTATGAGAGTAGATTTCTGGATCTACTCTAGTATGTTGAGTACATGCAAGATGAGTAGGTGTGGATTCACAGGTTCATTTGGGGCCTACATCTAGACATTGGAGGTGCAAAGATGGATCCACTACCCACGTACATTAGCTAAGGCTATTGAGAAGGCCCATATAGTAGAGGAGACTCAAGGAAAGACCGAGTAGGATAGAGACTAAGTCCGAACCGCATCTAACGAGATGCGGGACAATAAATCGAGGGGTTCAAGACTCTTCCTCAGGGTGGCCAGGGTTCAACATAGTCATCCTTTAGGCCATAAGTAGCGGTAGTAAGCATTCCTACCCACCTTATAGAGTTGATCCACAGAGAGGTCAGAGTATGGGGCCTCCTCCTATGGGTCCCATTAGGACACAGGGTGGACCTAGAGCTTAGTCAATGGGAGCTCACCAGTAGAGGCCATAGTAGACCGTAGCCGATCATCGGATCCACACCACATACTTCTAAGGCACCTAGTGGAGGTTCTACTCATTCGGGAGGATAAGGAGGATTTTTTGGTTGTGGTGTTACTTGATATTTTTGGAGAGATTGCCCACATAACCCTAATAACAAGGGTAATACATAGATTTTGAGCCGATATTGTTGGTGACATGGGACGTAGTGACAGGATTTATGCAAAGGGTCGAGAATTGCTAAGCGAGCATTAGAGTACATCATTGAGACTACAGGTAGCATTGGTGGTATTCCTACCTCTGCATTGTTTGATTTTGGTTCTTCTGATTCTTTCATTGTACCATATTTAGTAGAGCGATGTAGGTTGGTGGCAGTTAGGTAGGGTCATAGTTGGGATGTTGAGATGGCTTCTAGAGCCAAGATCTCTGTAGACTCCTTAGTTAAGGAGTGTATAGTGGATTTGGGACCTTTCACCACTACCTCAGATCTTTGTATCCTTCCTTTGGGCTCATATGGAGTCATTTTGGGTATGGATTGGTTATCTGCACATAGGGCCGGATGGATTGTTACCATAAGACTATATCTTGTGTAGATGATTTGGGAGTTGATTTGGTGATTTCAGGGTCGAGACCCTTTTCTATTCACACCATCTCCGCTATGTATCTTAAGCAATGTGTGCGATGGGGTTGTTAGATGTATGTTGTTACGATTAGTGATGATTAGAGGATGGAGCTAGTGGACCATTGCTAGATGATCATCCCATTTTGATAGAGTTTTCTGATGTCTTTCCAAGGGAGCTACCGAGGTTACCACCCCTACGTGAGATTGATTTTCACATAGATCTAGTTCCCGAAGTAGAGCCTATATCACGAGCACATTATCAAATGACCACCCCAAAGATCTATGAGCTCAAGTTGTAGCTTGAGGGAATTTTAGAGAAAGGCCTTATCCATCCTAGTGTATCCCCTTGGGGTGCACCGGTGATCTTTGTGAAGAAAATGATGGATCCTTGCGGGTTGTGTATTGATTACCGCTTAGTGAACAAGGTAACAATCAAGTATCGTTATACCCTTCCTCATATTGATGACTTATTTGATCGGATGAAGGGATCCACGCTTTTCTCTAAGATTGATCTTAAGTTAGGCTAGCATTAGCTGAGGATTTCGAGGCGTACATCCATAAGACCACTTTCCGTATGAGATATGGGCACTATGAGTTCACAAAGAGTGCCTTTTGGTTTGACTAATGCCCCTGTAGTGTTCATCAATTTGATGAATGGGGTATTTAGGACCTTCTTAGATCACTTCATGCTCATCTTCCTAGATGAAATTTTGATATACTCACATATGTGTGAGGAGCATGAGGGCACCTTCGCTAGGTTCTTCATTTTCTTCAGGAGTAGCAACTTTATGGGAACCTGGAGAAGTGTGTTTTCTTTCGCACAAAGGTGTAGTATTTGGGTCATATCATTTCGGGAAGGTATCACCATCAATCCTTCCAAGATTAGAGCCATTATGGATTGGATAGCATCCACTACAGTGACCGAGGTGTGTAGCTTCATGGGATTAGCAAGTTACTACCGGATATTTGTTCAGGACTTCTCTCGATTACGTGCCCTATCACTTCCCTCTAGAGGAAAGGGAAGAAGTTTGTGTGGTCATACAAATGTGCGATCAATCCTTTAGGACACTGAATGAGTGTCTCACCATAGAACCTATTCTTGCAGTGCCAGATCCACAGGGTGAGTTCTTTGTTTGTACGGATGCTTCTTTAGTAGGGCTTAGAGGTGTGTTGATGCAGGAGGGAAGAGTAGTGATTTTTGAGTCTCACAAACTCAAAGATCACGAGCTTAATTATCCAACCCATGATTTTGAGCTTGCAGTAGTTGTGCATGACTTGGTTTGATGGAGGCACTTTCTTCTTGGTCAGATATTCACACTCAGAACATATCACTTGAGTCTTCATCACCTCTTCACGCAGCCCAATCTCAACACTCGTCAGCGGCATTGGATGGAGTTACTTTATGAGTATGACATGGAGATAAAGCATGTGAAGGGGAAAGAGAATGTGGTAGCAGATGCTCTCGGAAGATGGAGACATGTGGCTATGTTCACCTCAATGAGCACAGATTTTGCGGAGCAGATTCTTCAAAGAACTTCCTCTTGATAGCTTCTACAATGTAGTATGAGCAGAGATCAAGTCTCGATACCCCTCGAGAGGAATTTTGATAGTTTTTATTTAGATGTAGATGGTCTTCTCGGAAAAGAGGCTGGATATATATTCCCAAATATGGAGGCTTGAGGCAGACATCTTGGTCGAGGCACATCATGCACCCTGTTCATCCCATCCCGGGTGAAGAAGACGCACGCCACCTCGAGACAGCCAGATGTATCATTGGAGAGGACTTTGTCGAGATGTGGCCCAGTTGGTGTCATGATGTTTAGAGTGCCAAATATTTAAGGTCGAGCATCGCATCCGAGATGGCCTTTTTATCCTCATGTTATACTCGAATCGAAACGAGACACCATTTCTATGTATTTCATTGTTGGGCTACTAATGTCGAGATATCACCACAATGCCATCATGGTCACGATTGATAAATTGACAAAAGTGGCTCACTTTTCTCTGGTGAAGACCACTTATATAGCTAGAGTAGTGGCACGAGTATATTTGGATGAGATTTTCGGTTGCATGGGATTCCATGGAAGATCATTTATGATCACGATCCTTTGTACACTTCACATATTCGACTACCATGTAATATGTTCTTGGGATGAGAATCAACTTCAGCATAGCATATCATCCTAAGACAGATGGAAAAACTGAGCGGGTGAATCAGATATTAGAGGACATGCTCAGAATGTATGTGCTGGATCAACAGTCTAAATGGGAGGAGTACCTGTACTTAGTGGAATTTTCTTACAACAATAGTTTCTAGAGTTCTATAGGCATGGATCATTTTCAGGCTTTGTATGGTAGAGAGTGCAGGACACCTCTTAGCTAGGACAGGTTAGAGGACAGGGTTTTTCTTGGACCAGCTCTTCTATAGGACATGGATTAGCAGGTGGTATTGATCAGGTAGAGATTACAGGAGGCACATGATAGGCGGAAGAAGTATGCGAGATCAGCATAGGATCGATCGTTGTTTTGATGTGGGCATGAAGCTATTCCTTTATGTCTGGGCCACAAGATCCCTATCCATTATGGAAAAGGTTCTAAGTTAGCTCCTAGATTTGTTGGTCCTTTTGAGTGTATCAACCCTTTGGCCTACCGTATAGAATTGCCACCCACTTTGTCTCGCATATACATAATGTTTTCTATGTTTTAGTTCTCAAGAGATATATCAGTAGATCCTTCTCATGTGTTAGATTAGACATCATTACAGGTGCAAGATCATGGGCAAGTGATGGTGGAGCCTGTTCACATCCTAGATCGCAGGAACTTATGCCTTCAAGGTAGAGAGGTTGATTAGGTTCAGGTGCAGTGGGACATATATGATGAGATCATAGCAGCTAGATGGGAGGATGTTACTTCATTACGAGTTCGGCCTACATTTGTTCTAGTGAATTCTAGAGGAATTTGAGTCTAAGGAGGGGCATGTAGTGCCCACTTCCCTTTGACACATTTTGATGTTTATTTTGATATTGTTGGTTACATTATCGACATTATTATAGTTCTGATTTAGTATCATGTTATACATTTGATCATAGATTATTGTTGATCTTGATTTGGTTATGATGCATGATGATTATTAGAGACACTCCATATGTGGATGATGATATACTATTTTGACATGGATATATAGTGAATGTTGTTCGGGCATGTGATTTTTGGATATTGTGGGTAGACTAGAAAATGGACATTATATGATGATGATATAGTGGTTGATTAAATTACAAATGATATAGTTGTTACTTTGATGTTGTTGATATAAATTGTTAGTGATTTCGTTAAAATTTCTTTGATGTTGTTGTGATTCACATATTTAGATGATTTTGTGATTATATTTATATCATGTGGATGTTCTGATATGGCCACGAGGCCGAAGGAGGTATTTGTGTTTTACAGGTTAAATATCACAACAAACATCGGGGATTGGAGACCAACCACAATGGAATTCTAGGTGAATTCAACAAGGTCACCATGGCAACTTGTTTTATTGTGTTTGTGTTTGGTTGTTGTTAGGGATTCCCATGGGGGATTACCTTTATATGTGACCATGGGTTTGTGTATTTTATTAATGTGTTTCCTTTTATTATTGTTTGTATGTATTTTATTAGTAATGTGTTCCTTTCTTTTATTTAATTAAAATTGTGGTAGATTAATGTGAGAAATCATATGGTTAAAATTTAAATAAATCAAATTGGGATATGGGAAAGTAATAATGGAAGTTGTTGGCTCTTTGTATTAAATATGTAAGGGATGTGTAATTTTTGTAAGAGTTGTGTAAGTCAAATTTTGGAGTATGAAACACTCCACCTCCTTGGAAATTCGAATTTGTCCTTGGGGGTTGTTTTTGGAGGCTTGTGGGACAAGTAAAACTTGTCTCATACCTCTAAATTTAATTTACCAACCATACTTATGGTTAGAGAGGTGATTTTAGAATTTTATAATTCATTTTATTAATCATGTTGCAAGTTTTTTTGGCACTCTTCTTACATGTTATTTAAGTTGCAGTCCTTTGGGGTGTGGGCTTTTTGGAGTGCGCAAGTAACTTGTCATATTTTCACCCACCTCTTTATTGTGCTTGGGAGAGTGTAATTTGTCTTTTGTTTGGAGTTAAGGATGTGTGATGTGGCATCCTACATGGATCCACATCATCCTCTTCTCTTCCCTCTTTTATAAAATTTAAACTCTTTGTTTGTTTTGGGTTGTTGAATCTTTTTGCATGCTTCTTATGGGCATATTTTCTTGTGTTTGGAGCTCTTGCTTTTGGAAAGAGTTTGGAAAAACTTTGCATGCTTGGAGATTTCTGATTTTGTGACTATGTTTTGGGCATTAAATCTTGTTGTTTGGAAACAAAAGCTACCTTGAAGAGGTAGGAGTTTAACTCTTCTTTTATGTTGTTATTTTCTTGTTGTGTTGTGTGAATGGTGAATGTTGTTATGTTTTGTTGGCTGTATGGGTAGACTGCCATAGGAATGGTGTAGGAGAAGGATATGGGGAATCCATGTGGGGGGTCATAAGGGAATGCCATTGGCATCAGATTTTGTGGAGGGATTTTGGGTTTGGGATCCACCTTGGAAAAGAAATAGCTTGCATTTCTTACTTTGTGGGGGCATAAGGAAAACTATGGGGGGCATAAGGATATGTGTGGTGAATTTTATTGGTGGTTTGTTATAGGTGGATGCCCAATTCCCATTGGGAGGCATAAGTATCTTCCCCCATAGACCTTGTTCCTTTGGCTTGCATGATCAAGCCTGAGTTCTGTTTTGAATGTTTTCTAATGCAGTTGTAAACTGTTGTCTTGTGTTGAACTGTGTTTTAAATTTGTATATGCATGTTGAAAGAACGTTGTGTGTTTTGTGGAAGCCAGTTGTTTCCATGGGTTGAATCATAGATATTATTGTATTATGGTTAGGGCTTGGGGACCAATGATGAAGGATGGCTTCTCCTTTCATTAGATGTCTTGGTTGGGTGGAGAGCGATGTCTTTCCCCACTTTTGTTGAGATCAATTTGGAAGGAAACTTGCATGTTGTTGTTTTGGAGGATAAGAATACAATTTTTCCAGCCCCTTGTGAAACAAATTCATTTGTAACCTTTCCCACCTTGATGTGGATGAAATTGTAATATATTTGTGAAGAAAATATGTTGTAATTGGTTATGAAAGTTGTATATTCAAACTATGAAGGATGTTTATACTTTGTTCTATTTATGGGAAAGAAAGAAATAGAAACCTATTTGTTGCATTCAAACAATGAAAGATGTATTTCTTTAGGATTAATAAGGAATTGCAAGACTTTCCCTCATTTGCGTTGTTGATTTAAAGTTGGAATATATGATTGTAAATGAAATCCTGTTTGGGAAAAATTGGAAAAAGGAAGAAGCACGTGAAATGTAATCGCATTATTTTGTCTTGTTTGAATATATGATTTTGGGGAAAGATATAAAATTGGATTCTTGTTTTAATGATTTCTTGAAGAATTAAAAAACACAAGTCTAGTATGGAATGAATTCAATGTTTCATTGTATGGCAAAAGAGATAATTAAATCTCTATTTTAAAGAAAGAAACGCATGTGAGGAAAATACAGTAATTTGCCTCCTTTGGAAATATATAAAATTGAAATCAAAGTTGCATTTTGGGTTTAGAATAGTTTGATTTAAATCATTTAAATGTATTAGAATATATTAGAAATGAATTTTTATACTTGAATGATAAAATTGATAAATAGATCCTTCAAGATTTGATCCCCGTCATTGTGAATTTAAAAATGGTAAATGTTTTAATTAAAATTCATAGTTCGGGCCTGCACACAATAATCAACTTGGAAACATTAAAATTTAACATGATACATTAGCAAAGAACTCATATTGAGAAAGAACACTTAAGAATTTATTTAGAACATTGCAAAATCCAAGCCTAAACCTTTTCACAGTCGTTTTTCTGTCATTTGTTGGAAAAATTCAATTTGGAGATAAATTGAGCAAATTTACCCTCGTAAAACATTCTAAATCCTTCCTAGAATAACCTCCATGTTTTTTTTTGGGCATGCTTTGAGTGAAGGAGGAGATCAAATTGAACAAAATTGCATAAGTTAAAATTACCAGCTTGGCCTTTTAAAATCCTACGAGATCATTTTCATGAAATCGACCCTTTAAACCTTATCAAAATGTAAAATTTATTATTCTTATGCAAAGAGGACATCAAGACCTTTCCAGAAAGTCCTCATTTTCCTGAAATTGATCTTTTAGCAAAATTTATGACCCTCTGAAGTTTTCCTACCTTGGTGGGAAAAATTTCCTTAGCCACCACACGGCCCGAGAAAAAAAAATTCCCTTTTAAAAATCCTTACAAAAATTGTGTGAAAGATCTTAAAGGAAATTTTTTAAAATTTTCTCCACAACCAACTGTAGGCAACCACGTGGCACCCAGGGTGACAGCGGGGGAAACCTTTCGTTTTACAAATTTTTGTTTGGGAAAATTTCCCTTAAAACCTCCGCGGCCCCGCACTCCCGCCCCTGCCATGGGAAAGTCTCCTCCACGGACACGTGAACCCACACGGAAAACTAACCCCTTTCCCTCCCTTGGTGAAATTTTCCAATTTTCCCCACCACTCTACCCATCTCTCTCTCTCCCCTACCCGCTTCACTCGTTGAGCGCCACATGTCCTCGCGGACCCGCGCAGACGCGTGGGCACTAGATGGGCTTTTTCCTCCCTCCGTATAATTTTCCCAAACACCACCTCTACCCTACTCTTCCCTCATCCCCTCCCACCTTGGCTTAGCGCCTGCCACGTGTCCTTGGAGGACTCGCGAAGGCGCAAAAGAAATTTTGACTTTTCACCCGCGGGGAAAAATTTGCCAACGCCGCTCTACAACCCGCCAACCCAAGAAATGCACCTTCTTCCCTACTCGACATGTGTCCCTTGGGGAAAATTTGACCCCTAAGGTCCGCTGGTCCATCTCTGGAGTCTTACAAGGAGTTAGGAGGACTTTTTATATCATTGGAAAGGTGAGAAATTTTCCTATCCAATGGGAATGATTTAGGGAAATTTTGAATGCATTAAGCATGAGAAAAATTAAGTTGAAACTATGATCCTGTTAGAGAGTGGGTATGGTGATAATTTACCCTCTGAACCTATTTGAAACTTCTAACCCTAAAAAAATTGGACCTTGGGACCTCTAATAATTGCTAATAAAAAAAAAGGTATGTTTTAGTGGATTAAGCTTGTTCCAACTGTATAGTGACAACTCATTGTCTCAGAACTCTTGAATGTGGACAATTAATAAAAAGAAAATTATTCCATAATTTTCTTAACTAACCCTAGGTTGTTTCTTTTTTGTCTCAAGTGGGTTGTTTTATATGGGCACTACACAAGCTTGAAGGTACTCACCAATTGATTCAACCACAACTATCTAGGTTAATTTGCATGTTGCACAAATCCATTCTCACCACAATGGATACTTTAAGATTGTTTTCATTTTATAGCACACTAAGATATGATGTTAAATGTATGTCAATTTTTCTTTCCTTTCTTGAATGCAAGATTCTAACATTAAAATTTTAATTGTATAATTGTTTACTTTCCTATGCATAGGAATCATTTTTACATTTATTTATTCATGTGTGTATCTCCTTCCATTCTCTCTCCCCCTTCTTAACTTTCTCTATTTTTGTTTTTGTTCGTACTTTTCAATCAAAAATACTACGAAATACATCTTATAAGAAAATTACCCCTCTCAAATGCAAAATTAAATCACTTGTGTCAATAGTGATTTCTCCAATTTTATAGAGTTATGACACTACCCATTTTGTAACTCGATGAAATAAGGAAAAAAAAAGAAGAAAAGGAAAAATGAAAAAAAAATAGGAAACATAAATTTCTTCCAATTGTTTTTTATCAAACCAAACTAATGACATCGAGGTGGTGACTAGGATCCTAATCCTATTAAGATTCGTGTTCCTCAATGAAAACTATAGAAACCTCATCAAACTTTGGGATAGTAAGGAACTTTTCCATATCTTTCATGGAGAAATTTTTCCATGGTCTCTAAATTTGTAATCCTAGCCTCCTTAATCTAATGATCGTAATTCATGGCATATGTAATGATGAGCGAGGGATATTGTCTCGAATAGGAAAACTTGTTTCTTAAATAAGTAAATTATTAAATAGGTGAGAGGCCAAAAGAGATCCATCTCTTTTCATCAATTTTTCATGAGTTTCCAAGGTCATGGGACAAGTACAATATAATGGTGAGTTCCACTTTATGGAATTTTAGGGCCATAGAAACTCCATCTCCCTCCCAAAAAAATTATTTTAGTTTTCTAAAATTAATAAAACATTTGTGTTTTGGCTTATACATATAAAAAAAAATACAATGCATCTGCATTTTTCAAAAATATATAGTTTGTTAAGTATATTGTTAGGATTTATTTTATAATTAGTTATTGAAAATTATTTCAGATACTATAGTGTGATACATTATTATGATCCCTAAGGTTATTATCATATATTGTTGGAAAACTTGACTCAAGAGTGGATGGTTCAAGATTCCCCTTAAATTTATATTTCATGTTAAATTTTGAGGAAGACAAAGATATATGAGAAAACAACTTAGCAAAGTAAGCCATCTCTATAAATCTAATATTAGAGGTAGGAGAAGCAGCATTTATGACTTGTTGAAGAGATTGTTTCAAAATCCATCAATCATCACCTTGAAAAATCTTATCTTCACTATAAAAACTCCATCGGGATGGGGAGAACGAGTGATCTAGCTAAGCTTGTGATAAATCCAACCCCTATAAAGCTAGGAAGAAATTATATGTAGTTGTACTCGATTTGTGTTTCAAATGAAGAAATTGGTGAAAAATCACACTCAAAAACAACATGAGGGAAAAGGGGGAAGAGCATGAAAAATTAGGGGGAAAAGGGGTGAAAATGGTTGAATGAAAATAACATGAGGGTGAGGGCCTATTTATAACTTTGGAGTGGAAAGAATAGGTGAGAAGCGCCATTAATGTGTGAAAAAGGTACACTCAATTACAAAGAATGTGTGGGTATAAAATTGATTTTTTGTTATGTATGTTACATTGAATCAAGTATATAGGAAGTTCACCATACTTGTTTATTAAGCGAATATGTCTTGATTTATAACATAAGTAGGGAAGTGAGATTTTGCAATACATTAAGAGGGTGTAAAATAAATCTATCAAGTCCATTTTTTAGAGTGATTGTTGGGCCCTTGGAATGTTGGATAAGTACAAAAGGCACGTAGGTAAGCAGATCCTAGTTGAAGAAAGGCGTGCAAGGACAAAGGGCGCGGGGCGGTGGTTTAAGGAAGCTCGTGGTGTACGCAGCATGTGCGCATGCGAACTAAGGGTTTGGGACTTAGCCAAATTGGGCATTCGGGATATAACATGTGAAAAGCATGACCCAAATGCGCATGTTGAGTGGATAAGGTGCCAACCTGGTGATAGGTTGGCCCAGGAAGGAGCATGCCTGTGGTAGAAGCTTCTAGAAGCACATCATGGTGAAAAGTGGAAATCTCAGGCATGGAGGAGCATGCTCGCATGGAGGACCACATTCAGACACTTGGCATTGGATCTGAGGGCACTGGAGGATGAGTTGGTAGTCTAAAAAGGCTATAAATACAAGCACCTATAGAGTAAACAAAAGGAGAACTAGAAGAGGGCGGAGCTCTATAGAAATACTGCAAGAACTCTGTTAATGGGTAATTGCTCTTGGGAAAGGATGTATAATGGGTATGGGGATTGTAATTTTTTGTTTTGATATCCTAGCTACATTAGTCCAGTTGTAATGCATGGATGTAATGATTCCATGGATGTAAGGAGGTTACCAGTTATATGAATATGAATATCAATGATTATGCTGCATACATATTTCTCATAGGTTCTCTTTCATTTATGTTTATGCTAAGTATGGATGCTTGTATCCTTCTTTCGTTATGGTAAAATTTATATAATCTATGTTAAGTACTTTTTGTCTGTAGTAGACCGTAATGGATCTAGAGGCCATTCTGATATCTATGGTTATTGTATGTCTTAACTACTTTTACATCTCTTAAGCACAAATCATAGATGATGATGTTCCCCACTAAACTCACATAAAATAGAGACTCAAAGCACCCATGTGTGCCTCGGGTGAGCACCCAAAGATCCACTAGGTGATAGGCGGTGCGTGCATGGGGTTCCTTTCTTTTTGATAGGGGTAAAAATGGCTACATCTTGGTTTCATTGCCGAGACTCTTTTCGAAGTTTTAGTGGGAAATAACATACAACATGATCTATGTAGTGAGTAATGATAGAGTAGTTAACTTTGGAAAGTGTTGAATCATGGTTCAAGAGCACGGAGGATGAATTTTCTTAGAGATTTAGCACTTGACCTGAGTTTTATGCACATAGATGGGTAGAAGAGAACCTCTACCATGATCTATATGAAACATTTTTCTATTGCTTCCCGGAGAACTATATGAGTGGCTCTCAGCCTATGCGTCTAGATCAAGTTGGCATTATGGATCACATGTGTGGACCCAAGAAGAATACCGAGGCTGCAGGATGCAAATCTGATGTGGACCCATGCTATGGATCATTGGTGGAAAGGAGTATTGGCTAGCTACACTCTGGAGTATGCCATTTCCACATATTCTTGTCTGGAGGTTGATGAGTTTGAGTTTTTGTAGGAGCCCAGAGGATCATTTCTACATGTTGTCCCTCTGGCTATGAAGATCCCGATGGTTACCATGAGTTTAGAGCCATTTCCAATGGTGGCTAAACCATTCTGAGCACTTTGGGTGAGGAAGCTAGGGTGGAGGAAGATGGCGTATGTTGTGATGGAGAAAGAAAGGGAGGAGAGATTACTTAAGTATAGTGAAGTGCATGAAAGGGAGATTAGTAGACAACGTGAGGCTATAAGTGTGATGGATCTATGGAGGTAGACGTTTCGGGAAGGATTCGAGGTTCACGGGGAGGACGTGGAACTGAGTTATGCATCTTTACCCCATATTGGAAAGCGTGTAAGAGAGACCCCTTTAGCTTCTGGTGAGAGTTCTTCATGTGGAGAAAGAATATTCATTGGAATGTATCTGAACCCACCCAATGACCAAACCTTGGTGCTTGGTTTTCTAGAACCAAGAAGAAGTATCATTAACCCAGTTGATATCAGTGGAAGTGACAGATCTATGCCTAGGAGGTACAATTTTTCAGTTCCCACTTCTATGGCTACACATATTCCAATATTTAGAGGAGTCTTTGGACAAAGAGAAAGTATACAAGCCTTCGGTCTCGTGTCTGGGAGTGGCATGGGGTATAATAGTGGTAGTGGGCCACTATCATAGACCGTTAGGCACACGGTTCGGTAGAACCGTGGGGACACTTGGCACAACTACTACTACGGGACTGGTGGAGGACTTGGTGGACCTAGTGGTTCTGGTGGCTTAGGAGGTACATGACTTGGTGGACTTGGTGGATCTGGTGGTAGAGGAAACACCAGAGGAAACCAAGGCTCTAGCTCAGGAGGAAAAGGGCCCCAAAGAACCCCCTCAATTATTCTTTGAGATGTCATTACACTTTCCGTAATACATTGGTATTGAGGATGTTGCGGAACATGTTCACAAGTGTGAACTACGATGGCGCACAAATGGTATCACAACCCCGGAGCGGAAGGCTAGTCAATTTGTAACCATGTTGTAGGGGTGCGCGCATAGCTGGTATAAAAATATGACCCTCATCAAATGGTGGTGGATTATACTACTTTAAAGAACACATTCTTGGTATAATTCCACATCCCTAATTTTGAACAGAAGAGCATCAGTGCTTTGAAGGAGATTCAACAGGGAATGGAAAAGAGTGTGTGAGAGTATGATGCGCACTTTAAAACTCTCTTATCTAAATTATCATATGATATTCACCCTTCACATCATGCTCAGTGGTTTGTTGGAGGATTGATCACACCTTTTAGAAGGGCCTTATATCATAAAGCTTTCACATACCCACGTGAGGAATTGGAAGCTACTCTATGTACCGAGGCTGTTGGTAGTGTTAATACTGGTGTTAGCCCATTCCTAGAGGCTCACATTATTGTTATGGCTAACTAGCTAGAGAAGTTGTCTGCAAACTCATCCCATGAGACTTGTAGTGGTTTATGGTGCAAAAATTGTGAAGTAGAGGGGCATGTCAAGGATAATTTCCCCTGGAGGATGGTACGTGCCATGACAGTAGACTATGAAATTTTTCATGAGGACCATGATACAAATAGATGCGCCTTGTTATAGCGTGCAATTCAAAGAATGTGTCTTTCTACCAAAATATACACCTCTACAACCCATGATACTAAGGACTATATGCTCATTGATTAGATCCATGAGGCCATTGATCATAGGGTGCACTAGACCAACATTTCCAGTAGTTCCAAGGGTGATGATCACCGTTATGAGGAGCACGTAGATGGAGGCACATGTGGAAGGGGTTTTCAAGGAGGATTTTTGGTCATGGTAACTGTGGGGGAGGAAGGACTGAGTTCCCACGTGGAACCTATTTCAATTGTGGGTCTATAGAGCATTACAAATGAGAGTGCCCGAACTGTTGCAGTGCTCATGGTGTGGAAAGAAGCACAAGTATGAGGAGTGCCCAAAATTGTTTGAACACATGAATCAACAACACCAGAAATACAAGGGCGCTGCAATGGTCAGCATTAAGAAGGCAAACACACAATGGATGCCACGAGTAACATGAGATGTAGGTTTGGAGTCAATTTTGGTAACAACAAGGGTAGAAGCCATGCGTGTAAAAGAGATACCAAGGTAGAAGAACCTGGTTTCAAGGGAGGAAGTAGTTCATGGAAAGTACCCAGACCCTGCGTGTCAAAAGGAGGTATATTAAGACACAATGGATGTCATTTGGAGTTTACAAGGGAGATCTAGTGTTTAAAGGAGCAAATCCAGGAGGGAGGAACAAGGAAGGAGAGTCGAGGTGCGAGGGATGACTGGATGAGGTCAAGGAAGTATGTAAAATGCTAAGGAAAAGAATATTATTCCCTTGCTAGGATCATGGTTGAGAGAGAAGGTACCATGCACCGGAGGAGAGCACGAGAGATAGGTCTTGCATGCAAACCTTCCCCCTCATAGCCTTGACTATGATAAGGAGATCACATTAAATGCAATTGTAGATGGATGGCTCCTTAGTAATATCCTCATTGACACAGGCGTGAAGGTCAATGTTCTAACTTTGGATGCATGGCATCAGATGGGAAGACCTGCATTATAGCCATCTTCGAATGTGTTGTATATGGAAAACAATACTAAGGCGATTCCCATCGGTGTCTTAAAGGATACAAATATCACTATCCAGGGAGCTAAGTTTACTGGGGACTTTGAAGTCTTGGCGCTCATCGAGGAAAACAATTTTCCAGCACTACTTGGGCACCCATGGTGTTACAAGAACAATGCAAACCTTTGGTTCAACAAAGGGTACATCAACTTTGAAAATAAGGAGGAGCGAGTCATTATACCCCTGGCTGATGGGAAATCAACACCCTATACTGAACCTTTGGGAGAAGAAGTTATGGATAGGATATATGTGCACTCAATCAGGGACCCAGAGATAATCCATCCTACCAATGGAGTTATCCAGTTTGAGGATGCTCAGTCAGTAAGTGATACCACCAGTCTAGCATGTGATAATTGGGCACATAAAACTTATGAATTGATCGGATGGAAGTTGAGAGGGTTGGTGACCAAGGTAATAAAGGTGTGCACAGTTCGGTGCCTAGGAGGAAAGGAGTTGCCTAAGTATTCGGAGGATCCTTCCCTAAGATCTTTTTGCAGGAGATGGAAGCTCAGTGGAAGGATGAGAAGGAATGAAGAGGGATGCTAAGTTATGTCCTGCTTAGCACAATGGCATGGTGGTGGGCTACACATCAAGAGAGCCTTTTGGAATGGCATGAGGTAAGAATTGCTCTCTCTGTCAAATTCTCTAGAGCAATGTGCCCACTGCCATCAAGGACTACCATGGGAAGGAGCCTACCTCTTTCCATATCCAGAGAGTGTGAGAGGATCTAGAGAGAAGGCACAGAAGATTTGCCACCATCCCTCTAGGTGCATAAGTTGTATTCTACACTACAGGGTTCACGCACGCATGGTACATTCATTTAGAGACACGCCGCCAAATAGGGAATTGGCAAGAGCTAGCAGCTGACCTCATTCAAACCTTTGAGTATCGAGTACCAAGCCATCAATTGATAAGGCCTTGCAGGGTATCAAGCACCTTACCATGGGGGATAGTGCCATGGTGGAAGATAGGTTGTTGGAGTTGCTAGGTGGACCGGGTTAGAAGCGCGCTTTGAAGAGGATGCAGAGGAAACATAAGAGTTACAGCTTGAGCGCGTGTGTTTGGAAAAGGAGAAAGGGAAGTTGGTGTATGTGATTGATGGGGAGGAAGTAGAAAGCTTGCTTGTGAGCCATTCTGTAGGGATGCACAAAGTAGTGGATAGTGTTAATATTCGTGCGTGTGCCTACCATGAGCCCTCTTAAAAGACAAAGAAGGTTAACATTGGTTTCGTAAGAAGAACCTAAGGAAGTTATTATTGGAGATTACTGGTCGGAGAAGGAAATCTCTAAGATCATTGATCTATTGTGTGAATTTGAGTATTTATTCCTACGCGGGTACCATGAGCTCAAAGGTGTCCACTATTCCTTAGGGGAGATGAAGATAAAGTTGAAGGATAGTGCGCGCCAAAGTCAAGAAGAGACCCTATTGAATGAATCTCAATTTGTGTGTAAAGGTTAAGGAGGAGATAGAAAAGATGATAGCTTCGGGATCATTAAAGCGGTGGAAGAATTAGAATGGATAATTTTGATGGTAATCATCATTAAGAAGGATGGGATGATTAGGATCTGTGTGGATTATAGGGAGCTGAATATAGTTTGTGTCATTGATCCTTTTCCAACCCCCTTCACTGAAGAAATTTTGGAAGGAGTTGTTGGGTACGAAATCTATTCCTTTACGGATGGATTTTTGGGGTACCACCAAGTCCGGATTGCAAAGGAAGACCAGGAGAAGACAACTTTCACCACTAAGTGGGGAAGTTTTGCATACACGGTCATGCCCTTTGTTTTGAAGAATGCACCTACTATTTTTTCACGCATAAGTTGGTACAAGCATTCCAGACTTCATCCATAATTTTCTTCAGTCTATTTTGATGATTGGACAGTGTATGGGCTAGTAAAAGACCATTGTGACAATTTGAGATTAATGTTTGAGAGGTGTAGGCAGTTGAGGATATCCCTCAACATTAAGAAGTGTGTATTTACTACACCCTTTGGGACGTTATTGGGGCATATCATATGTAAGGAGGGCTTGTTAGTAGATCCCGCAAAAGTTACAGTTATTGTGGGGTTAGGGGAGCCTCTAGCCGAGCGCAGCAGTGCTGCGGATTCCTTGGGCATACGGGTTATTACGGGAAATTCATCAAATGGTATGTCAAGATTATCATGCCTTTAGAGGAGTTGCTTTCGACATAAAAGTTCCTTCCATTGGGGAGAAGCGCAACAGAGGGCGTTTGATACATTAAAGGATAGGCTTGTCACTACGCCTATATTACATTTTCCCTCTTGGGACAAGCCCTTCCATGTCCATGTAGATGCCTCAGGAACCACCATTGGAGCAGTGCTTGCACAACCAAGTGAAGGAATTATTGATCATCCTCTGTGTTTTGCAAGTAGGAAGTTGACACCAGTAGAGAAAAATTACACCACGATTGAGCGCAAAGCATTGTCAATTATCTATGCACTTTTCAAATTCAGGCAAGATTCACTCGACAACACCTTTTATATTTTACACCGACCACATGACATTAAAGTACCTAGTGAACAAGCCCGTTCTACAAGGGCGTATATGTCGGTGGGTATTGTTGTTTCAAGAATTTGAGTTCACGGTAGTAGTGAAGCACGGGAAGAGTAATTGTGGGCCGATCATCTGTCAATAATTTGTTAGAGTAGGTATTTACCTTAGCTCATGTTCACCTAGGTACATTATTTACCTTTATTGTATTGATCCTCACCCACTTATGTGTGTGGATATTTCTTTTTATTTATTTAGATATTAGGAGATATTATCTACTTGTTAGGTATAGTTATTTCCTTGATCTATGGTATTAACTAGTTCTTTCCTAGATCTATGGTATCAATAGATCCTTGATGTCTATTTCTCTCATAAATCTATGGACTTGAATAGTTCTTTGATGACTAGTTCTTTCCATGATTTATGGCTTGATCTATAACCTTAAGCGGCTCTTAGATTGTTATTATTTTCCTATATAAGCAAGGCCCATTCTCATTGTATTTCATTGCTTCTATCAGCGCCGAGTTCCATAATAATATATGATATTGTTGTTCATTTGTTTGCAAAGGTTTATGTAAAGTTATTCTCGTGAATTAATTTCATCTTATTGATCATGGTGTTTTATTAACATATATGTTCTTGGCTTGGTATTGGTTATCGTTCCTTTTAGAATTGATTCAGGGAGGACACGCAGAGTATTGAGAGACAATGCCGACGTGCAACTGTTTAGAGTTACGACATGCGCCCTCATATTTGGAGGAGATTGCAGTATTTTTAAAGGAAGGTGTGGCGCCAAAAGGAATGAAGGCATTAGAGAAGAAGTAGCTAGCCATACGCATCGTGCCTTACATGTTGATCAGTGAGGACTTATACAAATTGGGACGTGATGAAGTTTTGCACAGGTGTGTACTAGAGCATAAGTGTCTAGCCATCATGGAGGAAGCACATGGAGGAAGTGCAGGTGGGAATTATGCAAGTGATGTCACCGTGCGTAAGATATTAATGGCAGGATTGTCGTAGGAAACCCTGTACAAGGATCGTAAAGACTATTGTAAAGCATGTGACCATTGTCAGTGCATTGGCAAGCCAAGAAAGAGAGAAGAAATGCCTTTGTGCCCTATACCTAGCATGCAGAACCTTTTGAGAAGTGGGAAATAGACTTTGTAGGCCCTATTGCACTAGCGGAACATAGGACTAGGTCACGCTATGTCATCACTTGCATAGACTATTTGACAAGGTGGACAGAGGCAACCCCAACTAAATACTGCACAATAGCCACAGTGGCAAGATTCTTATGGGAGAACATTATCATGAGGTATGGATGTCCTTTAAGTTTAACCAGTGATAGGGGTACGCATTTCTTAAATGAGACCGTGAGGATCGTATTAGCAGAGTTCATGGTGGCTCATCACAAGACTACACCCTATCACCCACAAGAAAATGGAACCACGGAAGCATTCAACAAAATACTGAGTCATACCCTAACCAAAATTTGTGATGTCGGCAGACAAGATTGGGATGACAAAGTATCAACAGTATTATGGGCTTATAGGACAACTTATAAAAGGCTGAAAAAATCCACACCATTTCAATTGGTGTTTGGCTTGGAAGTTGTTCTACCGGTTGAATTCATGTTACCTTATCTGTGAATAGCGCGCACAGGAGGGTTGACTAATGAGAAAGTGCTAGAAGAGAGAATTGATGAGTTAATGAAGTTGGATGAGAGACAATAACTCGCTAGGTGGAGCCAAACAATAGAGAAAGCAAATAAAAATATTGGCTTGATCACCACATCAGAAACAAGAAGTTTGAGGTTGAGGAGATGGTCTTACTGTATGATTCTAAGTTTCTATGCCATCCTGGGAAGTTGAAATTCCATTGGTTGGGTCCCTACACAATCTCATGCATCCTTGTTTCGGGTGCATGCCAGTTACAAGCGTTGGATGGAATGAAATTTCCTGGACACTTCAATGGGAGTAGGTTGAAGCCCTACTATAAATAAGTCTTATTGGTGTTTGTAAATAAGGCGGTTTTGCCAGTTAGTTTAGAATTTTCCGTTATGCATTTCTTTTCTTGTGTTTCCCTTTCGCGTTGTTGTTTTGTTTTGTGCCTTGGGTGCCGGTAACCTTAT
Organism: Taxus wallichiana var. yunnanensis; assembly: GCA_018340775.1. Taxonomy (NCBI): domain Eukaryota; kingdom Viridiplantae; phylum Streptophyta; class Pinopsida; order Cupressales; family Taxaceae; genus Taxus; species Taxus wallichiana. Next base: position 996,629,506 of record CM031237.1, on the reverse strand, counting down.
TACTACTTTTTGAGAATTTTTGAGTGCGCAGAGGACCGCGCATCATTTTAATATGGGGTGGAGTAATGTGAAGGAGAGCATGGCTAAATGCCAAGGAATTTTGTGTTGAAAAACCTAGTTGAATGGCCCTGTTGAAAGAGGTTCTTAGAAAGAAAAAATGGAAAAAGGATGGTTGGTGCCAAGATAAAGCTACTTTCAGATCCCACGTACAAAGGAGGAAAATCCATTAAGCAACACGAGGTAGGCGAGGGTAAAAATTAGGATAGAAGAAGTTCCTTCGGTGCTGGTTACACGTGCGCAAGAGTCTCTTGTTATGTTGGATTGGTTGTGCGCCAAAAGGTTGGAGGATTTTCCACGCAAGTTTGGGCGCGTGAGGGAAAGCGCTAAAGACAAGATTTGTTTGAAAAATCTACATTAAATGTTAAAATTATGGTGGTAGGTGAAGTAACACTTAATGCTTAAAAAGGGAAAAACTATAAATAAAGGGGTCGAGGCACTTCATTATTCACTTTGCGTATAAGGAGAAAGAAGCGCTTTTTACCTTTGCAAACTAGGGCTTCCAAAAAAATTGATCCGTGTGAAGAAACATTTTGAGAATTGAAGTGTGAGTAACTGGTTCGGATTTGTAAACCAGGAGGAAGGGATTTCATGGGCATAGGAAAAGTGGGAGAAGGCGCCATCTTGTGAAAGGAGTATCCCAGTTAGGGTTTGAAGAACTAGGGCATAGGGTTAAGGAACTTTCTTCACAAGTTCTAGATCTAAGGTTGGAGAGAGCAGAAGAATAGAGTAACATGGAGTGATTGAAGTGGTAAGAAGACCTAGATAATGGCACCCAAGAAACTAGTTAGCACACCCAAGAAGGGCAAGGGAAAGGGAAAGGGTAAGCAACAAGAAACTGACGCATGCACAAATGAGGAGTGGTATGCAAAAATGTAGTACCCAGATGGAGTGTTGTTGGGGAAGGAGTGGGAGTCCCATCTGAGGAACATGTTTGTGAATGACTACAATCATCGGACAAGCACAATCAAGAAGGAGATGGCGTTGGAGTTAGTGCACCCAACAAACAAAAGGACACCAGAGGGTTTTCCCATTTATAATGATGATGTGAAGGTTAAGTTGGAGAAGGCAGGGTTATTACAACTCTTTGAGTTTCCCTACTTTGGGAAACCTAAGCATGTATCAATGTTTGATTTTGCGCGTGCATGAGCACTACTTCCACTTTATAGGGCGCAAGATGCACATAACCCCTCAGCTCATTTCACATTTCACATGCCTCATCTGTGAAGGAGACGATTTGGAGGATGACTTGATCGACAAAGAAGCGATTAAGGAAACTATCACCACCTATGCATACAAGAAGGGGTCAAGGTATTATGATGTCACAGACATTAAGGATCCGGTAATGAAGATGGCCGCACACCTGGTGTCAAAGTTAAATGGCTAGGAGAGATGGACCCAGGTTAATAAGCCATGGTTGAATGTTTGCAGGAAAATTTTAGAGGGCACCATCTACAACTTGCGCATTCATCGCGGATGAGATTGTCAGTTGCGTGAAGGAAGGTGATAGGATCCTTTTTGGTAATGTCCTATTAACCATTGTGTTTTCAGAGATCGAGGTACTGGATGCATCAGACAAGTTCATGTGGGAGTACCTGCTGAAGACCCCTCACTCATGAAAGAGGTTTGAAAAATACGCTTGTGACACTATGACAACTATGCACAAGGCGCACTTGGAAAAATGGTATACGTGCCTAAGGAACGCGTTTGAGGCGGAATGGAGAATTCCCAAACAACTACCAGTAGCCACTAGGGGAGAAGAAAAATTTTTGTGTACCAACATTTCTTGCCTAGGAAGATTCAAACTTGTCAGATAAGACATGGAGCCCATGGTGCAAGCTCCCCTTTTCCTTCATAACTCAATACTTCCAAGCAGAGTAAACAGGTTCAAGGAGTCCAAGAAGTTTAAGCTAGACCTTGGTAATCTGGACCAGGACCATAGGGAAATGCGCAAAGGGTTGGTCTACCCCATCAAGCACACATACATGGAGCGGTACGTGTTGCGCATGATGTTCAAATGACAAGGCCCATGACTCTTCCCATTACAGAAGGATCCACGGTGTGCGTGTACATCCGCATAAGACCCAAGTCTAAGAAGGGCACATATCTAGAGAACGAGGTGTCTATACCTCAGGATCCAATTGGTAGGAAGATACCCACCCAAACGGGAGGAAAAAGAGCCAAAAAAGAAAATACCAAGTGTGGTGGAGACACAAGCAATAGGTTCCCCTAGGACAAGTGCCAGAACCAGTATGTACGCATGCGTAAGAAGAGGCCCATAGTAAAAGAAGACTCCAGAGCTAGAAAATCCATTAGACAAGGATTCATCAGGAGGAGAAGAAACGGAGTCACCTACATCGAAATCTCTAGTTAGGAAGAAGCGAGAGGGTAGAAGAAGAGACTAAGAATTTGGACAAGTACATAGGAGAAAAAGATGATAGCGATGAGGACGAGAGTGGAGAATAAATAAGTGGGGAAGAGGACCTTGAGAAAGATCGAGGGCCACCCGTCTTCAATGTACATGATTTAGAGGAGGAAGCGGAGAGAAGAGAATAGGGGTTCCTTTTCGTGCTGCATGAAGATAGCTGTGGTAGGAGAAGGCACCCAGGACATGGGAAAAGGTGAGGAGGCTAGTGCGCAGAAGCAAGAGGCTCCAAGCTCATGCAAGAAGAGACAACTAAGGTGGTAGAAGGAGAAGAGACCAAGAACATTGAGACCTAGTGCGAGGACAAATTGGAACACAACGTCTTGAGCCGAGTGTTGAACAAGGAAAAGGAGGAAAGCGCGAGAAGAGGAACATGGAAGCACTAGAGGCCCCATTTTGACTGTAAGTATACCTAATGAATACGCGCACATGGAGAGAAGGCACGTAGAGGGGGAGAGGTCAGATATGGGTTATATTGATGACCCCAAGAAAGTGTTCCGTGCGCGTGTTCTTAGGTACTATTTCAGCAGAGGAGCTTGAAGCAATGTCATCTTTTGATAGGGAGGTTACATATCCATGGACAAGGAAGATGCTCTCATGGGCAATAGAGTCCCACCTTGATGAGCTAGAGTTTGAGGTAAACCATGGGGCAATAATAAAATTGCCATGACCAAGAGAAGACAACCTAGTGGTGGATACCCAGCAGCTCTCGGATGAACAACTATGCAACACGCTCAATAAAGTCTCCGTTGAGATCAAAGCTAGACTCTTTGGGAGGAATGATAGAATCAGAGATCTGGAGGGGAGATGAAGAAGAAAGAGGGAGAGCTAGCTGCAATGACAAAGGAGCTAAGCCAGGAAAAGTTGATCAGCACCCAGTGGCAACATGAATTGAAGGATGAAAAGGTTAAGGTATGCGCTATGTACAAGAAGGTGGAATCCATCAATAAGGCTATAATATTGAAGCATCTAGACCTAGCATCACCCGTGCAGAAGTATGGATCTGCCTTGGGATGCCTGGAGGATTTAACAAGGGTCCTCACCATGGAAAGACAACCGCTAGCCTTGGAGTCTGCAGAAGAAGTTTCCACGCGCCTAGAGAAGGAGGATAAGTTGAAGATCATAGCGCTTGTCGTGGAATACAGCAAGGTTCTTGCTGATGTAAGGGATGCTTCCCAGGACTATTGAGGTCGTGTACGATAATTGCGCAGACAGAGACAAAGTGGCAGGTGCCTTGGTCGCCACTCATGAATCAAAACTCAAGGAGTTCCAGGAGAAAGAACAAGGGAAATAGGGTGGAAAGGGATAAAATCCTTGCCGAGGTCGAGAAGAAATTTGAAGCCATTGAAGCCTTAAGGGGTTCAATCAAAAATCGGTTGAAGGAACTATATCCACATATTACACGAAGAATGGACGTCTTTGGAGGATATAGGCGAGGAGTTGAAAAATCACGATACCATGAGTGCTAAAGGAGATGGACTAAATTTTGGGGACTTGAGCGCCTTGATCGGTCACCTCTGTCAGAGAGCGCAGGAAGAATTCGATGCCTGGAACAAGTTGGAGGCCGACTTGCAAAAGGATTTTCCTAGCTTGTTGTAGTGATTCCTTCACTCTCCCATTCTTTCTTCTTTCCCCATTCTTTCATCCCCTTATTCTTGTTCCAAGGCATAAGCCTGTTGTATTCTTTCTTTCACTAGAGAAGTGTTCCCACGGACGGAGAACAAGTGTAGTGTGGGGTGATGTTGGGCCCCTAGAATGTTGGCTAAGTACAAAAAGGCATGTAGGCGCGCAGGCCCTAGTTGAAGAAAGGCGTGCGAGGACAAAGCGTGTGAGGCGGGGTTTAAGAGAAGGGTTTAAGGAAGCCCATGGCGCGCACGTGACACGCTCAGATAGAACCAAGGGTTTGAGACTTAGCCAAATTGGGCATTCGGGACAGAACACGTGAAAAGCATGACTCGAATGCGCATGCTGAGTAGATAAGGTGTCATCCGGGCGACAGGTTAGCCCAGGAAGGAGCATGCCTGCGATAGAAGCTTCTAGAAGCACATCATGGTGAAAAGTGGAAAGCTCAGGCATGGAGGAGCATGCTCGCATGGAGGACCACATTCAGACACTTGACATCAGATCTAAGAGGCTTGGAGGATGAGTTGGCGATCCAGAAAGGCTATAAATACAAGCACTGTAAAGTAAACAAAAGGAGAACTAGAAGAGGGCGAAGCTCTGAAATACTACAAGAACTCTCGTTAATGGGTAATTGCTCTTTGGGAAAGGATGTCTAATGGGTATGGGGATTGCAATTTTTCTTTTGATTTCCTAGCTACATTAGTCCAATTGTAATGCATGATGACTGATGCCTTCTCTGTGACATTTTGTAATTACTCCATGGATGTAATGTGGTTACCAATTATATGAATATGAATATCAATGATTATGATGCATACCTCTTTCTCATAGGTTCTCTTTCATTTATGTTTATGCTAAGTATGGATGCTTGTATCCTTCTTTTGTTATGGTACAAGTTATATAATATGTTAAGTACTTTCTTTGTAGAGTAATGACTGCAGGGATCTAGAGGCCGTTAAGCTCTATGGTTCTTGTATGTCTTAACTCCTTTTAAATCTCTTAAGCACAAATCATAGATGATGATATTCCCCACTAAACTCACATAAAGAGAGACTCGACACCGCACATGCCTCGGTGAGCGTCCAACATCTCATGCTAGGTGATAGGCCAACACGCATGGGGTTCCTTTCTTTTGTGATAGGGGTAAAAATGACTACGTGTGATTTATGATTCATATGAGGTAACAAATAAATTTTGTGGAATTTTGTTATATTCATGGTTGTGATGTGAGTATAATAAAAAAATCCATGGTCACTTTTGTATAATACATCTTAATATTTATAAAGTGAAGTATATAAAGCAAAACTTTGTTACTCATTCACTAACAAGCAAACATATGACCAAAAAAAAAAAAAAATAGATCCCCACTTATAACTTAACTTGAAAACCAAGTGGAAAAGCGAAAATCCCTTATAGACATAAATGTTATATAAGAAAAGTATTATATCCCTTAAAAGTAAATAAATGGGGAACAGAACTTACAAACATTCGAGACACTTAAAGTGAAAACATTAAAAAAGTATGTCAAATCTATTTCTTTTGTTAAAGGAAATGTTGAATATGGAGACCGGATATATTTGTGAGAAATGAGCATAATGCTATAACATTTTCATAAGTTTATAACAATTTACAACTAATTCAATATAAAATAATAAAATAGGCACATGAACTAGTCTCATAGTGACCCTAAATTTATAAGATTAGCACGGAGTATTATTTTATCCATAAGATTAGCATGGACAATTATTTTATGCATGCGTGATTTATCCATTTAGCTTTATGTCAGTATGGAAGGCGATAAATTAGTTAATTTTCAAAGCATTATGTTTTGTTTATAAAGTTGGTGGCATCTTTCAATCTTGAATGGTTGTAATGAATAAGATTTTAGTATTTATGGATCTTTCTCTACTAATGCTTCACCATGCGGGCACGCCTCTATCACTACCATTTTCTTTTAATTTTGTTTTATTATCTCCTCTAACTTTGGCCTAATTATATTATTGTTTTAAATATTAATTTTGTTTTATTATCTCCTCTAACTTTGGCTTAATTTTATTATTATAATAATATTTTTAAATATTAGTATAGACATCTAATTTTGGTTTAAGATTAGTTAATTGTTTTTGTATAAATGTATTTGTGTTTTCTTGATTATCGGTTTGATTTACGTTCTTATTAGTACATGTTCTTTGAGTCGTTTGTATGTTAGATTGTTTTTTTGTTTCTCGTCATTTTTATTTTTTCGATCTTATTTTTTTTGTTTATATTGTTTATTGTCCCTCTCATCCCCAATACTTTTCTCTTACCTCTTTTTCCTTATTTTTCCTAAAGCAATGCTAAAAATGTGAAGATTTTTACAAATATAGTTATGTTTCCGGTCATCTCTACATTTTTAGTCATTTATTTTTTCGACCCTTCTTAACCTTAATTTTGGTGTCTCTAAGTATGTGACTTCCTTTGCCAACTTTTTTATTTATTGTGTGTTGGCTTGTACAACAATGGGGTCTGATTTGAATTCAAGATGTCTATAACATAAATGTGTACTAGTGCATTTAAACATAAAGAGAGACAATTAATCAATCAATCATGTACAAAAATGATATTAAAATTATAAGAGTGACAATTATTCCAATTTTGAAGCATCCTTGTGCCAAAAGTAAAATTCAAGCATTTAGATATTTATTCTAGCCTCTACTTATCGGTGCATGTCTTGAAAGATGAGGGTTAGGACATTTGCATGCATACCCCGATTGAGTACTAACTTACATCGGATGTTGCTTATAATTTTGTCAAATCATGAGGGTTTGATAATAATGGATAGATGACACATAACCCCATTAATATACCTCAATTTTTGGGTTTCACAAGGAGTTAAGGTCGGATTTGGGTTTCACGGAGAGAAATCATATTCTCAAGTGATTCATAATGGATAGATGACATGCAACCCCCACTTGTCAATAACTACCTCCAAATTCATGGGTAATCAACTATTATCTCGTAGTCCCTAATTCTCTTATCCTTTCAAACATTTCAATTATCACAAATTATTCTTTACTTTTCTATATTCTAAGATAGACCCTCATTTTCTATGATTAATTATTATTTGTACCTAATTTAAATGAGACTTTTGCACTCTCAAATGTAATTAGTTCAATACATTTGTGCATGTAAACCCACTTCCCACACCTACAATAAATTCATTAAAAATAAACTATAAAAACCATGTTAATAATACACCCCAAAATATTACATCAACTTTCAAACCATCTACAAGTCGTCCAAAATAATATTAAACATTACAAAATTCAATTAGAATTAAAAAAATCCAAGAATTATATAATTGAAATCACTAAACGAGGGCAAAAGAGTGGTTAACTTATAATCTCATCCAAAACAAAACATCTAATTTATCACTCCTCCGAAAAACAAGACATAAGAACAAGACAAGATTATGTGGAAAAACAAAGTTCCATGACGATGATTAGAAAGTCCATCGTGAAGGGGCCTAGCTTTCCAAACAGATGGGGCTTAGAGACACTAGGAATATACCCTACCCTAACAGAATATTGAATTTTGAATGTTGAATGGGCATCTTTCCTTCAAAAATATTCACGAACTTTCAAATATATTTAAAAAGGCAGAGCACCAAACTTTACAGTCCATTAAAAAACGTGAGCGAATATACAAATATATTGAATAATACGATAAAGTTTGACACACTTTTCTTTGTGCGAATATTACTAGTGAATTCAGGTTTGACTTTGAAATAGTAATATAGATTTGTCATAGAAACGACATGAAGAAATACTTTACATAGCTTTCTCGTGACATGTAGCTTTTGTAGGTATGTATGGGCAGGTGGGTGTCTCCGAGATATTGGGGCACAACATTATCGATTCTTTCTCTTTCTTTGGGCCCATCTCTAACTTCGTTGCATCTCTGTCACTGACATCTCTTTAAAATAATAAATACTTTGGTGGGGGATTTGAAGAGTTCAAAGCTTTTGTAGAATGATAATTTCACCGTCACATACATATCCTCCACTCATATCAGAGGGGTCAATGAATTCATTCACACTCAACTTCTCCGTAAACGCAACAACAAAATGGTGTTCCTCAGAGGAAACCATACCATCAAGGAAACCATGCCATGTGGTTGTATCTATACCTGTGGACCCTATTGTACCGGACCCTGAGCTTGTCTTTGTCCCTTTCCATAAGATGTCTGTAACTAGGCCTCAGCGTCTTCCTTCCCTAAGTGGGCCCCATCTCACAATACTTGACCCTGCATTCTTGTTGCAGCTGCTGCTATACTAGCAGTTATGACCCCTGTGGATAGTAATGCATCGAGGCAACACTATGTCATATCAGGCCCTATAATCAGGAGTGGTCCCCAGATCTACAATTTGTGCTCTCTTATCCCATAACTATGGGACAATACCTTAGTGACTAGATAATGCCCTTCGTTATCTAATAGGGGGCCCAAAATCAAAAAGTCTCACACGCTTTGTGCACATACCACATCTCATCTCCAGGAATACCATAGATGAGGGCCATCTGCCACTGAACCCTATCAACATGGTACCACTCCAATATGTGTCAGAGGCTTCCAATCGAAAATGGTCCACCACAATAATACTAAGCTCAACTACATCATCACACCACTTTGGTATAAATGGTATGGTCGCTAGTCACCATAAGTAGCTATAAATTGTCAAAAGTGCATTTGTAATACACTGTGTCTCCTATGTGTGATCTAACATCCTCTCCAACTGGATCCCATATCCTACAAGAAGACTCATCTGGTGCTCTAGCTTGCAGGACTCCAAGTGGGTGTCCGATAGCAATGTGATCCCACGACCAAATTTGTAAAAGTGTAGCAGGGCCCAAGCTCCTCATGCCTCTGTATGCAATCAAGTGTAAATCCCGGATAAATGGGTTAGTATGCACTCACTCCAACAAAATACCTCTCCATCCATTAGTTTGTGAACCACTCCTATCAAACCAAGTGAAAAGTTTGTCCCGGTCTTGTCAAGCGGCGGGTAGTTGTGAGAGCCATTTGATAATCGAGTATGAAAGAAATCCTCCGACTCTCAAAAAAACATGTACAAGTGCACGACCATACCCTTCCATGGTATAACCTATAACTAAAACATATCCCATATGTGCCCTAAAAACCAGCCAAGGTGCCCATCATATGTCACCAAGCTACTGGATGGGAAATCGAGGATCCGATATACATCCTCTCGGGTCATGGTCATCTCCCAAAGGAGTCTCGAATGTTTGGCTCTCAATGTACCACTTTTTGCTACGGTAGTCAAGAGGCTATGGTCTAACATGATGTGTGGAAGTTACTGTGGTGTATGATAAATTGGTAGCCGCTAGAAAGGTAATCAATCCTCGCCGCTCTTGTCGAGTGAAGGTCTTCTCATATGCTCATAGGCATCCATGATGCTCACGCACATCCAAATTGAGTAATCTCCTGTAAGATTACCCAAAGCAAACAATTAACACCATTTCTTCTAATAACATCTTCCTAAGGTGTTATAATCACTTACAATCACTCCTACATTATTCTAATCATTCCTAAATTCTTCTAAACATATTTCAAATTCCTCTAAAAATATTCTAAAAGTCAAGTTACTGCACTAGTGCAACCCTTTATTCCCTAAGCGCACCCCTTTTTCACACTAGTGCATACCCATATGACGTTAGCGTATGCAATTTCACACTAGCGCATTCCACGCCAATGCATGCATTCTCACGCTAATGATCTCATTTTAACACTAGCTCAATCCCACTCTAGTGTGTGTGTTTTTCACACCGGCGCTTTCATTTTTACGTTGGCTCATGCAAAAACCTAACCTAAACCTAGTATAATGCATACATACTCCTTTTAATGCTAGTGCAAGGCCCTTCACACTAGCGCATGTGTTGACATCCTAGCGGGCCAAAAGGTGTTAGCGTTAATCCGCTAACTTCCCCTAGCCAAAATAAGTAATAAGTGCACTTAAAATTCAATTTTTTTATGTTACTTATCGAGGCACGGTCCACAGGAGGCCTCCCAAACTCTCAGACTCAATTAGCACGATGTCTGCAGCTCGAAATTCACACCATCTCCCTCGAAGGTCAAAGAAAAATCTCTCATAATAGCGAGTATAGTATAATAGCTCAAAATGGGTCGCGATGAATTTTACCCCTCCCACCCTGCTATTTATACCCTCCAAGCTCTAATTATTCATTTTTCTTGCCCCAGGGCCAAATGACTAATGTTTTCTTCTATATTCTTCCCACCACATGGTGGCATTCTGTCGTGATGATTAATTTATTAAATGTTCATTTTTCTACCATTTTTTCTTCGCTAGGGCATAGTTTTGCTTCCCTAAACATTTTCTTCTCCTAGAGCATATTTTTTTCTTCCCCAATATTTTTGTTAGTGTAATACAACATCTTCATTCTTCTATATCACTTTCTTCCTAAGAAATTAAAAAAATTAGTAAAATTCCAAAAATAAAAAAATTGGTAAAATTTCAAAAATCGAAAAAATTGGTAAAATATTCAAAAAATCTAAAAAATAGTAAAACATCCAAAAATTACAAACATTGGTAAAGAGCATTCTACCATTTGAATCATTCACGAGGACACAATGTCCTTGGACATCGAAATTTGTCCTATAAAACATCTTTATTTGGTCCTCACTTGTTCTCACACACGACTTGGGGATCATTTTGATCTATCCTCCATTAACAAAGATGCTTTACGTCTATGTCTGTATTCCCTCGCATAAGTAGTTGTTTGGGCGGTTTCATAGTGCACGATTGATTTTTCATGGTAATTTTATGTCCTCCGTTTATTCACCTCACATGTATCCTTACTTGGGGTGCCATTTTAACCCTTTTCATTAACTCGCACATTTAGGAACCGATGCTCGATAATAAAAACATTAGTCTGACAAATGTCTTGAACATTCTTTATTTGAGTATGTTTATTTTTTCTTGTTTCTTTGTTGAATGTCATGTTTGATTACTTTCTCATATTGCATTATGTTGTGTATGTTTCTTTGATTCAGTCCTTGTATGTTCATATTCATAAAGATCGATAACATTTATCATAAAGTAAAATGATGAGACAAAGTTGTTCCTAAGCCATCGATGTGCATGTTATCTCCATATGTAAATTTTCTTCATCACCATTTTGTTCTATCACTTTGGTTTAATTTTTCTTCAACCTGACACTCGAGGATATGGATGATATTTATCCCCCTCCCACCTTGTTTCTTCTATCCATTGAAACAACGGATTTTCTTTCCCAATAATTCAACTTGCCCACTATGTAGACACCAAAATTTGGTCACATTCCCCTTAGCCCCTGATCGGATAACCAACTTAAACATGGGCACCTAACCATGGCCCCTTTCACCCCACATTAATATTAATTTAATTATTTTAATTAAATTAATCCTCATCCTCACAACTTTCATTATTTAATTATCTTAATTGACCTAGTTCCCACCTCACCTAGACACCTCACCTAGACCTATTCTTGGCATGTTCCCATAACTAACTACAACTAAGTCTTACTTGCCTTAATGAGCTAAGATTTGGTCTAACCCTAAAAGCACATGCCTAATATTTCTCTAACCACATTCCCGCTCATTAGAAGGGAAGCTTCCATTCTGATCCATGAGAACAACCAACTTGGCCCAAGAAATTAAAAAGATCTTCCCATTTTAGTAAACCTAGGGAATCCCGCCTTAACCAACGCCGGTTAGACCTAAATCGACACCGGTCAAGACGGAACCATCATCGGTTACCATTTATTCACCTTAGCAACCTTGTTTGAGAGCTTGGCACATTTTGGACCAAAGGAGAGAGATCAGAGTTATGCATGCAAGCGGAACTAGCATCCTTTCACGCATCCAGACATTCACAACCAACACCAGGACAAATCCAGAAGCATTGCACTCATGGAAGCATTCCGGGATTCACTGCTACGGTACCAAATACCATCCTTCTGATCAACTACCATTACCATTCAACCATCCAATCTACATCATAGTAAGTGTATCCTTAACCAACATTGTTATTTCAGTTAGTAGCTTTTGTTACTCCTGTTATTAATCTACACTTTGCATGCTCATTCTTCTATCCCTTACCAACCTGTAACCCAACCATTTCCTTACCCACACTACCAAATCACCCATCCTCGCTTGTTGTTCATCCCTAAATACACCTGAGACTTCTATAAACCTCCTTATCCACCCTACCATCTCTATCAAATCCCAGATCAAACCTTGCAATTAGATCTCTTTGAGTTTCGTACACCTCAACCTTACCGACGCTAGTTACCCATAACCATCATCGGTTCTGCATAAATCATCACGGTCATACAGTGACGTCGGTCTTTGTGTTTTATACCCTGTCCAAGAACAGAGCCAAACAACCTCCTACCCATTGACCTAAACAACCCAGAATTAGACCTTGAACAATCTCAGTACCTTGACAATCACCTTATCCTTTAGATCCAACTATAGCCTAGCCTGTTGTGATTGGATTTGCTTATTGTACTTGAATGAGATACCTAAATCATATCAACTACAGTAGGACTTTACTTATTTCTCGCATTAATTTGTTTTAAACAGTGGATTGACAACCATCTAGGAAGTATCACACTTCCCAGAAACTAGCATATGCTAGGCAGTCCACTGTCATATATCATTTAACTTCTCTTTTGTGGTCTTGTTTTCTATTATAGGTAGTTCCTCCTAGCCAAAAGGAAGCTCTCATAATCGACATTGGGTCAAGAAGTCAGAATGCGCACATCAACCTTCAACCAACCCATTTAACAGGTATTCCTCCTAGCCCGTAACCCTATTTGTTTTGCCATTCAAAAACGTAAAGAAAACGGTGAAACACACTAGCCTACTAGGCTTGTGTCAAATATTATTTTTCCTTCTTCTTTTGATCGTCGACCAACCTCTTTCATCACCCCATTGACACTCGAGGGGAATCCTTCATTCTACTAATTTTTCTTCCACTCCTTCAAAATTTATTTTTCTAGTAATTGTCTACTATCTTTGAAGTGGCGTTACTTGCATTACACCACCCCAAAGAGGGGAAAATGTAGACACCTAAAATCCACTTACATAGTTTTAAAACTAAAAGTGTATTGGTTATCCTCTTTCCCACTAATTAACTAATGCCCCCTCCATTTCGATTGATTAACAACACTTCATTAATTAACTAGCCTTTACCCCATTCTAGATGTCAATTAATGACACTTCGTTAGTTATAATTAGTGATTTCTCGCTAATTAACTAATGTTCCCCTCCATTTCATTAAATTAACAACACTTCATTAATTAAATAGCCTTTACCCCATTATAGATGCCAACTAATGACACTTCATTAGTTATAATTCTCCTCCAATCAATTAATTAACTATTATTAGTTGATTAAGTCTTTTTAACCTTGTATTTAATTAATAAACCTTATTATTAATTAAATATCCCTTTAAATCCTTTAAATCCTACATCTTTCCTCTAAATCACCTTCAAATAGCTTTTATAAGCTTATCCTATCCTATTAATTAATCCTAGTTGATTAATTAAATCATCTCCAACTCCCATGAGTTGTTAATTCTACTTAATTCTTTCTAATCATGTTTATCCCTTCTAATTCTACTTTATCTTTTATCCCACATTCACTAGGTTTCTAGCTTCTCCCAAATTGGAAAGCTATATAAATAACCTACTACCTTCCTTCACACCTTACACCACACATATATGATAAAGGCATTCTCCATTGTTGGAATAACTTCTTCATCTTTGCATCCATTCTTCTCATAGTTGAGTAATAAAGGAAGATCTAAGCATGGCCATTAAGCCATTTTGGTGAGATCAAAGACAACATATAAATTGATTTCTTATTATTTAAATAGGTTTATATTAATTAGAAATCATACACTACAAAGCACATCCAAATTTCAAAGGGATGGCTTGAGCATTTAATGTTTTTATGATGGATGCATTTAGGATAGCTTTCTCTTTCAATATTCATCATGATGTTCTTATTATATTGGTTTTGTTATTATAACTCCTTGGTGTTATTTTCATTTAATTATCTTGTCTTCTTTAGTATGCATACAAATTCTAAAATGGTGGCAAGAACATATTTGAACAAAGAGATAACCTTTGGGAGCAATATATATTTTTTCTCGAGGATCTTCTTAATCCATTTGTCACTAGATTTCCCTTACAACATATTACCTTGCACCTTATTGATTAACTCAGAGTTAAAACTACTGATTAGATAAATGTATTCCACAAGATGAGGAAGCACTGAATTGGGATCCAAGAAAGGTTAAATGCGGGTAGTAAGAGCTCTTACACATTCTTCCAATTTTCTGATTGTTCATTTGTATTCTTGGTTCTAAGAGAGCGTGTGGGTGGTAGATTCCTTAAGTAGATGAGCATTACCTTCATGTGTGGCTTGGACCAAAGAGATGCGGGTTAACTCATATTGTTCTTGAGTCATCTCCTCCATGGGTTTCATAACTTTTGGCTAGGAAACGTCTACATACTAATTACTAAAAATTTCATTGAAAAAGTGAGATGTTACACCGGCCTTCCTACCTAATTTGATCTTCAAGATCTTTGTGATGGGCTCGAGGTTAGGAATTTTTTCTTTTTGTGTCGTTCTTGTTTCACTCATGAGTAACTCTTGAATCCATGGGAAAGGCTCTTCTAGAGTAGACAACATATTGGTCACGGGAACACTTTTAGGAGATTAGCGAGGATCATATTTTTCTCATTATGGGAAGGTTCTTCCACCAAGAAATACATACTTGAATTTAGATGAAGGGTAGGAGTCAATGATGGATCAATATCACATGGCTCAAAAGGATTTACAAGGTCTTTTGATGAATTTGGCCTTCTTATGAAGCTTTCTAGAATAGGGAGCCTTTGTCCACCCTTTTTCATTATCTTGGTTTTTCGAAGATTCTTATTCAATGGCCCTCGGTTGAACTAAAATAAGGTTTGGATGAAATGTTTCTTCCTTTGAGGTGATCACATTACCAAGTGTTGAATGAGTGTTTAATAACACTACCAAGTGATTGACATCAAATGAAATTTAGATGGTTTCTCATTCTTTCCTACATGGCGCCTCACATGAAGATCGCCCATTTAACATTCCTGACTCTAGATTACTTGAAAGAAATCATATTTGGGATATTTACATACCTTCTTACTTATATGCTTCCCATAGGAAAATATTATTTCTTGATTCTTCACACATGATGGTTTTGAGTGCCTTGATAGCTTGATTAGCTCACTTCAACTTTCTTCTTGGAGAGATTTGGGAAGAATGAACTTCACATTTCACTTTTGAACATGATGGCACCCTTTTATACTTCACATTTCACATACTTGACCAAGATGTTACCTAAGTGGAAACATGGCTATAACATTTGGACACCTTTGCTCAATGTTTTCTTCATGGAAATAGAACTTGAAGATGGATCATCTATTTCCAAACTCCAAATTACACTTGATCTTATCACAAAACACTGATTAAGTGTTTAGAAACACTCTTGGGAGGTATGCATTATTTGGAATCCTAATATGATTGTTAGCATAACTCACAATGGTCTTTTCCCATGGTTTTCTCTGGCATGAAGTTGTACTTTGCATATATCACTTTAGAACTAATACTTTGAGAGCCTATGGAGGGTTTCATTTTTTTGTTTGGGCCACGAAACAACTTCTTGGCCTTGCGATGATAGAAAAAATAATAAATATGAGCAAAATGGGAGCTTCTAGAACTTTCTAGACTTAATTCCAAGGCTAACTATTTTTAGCGAGTCCTATCCAGACTATTATTTTTGGCAATTTTTCATGTTACTTGTATTCTAATCTATCTGGATAATTCATAGTATAACAATTGATGAAGGTTCTCCATTTTAGAAACTTTTTACTTTTAGATACTTATTTTTACTGGACACTACTATTTTTAGAAATCTCCTGAATTATCCTTTTTGATGTTTATTACTTTTTAAGGATATTTAAAATACTAGGAATTCACCACTTTAGGAAACTTGCTATTTTTATAAACCTATTATTAAGAACACCTGCTATTTTTAGAAAATGGGATTACCGGTGTCGAGGTTGTAATGAAACAATCGTCAAAATGTTTTATTTTGCCTTTGGGATATTCTACTCAATTTCATGATTTTTTTGTCTGTTGGATCTTCGGGAAATCGAAAAAATGGGTTCTAGGGTTTGAAATATCAATTTTATATTATGAAATATCTAGGGAATAAATGAATTTTCTTTTATAATCATCCCAAAGGCATTCTTGAGATAAAACTAATGGAAAAATTTCATGGTAATCTAGTGTCCAAGTGATGTGTTATGAACAAATCCTAGTTTTGGTGGCCATGGATGACTAGAAGGATTTTGACACAATATCTGGTAAAAATGGGGTTTTTAGGGGCTGAAAGTAGATTTTTTGGAAATTAGTTAAGTATGAGGTAAAATGAGAGTTAATGGAGTTTGGTTATGTTTTCTAACTCACCTGCTAACTACACAACTTAACCGGAGTAACAATGGAGTGAGTGAGAGTTTACAAATGGTGCAATGGGGATCTAAGGGACACAAGGGACACCAAATTGCACCTTGGATCAATATGTTGACATGTGGCATGGTGGAAATTTGGATAAGTATGGATTTTAAGCTTCTCCCTCACTCTCACACACCTTAACTCAACTTAGACTCAACCCAAGTTAACCAAACTCATGTGGAGGGTCCAAGAGGTACCAAAAGGCATGTGTTGAATTTAATTATTCCTCTTGTCCCTTGAGGGTAAAGGGGAAAATGGGGACACAAAATTTCACCCATAGTGATGGAGTGAGGGTGTATTTTTGTGTCCCTCGTGTCTCACTTACACTTTGGGTACAAATGGGGCACACGGGACACATGGGACACATAGTGCACAAAAGTTCACCTTTGTCTCCTCATGTCCCCCTTGTCCCTAAAAAAATAATTGGGACACAAGGAGGGGAAAATGTTCTGGGCTATTCTAAGAAAGGCAATTTCGCATTAGATGTCTAGAAATGGCAAGGAAACCTACGTTTTTCACCATGTAGACTTAGGATAATGTTTTTGGGTCAAATGTTATATTATTGTGACTCAAAACATATTCTAAAATTAATGGGACAACTTTCGAACTTTACTATTCTTGAAATTGAAAAATTAAGCCCTTTTTGTTTGGAGCAGAGAAAGGTAGCTACACTATTTGGATTTCTTTATGAAACCATCATACCTCAAATCAAATGGATGTTACCAACATGTATATAATTCCCATATATTTCCAATTCCTACTTTTTTCCTTCTAACTCCTTACGAAGCTACCAAAATCATCTGGAGAATTCGGTTTCACTTTTCAAATGTTTTTCCTTACACCTAGAAACTTGTTTGTGAGCATATTGACTACGAATGATAAAACCTTTCCTAAATTTTAATAAATTACTTCTAAAAATTTAAATAATCCCTAAAACCACCTCTGTAGTCTTAATAACTTTTCGAACTCTCCCGGAGAAGTGTATACAAGCTTCTGAATGACCATAATTAGTCTTTTTAGGACCTTAGGAAGACTTATCTTTCACTTAAATTTACTGAACTCATTAATCAACTTCATCATCTTTCTAATCACACTGAGGAATGCTTGAAAATTTCACTAGGACTTTCCTTGAGGAAGATTTGATGGTTCCATTAGAGATAGGTGCACCAGAAAGAGGGTTTAATGGGATCGGGAAGAAAAAATGTATAATATAGGTTTAGTTTTCATACTTGAAAGTTTGAATTTTTATGCTAGTCCTTTTACATAACTGATTCAAATAAAATGGAAATATGGGGGCCTAATTTAGTTTAATCTAATGTTATGCACAATAGTAAATAACAACTAAATAAATAAATAAAATGACCCAAGCAACTAAGTAAATGAAATATGAAACCTTCATGTGTAAAGAAGAGTTAGAAAAAGCTTAGTTGATTTTGACGAGCTCGCGGAGTGTGTTATAGCAATGAATAAATAAACAAGAGGAGGAAACGACTATGCGAAGGCCCAAAAATGTGCGAGATATTATTAGTTTGAGTAGAATGGGGTGCTTGGGGAAGGATGAGGGTTCTGGGGTGTCTGAGTGCGAGATTTAGGCATCTGAGTGCGTGCGGGAGGTTCAAAACCAATTTTACATGGTCACTAAGTGATGCAAATCCTTCACTTTTGCTTGCCGCGTGAATTTCATTGAATTGTGTTGAATGTCACTGGTAATCAATGATAAAGAAGATACATGTAAAACCCCAACCCAAGCATCAAAACCCTAAAAAAGAAAGATGCATATGAAGGGGTTGGAATTTCCTCAGCTACCATAATGGTGGAATTACTAATTAAGAGTTGCACTACATTTCAAACCCAAATGTATTTCTAGATATTTGTGCCCAAATTATGTCCTACGTTCTCTTGTGCTTAGTTGCACTTTGTGAATTAGAGAGCAATAGCTAGATGTAGAAATGTAAATAAATGGTGGATGGAATAAAATAAACTTCCCTCCTATGCAGTATGATGTAGATGAACCAACCTTGTCCCTTTTGATGGAGCTAGATGGATGCAAATGGAGCTCTAGATGCCTTGGATGGAATGCAACCTTAGGTGATGATAGTAGTGCCTAGTGCTTGGTCCCTCATTATGGTCTCATAACTTTATATTTATATGGTTCTCTTGATCTAATTTCGTAATTAACCTTGAAAATTTTGACCAATAAAAATATGGAAAGATCAAATGGATATAATGTTCCCAAAAGATGGAGGCAAAGTAGAAAAGGATCAGGGAACCCTAAATGGGACCGGGCACCCTAGTATTGGGATGGGTGCCCCAACTAGGGATAAATGAAGCAAAACATCAGAAGTGAATGGATGAGTACATGTGGGAGGTCGGAAGTGATGACATAAAGAAAAATAAAATGGCCAAAGGACATGGGTTAGTTAGTACTTTCTTCACTCAAAAACATATGAATAGTAGTATGATACATGGACTAAATGATACCCAAAGTGTGTGATTTTGTGTCTACATTTTCCCCACTTTATGTTGGTGAGAAAAATTCTTGGTAGCATAAAATAGATAGATATGCGTACATGATGTCCATGTAGAGTGATGTAGAAAGCATGCCAAAGGACTAAACAAAGCGTGGAGTGACAAAAATATGGAGCATGGAGACTAAAGATGCAAAAGAACAAAAAAAAGTGATGAGAGTGAACCTAGGGTGGAAATGTGTGTGTAGCTATCGATGTGTGTGATGTACCTACATGTTAGTATGAGATGTGTGCTGCCGTAAAATGTTATTATTTTTTTTGACATCATTATTGTTATTGGTTGTTGTTGATTGCTTTCTTCTCATACGGATGGATCTACAAAGGATAAGACGATCAAGTATTCAAATACACATGTATATGTGTAAAAACCACATGTATATAGTAAAAATATTGTAAATGAAAGTATGAAAAAAATGAAAAAGGAACATGTGCACTTGATCCGTGATGAGAGAAAAAGGTGTAGAAAGGATATCCTATAACTGTGATTTTTTTGGATGATCTCATGCCACTATGGCCGAAGAAGTGTAGGGAGAAATATATGTTATTCTCTAACATGTAATTATTTCCCTAAGAATGTATGAAGAGATATTTTTAGTTCCTAGTTTTTTGGGTGATCTGATGTCATTGGCTGAAGTAGTGTAGGGAGGAAATCCTCTGTATCCTCTAACTTGTAATTGCTCCCCAAAATTCCAAAGAAAGCCTTTCCTGTAAAATCCAATGTGTACGGGGTTCATAGAGTGGTCTGAACCCACTTGTTGTGTAACCCACAATGTCAAGGATGGAAAACTAAACTGAAATATACCGATAGAGAGTGATGTGTAATGTTTAAAACCCCAAATGATGCCACCTTCTTTAGGGGTACATGCGATGTCTTGAATAGGAGGATGCGGTCCCAAAAGAGGATCGACCAAATAAATTGTGCCCTGTAGGGGGAAGGGAATGTGATTGTTAGACACCAAGGCACACACAAATAAGTGGCTAGAAACAAGTCTTATTACAAACAAGCATGCACATATAAAACAAGTCTATGCTACATGACAATATAGAGGCTAGAAAGCAAGTGAACACGCAAGAAGAAAACATAGGCTCGGGAAAAGTGAGTTGTAAACATGGGACATCACTCATAATGTCACAATACACTCAAGGCCGTAATTTCCACATAAAAACAAACAAGTGTGCACACCAACAAAGGGAAAGGCCCATAGATAATAGCAAACAAAGACAACAAGTACAAACAATAAATAACCATGGTAACAAGTACTCTTGCAAAACAAATACTATACATGAAGCACCCATTAGCATGTTATAAATATAACTAGTATGTCAAAATCGTGTATAACCAATAAAGTAGTGTGCTAAGTATAAAATGAAACAATAGCACATGCGGTATACAAATGTGAATGCCCCCAAAGAACCATTGTAGGATTGGTAGGAGGCGAGCATCCATGTTGCGTGTAATAGACCTATATCTATGATCAAAAATAGAAAATACGTGAACACGCATATGTGTGTATGGTAAAGGTAATGACATACAAGAGATCTACCTAACATGTGTAATTAAGTGAACATATATGAGCAAATACAAGCAAGAGTAAAAGCAACCAAGATATGCAACATGTTCTGGATGGATGGAATGAAATGCAAGATGGATGATAGGATCCATGTGCCCCTAATTGAATGGAATTGTATGCAGTGAGTTTCATTTAGTTTTCCCCCTTAGCAATCAAGAATGAACCATAAATGAGATTGCGTCATTAGGAAATGGTTGAAGTGTGTATTGTGTCTAATACACTATGATGAGTGTGTATGTATGTTGATGATACGTGAACTCGATATGAAGTGTGTGCGTGACCCTATAACCGAAGCATATATCATGACAATATGAGTGTAGGAGTGATGATTTAGCCTAAAGTGTATATCACTATAAGATGAATAGAGGGAGTGGTGATGTAGCCTAAAGCGTATACCACTATAAGATGAAGGAAGAGGTGACCATTTAGCCTAAAGTGTATGTCACTAACCTAGTAATTTCACATGATGGAAGGTCGAATGATGAACATGTAAGTATGATAAGGTCCATTTTATTTGTAAACCCTCGGCAGTCGAGTATAGACCAAGGAACTAGAGTGTGTCATAGGGTAGTGAATGCAGCACATAAAAGAATATGTAAGATGTGTGAGGATGACAGATGACCATATGATGTGTAAAATTTATAATATGTGATGTATAATATGTAATGCAAGATGTGTAGATAGACTAATAGTGTGAAATGTGCGCTATGTAGTATGTATGATGAGTAGATACAATGTGAGACTCAAAGATTGACTAATAATATGGCTTGGAAAATGTGTATGATGTGTAAATTCATTGTAGTCATTTTTGTACCCTTCAAAGAATAGGAAAATCCCATGCGCACCGACCTATCACCTAGTGGGCGCTGGGCACTCACCCGAGGCATGCGTGGGCGCCGAGCCCCTCCTTTGTGTGAGTTGTGTGAGAATGCATCATCTATGATAGATACTTAAATGTAGAGAATGGAAAAGAACCATGCATTCATATTGAGAGTGTATGATGAGTTTCTAGACTAATGCATCCATTCAGACAAGGAAAGCATTAACGAATATAGATTTGGACCATAATAGAAAGAAAATGCACAAGGGTTTACATCCATTCACAAAGAATATACACAAAACAAATCCATATAGACATAAGTATAAACTAGGAACCACATATATTCATATTCAACATGTTTGATAATCACATTGCATTTATTGAGGCCATCACAAATCAGTATAATAGTGCAGACCAGAGTCATGCATCAGAACTGGACTTAGGTCCCTCATATTACATAGAAAAAATAGGCCCATCCCCTTGATATTCCATTACTCCTACAAATATTCTAAACCCAACCCATAGAACTCTCCATGATATTTCTATAGAGCTTCGCCTCTCATCTCCATCCTCTACTCTGCTTATTTCTCACCGATGTCTCTTTTCTTCTACCGAGTGCTTGAATATATAGCCTCGAAACCACCGCTATGCCTTTTAGAAGTTATAGATTGGTCACCAAGTGTCGAAGTGGTCCTCCATGGGAGCATTCCTTCTCTAATTCGATCTCTCCACTTCTTGCAATGATGTCTTTTGGAACCTTCTATCACATGCAGAATATTCCCTTTTTGATCCACAGTCACTAGGCTGACACCTTATCCATAAGGGTCATGCTTTTCTCGTGTGCTTTGCACAGGATGCTAAATGCGTCTAAGTACAAAACCTATTTTTCCTTGCATGTGCGTGTCGTATGTTCTGAAAATCCATGCTAGAAATCCTCTCCATGTGCCTTCAACTCGTGCACCCTTCTTTAACTAGGTCCCGCATTCCCACATGCCTTCTTATACTTAGCTGATATTTTGGGGCCCAATATCACCCCACCCTATGCATGTTCTTCATCCTCGAAACACTCTTCAATAAATAATTAAAGAATGGTGGATCATTATAAATGGTTGGAATGGAAGAATTAAGGAATGAAGAAATGGGAAAAATAATAAAAGAATGGGGAACCTTATTTACTTCTGGAGGAGGACAGGGAAATCCTTCCTTAGATCAACTTCTAACTTCCCCCAAGTGTCAACCTCATTCTACACTTGCTAACAGAGGTCACCCACCATGGCGCTCACTTCTTCAAAACTAAGCTCCTCTCCCTTAGCACTCATTGTCTCCACAATATCCTCCAGTTGCTTTCCCAAATCCTCGAGCACATCCATCCTCTGACTGATTTGAGGGTATGATTCCTTTAGCCATATCTTGATTGAGCCCCGCAAGGTCTCAATGGCCTCTGATTTATTTTCTACCTTGGCTATGATCTTGTCTCGCTCCGCCTGTTCCTTTGTTATTACCTGGAACTCCTTGAGTTCCACTTCATGGGTGGAAACGAAGATACTTGCCACTCTATCTATGTCCACGCGCTTATTATCATATGCAGCCTCAACAGCTTGTGTGGCGACCTTTACATCGGTGAGGATCTTTTTCTACCGAGAAAATCTCCACAACCTTCATTTTATTCTCTTTCTCTTTGCTCACCAATTCCTCCTCTCACCGATTTTAAGGAAAGTGGTTGCCTCTCCATAGTGAGTATATGGGTCAAGTCCTCTAGGAAATGTAAGGATGACCCATATTATTACACGGTGGTGTTAAGTTTGGATGCTTTAAGACAATGGCATCCGTGATCATCTCTATCTTCTTGTATACCACACTTTCCTTCTCATCTTTTAACTCGCACCTTAATTGAGTGCTGATTAGTTCCTCTGATTCGAGTCCTTTCTTTTATCTAGGAGCTCCTCTTCCTTTTATAGGAACTTTACCCTATCAATTCTACCGAAGATCCTGGCTTTAACCTCAATCGAGACTTTGTTGAGCGTGTTGCAGATCTGTTCATCCGACAACCACCGAGCATTCACCAAGGGGTTTATCCATTTTGTTTTTGGTTCTTTCATCAATACCCTTGGATTACTTCAAATTCTAGCTCATCAATGTGGGACTCAAATTTCCATGACAACATTTTCCTTGTCCAGGGTATGCACCTTCCTCATCAAATGAAGTCATGGCTAAAAGTTGTTACTCATTGCCACAATGCTCTGGAAGCGTGCGTGTAACACTTTTTGGATAATTGATGTAGCCCATTCCTTGAACTTGTGATGCTTCTACGCTCTTCCTCCTTATGTATGTGGCCTTTGGAAAGCTTACAGCCAAAATGGAATCTCATCCCATGCTGCCATATCCTTTTCCCATGCTCTCCTCCTCAGCTTCCTTCATCACCACATCTGCGTTGCATTCCACTTCTTGTTCCACCAAGTCCTTCATGATTTTTTCCACTTCTTTTTCTACATCCTCATCTATATGTTCCTTTGTAAGGACAGGAAATCCTTCCTTAGATCAACTTCTAACTTCCCCAAGTGTCGACCTCATTCTACACTTACTAGCAGAGGTCACCCACAATGGCGGTCACTTCTACAAAACTAAGATCCTCTCCCTTAGTGCTCATTGTCTCCACAATATTCTCTAGTTGCTTTCCCAAATCCTCGAGCGCATCCATCCTCGGGACTGATTTGAGGGTATAATTCCTTTAGCTTGAGATCTTGATTGAGCCCCGAGGTCTCAATGGCCTCGATTTATTTTCTACCTTGGCTAAGATCTTCTCTCGCCGCGCCTGTTCCCTTTGTTATTTTCCCTGAACTCCTTGAGTTCCACTTCATGGGTGGAAACGAAGATACTTGCCACTCTATCTATGTCCATGCAGTTATCATAGGCAGCCTCAACAGGCTTGTGTGGTGACCTTTACATCGGTGAGGATCTTGTTTTACTTGAGAAAAATCTCCACAACCTTCATCTTATTCTCTTTCTCTTGGCGTGCCAATTCCTCCTCTACCGATTCTAAGGAAAGTGGTTGCCTCTCCATAGTGAGTATATGGGTTAAGTCCTCTAGGAAATGTAAGGATGACCCATATTATTACACGGGTGGTGTTAAGTTTGGATGCTTTAAGACAATGGCATCCGTGATCATCTCTATCTTCTTGTATACCTCATGCACCCTTTCCTTCTCATCTTTTAACTTGCACCTTAATTGAGCGCCGATTAGTTCCTCCCGATTCAGTCCTTTCTTTTATCTAGGAGCTCCTCTTCCTTTTTCTCCAATTCTACCTCTAGGAACTTTACCCCGCCAATTCTATCTAAGATCCCGGCTTCAACCTCAACCGAGACTTTGTTAAGCGTGTTACAAATCTGTTCATCTGATAACCACTGAGCATTCACCAAGGGGTTTATCCCTTTTGTTTTTGGTTCTTTCATCAATGCCCCTTGGATTACTTCAAATTCTAGCTCATCAATGTGGGACTCAAATTCCCATGACAACATTTTCCTTGTCCAAGGGTATGCACCTTCCTCATCAAATGAAGTCATGGCTACAAGTTGTTCCATTTCCACAATGCTCTGGAAGTGTGTGTGAAACACTTTGTTTGGATAATTGATGTAGCCCATTCCTTGAACTTGTGATGCTTCTGCTCTCTTCCTCCTTATGCATGTGGCCTTTGGAAAGCTTACAGCCAAAATGGAATCTCATCCCATGCTGCCATATCCTTTTCCCATGCTCTCCTCCTCATCTTCCTTCATCACCACATCTGCATTGCATTCCACTTCTTGTTCCACCAAGTCCTTGATGATTTTTTCCACTTCTTTTTCTACATCCTCGTCTATATGTTCCTTTGTAAGGACAGGGAAATCCTTCCTTAGATCAACTTCTAACTTCCCCAAGTGTCGACCTCATTCTGCACTTATTAACAGAGGTCACCCACCAAGGCACTCACTTCTTCAAAACTAAGCTCCTCTCCCTTAGCGCTCATTGTCTCCACAATATCCTCCAGTTGCTTTCCCAAATCCTCGAGCGCATCCATCCTCTCGAGTGATTTGAGGGTATAATTCCTTTAGCCGGTCTTGATTGAGCCCAAGGTCTCAATGGCCTCTGATTTATTTTCTACCTTGGCTAAGATCTTCTCTCGCTGCGCCCTGTTCCCTTTGTTATTTTCCTGGAACTCCTTGAGTTCCACTTCATGGGTGGAAACTAAGATACTTGCCACTCTATCTATGTCCATGCAGTTATCATAGGCAGCCTCAACAGCTTGTGTGGTGACCTTTACATCGGTGAGGATCTTGTTTTACTGAGAAAAAATCTCCACAACCTTCATCTTATTCTCTTTCTCTTGGCGTGCCAATTCCTCCTCTATTGATTCTAAGGAAAGTGGTTGCCTCTCCATAGTGAGTATATGGGTTAAGTCCTCTAGGAAATGTAAGGATGACCCATATTATTACACGGTGGTGTTAAGTTTGGATGCTTTAAGACATTGGCATTCGTGATCATCTCTATCTTCTTGTATACCTCATGCACACTTTCCTTCTCATCTTTTAACTTGCACCTTAATTGAGTCTTGATTAGTTCCTCCCGATTCAGTCCTTTCTTTTATCTAGGAGCTCCTCTTCCTTTTTCTCCAATTCTACCTCTAGAACTTTACCACTGCCAATTCTATCTAAGATCCCGGCTTCAACCTCAATCGAGACTTTGTTAAGCGTGTTACAAATCTGTTCATCCGATAATCACCGAGCATTCACCAAGGGGTTTATCCCTTTTGTTTTTGGTACTTTCATCAATGCTCCTTGGATTACTTCAAATTCTAGCTCATCAATGTGGGACTCAAATTCCCATGACAACATTTTCCTTGTCCAAGGGTATGCACCTTCCTCATCAAATGAAGTCATGGCTACAAGTTGTTCCATTTCCACATGCTCTGGAAGTGTGTGTGAAACACTTTGTTTGGATAATTGATGTAGCCCATTCCTTGAACTTGTGATGCTTCTGCTCTCTTCCTCCTTATGCATGTGGCCTTTGGAAATCTTACAACCAAAATGGAATCTCATCCCATGCTGCCATATCCTTTTCCCATGCTCTCCTCCTCATCTTCCTTCATCACCACATATGCATTGCGTTCCACTTCTTGTTCCACCAAGTCCTTCATGATTTTTCCACTTCTTTTTCTACATCCTCGCCTATATGTTCCTTTGTAAGGATAGGGAAATCCTTCCTTAGATCAACTTCTAACTTCCCCCAAGTGTCGACCTCATTCTACACTTACTAACAAGAGGTCACCCACCATGGCACTCACTTCTTCAAAACTAAGCTCCTCTCCCTTAGCGCTCATTGTCTCCACAATATTCTCCAGCTTGCTTTCCCAAATCCTCGAGCGCATCCATCCTCTCGACCGATTTGAGGGTATGATTCCTTTAGCCGGATCTTGATTGAGCCCCGCAAGGTCTCAATGGCCTCGATTTATTTTCTACCTTGGCTAAGATCTTCTCTCGCCGCGCCTGTTCCTTTGTTATTTTCCTGGAACTCCTTGAGTTCCACTTCATGGGTGGAAACTAAGATACTTGCCACTCTATCTATGTCCATGCACGGTTATCATAGGCAGCCTCAACAGCTTGTGTGGTGACCTTTACATCGGTGAGGATCTTGTTTTACTGAGAAAAAATCTCCACAACCTTCATCTTATTCTCTTTCTCTTGGCGTGCCAATTCCTCCTCTACTGATTCTAAGGAAAGTGGTTGCCTCTCCATAGTGAGTATATGGGTTAAGTCCTCTAGGAATTGTAAGGATGATCCATATTTTTACACGGGTGGTGTTAAGTTTGGATGCTTTAAGACAATGGCATCCGTGATCATCTCTATCTTCTTGTATACCTCATGCACACTTTCCTTCTCATCTTTTAACTTGCACCTTAATTGAGCGCTGATTAGTTCCTCCTGATTCAGGTCCTTTCTTTTATCTAGGAGCTCCTCTTCCTTTTTCTCCAATTCTACCTCTAGGAACTTTACCCCGCCAATTCTATCTAAGATCCCGGCTTCAACCTCAACTCGAGACTTTGTTAAGCGTGTTACAAATCTGTTCATCGATAACCACCGAGCATTCACCAAGGGGTTTATCCCTTTTGTTTTTGGTTCTTTCATCAATGCCTTGGATTACTTCAAATTCTGGCTCATCAATGTGGGACTCAAATGCCCATGACAACATTTTCCTTGTCCAAGGGTATGCACCTTCCTCATCAAATGAAGTCATGGCTACAAGTTGTTCCATTTCCACAATGCTCTGAAGTGTGTGTGAAACACTTTGTTTGGATAATTGATGTAGCCCATTCCTTGAACTTGTGATGCTTCTGCTCTCTTCCTCCTTATGCATGTGGCCTTTGGAAATCTTACAGCCAAAATGGAATCTCATCCCATGTCTTGCCATATCCTTTTCCCATGCTCTCCTCCTCATCTTCCTTCATCACCACATATGCATTATGCGTCCACTTCTTGTTCCACCAAGTCCTTCATGATTTTTTCCACTTCTTTTTCTACATCCTCGTCTATATGTTCCTTTGTAAGGATAGGGAAATCCTTCCTTAGATCAACTTCTAACTTCCCCCAAGTGTCGACCTCATTCTACACTTACTAACATGAGGTCACCCACCATGGCACTCACTTCTTCAAAACTAAGCTCCTCTCCCTTAGCACTCATTGTCTCCACAATATTCTCCAGCTTGCTTTCCCAAATCCTCGAGCGCATCCATCCTCCGACTGATTTGAGGGTATGATTCCTTTAGCCAGATCTTGATTGAGCCCCGCAAGGTCTCAATGGCCTCTGATTTATTTTCTACCTTGGCTAAGATCTTCTCTCGCTCCGCCCTGTTCCCTTTGTATTTTCCTGGAACTCCTTGAGTTCCACTTCGATGGGTGGAAACGAAGATACTTGCCACTCTATCTATTTCCATACAGTTATCATAGGCAGCCTCAACGGCTTGTGTGGTGACCTTTACATCGGTGAGGATCTTGTTTTACTAAGAAAAATCTCCACAACCTTCATCTTATTCTCTTTCTCTTTGCGCGCACCATTCCTCCTCTACTGATTCTAAGGAAAGTGGTTGCCTCTCCATAGTGAGTATATGGGTCAAGTCCTCTAGGAATTGTAAGGATGATCCATACTTTTACGCGGGTGGTGTTAATTCTGGATGCTTTAAGACAATGGCATCCGTGTTCATCTCTATATTCTTGTATACCTCATGCACACTTTCCTTCTCATCTTTTAACTCGCACCTTAATTGAGTGCTTGATTAGTTCCTCCCGATTCAAGTCCTTTCTTTTATCTAGGAGCTCCTCTTCCTTTTTCTCCAATTCTACCTCTAGGAACTTTACCTGTCAATTCTACCGAAGATCCCGGCTTCAACCTCAACCGAGACTTTGTTGAGCGTGTTGCGGATCTGTTCATCCGACAACCACCGAGCATTCACCAAGGGGTTTATCCCTTTTGTTTTTGGTTCTTTCATCAATGCCCCTTGATTACTTCAAATTCTAGCTCATCAATGTGGGACTCAAATTCCCATGACAACATTTTCCTTGTCCAAGGGTATGCACCTTCCTCATCAAATGAAGTCATGGCTAAAAGTTGTTCCATTGCCACAATGCTCGAAGCGTGCATGTAACACTTTGTTTGGATAATTGATGTAGCCCATTCCTTGAAATTGTGATGCTTCGCACTCTTCCTCCTTATACATGTGGCCTTTGGAAAGCTTACATCCAAAATGGAATCTCATCCCATGCTGCCATATCCTTTTCCCACGCTCTCCTCCTCAGCTTCCTTCATCACCACATCTGCATTACATTCCACTTCTTGTTCCACCAAGTCCTTCATGATTTTTTCCACTTCTTTTTCTGCATCCTCGTCTATATGTTCCTTTGTAAGGATAGGGAAATCCTTCCTTAGATCAACTTCTAACTTCCCCCAGTGTCGACCTCATTCTACACTTACTAACGAGGTCACCCACCATGGCACTCACTTCTTCAAAACTAAGCTCCTCTCCCTTAGCACTCATTGTCTCCACAATATTCTCCAGTTGCTTTCCCAAATCCTCGAGCGCATCCATCCTCTCGACTGATTTGAGGGTATGATTCCTTTAGCCAGATCTTGATTGAGCCCCGCAAGGTCTCAATGGCCTCGATTTATTTTCTACCTTGGCTAAGATCTTCTCTCGCTCCGCCCTGTTCCCTTTGTATTTTCCCGGAACTCCTTGAGTTCCACCATGGGTGGAAACGAAGATACTTGCCACTCTATCTATTTCCATACACAGTTATCATAGGCAGCCTCAACAAACTTGTGTGGTGACCTTTACATCGGTGAGGATCTTGTTTTACTAAGAAAAATCTCCACAACCTTCATCTTATTCTCTTTCTCTTGGCGCGCCAATTCCTCCTCTACCGATTCTAAGGAAAGTGGTTGCCTCTCCATAGTGAGTATATGGGTCAAGTCCTCTAGGAAATGTAAGGATGACCCATATTATTACACGGCGGTGTTAATTTTGGATGCTTTAAGACAATGGCATCCGTGTTCATCTCTATATTCTTGTATACCTCATGCACACTTTCCTTCTCATCTTTTAACTCGCACCTTAATTGAGTGCTGATTAGTTCCTCCCGATTCAAGTCCTTTCTTTTATCTAGGAGCTCTTCTTCCCTTTTCTCCAATTCTACCTCTAGGAACTTTACCCTACCAATTCTACCTAAGATCCCGGCTTCAACCTCAACTGAGACTTTGTTGAGTGTGTTGCAGATCTGTTCATCGACAACTCAGAGCATTCACCAAGGGGTTTATCCCTTTTGTTTTTGGTACTTTCATCAATGCCCCTTGGCTTACTTCAAATTCTAGCTCATCAATGTGGGACTCAAATTCCCATGACAACATTTTCCTTGTCCAAGGGTATGCACCTTCCTCATCAAATGAAGTCATGGCTAAAAGTTGTTCCATTGGCACAATGCTCTGAAGTGTGTAACACTTTGTTTGGATCATCGATGTAGCCCATTCCTTGAAATTGTGATGCTTCTGCACTCTTCCTCCTTATGCATGTGGCCTTTGGAAAGCTAACATCCAAATTGGGATCTCATCCCATGTTGCCATATTCTTTTCCCACGCTCTCCTCCTTAGCTTCCTTCATCACCACATATGCATTGCGTTCCACTTCTTGTTCCACCAAGTCCTTGATGATTTTTTCCACTTCTTTTTCTGCATCCTCGTCTATATGTTCCTTTGTAAGGATAGGAAATCCTTCCTTAGATCAACTTCTAACTTCCCCAAGTGTCGACCTCATTCTACACTTACTAACAGAGAGTCACCCACCATGGCACTCACTTCTTCAAAACTAAGCTCCTCTCCCTTAGCACTCATTGTCTCCACAATATTCTCCAGTTGCTTTCCCAAATCCTCGAGCGCATCCATCCTCCGACCGATTTGAGGTATGATTCCTTTAGCGAGATCTTGATTGAGCCCCTTGCAGGTCTCAATGGCCTCGATTTATTTTCTACCTTGGCTAAGATCTTCTCTCGCTCCGCCTGTTCCCTTTGTATTTTCCTGGAACTCCTTGAGTTCCACCTGATGGGTGGAAACGAAGATACTTGCCACTCTATCTATTTCCATACGGTTATCATAGGCAGCCTCAACGGCTTGTGTGGTGACCTTTACATCGGTGAGGATCTTGTTTTACTAAGAAAAAATCTCCACAACCTTCATCTTATTCTCTTTCTCTTGGCGCGCCAATTCCTCCTCTACCGATTCTAAGGAAAGTGGTTGCCTCTCCATAGTGAGTATATGGGTCAAGTCCTCTAGGAAATGTAAGGATGACCCATATTATTACACGGGCGGTGTTAATTTTGGATGCTTTAAGACAATGGCATCCGTGTTCATCTCTATATTCTTGTATACCTCATGCACACTTTCCTTCTCATCTTTTAACTCGCACCTTAATTGAGTGCTGATTAGTTCCTCCTGATTCAAGTCCTTTCTTTTATCTAGGAGCTCCTCTTCCTTTTTCTCCAATTCTACCTCTAGGAACTTTACCCTGTCATTTCTCCCGAAGATCCTGGCTTCAACCTCAACTGAGACTTTGTTGAGCGTGTTGCAGATCTGTTCATCTGACAACCACTGAGCATTCACCAAGGGGTTTATCCCTTTTGTTTTTGGTACTTTCATCAATGCCCCTTGGCTTACTTCAAATTCTAGCTCATCAATGTGGGACTCAAATTCCCATGACAACATTTTCCTTGTCCGAGGGTATGCACCTTCCTCATCAAATGAAGTCATGGCTAAAAGTTGTTCCATTGCCACAATGCTCTGGAAGCGTGCATGTAACACTTTGTTTGGATAATTGATGTAGCCCATTCCTTGAAATTGTGATGCTTCTGCACTCTTCCTCCTTATACATGTGGCCTTTGGAAAGCTTACATCCAAAATGGAATCTCATCCCATGCTTTGCCATATCCTTTTCCCACGCTCTCCTCCTCGGCTTCCTTCATCACCACATCTCGCATTCGTTCCACTTCTTGTTCCACCAAGTCCTTCATGATTTTTTCCACTTCTTTTTCTGCATCCTCGTCTATATGTTCCTTTGTAAGGATTGGGGTCCTTTGATATTTTTTAACTTCTTCCCCTCCTACCCCATTGCCTTGGGTTTCAACTTCTTCTTCATCCTGCTTCTCCACATCTCCTTCATTATACTCATCTCCTTCTTCTTCAGAATCATGTATCTCATAAACAGGATGGTCTTCACCTCTTGGTTCATCATCATCATCATCATCTTTGTTACCGATGTAGGCATCTAGGTCTTTTGTCTCTTCTGAATCGGCCTCATCCATCACCTTCTTCTTCTTCCTTACCGGGATTCCAAAGACAGGGATTCTTCTCTTTAATTTTCTTTGACAGTGATGTCTTCCTTGGTGATTCCTCTTGAGTGAGGGGCTCTTTGTGCTCCGTGCCTCTTCTTTTGGGGTATTTGCTTTGACTAGAGACTTCTTCCTCTATGTGTAAGTACTAGGCTTAGCACTTGTCTCCGATGTGCTTACCGTTTGTGTAATTGGAACACTTAGTGCCTTCTGCACCTCTTTTCTTTCTCTTTCTAGGTGTGTCCTTCTTCCTTCATGTAGGGTCTTCAGGAATGAAGACATCATTCTCCAAGTAAGTTCCTTTTTAAAATTTTGGCCTTATGCGTGGATACACCCTTACTACGGTCCTTCCTACAATTGGCAACGTTAAAGGCTTCATCATTTGTATCTCATGGGAGACATATCTCTCCACATACGCGTAATTATTTGGGTAGAATAACTTCCACACGCTTGCGGTGGTCTATATCTACCTCACGAAGGTAAAAATTAGTCTTTTGGCCTCTTTAAACTAATTAACTCCAGCTTGGAAGTATAACACGGTGAAGGAGAAGGGTAGTTTTCACCACAAACTCATTTTCTCATTTGTCATCATAAATCTTCCAATGCAGAAGTGTTGGTATACTGTAAATTATTCCTCTCCACTCATGAGCACATGAAACTACTCTGGGATCCTCCACTCAGCCCCAAATGTGTCATGCATTCACTTATACCACTTTTCCATGCGCGCCTTGTGAGCGTCCATCATGGTTTCACAAGTATACTTCGCAAACCTCTTTAGGGGTGAGGGATATTCTTCGGATATTCCTAAATGAACTTTCCAGCCCATTGGGCACTCCAATCTCTGAGAAAACAATTGTAAGGAGGACATTGTCAAATAATATCTTCTCTCCCTCTTACACACTTGCTTATGATTTCATCCGCGATGAAAGCGAGACAAGTTAATACATGGTTCCTTCGATACCTTCCGAAATACATTTAGCCATGCCTTGTTCACTTGTGTCCATCGTTCCTGGTCATTAATTTTGGTGACTAAGCATGTGGCCATCCTCATCACTTGGGTCAGTATCTCGGCTATATCAAATTATCGTGACCCTTCTTGTAGTCATACATAGCTATAGTCTCCTTCATAACCTCCTTATCACTTAGATAATCATCAATGCTATCTCCTTCACAATTGAGGCATGTGAACTTGGATATTAGTTGTGGTGTGATGTGCATATTGTGCCCCATGAAATAAAAATTATCCTCATGCATACGCGACATCAACCATTGATAAAGGTGCTCAGGCTTGCCAAAGTAGGGTAACTCATATAATTGTAATAATCTAGCCTTCTCTAATTTGACCTTCACCTCATCGTTGTAAATGGGAATTCCATTTGACGTCCTATTGTTAGTTGGTCAAACCAACTCCAATTCCATTTCCTTCTCTGTTGTGCTTGTGCAATGATTATAATCACTTATGGTCATCTTCTCGTAGGTGTGACTCCCATTCTTTTCCTAGAAATACCCCATCTGGGTACTATATTTCTACGTACCATTCTTCATTGGTGCTTGCGATGGCAGTGATATGCTTTCGCTTGACCTTTCCCTTTGTTTTCTTTAGTGAAATGGTTGGTTTCCTTGGTATCATTATTCTAGTCGGGCTGAACTTAAACAATCCTTCCTCTTGCTCTGCTATGCTACTCTCCTCAATATCAAAGTTCACTCCAATGCTTCAATTCCCCGAATCCCCCTTTCTTTTTCATGCCCAATCTGCTAAACCTGAACTAGGAAATCCTTCCACAAGACAATGCTTCTTCACACAACCTTTCTCACGCCCGTGTACTCTCTCTTTCTAGTTCGCAGATCTACTCTAGATGAACACTCAAATTTTTATTATTCTTTATTTGCACAAATTTCTCTCTGGATGCCCTTAGTTCATAAGAGCTTCTTTTACTTCGTAAATGCAAGGTAACAAATGATTTTCCTGACCTTATATTTATAGTTTTTACTTCTTTCTAACATTAAATGCTATACCACCTAGCAAAGTACTTTAACATTAATTATGGATTTTTACACCAAGCCGTCTTGAAGCGCCTTTACCCACACACCACATCCTGTGTGAAAAATCATTTACAACCTTCTAGCGTGAAAAAATCCAACCTGACCAAAGACTCTTATGTGCATGTCCACAATGCCAAAGGCACTTCTTCATCCTTTACCCAATTTTTGCCCTCGCCTACCTCATGTTGTTCCTACACTCTTCATCCTTTCTGTACATGGTTTTTGTAAATCCTTTTTGACACCAACCATTCTCATCCACCTTATCTTCTACGCGCTTCTTAACCTTATGTGCTTTTTATCCTTCAACTAGGCCATTCACCACAACTTCTACTGCCAACTCAAACTTGTATTATAGGTATATACTTCGTATCACTCCACCCCACACTAAAAAGATGTGTGGTCCTCTATGCATACACAAATTTAGAAAAATAAAGTGGTTACTGGGTGCATAAGGCACAAAATGAAACAAAACGAAACAAAAAAGCAACGAGAAAGGGAAACAAGAAAAGAAAGAGCATAAAGGGAAATTCTAAGCTAACTCACAATACTTCCTTATTACAAACACCAAAAAGACTTATTTATAGTAGGGCTTCAACCTAATCCTATTAAAGTGACCTGGTAACCTTGTCCCATCCAATGCTTGTAACTAGAAAGTGCCTGAATCAAGAATGTACAAGATGATATAAGGTCCCAACCAATGGAATTTTAATTTCCCAGGATGGCGCAGATACTTGGAATCATGCAACAACACCAACTACCCAACCTTAAAATTATTTTTCTTGATATGATGTTCATGTCATGCCTTTTGTCTTTATTTTTCTGTCTTCTGACTCCATCTAGCAAGTGATCTCCTTTCATCTAACTCAGTATCAACTTATCAATTATTTATTCCGATTGCTTGATCGTCGGCTAATCCTTCCCGAAATGGAACCAAGATGTAGTCATTTTTGTACCCTTCAAAGAATAATAAAATCCCATGTGTTTCGGCCTATCACCTAGTGGGTGTTGGGTGCTCACCTAAGGCACACGTGTTAGCACCGAGCCCCTCATTTGTTTGAGTTGTGTGAAAATGCATCATCTATGACAAATACTTAAATGTAGAGAATGGAAAAGAACCATGCATTCATATTGATACAATTGAAAAGCTTATAGACTAATGCATCCATTCAGATAAGGAAAGCATTAACATAATACATATATGAACCATAATAGAAAGAAAATGCACAAGGGTTTACATCCATTCACAAGGGATATACATAGAATAGATCCATATAGATATAAGTATAAACTAGGAACCACATATATTCATATTTAGCATGTTTGATAATCACATTACATTTATTGAGGCCATCACATATCAATATAATAGTGCAGACTAGAGTCATGCATCAGAACTAGACTTAGGTCCCTCATATTACATAGAAAACATAGGCCCATCCCTTGATATTCCATTACTCCTACAAATATTCTAAACCCAACCCATATAACTCTCCACAATATTTTTGCAGAGATTCACCCCTCATCTCCATCCTCTAATCTCCTTCTTTCTCACCAATGTCTCTTTTCTTCTACTGGATGCTTGAATATATAGCCTCAAAACCATCGCCATGCCTTTTATAAGTTATAGATCAGTCACCAAGTGTCGAAGTGGTCCTCCATGGGAGCATGCCTTCTCCAATCCGAGCTCTCCACTTCTTGCAATGATGTCTTTTGGAACCTTCTATCGCATGCTTAGAATATTCCCTCTTTAATCCATAGTCGCCAAGCTGGCACCTTATCCATAATGGCCATGCTTTTCTTATGTGTTGCCTGGGATGCCGAATGTGGCTAAGTAAAAAACTTGTTTTTCCTTATGCATGCCGTATGTTCTGCAAAACCCTTCCAAAACTCCTCTCTACACACCTTCAACCCATGCGCCCTTCTTTAACTAGGTCCGCGCCCGCACCATTTTGTACTTAGCTGATATTTTGGGGCCCAACATCCGTAAAGGTAAAAATTATGTAGAATCTATGTTGTAAGATATATGTCGTGAGATGTGTGGAGAGGCATAATGTGTAATGTCTCTTGTGTAGTGTGTGGGGTTCATGTATGTAAGATGCCCTCAATTGTCAAGTGTGAATGAATCACAAGAGTGTGTCGTCGGAGATGGTCGACACTACAAGTATAGATTAAGATGCCTATGCTAGGATATTGATGTATGATAATGAAAAAATGAGAGATGTGTTGATGCTAAGATGAGTGGGGATTTATGTTGACGCTATGCCCCCCAATTGCATGGTGGTAGTCATGTGAAATTATCGAGAAAATCATCATTGTTGGGATTAAAGCTTATTAGAGCAGCATTAGAGACATGGTAAGCAATATAATGAGGTGGATCATATAAAGAACCATTGTGACGTAATGTGTAGACACTCATGGCATACTCTTCATCAATGAATGGTACTAGTGGACAATCATGCACATACCAATGAGAAATATTTGGAGCATAAGTTGGAGATGATTCATTACCTATGGAGACCCTGTCGAATGACATAGGAAATTTGATATAATTATAGTTTACATCTAAACTACCACCAATATATTCAAGACAAGATTTACCAAGTGCCGGTGGAGGAGTGCGAGGAGCACGGGTAAAAAAGATCAATCAAATGAAACACATGAATCCCATAAGTTGTCATAATGTGACAATATCCGTGATAAAGATGATGTGAGTGAATCATCTTATATTGTCACTCTTTTGCCAAAAATATCTGTAGACACCGAAAATCTACACCCCTCATCTTTATTCAATCAATTAATTAAATACATAAATATTTCATATCCTAATACATATACTACACCCTTCACCTTTAATATATCCTTATTAAATCAACACCCCATATCCTAAACCCATCCTTATTCAGTTAATTAATTAAAATCAATATCCTATCATTATCACACTTATCTCATGATTATCCTTTTGTATAATTGATAAACCCTACTTAATCACCTAGGAATCTTCCTAAAAACCAACTAGGCAATATCTAGCCTTTTTTTCATCATTACCCAACTTAAATTTTCACTCCCTCAACAAACTCAACACGTCTCCAACCATCTAACAAATCAGAACCTTGAAACCCAAAACAAAATAAACCTATTTTGGAAACCGTTTCAACCATTTTCCAAAAAAAAAAGCCTAAAATTGCTTGGCGATTCAAGTAATCATCAACAATTATATAAGCTAGTTTTCTAGCTTCTCATAGAGGTATTCAACTTCAATCCATGAGTTATTTCTTTCAATACAGCTTCTATAATATTGTGTACATCATCATTCAACACTTGGATACCATAATAAACAAAAAAAATCACCATTTACTTTCATTAAGCATCTTGGAGCAATTTTGGACTTCTGTGAATTAGATCTTCACCTCTGTAGACTTCATAAGCTACCTAGATCATCCTTCAACGAGGTTTGAGGCTTCTTTTATCTCCACATCAACCTCCAGGTACCTCTTATTTGTTTATTCATCTCTTTTACATAATCTCTAAACATTTATCATTCTGTAACATCAGTTTAAATCATCAAACATTTGATTTTATTAATCTATTACAAATCACCATAATTGCGGCGATTTGCCCAATCACCAGACATGATTCCTATCAATTTTACTTTTCTACAATTTTAACCAAAGAGTCTTCACTCAATATCTATTATCTTTCATATAATTGTTTTTTGTTACTAACATCTTGCTAAGTATGGATCAATGTTAGATGGTGATTAGTAGCCCTTCTAATGAAATCACCAACATCCATTCTTTACATATAATTTGACATATAATTTCTTTATGAGGGAACGATATGAAATTTTGCATGATCTAACTTTGTGCACCATCCATCACACTCCTTTAGAAAAATTAGAGAACATTTTAGAGTTCACTCGGAAGATCCATCAATTATTAGAAGACTACTACCACACATATTTTAATTACATACTCATCAAAGCTAAACTTGGTGGATCGTTATACGAAGCTCAACAAGACCTACCTTTCGAGCTTGAGTTTGAGCCATAATTCATCTCTCTTATCCATCTCTTAAATATATTTTATCTTATTTGTATCATCTTATCACTTCTCATATATCTCTCTATATTTGTTTATTTCAATCCACTTAATTATTTAAAAAAGATCTTATATCCTTTGAGGAAGCCCTTTAGATTGCTTCAGAACCAACCTTTTACTCGAGAAGATCACTTATCTATCTTTCTCGATCATATCTTATGTAATGTCTTTGATCACAGGTTTTCCTTGCATGAAAGGAGATTCTACACATATTTCACTGATCTAAAGGAAATTATAGAGGACATAGGTTAAAGTAAATCTTCCAAGATCACTACAACATGAAAGAGTACTCGAGAGCTTTCGACGACTATTTGAAAGTAGGAAATGGAGTCCGTACAAAAAAATGTGGCTGGTCAAAGTTGAGGTCAATGCAAAGGTGAGACCAGTCAACTAAAAAGTAATGAAGCGTGGAAAATATGATCGTGTGAAGTAACGAGATGGTGTTTTGAACCTCGATATTTGATGTATGATATCGGTCATCTTCATCAATGATCAAGAAAGATATTTACCCCATGGTGGGTCCTCAGGCCACCATGTGGCCTATCACCACTTTGCCCCAAGTCAACTCGGGTGAGTTGAAAGAATAAATCATCAAGGCATGGACCGAGTTCAAGTTGCATTGATGA
The DNA here is from genome assembly GCA_018340775.1 of Taxus wallichiana var. yunnanensis. Taxonomy (NCBI): domain Eukaryota; kingdom Viridiplantae; phylum Streptophyta; class Pinopsida; order Cupressales; family Taxaceae; genus Taxus; species Taxus wallichiana. The sequence continues at coordinate 996,590,202 of CM031237.1, read as the reverse complement.
GTTACCATGACGAGCCATATGGAATGAGCTAAGGGTGAGTTAACCATTTTAGCTTGGTGAGCTATACAATTGAATTGATGAGAGAGTTGATAGTTGTGCATGGGTGAGCTATTTAATAAAATTTGCAAACCGTCCATTTAAATGTGGTGGAAAATGCTTGAGGTCATGGCATGAAGCCATGTTTCAAATATTTGGCAAAGGATATTTAAATCATATCATATCTCCTCTCCCACCACAATTGGGATAAATGTTTATCCCCAGCCATCGAAAAATAATCGAGCTCGATGATCCAAGCATGTATGTGGGGAGTTAGGCATCAACGTGGATGGCATGGTGGGCTTGGGAGGTGGTACGTGATGTGGACGGGTCACATGGGGTCGGTAGAGAATGAGGAGGAGCCATGTAGGCCGACAAATCATAGTGGGCGGGGTTGTTGTAATGACCACCCAAAAAGGAAACAAGTGGGCGTCAAACTTGAGACCTTCCCCCTCGACTCAGTGGCCTTAACTGATCCATCTAGCTCGGGAAAATGGGTATGGAGATAGCGGATGTGGTAATCAACCACAATATCATGTTTCTTAGTCTATAAAAGGATTGACAACCCTCTCCTCTAAGACAAGCTCATTCTTGAGCTTCCTCCATTCCTTCAAGCTTGCTCTTGAGATTTTATGGAAGCCCCTCCATTTGGAAAAATATTCGAAGGTTTAGTTAATATAATAGAGTTGAGGAAATAATTTCTAAGCCCTATTTTAATAGGCATAGTTATTATGGAGAGAAAAGTAAGACCTATATTTGATATATGCATTATTATTTTCAAAGACCTATATATTATTATAGGAACATTCTCAGAGCTAAGGTCTAATGTTATAGGCATGTAAATATGTAAGACCTATTTTATAGGCATTATTATTATTATTTTTTAAGTCCTATTATTTTAATAGGTGAAATATTATTTTGAAGCTCTGAATTCTCTCCGAGAAGACTCATTACGAGCCCGAGCCGAGAAGGGACGATATGAATTTCGAAGGCAATCGTGGAGGCAATATGGAGACTAAAGACCTATTTTAAAATAGGTATTATGGAGAGATAATACCTATATCATATAGGCATCGTCCTCATTAAGGACTGATATTATTTGTTATCGGCAAGATGAAGATAAGACCTATTATTTTTAATAGGCATTATTGTTATTGGGAGTTATTAATACTATCCAATAGGACATTTGAGCCACACTATATTGTGGATCCTAGACTTTGGTGCCATAGGATATTCTACAAGGGAATATCGAAACTACTACATAAGTTGAGGATTATCTGTTAGGCCTTAAAATATTGGCTAAGTACCAAAGGGTGCGTATGCGTGCGGGGAAAAGCGCACATGACTAAATGGGGTTTTAGAAGGGTTTGGTAGAAACCATGAAGCATGCACAAAGGATCTTAGGACTTATCCATATTAGATCTCTAAGAAGAACCGAGAAAAAAAAATGACATGACTAGGTGTCTTTTTGGATAAGGATGCCAATGATTGATGTTAGGAAATAAGGGATAAAATATGCGGAATAATCCCACACAAAATCATAATAGTAGAAATTAATATGCGAAAATATTACGAACTTGAATAAAAGTGCAAAATAAAATAACACAACAGAAAGAGATAGTATTTAACGTGGTTCACCCAATTTGGGCTACGTCCACCAAGAATCACTTACTCATATTTTATTACAAGCCACCACTCTCTCAATACAAGATACGAGATATGTTTGGAGCTATGCTCAACAAACTCTATAGAATTCACACCTAAATTCAAAGCACATTTGCAATGTTTACATTATCTCTACCATATGCACAAAACCATATAAATAGACAATTGCTTAAGTAGTTTTACAAAACCGTGGGTATCAAAACCATGGGCCAAAATCGTCCCATAAACCTATGGGTCAAAAAATCCTACCCATATGAGAAAATCACATTTCCCGATATATCGAGCACATTTTAAGGCCTCAAAAAAAATTTCAGGGGCTGTCACCCCCGGACCCCAAGTCGGGGCCCGACCCAGCCCCAAACCCTAGTAAGACAATGTGGAAAGTGTACAATACTCTTAGTGTACAATATTCAACACTTTCACACATGAAAACAGGCTCCACAACCTAACAATCTCCCCTTGGAGAATATTTTTCCTCTCGAGAAAGCTTCTCAACCCTTCACTAATTTTTCGTGAAGACCAACCAAAGCTAAACAAAACTTCATTTTTCCTTGTGGGCACCTTGGTCATCATGTCTATAAGATTCTGACTGGTATGAATCTTCTCCAGCTTCAACTTCTCTTCCTCCAAAGTTGTCTTGATGAAATGGTACCTTAACTATATATGCTTCATCCTAGAGTGGAAAGTAGAGTTCTTAGCTAGGTGTATAAGCACTCTGACTATCACTATGCAGCTTTCCTTCCTCCTGCTTATGCCCCAAATCCTCAAGAAATTGTTGTAACCAAATCATTTCTTTTCTTTCCTTTGTGGCAGTAACATACTTCAGCCCATGGTTGACAAAGCCACCAACTTCTGTAGTCATGAAATCTAGCTTACTACTGTCCCACCTATAGTGTAAACATAACCTATCATGCTCCTCTTGTTGTCTACATCTCCAACCATATCTGAATCTACATAACCACACAAAGTGGTGTCTCGATCCATTAGAGCAGAAAAATATCCCCATGGTCCCTCTCAAATACCAAAGGATCCACTTTACTTTCTGCTCGGTGATCACTACCTTAGATCACTCATAAATCTACTCACCACTCCCACTTTGCATGGGTAGTATTTGGCCTAGTGCACACCATGGCATACATCAAACTAGAAACCACCGATGAGTAAGGTACCTTAGACATCTAGTTTCTCTCTGCTCTATCTTTGGACACTGTTCCTTTGATAACTTGAAATGGCCTGCCAAAGGAGTCCCAACCGGTTTAGCATCCTGCATATTAAACCTCTCCAAGACATTTTTAATGTAATCTTCCTAAGATAAAGTCAGATTTTGTTCCTTCCTATCCCGAGATATCCTCATACCAAGGATTTGTTTGGCTGCCCCCAAATCCTTCATAGAAAAGGATTCACTTAGTTGCTTCTTGAGTACTTTTATTTCCTACATGTTTTTACCTGTAACCAACATGTCATCCACATACAGAAAAGGATAATATAACTACCATCCTCAAATTTATTTGTATACACACAATGGTCTAGAATGGCATCTAATATAACCTTGCTCCATCATGAAGCTATCAAATTTCTTATACCATTGGCGTGGAGCTTGTTTCAAGCCATACAATCTCTTCTTCAGTTTACACACCATCTCCTCTTTACCTTTGACCTCATAGCCCTCTAGCCTGCTGCATATATAGTTCCTCCTCCAAATCACCATGGAGAAATGTAGTCTTTACATCAAGCTATTCTAAGTGCAAGTCTTTTTTGTAACTATTCCTAGAATAGTTCTAATAGAAGTCATTTTTACTACAGGAGAAAAAACCTCATCAAAATCTATACCTTTTTTCTTTGCAAACCCCTTGACCACCAACCGGGCCTTATATATTTTCTTTCCTTCTTCTTCCTCTTTCACTCTGAACACCCACTTTTTCTATAATGCTCTTTTTCCTTCGGGTAGCTTTACCAAATCCCATGTCTGGTTCTCCATGAGAGCCTGATGCTCCTCATCCATGGCTTGCTCCCACTTCTTCCTAGAATCTACCTACATTGCTTCATCAAATCTCTCTGGATCTCCACTATTAGTGAGTAATAAATAATAAAGAGAATGAGAAATTTTTTTAGGCTCTCTTCTTTCCCTAGAAGACCTCTTCAATATAGGAGTTTGGGCTTTCTGTTGAGGAGGTTCCTGAACTGATTCATGTGTCACTTTCCCATCTGGAAGATCCTCTACCGCTACATATTCTTTCTTAGATTCTTCCCTATTTTCCTGCAACTACTAATTATACATGACTTTCTCATTAAAGACCACATCCCTAGATCAAATGATTTTCTTGTCCTTAATACTCTAACATTTATATCCAAAGTCATCACCACCATAACTAATGAAGGTACATTTTTTTGATTTAGCCTCTAGCTTGGTCCTATCATCCTTGTCTATTTGGACAAACACCTCACATCCAAAGACTCTAAGAAATGAATAATCAACTTTCTTACCATGTCAAACCTCCTCAGGTATGCCTCCATCTAAGGCACTTGAGGGTCCTCTATTTATCAAGTACACAGCTGTGCTTACCACTTCTGCCCAAAAAGAAAGAGGCAGTCCTGCATGTAACCTCATGCTCCTAGCACGTTCCATTATTGTTCTGTTCATCCTTTCTAACACCCCATTCTGCTGCAGAGTTCCTAGAACCATCTTTTTCCTATGGATTCCATTCTTAGAATAGTAATCATCAAATTCATTGTTGCAATACTCCCCTCCATTATCTGACCTGAGACATTTTAGCTTAAGACTGTTTCATTCTCTACCAAGGCTTTCCATTTAACAAAAGTGTCAAATACATCAGATTTGTTTCTAATACAATAAACCTAAACTTTCCTTATTACATCATCAATAAAAGTAACATAATAACTTGAACCCCAAGAGATGATACAGAGCCGGCCCCACACATCGAATGCACCGGCTCTAACTTACTATCTTTCTTTGTAGGTCCAACCTTGAGAAACCTTACTCACTTATGTTTCCCATATATGCAGTCCTCACAGAACTCCAAAATTGTTTCTGTATATCCAGGAAAATCCTTATTTATGATCTCCATGCCCTTATGGCTCATATGAATAAGCCTATAGTGCCACAATGTTGTATCTACTTTTAAAGCCACAAGATTACAAACATTAGTGCTATAAGTGGTTAAAAACAAGGTTCCAACCTTCTTACCTATTACTACCACAAGAGAACCCTTGGTAACCTTTCAAGAGTCCACTGTAAATATCTCAAATTATAACCATCACTTCCCAACCGCCCTGTTGATATCAAATTTCATCTTAATGTAGGGACATGTCTTACATCCTTCAATAGCCAAGTATTCCCATTCTCGCATCTTAACCTAAATGTAACCTTTTCCAAAAATGTTGTAAGGCTCATCATCACCAAGAAAAACATGCCCAAAATCTCCTTGAACATAATCAACAAAATAATGCCTATGTGGCGTAGCATGGAAAGAAGCCCTGAATCTAAAACCCAAGATTCGATAATATTGTGCAAAGAAAGAATCAAAGCATCCTAACATACATTACCCGTTGCCACATTTTCCTCGTTTTCTTCCTGTTGTTTCTTCTTGTCCCGAAGCTCCCAGTCCTTCTTTGCATACCCGGACTTTCCACAATCCCAACATACTATCTTTCTTTTGGATTTTGACCATGCCCGATCCTTTGATTTTCCACGGCTTCCTCTATTATTCTCGTCTCCCTCTAGTTTCCACTTTGTCAAAGCATTCCACGAAGTAGAAGATTCACCAAAGATTTTTTTGCATTTCCTCACTTAGAATCACCCCTACAACATCCTCAAACTTCAATTTTGAGTTAGCTAGAACCAAGTTGCTTACCGCCATTACCATGCTATTCCAACTCTTAGGTAAAGAGCACAAAACTAATAAAACCCTAACTTCTTCATCAAATTCTATTGTAATTGAAGCTAGCATATTTACAACCATATTAAAATCATTTAAATTATTTCTCTTGAATCATTATCGAGACATCTTCATATTAAACAAATTTTTCATTAAAAATATCTTATTAGAGGTAGAGGGTTTTTCATAAAACTTCCCTAATGCATCCAACAATTATTTTGTAGTCTTTTCCTTTGAAACATTAAATAATACTGAAGATACAAGACACAACCGACAGATTGTCCCAAGTGCCTTCCTATCCAACAAATCCCATTCCACATTCGTCATGCTTGAGGGTTTTTTCACCTTCTTAGACAAAGTGGAATATAAATATCCTTCGATAAAGTTAATCTTCCATCTACATCTTCCAAAGACTGAAATTCTCCCATTAAATTTATCAACCCTAGATCTTTCATCATTTGCCATAGCTCCCATTCAAGATAAAAATTTCCTGATTCAAAACTTCAACAAACTAAACCAGTTCGATACCAATTGTTAGGAAATAAGGGATAAAATATGCGAATAATCCCTCACGAGAATCATGATAGTAGAAACTAATATGCAAAAATACTATAGATCTCGAATAAAAGTGCGTAATAAAATAACACAATGAAAGAGACAATATTTAACATGGTTCACCCAATTTGGGCTACATCCAATAAGAATCACTTGCTCATAATTAATTACAAGAAACTACTCTCTCAATACAATATCCAGATCTGTTTGGAGCTATGTTCAACAAACTCTACAGAATTCACACCCGAATTCAAAGCACAACTGCAATGTTTACATTATCTCTACCATATGCACAAAACCATATAAATAGACAACTTCTAAATTAGTTTTACAAAACCGTGGGTATCAAAACCATGAGCCAAAACCGTCCCATAAACCTATGGGTCAAAAAACCCGCCCAAATGAGAAAATTGCGTTTCCCGATATATCGGGCACATTTAAGGCCAAATTTTTTTTTTTTTTCGGGGCTGCACCCCTAAACCCTATACAAACCCCCTCTCGGGCGCGACACGGCCCTGAACCCCAATAAGACAATGTGGAAAGTGTATAATACTCTTAGTGTACAGTCTTCAAAACTTTCACACATGAAAATAGGCTCCACAACCTAACACCAACTTGGTGACTTGGTGTTCAAGGAAATAATATCCCACGCATAGAACATTCTGAAAAGATATCATTGTAGAAAGTGAAGATCTCGGATTAGAAGAAGCATGCTCCATTAGAGGACCACATGGACACTTGGAAAGCAATCTTCTCTTAGAGGAAGGTATGGCGGTGGGTTCTAAACCTATTTATAGAGATGCTCTAGAGTGAGGAAGACACACCTGAATGAAGAGAGGTCGATGAGGAGAAGCTTTAGTATCATCACAGAGAGGATGAAAAGTGAAGCCCTACAGAAAAGAGTAGGAGGTTCTAAGGGATAGGGTTACCATTAGAGGGTTGTAGGAATGATATCATATCTAGAGGGATGGGTATGTGAAAAATTATGTAATATGGGAAGCATAGCTAGGGTCTCTAATACATGATTCATGTCTATCTTGATACATTTAGTCTATTATGACCCTTTTAAATGTAATGTGGTTACTAGAACTATGATCAAAATAAATATATGTTCTAGATATATTGGTTCCATCATCAGGACCTATTTTCAAAGCTATTTTGAGAATGATGCATGATGATAGAGCGCTTGAACTTGGAAAGTGTCGAAGCATGGTTTAAAAGCATAGAGGATGAATTTTCTCAAATATTTAGTATTGGACCCAAGTTTGATGCACATAAATTCGTACAAGAACACCTATATCAAGAGCTATATGAGACATTCTTTTGTTGTTTTCTAGTAGAATTGTATGAATGTCTCTCAGCATATGCATCTAGATCAATTTGGTACTTTAGATCATGCGTTTAGACCCAAGATGATTACTAGAGGCTGCAGGATGTAGATCTGACTTGGACACGTGTTGTTGATCACTGGTGGAGAAGAGTGTTGACCAGTTATACCCTGGAATATGCCATTTCTACGTATTCTTGTCTAGAGGTTGTTGAGTTTGAGTTCCTAAGGGAACCTAGAGGATCATTTTTGTGAGCTATCCCATTGGCTATGAATATCTTGATCATTACGCTAAGTTTGGAGGCATTCCCTATGGCCAACTAAGATTCTCTAAGCGCTGGGCGAGGAAGCTAGGGTGGAGGAAGATGGTAGAACTTGTGGTGGAAAATGAGAGGAAGAGAGATGACTCAAGTATAGTGAAGTGCGTGAAAGGGAGTTGGCTAGACAATGCGAGGTTGCGGGAGTGATGGATCTATGGAGGCAGACATTACAGGAAGGAATTAAGGTTCACGAAGAGGACATGGAACCTAAGTAGTCTATGCTACCCCATCTTGGAAAGCACAGGAGAGAAAACCCTTCAGCTTCTGATGAGAGTTTCATCACTGTGGAGAAAGGAGAGCCATCAATGTGCATCTAAACCCACCTAGTGACCAACCCTTTGCATTTAGTTTTCCAAATCAAGAAATAAGTATATCTAACCCATTTGGTATTGGTAGAAGTGACCAATTTGAACCTTGGAGGTATAACTTCTCGTTTGGGACATCTATGGATGCACAAAAAATTCCTGGGTTTGGAGGGATTTTTGGGAAAAGTGAAAGTACAAAAGTTTGGGTATCGCATCTAGGAGGGTGGCATAGGGATACACGTCGATAGTGGAGAAATATCACAAACCATTGGCAAGTAGTTTAGTGGAATGTCATGAATGCTAGGCGCGCCACTTCAGGCCCATTACTAACTACAGGAGGAGGATATGGTGGAATATGAGCTAGACGACTTGGTGGATTGGTGGATCTATAAGATTTAGAGGATTAAGAGGGATAGGACCTGGTGGATCTAGTGGATTTGGTGGTGGAGGAAACACCAAAGGGAATCAAGGTTCTAGATCGGAGGACAAGGACCTCAACCACCTCTGTAAGTATTTTTGAGATGTCCTTACATCTACCAGATTACAAGGGTGTTGAGGATGCTATAGAGCATGTGCACAAGTGTGAGCTGCTATGGCACGTGAAGGGGATCACTACCCTGAGAAAGATGGCAATCATTTTGTAATGATGTTAGGGGTTACACATATAGTTGGTACTTGGAAGTATGACCCCATCGAGATGGTGGTAGATTACATTACTATGGAATGCCTTCTTAGCTGAGTTCCATATCCCTGAGTTTGAATAGAAGAGCATTAGTGCTTTGAAGAGATCTAACAGGGAATGGCAGAGAGTGTGTGGAATATGATGCATGTGTTTTAAGACTCTCTTATCAAAACTATCTTATGATATTCATCCTTCTCAAGCATGCTCAGTGGTTTTTTGGAGGGTTGATAACACCATTTAGGAGAGAACTTTCACACAAGACATTTCATCAACCAACATGAGGCCTTGGAGGCTGATCTACATGCTAAGGTTTTGTTGGAAGCATGTAGATACTGGTGTTAGCCCTTTCCTTGAGGCTCAAATTACTGTAATGGATAAATAGTTTGAGAAGCTATCTACAAACTTAGGCATGAGACTCGTAGTGGTCTATGGTGCACATATTGTGAGATAGAGGGCATACAAAGGACAATTTCCCTCAAAGGTCGGTCATATGCACCATGATGGTGGACTATGAAATTTTCCATGGGGATCATGATGCAAGTAGGTGTCCACTACTACAACAGTGCATGATCCATAAGAATGTGTCTTGCTATTGTAATATCTATACCTCTACGACCCATGACACCAAGTATTGTAGGTTGATTGACCAGATACATGATGTCATTGATCTTGGTGTGCACTAGACCATCCTCATAAAGTAAGTTCCAAGGATGATGGTCATCACTATGAAGGGACACATGGATGGAGGAGGCACATGGAGAGAGGTTTCATGGAGGATTTTTGGTTGTGGTAACTCATGGAGGAAGAAGTGAGTTCTCATGTGGGACATGTTATAATTATGGGTCCACAAAGCATTATAAGCATGAGTGTCCCGATCTATATGTAATGCTCTGTGGTGTGAAAAGAAGCACAAGTATGAGGAGTTCCTAGAGTTATTTTAGCACATGAGCCAAAGCAACACCGAAAATTCAAAGGCACTGGGATGGTAAGCATAAAGAAGGCCGAATCACAGTGGATGCCAAGAGTGGCGCATGAGTCAAGGACTAGAACTTGTACTTGGTGACGACACAAGTGAGGCCACGCATGCTAGGAGATACCAAGACAAAGAACACTAGTTATAAGGGAAGAAGTGGTACATGGAAAGTATCTGGACCTTGCTCATCAAAAGGAGGTGTATCAAGAAACCATGGATGTGATTCGAGTCTACAAGGAGAGATCCAATGTCTGAAGGAGAAATCAAGGTAGTTAGAGAAAAGGAAGAATGTTGAGGCTCCATGCAGAAGGATCTGGATGAGGTTAGGGAAGTATGCAAGATGTTAAGGCAAGATAATATCATTCCCTTGCTAGGAGAATGGTTATGGAGAAGGTACCACATGTTTGGAGGAGAGCGCGAGAGGCAGGTTTTGCATGCTAACCTTCCTCCCCACAGCCTTGACTATGAAAAGAGATAACTTTGAATGTTGTTGTAGATGGATGGCTTCTGAGCAATATTTTGATCGATACATGGTGCGAAATCATGTTTTCTCACCTTGGATGCATGGCATCAAATGGGAAGGCCCCCATTATAGCCATCTTCAATGTGTTGTATATATGGTGAAATAAGACAAAGGAAATGCCCATTGGTGTCTTGAAGGATGTGGTTATCACTATTCAAGGGGCCAAGTTCACTGGAGACTTCAAAGTCTTGGTGCTAGCCAGGCGGATAACTTTCCAACATTTCTTGGGTGCCCCTGGTGTTACAAAAACAATGTCGACCTACGGTTTAACAAAGGGTATATCATTTTTGAGAACAAGGAAGAATGGGTTATCATCCCTTTGATGGATGGGAAGTCAATGCCCTATATACGAGCCCTTGGGAGAGGAATTCCTTGATAGAATCTATGTGTGCTCTATCAAGGGACCCTGAAGTAATTCATCCTACGGAAGGGGTTATTCAGTTTGAAGATGCTCAGTCTATGAGTGATACAACTAGCATAGCATGTGACAATTGGGCACATGGGACTTATGAGTTAATTGGGTGATAGTTAAGAGGCTCTGTGACAAGGGTAATAAAGGTGCACTCAGTCAAGCACTGGGAGGAAGAAATTGCCAAGTTACTCTGGAGGAGCCAACCCTGATGATTTCTTGCGGAGATGGAGGCTCAATGGAGAAATGAGGATGAAAGAAGAGGGATGCTTAGTTATAACCTACTTGGGACTAGCAACACATTGGTGGGAAACACATCATCGATATAGCCTTCTAGAGTGGTACAAGGTGAGAGTCATGTTCTCTATTAGGTTCTCCAGAAGCAATGCACCCACTATCATACAAGACTACCATGGAAAAAACCCACCTCATTTCACGTCCAAGCATGTGAGAAGGCCTGGATGGAAGGCATAGAAGCTTTTCCACCTTCTTTATGGGTGCATAAGTTGTATTCCACCTTACAAGGTTGTGTGCGCGCATGGTACATTCACTTAGAGATGCGCCATCAGATGGGGAATTGGCAGGAGTTGGCAATGATCTCATTCAAGATTTTGAGTATCAGAGTACAAAGCCATCAATGGATAAGGCATTGCAGTTTTCAAGTGCCTTACAATGGGAGATAGTGCTATGGTGGAGGATAGGATACTAGAGTTATTAGGTGAACCTAGTTTGGAGATGTGCTTTGAGGAGGAAGAATCAGAGGAGATACAACTTGAGCACGTGTGCATGGAAAAAAGAAAAAGGAAAGATGGTCTACATGTAATAGATGGCAAAGAGATGGAGAGTTTGGATGTTAACCATACTAAAGGTACATGCATGAAGTCATGGATAGTGTTGATGAGTGAGCATGCACTTACCATGAGCCCTTGAAAACAAAGAAGGTTAACATTGGTTCAGAGGTAGAACCTAAGGAAGCTATCATTGGGGATTATTGGTCGAGAGAAAGAGGTTTCTAAGATCATTGACCTTTTGCGCAAGTTTCAGGACTTGTTCCCACGTGGGTACCATGAACTTAAAGGTGTTCACCACTCCTTGGGGGAAATGAGGATCAAGTTGAAGGAAGGTGCATGCCTGATCCAGAAGAGGCATGTATCGATGAATCCAAATTTGTGTGTATGGGTCAAGGAAGAGATAGACAAGATGATCACTTCAGGCATCATTGAAGTTGTGGAGGAATCAAAATGGGTAAGTCCAATGGTCATAAGCATTAAGAAGGATGGAAGGATAAGGATCTGTGTTGATTACAGGGACCTAAATGTAGTGTGTGTCATTGACCCTTTTCCAACCCCTTCACTTGAAGAAATTCTAGAAGGAGTAGCCAGGCGTGAGGTCTATTCCTTCACGGATGGGTTCTCAGGGTATCACCAAGTTAGGATTGCAAAGGAAGACTAGAAGAAGATGAATTTCACCACTGAATGGGGAAGCTTTTCCTACACGGTCATGCCTTTTGGATTGAAGAATGTGCATGTTGCATGTTCTCACATTGTGGTACAAGCATTTCAGGACTTCATTCATAAGTTTTTATGCAAGTCTACCTAGATGACTGGACTATGTATGGACTAGTAAAAGATCATTGTGACAATTTGAGGCTGATGTTTGAGAGATGTCGGTAGTTGAGGATATCCCTCAACATTAAGAAGTGTGTTTTTCTACTCCATTTGGAACCCTGTTGGGGCATATTATATGTAAGGAAGGTTTTCTTGTGGATCCCACCAAAGTTGTAGTTATTGTGGGATTGGGGGAGCCTACTAGTCAGAGAAGCATGTAGCATGTGGATTCCTTGGACATATGAGATACTACAGGAAATTTATTAAGGGATATGCCAAGATCGCCATGCCATTGGAAAAATTACTAAAACACAAGAGTGCCTTTCACTAGGGAAAGGCACAATAGTTGGCATTTGACACTTTGAAGGATAGGCTTGTCACTACGCCCATATTATGGTTTCCTTCTTGGGATAAACCTTTCCATGTGCATGTTGATGCCTCAGGGACAACCATTGGAGAAATATTAGCACAACCTGGTGAGGGGATTGTTGATCACCCCCTTTGTTTTTACAAGTAGAAAGTTGACACACTTGACAGAACATAAATACACACACTACGGAGTGTGAGGCTCTGTCAATGATCTACACACTGCATAAGTTCAGGAAGTATCTATTGGAAACACCATTCATATTCTACATGGACCACATGGCATTGAAGTACTTGGTGAACAAGCCCATTTTGCAAGGGTGCATATGTCTTTTGGGTCCTATTATTTCAAGAATTTGAGTTTTCAGTTGTGGTAAAACTAGGAAAGAGTAATTCAGACCTGATCATTTATCAAGAATTGACTCAGGGGAGGATGTGCAGAGCATTGAGGATACCATGCCGACACACAACTATTTAGGTTGTGGTGCACACCCTTTGACTTAGAGGATATTGCAGTGTTTCTTAAAATGGGTGTGGCACCGAAGGAATGAAGGCTTTGGAGAGAAAAATTTGGCTATACGTGTTGTGCCCTACATGTTGATTAGTGGAGATTTATACAAGTTAGGCCAAGATGAGGTTCTACACCGATGCATATTAGAACATGAGCACATTGCAATTATGGAAGAAGCACATGGTGGGATTACAGGAGGACACTATGCAGAAATGCAACCATGCGGAAGATTCTACTTGTAGGGATTTGGTGGGAGAGTATCTACCAGGATTGTATTGAGTTTTGCAAGGCCTATGACCATTTCCAAGCACCTTGGAAAACCTAGAAGGAGGGATGAGATGCCCTTAAGACCAATAGCCAGTAGCATAACCATTTGAAAAATGGGAAATTGACTTTGTAGGACCTATTTCACCTACCACATGAAGGACTGGCTCATGTTACATCATCACTTACATTGACTACTTGACAAGATGGGAAGAGGCAACACCTACAAAGGATTACACTAGCAATAACAACTAGATTTTTATGGGAGAACATAATCAACAGTATGGATGTCCTTTAAGCCTGACTAGTGATAGGGGTACACATTTTCTAAATGAAATGGTCAGGATTCTTGTTGGCGAGTTTATGGTGGCCCATCACAAGACCACCCCTTATCATCCCCAAGCAAATGGAACTACTGAGGCATTTAACAAAATACTAAGTCACACATTAACCAAAATTTGTGATGTTGGAAGACAAGATTGGGATGACAAGGTATCAGTCATTCTATGGGCATATAACAACAACTATAAGAGGTTGAACAAGGCCACACCATTTCAATTGGTATTTGGCATGGAGGCTATTTTACCAGTTGAATTTATGTTACCATCATTGCATGTATAGCACGCATAGGAGGATTGGCATGAAACAAGCACTTGAAGAGAGGATTGATAAATTAATGCAGCTAGATGAAAGGTGATCACTTGCTAGATGGAGTCAAAAGATAGAGAAGGCAAGAAAAAAAAGCATGGCATGATCATCATATCAAAAACAAACAATTTGAGGTTGGGCAGATGGTTTTGTTATATGACTCTAAATTTTGTGCCATCCTAGGAAGTTGAAATTCCATTGGTTGGGACCATACATCATCTCGTACATCCTTGATTCAAGTGCTTTCCAAGTTACAAGTGTTGGATGGGACAAGACTACTAGGCCATTTCAATGGGAGTAGGTTGAAGCCCTACTATAAATAAGTCTTGTGTTTGTAAATAAGGTAGTTTTTCCAGTTAGCCTAGGATTTCCCTTAATGCATTTCTTTTCCTTGTGTTTCCCTTTCTTTTCACTTGTTCCTTTTTGTTGTGTTTTTTTACACACCTTGTGTGCACCAAGTAACCACATTACTTTCAAAGGGTTGTGTATGCACAGAGGGTCACACATCTGTTTTAGTGTGGGGTGGAGTAGAGCAAAGTGAAATAGAGGCTGGAAGTGAAAGTTGTGTTTTAATGGCCTGGGTTAAAAGATCAAAAGTGCATAAGGTAGGAGAGCGCGCATGGAAAAAAGGTGGATGAGAAATTTTGGTGTTAGGATAAGGCTTTACAAGGACCACATACAAAGGATGAGAAGCAAAAAACAACATGAGGTAGGTGAGGGAAAAAATCAGGTCAAGGACAGAAGAAGTGCCTTTGGTGTTGCACAGCACACATGCATAAGAATCTTTGGTCAGTAAGGATTTTTGCATGCCAAAAGGTTGTAGAGATTTTTTTCACGTAGATTGGGCACGTGGGTAAGAGTGCTTAAGGTCAGCTTTAGTGGAAAAATTGCACATTTAATGCTAAGTATGTTGGTAGGTGGCATAACATTTATTATGAGAGATAGAAAAAAAGCTATAAGTAAAGGGTCGGGCACATCATTATTTACCTTTCTATTATGATATTGAAGAGCTCTTGTGAACTAGGGCATCCATGAAAGAAAGATTTGTGTGAAGGAAGAAGAGTGAAAATATGAAGTGCATGACTAGGGTGATCTATGAACCAGAGTGGAAGGAGTACATGGGCGTAGGGAGGTTTCATAGAGTACGTCATCTTTGTGGAAGGGTTTTCTAGGTTAGGGTTCTACAACTAGGGCATGAGAATAGAAGGATTTTTTTGAAGTTGAGCCATAGATTTGAGCAGAGTGAGGAAGAGGAGCAAGGAAGAGTTTTTTTTTTAACCCGACAAGAAAATGGCACCAAAGAAGGAAACTTTCACCTAAGAAGGGAAAGGGAAAAGGAAAACAAACTACCACCACCAGTTTCAATGAGGAGTGGTATGCGAGAGATGCAATACCCAGATGGAGTGTTACTTGGGAAAGAATGGGTATCCCATGTGAGGAAGATGGCCATGAGTGACTACAACCATCACACAAGTACCACAGAGAAGGAGATGGCATTAGAGTTGGTTCATCCATAGATAAGAGGACACCAGAAGGGATGTCAATCTACAATGATGAGGTGAAGGTAAAATTGGAGAAGGTCGGGTTGTTGCAACTTTACGAGTTTCCCTATTTTGGAAAGCCCGAGTGGCTATACCAATGGTTGATGTCACATGTGCATGCATGAGGACCACTTCTACTTTGTGGGCCACAAATGCATAACTCCCCAACTCATCTCTAAGTTTACCAGCTTGATCTCATGAAGGAGATTCATTAGATGATGACCTGGAGGATAAAGAGGCTATTAAGAAGACCATGGAGGAGTATGACTATAAGAAGGGGTCTCACTACTTCGACATCCCTGATATCTCTAACCCAGTGATGAGGATGGTCACTGCCCTAGTAACCAAGTTGAATGGTCAAGAGAGGTGGACATAGGTAAACAAGGCATGGTTGAATGTGTGTTGAAAATTTTAGAAGGAACCATCTATAACCTGTCCACCTACATTGTAGAAGAGATCATCAACGCACACAAAGAAGGAGATAAGATTATGTTTGGAAATGTTCTTCTCACCATCATCTTCTCAGAAATTGGAGTTCCCAATGGGCCAGAGAAGTTTGTATGGGAGTATCCAGATGAAGACCCCTCCCCCATGAAGAGGTTTGAAAAATACACATGCGACACCATGATGGCCGCCCACAAGGTGCGCCTGGAGAAATGGTACAAGTGAATGTGCGACACATTCGGGGCTGAGTGGAGGATACCTAAATAGTTTCCAACACTAGTAGATGGAGAAGCTGAGTTCATTGTATCTATCAACACTTTTGCATTGGCAGGTTCACTCTGTCAGATGGGACCAAGAGCCCATGGTGTAAATTACCCTTCTCTTTCACTACACAATATTTCCAAGCAGGGGTCAACCACTTCAAGGAAGCTAAAATACTAAGGTTCACCTTAGCAAGGTGGACCAGGACCACCATGACTTACGGAGAAAATCTCATATACCCCAAGAAGCACTTATGTGGAGAAGTATGTCTCCCATGAGGTGTGCATGACAAAACCCATGACACTTTGCCAATTGTTGGAAGAACCACAACAAGAGTATACTTGCACATTAGGCCCAAGTATGAAAAGGGTGCTTACTTGGAGAATGATGTCTCCATCCCAGAGGATCCCACTAGTAGGAAGAAGGCCACCAAGGAAAAGGGAGAGGGAAGAGGTGCCAGAGAAGAAAGCACCAAGTGTGTAGACAAACACAATCATGGGTGCACCAGAGTCAGGTGCCAAGCCAGAGCACATACGCATGTAGGAAGAAGTCTCCCATCAAGGAGAAGGAAAAGACACTTGAGGAAGAGGTGTCCAGAAAGAAGAAGAGTCACCAAGGAAGGAATCACCTACTAGAGAGGAAGAGGAAGAAG
Organism: Taxus wallichiana var. yunnanensis; assembly: GCA_018340775.1. Classification (NCBI taxonomy): domain Eukaryota; kingdom Viridiplantae; phylum Streptophyta; class Pinopsida; order Cupressales; family Taxaceae; genus Taxus; species Taxus wallichiana. Next base: position 996,573,217 of record CM031237.1, on the reverse strand, counting down.
AATCCCCAATTAAGAAGAAGCGAAGATATCGGAAGGAAGACTCAGAAGAGATGGAGAGCTTGAGGCCTACAGGGGCAAAAGAGATGATGGTGAGGATGAAGAAGTTCAGGATCATCCCATGTATGATGTACATGACTCGAGAGGAAGAAATAAGTGAAGAAAAAGGTGGAGAAGAGGAAGGTGCTCAAGGAAAAGGGGAGAGTGAAGAAGTAAATACTAAGGATCAGAGGACCCCAACCTCACCAAGGAGTAGATAGAAGAGGCCACAAAAAGAGAAGTAGCGGGCATAATAGAGAAGTTAGTGGAGCAGAAGTGGAGTGAAGAAGAAGTTATGAGATACTCAAGGAGATAGAGGAGGAAAGCATAGGAAAGGAGTATGGAAGCATGGGTGGAGATCCCAACTTAGCAGTGAGCTTTCCAAAAGCAGCACACATGGGAGGAAAAGGTGTGGTAGTAGCACAAGGGCAAGGGATGAGCTACATCAATGATCCAAATAAGGTATTATGCATGCACATTTCTAAGTATTGTGCTGCTGGACCAAACTCAACTCATGCATGGTCTTCATTCGAGGAAGAGGGCATACCCACAAACCAGGAAAATGCTATCTTGGGTGTTTGAGTCCCATGTCGATGAACTTGAGTTCAAGTAAGCCAAGGGGCGCTGATGAAGGTACCAGAGAACAAAGGAATAAACCCATTAGTAAATGCTCAACAGTTTCTCGATGAGCAGGTTGCAATGCACTCAACAAGGTGTCGGTTGAGGTGGAGGCAAAGACTTTTTGAGGAATGATAGGGTGAGATTCCTAGAAGGAGAATTGGAGAAGAAAATGAGGAGCTCATTGAAAAGAGAAGGATCTAAAGTAGGAAGAGCTGATCAACACACAATTAAGGCATGAGATGAGGGAGGAAAAGGAAAAGGTGCACAAGGTATACAAGAAAATTGAGATGATTACAGATGTTATTGTCTTGAAGCATCCAGATCTAACCCACTTGAACAAAAATATGAATCAACCTTGCAATGCTTGGAAGATTTGACTCACATCCTTACAATGGAAAGGTGGCCACTCACCTTAGAATCAATAGAAGAGGCACTTGCACCAGAGAAAGAGGAAAAATAAGGTTGTGGAGATAGTCACTCGATACACTAAGCTCCTTGCCACTATAAAGGCCACCACACAGATAGCTGAAGCTTCTTATGAAAATTGTATTGACAGGGATAGAGTAGTAAGCATTCTAGTTGCTACACATGAGGCAGATCTCAAGGAGTTTCAGGAGAAAATAAGGGAAACAGGGAAGAGTGGGATAAAACCTCCTAGCCAAGGTAGAGAAGAAGTTCAGAAGCCATCGAGACCTTACGGGGCTCGATCAAAAACTAGCTTAAGGAATTATATCCCCAGATCACCCACAGATGGATGCATTGGATGACCTTGGAAAATAGTTGGAAGACATTGTGAGTATGTTGAATGCTAAGGATGATGAACTAAGTTTTGATGAGGTAAGCACTCTAGTAGGTGACCTCTGTCAATAGGTGCAGGGTGAAGTGGATGCTAGGAAAATATTGAGGCAAGATATAAGGAAGGATTTCCCACTCATCCTTCAACAATAAACAAATTCTTCTTCATTCCTCCATTCTTTATTTCTTCCATTTCTCATTCTTCATTCCTTCATTCTTTATTCCAACCATTCAAATTCCCACCATTATTTATTCTTTGGGAGAGGATGTTTTTGAGGATGGAGAACAAGCTTAGTGTGGGGTGATGTTGGGCCTCAAAATATGGCTAAGTACCAAAGGGCATGCACATGCATGCATGGGGACCAGTAAAGAAGAAGGGGCACGGGGAAAAAAGCACGTAGGACAGGGGGTTTTAGAAGGGTTTAGTAGAAACCATGGCACACGCATGCAAGGAAAACAAAGGATCTCAAGACTTAGCCATATTTGGCTCTCCAAGAAGCACTTGAGGAAAAACATGACCCGACTAGGCTGTGTTGAGTGGATAAGGTGCCAACCTGGTGACTTGGTGGTCAAGGAAAGAATATCCACATGTAGAACATTCCCAAAGACATCATTGCAGAAAGTGGAGAGCTCGGATCAAGAAGCATGCTCCATTGAGGACCACATGGACACTTGGCAAGCAATCTACTCCTAGAGGAAGGCATGGTGGTGGGTGCTAAACCTATTTATAGAGATGCTCTAGAGCGAGGAAGACACAACACACAAATGGAGAGAGGTCGATGAGGGGAAGCTTCAGGATCATCACAGAGAGGATGAAAGGTGAAGCCCTGTAGAAAAAAGAGTAGGAGGTTCTAAGGGTGGGGTTACCATTAGAGGGTTGTAGGAATGATATCATATCTAGAGGGATGGGTCTGTGAAAATTTATGTAATATGGGAAGCATAGCTAGGGTCTCTGATACATGAGTCATGTCTGTCTTGATACATTTGGTCTGTTATGACCCTTTTGAATGTAATGTGGTTACTTTGGAACTATGATCAATATAAATATATGTTCTGAATATATTGTTCATGGGTGCAAACCCTAGTATCTTTTCTTTATGTCATGACTCAAATATTCTCTTTGTATGATGTTTCTCTTATCTGAATGGGTATATTGATATAATAACTCATCATATGCCTTCAAATGTATGCATGATCATTTAATGCCTTCATAATGTATGCATGATCATTTACTTTTCTGAATTTAATCTATTATCAATGGCATTATATTCTCACAATGCTCACATAAAGGAGGGGATCAATTCCTGTGTGTGCCTTGGGTGAGCACCCAACACCCACTGGGTGATAGGTCGATGCATATGGGATTAGAGTGTTGTTCTTAGGGAACATAAAAAAATGACTACATTATCATTTTTTATGATGTTTCTCTTATCTAAATGGGTATATTGATATAATAACTCATCCTATGCCTTCATAATGTATGCATGATCATTTAATTTTCTACATTTAATCTATTATCAATGGCATCCTCTTCTCAAAATGCTCACATAAAGGAGGGGCTCGATGCCCGCACGTGCCTCGGTGAGTGCCCGACTCCCGCTGGGTGATAGATTGACGTGCATGGGATTAGAGTGTTGTTCTAAGGGCACATAAAAATGACTATATTAAGCCACAAAGTTTGAGTACTTCATGTCTATAAGACCGACCGAGAGCCATAGGGCATCATAATAAAGCATCGGAAGACTGATCAAGGAGCCATTGGGAATTGTACCATGAAGGAGAATACTTAGCACCATGCAACAGAGGCATAGAGGTATTCTTGGATAGAATGTTGGATCAAATCTACCAGGATAGCTACTTGGTATAAAGGTTCTTGTTCCATTTGTATTCAATATTATCATGCTTAGATTGTATTATTTGTTATAGTCATTGAAGTAGATAATATATCGGTTCTATTGATGAACCCAGAGATGTAGGCATTCTTCCAAACTCCATTATCAACCTATGTGCAGTGTATTTTAATTCTTGCATTGCTTTAAGTTGATTTTAATGGGGTAAATTCAGAAAATAATTTAAAGCCTATAGGGGTCCATGATCAAGGAAAAAAATTTGGTCTCTTTTCAGATCAATTTGGTATCAGAGAAAGTGATCGCACTTGCAAACTTGTTATTCTCCTAGCAAGGTTTATTAGTGCAGGCTGAATTGACAACAAATACATCGACTTGTACTTGTGGAGTCCAGATTGGTGGGATAGACTAAGGGACAGGTTTATCATCCTCAATAATTTTCTCACATTTATATTTGGATTTATTCCATTATAACTCATGTGCAAGATGATAGATCGTTGATGATCAACAGGGGCACATTAGTAAAAGACCCAATTTTGGGAAATGTTTGTACTCTCTTATATGTGCATTAGTAAGACCCCTTAGAGGGAAATTATTTTGGTGATTTTTCTAACACCATGAGATGTAATATATTTTGTCTTTGTTGAGTCATCTAGTAGGGATGAGACATATGAATTCACTCCATAATGCAACACAATGGGGAAGACAAAGTACATAAGCCACCAAATAGGATAAATATTTATGACAAGTTTATCATGCGAAATTATTTTCCTTATTTTTGGTATTTAAGCTTATTGTACAAAGAATCCAAAAATGGAGCATTATTACAACTAAATTTGCATGATGTATTAGAATTTTTTTCCTTACACTTGTATTTAGAAGTTGTATAAAGACCATTTTAAGGGCACATATCTCCTAATCAGCTTTTTTGAGTGACTCATTATAGTTAGATACTCATACCTATAAGCTTTGACAAATTTCAGCCAATGGTGTATACGGTTGAGCACCGGTGTCAACTCGAAACTTCATTTTGTGTATAGGCATTATGACCATGCAACAAGATGGTAGCTAATTACCATTGGCATTCAACGTTGGGTTGGATCTTCATTTTTAAAGAAATCCATTATGGTCATATATCGAGTGGTCCATGATATTTCGTGTCAATAAGAGGATCTCACAAGAGATTATCTTGGAACAAGATTCAACATCGAGGCATTACGACCTTACATATGAATGGTATATAATCATAAAATTTAGCACCTCAAAGCGGAGGCATTGAGGTATAGAAGAAGAGTCTTGGCCTTTGTAAAGTGGAAGCATTGAGGTCTGGAAAGGGGCATGACATCGAGTCACATATTTATTTTGTGTAAAGTGTATTATGTCCTGTAGCGAGGATAGTACTTGAAAAGTCATTGTCAATCACCAACATCAGATCACTCGTAGCTCTACGTAGCATGGAATTATTTTGAACCATTTTGGATTCTGCATAATCAACTCGGAGCCAAGAGCTATGTTATAAAGTGAAAGGGAATCATTGTTGTCGATATTTGGTAGCTTAGCACCGTATAGTGGAAGAGTTGAGGTTTCATTATGAAACTTACCACCATACATCGGAGGCATGGAGGTATTCTTCAGATATCAAAGTGGTGCTACGAAGGTAATGAACCCAAGTGCCAAAACTCCTAGAGTTTGAACCATCATTTGTTGATTTTGGAGTTGACATAATCTGCGTAAATCTCTTCTCAAAGAACATGATTTTGAGTTTACAATATTTTTAGGAAAAAAATGATTTCCCATTAGGGAGTAATCATCGGAGGATAGAGGTTCCCTAAATCTCCCAAGATCACTACAATATGGAAGAGCACTCTGAGAGCTTTCCAGTGCCTATTTGAACACAGGAAACAGAGTCTGTATGACAAAACTATGGCTGGTCAAAGTTGAGGTCAACGCAAGGGCAAGATCGGGTCAACTAGTGAGTCACAAAGTAATGGAAAATATGATCATGCAAAGTGACGAGATGGTGGTTTCATTCCTATCTTTGACGCATGATATCGGTCGTCTTCATTAACGATCAAGAAAAATATTTTCCACATGGTGGGTCCTCAAGCCACCACGTGGCCTGCCACTACTTTGCCCCAAGTCAACTTGAGAGATTTGATATAATAACTCATCAAACCATGGACTGAGTTCAAGTTGCATTGGTGAGTTACCATGATGAACCATATGGAATGAGCTAAGGGCAAGTTAACCATTTTAGCTTGGCAAGCTATACAATTACATTGATGGACGAGTTGATAGTTTTTTTATTGGTGAGCTATCTTATTAAATTGACGAGCTATCCATTTGAATGTATTGGAAAATGCATAAGGATGTGGCATGAAGCCACGTTTCAAATATTTTGGAAAAGGATATTTAAATCCTATCCTATCTCCTCTCCCACCACAAGTGGGATAAATGTTTATCCCCAAACCATTGGCAAAATAATTGAACTCAATGAGCCAAGCATGTACGCGAGGAGTTGGGAATTGAAGTGGATGGAATGGTGGGATCGGGGAGGAGGTACGTGACGTGGACAGGTCATATGGGGTCGACAGAAAATGAGGAGGATCCACATAGGTTGGCGGATCACATTGGGTAGGATCGTTGTAATGACCACCCAAAAAGGAAACCGCGGGTGTCATACTTGGGACCTTCCCCTCCTGACTCGGTGGCCTTAACCGATCCGTCTAGCTCGGTGGATGGATATGGAGCTAGTGGATGTGGTACTTAACCATAATTATTAGGTTTCTTAGCCTATAAAAGGCTCAACACCCCTCTCCTCTAACACAAGCTCATTGTTCGAGATTCCTTTATTCCTTCAAGCTTGCTCTTGAGATTTTATGCAAGCCCCTTCATTTGTAATTTTTTTGAAGATGTAGTTAATACAATGGAGTTTAGGAAATAATTTCTAAGCCCTATTTTAGTAGGCATAATTACTGTGGGCAAAAATGTAAGACCTATATTTGATATAGGCATTATTATTTTTAAAGACCTATATATTATTATAGGCACATTCTCGAGCTAAGGCCTAATGTTATAGGCATGTAAATATGTAAGACCTATTTTATAGGCATTATGATTATTATTTTTAAGTCCTATTATTTTAATAGGTGAAATATTATTTTGAAGCTTTGAATTCTCTCCGAGAAGACATACTCCAAGCCCGAGCCAAGAAGGATGACATGAAGTTTGAAGGTGATTGTGGAGGTGATATGGAGACTGAAGACCTATTTTAAAATAGGTATTATGGAGAGATAAGACTTCTATCATTCCACTATTAGGGAAATGGTTAAAGGAAATACTCCATGTGAAAGTACTGAGACTAGACAGAAGATCCTTCATGTAAATCTTCCCCCTCATATCCTAGATTATGACAAGGAAATCACTTTGAATGTTGTTTTGGATGGGTGGATTTTGAGTAATATATTGATTGATACATGCACAAAAGTTAATGTTCTTTCTTTAGATGCATGGGTACAAATGGGGAGACCTCCATTGCAACCATCTTCGAATGTATTGTTCATGGCTAACTGGACTAAGGCCACTCCCATAAGAGTTTTAAAAGATGAATCCATTACCATACAAGGAGCCAAGTTCATTGGGGATTTTGAGGTTTTAGTGCTAGCAGAGAGCGTATATCTTCCTAGCTCTCTTGGGAATCCTTGGTGTTATACAAATAATGTTGATCTTTGGTTCAACAAGGGCTATATCAGATTTGAAAACAAGGAGGAAAGGGTTATCATCCCATTAACATATGGAAAATGTACACCCTATTTTGAGCCCTTGAGTGAGGAAGACTTAAATAGGATTTATGTACACGTTGTCCTGGATCCGAGAGGTTCTTGAGCCATCTAAAGAAGGAATCATTCGGTGGGGGGATAAATAGTCTATCGGTGATACTACAAGTGTTTCTTGTGATAATTGTGCTCATAGCACTTATGAGTTGGTAGGACATGAAGTTAAGAGTATATTTGATAGGGATTGCATACCACGTTATATCAGGAAAATAGGTAACAACTTGGTACCTCATTACACCGGAGAAGGAGACCCTATAGTGTTCCTGTTATCCAAAATGAGCCCCTGCTTATTTTAGCTAACTTGCCTTCATTCTTTCCTTGTGATTCAAATTCAATTTTCACATATTGCAAGACTCAATGGATTATGGAAATGGATTCATCAAGATAGGATTTTTTTCCCTTTCCAAAAAGGTAAAGAAGTCCTCCTAACTCCTTGTATTTTTTGAGTTATGGCTCGACGGAGTTTGGAGGGGAAATTTTCCTAAGGTGGGCCCATGGAGCTTGGGAGATTTTTTTGCAAAAGAGGCTTAGGTCGGTAGAGTGGAGGAAGAAATTGAGAACTTAGAACTTTTTGGGCTAAAATCACAAAAGTCATTTGTGCTCCCACGAGCCCGCAAAGGAAACAAAATTGCTTAAGGCCCGTAACCAATGAAATGATGCCACGTGTCAAGGTGGAGCGGCAAGTGTCGGAGGGATTTCTAGTTTTTGGCATTTGGTAAAAATGTGTCAAAGGAAAAAATGGAACCGCATCCCTACCGACCAATCAAAAGGTGCCATGTGTCCATTCATCATCGAGGATCGGGGCGTCGGGAGGATTTTGGAATTTTTGCCAAAATTGTGAAAACACATAAGGCAAGAATGGGCCACATCTCCGTAGCTAATCAAGAAGTGCTATGTGCCATCGGAGCAGCGAGGCCATGAAAGATTTTGGAAAATTTTCCAATTTTGTGAAAAGGGGAAAAAGGTCAAGTTTTGGCCTGTCGACTTGATTTTTTCCTAAATCTTTAGAAGGCCATATCTTTCGCAACAAAGCTCAGATTTTCGTGATTTTGGTATCAATGGAAAGCTGTTGAAATCCTCTACATGATGGACACTTAAATTTTGATGGATTTTTATAGGAGAAAAATGGGAAAACGTCTCTAGGCATGGAAAAATTACAGAAAATGACCCCAACCACCAAAATTAATGAAGTATGGGCCTCTTTCTTGCTCTGTGAAGCAATGTATGATGAAGTATGGGATTTTTCATGGAAACCCATCATTTTGTAGGCTAATTAAATGGATCTTATTGGTGGTTGGAGTTTTAAAATCAATTTTCCTGTGTTTTCTCATTTCCTTCATTCTGTTTCTAGCGATAAAATCCAGTTTTGGCTCATTTTGAAAAAGGTTGTTCATCCTTCTTCTCTGCCTCTCCCTTCTTTTCTTCCCCAGGGTCAAAAATGGAGTTTGAACCTCCTCCCCTGCTTTGTAATGTATTTTTTCCTCTTACCCATGAAATGATGCACTGTGTAAATTCTGAGCAATAAAAAACTAGTTTTTATGATGCATTTGTCCATCCTTGGCTCGTTTTCTTTGTTTTTTCCTTACCCCTCTTCATTATAGGGTATTTGTGTAGGTTTAGATGTTCATTACAGGTTTTGGAGCTGTGTTCATAGAGTTTTGGAATATTTTCTCAGTGTGAAATCCATCTTTGGTCCGTGATGCACTTGTTCATCCTTTCCATTGCTCACCTCTTCTTGTTCTATGGCATTTTGATAGATAATCAACACTTTCCTTCTCTGGTGTATCACCGTTTTAGTGTAGGCTCTATTTTTCCTTGTTTTCTTCCTCTCCTTATCTCCTTGGAAGTTATATTAGGTTAGATTAGCTTACTTGCACTGGAATAGCTTATGGCAGGTAGTTTAGGAAGAGGAACCAACCTTCTCTTAGGAGCTTTCCCCATTTGCAAAGGTTCCACACTTGGGGAAAGCTCAATGTTGTGCAATCACACCAAATGGCATTGTCTTAGAAAAGCATATCCATAACTCATTTGGGGGTGCTGTGAATTTGCACCAATAGTTTTGGCATGCCGGTGGGACACTAGGGTTAGATATTTCATACTCTCTTAGTATCTCAAAGAAAAACAACAAAACTTACACCACCGTGTGCCACCAAAAATTTTGGCACACCTAGTGGGACCTTAGAGGTCTTCACTTCATTGCAACAAGATTGATGTGCACTTGTTGCAATTTTTAGCTTATTAGAAGCTTCAATTTGCACATCTGGTGACTCCATATGGTAAATAACTCATTCTCTGAGTTGCAGATCTATTTTCCATCCATTTCCATTCACTATTTTCCATATCTTTCATTCTTTTCCATCATTCCATGAAGTTTTCTAATCATGACTTCATTTCCATCATGGAATTCACATTCACAGAAACAGCAGTAGTATATTCCACCTCCAATGTACTTTACAACTCCTTCAAATCAACATTTTGAACAAATTCAAAATCATCATGCTTACCCATATGAGCAATACCAAAATCAGTTTGGTTATGAAACATATCAAGAGCAAGGGTACGCATGCAATGAAGAAAAGTAAATGCAAGATGTTGGTCTGTTGGAGAAGATCCAAAAAATGGAGATTGGCATGGTGCAATCAAGAGCAACAGCTCAAATGAAGGCTTTTAGAATTAGTTACAGGGCACCTTGTCCATGGGTTAGCCCTTTTCCAAGACACTTCAACCCTCGGAGAAGCCGACTTCATGGTGGAGATGCTGCCCCAACTTACACAATGGACTGAAGAGATAGGGGCCTATGAACTTGGTGTCAGGCAGCCTTATCAATGGGTAAATCCTACACCATTATCTGGTAATTTTCTCTCTACTCCTCAAGCATCACCATCTTAATTTGGGCTTCAATTTCCAAGCTTCCCATTGAATGTCTGTCCCCCAAGTGTTGATTTCATTTCTCCATTCCCTAGTCTTCCACCTCATCTCGGTTCTTCTTCTATCCTTTTCCCTTCCAAACAGTCATCCCCCAAACAAATAATAAGTTCCACCTCCCTCCCCACCATAAACAATTTCAAAGCTAGTTGAATCCCAACCTGCCACTCCTCTTGATTTCCCAAGACCATGTTGGGAAGAGACTCAAGAATCCAATCAAGGAAAACATCAAGAAGAGGAGCCAAATAAAAAATAAATGACAGATAATATGAAGATTTGGGCTACCAAATTTGGGTTTACAAAGATCCTCTTGTTGGTTAAGCTAATAGAGAAGGTCAAGGTTGAAGAACCAATGGTGGCCGAGGTTGATTGTGCAAATGAAGAAGAAGAAAGCACAAGAGGAGTAACAATCAGCTCTAAGTCCCATTGAAGAGGAGTAGATGGGAGAGATCAAATCAGAGTTGAAGCCACTCAATGAAGAAAGCATCATTGAATATTCCTTGCTTTCATTCAAAGGGCCTGTTTTGGTTAATGAACCCATAATGGAGGAGGACCATACAATTTCAAAGGCTCCAAGTGAGGAGCAAGCCATAGAGGAACCTTCAATTCTTCCTCCCACTTCATCTCCTTCAATCTCTAATGTTGAGGAGGAGTTTGATCTTTCAAACTTCATGTTTGAGGATGAGGAGAACCATGGTGATCAAATTACAGATTAGGAGGACATCATGGAAGAGGTTGAACACTTGCAACAGGACAACAAGGAGGCAGTTTATCTGTCAGATTTGGAGGACTGTTTTGATGGAGAGGAACCAGTTGAAATCATATTGTTTTATCCTTCATCATCTATCTTCCAAACACAAGAACCTGCTGCCATGAAGGAGAGCATTCATTTGTAGCATCTTGCATTTTATAGTAGCTCTTTGGAACCAAGGTTGGAAGATATTGATCTTCCATGTTCTTCACTGGAAGAGGAAGGAAAATAGTAGAAAATTTCCACCATTCCTTCCACACCATCCATTCAAGAAGGTCTACAATAGGACTCCATTTTTAGAGTTGAAAATTAGAGCAATGGGCATATCAAACAAATCGACTTGGCCCAATCAGGTATTAGGCTTCATTGGAGCCAAAGGAGGAGTTTTCAATGGTCATGCTTACTTCTGAGCATGAGTATGAGCTTCAAAGTACCAAGGATCAGCTGCAATACCTCTACAATCCAAATGCAGAGCAACTAAAAGAGGTATCTAATTTTTTTCAGTTGACACCTTGCTAATTTGGGTAGAATACCAACTTCTTGTTGATTTTCCACTCATCCAACCAGCCATGTTCAGTGCCAAATTAGTTGCATGGCTGCCATTTTTGAGGAAGGGAAGCTATTTCTCCCTACCAGTTGTAGGATTTGTTTGAGCTCCCTTTGCTCTTGGTTAGAGTAGTGTAGGTAGGTTTTTTTTCAGTAGAAGAAGTGATTTTGCACACTCTGCATGTTCCATTTGGAGTATGTATGATTTCTAATTTTGTACATAGTTGTTCAATGTTGTTTTGGTTGCTCTTTGCACAAAGTGCATTCAATGGATTTTGGTGAGGATCAATTTCAAGTTTCAGTGGGTTTCCAAGTGGCTCAGAGGTCAAATTTTCATAGTTCAGATTAGAGTTGGTTATCAAGCTTGACTCCATGCCCAATGGATGCTTCAAAAGGCCACTAATCATTCATCTAGCAGGTAGATGACCCCTCTAAGTCACCAAAATTGTTATCCAAAATGATCCCTCGCTTATTTTGGCTAACTTTCCTTCATTCTTTCCTTCCTTGTGCTTCAACTTCAATTTTCACACATTGCAAGCACTCAAAATATTTTGGAAATGGCTTCATCAGATAGGATTTTTTTCCCCTTTCTAGAAAGGTAAAGAAGTCCTCCTAACTCCTTGTTTTTTTAGTTATGGCTCGGCAGAGTTTGGAGGGGAAATTTTCCTAAGGTGGGCCCATAGAGCTTGGGAGAGTTTTGTGCCAAAGAGGCTCGGGCCAACGGAGCGGAGGAAGAAATTGAGGACTTAGTACTTTTTGGGCTAAAAGTGCAAAAGTCATTGCTTAAGGCCTGTAGCCAATGAAATGATGCCACGTGTCAAGGCAGAGTGGCGGGCGTCGAGGGACTTCTAGTTTTTTGGTGTTTGGTCAAAATGTGTCAAAGGAAAAAATGGAACTGCATCCCCGCCGACCAATCAAAAGGTGCCATGTGTCCATTCACCGGCGGGGATTGGGGCGTCGGGAGGATTTTAGAATTTTTGCCAAAGTTATGAAAACACAAAAGGAAAGAACGAGCTGCATCTCCACAACGACTAATCGGAAAGCACCATGTTTCATTGGAGCAGTGAGGCCATGAAGGATTTTTGGAAAATTTTCCAATTTCATGAAAAAGGGAAAAAGGTCAAGTTTTGGCCCACAACCCGATTTTTGCCTTTGTTTTTCCTAAATCATTAAGGCCATATCTTTTGCACCAAAGCTCGATTTTCACAAATTTGGTATCAATGGAAAGATGTTGAAATCCTCTACATGATGGAAACTTAAATTTTAAATTTTGATGGAGTTTTGTAGGAGAAAAATGGGAAAACGTCTCTGGCATGGAAAAATTGTAGAAAACGACCCCAACCACCAAAATTAATGAAGTATGGGCCTCTTTCTTGCTCTGCTGAAGCAATGTACGATGAAGTATGGGTTTTTTCATGGAAACCCATCATTTTTCAAGCTAATTGAATGGATCTTGTCGGTTGTTAGAGTTTTAAAATTGATTTTCCCACATTTTCTCATTTCCTTCATTCTGTTCGAGCGATAAAAGCTAGTTTTGGCTCATTTTGAAAAAGGTTGTTCATCCTTCTTCTCTACCTCTCCTTTCGTTTCTTCCCTAGGGTAAAAATGGAGTTTGAATCTCCTCCCTACTATGTAATGGTGGGTTTTCCTCTTAACCATGAAATTATGTACTGTGTAAATTCTGAGCAATAAAAAACATGTTTTTGTGATGCATTTGTCCATCCTTGGCTCATTTTCTTTGTTGTTTTCCTTACCTCTCTTCATTATAGGGTATTTGTGCATGTTTGGATGTTCATTGCAGGTTTTGGAGCTATGTTCATGGAGTTTTGGAACATTTTCTATGTGAAATCCATCTTTGGTCTATGATGCACTTGTCCATCCTTTCCATTGCTCACCTCTTCTTGTTCCATGACATTTTTGATAGATAATCAACACTTTCCTTCTCTAGTGTATCACCATTTTAGTGTAGGCTCTGTTTTCCTTTTTTCTTCCTCTCCTTGTCTCCTTAGAAGTTATATTAGGTTAGATTAGTATGCCCGCACTGGAATAGGTTATGGCATAAGTAGTTTAGGAAGAGGAACCAACCTTCTAAAGAGCTTTCCCAATTTGCAAAGGTACCACACTTTGGGAAAGCTCAATGTTGTGCAATCACACCAAATGACATTGCCTTAGAAAAGTAGATCCATAACTCATTTAGGGGTGCTGTGAATTTTCACTAATAGTTCATGCGTACAATGGAGGAACAATGGATAGACCATTGGAGAGAAGGAATATGCTAGCTTATACCCTACGCAGAAAACACTTGCACTAAAGTGGGTGGTCCACAAGGATAATCTTGTAGGATGGAATGAAATTAGGATTGCTCTTGCCACTAGGTTCTTTAGGAGTAATGCACCTACTCAAATATGCACTTATCATGGTAATCAACCTATTCAGCACCATGTTTAGAAGTGTGAGAGACTTTGGATAGAGGGGCAGGAAGCTTTACCACCTTCACTCTAGGTGCATAAATTTTATTCCACTTTGTAAGGTTGCGCGCATGTTTTGTATGTATATGTGGAACTCCATAGAGAGACTGGAAATTGGTAGGATTTAATTGCAAGAATGGCCCAGACGTTTGACTTCTTCTCTACTAAACCTCCAGTGGAAGAAGCATTAAAGGTTATAAAACAATTAACTATGGGGGATAGTGCCAAGACAGAGAAAATCGTTCAAGAATTATTTGATGAAGGAGACTCAAGAGTTTGTTTTGCTAATGAAACAGAGGCCAATGCCACACTACTTTAGTGTGCTTTCCTTGAGAAATAAAAAGGAAAAATGGTCTACTTAGTGGATGATGAAGAGGTAGAAAATATGGATGTAGACCATTCAACAAGTAAGCGTGAGGTGTTGGACAAGTATAGATAAGACCACTCAAACCTATCATGAACCTATAAAGACAAAGATAGTAAATATAGGATCGATGCTTTGAGCCTAAGGAGGCCATAATTGGAGACTATTGGTCGAGTCCGAAGTGGAAAAAATAATTGAGTTACTATGGGATTATCGGACTTATTCCTTGGGGTACATGAACTTAAATGCATGTATGAATCACTAGGGATATGAAGATAAATCTTAAAGAGGGTGCACACCTAGTCGAAAAGATACCCTACAAGATGAACCCAAACTTGTGTGAAAAGGTCAAAGAAGAGATTGAAAAAATGTTAAAGTTTGGAATCATCGGACCCCTGACAAGTCGAATGGGTTAGTCCAATGGTGATCGATGATCAGAAGGAAGGATAAATTAGGATCTGTTTGGAATACGGGGAGCTGAATGTTGCATGTGTGACTGATCCCTTTCCTACGCCATTCATTGAGGAAATAATACAAGGTGTTGTAAGGTGTGAAATCTATTCGTTTATAGATGGGTTCTTTGGGTATCATCGAGTTCGGATTGCCTAGGAGGATCGGGAAAGACTACTTTTACTACCGAATGAGGCAGATTTTCCTATACCGTGATGCCTTTTGACTGAAAAATGCACTTGATGTATTTTTGAAAATAGTTGTTCAGGCATTTAAATATTTTATTCACAACTTCTTGCAGGTTTATTTAGATGATTGGACGGTGTATGGACTTGTTAAGGATCACTATGACAATCTACGTTTAATAATTTAAAGAAGTAGACAATTGAGTATCTCTTTGAACATTAAGAAGTGCATATTCGCTACACCATTTGGAATACCGTTAGGACACATAATCTATAAGGAAGGTTTTTGGTTGATCTAGATAAGGTTGCGATCGTAATTGTCCCGAAAGAACATACCAGTCAAAGTGAGGTGCGCAGATTCTTGGGTCACACCAAGTGTTATAGGAAATTAATAAAGGGGTATGCCAAAGTTGCCACACCTTTAGAGGAGTTAGTGAAAGTAAAAGGTATGTTCTCTATCGGGAGAACTGCAGATAGCGTGCATTTGAGACATTGAAGGAGAAACTTAATACCACACTTATTCTGCACTTTCCTTTTTGGGACCAACCATTTCATGTACATGTGGATGCCTCTGGCATGACCATTAGAGTGGTATTGGATCAGCCTAGAGAAGGTATTATAGATCATCTTATCTTCTTTGCTAGTATAAATCGACTCTTGCGAATAGAATTACACAACTATAGAGCGCGAAGCTTTGTGAATGATCTATATGCTACATAAATTTAAATAGTACCTATTAGCTACACCATTTGTATTTTATGCGAGATCATATGGAATTGAAGTATTTGGTGAACAAGCCCATTTTACAGTAATGCGAATATGAAGATGGGTACTCTTATTTCAAGAATTTGATTTCAAAATTGTGGTAAAACCAGGGAAAACTAATTTTGGACCGAGACCACTTATCTAGAATACAAATAGGAGAAGAAGCCTAAGAAATTGATGATCTGTGAACTCTTTAACTTTGGAATTATCCACAGAAACAAAATTAAACACTATTGTTCTACTTTCTATTAGAAAATGACACAGATAGCTAGTGAATGAATTATGCTTATGCTTAGAATCCACAATTGTAGGAAAGGAAAGAAGTTAAGCTCATAAAAACCAACAAATTTTATCCAGAAAACCTCCGAGGAAAAACTAGTCGGGAGGGGAAATTGATCTTTCTTCCCACTTTTATTGGCCAATTAAAATAACAAGTACATAAGTTACAATAATTATGTGAGAGAAGTAGATAATATCTCACGATTCCTCTCAAATACTTGCTTGCTCTGTCTCAACACTCCTTTCTTCTACAAAACACAATTCTAGCACTAAGAACTTCTTGGTCACTTGATTTCATGCTTCAATGCTTATTCTCTTCTATAAACATGTATATATAGCCTCTCCTATGTCCTCATGTGCACTGGAGAATGGAAAAGGTCATGGAGGAGAAGAGATACAAAAAACTATCCAAAATTTGGGTTGTTCATTTCATATTTTTGTTTTCTATCCAAAAGATCCAAGACTCGCCACCCAATGCAAACTAGTGGTCCCAAGACCGCCACCCTAGTTGGGCGGTGGTTCTGTAACCGCCGCTTTGCACAAAGTGGTGGTCCTGTTACTAAAAAGATAGAACCTTTGTGTTTCATTTTTCCTTCTTCATGCTAATTATTTTGATGAAGTAGATTCATTTTGGATCCCTATGGATCACACCTCCCCTACTTAGGAGGATTTTGGTCCCAAAAATCTTAGTGGGGGAGTAGATGAGGAAATAATTCCCTCATTTTCTCCTTTGAGTACCACTGGGTCTACCTTGGTGTCTTTCCTTTCAGTCCAATCTGCCAAGACTCCTGTGGACCTCTCCTAGTCTCTCTGACCTTCTTCTATAGCACTACATCCTCCTCCAATTCACCTCATGAGTCCAAGACACAATCCTCAATGGAAGGTAACAATTGTAGTCCTTCATCTTCATCTAGCATGGATGGCTCATATAGGTGCAAGTTCTCATAGTTTACTACAGAGTACATCCTCATAAATGGTGGTAAGTCAAGTCAAAAGCATTTTCTCCAACTTGCTCCAATATGGTGAAGGGCCCATATCGTAGTGGCTTGAGTTTCTGTGTTTGACCTTGTAATCTCTCCTTGCTCAAGTAAAGCCAAACTCTATCTCCAACATGTAACTTATGTTCTCTCCTATGTTGATCATGCCTAGCTTTGTACTTGGCTTGAGATTTCTCTAGCTGTTCTTTGACTTTGAGATGGATTTTTCAGATCCTCTCAATGAATTTGTTTTCTCTAGTCACCTCTTGTGTCTCGTGTCTCCTCCTTATCCTACTGCCCAACTGCTATATCCAGTGGATTTTTAGGTAGATATCCCAAGCATGCTTTAAATGGTGACTTCATAGTGGTTGTGTGTACTTTGCTTTCGGTTATGGGAATAGTGAATGTAGGCTAAGGACTCATCCCAAGTCCTTGGATATTTGCTGTTATACCCTCGATCAACTTGTACCAAAGTCTTGTTTACCACTTCTATCTATCCATCTATCTGTGGATGGAAAGTTGTAATCCTCTATAACCTGGTATCCATCTTATCCCATAAAGTAGTCCAAAACTTCTCCAAGAACCTGGAATCCCTCGAAAAACAATAGACTTTGGCAAACCAAAATGTACCCATACATTAGTAAAGAAAATATCTCTTTGCCTCATGTGCTTTTACTGTATTTTTACATGCCATAAGAATACACATCTTATTAAATCTATCAATAACAAAATATAGATAGTCATGGCCATGTTTAGACATAGGTAATCCTCCTAAAAAATCCATAGAAATGTCCTCCCATGGATGAGTAGGTATTGGCAAAGGCATATACAAACCCTCCTTCCTAGTCTTAGGCTTACTAGTACAAAAAAGTTTACATCCCCGTATAAATTTTGATACTTATTCTTGCATATTGGGCCAATACACATACCTTTGCAAGTGGGCTAGGGTATTACCAACAACAAAATGTCCCACTAATTTTGAGGTATGTGCTTCCCTCATCAATAGAATTCTTTCTTCTTTTGGCATGTAAAGCTTCCCCCATCGGTAGAGCATCCCGTCTTTGAGATAACAATCTTCAATCCCTGTCCTTTCATCCCCTTGGGATATAACTACTAAAATTTCACCCCAAAGTCTTTGTCTTGGGCATATGCCTCCCGTAAGCTTCCTTCATGAAGGGCTCGATCTGAGAGATAGTGGCCAAATAGGAAAACTTCTCCTGTGTGGGTGGCCTAGACAACATGTCTGCCACCAAGTTTGTACTACCCTTCTTGTATTTGATCACCAGATGGAACTGTTGAAGGAACCCCATCTACTTGTAGTGCCTTGCTCGCTCAATTTAGACTGTGCTTGCAAATAATGGAGAGGTTTGTGGTAATTGTGCACAATAGTTTCCTTACCCAATAAATAATGCTTCCATTTTTAATTTCCTGAACTAGTGCATACATTTCCTTATGATATACTGAATATCCTTTGACTGCTAAAGTGAAATTTTCAGAATGATAACATACATGTTTACCTCCTTGAAGCAACATTGTGCCCATAGCGTAATCACTGGCATCTATCTCTACTTCAAAAGGATTCTAAAAATTAGGAAGAGTAAGTACTGGAGCATGACTAATCTTGTATTTCAATAACTCAAAGGATTTATCTTGTTCCTCACCCCAGTAAAAACCCTTACTCTTTGTGGCCACTGTGTGTAGAGGTGCTACAATCATGGAGAATCCTGGAATGAACTTCCACATGTATCTTCGATCCCACAAAAATCCTAGTCTTTTGGCTACTGTAGGTGTTGACCATTGGTTATGGATTTCACCTTATTTGTATCCACTCGTAGATCTCCTCCTCCTCCAACCACGTGCCCAAGATAGACAAGTGATTGTTTGGAAAACTCAAATTTCTTCATATTACACAACATGTTGTTTCTGAGAAATTGCAAGACTTTCTATAAATGAGTTATATGTTCTTCCCATGTGGCACTAAAAATCAGAATATCATTTGGATATACAATGACACATGTTCTATGAAATCCCGCAATACATCATTCATCAATCTCATAAATGTAGCAGGTGCATTGCATAACCCAAAAGGAAGTACTAACCATTCATACAAACCCTGTTTTGTTTTGAAGGAAGTCTTCCATATATCCTCCTCCTTCATTCTAACTTGGTGATAACCAGACTTGAGATCCAACTTCATGAATAATTTGGCATGTTGAAGCTGGTCCAAGAGATCATCTATGCGGGGAAGTGGATATTTTTTCTTTATGGTGATCTTGTTTAAAGCGTGGTAATCGATGCACATTCTCCAAGAACCATCCTTCTTTGGCACCATCATAATAGGTGAACCACATGGTGAGGTGCTTAGACGTATCACCCCTTGGTCTAGTAGTTCCTAGAGTTGTTTCTTTACTTCAGTACTCTCAAGCAAGGATTTCCTATACAACTTGATGTTTAGTAGAGGGGACTCCATAAATAGCTGAATCTCATGATCTACTTCTCATTTTGGTGGTAACCCATTGGGAGCCTGAAAAACTTCATAAAAGGATTGAATAATACTATCCAAATCATGCTTTACTTGGTTAGAAATATTTGAAACTTCTACCCCATCTTGTTTATCCTTTATCAAAAGTAAAAAAAACAAATTATGATTTTCTGAATAAGTCATTTTGCTTGGTTAGCACTCACCATAGTAACCTGTGTCTTACGCTGGTGTGCTCGGATGTTGTATCTGATCCCATCCTTGACCCATCGGTATTGGTTTTCCCTTCTCATAAATATAGCATCCCCGATATATAAGTAAGGACTCTTGGATAAAACATAAAAAGCATCAAGTGGAATACCGTCAACTTCTAAAACATCAATATACTTTGGAATTTATCCCAAAATTGACCTTACATCTTCTTGTTACCTAAATTTCAACACCCTTCTCCACCCAACCTAAAGGATAAGGGTGTGGAGGCTCATAATTCTTGAGACTAAGCTTCTTTACAACTACTTCAGAAATTAGGTTAGATTGAGAACTGGTATCAATCAAAGCACTTACCTTAGTTCTCTTGATCTGGATTTTGATCTAAAATAGTCTACTCATCTCCTCTTCCTGGATGTCCATGTTGGTGTCCATGCATCCAAGCCTTTCATCTACATCAGATTCATCTTCGATTTCCACCTCCCCCTCTATTCTTATAGCTGTCATGGACTTCTTCGAGTCCTTGGTTCGGTTCTTCGGATGTAACTTCCAACATGTAGCATCAGTATGACCATTAATATCATAGTTCTTGCAAAAATTCTTGGGATCTTTACAAGTATTTAAAGTAGTGGAAACTTGTTTACCTTTCCCTTTCCACTTACCCTTGTTACTTATTTTCCCATACTCTTTCTTCTGCTGATTTGTCGACTGCTTTGCCCTTGGCTCTGCTTCCCCTTGCTTCTTTTCATCATCTATGTAGTATGCTTGCACACATGCCTCATTGAGATATTTGGGCTTGGTGGAGATGACTTTTCTTTGAAGGTGAGTGTGAAGTCCTCCCAAGTACTTAGTCAGAATATCCTCATCCTCCAAGTCCATGTTTAGCAACATGGCCTACCTCCGAAACTCCGTAGTATAGTCCTGCACACTTTGACCACTACCTTGTCTAAAATACTTGCCATTTAATCATTTGGTCAGTCTTGTGGCCAATAGGATAGAAGTTAGCTCTAAGTAATTCTTTAAATTCTTGCCAATATTTCACAATAGGATGCTTCTTCTTTTCACAAGTGGTTAGATGGGTTTCCCACCAAACCAAAGTGTGTCCCTCCATTTTGAGACATGTAAAGGTGATCCTTTGTGCCTCAGTGACATTATGGATGCTAAAGTAGACTTCTAACTATTTTAACCATTTATCAAGAAACTCCACATCTACTTGTCCTTCAAAGATTTTAATATCAACTTTCATCTCAACTTTAAAAGGAGTATGATTGGATTTTACCTTTTATCTTGTGTTTGAAGTCTCTTCTTCATGCTATTCCCCATAATTTTCCTCATGGTGGCTCCTTCCTATGCCAAAATTTTCAGATAAGCCCTGAACCACTAAGTGCATGGAGTCTTGTTTGACAAAATCTATCTTCTATAAATCAATGGAGGAGCATACATGCGGTAGAAACTTCTAGAAGCACATCATGGGATAAAGTGGGAAGCTCAGGCCTGGAGGAGCATGCTCGCATGGAGGACCACATTCAGCCACTTGACATCAGATCTGAGGGCACTAGAGGATGAGTTGGCAGTCTAGAAAAGCTATAAATACAAGTGCCTACAGAGTAAATAGAGACTTAGAGTGTGGGCAAAGATTTACAGAAATATTGTAAGAACTCTGTTAATGGGTAATTACATTCGGGAAAGGATGTATTTGGCATGGGGATTGTAATTTTTTTTTTGGTAGCTTAGTTACATTAGTCCAGTTGTAATGCATGACTATGGTTTGCTTCTCTGTGACACTCTGTAATGGCTCCATGGATGTAATGAGGTTACCTGTTATATATACATGAATATCAATGATTTTGATGCATACTTCTCTCTCATGAGTTCTCTTTCCTTTTATGCTAAGTATGGATGCTTGTATGCTTCTTTCTATTATGATACACATTATAGATTCATTAGGTACTCTGTCTGAAATGACTGCAAGGATCTAGAGGCCGTTCTGAGATCTATGGTTCTTATATGTCCTAAATCCATTTGAAAGTATTTTAAACACAAATCATAGATAATGTTTCCCACTAAACTCACATAAAAGAGAGACTCAACACCCGCATGTGCCTTGGGTGAGTGCCCAACATCTTCTTCTAGGTGATAGGTTAGTGTGCATGGGGTTACTTTATTTTGTGTTAAGGGAAGAGTTGACTACATATTGGTTCCGTTGCAGGACCTCTTTTAAAGTTGTAGTGGGAGTTAACATTCATCATGGTCTGTGTAGTGAGTAATGACAGTGGTTAACTTTGGAAAGTGTTGAATCATGGTTTAAGAGCATGGAGGATGAATTCACTCAGATATTCAGCACTAGACCTGAGTTTAATGCACGTAGATGGGTAGAAGAGAACCTCTACCATGATCTGTATGAGAATTTTTTCTACTACTTCCCAGTGGAACTGTATGAATGGCTCACAACCTATGCATCTAGATCAAGTTGGCATTATGGATCATGTGTGTGGACCCAAGAAGAATACCAGAGGCTATAGGATGTAGATCTAACATGGACCCATGTTGTGGATCATTGGTGGAAAGGAGTATTGGCTAGCTACACTGAGTATGCCATTTCCACATATTCATGTCTCGGAGGTTCTTGAGTTTGAGTTTTGCGGGAGCCCAGAGAATCTTTTCTACGAGATGTCCCTCTCGGCTATGACAATCTTGATGGTTACCATGAGTTTAGAGGCATTCCCAATGACCGGATAAAAATTCTAAGCATTGGGCGAGGAAGCTAGGGTGGAGGAAGATAGCAGATGTTGTGACAAAAAAAGATAGGGAGGAAAGACGACTCAAGTATGGTGAAGCATGTGAAAGGGAGATTACTAGATAATGCGAGGTTGCAGGTGTGATGGATGTATGGTGGTAGACATTGTGGGAAGGATTTGAGGTTCATACAAAGGACGTGGAGGCTAACCACAATGTGTGACCCCATCTTGGAAAATGCGTAAGAGAGACCCCTTTAGCTTCTGATGAGAGTTCATCGCATGGAGAAAGAAGAACCGTTAGCGTGCATCTGAGCCCACCTAGTGACCAAACCCTGGTGATTTGATTTCCAGATTAGGGGGAAAATATTTCCTGTCTAGTTGGTTATATTGGAAGTGATCGGTCTACACCCAGGAGGTATACTTTATCATTTGGGCCTTCTATGGATGCAACCATCAACCCAGTGTTAGGAATTTTCAGAAAGTATAAACACACAAGCTTTTGGTCTCACGTCTGGGAGTGGCATGGGGTATACTATTGGCAATGGGGCATTCTCACAGACTGTAGGTGCGTAGCTCAATGGGACTGTGGGGACCCTTGACACGACCAATTTAGGACCTAGTGGGTCTAGTAGATCTAGTGTTTCAGGACCTAGTGGACCTAGTGGGTCTAGTGGTTCAGGAGGAATAGGAGCTGGTGGGTTTGGTGGATCTAGAGGTTCAGAACCTGGTGGGCTTGGTGGATTTGGTGGTTCAAGACCAGTGGACTGGTGTATTTGGTAGTTCGGGACTGGTAGACTCAGGTGGTTCAAGAAGTGAAGGAAACATAGGTGGAAACCAAGGCTCTGATTCAGGAGGATTTGGGCCCCAACCACCCCCACAAGTTTTCTTTGAAATGTCTCTACATTTTCCTAATTACAGAGGTATTGAGGATGCTACAAAACATGTTCACAAGTGTGAACTGCTATGGCGTGCAAAGGGTATAACAACCCCGAGCGGAAGGCTAGTCATTTTACAACCACGTTGCAAGGGCACGTACATGATTGGTATAGGAAGTATGACCCTCATCAAATAGTGGTGGACTATATTTCTTTAAAGAATGCATTTTTGTAGAATTCCACATTCCTGAGTTTGAGCAGAAGAGCATCAACACTTTGAAGGAGATTCAACAAGGAATGGAAGAGAGTGTGCGGAGTATGATGCACACTTTAAAACTCTCTTATCTAAATTATCATATGATATTCATCCTTCACATCATGCTCAATGGTTTGTTGGAGGGTTGATCACTCCTTTTAGAAGGGCCTTATCTCATAAAATGTTTACAAATCCGCGTGAGGCATTAGAAGATGCTCAGTGCGCCAAAGTTGTTAGTAGTGTTGATACTCGGTATTAGCTCGTTCCTGAGGATCGATTATTTCTATGGCCAAGCGGTTGGAATTTTTTTTTGCAAACTCATCCCATGAGACTCACAATGGTTTTTGGTGCATAGATTGTGAAGTAGAGGGGCACGTTAAGGATAATTTCCCCAGGATAGTATGTATCATGGCGGTAGATTGTGAAATTTTTCATGGGGACCATGATGCGAGTAAGTGCCCCTTGCTGTAGCGTGTAATCCGAGAAGAATGTATCTTGTTACTGCAATATTTACACCTCTACAACCCATGATACTAAGGATTGTAGCCTCATTAATCAGATCCATGAGGCCATTGATCATGGGGTACGCCAAACCAGCATTGTTAGTAGTTCCAAGGGTGATGATCGCCATTATGAGGAGTGCACGCGATGGAGGTGCGTGTGGAAGAGGTTTTCGAGGAGGGTTCCGTGGTCGTGGTAACCATGGAGGAGGAAGGACTGAGTTCTTGCGTGGAACCTGTTTCAACTATGGATCTACAGATCATTACAAACGTGAATGCCTAGACCTGTTGTAGTGCTCATGGTGCGAGAAAGAAGCATAAGTATGAGGAGTGCCCGGAATTGTTTGAGCACATGAATCAGCAACACCGAAAGACAAGGGCACTGCAATGGTCAATATTAAGAAGGAAGACACCCAGTGGATGCCTCGGGTAACACGAGATGCGGTTTGGATCCTGTCTTGGTAACAACAAGGGCGAGAAGTTACGCATGCAAGAGAGATACCAAGACAAAAGAACCTAGTTTCAAGGGAGGAAGTAGTTCATGGAAAGTATCCAGACCCTACGCATCGAAGGAGGTATATCAAGACACTATGGATGTCATTCGGAGCTTACAAGGGGAAATCTAGTGTCTAAAGGAGAAATCCAGGAGGGAGGAACAAGGAAGGAGAGTCGAGGTGCCAAAGGATGACCTGGATGAGGTCAAGGAGGTGTGTAAAATGATAAGGAAAGAGAATATCATTCCCTTGCTAGGATCATGGTTGAGAGAGAAGGTACCACGCACCAAAGGAGAGTGCGAGAGGTAGGTCTTGCACGTAAACCTTCCCCCTCATAGCCTTGACTATGACAAGGAGATCACATTGAATGCAATTGTAGATGGATGGCTCCTTAGTAATATCCTCATTGACACTGGCATGAAGGTTAATTTCCTAACTTTGGATGCATGGCATCAAATGGGAATACTTGCGTTACATCCATCTTCGAATGTGCTATATATAGAAAACAAGACTATGGTTATGCCCATCGGTGTCTTAAAGGATGCAGTTATTACTATCTAGGGAGCTAAGTTTACTGGGGACTTCGAAGTCTTGGTGCTCGCCGAGGAAGACAATTTCCCAACACTACTTGGGTGCCCATGGTGTTACAAGAACAATACGGACCTTCGGTTTAACAAAGGGTACATCAACTTTGAAAAAAAAGGAGGAGCGGTCATTATACCCCACAGGCTAATGGGAATTCGACACCCTATATTGAACCTTTGGGGGAAGAATTTCTGGACAAGATATACGTGCACTTAATCAGGGACCCAGAGATAATACATCCTACTAATGAAGTTATCTAGTTTGAGGATGCTCAATCAGTAAGTGATACCACTAGTCTATCATGTGACAATTGGGCACAGGAAATTATGAATTGATGGGATGGTAGTTGAGAGGGTCGGTGACCAAGTAACAAAGGCATGCACATGGCACCTAGGAGGAAAAGAGTTGCCCAAGTATTCAGGTGGAGCCTTCCCTGATATCTTTCTACAGGAGGTGGAAGCTCAGTGGAAGGATGAGAAGGAATAGAGAGGGGTGCTAAGTTATTTCCTACTTGGCACAGTGGCACGGTGGTGGGCTACACATTAGGAGAGCCTCTTACAATGGCACGAAGTAAGAATTGCTCTCTTTTTCAGATTCTCTAGGAGCAACGTGCCCATCACCATCAAGTACTACCATGGGAAGGAGCCCACCTCTTTCCATATCCAAGAGTGTGAGAGGATCTAGAGAGAAGGCATGAAAGATTTTCCACCATCCCTCTGGGTGCACAAGTTGTATTCTACACTGCAGGGTTACACACGTGCATGGTACATTCATTCGGAGACACGCCGTCAGACAAGGAATTAGAAAGAGCTCGCGGCTGACCTTATTCAAACCTTTGAGTATCGGAGTACTAAGCCATCAATTGATAAGGCCTTGCAGGGTATCAAGCACCTTACCATGGGGGATAGTGCCATGGTGGAAGATAGGCTGTTGGATTTATTGGGTGGAACAAGTTTGGAGGCACGCTTTGAAGAAGAAGTAGAGGAAACAGAAGAGTTACAGACTTGAGTGCACGTGCTTGGAAAAGGAGAAAGGAAAGTTGGTGTATGTGATTGATGGAGAGGAATCAGAAATCTTGGATGCTATCCATTTTGTAGGGACGCACGAGGTAGTGGACAGTGCTGATACTCACTCATGCACCTACCACGAGCCCTTAAAGACAAAGAAGGTTAACATTGGTTTAGGAGAAGAACCTAAGGAAGCTATTATTAGAGATAACTGGTTGGAGGAGGAATTCTCTAAGATCATTGATCTGTTGCATGAATTTGAGGATTTATTCCTGTGCGGGTACTATGAGCTCAAAGGTGTTCACCATTCCTTGGGGAAATGAATATAAAATTGAAGGACGGTGCGTGCCCGATTAGGAAGAGGCCCTACCGGATGAATCCCAATTTGTGTGTGAAGGTTAAGGAGGAGATAGATAAAATGATAGCTTTTGGGATCATTGAAGTAGTGGAAGAATCAAAATGGATAAGTCCGATGGTGATCAACATCAAGAAGGATGGACAGGTTAGGGTATGTGTGGATTATAGGGAGCTGAATGTTGTTTGTATCATTGATCCTTTTCCAACCCCTTTCATGGAAGAAATTTTGGAAGGAGTCACTGGGTGTGAAATCTATTCCTTTACTGGATGGGCGGTACCACCATCCGGATTGCAAAGGAGGACCGGGAGGAGAAAAATTTCACCACACGGAGAATGGGGAAGTTTTGCATACATAGTCATGTCCTTTGGGTTGAAGAATGCACCTGCTGTTTTTTTATGCATAGTGGTGCAAGCATTCTAGGACTTCATCCATAAGTTTCTTCAGGTCTATTTGGATGATTGGACAGTGTATGGTCTAGTTAAAGACCATTATGACAATTTAAGGTTAATGTTTGAGAGGTGTAGGTAGTTGAGGATATCCCTCAATATTAAGAAGTGTGTATTTGCTACACCCTTTGGGAATTTATTGGGGCATATCATATGTAAGGAGGGCTTGCTGGTAGATCCCACTAAAGTTATAGTTATTGTGGGGTTAGGGGAGCCTACTAGCCAGAGCGCAGTGCACTGGATTCCTTGGGCATATAGGTTATTATAGGAAATTCATCAAAGGGTATGCCAGGATCACCGTGCCTTTAGAGGAGCTACTCAGACATAAAAGTGCCTTCCATTGGGGAGAGGCGCAATAGAGGGTGTTTGATACATTAAAAGATAGGGTTGTCATCATGCCTATATTACATTTTCCTTCTTAGGACAAGCCCTTTCACGTCTATGTACATGTCTTAGGGACCGCTTATTGGAGCGGTGCTTGCATGCAGCCAGTGTGAAGTAATTATTGATCATCCTCTATGTTTTGTAAGTAGGAAGCCGACATCAGCAGAGCAGAACTACACCACAACCGAGCGTGAGGCATTGTCAATGATCTACGCACTTTTCAAGTTTAGACAAAGATTCTACGACAACACCCTTTGTGTTTTACACTCGAACACATGGAATTAAAGTATTTGGTGAACAAGCTCTTTCTACAAGGGCGCATATGTTGATGGGTGTTTTTGTTTCAATATTTTGAATTAACCGTTGTAGTGAATCCCGGGAAAATCAATTGTGGACCCGATCATCCGTCGAGAATTGATTCGGTGAGGATACATAGAGTATTGAGGAGACAATGTCGATGCACAATTGTTTAGGTTGCAAAAGCACGTGCCCTCGGATTTGGAAGAGATTGTAGTATTTTTAAAGGAAGGCGTGGCACCGAAAGGAATGAAGGCATTAGAGAAAAATCAGTTAGCCATATGTGCCACTCCCTACATGTTAATCAGTAGAGACTTATACAAGTTGGGACGTGATGAAGTTTTGCATGCGAAGTGTGTATTAGAGCATGAGCACCTTGTAACACCTCGACAATTTTTATATTCCTCTTTTCCATTTCAAGTGTTGACATGTGATCTTCTTCTAAAGATGTGTTCTTTTGGTTGTTGGAGATCATGCTTGATATGGAAAAAAATTCTGTTCTTAAGATCACTATATCAAATGGAATGGCTTCCTTGAACCCATTTTTCACTTCTTGTAGGTGAATTACAATATAGTTTAAGAGTTGCAAACTTATCTCCTTATTCGACTCATCCTTGGATCAATTTCGATGATCCAAGGAATGTTTTAAACCTCCTTAGTTTTTTTATTATAGGTAAATAGTTTTTTGAAAGGGACTATACCCTTGTAAACAAAAAGGGGGCCTAGGAGCCAGAATAGGAGTGAAAAACATTATAAGAAGGATCAAGATCCAGATAAGACATAAAAAAACTAGTGTAACCAAAGAGAAGTTACCCCAAAACATCCAACCAGTTTGAAAACTGCAAAAGAGCAGCAAAAAAAAACAACAAAATAGCAAAAACCATGACAGAAGTCAGCAAGAACAACGCAGATCCATAATTACTTCTTGGCGCTTTGGAAATTTTGGATTTGATATTCTACTAGGAGGTGAACATAGCCAATGCCGTCATGTGAGCAGGGTCAGTAGTATCTAGCTGTTGAATGGTTTGTTTTCTTTCTTTTTCCATTCCCCAAAGAGTAGCTGGTATGCACGAGATTAGAGATGCAAGGCGTGCTTTGCTCAATAAACTCCTCAATTGCATTAAAAATAGCCATATTATAATCATGGCGAGTCTTGGTTTTGCCAAGTCGGTTGTCCAGGGAGTAAAGTTTTTTGTAGATATCTTCCATCTGATTGTTGTCAATATCAGCCTCCTCCTCCTTCATTCTCTTACCTTTTTGCTTAGCCAAGTGTTTTACTTCCTCTTTCAATGTGAATTGGCAGTAACATGTCGGGGTTCTAATGCTTCCAGCCTTTTAGTGGAGCTCTCAGCGTGTGTCTCCTGAGAACCCGTACTGCTAATGTGTAGGAGATTATGGGCAACCTCCAAGTCCTGAGGCACATTCCCAAAATAGGGGTTTCCAGGTTCAGCCTTTTAGATGATCTAGTTCTAGGCCTGTTCGAGGTGGAGGTGAAAGGGGTGGGGGCAGAGGTGGGGGGGATGACAAGGGGAGCCGAGAAGGAATGTAGAGGGTAGCGATCTTTTGTGATGGGTATAGAGGAGTGGTATCCGCAGCGGTGGTGGGAAAAGAAGGAACAAAGATGGGGGAGGTAGGGATGCCGAGAAGCTTGAGGAGACACAGTTTATGCAACAATAAAATGAGCCCTTGATGCAACGGGACCGCACGAGCATGTTTTTGGAACTCCAAGATGGAGCACTCAAGAGAGTTAAGTAAATAATGAGGGAAACATACCGTGTAATTTCTGCGGAAGTGGTTGAGAAACACAAGATGCTTTAAGGGCACTGTGACAAATCTCCCCTCTAGAGAAATGTATCTCACCATCATACGGGTAACCTCGTCAAAAGGCGGAGGGATAGAGCTGACTTGTAGACCCACCGTGACAAAAACTAGTTTCTCATTGCCCTCCACAAATTTCCTCTCCTCAGCCATCCTGTCAATCCTTTTATTGAAAAATCGGTACCCATCCATTCCAAGGCCAGTAGCTTCGGTGATTAACTCTTCATTGATCAAAACTTTCTGTCCTCCATATTCAACTTTGCGGTCTTTCCAGTCCTTCACAAATTGAACAGAGATGCTTTGGTCGTGACCCTATATCTTCTCAATGAAATTAGTGATGCCTCCCTGGTTGAGAAGATTCCAAAGTTCTTCATTATTTTTCCATTTTAAACCTCCTTAGTTGAAAGAATGGTAAATTGACATTCCATAATTGAGGGACATATCGGACTGAACTTTGTTGTTACAAGTTCTTAGATTTTGTGTGAACGTGTTTCCATTTAGTTGTATGTTGTGCTTGGGTCTTTGGAGATCAATCATGGTAGGACATTGTTGACGTAAATGAAATGCACTGTTCATGACATTGGAAGGATTCGAATCCTAAAACTACAGGATTATCCTACGGAATCCTAAGATGGGTAAGAATATATATATATACTACCTAGCTATGTTACTTAATTGATTTTATTTCTAACCTAAGCCTTGTGCTAAGGGAGTATGCAAAGGTTACTAGGCTATTTAATTTAACCTAAAACCTAATGCTATAAGATTATGTGATGATCTAACCTAATGCCTAAAACTATTATGTTGTGAATTAATCTACCTATGTGGAAACTACCTAAGGTAATGTGTAAGGGCCTAAGGTGATTAATTCTAGACTAAACTAAGTTCTAAAGGACCTATCCTAAGCTATTTTAATGGAACCTAATGGGTCACATGCATCAAAGGTGATGGTTCCAATGGCATTTAAGTTGTTGATAAGGTTTTTAAGGCATAAAGTACTGCCATTTTTGGCAGGGGCTAGTTGACTTGGCGGAGGCTTATGTGGAAGTTTCACTAAAGATGGAATTTCATGTTAAATGTGAATTGGCATTCACCAGACTTGGGAGGCAGTGGCAAGGAAAGATAAGTGGGAAAATTGGAATTAATGGAATTTATTGGTCTCATTTTTTGTTCACAAACCGTCTAGGAAACTTGGAAGGCGGATTTGTGGGAGGTTGTTGGTTTTTGCATGCTTTCCATATTTTTCTCTGAATGGAGCAAACTGTTCTTTCGAACCAACAGCTTTTTGACTTTCACTGCATTGTTATTTTTAACTCACCTAGTCTATTTTCGATCATGGGAAGGTATATGAGGCATTGAGGAAAGTTGTTTGTTTGTTGATCTTTTGTGGAGAAGAAAAGGAGTTGAAAGCTCAATGCTAAAGTCTCCTTTGATTTGGCAAAGCACTATCATGCATGATAGGCTCTAACCATTAAGATATCTTGATTTCTTCTAAATGTTTCATTAAAATGACTCTGCTCTTATGAGATTCTTGTTCTTCATGTTTTATCTGGTTATTTGCTTGATGGGTTTTATAAATCTCTGGAAATTTGGATATGAAATCCTTAGCAAAATAACATTAAGTTTGGAAACTTTCTTTGTGTGGGTTAAATTTTGAATCATTCATGGGAAACTTGCTTCGTAGCTCTCTCTTGTCATTTCGGAACCAAGATATTCAAGTGTTGTGTTTTAACTTACCTTCATTGTTATTTATTTGGTTATGAGTTTTTGGGAACCTTGAGTTCCATTTGATCTTGCATTGGAACTCGTGTTTTGTTTAAGCTTGAGCTTGTATTCGAGCTAGTGTTTGGTTTGGAACTTGTATTGGGTTCATATTTTGATAAGAACTGGTATTGGATAATTCTTGATGCTCTAAACCCGTGTTTGGAACCTTGGGTAACTTGGGACTATTGTATGAAGTCCATATGTAGCTCTATACTCATGTTTTATTCTTGTGATATTCTGGACTATTAATGGAAGTTCATGTTTTCACCGCACTCTTATTTTGTTACTTGTATGGTTCCGAACTCTTGTTGGAAACTCGTGTTTTGTTTTGAGTTTGAAATAGGGCTTCTTGATAAGATATAAATTGGTAATGGAGGCTCCCTATTGTTTTGAATTGTTAATGTATATTTGTAATATATATACCTCATATTAAGGCACTTGTGTATATTCGAGCTCATGTTTGAGACTTTGTGATTTGACACTGTATGTGTAAATTGGTACTTAGTGTTGGAATTTATAGCTTTGGAATGATGTGTCGGTTCTATTCTGGTAATTTTGAGTTGGTTTTAATTTCATTTAAGTTAAAATCTTATAACTCTATCAATTCGAACTACTTACTCAAAGGAAATATGGTAGAGTAGTTTAACCGAGTTGTTTGAATATCTTTTGGAAAATTAAATTAGAAACGTTTTTGTTAGATAATGGAATTGGAACTTCTTTTGTGGACTATTCATCTTCTTTGAACTAGCAATGGCATTTAAGTAGGGAAAGTCTTTTTCCATCTATGTTTGAGGAAACCCGCATCTTGGGTTGATTGTTTTTTTTAACAATGTCTCCTCTGTTGGAAACATGAAGCTGAGATAGTTTTCTTTTGGATTACTTCTCTCTTGAAACCACAAATTGCTTGCTCTTAGTAGTAAAACATTGAAATCTTGTAATGAAGTTTCAGTCTTTGTTGAGCTCGTGGGTAATTAAGAATTGTTAGTTTTCTGATTAGGGATTTTTCTATTTCTTGATTGGATTTAGTAAATGAATCCTTATTCTTTTTTAAAGAGAAAATAAATTTTGATTCATTTGGGACAGTATGTTATTTTTGAACTTTACTGTGTATTTGTTCTAAATTGAAATGGGAACACATGCTTTATTGAAGGTAAAAATTGTAAGGGAGACTTGCAGTATGTTTTCTTCTTACCTTGAGTTGGTTTGTTCTCTCTTCTGGGAACTAGTGTATGAGCTTATTGTTTGGATTAGAAAGGGAATTTGTTGTTAAGTGTAGTGAAATGATTTAAGGTTGGAATCACATTCTGATAAGATTCCTTTTCTATGTTGTTGGGTTAAGTTCATTTGATTGAAACCTTCAGTTATTGATTCTCTTAGGGAATGGAGATTTATTATGTTGATTAGTCTTCTTGTACATATCATTTGACTGAAATGATGTAAAAAGTGATTAGATGTTTCGGTCTTGTTGAAGAGAAAATGTAAACTTGTTGACAGACTATTTGATTCTATATTTCTTTAGGGATGGACATGGGATTCTTGTTCGATGAATATATTAAATGCTGAATGTTAAGGTAGTTGTCCTTTAAATGAAATAGTTAAATTCATGTTATGAATCTATTTCTATTTTTCGGATGTTTTGTGTTTGGGCATAGTTGGTAATGGTTCTTCTTCTTATTTTTATTAAGAGTTAGATGAATCATCCTAATGAGAACCATGTTGTAAACCCTTCTTTTGTCTTATAGTAAAGATAAATGTTTTATTCTATTATGATAGAATTGGGAACAATGAGATAATATGATCTGTTTTTTGTTTAAAGGTAATTGATGGGATCAATTAACCTTTAATTTGTAAGGAAGATGTTGTGGATTATATTATGTTCTTCTCTTAGAAGTGAATTTAGATTTATTAATGTACTTCTTTCTTGATTGTTATTACTTATGTTTATTAGTATGATATATAAATTGTTTCATTAAAGCAGAGTTGTTTTAATGGAACAATTAGTGGAATGCAATTCATTTTAAGGCTTAGTGCTTATCATGCTCAGTTCATTGAACTAACCCGTGCTAACAATTTTTGCAGATGGACTTCGTAAGTGATAAAAGAAGGCTAAACTTATGAGATGCATTGGCTGATTTAAATTTGATTCCTTGTGAAGAATTCTGATTCGTTCTTAAGATTTTATTGAAAAAGAAAAGTAGTATTCTTTTTGAATGAAGGTGGTTGTTATGCAGTATGCCTAAAATGCATAAGGCTTGTAAATGTATAAGTTATAAAGATGAATTGAAAGTTGAGAATTTACTTGTATTTGTTGTGTAAATTATCTTGTACTTGTATGAAAAAGATGGATTTCTATCTTGTTGATATTCTTCATATTATTATATGTTTAATTGGGTATCTGAGATAAGTTGGATAAAGGGATTTAGTTCAATTTCCTTGCTTATGATGCAGCTTGTTAAGTTATAGAATATGATATTCTTTATCTAAACTTGATAACATAGTAATGTAATGTGTGATGAACATACATTAAGAAATATGGATATTGAGTAAGATATACCCTAACACTTAACATGTAGATAAAGACTCTATCTTTCTTAATTGATTATAAACCAAAAAGGTATGTTTACGTGAATATAATTTATTAGAATTCAATTTGTATGAAGTCTAGTTTAAAAGGATATATACTCGAACATTGAACCTATCTAAAAGTTATTGTACTTTTAAATGAAACTTGATAACGTTGTTCGGTTGTGGTTAATTGGCAGTTTAACTATGAGATCTAACATTAAAAGCGACCATGAATATAAAGAAGTTCTTAATGGACTAAATGAAGAAAATTTAGGAAATAACTTATCGAGAGTTGGGTTAGGGTTTGACATGGTTGTTGTAATCAAGAATTAATTCATACTAACAATGTATTAACAATCCCCTCGGGGTATGTACATCTCAATGAGGAAGTTTCTGATGTTGGCACACACCAACTATAGGGCTGTACTTTCAAGAAGGCTTGGGTCTTCTCGAGAATACAATGTTGTAGTTGACATGTGGCATCACCCTTCCACATTGATCATCTAGATCTACACCCAACGGGAATTAGGACTTGAACTTAGTTTCCCTCTAGGTCTGGATAGGAGCATATTTAGGATATGAATTAGCTTCCAATGGCTCAAGGTATGTTGGCACATCCGGTCGACTTAGGTCAACCGAGTATGCCCATTTACCCTAAGCCATTGTGAGCATCTTCCTATAATAGGTTATGTTCCTATCTAGGGCTAGGGTTAAACCTAGAACAAGTGGACTGACGGTAGTCAGTAAAGACCAATCATTAAGGAGTGAGGTGAAGGATATATTCCAATATGATGAGTATGTTGTCTAGGAATAGTGACATACATAGTATGTTATAAATCTTTGGCCAAAGTATCACAAACTGCTTGGTTACATGTTGTCCTATGTCACCAAGTTTAAAACAACATGATATCAGATGAATATTGGTAGCAGATATTCAGATATGTTCTTTAAACAAATCACTCAATACCCGGTGTAGGGTAGGATGACAAAGTATATGAAGTATACAATATGTATTCAATACATAAGATAACATAAATAGATCGGTAGCTTACCGAGTTATGGAATGAATAGATCGGTGAATCACCAAGTCATTACAGCTGCATATGTTTATCCATTGAATTTGATTGGCATGGAATGTTTGTTCTAAATAATGCTTTATTTAGAACAATGAACATTATAAAAAAATTCCCTTGTTTCTAAAGTCTTAAAATGGGAATGTTACATCTTGGTATCGAGTTGAAGGTTACAGCTCTTGGACCTATTATGTCCATAATATGATGAAACTTAAATTTTCTTGTAACAAAAATGGTGAGAACAAGAGGAAACGCTGCAAATAACCCTCCACCTGAGGAAGGAGCAGCAATAGCCCAAAAACTTGATGAGATCCTTACTACCCTATTGGACATAAGAGATCATTTTGGTTGTCTTGAACAACAAGTAATGGGTAATGAGGAGGAAGAAGAAGCTGATAACAATAATCAGCCACCTCCAGGGGACAACACCAATGTGGGTGTTGATAATAACAATGTTAACATACCTGTGGAGCTAAGAACAAAAAGGAAAGGCTAGCAGCAAAACTCACTAATGACATAAAAAGGATAAGTCCACCCAAGTTTGATGGCACCACATTAGGAGATGGGGCTGAGAACTAGCTTAGTGAGATGGAGAAATACTTTGCAATAAGAAATTTCTCAGAAGAAACAAAGGTGATATGGGGAGCATATCAACTTTCACACGAAGCATCTTCATGGTGGGACAACCACAAGGCTGAGTTGAACATTGATGAATCTAATATCACATGGGACCAATTTAAAGGTTACTTTAGGAAACGATGGCTACCACAACTCTACTATGATCGGAAAATGACTGAATTTAAAACTTAGCTCAAGGAAAGTTAACTGTAACTAGTATTGGGAGTGATTTACAAAACTCCTTAAGTATGTGCCTCAGTACCAAACCGATGAGAAGTTCAGTAAATAAAAATTCATCATGGGATTGAATCCCATTATAGGAGGAGAGGTGGATGTTCATATCCCAACCACGATGGAAGGGGTTGTTGAAAATCCATAAGGTAGGAATAGAAATTAAAGGAAATTTTTGCTCACAAGGAGGAAGTAAGGAAGAAGAATCCCAACTCCTCTTCATCCTCTCTTGCACCCAAGAAAAGACCATGGAAGAAATTCAGAATGAAAAGTAAGTTTTCATCTAGATACAAATAGGAAAGCAACAACAAACAAGTTTGTAGTAATGCACAAACAACTTTTCCAAGAACAATAATAATAGACAGAAGTCCTATGGGGGATCGAATGATAACTCTAAGGATGGAAATAAACCCGAGCCTAGGAAGGGACCTATAGGAGGCTGTTATAACTATGGAAAAGATCATTACACAAATCAATTTCCTTTAAAGAAGGATGATCGTAATCAACAGCACAAGATACACGCTACAGTAGCTGACAAGTAGGATGAGAAACATGCCACACCCATAGAAGTTCCGGGTAAGTTATTTGGTTTACCAATAACTATTATTTTTGATACTGAGCTACTGAATGTTTTATTTCTAGTAAATTAGCATCAAAATTAAAAAGAAAAGCTGGAAACATGGATAAAACATGGACTGTATAGTATGGTAATAATGTTGTGCATACGGTTAGTATGTGTCTTTTTGGAGCAGTCCTTGATTTACCTAACTTTTCCATAGAGGTTGATCTTTATGTTACACCTTTAGGGTCTTATGATGTAATCATAGGTGTTAATTGGTTAGCAAAACATAAGGCTAAAGTGGATTGTTTTGAAAAACACATTAGTTGTTTAGATGACCTACAAAAAACATAAATTTATGGTGTGAAACATGTGAAATTTTTGTTAGAAAACTGTCAGCTATGCAACTTAAAAAGGCCAAAAATAAAGGATGTACCTTATATGCAGTAAAAATTACTTGAATCAATAGAAGAGAGCAGTGATATTATGGAACGATATCCACTTTATTACGAGACTTCAGTGATGTATTTCCGGAAGAATTGCCAGGTCTTCCACCCAAAAGGGAATTTGATTTCATGATTGAGATCAAGCCTGAACTTGAACCTATTTCTAAAGCACTATATCAAATGACTACTACAAAATTAGTAGAGCTTAAGGCTCAGTTGCATGAACTTTTGTCTCAAGGTTTGATTAGACCAAGTGTTTCACCTTGGGGAGCACCCATAATTTTTGTGAAAAAGAAAGATGGAACACTTAGATTGTGCATTGATTACAGAATGTTAAACAAGGCAACAATCAAGAATAGATATCCACTCCCTAGGATTGATGATTTATTTGATTAGATGCGTGGAGCATTGGTATATTCCAAGATAGATCTTCGATCTGGATATCATCAACTACAAATTAAGGATGAGGATATTCATAAAACAACTTTCAAAACAAGGTATGGACATTATGAGTTTACGGTTTTACCTTTTGGATTAACTAATGCACCTGCGACATTTATGAATTTAATGAATAATATATTTCAAGAATACTTGGACAAATTTTGTGCTCGTATTCTTGGACGACATTCTCATATATTCTAAAAGCATTGAGGAGCATCATGAGCATTTGAAAATAGTTTTGGAAATTATGAGAAAGAGACGGTTGTTTGGTAAGTTGTCCAAATGTTCTTTCTATGACACAGAAGTCCACTATTTGGGTCATGTAATAAGTAAAGATGGAATTGTTGTAGATCCTTCAAAAATTATAGCTATAACGGAATGGCCTACACCAAAGAATGTACATGAAGTTAGAAGCTTCATGGGACTTGCTAGCTACTATAGGAAATTTGTAAAAGACTTTTCTAAGATAGTTGCACCAATAACTTCCTTACAAAAGAAAGATAAAAGTTTGTTTGGAGTGAGAAATGTGAAATTACATTTAAAACCTTGAAGGAACAATTAACTTCAAGCACCTATTCTTATAGTACCAGATCCTAATGGAGATTTTATGGTGGTAACTGATGCATCCGATGAAGGTCTAGGAGGTATTTTGTTACAAAGTGGTCATGTTATAGCATACAAAAGTAGAAAACTTAAGTTACATGAGTTGAATTATGCTCCACATGATTTAGAGCTTGCTTCCATTGTTCATGCACTTCAAGTTTGGAGGCATTATCTGCTTGGTAAACCATTTGAGTTGAAAACTGATCATCTTGGGATGAAGTACATTTTCACTCATCTAAATCTGAATGCAAGATAATGAAGGTGGTTAGATTTTTTCTCAATATGATTTTGACATAAGTTACATTAAAGGAAAAGAAAATAGAGTGGTTGATGCTCTAAGTCATAGGAAGCACATTTATGCTCTTATAACACTTAGAACTCAGTTTAAGGATGAAGTAAAAAGTGTTATGGAATTTGATTCTTACTTTCAACAAGTAAAAGCAGCACTTGTTGCAGATTCTAATGATTCAAGGTATAAAGGTTTTCACTTTGATAAAGAAGGAATCTTATGATTTGAAAATAGAGTCTATGTACCTTTGCTTAATGATTTGAGAAAGAAATTGTTAGCTAAATTTCACAATTCACCTTTTTCTGGACACCCTAGCATTACTAAGATGCTTGCTGATATAAAACAACAATATTTCTGGAAAGGAATGAAAAAGGATGTTATTGATTTTGTGACACATTTCCTTGAATGTCAACGTGTTAAAGTAGAACATATGCACCCATTTGGTTTGTTGTATCCTCATAGCATACCACAGTACAAATGGCAAGTAATAAGCATGGATTTTGTACAAGGGTTACCTATGTCAAGAAATAAGCATGATGTTATCTTAGTAGTTGTGGATAAACTAACAAAGGTAGCACATTTTATTGCTAGAAATCTGAAGGATGATTCTCCTATTTTGGCAAGAAGATTTGTACATGAAATTTTCAGATTACATGGAGTACCTGAGTTAATCATTTCGATAGAGATCCTAGAATGACGTCAATATTTTGGCAAACACTTAATGTAGCTCTAGGAACTAAGCTAAATTTTAGTTTTGCGTATCATCCGAAAATAGATGGGTAGACTGAAAGAGTAAATCAAGTTTTGAAGATATGTTACGAATGTATTGCATGGATCAACAGTATAAGTGGGAAGAGTATCTTCCATTAGTTGAATTCGCATATACAATAATACATATCATGCTTCTCTTAAGATGGCACCTTTCGAGGCATTATATGGAAGAAAATGCAGAACCCTTGTTAGTTGGGATAACATAGAAGATAGAGAGGTAATTGGACCTGAAATTCTTACTGAAATGGAAAACAAGTTAAATTGATTCATGAATGCTTGAAAGAAGCAATAGATAGGCAAAAGAGTTACGCTAACTTGAAGAGGGTTGATAGGAAATTTGAACTTGGTGAGAAAGTCTTTCTTCAGGTTAAACCGAAAAAGAGTTCTATAACTTTTGGCAAGGCTACCAAGTTATCACCTCGTTATGTGGGACCTTTTGAGATAGTTGAAGTAATCAACCCTATAGCTTATCGTTTAGCATTACCTCCTACTTTGTCACGAATGCATGATGTTTTCCATATTTATTTGCTTAAGAAATATGTTTTAGATTTATCACACGTGTTAAATTGGAATTCCTTGCAGGTCCAAGACCCAGAATAATCATGGTTAAACCCATACGAGTGCTTGAAACTCACCAGTTGCATTTGAGAAATCAAGAAATAAGTCAATGTAAAGTCTAGTGGGACCAGTTTAATGAAGATAGTGCAACTTGGGAAAACCTAGAGGATATGAAAACTTCTTTTCCATATCTATTTGAACAAAATTGATTATGTGGATTGTTAGAAATTTTTGTGATTTTTCTTCTATATATGACTATAAGTATGCCATTTTTGGGTAGATATTTATAAGAATTGAACAAACAACTATTTAATGCTGATTTCTGAACTATAAGTTTTGATATATTTGACTTATGATAAGAGAAGTGAATGAATTGATTGTCATTGATATAAATTGTTAAAATGAGGTAATCATCGAGACGATGATTCTTTTTAGGAGGGAAGCATGTAACACCCTCGAAAATTTTTATATTCCTCTTTTGCATTTCAAGTGTTGACATGTGATCTTCTTCTAAAGATGTGTTCTTTTGGTTGTTGGAGATCATGCTTGATATGGATAAATCTTTTATGTTCTTAAGATCACTAGACTAAAATGGAATGGCTTCCTTGAACCCATTTTTCACTTCTTGTAGGTGAATTGCAATCTGGTTTAAGAGTTGCAAACTTATCTCCTTATCTGACTCATCCTTGGATCAATTTCAGTGATCCAAGGAATGTTTTAAATCTGCTCAGTTGAATGAAGGGTAAATTGACATTCAATAAAATTGAGGGACATATCGGACTGAAATTTGTTGTTACAAGTTCTTAGATTTTGTGTGAACATGTTTCCATTCAGTTGTATGTTGTGCTTGGGTCTTTGGAGATCGATCATGGCAGGACATTGCTGATGTAAATGAAATACAGCCTATTCATGACATTGGAAGGATTCAATCCTAAAACTAAAGGATTATCCTATGGAATCCTAAGCTAGGTAAGAATATATATACTACCTAGCTATGTTACTTAATTGAATTTTTTTCCTAACCTAAGCTTTGTGCTAAAGGATTATGGAGAGGTTACTAGGCTATTTAATTTAACCTAAAACCTAATGCTATAAGATTATGTGATGATCTAACCTAATGCCTAAAACTATTATGTTGTGAATTAATCTAACCTATGTGGAAACTACCTAAGGTAATGTGTAAGGCCTAAGGTGATTAATTCTAAACTAACCTAAGTTCTAAAGGATCTATCCTAAGCTATTTTAATGGGAACCTAATGGGTCACATGCATCAAAGGTGATGGTTCCAATGGCATTTAAGTTGTTGATAAGGTTTTTAAGGCATAAAGTACTGCCAGTTTTGGTAGGGGCTAGTTGACTTGGTGGAGGCTTATGTGGAAGTTTCACTAAAGATGGAATTGCATGTTAAATGTGAATTGGCATTCACCAGACTTGGGAGGTGGTGGAAAGGAAAGATAAGTAGGAAAATTGGAATTAATGGAATTTATTGGTCTCGGTTTTTGTTCACAAACCATCTAGGAAACTTGGAAGGTGGATTTGTGGGAGGTTGTTTGTTTTTGCATGCTTTCCTATTTTTCTCTGCATGGAGAAACTGGTTCTTCGAACCAGCAGTTTGAATTTCACTACATTGCTTATTTTTAACTCACCTGGTCTATTTTCGATCATGGGAAGGTATATGAGGCATTCTGAGGAAATTTGTTTGTTTTTTGATCTTTCGTGGAGAAGAAAAGGAGTTGAAAGCTCGGTTGAAGTCTCCTTCAATTTGGCAGAAGCACTATCAGGCATGATAGGCTCTAACCATTAAGATCTCTTGCTTTCTTCTAAACGTTTCATTAAAATGACTCTACTCTTATGAGATTCTTGTTCTTCATGTTTTATCTAGTTATTTGCTTGATGGGTTTTATAAATATCTGGAAATTTGGATATGAAATCCTTAGCAAAATAACATTAAGTTTGGAAACTTTCTTTGTGTGGGTTAAATTTTGAATCATTCATGGGAAACTTGTTTCTGTAGCTCTGCTTGTCATTTCTGGAACCAGTATTCAAAGTGTTGTGTTTTAACTGACCTTCATTGCTATTTATATGGTTCTGAGTTTTTGGGAACCTTGAGTCCATTTGATCTTGCATTGGAACTCATGTTTTGTTTAAGCTTGAGCTTGTATTCGAGCTAGTGTTTGGTTTGGAACTTGTATTGGGTTTGTATTTGGATAAGAACTGTACTGGATAATTCTTGATGCTCTAAACCCGTGTTTGGAACCTTGGGTAACTCGGGACTATTGTTTGAAGTCCGTATGTAGCTCTGTACTCATGTTTTATTCTTGTGATATTCTGACTATTAATGGAAGTTCATGTTTTCACCGCACTCGTATTTTGTTACTTGTATGGTTCCAAACTCTTGTTGGAAACTCATGTTTCATTTTGAGTTGGAAATAGGGCTTCTTGATAAGATATAAATTGGTAATGGAGGCTCCCTATTGTTTTGAACTATTAATGTATATTTGTAATATATATTGCCTCGTATTAAGACACTTGTGTATATCCGAGCTCATGTTTGAGACTTTGTGATTTGACACTATACGTGTAATTTGGTACTTAGTGTTGGAATTTATAGCTGGAATGATGTGTCGGTTCTATTCTGGTAATTTTGAGTTGGTTTTAATTTCATTTAAGTTAAAATCTTATAACTCTATCAATTTGAACTACTTACTCAAAGGAAATCTGGTAGAGTAGTTTAACCGAGTTGTTTGAATATCTTTTGGAAAATTAAACTGAAACATTTTCGTTAGATAATGGAATTGGAACTTCTTTTGTGGACTGTTCGTCTTCTTTGAACTAGCAATGGAATTTAAGTAGGGAAATCCTTTTCCCCTCTGTTTTGAGGAAACCCGCATCTTGGGTTGATTGTTTTGTTTAAAACAATGTCTCCTCTATTGGAAACATGAAGTTGAGATAGTTTTGTTTTGGATTATTGCTCTCTTGAAACCACGAACCGCTTGCTCTTTGTAATAAAATGTTGAAATCTTGTAATGAAGTTTCAGTCTTTGTTGAGCTCGTGGGTAATTAAGAATTGTTAGTTTTCTATTAGGGATTTTCTATTTCTTGATTGGATTTAGTAAATGAATCCTTATTCTTTTTTTTAAAGAGAAAAGAAATTTTGATTCATTTGGGACAATATGTTGTTTTTGAACTTTACTTGTGTATTTGTTCTAAATTGAAATGGGAACTCATGCTTTATTGAAGGTAAAAATTGTAAGGGAGACTTGCAGTATGTTTTCTTCTTACCTTGAGTTGGTTTTGTTCTCTCTTCTGGGAACTAGTGTATGAGCTTATTGTTTGGATTAGAAAGGGAATTTGTTGTTAAGTGTAGTGAAATGATTTAAGGATGGAATCACATTCTGATAAGATTCCTTTTCTATGTTGTT
Source organism: Taxus wallichiana var. yunnanensis (assembly GCA_018340775.1). Taxonomy (NCBI): domain Eukaryota; kingdom Viridiplantae; phylum Streptophyta; class Pinopsida; order Cupressales; family Taxaceae; genus Taxus; species Taxus wallichiana. The sequence goes on along the minus strand of CM031237.1, from coordinate 996,530,588 downwards.
GGGTTAAGTTCATTTGATTGAAACCTTCTATTTATTGATTCTCTTAGGGAATGGAGATTTATTATGTTGATTAGTCTTCTTGTACATATCATTTGACTAAATGATGTAAAAAGAGATTAGATGTTTCAGTCTTGTTGAACAGAAAATGTAAACTTGTTGATAGATTGTTTGATTCTATATTCCTTCAGGGATGGACATGGGATTCTGTTCTGATGAATATCTTAAATGTTGAATGTTAAGGTAGTTGTCCTTTAAATGAAACAGTTAAATTCATGTTATGAACTTGTTTCTATTTTTCGATGTTTTGTGTTTGGGCATAGTTTGTAATGGTTCTTCTTCTTCTTTTGCTTAAGAGTTAGATGAATCATCCTAATGGGAACCATGTTGTAAACACTTCTTTTGTCTTATAGTAAAGATAAATGTTTTATTCTATTATGATAGAATTGGGAACAATGAGATGATATGATCTGTTGTTTGTTTAAAGGTAATTGATAGGATCAATTAAACTTTAATTTGTAAGGTAGATGTTGTGGATTATATTTTGTTCTTCTCTTAGAAGTGAATTCAGATTTATTAATGTACTTCTTTCTTGATTGTTATTACTTATGTTTATTAGTATGATATATTAATTGTTTCATTAAAGCAGAGTTGTTTTAATGGAACAATTAGTGGAATGCAATTCATTTTAAGGCTTAGTGCTTATCATGCTTAGTTCATTGAACTGACCTATGCTAACAATTTTTGCAGATGGACTTTGTAAGTGATAAAAGAAGGCTAAACTTATGAGATGCATTGGCTGATTTAAATTTGATTCCTTGTGAAGAATTCTGATTCATTCTTGAGATTGTATTGAAAAAGAAAAGTAGTATTCTTTTTGAATGAAGGTGGTTGTTATGCAGTATGCCTAAAATGCATAAGGCTTGTAAATGTATAAGTTATAAAGATGAATTGAAAGCTGAGAATTTACTTGTATTGGTTGTGTAAATTATCTTGTACTTGTATGAAAAAGATGGATTTCTATCTTGTTGATATTCTTCATATTATTTATATGCTTAATTGGTTATCCTTGATAAGTTGGATAAAGGGATTTAGTTCAATTTCCCTAATTAAGATGCAGCTTGTTAAGTTGTAGAATATGATATTCTTTATCTAAACTATATAACATAGTAATGTAATGTGTGATGAACATACATTAAGAAATATGGATATTGGGTAGGATATACCCTAACACTTAACATGTAGATAAAGACTCTTTATCTTTCTTAATTGAATATAAACCAAAAAGGTATGTTAATGTGATTACAATTTATTAGACTTCATTTTGTATGAAGTCTACTTTAATTGGATATATACTCGAACGTTGAACCTATCTAAAAGTTATTGTACTTTTAAAATGAAACTTGATAATGTTGTTCGGTTGTGGTTAATTGGTAGTTTAACTATGAGATCTAACATTAAAAGTAACCATGAATATAACAAAGTTCTTAATGGACTAAATGAAGAAAATTTAGGAAATAACTTATTGAGCGTTGGATTAGGGTTTGGCAGGGTTGCTGTAATCAAGAATTAATTCATACTAACAATGTATTAACAATCCCCTCGGGGGTATGTACATCTCGATGAGGCAGTTTTTGTAGGATGTTGGCACACGCCAACTACAGGGTTGTACTTTCGAGAAGGCTTGGGTCTTCTCGAGAATACAAGTGTTGTAGTTGACATGTGGCATCACCCTTCCACATTGATCATCTAGATCTACACCCAATGGAATTAGGACTTGAACTTAGTTTCCCTCTAGGTCTGGATAGGAGCATATTTAGGATATGAATTAGCTTCCAATGGCTCAGGGTACATTGGCACATCCGGTTGACTTAGGTCAACCGAGTATGCCCATTTACCCTAAGCCATTGTGAGCATCTTCCTATAATAGGTTATGTTCCTATCTAGGGCTAGGGTTAAACCTAGAACAAGTGGACTGACGGTAGTCAGTAAAGACCAATCATTAAGGAGTGAGGTGAAGGACGTATTCCAATATGATGAGTATGTCGTCTAGGAATAGTGACATACACAGTATGTATAAAACTTTGGCCAAAGTATCAAAAATTTGGTTTCATTGTCCTATGTCACCAAGTTTAAAACAACGTGATATCAGATGAATATTGGTAGTAGAGATTTAAATATGTTCTTTAAAAAGATCACTCAGTACTCGGTGTAGGGTAGGATGAAAAAGTATATGAAGTATACAATATGTATTCAATACATAAGATAACATAAATAGATCGGTAGCTTACCGAGTTATGGAATGAATAGATCGGTGAATCACCGAGTCATTATAGCTACATATGTTTATCCATTGAATTTGATTGGCATGGAATGTTTGTTCTAAATAATGCTTTATTTAGAACAGTGAAATGGTAGGTTTTTAGTGGGAAACCCTTTACAAGGATTGTAAAGACTATTGTAAATCGTGTGACCATTTTCGGTTCATTGGCAAACAGGGAAAGAGAAATAAAATGCCTTTGCACCCTATCCCTAACACAAAACCTTTTGAAAAGTGGGAAATAGAATTTGTAGGCCCTATTTTACTAGCATTGTGTAGGACTGGTCACTATATGTCATCACTTACATAGATTATTTGACAAGGTGGACAGAGGCAGCCCCAACTAAAGATTGTACAACAACCACAATGGCAAGGTTCTTATGGGAGAACATTATCACAAGGTATGGATGTCTTTTGAGTTTGACCAGTGATAAGGGTATGAATTTATTGAATGAGACCATGGGGATCCTTCTAGGAGAGTTCATGGTGGCTCATCACAAGACTACGCCCTATCACCCACAAGTAAATGGAACTGCAGAAGCATTCAACACAATATTGAGTCATACCCTGACAAAAATTTGTGATGTCAGAAGACAAGAATGGGATGAAAAAGTATCAATAGTATTGTGGGCTTACAGGAAAATGTATAAAAGGTTGAACAAAGCCACACCATTTTAGTTGGTGTTAGGTGCGGAAGCTATTCTGCCGGTTGAATTCATGTTACCTTCTTTGTGAATAAGCACACGGGGAGGGTTGGGTAGTGAGCAAGCACCTTTGGAATAAATAATTGAGGAGTTAATGAAATTGGATGAAAGACAATCACTCGCCAGGTGGAGCCAAATAACAGAGAAAGTAAAGTAGAAATCTTGGCATGATCACCACATTAGAAATAAGAAGTTTGAGGTTGGGCAGAGGATTTTACTATATGATTCTAAGTTTTTGCACCATTCTGGGAAGTTGAAAATCCATTGGTTGGGTCCTTACAAAATCTTATACATCCTTGATTTGGGCGCATGTTAGTTACAAGCACTAGATGGGACGAAGTTGCTTGGAAACTTCAATGGGAGTAGGTTGAAGCCCTACTATAAATAAGTCTTCTTGGTGTTTGTAAAAATGGCAGAGTTTTCCAGTTAGTTTAGAATTTTCCTTTATGCATTTCTTTTCTTGTGTTTTCCTTTCGCGTTGTTGTTTTGTTTTTCGCCTTAGGCGCCGGTAACCTTATTGCTACTTTTTGAGAATTTGTGAGTGTGTAGAGGACTGTGCATTGTTTTAAGTGTGGGGTGGAGTAATGTGAAGGAGCACATGGTTAAAGTGCCAAGGAAGTTTGTGTTAAAAATCCCAGTTGAATGGCCCAATTGAAATAGGTGTATGGAGAGAAAATATAGAAAAAGGATGGTTGGTGCCAAGATAAAGCTACTTATAGATCCCATGTACAAAGGAGGAGAAAGCACATTAAGCAACATGAGGTAGGCAAGAGAAAAAATTAGGATAGAAGAAGTGCCTTCGGCTGGTTTTGTGCGCGTAAGAGTCTCTTGTCAAGTTGGATTGGTTGCGTGCCAAAAGGTTGGAGGATTTTCCACACAGGTTGGGTGCGTGAGGGAAAGCACTTAAGTCAGGATTTGTTTGAAAAATCCATATTAAATGAAGAAAGTATGGTGGTAGGTGAAGTAGCACTTAATGCTCAAAAAGGAAAAACTATAAATAAGGGGGTTGAGACACTTCATTTTTCACTTTGCATATAAGAGAATGAAGCAGCTTTTACATCTTTGCAAACTAGGGCTTCCAAAAAAAGTGATCCGTGTGAAGGAAAAATTAGATAAATTGAAGCGTAAGTAGCTAGTTTGGATTTGCGAACCAGGAGGAAGGGATTTCACGTGCGTGGGAGAAAGTGTGAGAAGATGTCATCTTATGAAGGAAGTATCCTAGTTAGGGTTTGAAGAACTAGGGCACGAGTTTAAATAATTTTCTTCACAAGTTCGAGATATAAGGTTGAAGAGAGTGGAAGAATGAAGTAATAGAAGTGATTGAAGGGACCTAGAAAATGGCACCCAAGAAACTAGCTAGTACACCCAAGAAGGAAAAGGAAAGGGCAAGGGCAAGCAACAAGAAATTGAAGCAAGCACAAATGAGGAATGGTATGTAGAAATGCAGTACCCAGATGGAGTGTTGTTGGGGAAGGAGTGGGAGTCCCATCTTAGGGATATGTCTGTAAATGATTATAATCATCGAGACAAGCACAATTGAAAAGGAGTTGGTACTAGAGTTAGTGCGCCCAACAAACAAGAGGATGCTAGAAGGTTTTCCCATATATAATGATGATGTGAAGGTCAAGTTGGAGAAGGCAGGGTTACTACAACTCTTTGAGTTTCCCTACTTTGGGAAACCTGAGCGACTGTATCAGTGGCTGATGTCACACGTGCATGAGGACTATTTCCACTTCACAGGGGCATAAGATGCACATAACTCCTCAACTCATTTCATAATTCATAGGCCTCATCTGTGAAGGAGATGGGTTAGAAGATGATTTGACAGACAAGGAAGTGATTAAGGAAACTATCGCCACTCTTGCTTGCAAAAAGGGGTCAAGGTATTATGATGTCACAGACATCAAGGATCTAGTAATGAAGATGGCCACACACTTGGTGTCAAAGCTAAATGGCCAAGAGAGATGGAATCAAGTCAGTAAGCCATGGTTAAATGTTTGCAGAAAGATTTCAGAGGGCACCATCTATAATTTGTCTACATTCATCATGGATGAAATTATCAACTACGTGAAGGAAGGTGACAGGATCCTTTTTGGAAATGTGCTGTTGACCATTGTGTTCTTAGAGATAGGGGTACCAGATGCATCAGATAAGTTCGTATGGGAGTACCCTGATGAAGACCCCTCACCCACCAAAATATTTGAGAAGTACACTTGTGACACTATGACAATAGTGCAAAAGGCACACTTGGAAAAGTGGTACATGCACCTAAGGAACGCATTCGAGGAAGAATGGAGAATTCCCGAACAACTGCTAGCAGCCACTAGGGAGAGGAAAAATTTGTTGTGTACTAGCATTACTACCTAGGAAGATTCAAGTTGATAGATGACTCATGGAGCCCATGGTGCAAGCTCCTCTTTGCCTTCACAGCTCAATACTTCTAAGCGGGAGTAAATAGGTTCAAGGAGTCCAAAAATTTTAAGTTGGACCTTGGTAGTTTGGAAAAATACCATAGGGAATTGTGCAAAGGGTTGGTCTACCTTGGCAAGTGCACATACATAGAGTGGTACATGTCACATGAAGTGCAAATGACAAGGCCCATGAATCTACCCATTGTAGGAGGATCCACGATGCGTATTTACATTCACATAAGGCCCAAGTCGAGAAGGGAACATACCTAGAGAACGAGGTATCTATACCTCAGGATCCAACTGGGAGGAAAATACCCATGCCCAAACGAGAGGAAAAGAACCAGAAAATAAAATCCCAAGTGTGGTGGAGACACAAGAAATAGGTTCCCCAGGACAAGTGCTAGAACTCGCATAAGAAAAAGGCCATAATCAGAGAAAAGACTCTAGAACCAGAAGAACCATCGGATAAGGATTCATCAAAAGAATAAGCAGAGTCACCTACACCATAATATTTGGTTAGGAAAAAGTAGAGGGTAGAAGAGGAGACCACCTCGGAAGAAGCTGGAAGTATGGGCAAGTACATAGGAGAGAAGGATGGTAGTGAAGAAGAATTAAGTGGGGAAGAGGACCCCAGAAAGATCAAGGGCCACCTATTTTTAATATATATGATTTAGAGGAGGAAGATGAAGAAGAAGAATAAGGGATCCTTTTTTTGTGGTGCAAGGATAGCCAGGCAGGAGGAAGCACCCAAGACATGGGAAAAGATGAAGAGGCTAGCATGTAGAAATAAGAGGTTCCAAGCTCAACACAAGAGAAAATGGCCAAGGTGGCAGAAGAAGAGGAGACAAGGGACATTGAGAACCTGGTGGAGGACAAGGTGGAGTGCAACGCTGAGCCAGTGTTGAACAAGGAGAAGGAGAGTGCAGAAGAGGAACAGTGGCAACACTAGAGGCCTGATTTTAATTGTAAGTATACCCAAGGGTACGTACATAGGAGGAAGGCACACGAGGGGGGGAGGCCGAGAGATGGGTTATATTGATGACCCCAAGAAGGTGTTTCACATGTGGTTCCAGAGTACACTTCGCAGAGGAGCTTGTATGCATGTCATCTTTTGACAAGGAGGCTGCCTACCCGCAGACAAGGAAGATGATCTCTTGGGCAATTGAGTCCCACCTTGATGAACTAGAGTTTGAGGTAAGCCAAGGGGAAATAGTAACATTTCCAGGACTAGGAGAAGATAACCCAGTGGTGGATACCTAGCAGCTCTCAGATGAACAACTGAGCAACATGCTTAACAAAGTCTCCATTGAGATAGAAGCTAGACTCTTCGGGTGAAATGATAGGATCAAGGATCTGGAAGGGGAACTGAAGGAGAAAGAGGAAGAGCTAGCTACATTAACTAAGGAGCTGAGCCAAGAAAAGTTAATCAGCACCCAGTGGTAGCGGGAATTGAAGGATGAAAAGGCCAAGGTGAGCGCTATGTACAAGAAAGTAGAATCCATCAACAAGGCCATACTATTAAAGCATCTAGACCTGGCATTGCCCGCACATAAGTATGGATCTACTTTGGGATGCCTAGAGGATTTAACAAGGGTCCTCACCATGGAAAGATAGCTGCCATCCTTGGAGTCTATAGAGGAAGTGGCTGCGTGCCTAGAGAAGGAAGACAAGTTGAAGATCGTAGTGCTCATCATGAGAGTACAACAAAGTGCTTGTTGATGTAAGGGCCACTTCCTGAACATTGAGGCCACATATGACAATTACGTGGATAGAGACAAAGTGGCAGGCACCCTGGTCACCACTCATGAAGTAGAACTCAAGGAGTTATAGGAGAAAAACAAGGGGAATAGGGCAGAAAGAGACAAAATCCTTACCAAGGTTGAGAAGAAATCAGAGGCCATTGAAACCTTGAGGGCTTCAATCAAAAACTAGTTGAAGGAGATATATCCACATATCACATGAAGAATGGATGTGCTAGAGGATATATGCAAGGAGTTAGAGAAAATAATGGATACTATGAGCGCACAAGGATATGGACTAAATTTTGGGAGGTAAGCTCCCACGATCGGTGACCTCTCACAAAGAGCCTAGGATGAAGTCGATTCCCTGGAATAAATTGGAGGCCGACTGGTAAAAGGATTTTCCCAGTCTGTTGCAGCGATTCTTTCACTCTCCCATTCTTTCTTCTTTCCCATTCTTTCATCCTCTTATTCTTTTTCCTATGCGTAAGCCTATTTGTATTCTTTCTCTCACTAAGAGAAGTGTTCCCGTGGACAAAGAACAGGCATAGTGTGGGGTGATGTTAGGCCCCTAGAATATTGACTAAGTACAAAAGGCACATAGGCACGCAAGGTCCCAATTAAAGAAAGGTGTGCAAGGACAAAGCGCACAAGGTAGGGTTTTAGAAAAGGGTTTAAGGAAGCCCGTGGCATGCGTGGTGGACCAGAACCAACGGTTCATGACTTAGACAAATTGGATGTTTAGGGTAGAACACGTGAAAATCATGACCCAACTACGTGTGGATAAGGTGCCACTGATAATAGGTTGGCCTTGGGAGGAGCATGCATGCGGTAGAATATTCTAGAAGCACATCATGGGATAAAGTGGGAAGCTCAGGCTTGGAGGAGCATGCTCACATGGAGGACCACATTCAGACACTTGGCATCAGATTTGAGGGTGCTTTGGAGGATGAGTTGGTAGTCCAGAAAAGCTATAAATACAAGCACCTACAGAGTAAATAGAGAGACTTAGAGTGTGGGTGGAGCTCTGCAGAAATACTGCAAGAACTCTATTAATGGGTAATTGCATTTGGGAAAGGATGTATTAGGCATGGGGATTGTAATTTTATTTTTGGTAGCTTAGTTACATTAGTCTAGTTGTAATGCATGACTGCAGTCTGCTTCTCTATGACACTCTGTAATGGCTCCATGGATGTAATGAGGTTACCTATTATATATACATGAATATCAATGATTCTGATGCATACTTCTCTCTCATGAGTTCTCTTTCCTTTTATGCTAAGTATGGATGCTTGTATGCTTCTTTTTGTTATGATACATGTTATAGATTTTGTTAAGTACTCTATCTAAAATGACTGCAAGGATCTAGAGGCCGTTCTAAGCTCTATGGTTCTTGTATGTCCTAAATCCATTTGAAATTATTTTAAACACAAATCATAGATGATGTTTCCCACTAAACTCACATAAAAGAGAGACTCGGAACCCGCACATGCCTCGGGTGAGCGCCTAGCTTCCGTTGGGTGATAGGTTAGTGAGCATGGGGTTCCTTTCTTTTGTGTTAAGGGTAGAGTTGACTACAATCAGCAAGCTCTTCTTGACTTCTAAACAGACCATCCATCATGGTCTCCATCATCTTGATTCTACGAGACCAAGTTCTCTTCCTCCATTTGTCCCCGAATTCTCTGTTTCCACTTCTTTGTCAAAATTTACGGATCGCAAGGTAAAGCCTCTTCACCTTTAGATCTCGTCAAACACTGTCATACAAATCCAAGAATGAATAACATCCCTAAATAATTATTAGCTCGATACCAAAATGATCTCGTAAACTCTTCAACTTTGGAATTATCCACAAAAACACAAATAAACACTATTGTTCTACTTTCTATTAGAAAATGACAGAGATAGCTAGTGAATGAATTATGCTTATGCTTAGAATCCACAATTGCAGGAAAGGAAAGAAGTTAAGCTCATAAACACCAACAAATTTTATCCTGGAAACCTCCAAAGGAGGAAAAACCAGTCGGGAAGGGAAATTGCTATTTCTTCCCACTTTTATTGGCCAATTCAAAATAACAAGTACATAAGTTACAATAAGTATGAGAGAGAAGTGGATAATATCTCACACTTCCTCTCAAATACTTGCTTGCTCTGTCTCAACACTCCTTTCTTCTACAAAACACAATTCTAGCACTAAGAATTTCTTGCTCACTTACTTTCATGCTTCGATGCCTATTCTCTTCTACAAACATGTATTTATAGCCTCTCCCATGTCCTCCCATGTACTGGAGAATGGGAAAGGTCATGGAGGAGAAGAGATATGAACAATTGTCCAAATTATGGGTTGTTCATTTCATATTTTCATTTTCTATCCGAAAGATCCAGGACCGCCGCCCAATGCAGATTGATGGTCCCGTGACTACCGCCACTGGTTGGGTGGGGTTACGTAACCACCGCTCTGCACAGAGCGGCGCGGTCCTATTACTAAAAATACAGAACCTCCATGTTTCATTTTTCCTTCTTCATGCTAACTGTTTTGATGAAGTAGATTCATTTTGGATCCCTATGGATCAATTGAAGATACCATTCTAGATGCACATATATATAGGTTATAACGAGTGCCATCATAAGTAGAGGACATTGTTGTCTTTCTACAAATTTGTATGGCACTAGAAGGAATGAAATCCTTAAAGAAGAAACAACTTGTTATATGCACGACACCCTATATTTTGATTAGTTTGTGACTTTTGTAGAAGTTAGGCTAGAATGAAGTATTGCAGATGTGTACTAGAACATGAGCATATATATATCATGGAGAAATCTCATGGTGGTATTGCTGGTGGCCACTATGTAGGTGATGCCAATGTGTACAAGATTTTACTCGTTGGATTATGTTGGGAGACCTCAATGTATTAATATTGTAAGGCATATTGTAAGGCTTGGGATCACAATCGGTGCCTTGGGAAACTAGGTCAACAAGATGAAATGCCTTTAAGGCCTATTACTAGTATAGAACCATTTGAGAAATGGGCTATTGATTTTGTGGGTCCTATTTCACCATCCACACACAGGAGGGCTGGATCGTGCTATATCATCACTTGCACAAAATATCGACAAGGTGAGAAGAACCGATGCTACAAAGGATTGTATAAGCGGCCACAACAGCCGGTTTCTTTGGGAAATATTATTACAAGGTATGGATGTCCTTTGATTTTGACCAAATATAAAGTCACACATTTTCTAAACTAGATGATTAGAATTTTATTGGATGAATTCATGATTGCACACCATAAGACTACACCATATCATCCTCAGGAAAATGGGACTGCTGAGGATTTCAATAAGATTTTGAGCTAGACATTGACAAAAATTTGTGATGTTGGAAGGAAGGATTGGGATGATAAAGTGTCTAAAATAATTTTGGCGTATAGAACAATGAACAAGCAGCTTAATAAGGCCACACCTTTGTAATTGGTGTTTGGTGCGAAACAACTCTTCCTATGGAATTCATGTTACCTTCTTTGTGTGTTACGCGTGTCTTTGGAGGTCTAGGCGATGAGCAAGAATTAAATGAATGGATTGACAAGTTGATTAATTTGGATGAGCGATAAACAATCACACGTTGGATTTAGAAGCAAGAAAAGCCCATGTAGAAAGCATGGCATGATAGGAACATTAGGGATAAGAATTTTCAATTGGATATATGGTGATTCTTTATGATTCTATTTTTTTATGTCATCTAGGAAAACTCAAGGTAAATTGGTTGGGGCCATATGTTATCACTCACGTACTTAAAACATGCGCTTTCCAATTAGGGCGCTTGATGAAACACTTCTCTACTACTGGTACTTCAATGGGAGTAGGATGAAGCCCTACTATAAATAAGTATTCTTGGTGTTTGTAATAAGGCAGTGTTGCCATTTAGATTAGGTTTTCAATTCCATATTTCCTTAATGTATTTCCTTCTTCATCGCTATGCTTTGTCGATTTAGTTGTTGTTTTGTGAAATAAGCACATTTGCGCGCTAGAAGATAATTACCATTCGTAGTATTTTTATGCGCAAAGGACTACACATACTATTTGTGTGGAGTGGTTATTGAGAAATGGGTACACATAAAGGAACACAAGCTGTTATAGGTGTTATTCAAAGTTTGAAGAATTGGTGAAAAGAGTATTTCTTCCAAACGAGGACCATGGATGGAGATAAATGTAGGAACATTATAACGTGAGGTAAGCGGCGGTCGTGGTGACTACCGGGAGAAGGCACGGTGGCGAGGTACTCATGTGCATAGGAGCACGCTGAAGAGAAGATTTTTCCAAAAGGTAGGAGGGCGTGCTAAAAGGTTATGATTGAGTCGCAAAGATGTACCACATAGAAAATTGTCAAAAGGGTCAATTAATGAGCAATATTAGTAGGTGAAGGAGTAATAAATGCACCAAATTTTTGAAATCTCTATAATGGAGGGATACAAGTTCATTCTTACCGTTTTAAATTACAAAAATTTGAAAGAGCTAATTGCACCAAGCTTTGAGAAAAGAGTGTTGAGGTGTGATGAGTGTGAAACCGGATGTAAGAAGTAGATTTGTGTGTAGGAGAAGCTCACGTCCCCGTTGGTGAAGTGTTTGAGTGAAGTAGAGAATTCAAAAGAACTGGGGCACACATTTTTCAACTAGGGCATGCGGATTCAAGCTAGGGTTTGAGGTTTCATGTTGCAAAAGCTAGGAAACGAGTATTTGAGGAAAAAATGTTGCGATTTACAAATGACACCAAAGAAAGCACCTACTATGGGAGAAAAAGGGAAGAAGAAGGTGGAAGAAGAGGTTGAAATTTCTCCTAAGAGAAACTTTCAAAAATGCAATACCTAGAAGGCATAATAGTGGGAAAAGAATGGGACTCTCACATCCGCAAATGCAATATCAGTGACTACAACCACCACATATCAGAGAACAAAAAGGAATTAGACACGCTATTGAATACAAAGACAAAAAAGTGCACAACCGAGGATATTCTGTGTATGATGATGCGGGAGAGAAGCTACTAAAGAAGATTGGAGTTTACCAGTTGTATGAGCTTCCCTATTTTGGAAAGTATGAACCTTTGTACTAGTGGCTGATGAGTAGGGTGCATGAGGATTTCTTCTACTTTTTCGGGCGTAGGGTAAGGATTACAACCACTTTGATTTCCACTATGACAAGATTAAGGGGCATAGGAGTAGACCTGAATGGTGACCTGACAGATAAAGCAACCATCTTGGAGATGCGGAAGGAGTTAGGATACACCAAAGGTCTGCGTGGAATGGATATAGATAAATTGAAGAAGTATCCCATCGTACAAGAAGTTGCACATCTGGTCACTAAGTTAAATGATTAAGAGCGTTGGTCCCAGGTGAACACAATGTGGCTACACATTACAAGGAAAATGTCACAGGTAATAATCTACAACGTAACAGGCTAAATTGTGGACACAATCATCAGGAGGCATGCATAGGTGAGAGAATCGGTTTTGGTGCCATCGTGTTATCCTTAGTATTTTGGAGATCGAGGTGCACGATGGGTGAAGAAAAAAATCGGGAATACCCCATGCATAACGAGTCTCTAGCAGAGAAAGTTTTGAAAATTAATTGTGTGAAGGTTCGTTGGTACCCAAATTTGATTTCCTTTTTAGTCTAAGTAGCCTCAAAATATGGCATGAAGCTTGAAGGAAGATAGATATTGATGTATGTCATTTTGTATCTGGGGATATGATCTAACTGACACTCAGATTTATGGAGAGATGGATAGCACTTTGAAAGGATTTTGATCTAATCCTCACTATCTTAGGTTGTGCCTTTCAACCAAGGTAAGAGAACCTATATTGCAGCCTCTGTTTTGTGAAGGATGTGGAGATATCCTTATATTGTGCATATTGTATGGAGATGGCCTTGGGAAAACATGATCAATTTTCCATTATTCAAACTCAACAGAACTTGTCACTACTAAATGATGGAAATGCTTTCAAGACAAGGCCGAGGCTGCCGAGAGACATGGTATGATCATGATTTGCTTTGTGCATTTTTGTGTAAATGGATTTTATTCGTTTGTTGACACACAATGTAATGTAGGGGTAGTATGGGGTAGGATTAGTTATTCTGAATGAATTTTTGGTGGGAGATTTTAGACAAGACTAACCAGAATTTGCCAAATTATTTGAGGACCTTTGCAAGAAATTTGTAACACCTAAACAACATGATGCTTCAAAGGGGTTAAGGTACTCCTTCAACCAGGATATGTGCACCAAACTTTGACAACGTGCCACAAAATCTTGAAGCGAGATGAACCAACAAAGTATCCGAAGTCTCTATTTTATCATGACCTAAGGTGCACCCAAAGGCTTACAAATAATATCGGAATTCAAGGAAGGTAAAATGATTTTAAATATTTTTATCTCTTTATCGGATGAAAGATCTTCTGAGTGTGAGACTGTAGAAGCCACTAAACTATCAACAAGAAATGATACCATGTATGATCAAGAGAGATTTCAGACACAAGACTAATAGAAGACAAGAAACACAAATTAAAAACATTCTGAAACATAAGTGCATGCAAATTTTGCCAAGAGATAACACAAAATAATCCAGAATGGCCAAATTTATCAGCATGGGAATGTTATAAGAACAATCTCAGAGATTTTTGATGGCTTTACAACTAAAACAAACTCAACATGATACAAATCTGATGCAAAAGGAATTAGAAATGTTTCTCAGGCGGTTTCTCAGAGAATGGGCTTCTTCCCAGATTTTCCCGTGAAATTCTAAGTTTCTCCAACCTTTTGTATGTCTCAAAACATGCATTATATAACTTTCAATTACATTTGATCCTTCTTTCCCAAGAAAAGAATATGCCCAACATCAAGTTTGTTACAAAATTCCAACATGATTCGCAGATAAATAAATTTAACAAATTTGCAACAAAAGTTTTCAGGTGTTTCTAAAATGGCGAATCATTACAAATCCTTCATCATTATCCATTATGGAGGCACATTTTTCATTCTCCAATCATGCAGACCCCTTTTATTTCATCATTTCATCCTTATCATTCCAAAATTTTATTACAGAACTTTATAGTTTGATATTTCACGTTTTGCATGGGCCTGAGTAAAAATTTATTTCAAAAACACCTCAAATATGCAAATTAATCCCTAAAACCACTTGCATTGGTCTTTGCAGGCACAAACAACATGAATTCACCAAAGATTCGATGAAAAATGATGCAAAATTCACATCTCCAAGCTTCTTGGAGCAAAAATGGGGCAAAATGGAAAATGTACATTCTTAGTTGATTTGCTCTTTCTCCTTCAATCTGGCCCTCCACATGTCAAAATATGATTGGGAATGAATTCGGGCTCACTTTTTGACTTTTTAACATTTTTGGAAAAATGGAAAAAATTGAATTTTTCTCCACCCCTCTGCCCTTGAATTTTGGTGATGACACGTGGCATATGGTGGGTCCCATTGGAATCGTGCTTCAATTCTACCCATTTCCACCCTTTTTGGAATTTGGAAATTTTTCACTTTTTTCCCCACGGGCCCACACCTCCGCCTCTATCCTTGACACGTGTCATCCTCTCTATCACTAAAAATCCATGGGCTTATTTCATGTTTTAACCCCTTTTTTCTCAAGGGAAAATTTTCTCATTTTTCCCCATGGGCCCGCGCCTCCGATTTCTTCCCTGCCATGTGTCTCCTTCTGATTTGTCGTGGAGCCACGCCTCAAATTTTCACTTTAACTCATTTTTGCAAAAAGGGAAAAAACTTGCTTCCCTAGTTTGCCCCCAGCGGCCCGCACTCCCTCCTACCTTCTGAAACCCACCATGTGTCTCCTTTTGCGCCATTATAGACCCATAGTTCTAATTTTCACTCTAACTCCTTTTGCTAAAAGGGAAAAAATTCCCCTTTTCCTCCACGGCCCGCACTTCCCCACTCTACCACCGCACTGCCATGTGTCCACCCCTACTCTATTGCGGACCCGTGGGCCTTTCCACACCCTTTTTCCCTTTCACAAAAAGGAAAATTTTTCCTAAGTTCCCCACCCGCCTTCCATTCCACCTTGGCATAAGAACATGACACGTGTCTTCTTGCAGAGTCAGTAGGGGTAATGTTGAATTTTTTTCCTTCCGCCAAAAAAGCTAAGTTTTTCAAAGAAACCTTGCAATCCTTGTCCAACCGTAGTGGCCATGTAGGAGACATTGTTTGAGCTTAATTTTGATGGTCAAATGACACCCGTATGACCGTAAAAAAATAGAATTTGTTAAGGGGGCGCTAGAATTCAAATTTTTCATTGTGGGTAAAGGATTTTTGGTCAAAAAACATATGGGAAGTGGTTTTAAGAAATTTTTGACCATGGGGAAGGATTTTTGAGGGAAAATAAGTACAAAACGAGCAAATTCAAGCTCCACAGGCTGGGAAAAATGGAAAAATGACAGAGGCCCATGGATTTGGAAATTTAGGGCATAAAATAGAGCCTGCATGTATTTTTCTTTCAAGTTGGGGCAAAATAATAGGTTTATGAGCCATTTAAAGCATTCAATCTGGATGGGGAAACTTGCAGACCACCAAACTCAAAGAAAAACATTTTTGAGCATGTAGAACAAAGGGGAAAGATGGGAAAATAACAGAGGATCAAAATGGACACCAACATCGGCTCCTGCTCAGGGATGGGCACTCCCAGTGAGTGCCACAAGAACAATAAGTAGACCAAGTGCCAAAATAATCCATTGGGAAAAGGAGTCATGAGCCAAAACCACCAAAAACTAACGAGAACTTGACAAAATGGCTGCCACACACCAAGGAAAACCACAAACCGACAAAACATAAAAAAGCAGTGAAAAACCAAACACTATACACTTTGTACAAGTGGTGCATACCTCAAATTTGGGGATTAATCCAAGAAACTCTTCGATGCCTACCATTAATAATCGGTGCAAGTAATTCCCCATCTAAATCTTTGAGAAAAAAGTTATTCTCACCAATTTTGATATCAATGGAGTAAGGGCCCATCCATAATGCATCAAATTTTCCATGTTTGCCCTTATCTTCATTTCTATTGTCCCATAACAAAACCAGATCTCTAATATTGAAGGCCCTAGGAGTGACCTTCTTGTCAAACAATCTTTTCAACTTCTCTCTAAATATGACATGCCTCTAGTGGGATGCTCTTCTCTCTTCATCGAGCTCCATAACTGATTAATCCTTACTTCATATGGACTGACCTCTTGATCCTCAAGTTGTTGAACAAACTGAAATGAAGATAATTTCAGATGTAAGGGCAGAAGGGCTTGAGTTCCATACACCAACTCAAATGGGATCTTACCAGTAGCTCTCTTGGCAGTGATTGTATCAACCCAAACTACAAATTTCAGTTGTTCACCCCATTTTCTCTTGTTCAACTCCAAGGTTCTCCGAATGATCTTCAATAAGTTCTTATTCTTGACTTAACTTATCCATTCCTTGGGGGTTATAGTTTGAATAATAAGTCGATTGGTTCCATACTCTTTGCACATTGCCATCAAAAGTTTAGCTCTAAAACACATGGCATTATCAACCACAATTTTGACTGCACACCAAATTTGCATATGATATTGTTCAACAAGAAGTCCATAACAACTTGGTGTGTTGCTTTCTTGGTGGGGATTGCCTCTACCCACTTGGTGAAGTAATATGTGGCTACAAGGATCCATTTATGTCCAGCACTAGAAGGGTCTAAAATCTCACCAATGAAGTCCATCCCCCACTATTTGAAAGGAGCTTCAATTGATACAGATGCAAAGGAAGGGAGCCTAAAGTTTTCATTCTTCCAGAGAAATCTTTGGCAACTTTCACATTTTCTAATCAGCATGGTTGCATCTTTGAAGAGAGTAGGCCACCAATAACCAGCTCTCAAAACCTTGTGTGTTGTAACCCTTCTAGCAAATTGTCCTCCAAAAACTCCCCCATGGAAATCAATAACTACTTTGGGAGCTTCATCTTCAGTTACACACTTCAAGAGGACACCTTCAGGGTTCTTCCAAGCCAACCCAAAGTCAGTGATGATGTATTTTTGAGAAGCCAGCTTGAGGTCTCTTTTCTAATTTTTATTTAAATGATCAGGATAGCATAGGTGTCTAAGGTAAAATTATATATCCTTGTACCACTCAGAACTTACCAATTTCCCAAGAACATCTACCCTTTCTTCCTCTACTTCATTCACTTCCACAGTGTGCAAGTTGCTCTCAGCCATGAGCTTAGCAAGTCCCAAACCTCTTACCAAATTTTTGGTTTGGATTTTTATATCATACTCCTACAGTTTGTTCACCCATCTACATTTTTTTCATGAGACCTCCATCTTTGATAAGATGTCTTTTACCATGGTGTGGGAACATAAAGCAACAACTTTTAAACTTACGATATAAGGCCTAAAAACCTTTGTTGCTTTCACCAAGGAAAATTCTTGTTTTTCCATGATTGTATATTTTAACTCGGTAGCCTCTCAGCCCCATCTTCATCATTTTGGAGCAAAATAGATGCAATAGTATTTTCAGAAGCAAAGGAGAAGATTTGGAAAGGCTTTTTGTAATTCGGGCTGCCAAGGCAAGACAGTACATGTTTAAGTGCCTCTTTGATTCCTTCAAAATCTTGAGTAGCAACCTCCTCCCACTTGATAACTTGATATTTCTTTAACATGCATGTGATAGGAAGAGTCAACTCAGAAAAATTGGACACAAACCTTCTAATGAAGTTGATCTTCCCAAAGAAAGATTGGATGCCCTTCTTCGTTCTTGGAATTGGCACCTTTCGATTACTTCTATTCTCTCAGGGTCAATCATGACACCAGCCTTTGAAACAATATGACCAAGTAGCTTGGCCTTTTGCACCCCAAAGTGACACTTCTTTAGATTGAGAGAGATTCCAAATTCTCTACATCTGATCAACATTCTTTCCAAATGCTGCAAGTGATCTTCTTTGCTCCTTGAAAATATAGTCACATCATCCTGATAAACTGCAATGAAGTCATTTATATAACCAAAAAAGCAACATCCATTTCTCTTTGGAAGGTAGCTCCAACATTAATGAGACCAAAATGCATTCTCACATAAACATATGTTCCCCAAGGAGTGGTAAAGGCAGTTTTAAATATTTCTAACTCCTTGACAACAACCTAATTGTAGCCAGAGAAACCATCCAAGGTGGACAACAATTCAGATCCATTCACTAACTACAACATATTTTCCATGTTTGTCAAAGGATAATTGTCTTTCAATGAAGCTCTATTCATATTTCTAAAGTCTACACAAAGTATGATATCTCCATTCTTCTTTCTGACTGGCACAAGGTTTGCAACCCAAGATGAATACCTCGTGAGCTGAATGATCCCCCCCTCCTTCAATTTATTCAATTCATCTTGCATTTTCATGGAGAGGAGAGGATTAATTGGCCTTTAAATCTGTCTGAATGGTTTGGAATTTTTGTCAAGAGGGATCTTATGCTGAAACAAGTCCTCTCTATATGCTTTCGACTTTGAATATGACCAGAGCAAGGCGAGTCTTGATTTTGTTTCAACAATTGAAGATAGGACTAGTTTTCTTCCTTGCTTAAATTTCTTCCCAACCAAACTCTCCTTGGTTTGTCCTTTGTTCCCAATAAATTCTCTTCCACATCCCTTGAGGCGAGATATGCTTCTATTGATGATGCAATCAACATTGCTAAAATTAGAATCGGGAGCAACAAGACCTCTAGGAATGGTGTTATTTTTCAATTGGATAATATCTTTTCAAACAAAGTCTCTCTTCCTTCAGTCACACACACCATTAGTTCCCAATCAATATGCCGATCTACAAACTCACCTTGATTTCGTAGGAACCTTTGCACTTGAGCATCACCATTAAACACTTGCCAATGCTTGATGTTGTCGGGAGACAGATTGGCCTAGTTAACACTTCAACATTATACCCACAATAAGGTGAAATGGTGCAATCTCCAAATATTGACCCCATCATTGCTAATTTTTCAGCTTTAGCATTGAAACTTCTATCATGGTGCATAATAGTGAAGGAATCAAACATCTCAATTAGATCCCAAACCGCATGCTTATACTTGCTTTCATCCATTGATTTTTGTAGCATACAATTTTCTTATTTGTTTGAAAACTAGCTATGAATCTCCCTTTCGCAATGATGTCCTTGACACCATACTTCCATGCAATTCTCGGACCCAACAACAAGGCTTCATACTTAGCAATGTTGTTAGTACATTCAAAATTAAGCTTGAAGGAAAAAACAAACTCTTCCAAGCTAGGAGAAATAAGAATTATAACTGCACCATTTCCAAATTTGGAGAAAGATCCATCAAATAGCAAGGTCCAAGGAGAACTCACTGTTTAAGGCACTTTTACTGATCCATCTTGTGTTCTTTACCATCAGCAAAAACAATAAAATTGTCAACATCAACATTAGCAAATAATACTTCATAAGAAGCAATGTTTGGGTCCTCAATTAGATGCAACATTTTCTTTTCTCCATAGAGCTTGACAAGGCTACCTTGAATGGGAATGGTGGCAAAGACATCCATTTGGACACTCCCTCCAACACTTTCAGCCCACTTTCTTGACAATAACATACCCCATTTGGCGCGGGCAATCAAAAATCACAACATCTAATTTTAAATTCCTATCGGGATAAGATGCAAGCTGCACTACCAAACCCTTCACACAACCAACAATCGGCACTTCTTGAGTCCATGGCAGTAAATTTTCCATGGGCTATTGTCACTTTGATATCCAACTCATTCATGACTTCTAGAGGCATGACATTACATGATGCTGCTGGAATCAAACATACAATTGTGAAGTAGCCTATCCTTTATGATCAAAGTTGTGAAGAATGGATCAACATTAAATTGGGAATCAACCAAGGATGTCCCAAAATATACCTCGGTGTCTCTCCAAGATCCTCTACTACTGGTGGTGTTTTAAGGTCTACAATGATCTAAGGAGTTTCAATAATTTTTATATTTTTGCTTAGAGTAGTCTTCTCCTCCTTTAAGCCCAAGTACTCAAATGCTCTCTTCTTATGCTCATGGATCCTAAGAAACTCAATGATTGGAACACTCACTTTTATTTAGCTCAATAATTGGGCTATGTCATAGGAAAAATCTTTGGCAAAACAACATTGGAAGGGAGATAAGAAGATTCATCAGATGGCATGGGATTCTTGGCAGCTTGGGCATGAGGAGGACTGCAATTTTTTCTTGGGACAACAGAGATTTTGGTAGGTGCTTCTCTTCTAGGAGCTTCTTTGGGAATGCTTGTGAGCAAGGGTGTTTTAGGTTTGACTTGAGGCCCAACTCCCTTAACAACTTTGCTTCTAGTGTTATAATCTTTCTCTTGAGCTATAACAACATTCATCAACAATTGTCTATCTTCCTCCGAAGGAATACCACCATCATACTTCTTAATCATCAAAGCTCTTAAATATTCAAATTCATTGTTAGGAATTTCAAAAGCTTGCACTACATCAACTTCAAGAGTATGAGGGGGAAGAAAGACTTGTACCTGTTTGATGTAATCCCAAAATTTGGAGTTTTCCTTACACTTATCACTTCAGTAGATGTTGCTCCTCCTTGTGGACTTGAATAAAAGCCCATCATGCAGATATCATCATCGCACCATCATCATTATTAACTTCACCATCTTGTTGGTCCACTTCACATGGAGGATGGGATAAAAACACATATCACACCAATCAATATCATTAACTTCCTCAACCGCAACAACCCTAGTAGTAAGGGGGATTAGGTAACACTCTTCCTTCACATGCTTGAGGATGTCTACTTGTTGAGACCCCATGGGTCCTTTTCCTCTATCATCTACCCTTTGATCACCTCTAGGATGATTGCCAAATCTGTCATGGTTTTGTGCTCTTGGATGACCTTGTGAAGTTTGCCCAATTCATTTCTCAACTCTTGCCAACTTATATGAGATTTCTTTGATAGCCCTTGCCAAAGTTTTCACAACCTCCTCTAAATCAGCACCCTTACTAGCTTGAGGTTTTTCAAGGTTTATCAACTTTACACCATCTCTCTTGAGAGGTTTCCCAATTGCTTTGATATTGTTTTCAATTTTAAGTGCCATGGTGAAAGCTTGTCTTAGATTGGTAGGGTTCTTGTCTCTTAGGTAATAGGTTGCCTTTTATCAAATGCATTTGCATATTTGATTAAACAAGATTCATCACAAGGCCTCAGACTAACAGAAACCTTCTCAAAGTTTTGTTAAACCTTGTGTTAAAGTCATGGAATGATTCATTGGGGTTCTTCTTGATATTCTCAAACTCGAGACAAGAGAAATCTAGGATCAGGTCTTGTCACCATATTACTGAACCTAAATGCATTCTTCATCTCGGTCCAAGAATCAATTGAATTATTAGGCGAGCCTTGTGCAATCCTAGCATCCTCTTCTAGTGTATGAATGAAAAATTTAATATACACATCTTCAAACTCTATCTCAAAATATTCCATCACGTTAACAAAAATTTTGAGATGCTTTGATCACCGATTATTGCATAGTTACCTTGGAATTTTGGCAATCTATTTCGACATCTTGTGGGAAAGCATTTGGGTAACCAGCCATTCCTCTAAAGTCTATAAGACTAAAGGTGTTAACAACAAATGGAGGTCTAGGCTGAGCCATATTTTTTTGGTGGAGGTGATCTTGGGGGTGACACAAGATGATGAGGAGTGCAAGGTCTTTGGGGCTCAAGAATGTGATTCACAAGACCTGTAGTAGTCTCTAAGTGCTGATTTTCGTGGAAAGTTTTATTTGAATTAAAACATAGAGGTACAGATTGGAGAAGGAACTTACCTAGTAAAACGAGAAGGACTTTCACTAGCTGAGGAAAACAAGTTTATCGAGGATTTCTTGAATCGGAATCACTTGAATAAGAGTGATAATCCTCTACCAAAGGCTGATCTCTCTCACCAATGGATATATCTTTTTCTGATGTCTGACCTTTAACAACCTTCCAAACTCTTCTCCCTTCCAACTTTGAGTTTCTTGAATCTATAAACAACTTCTTAGTAGAGTCTCTAATGAAGAGAGATCTTCTTCCTTCCAGTTTGTAGAGATTAGCAACACCAAAGTAAATGACAGAAAGGTTAAGACACTAGTACTTATCAAGATCAGAATAGCATGGATTCGCCACTAAGGAATTTCACCCTAGTTGTGTAAATGCACTAAAATACTCTATCAAATATCTATCAGCACTTTGAAAATCTTTCCAACTTTGTAGATCAGACCTTCCTTTCTTTGAATTTATCAATCACAAATGCAAATGAAGTGTAACTACTGACTGGAAACTGATAAAATTTACAGGCAGAACTTATATCTTCACTCAATCCTTACAAATCTGATCAGAAAATGAGACTCATATTTGTAATTACACATAAATCATAGAAGAAGTATTACGGGGATCTAAAATACTTTGATAATGTCCCTATGAATGGCACCAAAATGTGGTGTTGACGGGCTAAGTAAATATGGACTAGCAATGAATCAAAGATATCAATCTTAGCAATGTAAATTATTTCTAGGAATTCAAAACAGTCCCAAACAATGGCACCAAAATTTTTGTTACCCAAATTTGTTCTCCTTTTCATTCTCGAGAAGCCTTAGAAATATGGCATGAATCTTGAAGGTAGATAGATCTTGATGTATGTCATTTTGTAGCCGGGATATGATCTAACTGGCACTCAGATTTGTGGAGAGATGGATAGCACTTTGAAAGGATTTTGATCTAATCCTCACTATTCTAGGTTGTTCCTTTCAACCAAGGTAAGATGCAGCCTCTATTTTGTGAAAGATGTGGAAATATCCTTATACATGCATATTGTATGGAGATGGCCTTGGGAAAACATGATAAATTTTCCACTTATTCAAACTTAACAAAGCTGTCACTACTAAATGATGGAAATGCTTTCAAGACAAGGTGAGAGGCTACTATAGACATGGTATGATCCTGATTTTCTTTGTGCATTTTTGTGTAAATGGATTGTAATCTTTTGTTGACACAAAATGCAATGCGAGGGTAGTATATGGGGTAGGATTAGTGTTTCTAAATGAATTTTTGGTGGGATATTTTAGACAAGACTAACCAGAATTTGCCAAATTATTTGAGGACCTTTGCAAGAAATTTGTAACACCTAAACAACATGATGCTTCAAAGGGGTTAAGGTACTCCTTCAACCAGGATATGTGCACCAAATGGAGGCCCATATTTGTACTCTTCCACACAATATTTGACAACCTGCCACAAAATCTTGAAGTAGATGAACCAACAAAGTATCTAGAAATCTCTATTTTATCATGACCTAAGGTGCACCCAAAGGTTTACAAACAATCTCAGAATTCAAGGAAGGTAAAGTGATTTTAAATTTGTTTATCTCTTTATCAGATGAAATCTCTTCTAAATGTGAGACTGTAGATGCCACTAAACTATCAATAAGAAATGATACCATGTATGATCAAGAGAGATTTCAGACACAAGACTACAACAGAACAAGAAACACAAATTGAAAACATTCTAAAACATAAGTGCATGCAAATTTTGCCAAGAGATAACACAAAATAATCCAGAATGACCAAATTTATCAGCAGGGGAATGTTATAAGAACAATCTCAGAGCTTGTTGATGGATTTACAATGAAACTAACTCAACATGATACAAATCGATGCAAAAGGAATTAGAAATGATTCTCAAGTGGTTTCTCATAGAATGGGCTTCTTCCCATTTTTCCCATGAAATTCTAAGTTTCTCCGACCTTTTACATGTCTCAAAACATTCATTATATAACTTTCAATTATATTTGATCCTTCTTTCCCAAGAAAATAATATTCCCAATCAATTTTGTTATAAAATTCCAACATGATTCACGAGATAGGGACATTTAGCAAATTTGCAACAAGAGTTGTCAGTGTTTCTAAAATGGAAAATCATTACAAATACTTCATCATTATCCACTATGGAGGCAAGTTTTTCATTCTCCAAGCATGCAGACCCCTTTCATTTCATCATTTCATAATTATCGTTCCAAAATTTGATTCTCAGAACTTTATAGATTGATATTTCACATTTTGCACGGTCTTGAGTAAAAATTTATTTCAAAAACACCTCAAATTTGAAAATTAATCCCTAAAACCACTTGCATTGGCCTTTGTAGGCACAAACAATAGGAATTAACCAAAGATTCGATGAAAAATGATGCAAAATTCACATCTCCAAGCTTCCTAGAGAAAAATGGGGGCCAAAATTGGAAAATGTACGATTACTGCATTGATTTTCTCTTTCTCCTTCAATCAGGGCCCTCCACGTGTCAAAATATGATTGGGAATGAATTCGACTCACTTTTTGACTTTTTAACATTTTTGGAAAAAATGGAAAAAATTGAATTTTTCTCCGCCCCTCTATCTTGAATTTTGGTGATGACACATGGCATATGGTGGGTCCCATTGAATCGCGCTTCAATTTTTCCCATTTCCACCCTTTTTGGAATTTGGAAATTTTTCGAGTTTTTCCCCTGCAGCCCGCACCTCTGCCTTTTTTCCTTGACATGTGTCATCCTCTCTATCGCTAAAAATCCGTGGGTTATTTCATGTTTTAACCCCTTTTTTATTGCTAAGGAAAATTTTCTCATTTTTCCCCGTGGGCCCATGCCTTTGATTTCTTCCCTGCCACATGTCTCCTTCGACTTGTCACGAGCCACGCATCAAGTTTTCACTTTAACTCATCTTTGCAATAAAGAAAATTTTTGCTTCGCCTTGGTGGCCCGCACTCCCTCGACTTCAACCTACCACGTGTCTTCTTTTGCACCATTGCAGACCCGCGGTTCTAATTTGCACTCTAACTCCTTTTGCTAAAAGGGAAAAAATTCCCCTTTTCCTCCACAGCCCGCACTTCCCCACTCTACCACCACGCTGCCATGTGTCCACCTCCTGCTCTATTGTGGACTGCATGGGGGCCTTTCCACACCCTTTTTCCCTTTCGCAAAAAGGCAAAATTTTCCTAAGTTCCCCACCCACCTTCCATTCCACCTTGGCATAAGAACATGACACGTGTCTTCCTGTGGAGTTGCAGGGGTAATGTTGAATTTTTTCCCGAAGCCAAAAATACTAAGTTTTTCAAAGAAACCCCGCCGATCCTTGTCCAACCAGAAGTGGCCATGTAGGAGACATCATTTGAGCTTAATTTTGATAGTCAAATGACACCCATACGACCGTAAAAAACACAAGAATTTGCTAAGGATGTCGAATTCAAATTTTTCATCGTGGGTAAAGGATTTTTTGGTCAAAAAACATATGGGAATTGGTTTTAAGAAATTTTCGACCATGGGGAAGGATTTTTTAGGGAAAATAAGTACAAAACGAGAAAATTTGAGTTCCACAGTGTAGAAAATGGAAAAAATGAGAGGCCGTGGATTTGGAAATTTAGGGCATAAAACAAAGCCTGCAAGTATTTTTTCTTTCAAGTTGGGGTAAAATAATAGGTTTATGAGCCATTTAAAGAATTTAATTTGGATGGGGATACTTATAGCCACCAAACTCAAAGAAATACATTTTTTGAGCACGTAGAACAAAGGGGAAAGATGGGAAAATAACAGAGGGATCAAAATGGACACCATCAAGGTCAATGAGTGGGTGGGTCGCTCAAGCAAAGGGTGGAGATGTGGTATGACAGCTCCGCATGGATTTTTAATAAGAGTGGCACATCCCAAGGATTTACCTTCGATGGTGGGAAAGGAAGTCCGAGTTCACGCTTTATCAAGAACTAAGACCTACCAAAACCTAAAAATCAAAGCCTACATTCCCTCTAACCACATTCCCACACGTTAGAAGGAAGCTTCCATTCTAATCCATGAGCAAAACAAACGAGATCCCAGAAAATCAAGGGGATCTACCCAATTTAGTAAACCTAGGAAATCCCACCCTAACCGACGCCGGTCACCCTAAACCACCACCAGTCAACCAGAACCACCGTCGTTACCATTTAACCCCCAAAACAACCTTATTTTGAGGTTGGCACATTTCTGAGAGATTGACACATCTTTTGAGAACAAGAGACGAAACTAGAGTTGCATGCAAGCAAAACGAGCATTCGTACATGCATCAGAGCACCCATAGCCAACATCAAAAGCACCCACAGAGCCATCTGCCTTCACGGGAGCATCTGGAAGCATCAACACCACATCAAGTTCCTTCCATTTGATCACCCACCATTGCCAACTAGACATCAAGCTCATACAAACAGTAAGTGCTTTGTTAACAACACTTGTCCATTTATCATTTGGTAGATTCTTTTACTTCTGTTATTAGTTTCTACTCCCATTTCCATTCCCCCACCATCTACCTCCATGAAAACTAGACCATTCCTTCACCCACACCATTGAACTACCCATATCCGGATCTTAATCATCCTGTGCATATCTAAGACCCCACAAACCTTGCCATTGCCCTTCCATTTTCACCTAGCCTCAGATCTATCACCTGACCAAGTTTTTATTGAGCTTCTTGTACCCATGACCATACCAACGCCGGTTACCCACAACCATCACCGATTAACCTAAACCACACCGATCATACATACCAACACCGATGTCGGTCTCTCTGTGTTTTTGACCAAAAACCAAGAACAGAGCTTCCACTCTCTACCCAATACCCAAAACAGGCCCAGAACCTGACCCTAACCAATACTTGTATTTTGACAGAGACCTTGACCTTCAGATTCAGTCATAGCTTAGCCTATTGTGAATGAATTTTCTTATTGTAGATGAATGAGATACCTAAATCATTTTAACTATAGTAGGATTTCCTTTATTGTTAGCATTAAGTTGTTTTAAATAGTGGATTGACAAGCCATCTAGGAAGTATCACACTTCCTAGATCTAGCATACACTAGGCAGTCCACTTGCATATACTATTTAACTTTCATTTGGTGGTCTTGTTTTCATTTCAGGTAGTTCCTCCAAGAAAAAGGAAGCTCTCACGATCAGTTGTGGATCAAGAAGTCATACGCATGCAACAACCTACAACCAACATTTTAACAGGTATTCCTCCTAGCCCTTTACCCTTATCTATTTCATCAACATTCAAGAAATGCTCTAGAATCAGGTGAAACATTTTGGCATGCACCTGGTGGGACCCATTCGGGGTTCTTTGCATTCTTTCATTTCTAGGTGAAAATTTGCATGTTTGTTTCCTTTCTAAAAGGTTCTTACATTAAAATTTCTCCCCTGGAACCTTCTCTTCTTCTATTATCTAAAAGCAATCATATTTTGGTGCTTTAAAAAGAACACTTCTTCCCTTTCATTAGTATCACATTAGTGAAAGAGCATCCCTTCTCTTGTTCATCTTTTTGTGTCATCAAATTCAACATTTCAATTTGGGTTTAAAACTCATTTCATTTCATTCTACTTCTCTTACATTAGCTCACATTAATTGAGGGAACCTATACGTTGGAAGTCATGCCCAGCTGATGGTTGACAAAATGAATCATAGAAAAGCACTTCCTTTCTCTTTCTCTCTCTGAGTCTTACCAAACATCACAAAATTAAAAATATATACACATTCTTAAACAACATCTCACCCAGAAGAAGTTGTAGGTGATCACACGATCACGGTACAGTGGGCACCCCACTGGTTATCTCTATCCAGTACCCCATCAAAGGATGGCCCCCCCCCCATAACATAACCTAAACCTCTCCTTGTAGATCTCCTTCTTCATAGGAAGCCATCCTCACCAAAAATTCTATTCTAAAGTTCATGAGTCAGTCCTTAAATAGCATAAGCTAAACAAACATAATAGAAAAAGCACTCTTAGGATCATATTTTTCTTAGTGTTTCTACTTGGCTTGCATTTTGAGGTGAGAGGATTCATTCTTCATTTTCTTATTTCCCCTTTGCATGCTCCTCATCATAGTTGGTGTATTCCAACTTCATCTAAGTGTGCCTGACCATATTCTCATCATTCTCATAAATTCTGGGTTTGATTCCACATCTAATTTTAACTCACAACCATATTTTCTTCATCGTTGTTTCAATTTCATAGTAACGGTGTCGGTCCAGTGACCATCATCAGTTATCCTCTGACCATCATCGGTTTCACCCAACCGAGCATCGGTTTACTATTCTTTTGGTTAACCTACCCAAAAGGACACTTGTTTCACCTTCTTTGTTGTTCAGAGTCTCTGTCACTCTTATCATATTCATTTTCTTGGTAAATTCCATCAGCAGCTTGCATACTTGGAAAATTATTGGCCTTTTACCTTGTTTTGACAAACTGTCCATTCTCCACAGTGACCGATAATGGTTAACTATGACCGGCGTCGGTTTACCCTAACCAACATCGGTTAGCCTGTGTAATTTTTCCAGCTGACATCTTAGCTCCAATTCACCTACCACCACTTGTTTTTTCCTATTTTTATTATATTTTTGTGTCATTTACAGAAAGTAGTCCTACCACGTCAGTACTTGTTCACATGGTGTTGACCCAAAGCCAAGAAAACACCCTCATATTCCACACCAGTCATCAACCACTCCCACCTAGTCCTTCACCACCTTCTATTTTATCACCCATGGATCCTACCCAACCTATCACTATCACCACAGAGATGAGGAGTTCACACGACTCCTTGACCAAAATCCTACCACCTTGTAGTTTTATTTGTCCCACTCATCCACTCGAGATGCCTCGGGTCAGTTGACATATGACATGCCCATATCTATCCCCTCGACACTCACTCCTACTTCTACGTCAACCTCCTCCTCTAGATCTCGCACTTCCCACATCTACCTTGCCCCCATCATTTCAGCATGGTTGGCCCCATACCTACTATGACCACTGCATCTACCACATCTATTGCACCCGCTACATCCACTATACCTTCACCAACCACCCAGAACATAACCTCATCCATGCCTATTGTCTCACATATACCCATAGCTACACAACCACCCCCAGGTGTCGGTGACCCCTACCCCTTTTCAAAATGTTGTTCTTTCTATTCCACAATCCTTAGCCCCCATTGCCACTAGGGTCACCATGACCCTTCCACCTCCATATACGTACTATCAACAGCCTCCCATTTCATCTATCATTCATTCTGGGTATGTACCCCTATTTCACTTCCTCCTTCTCAATCTACCTATACGGCATCACCATATACTAGAAATGCCACCTCCATCATATGTCCAACACCAACCTCCTTACACTATAGGAGGTACCCAAAATCACAACCTACCAATGACCTAATCAAGTTAATGATGGACAAGATGCAGACATTGGAGGCATCGGTTTCGGCACACACAACTCTCTCACCTACGATGAGATTTGTAATGAGCCCATCCACCCATCCATTCCTATTCATCCATATCCCATACATTGGGAAATGCCTAAATTTAACTACTTCAATAGCAAAGAGGACCCACAAAACACTTGCGGTCTTTCAAACATGGTTGTTATTTGATCACCCATGATGACTGCTTTGCTTTTAAGGACCTTTCCCATGTCTCTTACTAGGCCTGCATTAGACTGGTATAGTGGGTTACCTAGACATTCTATCTTCTCATTCAATCAGGTAGCCCAAGCCTTCTTGGATCACTTCTCCATCAATGTTGTTAAGAAGGTTACCATGACTGACCTCTACTCTACGCGTCAATATGATGATGAATCTATCATCATAGATTTTTGTCACTCATTGGCGTAGCCTGATTAATCAACTCACATTCCAACTACCACAAACCAAACTCATAGATCTCTTCATGGGCTTGTGCTAGACATATCTCACCAACCCTATAGGTGCAGACTTTCCAAACCTTCGATGAGGCATTCACCATGGCACGAAAGCTAGAGATTCGGCCATCGAAGAAAAAATAAAATCCAACTACGCAATAAGAACTCATGAATTCAAATCAAATGATACCTCTTCTTCTTCAAAACCATAGAACAATTATTCAAAATCCAAGGGAACCACTAACAGTGGTACTCAAAGCCAGGCCCATCTCATCCATCAAATCAGGCTAGCCCCTCATCTAATCTTTCTCCTATCCAGACTTTTCAATTCAAATGGGAACAATGGAAATACACCCCAATTGGGGAGCCTTATTCTTCTATCTTAGAAAATCTTATTAAAGTTGGGGCTATCACCCTTCCTCCCATAAAACCACACACTAGTTTTGATCCTGCTCACCCCACACCCACGTGGTATAAAGAGCATGAATTTTGTAACTATCATCGGGTAAAAGGTCATAGTGATGGAAATTGCATCACTTTCAAGAACATTGTCCAAGAAATGCTCGAGAAAGGTGAGCTAACCTTGGATAATCCAAACACACCTGCCAATCAAAACCTACACATCTTCAAGAAACCATTTCCTAATCATGCCCCTTCTTCTTGATCAAACCGGAGAGACCTCAACGCATGATACCCATACCCACAGGTCCATGCTATTTTCAGACACACACCATCACTTCCCAATTACCCATATTCCTTCCATAGAGGAAATCCTAGCCCAAAGTCCTCTACCTACACTTGAACCCACCTCACCTATTCCTCCACCCATAGAGGAACACCCTTCATCCCCTCCCTCACCTGTGAAGGAGCCTCCTGTTAACATCGAGATCATTTCACCTTTGGCTTCTCCACCTAGAGATCCATCACCCACAGTACATCTCCAACCCATGAAGAGGCTTGTTTATCTCCTCCACCCATAGAGGAGCACCCATCATCTCCTCCACCCCACACCCATCATCTCCTCCACCCACAGAGGAGCACCCATCATCTCCTCCACCCACAAGAGCAGAACCCATCATCTCCTCCACCTATCAAAAATCTAGTAAAAATACCTTTGCCTCTAGGTGACCATTCTCCATCAGTTACCCAAGATCTTGGACTTACTTTCAGCTCTCTTACCCATGGAAGCCAAAGCTAGAAAATTCCCCATCTCTAAGACACATTTTATGGGAATCGCCATTGGATCCTCATCAACCTCACCTACAACAATGTCATTCTCATGCTTAGCCGATCACCTAGATTATGTGGATAGAGCCTTACTTTGGGGCATCTTCTACTTCCTGTCTCAACACAAATGCAGAGTCACTTGCTGACACTTCCACTATCTACCCAAAAATATTTTGGCCAATCAAACCAAACATAACCACAACTATCACAAATTCTTCTACGATACCACTCATGGATCAACTCACACCCCTACCCATAACCCAACATGCATCTACATCCAAACCCACACCTACATCATCTTCCTTTCCTAAACCTATAACTACCTTAGGGGTCATCCCAACCACCTTGCCTTACTCATCCACCCATCAAATTAGATTTAGCTACATCCTCCAAAGCCAACACCAAGCTTAATCGACACCCAAACAGAAGAACCAATCCCATAGATCTCATACTCCCAACACCACCAATCACACCTTCATCACCTTCACCCCTTCCGATCCATCTTAGGACCTCACCCTCCAGCATGGTTAAGAAACCTCCACCCATTGGTAAACTAAAAACACAACAACCCATTCCACCCTCACAAACCTCTACCATACCCAAGCACCCGACACAACTTCCACCCACACCTATAACATCTTTACCACCCATACCTCCAATACCATCGATAACTTCTTCATTACCCACGACATTTCAGTCTCTTTCCCTCACACCTCCTTCATGACCCATGCCATCTACCTTCACAACACCTCCATTATCCCCATGGGTAACTCACCCCTCTTCCACCATCCACCTTTCCCTCTAGATCTCATGTGCCCATATCACCTTTACCCAAGAAGGTGCAACCTAAGAAAAAAATCCATGCTACCCTCCAATAAGGTAGTCAAACCAACCACACACTCTCTTTCTAGTTCATCTACCATACCCTACCCAAGAAAACACAACCAACACCTAAGACCACACCAACACCTAAAACCATAGCTCGACCTACTCCCCCTCATGCAAGACCCTTCCTCTATAATCCACCACACCTACACCCAAACCCACTTTCACTTCCCATTGTGATCCACTAGCGGGATCCTATGCCAAAATTTTAACCAACCTCCTTGAAACTTTTGTCATCACATTACCACCACTTAGACCTTATGACCCTCTCAAACCCAAACCAAAGGGGTTTGATGACACCAAAATTTGTGCCTACCATCGTGTGTTAGGGCATGATGTAGAGAACTACAAAGCTTTAAAAACCATTCTTATCTAGTTGTGTCCTCCCAAGAAAACTTTGACGATGATGACCTTCTCGATGAGGACCCCATTTCACCAACACCCATTCCCATAGTTCTTCCCTCATTACCTACTCAATGACCAAGACCTCCACCCCCACAACTCCTAGAACCACCCCCAAGATTTGAAATTAACATGGTTCACATCAAAGAACTCACCAAACCTCCACCCAAATGTCGGTGTGCCCAACTCATCTCACAAGGTTCCTTCCCACCATTTGGATTTTTCCCCTCTTGTCTCTATACTTTTCATGGCTCACCTACTTCACCTACCTCCCCACCTCAAATCAACATGATCCACATTGCTACCCATGCTCAAAAGGACAAAGGAAAGGAAAAGGCAACCACCCACCAACCAATCCTATACCCAACATACCATCTGCACCCACACCTAAAATCACTATCCATGGCCCCACATATCCTATTTCTAATGGGGTCACACACCGCATGATGCTCAAACAACTACACCAATCCCCCTCAAAATGTCCCTATATGACCTCATCCAAACCTCAGAATCCCATCATCAAGCTCTCATGGAGGTTCTTCAATCTATTGAGGTTTTACCCAATGACCCTACACCCGTAGCCTCCATTATTACACCTCATCATGTAGCCTCTCTCACCAAATTATCACCTTCATCTACACCTCCACCTACTCACCAGGTAGCCTCCCTTAGCTTCTCAGATGAAGAGATCACACCACACCAAACCGATGACCCAGATCCATCTCTCTTCATCTCTGTCCACATCGATGATATATATGTACGATGTGTTATGATCGATGGGGGCACTAGCATTAATATCATTTCCTCCCATGCATTCACTCAAATGCGCATACCTACAATTACATGCATAAACATCCCATCATGTTGCATTCATTCAATGATGCTATCACCTCTACACTTGGCACTGTCATCCTCCATGTTTGTGTGGGCCCCACATAGTTCCAGAGTTGTTTTACATCTTGGAGGGGGAATTTCAATATAACTTGTTGGTAGACCCTAGATTCATGTTATGGGTTGTGTTCCTTCCACTTTGCATCATTGTGTAAAGTTTGAGCATGAGGGACACACCTATACCATTCCAGGATGACCCATCACCTTTCAAAACTTGTAACATGCTTTACCAACCCAATGACATGCTCATACCTATTAAAGCATCTACCTCCACAACCACTTGCCTCTTCACCTACACCTCCACTCACCAGTGTTGCCACTACCTCAACCACACCTACATCCTCCATTCCTACCACCACCACAACCTCCACGGCCAAACCATCAGCCTCCCAATCCATTAGCTCCACCTTCGATCTGACCTCTGACACATCATCTATCCTAGCTACCCACATATCAACCACCGATCCCTTAGAAGGCATTTTTCAATGCCTCACTCTGGGGAGTATCATTTATATAGTGTTAACACATTCCTTACTCCACAAGAGTATGGAAGTCTTCACCAACACCCTCACTATGATCACCACATAGGAGAGCACCTCCTTTATGGTCCTCCTCACCTTCGTACCAGTCTCACCTATGGGGGACTTGATACTACCACTTACACACCTGAACCACCATCACAAACCCACCCATTTTCCGCTTGACCTCCAGTCACTCACCAATCACCATTTTTCCCACACCTTCCTACACTGATGTGTGTGGAAGGGTTTTGGTTTTGGATTTTATGAGCAAGGCCACCATACCCATTATTCCATGTACTACCCATAAACATAACGACCGTAGTGGTATCGGCTTTGCTTGAACCACCTACCAAGAAGGCCCACATTGAACTCATTGAGGACATCAGCCCTTCTCCACCTTCTTCACCCACTCCACCTTCTTCACCACCTTCACCGACAAAGTCGATGGATCTAGAATCCATTCCTCCTAACTTTTTTTTTTCATAAACACCATTTCCTTGGGGCCTCTGACTTATCAACACAGGGCGAGGCTCCTCTCTCTCTCTCCCTTCCTATACCCTAAATGATCGATGATGATACACCTTCGATTAACATCATTCAATGTCAGGATGATGAATCTATACTCACCTACCTTGGTGCTAGAAGACTCATATATTCATCGGTCATTACCATCTGAGATGCAAAAACCATGTTGAATGAATCGACTATCGAGATCAACATTCATACTCAGGATGACCCACATTCTAAAGATCAGACAATCTTTAGATGTTGCTTGAAAGAAGCCATCACTTCTTTTCTCAAAAACCATAACCACACTTTTCACTTGGTCTTACATAGATATGCCCAGTATTGACCCCACTATAGTGGTCCACAATATCATAACCATTCCCGATGCCAAACCCATCAAACAAAAGCTGAGAAAATGCACCCTCGCATTGCCCTTCTCATCAAAGAAGAACTTCAACACCTTCTTTCTTTCCATTTCCTTCATCTTACCCATTGATTATCCTCAATGGATTTCTAACATTGTCCCTATCACTAAGGTGATAGGGGGACTCCACATTTGCATGGATTTCCATGACCTCAATCTAGCTTGCCCAAAAGATGACTTTCCCTACCTGGTATTGACCAACTGGTGGACCTTACTACTAGTCACAAGAGATGCTATCACTCATGGATGGTTTCTCTGGTTATAACCAAATCTTGCTTTCCCCAGAGGATCAACAAAAACCACATTCATTACCCCTTGGGGACCTTCTACTATCGAGTCATGCCTTTTGGCCTTAAAAATGCTGGTGCCACATATCAGTGGGCTATGACTTATATCTTCCATGACATCATGCATCATATATTGGAAGATTACGTGGATGACCTCCTTGCCAAATCCAAATGCCACTCCGAGCACCTCACCATCCTAAAAACCATCTTCACCACCTCATTAAATATTGTGTTCACCTTCACCTTCACCTAAGAAGTGTGTCTTCATGGTTCTCTCGGAAAACTCCTGGGGTTTATCATTTCCTTACATGGTATAGAGGTTGACCCTACTAAAGTCAAGGCCATTCTTGAAATGCCTCCACCCACTAATCTTAGGCAACTCCATAGCCTGCAAGGGTAAGTTGTAGTCTATTCACCACTTCATTTCACAATTGTCTTGATCGGTGTCAACCATTTCATCATCTTCTCAAGAAGGATGTCTCTTTTAAATGGGATAATGACTACCACAAATATTTTGAGGCCTTAAAACAATACCTTCTCCAACCACCCATCCTCATTCCACCTAAAGACGATCAACCCTTCTACCTATACATCTCATCTACCAATCATTCCTTGGGGCCATGCTTGCTCATCATGATGAACAACACAGGGAGCAGGTGGTTTATTACATAAGCCATACTCTTTTGGACTATGAAACCTGATACACCCATGCCAAAAAAATTTTCTTAGCCTTAGTTTTCATTGCCACAAAACTCCATCATTACCTACTCAACCACAAAACCTATGTCATGACTAACACCAACCCCTTACACTTCATGTATGCCAAACCTTACCAAAATCAATGTGCCACACATTGGCTCATGCTTTTGGCCACCTCGACCTCAAATTCACCCATCAAAATTCCATCAAGGGCCAAGCTATCACCAACCAATTGGCCGACGCACCTATTTCCAGAGATCAACCCTCTAACTTTGACTTTCCCGATGAGTCAATTACTACCCTTTCCTGGATGAACCCGCTTACCAAATGACACTCTTCTTCGATGGTTCCAAGTGTCAGCGTGGGGGTGGGGCTGGTGTTATCCTCATTCCACTTGATGGTGAACCCATGCCTTTATCTTTCAAACTCAATTTTGATTGTACAACAATATTTCAAATACGAAGCACTCGTATTAGGTCTCCAAGCTACCTATGCCTTAGATGTTAAGTCAATCAATATCTTTGGTGATTCTCAATTGGTCATAAACCAAGTCAATGGTATATACCAATGTCATAATGAGATACTTCAAAAGTATAAACATCATGTGGACATACTTTTGACCACCTTCACCGCTATGACCTTCACACCATCCCCATTCAACCAACAAATTTATAGATACCATGGCCTGCTTGGCTTCTCAAATACCCACTTCACCCACCGATTCTAAAATATTTGTCACATACAAAGACTCCAATCACCCTCTTATTTACCTCATGAAATTTACTCCATCGAACCACTACCCCTGACCCAAGTGACCTTTGGTATAAACAATATTCAGACTACCTTTCCCTCTCCATCTTGCCTCCCGACCTCACTCATAATGGACAACGGGCCTTTCTTAAAAAGGTCTCTCATTACATCATCATGGGTGGCCTCCTCTATAAATGTGGCTTCGATGGCATTCTCTTACGGTGCCTTACGAGTTCTGAAATTCCTTATACCATTAAGGAAGTTCATGATGGCATATGTGGAGGTCACTTCAATGGCCTTGTTGTTGCTAAGCATATTCTTCACCTAGGCTATTACTGGCTGACCTTAACCATGATTGTTGTGACTACATTAAGCATTGTGTGAAATGCCAACAACATGCCAACCTTCATCATACACCCAGTCATGCCTTACAGGTCACCCGTGACCTTTGGCCCTTCTCTCAATGGGGTTTGGATCTCATCGGAGAGATCAATCCCCATTCTTCACAACGACATCAATGGATCATCACTGCTACTAATACTACACAAAATGGGTTGAGGCCATACCTCTCATCTCCATGAAAGCTGAGAAAATATGTGAGTTCATCAACCATCACATTATTTTTCATTTTGGTGTTCCCATCATCTCATCTCATCACTGATAATGGAAAAAACAATTCAAAAATAAAACCTTGTGAAAAATTTGTGACGCCTTCGGCATTCAACTAAGTTTCTCATCACCTTATTACCCACAAACCAATGGCCAAGCCAAATCCACCAATAAAACCTTGAACAAAATTCTCATGAAAGTGGTTAACGATACTAGGAAGGACTGGCATACGCACATTCCTTTCACCCTGTGGGCATACCACACTAGTATTCCACACTTCCACTGCTGCCACACCTTTTCTCTGGTCTATGGTATAGAGGTTGTTCTACCTCTCAAAGTCCAGATTCCCTCACTCCACATTTCTCTCCATGACATGCTTAATGATGATGACTTTTATCAGGACCATTTAGCACAACTTGAGTTATTAGATGAATGTCATCTTAATGCTCTTGACCATCTTCAAGTTTACCAAAAACGTATCAAACATGCCTATGAAAAACATGTCCATGAATGAACCTTCCAAGTCGGTGACCTTGTCCTAAAAGAAAATCAACATGTAACCAAAGTAGAAAAAAAGTAAACGGGGAAAATTTTCTCCTAATTGGCTTGGACCATACATCGTGACTCATACTTATGGATCAGGTGCTTATCATTTATCTTCACTAGATGGTAAACCCAAAACTTGAGCCCCTTAATGCCTTGCATCTTTGACCATTCTATTGTTGACTTTTAGTCCTACCTCACCTTCTTCCTCTTTTCATGCTCATCCCTTGAGCACTTTTCAATTTCCCTTCACTATACCACCCCCATGATTAAACAAGAATCATGTGCATACCCATCACTTTTTATCTTCTCTTAAATATGTGTACCATGGCGCTGCACATAGCATGGTTCTCATGGATACTTTTCATCTATTTTTTTTTTGAGATCCCATGGTCATTCCACCTTGATTTTCTGAACAAGAATCCTATCCTTCACCTTAGTCTTGTCCATGACTTAAAATCCCTCACATGGGATTCAAATCCTTGAGTCAAACTTCCAATAAAAGATATGACTCCCTCAAAAAGGACATCTCTTCTCTCTACATCTCTGCTATAAATAGACTTCTCCCTCGAAGGACAACTATATAAAAATCCTTTTAAAAAAAAAAACAAGAAGAAGAAAGAGAGAGAGAATCTGAAGCTTCCCGCATCGATCAGCTTCACAAAGACCTCAAGGATTTAATTTCCTCATCCCATATAGACTTCCCACATCGATCAGTCTATCTCAAATATCAGTCAAAAAAAAAATCCTTTTAGTCATGGACTTGCCCATTGTGACCTTGGATCTCTTGCCAAAAAGGCATGCTACCTAGTACCATATAAAAACTAACCACTTTTCACCCTCTCACCATTCACACTTTCATTTCCTACCACCTCAAGGGACCTATTGGACCATGACATTTGGTGATCATGTGACTACTTTTTCACCTTTAGAATAATCAATCATGCAATGCTTTTAGGGTCTTACGTTCATCATCCCATCTAAGGTTTGATCCACCCATTATGATCCTTACCAATCAGGTCACTTTCTTGCCTCCTCTTATATTTTAAACCTTCTTCATTACGTATTGATTACCTTATACAGGACTTGATCCTTGATGCTTATTTTTGGGTAATTTTCTCCTCCTTCACCATAATCAACTCAAAATCACCCATACCAATGTGCCCACAATTCACCCATACCTAAAAGACCTAGACTCAATCATGCCTATAACATACCCACCCATACTCATACCTCCTCGCATTCTTCCCTAGCTTATGGGAGAACTACATCGGCTTGAGGTCCCTTTTCACCGGGACTATGTAGGCAACACTCTGAGGGCATGGGGCCCTTGGAGGTTAGCTCGGCCACTCTCTACCCTAACCAATTCATCTTTTATTTTCCTAAATCACATTCTACCCTATTTAGTTTCCTTTTATATCAATAATTGGAAATTAAACCCATCAAACAACAAATTGCTTTCCACCTTTATCATCATCAAACATACATCCATTATGTCTACCCTTTCCTTACCACTATCATGCATGTACTATAAAACATCTTAACCATGACCCATATCATCATTCATTGCACAAATTAATGAATTACAACCTAACTCACTTCACCCATACCTAAAGGACCTAGTCTCAATCCATGCCTAGACCACAACCTAACCAAAACCATGCCATAAACCTAACTCTACTCAATCCATGCCTAACCACAACTGACTAACTCATGCCAAAACCTAACTCAACCATGCCTACAACCTAACTCACCATGCCTAAAACCTGACTCAATCCATGCCTAGACCACAACCTAACTCAACCATGCCTACAACCTAACTCCACCATGCCTAAAACCTGACTCAATCCATGCCTAGACCACAACCTAACTCGATCCATGCCTATGACCTGACTCTATCATGCCTACACTACTTAATTTCCATAACATATACACATCAACATAACAAGATAACCACAACCATGTATACACATAATGACCATAATCATCATCATCTCTATAAATAAAAATATCCAAACATGTGTCTCCATATACATAATCTCAAATATCTTTGCACGTAGCCAGTACATATAATCAAATCTCTCAAAAACTCATATACAGCCTCACCATCTTTGGCACGCAGGCCGGTATATGATAAAAAATATGCAAAAATCTCATACATCCTCACTCTCCTCGCACACAGGCTAGTATATATCAAAAAATGAATCAAATACATCAAAATAAAGGGATGTGCATCAGGCATCATCCTGCCAGACATCCTCCATATCAGTCTCTCTTGTCTCCTCCTCGGCTCTGGCCGGCGGGCTTGATAACCTCTCACCACCCGCCATAGGTCATGGTCGGGCCCCTCTTTGGTACATCACCTAGAGCTGGCCTCCATGAGCTGGTGGCCTCACCTTGATCTTGTCTCGGGGCTCGATGGCCCCCTGTGCTCTCCACGCTGTGAGTACGGGATCTGGTCCTCTCACTCGAGGCCTGTTGTGCCCTATACTCTCCATAAGATAGAAAATCTATCCCGCCACCATCAATTGATCTTGATAATATCTAGCCTCACCTAGGGCATCCCATAACTGGGATAGGGGCACTATCTGTGGTGGCCCCATCAGCCTCGGCCCCTGTACCTATCTTGTGGGACCCTGTCCCACCCTTC
Source organism: Taxus wallichiana var. yunnanensis (assembly GCA_018340775.1). Lineage (NCBI taxonomy): Eukaryota > Viridiplantae > Streptophyta > Pinopsida > Cupressales > Taxaceae > Taxus > Taxus wallichiana. Next base: position 996,490,239 of record CM031237.1, on the reverse strand, counting down.
TACTATGAACTGGGACCTATCCTGGTGCATGTGGAGGTGTCATCGGCCTCACACCCTGTGCATGTACCTACACCTGTAATGCCTGAATCTACACCTGTGTAGTGGCCAACTAGCCCTATGCAAACCTATAACCTATGCCTGTAGGGTGGCTACCTACTCCTCATCTCCATCTCCATCTCCACCCTGGGCCATCTGGGCCTATGTAGATGCCACCTATGCATGCATGCAATGTGGCCACCTCTACCTCTGAAGCTACTAACTACCCCTATACCATCCCCAACTAGGTAATCAGGGTCACACCCTACCCCCCTATAGGGTGTCTCTCTAGCACAGTGATGGTGGCTAAATCTAGCTGCCCTTCGGCCTAGGAGGTACTACTCATAGATGGGCTGCCCACCACTATCTATACCTATCTCTGTCACTCCAGCATCATCAATCAATCCATCGGTCTCTGTCACTCTCTCTCCTCCTGCCCCATCGGCATTGTCGGTTGTGGTAGAGGCAATGGCCTCTCCACGTCATCCCTCCTATACTATGGGAAGGGTGGGGGTATATCTTGTGGTAGCCCAAACTACCATCTGACCCGGTCAACTAGGATCATCTCATGCTCCCCTACATGGTGCCCCTCTATCCACCTATAAATCTATAATCCCACTAGCTCCTCTGCCATCCCTCTGTATGAGGGATACCCCACATATGGTCTCCAGATAATGTCTACACTGAAAATCCCTCCAATAACCACCGATAATATGCTACATCATGAATAGCTCGGTCTTCTCGATGCTCTCCAATAGTAGGCACCCAGTGCCTATAACCCACTCACACCAAACCCGGCTCAAATGCATCAGCCCGGGGCATGCCATCGAACAACACACACAATGTGCTCATAGGCCCAACAATGAAGAATAAAGGTGCAACATAGGCTGAACCTGCAAAGCCACCCATACACCCATAGCTCTTTGTATAACTATGCTAGGAATGTTGGCACCCATGCAAAGGTCAGGTCCATCACCATCACCATGTCATGTAACACTCCCATCAGTGATCATGGGAACCTCCCACCCTCTACATCTGGTAGTGTGAAATAACATACTACCTCCATCAGTAATACTACTAGCCTCGTCTCCTCTAGATGGGCCTGGTACATCTCACCATAGCTCATGTTGGCATTGGAATGTCATCTCTACCAGTCCCTCACCAAACACTGTCAGCATCAACTCCTCGATGCCTCTAGGAAATCAAATACACTTATGTCCCCAATATCGGTAACCATAGATCATGTACACATCCTCCTGGTGACTGTCATCTCACCCATCGGTAAGTGGAATGTGTTGGTCACCAAGTCCCATCTATCGATGAGGGTGACCATCAAGCTCGGCTATCTAGACTACATGCCGTAGCATCTGACTCCGATCAGACCAACATCCATGACATGACTCCACTCCTGACTATCGTAGCCCCATGAACCATCAAGAGCAGGGGTGGTACCCTGTCTCTCATCCACATAGTGGGCTCTCACCTACATCCAACAACACAATTACATTATTAAAACCCTGACCATATCTATCCTCACCCATACCCACCACCTATTTACCCATCTACTCCTACCCATTCGACCTCACCTATCTACCCATACCCCCAACCCTTACCAACTCAACTTTACCTATTTTCCCTTCCAACCTACCAACCACCCTACCCTAACCTCCCTACCTACCCAACCCACCCGACCAATTGTTCTACTCACCCACCACCTACCCAACCCCATGTCACCCTACCTCTTTACATACACTCCACATTACCTATTTACCCACAAGTCTCAACACTTGGCCCTAACCACCTAACCCTTGCCTATGTTTTCTACCCTCTAACCAGTGCAGTCCTCCTAGACCACCATGGTTTCCCACAACTAGCATCGGTCACCTCATCCATGACCGATTCTGGTTATACCCCACCGATGCCCGGCCCACCATTGACCATCATCGGTCACTAGTCATGGTGACAACCCACGACAGAAAGCCCTGGATCTACCCATTTTGTCTCCATCTCTCCCCTCCCCACCCCCATTCTTACCTACAACCCTTCCCACCCAACATACTACCTATTCCTACCCTCCCCCATCCCTCTTTTATCCAATTTCCCCCTAACATTCAAATTTCATTTCCCCCAAACCCATCTTCCCCCACCCAAATTTCTATCCATTTATCTAAACACAACAAACACAAAGGGATATTGAATCTTACCTCATCACACTGCCACCACCATGGTGGCACATCAGGCCACTACACCAGTGGTCCACCCGATCCCTCTCCTACCTCTGCCATCACCAAATGACCTCTCACTCTCCAACCAATCCAATCGATCCAATCTAGCTCGTGGATCCACCTATCGACCAACTATCACCAGCCACGTGGCTCACCAACTCAGTCCTCCATCTCCCTTTGTCACTTTCCACCTTTTCCTCTTTCTCCTGTCATTTTCTCCTATTTGGAAAATGACAAATGATTCCATAAAATGGAATTTTTCTTTTTATAACCTACCCGACTTGACCGGTGATGGTTTGACCTTGACCGACATCGGTCCTGTGCCCTAGCTTACCGAGGTCGGTCCATAACAACCGGCATCGGTTCCTTGAAACCGTCATCGGTTTACCTACTTAGTCTTTTTCCTACCCCCTACCCCCACTTTTTGACCTGAATCCTACCTACCTCACCCAAAGCCTCACTTGGGACACTTCCCTTTGTCTTTGTGACCTTCTCATTGACCCCCTCACCACATCCCCAGTTGGGAACTCATTATTTTTCCCATCCCTCGGCCCTATCCATGTCGTGACCTAGATTTTGGGACCTGGAACATTGCTAGTGACCTTTGACCTCATGTGTTTGCTATACCTTGTGGCACTGTTACCTGTGTTGATGGACATACTGACCTTACCTTGCCTCTTTCCATGACCATTTATCCTAACCCAACCCTTGGGTGTACTGAACATACCTAAACATTCCTACACTTGACTTGTGTGTGTTTCCTAACCATATCCTATACCTTGGATACCGGAATCACTTCAACCTTGTTTGGATAAACCTATCGACCTTAGACAATGTAGAGTTTTCCTGCTCTTCAACTTGGTACCATGTTGTAGTTTATACATGTGCATGTGTTTGATTGTTACTACCTTTGACCCTGACCCATTACCTAGATTACCCGAGTAGACCTTTTTCCTTTTTTCCCCGTTACCCACCTTCCTCTTCATCACATTCACCTTTTATCAAACCACTCACCGATTCTACCTTCTACCTCATCAGTTCCTAGTTTGAGGGGGATCACCTTCACCCACACATGGGGCAACCACATCTTATTTTTGTCAGCATCACTTACCAATACAAGCTACACAACAAAAAGGGGAAAAATGTAGACACCAAAATTGGGTCACACTCCCCTTGGTCCCTCATCAAAACAAACACCTTGAACACATTCACCTAACCATGGCCCCTTTCATCTCACTCTAATATTAATTTAATTAATTTAATTAAATTAATTCATTATCCTCACAATATTTATTATTTAAATATCCTAATTGAGATAATAACCTCATATCTACCTCACCCATACACATCATCTAGCCACCTCACCCTAAGACCTATTCTTAGTATGTTGCCATAACTAACTAAGACCTACCAAAAACCTAAAAATCAAAGCCTACATTCCCTCTAACCACATTCCCATCATGTTAGAAGGAAGCTTCCATTCTAATCCATGGAGCAAAACAAATGAGATCCCAAAAAATCAAGGGGATCCCCAGTTTAGTAAACCTAGGAAATCCCACCCTAACCGATGCCGGTTACCCTAAACCACCACCGGTCAACCAGAACCACCGTCGGTTACCATTTAACCCCAAAACAACCTTATTTCAAGGTTGGCACATTTCTGAGAGATTGACACATCTTTTGAGAACAAGAGATGAAACTAGAGCTGCATGCAAGTAGAACGAGCATTCATACATGCATCAGAGCACCCATATCCAACATCAGAAGCACCCACAGAGCCATCTACCTTCATGGGAGCATCCAGGGAAGCATGTCAACACCACATCAAGTTCCTTCCATTTGATCACCCACCATTTCCAACCAGACATCAAGCTCATACAAAATAGTAAGTGCTTTGTTAACCAACACTTGTCCATTTATCATTTGGTAGATTCTTTTACTTTTGTTATTAGTTTTTGCTCCCATTTCCATTCCACCACCATTTACCTCCATGCAAACTTGACCATCCTTCACCCACACCCTTGAACTACCCATATCTAGATTTTAATCATTCCTGTGCATACCTAAGACCCACACGAACCTTTCCATTGCCCTTCCATTTTCATCTAGCCTCAGATCTATCACCCCACCAAGTTTTTATTGAGTTTCTTGTACCACCGACCATACCATACCGGTTACCCACAACCATCATCGGTTAACCTAAACCGACATCGGTCATACCAGACCGATGTCGGTCTCTATGTTTTTGACCAAAAACCAAGAACAAAGCTTCCACTCTCTACCCAATACCCAAAACATCCTAGAACCTGACCCTAACCAATACCTGTATTCTCTGACAGAGACCTTGACCTTCAGATTCAGTCATAGCTTAGCCTGTTGTGAATGAATTTCTTATTGTAGACAAATGAGATACCTAAATCATTTTAACTATAGTAGGATTTCCTTTATTATTAGCATTAAGTTGTTTTAAATAGTGGATTGACCCACTTCATATATTGTTTAACTTTTATTTGTGGTCTTGTTTCCATTTCGTAGTTCCTCCAAGAAAAAGGAAGCTCTCATGATCGGTTGTGGATCAAGAAGTCATAAGCATTGAATATTTGTACAACTCCTAAGAAGTCATCAAAATAACAATGATGGTAGAGGAAAATGAATTCCTAAAAGATATGAAGGATGAAACATTGGGGTGCATGGAGGAGAGACCGATGTGGTGAAGAAAAGCGTGAGGCCTCTTAGCGGTGGCTTAGAGCCACACAAGAATAGGTTGGATGAACTAGGAAAACTTATAGCGTAGAAAATGGATTTGCTGGAAGGGAGAATGTTTGTAATGGCTAACATAATGTTAGTATTACAAAATGAGAAGGGAGAAATTACACAAGATGAGCTGGATTCTATTGCAGTGAATATCCTAGAAAAGGTAGATGCAGAGTGAGTGAATGACATACCTTAGAGGCAGAAATAAAGGAAGAATATCCAGAACTCATTCTTCCAGTGGAAGTAGAGGGTGATGTAGAGTAAATAACTATTCTTTGTATAGAAATTATTTCACATTCTTTCCATTACTTTATTCTTTATTGTTCAAGGAGTAGCCATTGTTGGGGTGGCAATGCAATTTAGTGTGGGGTAATGTTGAGAAGACAAAGTGGAATACTTAGCAGAAGGCACACAAGAGGTTCATGCGAGAGAGTAGGGTCCAAATCAAAGGCGTGAAATGATAGGGAGAATGCACCTTACGAATATAAGGGAATATTTGGGACTTAGCTATTTTCACATGTACAAGCTATTTTTGGAGATAGTGTGCAGAGCACATAAACTAGGAAAAGACTTGTGTGACACGCATCAGCTATTTTTGGAAGAGTGGCTATGGAGCACTAAAGATAGGATTGCTACTAACAGTTAACTAGGAGAGATCTATTATTAGCGCACTTGCATGTGTGGCTATAATTGTAAAGGCACATGGCTATTCTTAGCATGCAACCTATTTTGGGAGTAGATAAGTGGTGAAGGGAAAATCCCCACCCTTATAAATATGTAATGAACTACGTAGTATAATAGAGGTGTGTGAGAACTGAAGTATTGTGAGGTTATGCTACCAAATCTAATGCGCGCATAAACTATGGTACTATCTATTGTAATGATATTTTGTGTATTTATCATGTTTAATATAATGAAGTGTATTGGTTGAATCAGAGTGTTAATTATGATTATAATTAGATCTTGCATGTTTGATTTCATCATGGTTATCATTTAAATATGTTATTCTTTAGATATAGATATGAACATGCACTATAGAATGATGTATTAAGTATGGATCTGAATGCATTAAGTCTTCATCATGCTAACATCCTGCAACAGAAACCCTAAAGAGGGGCCTAGTACCTTTACATGCTTCGGGTGAGCGCTCGCCCAGGGCCGAGTGATGTGCCAGCCGCACCCGGGCTTTTACTACTAAATTCTAGGCTACATCAATATGATCACATGTATATCTACATGGTTGTCTCTTGTTAAATGTTGACCAAGGATAGTGAGAATTTTTGGACCCTGGTCATTGGTGTTGTCCTTGATTTCAATTGAAATTTATGGAAAAAGGTGTGAATGGTGAAGTCGAAGGTTAATTGGTAGTGCCTCCTCATGTGTATTCTCGGTGATAGCTAGATTTACAAAGAGAATTGGTATCCATATAATTCCATGGATTCATTCATAGTATGCATGGTCAATAAAAATGTGGATATGGTGAAGCTTAGTTAGAATCATGTCAAACAAGCCTCTTTGTGATAGGTACATGAATATACTTCCAAAGTTGTATGTATAATTCCAAGGTCGAAAAGATCAATCATATGTGAAATAAGTGTTACTAATTTTGTAACAAGTCTCCAAAGTATATAAGGTGTTATTAGGTATACGAGGTGTTACAAAGGGTGTTATAGGTATAAAATTCATTTACATATGTTCTAAGTGCTCATAAGATTTGTATGGAGAAAGCGAAAATTACAAGTAATTAGAATTTTTTGAAAAAATTGAGTATATTGAGCTTTCTATTGTATTACTGAGATATACGATGTGCCAAGACTACAAAGTAATGAACTAAATCAGTCCCGCAAACCCATAAAGAAGGATTTCCAATGTATTGTGGTGTGCCAAGACTGCAAGTAGAGTAGTCTTGAAAACCCAAGTAGAGTAAATTTATCCTGCAAACTCATAAAGAAGAATTTAAGAAGTAATATGGAGATTTGGTGAGCCAAAATCAGTGAAGTAATGGAGGTTTTCAAATCCAAGTAAAGAAACTCTAAAACCCGCAACAAATGGAAAAGTTGATTAATCAAGAGATTTTATTTGTCATTCTTTGTGAAGTAGTGGGGGTAAAAACCCAAAGCAAAGAAGTCCCCAAATCCCGCAAAGAAGAAAAAAATTAAGCGGAGCACCCAAAACCCGTAGAGTAGATAAGTTAAGCGGTAGTACCCTAAAAACCCACAAAGAATGGAATTTAAGTAGTAACACCCTAAAAACCTATAGAGAAGATAATTTAAGAAGTAACAGACCCGAAAACCCACAAATAAGAGAAGCAAGGAAGTAATGGCACCTTATAATCCCTCAACAAAAGAGGATAGAAGAGCTACTTCGTAAACCCGGATTGCAATAAATTTTGCTCCAGGTATCATATTTTCAAGTTTTTTGAATTTTTGGAAAGCATGTTTCATCCTCTATGCCATGAAATAGAAAATTCCAAAATTGGAGGAATAACCGAATATCGATTAGTGCAACTAAAGACAATATTAGAAATATATTAAAACTAGAAAAATCATGAGTCGAAAAAATGGTTATTCTTGTTTATTTAAGTAAAAATTTGAGATCATAAGAGGTTGATGAGATGGATGAGAGAAAGGGGTAGTCATGTTAAGGGATCTTATAGAGAGAGGAAGGATACATTATTACATAATGTAGATCTATTGATGAAAAAGAGGAGAGCTACATGTTGAAGAAATTTTTGCAAAGATAGAGAGGAGACAAAACCATAAAATAAAAACATATTGCTGAAAGAGAGGATAATGATAGAGCTGTAGAGAGAATTAGAAAACTAGTCCAATGAATTCTTAGAGAGATCTGAAAAAGAGGCAAGGAGAGAGATGAAAATATGAGCTTGAAGAGTGAGTGAAGAGAGCAAGAGAAGAGTGATCATAATCTGTTGTATGTGCAACATAGGATCTATATGATCAAATTCTTTGTAAAATTTGTCTAAGTAGTTGCTTAGATCACAGGGGGTTGCATCCTCCTTATAAATAGTGGCTTACAGAATATCAGTTGTGGATGATTAAATTATAGGGGTTAAATCCTCCTTGTAAGTTGGAGCTTACTAAAGGTCAGTGGGTGTTGTACTAAATTTGGGAGTTGTAGCTTCCAGAAAAGTTTTAGCTTGTCAAAGACCAAGTGGGTGCTTGGTTAAATTATTGGAGTTGTAGCTCTAGATTGAGTTGAAGCTCAATCATGAAATCATTATAACTCTATAGGACAGTTTTCCAAATTAGTTCTCTAGTTTTAGTGGGTTTTTGTCCTGAGAAGGGTTTCCCACATTAAATCTTGTCTCCTCATGTGTATGTGTGTTTATTTCTCTCTCTATCTCTCATGATTGATTATGCATGCTTATGACAATCAATATAGTTTAATAGTAACAAATTAAGGAAGTGGAAATTGATTGTAAAAGTTTTATATGCACTGATTCACCCCTCTTAGTGCTTGAAATTCCTAACAATTGGTATCAGAGTGTGGTCCTCTTAGTATCAAACCTAGTAGATTGTAGGTGATCCTGAAGACATAAACATGGGTACTCTAGCAAAATCAATCCTGAAGAGAAAATATGAGATTGCTCAAACTCTGATAGATGGTTTGAAAAATGAAATCAAGCACATGGAAGATCACCATGGTCAAGAACTTAATGATATGGATTCATTTGTTGAAAATTTGTCAAAGGCTCGAAATATAAATAGGATGTCTTCCTGAAGCATGAAGAATATTTAAGAACCCTAAAGGCTGAACTAAAAGAGGTAAATGATAAGTTACAAATGTATAACAAACTAGAAAAGAGTTTTGAATCTCTTGGTTGAATCCTGGAAAGCCAAAGATCACATGGTGATAAAATAGGTATAGGATTTAGAGGAGAATCTATTAAAAAGAAAGATGATAACAAGGATGGTCCTAGCATGCAAACAAACATGAAGCAGACCAAGGAGACAAAAATAGGAAGGCCTAAGTTAGTTAGGCAAACCAAATGCATCCAGGTATGAGAGAAATTTTAATGGATATTGTTTTTCATGTTATGGTTTTGGACATAGAGCTAGGGACTGCATGAAGAACTTTGACAAATAACACCCATGGAGAGATTTTAGCACTGAATATGAAAATAACATAGTGTGCTTCAATTGCAAAAATAAAGGTCACATAGCCAAGTACTTCCTAAAAGACCCATTAAGTCAATTTTAGGATGAAGAAGACTCAAAAGGTATGAATGAGATAGTTTGCTACAACTATGTAACAGGATTAGACATATTTCTAGAGATTGTTATAGTCATGAGAGTGCTAAGTATGGTTGGAATTATAGTCCATATCTATATAGAAGCAAGAATCAAGTTAGGTGTTTTATTTGTCATGAAATTGGACATTTTTCAAAGCAGTGTTGTCAAAATCAACTCCCAAGGCATAACAACATAACTCAAACATTCAAAAGGCTAGACAAAAGGATATTCAAAGGAAATACACTTCCTAGAAATAATATAGAGTCATCCAAGCCTCAAAAACTCCTGAAAAGAAGGAAATGAAATGGATATACAAGATCAAGGAAGCAAAATCAAAAGTCAAAGAAGCAAAGAAGGGAAAGAAAATAGCATGGGCAGATGATGTAGAAAATCAGAAATCTATGATTAATGAGGCAATAGTGAGTATTGATAAAGGTAAGAAGAAGGAAGATAAGTTGAGTGAAAATAATGAAGAAATTCTCCCTCAAGCAATATTAGAGCAAGTGTATGAGCTGCAACATATGTTTCTTTCAGGAATTCAATCAGATAAATCATGTGATGTGGAGGTCACACCAAGGAATGCATCCAAGGAAATTGACAAGAGAACAAGGAAAAGGAAAGATAGAACTAAGTCATCATGTTGTTTTGATGACTTTATGTTGTTCGATGTGATATGACAATACAAAGATATCTCTAGGCTTCTAGAAGGTATACATAAGCTAAAGGAATCATATTATACTCTTCATCTATCTACCAATCAAGATTTCCTCGTGATGAAGTTGAAGAAAAAGGTCAAGGATGATGGCACGAGTTGTTGTTGATTGTGGCCTCTATCAAGTTTTCAATGTAAGTTTGTTTCAATAAATTCTTGTCTTGCTCCATGTTGAAATTATATCACAAGTTGAAGTATTTGAGTGTCTTCTTAATCAAACAAAGAGAGACAATGTTGTCAATAGATTCCAGGTCTTGCATATATCTTCTAAATGTTTTCAATGTTGTCTTCAAGAAAGAAGTATCTCTAAGAGAGTAATATTAAGTCAACATACAAGTTGATCATCCCTATGGAAATATGAATCAAAACAGTTCTAATATTTAATTTGAATGAGTGGTTGTGAGTATTCATATCAATAATGTGTAGTCAAGAAGTCATGAAAACTAAATTTTCCTCCATTTTGTCAACATTGAGTGATTATTGTTTCATTCTAGTTGATAACAACCCATAGTAGGTCCGATAAGTCTTAAGAAAATTCCCTTGGTTGAAAAAGAGGACAAGTATGAGTCACATGATTGTAAAGAAGCATAAGTATATGAGCCCTTGTTCCTCATGATATTAAGATTCTATCCTAATTCCTTGAGTTTTAAAAGAAGATCTTATTCTTTGTCAAAATTTGTCATGGATTGCTAAGAATTGTCAATGTGTAAAGTATGCATGGTGTCTAGTCTCAATACAATATTTGAAGTCAAGATTTTCATCAAGATCATACAAGAAAGTAGGTTGAGAAAGCTTTGACAATTCTCAAGTCAATCTTTGTTGGAAATTAAAGATCTAGAAAACAAATGAGACAAATTGCATAATATCTAAGCTGAGCCAAGTCTATCAATCAAATGTCAAGGTTAAATGAATATTAGATAGTCTTCTATAATATGAAACATATGCTACAATATCTTCATAGTCACTCTATATTTCCTGATATAAGTGAATGATCAAATTTCTTTGAATCGGTATCATAGTCCACAAAAATGAGGAAATGTAAAGTTGTAGTCACGTCATCATGAAAGGTTACAACAACAACGTCATCGAGAAAGATAAATTAGCACTTCTTAATGCATATCCTTTTGACATTAATGAACAATGAAAAATTGAAGAAATTATTTGACGAGGGAATGTTCATGAAAACTAGGAAATGTTATTTAAAGTGAAGTCATGAATATCTTCGGATCCAATAGAGATCATCAATGTCAATAAAGAGGTACTAGTAGTTATTATGTCTTCAATAATTTTTACATGAGAATATACTTCATTTTGAATTTTTGCATGTGAATAGTCAAAAATGAAGCAACTCCTCGGGGAGAGTTTTAGAATGCACTTTGTATAAGAAGAATTAAGCATTTAAGAGAATTTGTGTATCTAAAAATCTAACTTTGTGTTAAGCTTGTATCTTCAAGGTGATAAGGTGTGTGCCAAAACAATGATGAGCAAATGATTGTAGAAGTCTGGAGATTTCCCCATGATAGGTTATAGGTATGGAATAATGATGAATTGAACTCTTGTAACTTTAGGAAAAGGAAGGAATGATTCTAGGAAAAGAAACATCAGCTTGCTTGATTGAGAAAAATGAAGTGAAATGGTATATATATTGTGAGATAGGTATGTTGTCTTTAAATGAAGATTGTTTGTGTTCAATAGAATATTTTGAACATGGAAAACATAGTTTTAAGGGGATATCAATTTATTAAAGAATGTTTCTTCTTAAAACATGCACATGTGTTGATAAATTAAATCAGTGGGGGTAAAAGAAAGGAAGCAGATCGATGATGTGAGCATGGATTTGGCATAGAAAAGAGATATACGACAAGATTGAAGATGGAATAGATCAAATGGATCATATTTTCTATTGAGTGGAGTCGAGAAGATGGAATACGGTCATAGGATGAGCTTGTGGACAAGGAGAGCTAGTTTCCATTCCAAGGCAAATGGTGTGAAAAAGGTTATGGAGCTAAATGTATCCTTTCACCAAAAGAGAAACATCAACCAAGAGGGAGATTCTTAAGGTAAAATTAGGCATTATCAAGCTTACTTGAATATTGATCATGATGTTGAGAGTTTGAACCTTTGTCATAGATGTCAAAGGGGGAGAGTGTTGTCACAAACCAAATATGAAAGTGGATTTTTCCATAAAAATTTATGTTTTTCTCGAGTATGTTGTCATCAATTACAAAGGGGGAATTTGTTGGACCTTGGTCATTAGTGTTGTCATTAATGTCAAGTGGCATTAATGGAAAAAATGTTTGAATGGTGAAATTGAAGGTTGATTGGTAGTTTCTCCTTAGGTGTATTATCAGTAATATTTGGATCTACAGAGAATTAGTGTCCAAGTAGTTCCATGGATCCAGGTCATAGTATGCATAGTCAAGAAAATGTGGATATGATGAAGATTAGTTACAATCATGTCAAACAAGCATCTCTGTGATAGGTGTATGGCCAAAATTCCACAGGTTTATGTAGACTTCCAAGGTATATGATGTGTTACAATGGTGTTATAGGTCTAAAAGTCATTTACATGTGTTCTAAGTGCTCCTAATATCTATATGGAGAAAGTGAAAATTCTAGTACTTAGAAAAAAAATAAAATTTTGAGTGTATTAAGTTTTCCAGTGTATTGCGGAGATATGATGTGCCAAGATTGTGAAGTAATGAAGTAGATAAATCCTAGTAACCTACAAAGATGAAGTTCTAATGTATTACGAAGATACGATGTGGCAAGAATGCAAGTAGGGTACTCCCAAAAACATGATTAAAGAAAAATCATTTCGTAAACTCGTAAATAAGAAGTTAAGAAGTAATCTTGAGATTCAGTGACCCAAAAATGTGAAGTAATGGAGGTTTGTAAATATGAGTAAATTAACTCTAAAAACCCACAAAGAAAGGGTAAAGTTGAGGAGTAATCTAGAGATTTGATGTGTCACTGCTTTGCGAAGAAGTGGGGGTCAAAACCTTGAAGCAAAGAAGTCCCCAAATCTTACGAATAAGATAAATTAAGTAGTAGCACACCAAAAACCCATAGAGAATAGAAGTTAAGTAGTAGCACCCCGAAAACCCGTACATAATGAAAGATAAGTAGTAGCACCCCAAAACCCACGTATAAGATAAGTTAATCAAGAGTGATGAGACCCTTTAATTACTGTTTTAATTGTCTCATCTATTGTATATTTTGTATACCCTTACATTGTTTATCCTTGTTATCTTGTCAGACATTTCCACTTGAACTTAAACTTATGACACTTATATTAATTAATATAACTATTACTAAGTTACTCTATTTTATGGATTTTGAATGTGCATGTTAATCTCTTTAATACAATGAAATGATTAATAGTGCTTTGTCTGAATGTCATACTTGTTTACAAGAAGTTTTTATATGTTGCCACTAACATGCAGCAAGAAACTCTGTCACAATGTAAAGGGACTCATCCATAAGCAACCGACTTGCAACAACGGGGACTCATCCATAGAAAAGTAGTTGTAACCAAAGGAGAACACACACACATAAGAGAGTGTGAATGTGGGAAGCTTGATCAACGTTCACCTGATTTTGCACATATCAATGAAGAAACACTTGTGACAACAAGAAGTAAATATCACACCAATACCTGATTATGCTCTGCAACTACAACTGTGGAACTAGTTGATTTAACTTGATAAATAATTGTTAGAATGAACAATTAGTTATGTTGTTGTATTAGAACACCTTTTCTTAGTTTTGATTGCATGCATAAGAATATACAGATTTCTTAGTAGTGATATTTTACTTAATCAAAATGTAACTGTTAGTTTGAATGAGTCTCTTCACGTCTCTGCTGAATATAAAGAGAATGGAAAGACTATAGTAGATATCGATCAAAATTTAAGGAATTATTGTAAGTTCATTCTAAATATTCATGTTGATGAATAAAATCTAAGTTCTATCATTTTGTTGTAGACACAAGCCTTAGGAAGGGTTAGCACCCAAGGCAGGGCCCACTTGTGGTTTCTAAACCCCCTTTCCTTTTGTTTGTTGTTTTAGTTCCTTGCATGAATAGATTAGAATTGCAATAGTTCATTCCTTTACTTGTGTTATGCTTTTATTTATTTTATTACTTAGTTGTAGCATCTACTTTCATCTGCAACGTAGTTTATTTCCAACACTATATTTCCAATTGTTGTGACAACAATATTTTATTTTATACCTCTTAAGCACCTGTAATTGTGTATATAACACTGACAGAGTTGAAAGTTTACGTCCCTAGGTATGATGAATAAATGATTGCGGATTAGTGAAGGTTTTTATGAAGTTACCTCAAATTTACCCCCCAACTAATTACCGTTGAATGATTTGAGTAGTTGATGCATGCTGAACCTTCCAAGGGATGCCCATGGTAGATTTTTACCTAATCCATAAGTAGCACAAATATATTCATTTACCTCTAAATATTCTTAAGAAGAAACCTCCATACTAGGTTTAATTTTTGAATACAATCCCCCAAGTGACAGTTTTATAACTACTCTTGAGTAGCTAGGGATGGCAGAAGAAGTAGACCAAAATGCTCAAAATGGGGCAAAAACCTTCAGTTCCCCATCATTAACAACATTGAAATTGTTGGAATGAAGATTATTTCTCCATCATCCTTGCCAAATTTCCAAGGAGCTATGTCAGAAGATCAAGACACATTTCTCTTTGAGTTTGATGTTTTGTACACGAGTCTTTATGATTATACCACTGATGTATATAAGTTGAAATTGTTTCTTGCAACACTCAAAGATGTAGCCTAAAGGTGGTTCATGTGATTGGGAAGGAATATTGTTACTACATGGGAAAAAATTAAAGAGAATTTCCTCAATAAGTACCAGGACTATTGTATACCAAGTAGCAGAGAGGAGGTGATGAAATCTACAGAATGCAACAAAAAGAGGATGAACCATTAGAGGACTATTTGGAACAGTTCTTGTTCTACGTTTAGAATTCAAAACACACCACTGACATACCACCTAACTCCCTCAAATTACTCTTTTTGAAGGGACTCAATGAGGAGGACATGGATGCTCTAGATATGATAGGAGCAGGGGAAATTTCAAAGGCTACTTTTGACCAAATTTGTGAAGCCTGTAAAAACTATTCAAGAGATACCATGAAGAGGGTAAGGAATGTAAGATCAAGAGGTGGATTATCTACCAAAATAATGGGGGATATCTCTAAGTCATAGATTGTTAGCATGTTCAAAAATATGAAGAAGGATATTGTTAATGATATAGTCAATCAACTAATGCTCTACACACTAAAAAGAAGAAAAAAAGATGCATATGCAATGCTCACAGAGTACTTCTATGCATGCAAAAGAAAGAAATAAGTTTGTAGATGTAGATAATTGGCCAACATTACTCAAAAAAGAGAGGCTTCACTTGATTTTAAAATGTTGGAGATAGAATATGGGAAAAATTTCTATGTTGCTAAAAAAACCATGGCCACCAAGGTAAGGAGGTATGACATAAGACCCTATGCATTCATTACAAAATTGGTCTAATAACTCATATATGTAGCACTACCTTGGGCTAACCCTCAAGGATTGGCACCATATCCTAACAAATACCAACAATATTGGCAACCTCAATACTAAGACCAACCACAAAAACAATGGTAACAACCTCCTAATCATGAAAATAGACATGGAGGGGACAATAGTGGAATAACCCACCTCCTAGTTACCAACAAGCTTATCAATAGCCTCCTTATCAGTGTGTAGTAGCTAGCTCTAATGTCTAACTTCATGAGGGTCGTCAATCCTCACCATTAATAATGTCAATCCAGGTTGGTGTCCAAAGGTTGTATGCATTAAGAGAAGAAAATCTTGGAAAGTAACTCCTTTAAACACAAACCAAACTTGCATAAAATAAATCACACTTGCGAAATTGAAAGGCACACTTGCAGAAATAAAGTTTGCATGAAAGAAACACACTTGCATGAATTAAAAGGCACACTTGCATAAATGAAATTTGCATGAAAGAAACACACTTGCATGAATTAAAAGGCACACTTGCATAAATGAAATTTGTATGAAAGAAACACACTTGCATGAATTAAAAGGCACACTTGCATAAATGAAATTGCTGAATTAAAAATAAACACAATTGAATGAAACACCTACAGGTTTACAACAAATTAAATTTTCACAATACAAAGATAAAAACAATACAACATAATGAATTAAAGATAAATGAATAAACATAAACATAAATACACAGATCCATCTTCCTTAGAATGAGTGGCCAGGCTCATTCCTTGGAAAAGGATTTAAATCATACTTCTGATATCTTAAAACTACAGAATATTTGAGAGGAAAGAATAGATCTTTATTTCTTTAGAGAAAAATATATTACATATCTAAGTGTGGAAGGTTGCATTTATAATTTATGCATCTAACCAACTCCTTATTTTAGAAATACAATTTCATCTTATCTTTATTCCAATCCTAACAACTAAGATCTTCATCTCCACAAAATATGGAGAGAGATATATTATTGAAGTCAAATCTTATCTCACTTATTTTAGGAAGATTTGCTCCCAAATCTTATCCTTGATTTTCGGTAACAAGAATCATAATGATTTTATTCCTCAAAATATGATTTTGACCAAATACCTTTCTCAGATTTTCCCTTTGACTTTATTTTTTTATTGTGGAACTTTTGACGCTTGTGAAATACTCTTTTTCCTCGGACTGTAGTTCACTAAAAGTTATATTTTTATTGATTGGTAAAACCTGTAGAAAATATGAATGAGGTTTTTGTTAAACACATTGCTATGAACAAAAACCTCTCTTATATTTTCCATTTGACTTTTCTATTTTTGTTTATGAAACTTTTAGTGCTCGTTTGATACACTTTTCCTCGGACTGCAGCTCACTAAAAGTTAGATATCTCTTCATTGGTAAAACTTGTAGCAAATATGAATGAGATTTTTGTTAAAACATTGCTATGAAAAAAACCTCTCTCATATTTCCCATTGAAATCTCTGAGTTTTCACAATCCCTCAAAAACTGTCATTCCATTGATGCAAGTTCCGGAACTAAAGTTGTCATTCCTTTTATGTAAGTTCTGAACTAAATCTACAAGTTTCAGAACTAAATCTGATTTTTCCCAAAATTAAAAGTTACGGAACTAAATGTGAGTTCTCGGGACTAAACTTGCAAGTTCGGAACTAACTCTGCGAGTTCCGCATCTAACTTAAAACAACTATAACTTTTGCATGCAACCTCGGATTGAGATGATTCTTTGTTTGAACTTGCATAATTTTTTGAGAGGAATCTGAATATAAAATCAAATTTAATTTTAAATTTACTATTCATGTTCAATTCCACTTTTCCCAATACTAGCATTATCTTTCCTTTATGGCCTGCATATACAATACTTTGCATATTTTCCCAAATAATCAATAGGATTAGTCAAAAAAATAGATAAAAAGATTTCTAAAGAATGAACAAGATATATATCATATATTCTATCTTAAGAAAACTAAAGTTCCTAGATTACATTTAAATATACTTTCAAAGGTAACTTGGAAGGAAAAAATAATGGTAATTTATGGCCAATTTATGGCCTCATCATTTCCCCACACTTAATCTTATACATGTCCTCATGCATTACATTATTATATCCTCTTCTTAGATTCTTCTCTGTATTAAGGACACATTCTTGTGGATATCCTTCTGTTGCTTTTGATTTCTTTCTTTTACAACAGGTTCTTATGTGGATCTCCTTCTATTGCTTTTGATATTTTTTTCTTTTACAACGAGGTTCTTGGGTGGATCTATTTCTACTACTTTTGATTTTTTCCTTTTACAACAGGTTCTTGTGTGGATCTCCTTCTATTACTTTTGATATTATTTCTTTCACAACAGGTTCTTGTGTGGATCTCCTTATGCTACTTTTGATTTCTTTCTTTTACAACAAGTTCTTGTGTGGATCTCCTTCTGTTTCTTTTGATATTCTTTCTTTTACAACAAGTTCTTATGTGGATCTCCTTCGTTGCTTTTGATCTCTTTTATTTTACAACAGGTTCTTGTGTGGATCTTCTTCTTTGCTTTTGATCTCTTTTATTTTACAGTAGGTTCTTGTGTGGATCTCCTTCTATTGTGTCTCATATTTAAAATCAAAATGCATAGCTCGTGCTTCTCCTTCTCTCCCACACCTAAGCTCATGCATGTTGTTTATTTATGGCTGCCCATAAATTAGACTCAAAAAGTTTGATTACAAAGAGGTGCACATATTTTTCATATAAGTAGGGGAGATATGAATTTTATCTTGCCTTCCTTGGAAATCTTTAAAAGTGGATCTAGTTGTAATAAAAAAACTTACAAGAAAGCTTAAAAATAAAAGTATAACAAAATAACTTGATCATACCTCTAGTTGTATTTTTCATCCTATTGTTAACATGATCAAATACTACGAGAAAGAAATCCACCAATGTAACAGTTGATTTCCTTTGAAGAATATCTGCCTCCTTTTTCCTTTGATTGGCAAGCAAACCGGTTTTCCAATCAAAGTTTTTTTGCCTTTGATTAGCCAATAAGCTGATTTTCCAATCAAAGTTTTTTTAACCTCTGATTGGCCAGTAAGTTGGTTTTCCAATCAAAGCTTTTTGAATTTTTATTTTTTATTTTCTATTTTTTTTCTTTTGATTGGCTAGTAAGTCGGTTTTCCAATCAAAACTTTTTGATTTTTTTTTCTTTTTTTGTGTTGAAATGATAGTATGAGAAGGATTAGAGAAAAATTTGATCCATCATCAAACTATATTCATAAAAGTATAACTTGTGTAAAATAGGAAGCAATGTCTGAGATCTCATAAAAACCTTTTTGCATACTTGGTAACTCTAAGAAGATTTCAAAAATTGTGTAGAAAATTTCTAGGTCTTCAAATCCCATCTTGAATTATGCATTATCAGAATCACCATAGTAATATTCAAAGCCCGGACTAGTGATCTCAGGAGATGGATAATTGTTAAAAGAGAGAGTGGAGGTATCCATGGGTCCCTCTAAAATCTATATGTTCCTTAGTTGATATTGTTGGTGCTTGAAATCTACATGCTGATATCAAGAACAACTCTAGAAATTCCTATAGATCTAGTCCTTAGATGTTAGTACACAATGTTTTTTTCCTTGATATTCACCATAATTGTTTCTTAATGTTATACAAGCATATACAAAAATAAAGAAATTGAAAGACATGAAAAAAAAATTCTAATGGATATGGTTCAGGGATTGAATTTTATTATGGGATGAAAAATAATTTGGATGGGTGGATTTATGAGTGGGTTTTTATTTTGGCTCTAATGAAATCCCTGAATATGGATGGAGTTAATTAGAAATGCTACCAATTCATTATTACAAACTGGATAAGCCAGTTTTTTGACTAAGGTTATGTGTAATAAGATCACTGAGTTGTTAGTTGATACAAGGGGAAATGGTGGTGGTTATCAAAAATGGCATATGATATTTTATCAACTGGATCTACTTCCAAATTCAATATCATATTATACCATTTCCAGATCTGAATTATTTGTTCATACCATTATACCTCTTGATCAAACATCGCATCATTTTTCTTATACATAGAGTTAGTTTGTGGGAATATATTTACAATCTAATATTCCTAATTGTAGAAATGAAATTTTAATCTAATTACAGGAAATAAAAGTCTAAAGAAACTACTTACCAAATTATTCCTATCACAGAATTTGCTAAAAGGTATTCTACTGTCACTAGAATATTCTTTTAGAGAACTCTGAATCTCCTAATAACACCGTGTTCCCTAGAAACGTGCCAAAATGATGAGGGTCGTCAATCCTCGCCATTAATAATGTCAATCCGGGTTGGTGTCCAAAGGCTATATGTATTAAGAGAAGAAAATATTGGAAAGTAACTCCTTTAAACACAAACCAAACTTGCATAAAATAAATCACACTTGCGGAAATTGAAAGGCACACTTGCAAAAATAAAGTTTACATGAAAGAAACACACTTGCATGAATTAAAAGGAACACTTGCATAAATGAAATTTACATGAAAGAAACACACTTGCATGAATTAAAAGGCACACTTGCATAAATGAAATTTTCATGAAAGAAACACACTTGCATGAATTAAAAGGCACACTTGCATAAATGAAATTTTTGAATTAAAAATAAACACAATTGAATGAAACACCTGTAGGTTTACAACAGACTGAATTTTCACAATACAAAGATAAAAACAATACAACAAAATGAATTAAAGACAAATGAATAAACATAAACATAAATACATAGATCCATCTTCCTTGGAATGAGTGGCCAGCTCATTCCTTGGAAGAGGATTTAAATCATACTTTTGAGATCTTAAAACTACAAAATATTTGAGAGGAAAGAATAGATCTTTATTTCTTTGGAGAAAAATATTACATATCTAAGTGTGGAAGGTTGCATTTATAATTTATGCATCCAACCAACTCCTTATTTTAGAAATACAATCTGATCTTATCTTTATTCCAATCCTAACAACTAAGATCTTCATCTCCACAAAATATGGAGAGAGATATATTATTGAAGTCAAATTTTATCTCACTTATTTTAGGAAGATTTGCTCCCAAATCTTCTCCTTACTTTTTGGTAACAAGAATCATAATGATTTTATTCCTCTACATTATTGGAAGTATTTTACTCAAAATATGATTTTGACCAAATACCTTTCTCTTATTTTCCATTTGACTTTGTTGTTTTTATTGTGGAACTTTTAACGCTTGTTAAATATGTTTTTCCTCGAATTTGCGCAATTCACTAAAAGTTAGATTTCTCCTTATTGGTAAAACCTGTAGAAAATTTGAATGAGGTTTTTGTTAAACACATTGCTATGAATAAAAATATCTCTCATATTTTTTATTTGACTTTTCTATTTCCGTTTATGGAATATTTAGTGCTTATCGATACACTTTTCCTCGAACTGCAGCTCACTAAAAGTTAGATCTCTCTTCATTGGTAAAACCTACAGCAAATATAAATGACTTTTTGTTAAAAACATTGTTATGAAAAAAAATATCTCTCATATTTCCCATTGGAATCTCTGAGTTTTCACAATCCCTTAAAAACTATCATTTTGTTGATGTAAGTTCTGGAACTAAATCTGTAAGTTCCGGAACTAAATCTGATTTTTCCATGAATTGAAAGTTTTGGAAATAACTATCATTCAATTAATACAAGTTTTAGAGCTCAATCATGAGTTCTAGAACTAAACCGCAAGTTTCGAACTAACTCTGTGAATTCCGGAACTAACTCTGTAAGTTCGACGACTAACTTAAAACAACTATAACTTTTACATGCGACCTCGGATTGAGATGATTCTTTTTTTGAACTTACATAATTTTCAAGAGGAATCTGAATATGAAATCAGATCTTATTTTAAATTTAATTTTAATTCTCAATTCCAATTTTCTCAATACTAGCATTATCTTTCCTTTATGGCCTGCATACACAAGACTTTGCATCTTTTCCCAAATAATCAATAGGATTAGTCAAAAAATAGATAACAAAATATTTATAAAGAATGAACAAGATATATATCCTATATTCTATTTTAAGCAAAACTATAAGTTCCTAGATTACATTTAAATCTACTTTCAAAGGTAACTTAGAAGGACAAAATAATGGTAATTTATGGCCAATTTATGGCCTCATCATAACCCCCCAATCAATCTCTCAACCAAAAGCTACATAACTACCTACTCAACCAATGCCTAATCCTAATAATAAAGTTTCTTAGCCAGCCTATTCCATTGAACCATCTCAATACCCTACCTATTCTATTGATATCAACAATATCCATCTTCGCTCAGGAAGAGCACTTCCTCCACTAGCTAGACCTACCATTACTGAAATTGTAGAAGAACCATAGTTGCTGCATGATGACTTGCTCTAAGGACAGAAGATGTTGTAGGTTGATCCACAACAACCTAAGCAGAATTCCAGTAAGGATAAAATGTAGGGTAATGAGCCACCATTTCTTGAAAGGTTACAAGAAAAGAAGACTGACCTCAAATTAGAATTTGATTCTGACTTTTTCAATCAACTCAAAGACATTTGTGTCAAAATACCATTGATATAAGCTATTAAGGATGTGCCCATCTACAATAAACTAGTTAAGGACCTATGCATTAAGAATCCAAAGAAAGAGGAAAGACACATCTATTATATAGGTCATTGATAACTAGATGATATTATTCTTGGGAACTCAATTATGCCCAAGTATATAGATCTAGGAAACCCTCTAGTAAATGTCATAATCAATGGTACAATGATAAAAAACACTTTGATTGACTTGGGGCGTAATAAATGTAATGAAAAAATAAATCATGGATGATTTGAAATTGGAAGGATTAAGGCCAACAACCATAGTCTTATAGCTTACGAAAAGATCAATAGCTAAGCTTCAAGGATTTTTGGAGGATGTGGTAGTAGTGGTAGACTCTTGGGAGTACCTTGTTGACTTCATTATTTTCCATCCAAAAGAAAACTTAGGAGATATCCTATCATCCTAGGAAGGTCGTGGAAAGCAATTGTTGATGCATTCATTGGATGCATATCTGGTAATATGATCATCTCTAATGGAAGTGGCACCGAAATCTTATGCTCTATCCCCCTGCACAACCATTTAATGAAGAATATAAAACCATTTGGGTGGAAGAACCAGAAGAAGACCATAGCTCAGTTTAGCAGCTAATGATGTTAGAAAAATCATACATAATAGAAGGACATAAGGAGGATGTTGTTCTTTCAAACATTCTATAGAATAATTATGGTAAGAATGAAGAAGATGGCAAGTAGTAATCAATAATCTTTCCTAAAAATCAAATCTTCCACAACATAGTATTTTTTATATCTGAATCACATCACCCTATGGTTTGCACAAGTGTGTGTGCTTTATCTCACAATGTGATTGTATAACATGGGTAAAATCTCTAAGTTATGGGACATGCTTCTTGAGATAGACCTCCAGAGAAAGTTAGTTCTTACTCCTAAACTACCTACCACAATCTACTCTAATGCAGAAAAACTATCTATCCTAATCTAACTTTCCAAGGGACCAAGGAGAGAGAGTGCATGAAAAAAATCCTACACTAAAGCGGTGATACACCAAAAAGGAGAGTGTGAGAGTAGTCTCCCAATGTGTGAAAATTAGAAGCAAAATGCAAACTAGAAGGGGTGATAACAGTTCTCCACAATCTAGCAACTGCATTCACAACAATATTTCATGCACACACAATGATAATGGATCCCTGTAATAGCATAAAATAGACACAATATATATGCAATGAGATTGAAAGGGAAAGAGGAATGCAAACAAACATAGCAAGGGAAGATACATCCACAAACTTGCATCTATTACTTCATAAGTATGCAAAGTTCAATCTATTACAAGATAAGGGCCTAGATCACCATGTAAGGAGTCCACTATAAGGGCCTATAGCACATTGGCTTCACAAAGAAATTTTGACAGATTTTTTCTACTTAAAAACTACCTCCCTTTACAATGATCCCAACACTCTAATTTATAGAAATTTCAGAAGAGAGAGAGGGGGGGAAATGAAAATCCTAAAATCTATCCTTCAACCACTTGTAAGCTTTCATAAATAGAGTGAAATGATGTTATGTTGCTTGCAAAAGGATCCCCATACTATCCCATGACTTGCAGCAGTGAGAAATGTCAGCCCATGCTCCATTGAATGCATCCTAACTACCAAATAAAACATTGTTCTGAACTTGGACATGTTTTCTACAAAATCACCTTCGATTTATCATCAAGTTTTGAATTTATTGATTTCTATACATTGGGCTTAGAACCATGATTCCAACGGTACCAATTGTGTGTGTTTTCATTGAGAAATGTAAAAGTTATGGCCTTCTAAGTGCGGTAGTTATTTGGGTCTCATAGGCATTTCGTCATTTAACAGGAATGAGCATCTGATTGACTGGAGCTGAAGATGTTTCCTTTATTTTCATAAATATACCCTCATCAAAAATAATAAATCCATTATGTGGTGTAGAGGATGCATGCTCGTTCCAAAAAGTCCAATTTTGTGAAAATCATAGCTCAGGGTCAAAATTTATAGCTGTTTGAAGTTTAGGAGGGTTAGGCATTGAGTTTTCCTTTGTATACAGAAATTTCAGCTATATCAGGTCCTTGTGTCCCAACTATCCTAGAAAAAAACATCTAATCCAACCGCAAGTCCTCCTTCTGCGAAAAATTGGAAAAATTATGTCCTCAGCGAACTTGTGTCCTGTGTGTCCCGCCGTTGATTGGGTACATGCAGGGCATTGTTGTGCCGCTTCGCCCACATCGCTTCGACTCGCCTTTCAAAATTAGACTAGTCAGTTTTTTAGGTCTGAACTATCCCACTCGTACTTGTGCTACTGAACTACTTTGACCGACTTTTCGCACAACAAAGGAATGTGGCCATTTCGGCTCTATACGGGTCCCGCGTGTCCTAATGTCCCATGGACCGCACGGACCAAATATACCTAAATTTTGTGATTTCTTTACAAATTGGCCATTTCAGCCATGTGGGTCCCAACTGTCCCATGTGTACTGTGCGGCCTAGGCTCTAAAAACTCATTTTTTCGCACAACACTAGCACAAGCCAAATTTTTGCATCTTTTGCAATTTTTCAACTTCTTGGATTTTTCTTGGCTAGGGGAGTTAGAGAAAAAGAATAGGAACCTTAAAAGCCTAATTTTTTTCCCTCGAACCATTTCAACCTACTCGACCTTGAAGAATTTGCAGAAGTTACCAAAATTTACCTTAAGGGGTGGATTTTAGATAATAGTACTATGGAATGTTCTAGGTAATAACTACATCCAACACCAACTTCTTCCACATGGTTATATCTTGAATTCTGTAAGGAGTAACATATGCTTCATGACTGATCTTTCTAAGGAAGTGGAGATTGCACTAGGAAAGCCACTCAATGTGAAAAAAACATTGAGCATGTAGTAAGAACAACTGTTAATTTCCCTTCTCAAAAAACATAGGACAACATTTGCATGTGACTATGGAGACATGCATGGGATCCATCCTAAAATATGTACTCATAAGATATAGATCAAGGAAAACTTTAAGCCATTAAGATGTACACATAGGAGAATGAAACTAGTAGTGAGGGATATAGTTAAAGAGGAACTAAAGAAATTATTGGATGTTGGATTCATATATCCAATTTCAAAAGTTAATGGGTGTCACCACTTGTTATTGTACCTAAAAAGAATGGTAAATGGATAATTTACATAGATTATAGGGAGCTAAATGCAGATAACAAAGAAGTATCATTTTCCACTCCTTTTAATTGATCGGATACTTGATACTCTTGCTGCCAAAAAGTATTTTTCTTTTATGGACATTAACAGTGGCTACAACCAAATTCAGATTGCACCTAAGGATCGGGGCAAGACCACATTCACATGCCCATGGGTAACTTTGCATACTTTATTCTTCCCTTGGAGTCCATGTAATGCACACCGCCACATTTTAGAGAGTAGTACTCAACATCTTCTCATATATAACAAATGATTGTGTGGAGGTATATATGGATGATTTTACAGTCCATGGAAGTACTTTTGATGAAGCAATGAAGAAATTAGACAAGGTTCTCAAGATATGCAAATAACATAATCTATCCTTAAGCAATAAAAATGCTACATGATGATGTTTGAGGGGATAATGTTAGGTCATTATATGTCATATGCTGGAATCCAGGTAGATCCATCAAAAATATCAGTGATTATAAATCTACCAACACCTAAAGGATGTAAGGAGCTTCTTGGGCAATGTTGGGTATTATAAGAGATTTATTCAAGATTTCAGTAGAGAATCTCATAGCACCATTTTTTTTTTTGGGAAAGGATCTCACATTTGTATGGACAAAGAAATGTGAAGCTACATTCCAAAATTTGAAGCAAATGCTAACTTTTGCACCTATTTTAAGAGGAATAGATTGGAGTTTGTCATTTCATATACACATTGATGCCTCAGATCACACCATTGGAGCTGTTTTAGGATAGAAAGATGGGATACTCAATTACGTCAATAAGAACCTGCAACACATTGAGCTTAACTATATAGTCACTGAGAAGGAGTTTTTGGAAGTTGTATGTGCCATCAACAAGTTCAGGTACTATATCACAGGATATCTAGTATTTATTCACACATACCATATTACCATTAAATATTTGATCAACAAACCAATTGCAAGTAGAAGGATAATCGGATGGTCTCTGCTCTTACAAGAGTTTGATGTAACATAATCCCTGGAAAGACAATGTTGTAGCATATTTTCTCTCAATAATGGAGGATAATAATGAAGAAGAAGTGGTGGATGATTCTTTCCTAGATGAAAATTTGGTTTTCATTTCTACCAAGACACCATGGTATGCTGATATAGCCAACTATTTGGATGCAGGTAAGACACCTCCACATTATCTATATTATGAAAATAAATATATTTTTGAGAAAAGTGTGAATTTTTCTTGGATAGTTGGTTTCCTATTCCACACATGGCAGAATAATGTTATGATAATATGTATATATGATGAGGAAATTTATGATGTCCTTAAAGCTTTCCATAGTGAGTCATGTGGAGGACACTTTGTTTTAAAAAGAATAGGATAGAAAGTATTAACAACAAGGTATTATTGACCTACACTACAGAAGGATGCAACCTTGTATGCAAGAAGATGTGATAAGTGCTAAAGAATGGGAAAGCCTACTAAGTCGATGAAATGTCATTATAGCCTCAATAGTATTGCAGTCATTTGACAAATGGGGATTGGACATTATTGGTCCCATAGATCCTAAGTCTCAACAAAAGATTAGATTCTGGGTGTGCACTGAGACTACCTCACCAAATGGATATAAGTGAAAGCATTACCAAATCAGAAGAGTGAAAAAGTTGCAAAATTCCTATATGACCACATCTTTACAAGGTATGGAGTGCCAAGAGAGATTGTTATAGATCAAGGTACCCACTTCATTACTGAAGTTATTGTTGATTTAGCTACAGAATATGAAATCAGACATAGGAATTCCACACCTTATCATCCACAATCCAATGGCCAAGATGAAGTAACAAATAGAAAAATTGAGGCCATCTTGACAAAGACTATTGCGTTGCATAGAAGGGATTGGTCGAAATAATTCCAAAGGAATTTTTAGAATTTAATACCACATGGAAGATAACAATTAGATTCATACCTTTTGAGCTACTATACGGTAATATTTTTGTTCTCCCTATTTAGTTTGAGCACAAGACATTAAGAACTGCATTGGAATTGGGTATAGATTTATCTAAAGCTCGAAGTAATCGATTATTCAACTCAATGAGTTGGATGAAATGAGGAGGTAGGATATTCATAATACAGAGGTAGTACAAAAACAAAGGATCAAGTGGCATGACAGATTCATCAAAATAAGGAAATTTCAAGAAGGTGATTGGGCACTTCTCTTCGATTCAAAATATAAGGACTAGATGGGAAAACTCGGGACAAGGTGGCTAGGTCCATATGAGATTGAGAAGATATTTCCCAATGGAGCTATGAAGCTCACCACCATTGATCCTGTGAGATTCAAACTACTAGTAAATGGTAATAGATTGAGGTTGTACAAAAATACAACCGACAGGAACACCTTCATCTAATGGTTCATAGGAGGCCAAAGCAAGATGGAAATGAGAAAATAAAAATTGAGGTCAGAAGTTAAACCTGTTGGTTCATCTTCTGAATTTTTAGAGGAATGAGATATTCAGTGGCCTTGGTATATCCATCTTTTTGGATACCCTAAGGATGAATAAAATTAATGCGATCAGCCTTTATGGTGATTAGCCCCACTCACTCACCTATTTTATTTTATTACCATTTCTGTTTTTTAGGATTTGGTGTATTTTTGGCAAGGAGTGCATAATTTGGATGAAAGGAGGTGGTGCAAAGACTAGAATGTCCACTTGCAGCAATATACAACCAAAGCCCTATTTTTTATTTCCTTTTATAGAACTTTGATTGTATGAAGAATCAAGAACCCATTGTAATGAGAATAAAGAGATGAAGATAGTTAGCACCGGAAAATTCAATCTTCCCTCTTCGGGAATTAATTGAATTCTCATTATGGAGCTTAATCTATACAACAACACCTGTAGTAATAGATCTTGCAGCAACACTACTTACATCCACACAATACCTCAACATACAACCTCATGCATACATCCAAGGGCACAAAATCCAACAAGTCACATGTCACAATCATTCGGCGTATATCTTGAGTTAAGTGCACTTGATGTCCTCTAATAAAGTAGTGCTAGAATAATTATATTTAATTAATTTATGTTCCAAGTTGTTAATAAACTTTATTAACCGTAATGTTCTCGCCATTTCCTATAATGTGACATGTCTCCCACATCACCCCATGATATCACAAAACCTCACTTCACATGTGGATATCCTTTAATTCAAATTAATGCCCACTTTTCAAGCTGCATGTAAAATTGGTCACAAATTTCAAAAATGCAAACACTTGAGGTCTTCCGTTCATTCAAATTTTACATAATCAATTCTAAGTGAAAGACCCCTTACTTTGCAGAGCTTGCGAAGTTGCAGAAATTAACAATGGGGAGACTTAATAAGAAATGAACCTACGGACCATTCACGGCTTGAGAATCGATACAAATTCTACATTACTTTCATAATAGTGGTTGGATGGATTACATCAATAAATTCCAAGGTTTCAATGAGTATATGGTCATAGAATTCACCGCCACCTTCAAGTACATGTAGGAAATAGTCAAGGGTTTGCAAGTTAAAGTTGATGATGAGATATTTGCTGGAGTCACTGGACTACTAGTGGAAGGTGAGATGTTTCCTAAAAATACAATCTAGAGGAAGCTTGCGTAAAGTTTATAGATGAGGATGTCAACTTTGTGACAGACATACAATGTACTCTATGAAGTTCTTTAAAACCCTTTTGGTAAGATGTGTCAAACTATATCATAAAATATTCTACCTATGAGGTTCAGTATTCACGGTTAAATATTTTCCATTTTAAACTTCTCAATCATTTAAATAATGTCATAAATGTGAATGTTCCAAATTTCTTACATGAGATTTTAAATAAGATGAGTAGGGAATCAAAAATGGGAAGGTATGCCTTCTCTCATTATTGCCTTGTCACTTTAATTGTGAAACATGCATTGGCAATTGAACATCCTATAGTAAACTGGGGAGACTTTTTTAGAGAAAATAATATTAATGATTTGTTGGGGAAGGGTAAGAAAAAGAGAAGAAGCTCAACTAGTTCTTCTATGCCTCCACTTGAACCCTTAGCTTCAGCCTCCATTTAGTCAAAAACCCATACTCTTGTAGAAACCCCCATTCCTTCATAAGCTTCCATACCTGAAGAAACACCCGTCCATGACAAACCTCCATCTCCAAAACAAGGTCCTAGGCCCATCTCTCCTAACAGGGTTCTAGTTGTTGAAGCATTGCTAAATATATCAACACCAGAGTCCTCTTCCTCTAAAGGTAAATGGAAAGCCTCAAGAAAAGTCTTTGATTCATCTAGGAGGTCAAACAGCTTAATCCTAAAAAGACCAGAACCTCAAGGCCTAGTAGAAACATTAAAAAAAAATAGATAGTGATGAAAAAGGACTAGAAAAGGAGGAGGAAGTTATTCCAATGGAAGTTGAGTAGGAATTTCATATAGAAACTAGTGTCCCTAGGATTTCACCTAAAAATTTGGGAACTACCCCTTTTTAAATTTTTTGATCTTTTTGAGCGAAGGGTCTTGTTTTTACTTTTTGTTTTTGATTTTTTCTTTGTACATTTTTCCTTCAGTTGTTGGCGTTGCTCATAGGTATCGATTATAAAGTCGTATTATCTAAATACACATAAGCCACAATCTCACTCAATTCCCTCCCGAAACCTAATCTATTTTTATAAAAGCTTTTACTTATTTTTAATAAATAAAAGTTCTTTTAAAAATAGATTGAGCTAAAATTGGAAAAATTAGGTTATATAAAGCACTTTGCACGGTCATTATTACCACGTCATTATTACTTTCACCTCAAGGTGGAGCATTCACCTAGGGAAGAGTTTGTTTTTATGGATTAGCTAATTAGAGAGGATTTTTGAGAAATTTCCCGAAGCTTCTTTTAGGTATTTTGTTTTTATTTATTTATTTTGTTATCTAGTTTTGGTTTTTCTCCATTTTTCATGTGGCAATCACCATAGCCTTGTCTTTCTTCCCATTCCCGGGGTTTTGAAGAGATCTCCATTGTTTTTCATTTCAATTCAACTTGTCCCAGCTGTAATTAATTGTATCCCCTTAAGAATTCGGGCTAAATCGTGGTTTTTCGGGCATGTGCAAAGCCAAGTCACGGCTTTTTAAGAGGCGAGGTTTTATTTATTGTAAATCATGGTTATTGGAGTCCTTTTCTTATTTGTAGAAGCATACAACCCCCATCTAATTATCCATGTAATTTCTAACTTCTAAGGTAAAACACTTAATTGAAAATCGTGGATGTGCAACACTTTGTCTTCCTTTTGAAAAGAATCTAGTCTCCTTGGTATCCACACAAAAGAAAAATCACTTAAGCCAAATCGTGGATGTCCAAGGTATTGTCTTCTTTTTGCAAATCATCCTCCTTCCTTAGCATCCACACAACTTTTGGAGATGTACACAATTATTTTTAAAAGAAAAAGAAAACCACTTAAGTGAAATCGTGGATGTCTGTGGCTTGGTCTTATTTTGTGAAATCATCCTCCTCCTTCATAATCCACGCAGCCTTTGTAATAAAGAGAAAAGCACTTAAGTGGAAATCATGGATGTTCATGTCTTTGTCTTCTAATTTTCAACACAGCCATCCACTCTCCTTTGCATCCACACAATCCAATCAGCCTTCTATTCATGCCATCCTCCTTCCCTTGTATTCACACAAATTTTGAAAGCAAAGGAAAATCATTTAAATGCTTGCATGGAGGGTCAAAACCTTGGCTTCTAAAAATTGCATGTTCTGCAAAGCATCCACCTTCTTCCAAATCCACGCAGTTTTTGGCTATGAATTAAAAAACCTCTTAAAAGGCATTACACTGATATTTATTACCTTGGCTTCTAAATTGTAAAGCATCCAAGCATGCAGAAATATTTGCATCCCCTCTAAAATCCCAAACGCAACCACTATAAATGCATACAATCTTCTAGTTAAGCTCACTTCTCTTTTCTTGCATCCGAAGTAATTCCCAAAATTTATGGCTTCCCATATATATAAATAAGAGGGTGATGAGTTGCATATTTTTCTAAATTGTTTACAAGAATATTTCACTTGTGCACATACTTGTGAGAAGAAAGTTGAGGCCAATGTCGGATACATTAAATATATCTTCAGAATCAGGAGAAGCAGTTGCAGTTTCTACACACAGAGATCCAGATTTCACAACTGAAAAGCTTCAGGTAAAAGTGGAAAAGGGAAATCTCAGGAAAAAGCAGGTTCAGACAGAATGAAGTGTGATGACAAAGGTTATCCAACAGAATCATGCATAGTGTCCAAGCTTGCTGAAGTGAGTGATACAAACATGGGGTAGGTATCTATCAGTGAATTAATTGATAGATCCAGGAAACTTCCCAAACACCCCTTATCATGGGGCTATAAGGGACAGTGGAATCATTCAAATTGCAGCATTTCTAGCTATTACCCAGCTTACTGAATTTTTTCTAGAGTGTGCCAAATTCTACCATCCTCTATCCAAAACAATCAGAGATACAACAAGAAATGTAGTAATAAGGTTAGATACTCAATACATCAATTACTGCCTCAAGATTCCCGCAAGATCCAGAGTAATTAAAATCAGCATGCAAGAGGCTATTGATTGGTGGAAGAACATCATGATGGACTGTATAGGTATTATGAACAAAAAATATGTTGTCCACTCAAAATTCCCCACTCTGTCAAAAGTAAAAAAATTTCAAAATTTTGAGTCTAAGTGTCTTTTCTGTCGAGCTGGTGGTGTGAAAAAAGTCCTGAAGTCGAAAAATCTAAGTTTTGGGTCGTTTTGTAAGTATTTCGGGCCTGTCGGACATTTTTGTCCCAACTGTCCCAAGTTCAATCGGGTCTCGTGTTCTCCGATCGGCCGAAATCCCCGAAGTCGTTCCATTTTCGGGCCCGTCGGAAATTTTTGTCCCAAGTGTCCCAAAACTTATTGTGCGAGATGTTCCAATTTCGGCCGAAGCACCCGAACCGCGCACTTCACACTTTCTTGTTCCAAATGTCCCAAATCAAAAAGTGCAAGTTGTTCCATTTTCGCCCGAACCGGCCGAGTCGCGTATTCCGGAACTTTTTGTCTCAAATGTCCCAAGTCCAAACGGGCCTTCTGTTCCATTTTCGGCCGATTCGCCCGAACCGCGTCCTTCGGAACTTTTTGTCCCGAATGTCCCAAAGTTAAAAAGTGCACGCTGTCCCATTTTCGGCCGAAACTCCCGAGTCGCGTACTTCAGAGCTCTTTGTCCCAAATCAAAAAATGCAAACTGTTCCATTTTCGGCCGGTTCGCCCGGACCGCGTCCTTCGCGCATTTTCGTCCCAAATGTCCCAAAATGCATTTGTGCGTCTTCTCCCTGTTTCGTCCGAATCGGCCGAGCCTCGTGTTTCACGCATTCACGTCTCACATGTCCCAAGTGAACCTAATGCAATTCATACTTAGTTTTTCCCGCTCGACCCGAATGTGCTAAATTTGAATTTAAGTTGCGAAGATCAAATTTCAAGGACAGCTGGCAGAAGGACGAAGCTTTCAAGACGCCGTTTACATCAGTTTTCAAAGATATCCATTGTCATCTTCAAGATGAAACGTCTGGTGTGTCCCTCGTGGCAAAGACATAGCTGAGACGTTAAAGAAATTCAAGAAGCGGTTTCTGAAGATGGTGGGTCCTTCTCAGTGACTGTCCACCTGTCTCCTTCTTCATTCTTTTCTCTTCTTCCTATTCCTTTCGTATTCCATGTAATTAGTTAAGAAATTGCGTTTGGCATTCCTTAACTATTCTCTAGTTAAAAGAAACGGTTACGAGGAGTAACCGAATTGTAAGCTATATAATGGCCTTCTTTGCGCCATTTTGAAAAGGAGGAAGAACTTGGCATATTTTCTGCAAGTGTAAATAGATTATAGAGAAATCAATACAGAAGGACTTTCCTTTCTTTGTCTATCTGATCTCTGTCTGTTCTAAGCTTTCATTTGTTTTCTTTGTGAAGATCATTTATCTCAAATTCGTTAGTCTCATCGATTGCATACTCTTCAACTTTGCAAGCTCGGTGATCTTGTATAACCAAGAAGGAACTTTGTGTCCTTGATTAATGAATCTGTGTTACGTTAAGAAACTTTGCGTTACGCGATGTTATTTACTAACTTTGTGTCTTTAAATTCCATCTTACTTGTTCTATACGAATGATCTTGTTTTCAATTCACGGTGACTTCGCATACATAAAGAATTACTCTGATATCTATAATTCAGTATGTTTTCCTTTCTGCTCTTTTCTATGCTCTCATTTCCTCAGTCCTTTTGTAATTGATGACCTTCATAGAAAACACTTTCGTGGTATCCAAGTTTAACCAACAAATCATGTCCCGTACATTTTTAAATAGGTTTGTTTCGAATAAGGGAACCTCTCCCATTAAAGAGGAGGGACTTCTTGTCCCACATTTGTTGCTCTTCTTAAAAGTCCTATTTGACGACCAACAAAATATAAGAGAAAATATAGGCAGCCATCTAAATTTCCAAGGACCCTTCCTAGATCAAATCTTATACATGCAGTTTATGACATCGTCCAGTTGCTATACAGAATTAATGGAGAAGGTAATACGAAGAACTTCTACTTGTGGATGTATTACTTCGTCAAGACAATTGAAATCAATAGAGCTAATTCAATGATCAATTGGGCAGAAATCATAAGCAACAACATCAGTGAGCAGCTCAAAAAGGTTAGGCAAACACTCAACTTCAAAATGACTTCATATCTTGTGTATGTTGCAGCCTCAAGAGGGTGTTCTCCAAGTTGGACAAAAGAGGGATACTTTCCAAGGATCCTATCTATGAGTGTTACCCACAGCTGGTGATACCTGAGTACTATAAGGAATACAGGGTGGTAAATGATGGCTTCTTTTATGAAGTCATTTGCAGACTAAATAGTGATATGAAGGCAAACAGAGTAAGCAAGGAAGCTTGGGAAGTTGTCTCTCAGTACGGTTGTGTCTTCATTCAGTTTGCTGATTTCACTTATCTCAAGGTTAGTGGCTTCTCAGGTGAACCAATCAAGCTACCAAGGTACCCCAATGATAAGTGGATTATCATGGAGCTATGCAGGCAGCTCGTGGAATTGCAAGACTTACAATCAAAATAGCACATGCCGACAGTTAGCTTTCCATATATCACAGTTGGCCACTATATTTTCTAGAGTATTTACAAAGCCAAAAATATCCAAGCTGAAATGTTTCTTTACTATGAGCAGGAATCTTTCCAAGCCAGGATGAATTTTGATCCTAATGGAATAGAAAAAACAATATCCCTAGAATACATGCACATTCCTTCATTGGAAGATTTCTGGATGAAATGCAGAATGAATTTGAAGTCAAAAAAAGAGATTTCAGAGATTTACAGCTTAGCAATTTTTATTTTGATTTGGCAAGGATACCGTGAACCTTTCTGATGATGGGCATGTGATACTTGATACATATCATCAAATGGGAGGGGATAAAGTTGCTCTTCAAACCAGTATAGGTGGTGGCAAAACAATTGAGGAAAGGTCTTCAGTAGTCCTTGTTAATACCTCAAATTGGTTGTTAACAAGAGGATATTGTTTGGATGAAGCTTTAATGCATCAGATAACGGGGAATTTCAGCAAAAGGAAACATGATGGTGAAAGCAACAGAAGACTAGAGAAGTTAAAAGTGCTCAAAAGGTCTCAAGCATTGGATAAAGGAAAGTCTTCACCTGTTACACAAGTGCCTACTGACAAAGCTTCTCCTACATCAACTCATAGCACTTCAACAGCTCCAGACTACAAGAAGACATAGTTATTCCACAATTTAAGCCGGTACCATTCATATTTGCTCCTCCACCACCCAGTTCTCCACCTCCTCCTACAGAAGAATTGAGGGCACAAATGGCAGAATTCGAAAGAGCACTTTCCCTAGATGGCACAAAAGGAGAGAGCCATGATACAGTGTTAAATTTTGATACGACAGGGCCTGAGCAAGAAATGGTGATACATATTGATGCTTCTCATTCTCCAGATAATAACTTCTCATCTTGGTTGGCTTTGCAAATAGTTCCAGAGGCTAGGGAAGTAATAAACCTGGAAGAAGAAGATTTACAACTGCTCAAAAGCCTTGGAGGAAGAGTTAAAATCCAAAAGCTGCCAAAGTAACTTCAAAGTTGGTCATTGAGTCATCAGGTAAAAGTTTGCAGAAATATCAATTCTAGCTGAGGGAAAGCAAAAGGGAGAACTGACGGTAGAAGATATATCAGTGACCAGAGTGCCACTGGGGGAAGTCACCACTGAGGGATTAAAACAAGATACCCAGACATTGATTGATACTTTGTTCCTCAAGCTAGAAAAGGGGAAAGCAGAGAAAGCCAAACTCCATGAGCAGATCTCCCAGCTGTGTGAAATTATCACCAAGGTTGTTAAACCTTCTTCTCAGCCAATACTAGTACAAGAGCAGGTAAGTTGTCATTTGATCAAAGAAGTTGAAGAAGTAGGTGATAAAGTCAAGGCTATTGATGAATGGGTAAAACAAATCATCCACCAAGTGGCAAAGCAATTCAAAGAAGTACCAGATAGCTTGGAACATATGCAAAGAGCATTGACTCAGTTGAAAGAATTGATGACAGGTATAAAAGATGAGAATACAGTTGTTGAAAGCCACTTGGAGATTTTGGCTAAAATAAATTCACTACCTGAGAGTGTATTGATTGAAGAGAAAATTGTACCAGATGGATCAATACAAAAGGGTAAGCAGCTGGAAATGACAATGTCTTTCCACATGAAAGTTCTCAAACATATGCTGGAGTGAAATGCAGTTGTTGGAAGACAAAATGGAAGAAGTGTCGGGAGTATAATCTCTTTCACTATAAAGGAAGTAATTGATGGTGTCCATTATTGTTGATCAGAGAACACTTGATAGAACTCACATAAGAAGTCCGCATGGGAAAATAGGCCAAGTTCAAGGGCACGAAGGAACAGGAAGAACCATGCATGCGCAGGACAAGTCAGCATTTAGGACTTAGCCATTTTTGGGCATGAAGATCTATTTTTAGAAGATAGTGTGCAAAACACACCAACAATGTAGAGACGTGCGCACCACGCATTGTCTATTTCTGGAGGATCGGATTCAGAGTAATTTTACATGGAGACAATCTAAGAATAGGATTGTCACCTCAGTTAACTATTAGTAGTCTATAGATATCACACTTTCATGTGTGGCTATACATGAAAACGATGCATGGCTATTAATAGCATGCAATCTATTTTTGGGATAGACAAGTGGTGAAGGGCAAGTCCCTACCCTATATATATGTAGTGAATTACCTGGTAGGGAGACAATGCATATAGAGAGATAGATAATAGTGTGTGTGTGTGAGGGATAAGTATACAGAAACATGTGCATGTTTCTAGATTACCGTATCAGATCCATGTGTGCATCGGCATAGATTGCCAGTATTGTAAGAAGATTCTATGTTATTGTGATAATTAAGAGATGGAAGATATTGACTGAACCTAAGTGTCATTCCTGTGTGTAATTGGGTAGTGCATGTTCTTATTTCTATCATGATTATTGTTTAAACCTATTCTTTCCTAGATCTAGATCTGTCATGCACTATATAATGATGTATTAGTTATGGATCTATATGCTTTAAGTCTTCATCATGTTAACATTCTACTATAGAAACCCTAAAGAGGGACCTGGTACCTTTGCATGCTTCGGGTGAGTGCTCAGTCTAGGCTGAGTGATGTGTCAGCATGTCTAGGGTGTTATCTGATGAATCCTAGGCTGCATCATTGGTTCCATTTTTGGGACCTCTTTTTCAGTTATTTTTAGGATGGTTTGCGATGAAGATGTACCGATTAACTCTAGCAAGTAATGAAGAATGGATACGTGATCTGGAGGAAGAATATGCATAGTGGTTCAACACTGGATCTGAGTTTAATGCATGTGTATGGGTGGAACAGAATCTGTATGAAAGTTTATATGAGATCTTTTTCACCATCTTTGCAGGTAAAATTATATGAGTGGCTAATTGTTTATGCATATAAGTGGAATTGGAGGTATCGCGCACTTTTTGGACACATGAATAATTTCAGGACCTTTATGATACTAATATGATCTGTACTCGCACTATGGATACGTGGTTTTGTGGTCTTATAAACAGCTTATATTCTAGAATATTCAATTTCGATGTATTCTTTCCCGGAGGTAGCTAAATTCCAGTTTTGTGGTATCTTAGAGGAACATATCTGCAAAGTATTCCACTGGCGATCAATATCTTGATGGTAACTTTGAACCTGGAGAGTAAACTCGATGGCTAACTAAACCTCACCATGTGTGAGGGCGGGAACAGAGTTTGGTAAAAGATGGCAGACCTAGTGGCTAAAGGAAGAGAGAGGAGAAGCAGCTTAAGTATAATGAGGTGTACGAGAGGGAGATAGAGAAGTAGTGTACCATTGTAGAAAGTATGGCATTAAGGAGAGAGATGGCTCATGAAGGATTTGAAGCTCACGTAGAAGACGTGGAGCCAGAGCATTAGGAACTCCCCATATTGGAAAGCATGATAGGGATCCTCCTTGGCCTCACACAGAAGTGTGCTAACAAAGACTACCTGGGCCGCGAGCACGCATCTTAATCCACCTAGTGACCTAGCCCTTGCGCTTGGTTTTCTAGTATCTAGTATGACAAGTAATCAGCAAGTGAATTTGGGAAACAAGAGAACCGGAGTAAGTCAGAGAGAAATTACATCAATGGTAGGATAGATGACTTCAATATTATTTGGAGGAACATTTTTAGGTGCATCATCTACATAGAATGTAAGTGTGTCGAATGTTGGATTCACCTCTAGAAGTGGAACTACCACACAGAATGTAGGGGTTCAATATTGATCCGAAAATGGGTGTTTTATTTTTTCCACTTTTAAACGTTTTCAAGGATTGTTATTTTTAATCAACTTGAAGTCTTTTATACTCCAAAAATTGATCAAATACTTGATTTAGGATTGTTTTCAAACTGAAATTAAGTTTACAATTTACTCAAAATTTCACTGTTTGATCAAAGCCCAAATTCATTGTTTCATATTTAATTGATTTCCCAATTTTATCAGTTATTGATTATAGTTGCATCCATATTCATATTCTGAATTTAAATTACTTGTAAATATCATAAACTGAAAATAAAAATTATAACACAACACCAAATTGTTTACGAGGTTCGAATTCCTACGTCCCCGGGTTTGTGGTGAACCAATCCATTAATAATGTTAAATATGTAAATACAATAACCTTTACATTAACTAATAATGAATCAAAAACCTGAAAAAATGTGTTTTAGACCTTC
Source organism: Taxus wallichiana var. yunnanensis (assembly GCA_018340775.1). Classification (NCBI taxonomy): domain Eukaryota; kingdom Viridiplantae; phylum Streptophyta; class Pinopsida; order Cupressales; family Taxaceae; genus Taxus; species Taxus wallichiana. The sequence goes on along the minus strand of CM031237.1, from coordinate 996,451,569 downwards.
AAAGGAATGAATGGAGCTCATCTTATGTCCTTCACCTTCCTGATCCACTTGCAGCAGTGTCTCCCTTTGGTTCTATGCCTTTGTGTGACTTTAACAGAAATAACTCTATCACAAAAGCTCTAAATTAGAAAAATGATCACACCATTGCAATCATCTCAAAATTTTGAGAAACTTTCATATATAACTCAAGATCTGGAAGTGAGTAGAAGTGCCCCAAAATTGCACTTTTCCAAAACTGCCTCCTTATTCCCTTGACACAGACCTTGCACTTGTTTTTACAAATACAAGTAAGCTCAATTTATACCACTTACAAGAGGGTGGTGGGTTGGTAAGGCTGCTTATCTTTTTGGCAAAGGTGTTGGGTTTGAATCCCCCTTCCATAGGTTTAGGCGCCCAATTTAGCCATTGACCCCACATTTGGTGGGAAAAGGATAGGATAAGCCTTTAAATAGCTTTTTGTCCACAAAATCCTCCTTATCCCATGGGATTAGGCTTATTCCCGTGGAATGGATTAAATAAAATATTATTATTATTATTTTAAATCTAAATCCACTAAAAACCTGCCAAGTGTCATGCCCATAATATGTCATTTGTCCACGTCGAGTGTGCCACGTCATCATTTGACCACAACTTTGACTATGCATATCTTTCGCATACGAACTCAGATTTGGTCCGTTCAAAATGTGTCAGAAATCTTGCGATGAGCTCTATACCATGGAACTAATTTTTAAAAAAATTAAAAGACCATCAATTTTTCCTTGTCGCCAATTGCCACGTGTCACCTTGCCATTGGTCCACTTGTTGACCTGTTGACCAAAGTTGACTTCCATGTTGACTGAACTTTGACCGAACATAACTTGAGCTCAGAGTGTCCATTTTTCACATTCTTATAGTCATCGGAAATCTCTCTGAAGGATATAATACAATAGAATGGTCTAGGGAATTTTAGGGAACTTTTGACACTGAAAAATATCCCCTGATCACTCCTCCCTACTGAGAAGGCTTTTTGTCCACAAAAAGCTATGTATCAACCCACAAAACATGCTATCTCAAGAACACATACAAGAACCCAAAATAACATTATAGGTTAATAAAATTCAAATATTTGATTAGCTAATTACATAACCGATCAAATAATAACACCCAATTAAGCTAGTGTTGAACTAAAATGTTGCAACCCCGTCAACTCTGCACACAATTGTGAACTGTCATACCCCACTGTAATTCCATCACAAATAATTGACTAGATAATAACAACCATTATATTACGGAAAGCTAGTGTTCAACTGTCACTTTGTGATACGGCTGATTACTTAAATTACAATTTCATAACACAGATCAGTATACTAGACATCTAAACTGCCCACAATTAGGCTAGTGCCCACTATCCATCTGAAACTGTAACAACTACAAGTATTCACTATCCAGAATAAATTAGACTATCAATGCCCAACAATATAGTCTAACAACTAGTCACGTGAATCTGCCAAAACATTGTATCGCCATCACAAATAATAAGTCAAATAATAACACCCATCTATAATAGAAGCTAGTGTTCAATTGACACTTTTTTATTATGTTGATTACAACTGCAAATATTCACTATCCAGAATCATTAAACCATCAACACCCAAAATGGCTATAGTCAAAATCTGAATCAACATGAATATGCAAATATTCTATCCATACACTGAACTGTAAAGGGATATATTATAAACTGTATGCTTACCCAAATTGGTGAACTACCATAATCTACAAAATGATCACCTGGTACCTTTACAAACCAGTTTGTTAGTGTAATAAATTTACACCCTAATTGCAACCACATATGATAGTTACAAAAATCAAATTTTCCCAAAATAAGGGTCTTATAAATTAGTGTAAATAACACATGTGGATACAACAAGTTTTTCTATTTATTACAATATCAAACAGGTGCCCGAATGGGTCTTATAAGCATCCATAATATTTGCACAAATGACAACACTATAAAACTACAAGTTTCAAAATAGACATTCTAACGATGCCCATATCCATGCATATTGTTGTCAGAAATGGAATAACCAACCAAAATGTGAGAAGATGAATATGAGTATGATGAACCTATCACTCAAATCTTCTTTACGGATTGCTTCCAAATTATTTCAAAGCTGAATATTAACATAGGATCAAAATCCCTAAAATATAGCTTTGAAAATGTTTGCATACTATCACCAGTTACTGTAATGCAAACATAAAGTTGAGGAATGTTTTACCCATCCAATTACTTGGATTTCTCCGTTTAGGTGGTTTTATTTCCCCAGTACCAGAATGAGCATTTACATGAGTTAGATCAATAAAATTTGGTTTGACATTATTTTCCTTTTTAACAACTTTCCAACGTTGCACTGAAGGAACATACCAACACATCTTAACATCATGACCATTCCTTTTACAATGGGAACAAAATTTAACTTCCTTATTTTTAGGAGTCTTACCCATTTTTCCATTCCCTGAACTCTGTCTAGGAGAATGATTCCTTTGTTTAGGAGAGGTAACATTTTTTCCATTTCTCACTTTACCAAAGTGAGATTGGTCTTTTGCACCTGCCTTATCATTCACAAAAGGCATTAACTTCTTTATCATATTTTTCCTCTTCCAACAATATGTTGTAGAATGATTAGTACCTTCACAAAACATGCAAGGAAAACCATACTTTTGTCTACCAAAGCTATATTGTTCAAACTAAAAGAGTGTTTTAGAAGTCTTAGGATTTAATTTCCCCTTAGTGCTATTTTTAGTGTAAGTGGGAGGAGGTGGAATTTCATTACCTCGTTTACCTGCTTTCTTACACCTTTCATTGTTCCTCCTGATGGTGGAATCCTATAATTCTAGAGGTGTAGATCCTTGGCTATTGGAAGCTTGTCTTCCTTCAGCTGCTTTGAACTTTCTCCAATTTCCATTTTCCCACTAGAATAACCCAAACCTGCAAACCGAGGCTGATCCTCTACCTGTATTGGGTTAGCATCACCTTGTCCATTTTTACCAAGGCCCTTTCCATTAAATCCCATCTTAACCATTAGTTTAGACCCAATTCCCTTAGTGTGTTTTTCAAACTGACCCAAAGGAATATCTGAAACTAAATGAGAGGAAGAATTAACATGTGAACAACTTATAGTGCATTTTTCATAGTACTCATATCTGATTTGGAAGGCATTTCCTTTTTGATCACCTTGTTGTAGCTTTTCCAAGAGGGATCCTTGATCCGTATTTCTTCCCGCAAATCTTTAACAAAACCCATCAACTTTTGCTATGTGCAAAGCATCTCTTTGATATATTCCTCTTTCTTGGTTATGGAGGATTGTGGCTCGATTTTAACTAGACTATTTCCTCTTCCAAGGAATAAAAACTAGCTCTCAAGAAAGAGTTTTCTTTTTGGAGTTGGCGATTAATGGCTTTAAGTTCATCCAGTTGCTCTTGTTTGGATGACTTGCCCATGATTCCTGTTCCCGAAACACAACTTGTACTTCCAAAATGTACACTTGCAAAAGAAGATTAACAAGCCCCAAAATGTTTGCACACTGAAAATTGAAATCAATACTGAAACTGAAGCCAAATTTTTAAACACAATTAAAAGCTAATCCGAAAATCTAACTGCTCTGATACCAAACTTGATCCAAAATGGGTGTTTTACTTTTTCCACTTTTAAATGTTTTCAAGGATTGCTATTTTTTAATCAACTTGAAGTCTTTTATACTCCAAAAATTGATCAAATACTGATTTAGGACTATTTTCAAACTGAAATTAAGTTTATAATTTACTCAAAATTTCACTGTTTGATTAAAGCCCCAAAATTCATTGTTTCAAATTTAATTGATTTCCTAATTTTATCAATTACTTGATTATTGTTGCATCCATATTCATATTCTAAATTTAAATTACTTGCAAATATCAAAAACTAGAAATAAAAATTAGAACACAACACCAAATTGTTTACGGGTTTAGAATTCCTACGTCCCCAGGTTTGTGGTGAACCGATCCATTAATAATGTTAAATATGTAAATATAATAACCTTTACATTAACCAATAATGAATCAAAACCTACAAAAAACTATGTTTCAGACCTTTGAAGGGCATTAATGGAGCTCAGCCTATGTCCTTCACCTTCTTGATCCACTTGCAGCAGTGTCTCCCTTTGGTTCTACGCCTTTATGTGACTTTAATAGAAAATAACTCTATCACAAAATCAAATCAGAAAAATTATCACACCATCGTAATCATCTCAAAATTTTGAGCAACTTTCATATATAACTCGAGATCTAGAAGTGAGCAGAAGTGCCCCAAAATTGCACTTTTCAAAACTTTCTCCTTATTCCCTTAACACAGACTTGGCACTTGTTTTTACAAATACAAGTAAGCTCAATTTATACCACTTACAAGAGGGTGGCGGGTTGGTAAGGCAAATCTTGTCTTTTTAGCGCAGGTCTTTGGGTTCCTCTTTATCCCATGGGATTAGGCTTATTCCCATGGAATGGATTAAATAAAATATTATTATTATTATTTTAAATCTAAAACCACTAAAAACCTGCCAAGTGTCACGCCCATAATATGCCATTTGTCCACGTTAGAGTGTGCCACATCATCATTTGACCACAACTTTGACTATGCATATCTTTCGCATACGAACTCAAATTTGGTCCGTTCAAAATGCGTCAAAAGCTTACAACGAGCTCTATACCATGGAACTAATTTTTAAAAATTACAAGACCATCAATTTTTCCTTGTCACCAATTGCCACGTGTCACCTTGCCATTGGTCCACTTGTTGACATGTTGACCAAAGTTGACTTCCATGTTGACTGAACTTTGATCGGACATAACTTGAGCTCGAGTGTCTGTTTTTCACGTTCTTATAGTCGTCGGAAAGCTCTCTAAAGGCTCTACTACACTAGAATGGTCTAGGGAAGTTTAGGGAACTTTTACACTAAAAATATACCCTTATCAAGTATAGTACTACTCACAAAGCACATGGGAGTACATCTACAGGTCATGTTCCAGCTACGGGTGGAGGATCGGGGAGGTATAGATGGTTCTAGTTCCAAAGTGGATCTGGTCATTCGGAGGTAAGGGAAACATAGGAGGTTTTGGATCAGGTGGGCAAGGTCTACAACAACCCTAGAATATTTATATGGAGATGTCTCTTCATCTTCCAGAGTATAGAGGCATAGAGGATGTTGTTGAGCATGTGCACATGTGTGAAATATTGTGGCGCGTGAAAGGGATCATGGATTTTGAGTGCAAGGCAAGTCAATTTTCTACTACATTATAGGGATGTGCACATAGCTGGTATAGGAAGTTTGACCCTGATCAAACTTGTGTGGATTATGCAATCTTTGAAGGATGCTTTCTTGAAAGAGTTCTATATCCCATAATTTGAGTAAAATAGTATAAGCGCACTCAATGATATCAAGCAAGGCACTACTGAGAGTGTATGTGAGTATGATGCCCATTTTAAATCACTTCTATCTAATCTTTCTTATTGTATTCACACAAACCAGCATGCACAATGGTTCATTGGCAGATTGATTACACCATTAAGAAAAACACTATCACATAAGACACACTAATCCGCGTGAAGCACCGGAAGAAGATTTACATGTTGAGGCAGTTGGGAGCATTGACACTAGTGTTAGTCCATTCTTAGAGGCACAAATTACAACTATGGAAAAATAGTTAGAGAATCTATCAGCAAATTTAGCCCATGAAACGCGCTCAAGGATTTGGTGTGCAGATTATGAAGTGAAAGGTCACACCAAGGATAGTTTCCCTCATAGATCTATACTCTCATGTTGATCAGAGAAAACAATTAGTAGAATTCACACATAGAGTCCGCGTGGGAGAACAGCACAGGAGCAAAGGTGCGAAGGTATAGGAAGGCATCGTGCACGGAGGTGTAGAGTCAGACTTTTGAGACTTAGCCAATTTTGGAGATCAAGGCTATTTTTAGAGGTTGGCGTGCGAGCACACAAAGTGATGCCGAGACTTGTGCGCCACTCTTCGTGGAGATTTCAAAGAGCATGTCAAATCACTCTTACATGGACATAAGCTAAGAATAGATCCACCACTATAGTTAACTATCAGCGATCTATAGATAACATACTTGCATGTATGGCTATAGTTGTAAAAGGCACGTGGCTATTATTAGCATGCGACCTATTTTGGTAGAGTTAAGTGGTGAAGGGCTATTCCCCACCCTATATATATGTAATGAATTACTTAGTAAGATATAGATATACACATATATATAGCACATGCTTTGAAGGGTTAGAGATACATGAGTACATGAGACTAGATAATTATAACAGATCCATGCACACATGTCTGGTATTGTATGAAGCTTTTGTACTATTGGTATGATGAATATATAAATAATATTGGCTGAATAACAGTGTCTGATATGTTTTTCATTGTATACTATTATTATCATGATGATTTATACTTAAGTGCTTATAGATCTAGTACAGTGTAATGATGTATAAATGGATTAGTTTCTAAATATATGTTTGTTATACTACTTCATCATGCTACCATTCTACTACAACAACCCTAAAGAGGGACCTAGTACCTTTGTGCACTTTGGGTGAGTGCTCATCCTAGGCTAAGTGATGTGCTAGCATGACTAGGTGTTATCTAAGAATTCTAGGTGCATCATTGGTTCCGTTTCCGGACCTCTTTTTCAGTTGTTTCAGAATGGTTCGTGATGAAGACATACTGGCTAACTTTGGCGAGTGTTGAAGAGTGGATTCATGATCTGGAGGAAAAATACACACGAAGGTTTGACACTAGATCCGGATTTAGCGCACGCACTTGGGTAGAGTAGAATTTGTATGATAGTTTGTATGAAAGCCTCTTTGCTATCTTTCTAGTAGAATTATATGAGAGGTTGATTGCATATGCATCTAAGCGGAATTGGAGGTATCGCACACTTGTTTGGACACATGAGGAATTTCAAACACTATATGATTCTAACTTGATCTAGACTCACGCAGTAGATACCTGGTTTCACGTGTGTCTAAATAGCTATATTCTAGAGTATTCAATTTTGACTTATTCATGCCCGGAGGTAGCGAGTTCTAGTTCCTACGGTATCCTAGAGGGATGTATTTGCAAGGTATTCTATTGGTAATCAAAATACTAATGGTAACATTGAACTTGGAAGATAAACCCATGGAAAGCTAAAAATCTCCACATGCGCGGGGGAGGAACAGGATTGGTGAAAGATGGCAAACCTAGTGGCAACATGGCAGAGGGAAGAGAGGTGGCTGAAGTATGATGAGGTGTGTGAGAGGGAATTATGCAAGAAACAAGAAATTGTAGAATGGATGGTGTTGTGGAGAGAGATGGCTCATGAAGGATTTGAGGCTCATGGGGAGGAAGAAGAGCAAGAGCATCAGGAACTCCCCCATCTAGGAAAGCATGATAGAGAACCCTCTTCGGCCTCACATGGAAGTGCACCAGTAGATATGACTTCGGGCCGCGGTGCACATCTAAGCCAACCTGTTGACCTAGCCCTTGTGCTTGGTTTTCCAATATCTAGTACATCAAGTAAAATAGTTTTAATTTAGGAAGTGAAAGAGTAGAAATAAGTTAGACAATAAGTACATCAATGGCAGCACAAAAAACTTTGTTATTCTTTGGGGGTATGTTTTCAGGCTCATCATCTACACAGAATATGAGTGCGCCGAGTGTGGGATTCACCTCTGGAACTAGGAATACTTCACATACTGTAGGGGTCTAATATAATACCACCGTTGAGACACATGGGAGTGTAGACACCTAAGGGTTATTCCAAATCCTAGATGAGGACCTTCTCGTAGTATGGGTACCTTCTATATCATCACTTTGGAGTTTAAGGAAGAAAAAAAAGGTCTATCAAGGCCCACATACCCCATTGTGTTTATATGGATATGTCCCTATCTCCCATTATAACTTTTATTGATGATATCTTAACCATATGTGTGAAATATTAACCTCCCAAAGGTATTCTATCCATCTATCAATTTGCTATTTTTCATTATAGGCAAACCGTGCACACACATTTCCCGTATAGGAGTTAGATCCCAATCAAACTTCCAAAATGTCCTTTGCCATTTTAGGACTTTGTTCCTGAAAGATGCTTTCTTTTTTTTTCAAAAGGCTCCGATTATACCTCGGTAAAGGCGCTGATTAAAAACAGGGCCATAATTTAGTTAGAAGAGTATAAGAGACACTCGAGGATATAAAGCAAGGCACTTTTGAGCATCAAGCTTAAGCATCATCTATCAGCAAAAGTGATGCCTATTTTAAAATCCTTCTATCCAAACTCTCTTATGACATTCATTGACATCGTGAGCCTCCAATGGTTTTCTCTTGATTACCCATTTCAAAGAGCATCTAGCAAATGGAGCTTCATCAACCCACACAAAGCATTGGAAACCACTTTACATCTAGCGGATGTTGACTATCTAGCCTTCAGTTAGTCCATTTTGGAAGCTTCAAATTTTCCCTAGTTGGAAAAATATCATAGAGAAACTGATCAAAAACTAATCGGCGTGAAACCCAATCGAATCCGATCGCTCTGATTTTGAATTAAAATAACTCGGCACAAATCCAAGGATAGTTTCCTATTTTCATGTTGATTTCTATACATCGTTTACATTCTTTGTCATTTTTAATCGTAAAATTTAGACATTTACTACATCTTTTGTCATGTATGCTTCTTTCTTTAATTGAAAACATGGACGATCATCTGCCGAGAATGTATCCTCCTTTATAGGTCCATAGTCCCACCCAAATATCTTTTAAAGTTGTCTTTTGATATCAAGTATCTATGATGCTCATTGATATTCTCGAATCTACTTTGGCAGATTGTGTGGTGCCCATAATTCTAAAGGGAAGAATGGCTTTCTTTTAGGGATTTACATCTTTGGATCTTGTCTTATCTATCAAGTATCAATTTCATTTGAGTTTTGAAGGGTTTTTTTGAAAGGGGTTTGAGGACATTATCGGGCAAGTATGGAGTGTGAAAATTATTGATCTAGGAGTGAATCCACGGAACTTCTATTCCAAATTCTAGAGGAGGATCGTGGTATTGGTTACCTAATTCTAGTTTCCCCGCATGGTTTGGGTGGTTTTGGAGGAAAAGGAAACCAAGGAGGTTCTTTTCGGGTGGTTAAGGCCCATATCACCACTTTTCCTTTGGGGTAATAAATTAAATATCTAAAAACATTTATATGGAGATGTCCCTTTATCTCCCATTGTATAGAGGTATCAAGGATGTTGTTGAACATGTTCATATGTGTGAAATATACTTTTAAATGTATCAACCACTTATCTAACCCATTAATTTTCTACTACATTATGAACATTCTATCCATCTATCCCCCTATTTTTCTCCCAATCAAATTTATATTGATTATGTAGCAGGAAAGACACTTTCTTAAAAGAGTTCCATATCCCGCCAGTTTGAGCACAAGAGTATAAGCACACTTAAGGATATAAAGCAAGGCACTACTAAAAGTGTACATGAGTATGATGCCCATTTTAAAACACTTCTATCTAAACTCTCCTATGACATTCATGCAAGTCAGCATGCATAATGGTTTGTGATTGATTACCCCATTTCGAAGAGCACTATCGCATAAAACTTATATTAACCCACACGAAGCATTGAAAGTAGCTTTACATGCTAAAGCAATGAGAGTATTGACACAAATCAAGTTAGTCCATTCTTGGAGGCTTAGATAGTAGCTATGGCAAAATAGTTAGAGAAATTATCAAAAAACTTAGCTCATGAAACACGCTCAGGAATCTAGTGTACATATTATGAAGTAGAGGGCCACACCATCTAGTTTCCTCATCAAAACTATAAGTTCGTTCGTCAACTTGCCTCGTGAGATTTTCTTTGAATCATGATGCTAGTCACTACCCCCTACTACAACGCCCGATCAGGAAGAATGTATCCTCCTTTTGTAAAATTTATAGGTCCATGACCCATGATACCAAAGATTGAAGACTGATTGGCTAGATCCATGATGCCATTGATATTGGGGTGCAACAAAGTGTGGCTGATAGTTCTAAAGGAAAGAATGAGCATCAGGATAGGGATTATAATCAAACACGCTATGAAAGGAATGATGGAAGGTTTGAAGGGGTTTTTGAAAGAGGATGAGGATATCAAGGTGGATATGGAGGATGAGGCCGAGGTGGAGGAAGGAGTAATTCCCTCAAGGAACTTCTTATACATGTGGCTCACTTCGACCATTATAGCACAAATTCCCAGAGATATTTCCTGTTCATTTTGTAGAAAAGGGCATAGTTATGAAGAGTTTCCGAATTGTATGATCATCTCGATAAAGAAACACAAGTAAGTCAACAAAGGCGTAGGGATGGTTAGAATCTAGCGCACGTAATAGAGAATTAGTGGATTCCCAAGTTAACACTAGAACCCGAGGTACAAGAATAAATCAAGATAACCACATGAGCTGAGGTGGCACGTGTAAGAGAGGTTTTGCAACAGAAAAACAATCACTAGGGAGGAGGTTTTACATGCTAGGTATCTAGATCTAGCTCATCAGAAAGAAGTCTATCAGAAACTGATGGAGGTCCTTAGAAGCCTTCAAGGTGAAATATAGGGTTTGAAAGAGCAGTCTCAGAAATTGGAGCATAAGGATACAGAAAAGGCCCCATCGATATTGATGACATCAGAGAGGTATGTAGAATGTTGCGCCAGGAGAATATTATTCCTTTATTAGGAAATTGGTTGAAGGGGAATACTCTACATGTGTAGGAACTGAGACTAGAAGACAAATACTTCATGTGAATCTTCCCCCAATAGCATTGATTACGACAAGGAGATCACTTTGAATGCTATTGTGGATGGGTGGTTGTTGAGCAATATTTTGATTGACATAGGTGTGGAAGTAAATGTACTTACATTAGATGCATGGGAACAAATGGGGAGACCCCCATTATAGCCATCATCTAATGTATTGTTCATGGAAAATAGAATGAAAAAACTACTCCCATAGGAGTTTTGAAGGATGCATCTATCACTATACAAGGGGCCAAGTTCACAAGATACTTTGAAGTGTTAGCGCTTGCGGAAGTAGATAGCTTCCTAGCTTTTCTTGGTCGCCCTTGGTGTTATGAAAACAATGCTGATTTGAGGTTTAACAAGGGGTGTATCAACTTTGAGAACAAGGAGGAAAGGGTCATAATACCATTGACAAATGGGAAATCCATACCATATATGGAAACTTTAAGTGAAGAGGACTTGAACAGAATCTATATACACATTATTCGGGACCCAGAGGTCAATGAGCCATTTAAGGAAGGAATCCTTCATTGGGAAGATTCTTAGTCAATCAATACTACCCAATGTTTGCTTGTGATAATTATGCTCATGGCACTTATGAACTGGTGGGGTGTGAAGTTAAGCACGTGGTTGCTTGCAAAAAGGGTTTTCACTCTTACTTTGGTGTATAGGTCACTCAATACCCCGCTATACTGGATCCAAGATTTGGCTGGATTCTTATAGGCCATGGAAAAAACTGGGTGACCAGCTTAAAAGATGAGATATGCTATCATATAATTTGGGTGGGAAAACACGTGCTTGTGGGTGGTCCACAGGATAATCTCTTAGAATGGGGAAAGATTGGGACCACCTTATCAACCAGGTTTTCAAGAAGTAATGCACCTACAAAAATTTTCCCTTATCATGGTGATCAACCTACTCAGCATCATATCCAGCAGTGTGAGAGACTCTGGATAGTAGGACAGGAAGCATTACCGCCCTCACTTTGGGTGCATCGGTTTTATTCTACTCTACAAGGTTACATGTGTGCTTGGTATGTATATGCTGAATTACATCGCGACACTAGTAAATTGGCAAAATTTGATTGCATGGATGATCCAAACTTTTGACTTATTTTCATCTACACCACTAGTGAACACAACTTTTAAGCTTTATCAAGTGCTTAACCATGGGAGACAGTGGGAAAGTGGAAGAACTTATTCAAGAATTATTTGGTGAGACAAAGACAGGGGCACATTTTGAGGATGAAGAAGATGATATCATACTACTTGAGCGTGCTTCTCTAGAAAAAGATAAGGGGAAGATGGTTTACATAATTGATGATGAGGAAGTTGAGCACTTGGAAGTGGATCATTCACATGGAACACGTGAAGTGTTAGCTAGTGCGGATGTAGATGTGTGTGCATATCATGAACCTATGAAGACAACAAAGGTAAATATAGGCACAAAATTTGAACCTAAGGAGGTGATAATTGGGGATTACTTGGTCAAAATCAGAAGTAGAAAAGATCATAGAGTTACTTAGAGACTATGAGGACTTATTCCCAAGAGGATACCATGAACTTAAAGGTGTGCATAAATCACTTGGAGAAATGAAGATAAAGCTCAAGGAAGGTGTGTGCCCTATTAGGAAGTGACCTTATCGAATGAATCCCAATTTACGTGAGAAAGTAAAGGAGGAGATTGACAAGATGTTGAAATCTAGGATCATTCGACCATTGGATGAATCAGAATGGGTCAGTCCTATGGTGATAAGCATAAAAAAGGATGGTAGGATTCAATTTGTGTTGATTATAGAGAGTTGAATGCAACATGTGTTACAGATCCCTTTCCTACACCATTCACAGAGGAAATATTAGGAGTGGTCAGGGACGAGAGATATATTCATTTACAGATGGGTTCTCAGGGTATCATCAGGTTAGGATTACCCCGAAGATCAAGAGAAGACCACCTTCACTACTGAATGGGGAAGCTTTGCCTATACTTGTGATGCCCTTTGGATTGAAGAATGCACCTGATATTTTCAAGGATAGTGGTACAAGCATTCAAGGATTTTATTCACAACTTCTTACAGGTCTATCTTGATGATTGGACCATTTATGGGCTAATTAAGGATCATTGTGACAATCTATACTTAATGTTTGAAATATGTAGATAGTTGAGTATCTCATTGAACATCAAGAAGTGCATCTTTGCTACTCCCTTTGGCATACTTTTAGGACACATTATCTATAAGGAAGGGTTACTAGTTGATCCAGCTAAAGTTGCGGTCATTTTAGGCTTGAAAGCACCCTCCAGTCAGAGAGAGTGTGCAGATTTTTGGGTCATACAGGGTATTACAGGAAGTTTATAAAAGGGTATGCAAAATTTGCCACACCCTTAGAAGACTTACTTAAGGGAAAAGGTACATTCTATTTCGGGGGAGCATAGGTAGCACGCATTGAGATATCAAGGAGAAACTTACTACCACACCTATCTTGTGCTTTCCTTCATGGGATAAACATTTTCATGTTCATGTGGACGCCTCTGGCATAACCATTGGTGTTGTTTTAGCTCAACCTGAAAAGGTATAGTAGATCATCCCATTTGTTTTGCTAGTAGGAAGTTGACCCCTGCATAACAGAATTATACCACTACAGAGCGTGAAGCTTTGTCCATGATCTATGCCTTGCACAAATTTCACCATTATTTGTTGGCCACACCATTTGTTTTTTATACAGATCACATGACATTCAATTATTTGGTGAACAAGCCTGTTTTACAGGGGTGCATATGCCGATGGATACTCTTATTTCAAGAGTTTGACTTTACAGTTGTGGTAAAACTAGGCAAAAGTAATTCTAGACTAGATCACTTGTCTAGAATTCAATTAGGAGAAGAGGCACAAACAATAGAAGAGACCATGCCTGATGCACAACTATATAGGTTACAACACGCACCATCGGAATTAGAGGACATTGTTGTCTTTCTAAGGACTGGTATGGCACCAGAAGGCATGAAAGCTTTAGAGAAGAAAAACTTGCTATATGCACGACACCATTCATGTTAATCAGTGGTGATTTTTACAAATTAGGTAGAGATGAGGTGTTATGTCGTTGTGTATTGGAGCATGAATGAAAGGATATAATGGAAGAAGCACATGGTGGTATTGTAGGTGGCCACTATGTAGGTGATACCATAACATGCAAGATCCTACTTGTTGGTTTGTGGTGGGAAACATTATACAAGGATTGTAAAGAGTATTGTAAGGCATGTGACCATTGTCAACATCTAGGTTGACCAGACAAAGGGATGAGATGCCTTTATGACCCATTACAAGTGTAGAACCCTTTGAGAAATGGGTGATTGACTTTGTCGGCCTATTTCACCAGCCGTGCGTAGGAATGGATCGCACTATATCATCACTTGTACAGATTATCTTACCGATGGGTAGAAGCAGCACCTACAAAGGACTGTATAGTGGCTACATAACAAGGTTCTTATGGGAGAATGTTCTTACAAGGTATGGTTGTCCTTTAAGTTTAACAAGTGATAGGGGCACACATTTTTAAATGAGACAATAATAATTTTGTTAGATGAGTTTATGGTTTCCCACCATAAGACTACACCCTATCACCCTCAGGAAATGGAACTGTTGAGGCTTTTAACAAGATTTTGAGCCACACATTGACCAAGATTTGTGATGTTGGAAGGAAATATTGGGATGATAAAGTATCTATTGTTCTTTGGTATTATAGAACAATGTACAAGAGATTGAAGAAATCCACACCTTTTCAATTGGTGTTTTGTGAGGAAGTTGTTCTTCCTATAGAATTTATGTTACCTTATTTGCGCATTGTGCACGTTGGAGGTCTAGCTGATGAGCAATCCTTGGAAGAATGGATTGAGAAGATGGTTCAACTAGATGAGCACTGAGCCATCAGCACACTGGAGTCAAAAACAAGAGAAAGCTCACCAAAAGGCATGGTATGATAGACATATCAGGGATAAGAAACTTGTGGTTGGACAAATGGTACTTATGTATGACTCCAAGTTTTTGCGCCATCCAGGGAAGCTCAAGGTGCATTGGTTGGGGCCGTATATTATAACTCATATACTTGAGTCAAGTTCTTTCCAGTTAGAAGCAATTGATGGCACAAGGATGCTTGGTTATTTTAATGGGAGTAGGTTGAATCCCTACTATAAATAAGTCTTCTTGGTGTTTGTAATAAGGTAGTATTGCCAGATAGATTAGGTTTCCCTTTCTGCATTCCCTTAATGTGTTTCTTTCATCGTCGCTATGCTTTGTCAATTTAGTTCTTGTTTGTGTAATAAGCACGCTTGCGTGCATGAAGCTAACTATAATATGAAGCATGTTGATGCACAGAGGACTGCACATACTTTTAGTGTGGGGTGGATTGTTGGTGACTCTCAGGTATATGTTGCGGGTGTTGAGAAAGAAGGTTGCTAAGGGTGATTGAAAAAAGATTTCTTCTCAAGATAACCAAGGATGAGATGAATGAGGGAAAGTATAACGCGAGGTAAGTGGCGGCCATGGTAACTACTAGGAGATGGTGCAATGATGAGGTACTCGGGCGCTAGAGCACATGCTAAAGAGAAGTTTGTGACAAAGGGTAAAAAGGCATGCTAGAAGGTTATAGATTTTGGCGTGAAGATGTACCATGCGAAAAATGACAAAATGGGTAATAAATGAGGAGAATTTGGTAGGTGGAGGAGTAATTAATGCAGTGAAAAGTGGAAATCTATATAAGGACAGGATGTGATTTCATTTTTACCCTTGCGACTACGATAATTCGACAAAGAGCTATGTGTGAAGATCCAAGTAAATTGATTCAAGGTGCGAAACAAGTGAACTGGGCATGAAAGACAGATCATGTATTAGAAGGCTTGAATCCCCTTAGAAAAGGGTTTGAACAAAGCAGAGTGACATAATAGAGCTAGGGTGCACATTTCATGATTATAAATTAGGGCATGGTTGAATCAAGTTAGGGTTTGAAGGAAACTAAAAACACACAAAATGGTCTAGAAAACAAAACCCAAAGAGAAGAATGGCTCCAAAGAAGAAAGCAAGACCAAGTAAAGGAAAAAGAAGGTGGTAGTAGAAGAAGAGGAAGAGATGGCCCCGGAAGGCAATTTTTCAAGAATGCAGTACCATGAGGACGTAATTATGGGCCAGGAATGGGATACCCACATACGACAGAGCAAGATAAGTGAGTATAACCACCAGACCAAGGATAACTAGAAGAAATTAGATGACTTTCTCACCTCCCGAATGAACAGACAAACTGAGGATGGCATGCCAATATATGATGATGCTGGGGAAAGGCTACTAAAGGGATTGGTGTCTACCAACTTATATGAGCTCCCATACTTTGGGAAATATGCACCATTGTATAGATGGTTGATGAGTCGAGTCCATGAGGACTTTTTCTATTTTGCAGGATGAAGGGTAAGATTGACACCCATTCTTATTTCCATAATAACTAGATTAAAGGCAACATGTGAGGATATTAAGATTGACCTAGCTGACAAGAGTGCCATTTTGGAGACACACAAAGTGTTGGGCTACCAGAAAGGACCATGCGGAATGGACATTGATAAACTAAAAAATTGTCCAGTGTACAGCAAAGCGTGCACACTTGATTACAAAGTTGAATGACCAAGATCGTTGGTCACAAGTTAACTCTATATGGCGACATGTGGTAAAAACATGTCAGAAGGAGTCACTTACAACATTGTCGGCTTCATTGCAGAGCAAATAGTAGAGGAAGCATGCGCAGAAATAAGATAAGTTTTGGTTGTGTTTTACTAAGTTTGGTATTCATGGAGATTGGGGTACCAGATGGCCCAAAAGAGAATATATGGGAATACCCCATGAATCACAAGTCTCCAGTTGAATGATTCAACAAGTATCTATGCAAGGGGTCATGAGGATGAGGTGAAGGAGCGAGTGGAGATGTGGTATGATAGGCTCTGTGTGACATTTGAAGAGGAATGACGTATACCCAAGGAGTTGCCTTCGGTTCTAGGGAAGTAGGTATAGTTTGCAGTCTACCAACACTTTTGTATTGTGCGCTTTCCAATGGTAGATGGGTCGTGGAGCCCCTAGTGCAAACTACCTTATGCATTTTCCATATGATATTTCCAAGCTTCAGTTCATCGGTTCACTAACACATGAAGGTTAGTATTTAATGCAGACAAGGTGGACTGTGAATACCACACCTTGCGGAAAACATATGGATATCCAGGAAGAATGCATACAACAAGAGTATTATCTCAGAGATTTTGAGCATTAAACTAGAGACACTTTCCATTTGGATATCGGGGCCACGCTGATATACCTTCAACTTAAGCCGAAAATGGAAAATAACAAGTATGTGGAAAATGAGTTCGCGCTTCCAGGGCCACCGAAGGGGAAGCATACCATGGAGAACGTCCCAGCACCTAGGCCCTCTGAACCCAAGCAAGATGATGAGGAAGAGGATGAAGAAGGAGGATAGTGGTGGCTTGGTGTGGAGGAGGAAGCAGCCATCTAGAAAAAAGGAGAAGGAGCGTGTGACTACTTCACAGGGAGAAAGAGTTACTAGGGAAGAGCAGGGTGACCAAAGATTTAAGAAGGTATTCAAGCACACAAGGGTGCAAGGAGAAACCCAGCAAGTAAAGGAGCCAGAGGAGAAGAAAAGAAGAAAAATCAGGCTAGGTGAGGAAGCAAAAGAATCTGAGGAGAAGGTGCCCTCATCTCCAAGTAGAAGAGGAGCCTCAACATGAGGAGGAGGAGAAAATGGAAGGAGGAGAAGGGGAATAATTAGAGGCCACACAAGACAAGGGTGAGGATACATCTAGTATTCCTAACCTTGATGCAGCCATTCCAAGAGGGCCAAGATCCCATCGAATAGGTGAGGATGCCAAGGCACATACAATGGGATATGCAGAAGACCCAAAGATGATTGTTTGCGCTCGGTTCCAGAGCACCATCGAGCAGAAGGATCTATTTGGATGGGCGCTCATGGACGAGGACAAGTCAACACTACGTACATGAAAGCAACCGTAGCTTGTTAAAATAATTCTCAAACTTTTGCACTAAATATTATGAAGTGGTTTGGGTTACCATATCTCTACATACTAGCCTATCTAAAAACTTCTTGTACGACAACTGTGGTGGCTGCAAGTTGGGTGGTGGTATTGGTGGAGACACAAGTTTTGAGATTACATGAGCTATATCTGGGGTAACTGGAGGACTGTCTATGTGCATTAGCTCAATAGATTCATCAACAAGTTCTATTTCAAAGGTTTGGACAATGTTTTCAATTGTTTCTTCTATATCAAGTGGAAAAATTTATTCAGTATCCATGGCATTGGTATGTGCTTCATGTACTAGTTTTGAGAAAACTTCCCAAGAATATTCTTCATTATCTCGCAACCGCATGATTGTTACTTCCTCACTTTCCTTGGTCACTACATCTTCTTCATGCTACGCATGAACAACCTCTATTTCATCAGGCTCTTATAAACATTGGTTACATCTTTAATTTCTTCCACTAACACTTCTTATTCATGTTGCATGTGGGTTTCCCCAACATGAACAACCTCTGTTTGAACCTCAATTGGTTCAATAGGGATCTCATGAGTAGGTTGTTCACCTAACTCTTCCTCCTTTTTCTTTTCCACTTCCTTGGTTTGTTCTTCCATGACTATGTCTTCATCTCATATGTTGGCTAGATTTTATGCACAACTTAAAACCTAGGCAAATCATGAGATAAATATCATTCATTTAATGACAAAGATCCCATATAAGATGTTTATCTATTTGCAGAGGTGAATCCTAATAACTACTTTTTTGGAGTTTTACTTTAATTTCCTCAGCTCGTGAACCACAATTGGTTAATTTTGTAGTAAGTAAGCAGCTATGTTGGGAATATTTGTAGAAGGGGGAAATGGAAGTAGGGAAAGAAGGAAGGAAGATGTGCTGAATCAACAAATAGTTATCGAGTTTGTCTCATCCACACAAAGTAAATAAATAGAGAAATCGAACATTCAACAATAAGGGAAAGAAATGACTTCTAACCTAGATATAAGATAACACAAATTTTATCTAGAACCTATGAATAGAATTACTTAGCAAAAAAATGTAGGTGAAAATTTCTCTAGAAATCCACCTTTTATTCAATTCCGAATTTTACAAAAATCACATCAAGGGTTCCAACACAAATTCTGAAATCTTAAAAATGCTCTAGTTACAAAAGCCTTTTATAAACAAGTTTTGATTATTTATGATTGATGCTTAGCCCGTAGGCCTCTTCCTCTATTTATAGTGCATAAGAGAAAATAAAAATAGGAAAATTTCAATGATTTCCCGCATGTGGAAGCTATGAAAAAGGAAATAGTTGGGAATCTTTCTTCTAGAATTTCTCTTTACATGACACACATGATTTTTAAGTGAAGACTAAATCAAAGCTTTGCATGTTTACCACCTATTCTTAAATAAAGGACTTTTCAAATAACTTGAAGAAATGGATTTTAACCCAATTACTTCATCTTTACAATTTTTGTCTAAGAAAATAAGAAAAAGAGAAGAAAGAAGTTATTCCAGCTGCAACACTTCATACTTGCCCTTTGTTTTGATACTGAATGTATTTGTCAAGCATGTAGTTCATTGTTTTCCCATCTACCTTAGCAATAGCTCCACTTTCAGTCTTGAACCTTAGTAGTTCCCTAGATAGGATATTAATGCTTGTCTTTACCCTCTCTAAACTAGGTCCAAATTCCTTGACATCTGCATGAAGCCTTACTAATTTTTCAATTGAATCAAAAGTGAAAGGTATGACGGCTTCATCAATCTTCTTTTGGAGAAATGGAAAGGGAAGTTGGTGGTTTTTTTGGAATGAACCTTGTATATTAGCCCACACTAATCTCATTGTTGCCCCGACAATGGGTATCTCCAAAAAAATGTTGAATAGAAAGAATCAGAAAGAATTTGAATGAATAAAGAATGCTTTTATGTTGCAACCTCATCTGTCTCATCTTGAAGGATCAACTCGGATAATCCTCTTTTATTTTTTCCTTTAAGGCCTTCCACTTAGTAAGAGCCTTCTCTAATTTCTCTAGAATGTCCACAACGATGGAATCAAGTTCATCCTTCATAATTTCCCCTTTTTCATTTCGTAGGACCAACATGATGCTTGACATTGCAGTCATCCTTCCCTCTAGTAAATCCATCTTCTGTGCAATGAGCTTCCCAAGCTCCTCCAGCTGATTCTTGTGTGGATCTTGTGCTATTGCCAGGGCCTCACACTTCTACTTAACCATTGATAATCTTTCTGTGGGCCAATGTGTCATCCTTCATCACTTTCTGAACCTCATTATTCTCCTCCAGAGTTCTTACGTTGATGAGCTCTTCTGGAGCTGTGCAGATGTTCAAGGCTTGGTCTGCTTTCTTCAATTCTTCTTACAACACTTACAACAATCCCTCATAGGATGCAATCTTCTACATCATTGAAGCCTTTTCTCATTCTACCTCTTGTGTTGGATCCTTTGGTGTTGGCATACGCAGAGGTTCATCTTCAAGCACTAGGTCTACTAAGGTACTTACATAGTGTATCACCGAAGGAAACGTCTTTGGTACCTTTGGTTCTAGGTATGGCCTAGCCTTCATAACAGTATCACTAATTTCCTCTGCGAGGCTGATAAATACAACATTTTTTTCGTACAAAGTCTCTTTCCTGTGTTAGGCGTGCTATTTCCCCATCCTTAGTTTTAATCTCTTACCTGAGCACCCTAATTGTGGTGGCCTTGTCCATATTTCGCCTCACCACTTCATTGAGACTTTGACCAATGTGTTACTCACCTGTTCATCTGACATGATAGTAGGATTTATTCTCATATGTCTAGCTTGGGGTGCCTTCTTCATCCATCTCGACACACATGACTCCTCGCATACATCAAATTCGGCTCATCCATATGGGTGTGCATTGACCATGATAGCTTCTTTCGAGTGCGCACGGTCACCATATCCTCATCCATTAGCTCCCAGCCGAATAAATCCTTCTGTACTATCATGCTCTGGAAGTGGGCATGGAAAATATTTTATGTGTCCTCAACATATCCCATGAGTGGTGCACTATGTTCTCCACTCATCCTCTTTGTCCTTGGCCCTTTTGGAACTTGAGCTTCAAGGTTAGGAGTCTGTGTAGTATCTAGTCTCATGTGTGGTTTTAGATGTTTCCTTCTCCCTCCTTCACCATATTTTATCTATTCATATTTTGGTTCTTCTTCTTTCTCAAGTGGAGTAGGATATCCTGGCGCACTCTCCTCCGATCCTTTGGCCTCTTCATCTAACTTAAATTTATTCTCCTTTTTGGCTCAGTGGAATCCTTGTGCAGAGAGAGATGAGGTGATTGTTTCGCATATAATGTTTCCATTCTGGAATAGAGTTACTTCTATCCTTTCATTCTTCCGAAAGAAACAGAGATAAGGGTTAGGGCTAGGAGGAATACCTGTTGAATGTTGAGAGGATGTGCGCATACCGTAGAGAGAGATCGATCGATTGCGAAGAACTCCTTTTTGTTTGGGAAGGACTACTGCAAGTAAGAATACAAGACCACCGATTTTAGTTAGACAAAAAATGAGGGAACCGCCTTGGTCCCAGAAATATTAGACTTCCTTTCAAGGTGGTCACTTCCCCTTTTAATACAAATTAACACAAATGATAATAAAGTAGCTATTGCGAAATCATGATTTAGGTACCTCGTTATAAAGCAATAGAGACTAAACTACCAATAATAAAACGTCATGTTGTTTGTTTGGTCAATGGTCGCTTGATACGCTTCATCTCGAAAGTTACTGAGGATAAACCAGATCCGGATCTCGAGGTTGTTAGGAGACAAATAGGTGAGAGGAAGGTTTTGGGTATAAGTCACAGCGACCGATGCCGATGCGATCCTTGGATAACCGACATGCGGTTAGAGAACCGCTGCCGGTAGGGGATAACCGACACCGGTAGGGTCAGTAATCTAGGTGCTTCTGGATGGAGGTTAGTTGCAGGGTGATTGTGGGGTTTTTAAGACTGGTGGATGGCTGAGGGGAATAGTGAGATGACGGGAAGACTCGAGTGTGATAAAACCTGTCTTTCGGGCAATACAAGGATGTATGGATGAAGGTTAAGTGCAGGGTGCTGGCAGGTGGTAGATCTAGGAGTGAGCTTATAATTACTATCAATCAAAAGGCTCAAGAAATGGTGCTTAGAAACATACAAGACACTACTTACTCGTTCTTGATGAAGATTCAGGTCCAAGGAATGTGGTAGTGACAGTAAGGCTCAGTTGGGATGATCTGGTATTGGAAAATGAGCTGATGAAGCTATCCTCAGTCTTTTCCAATGCTTGAACGGGGTGACAAAGAATCCAAAGGGCTCATTGCAGCCTCTTGGCTCGATGCTCTTCTCTTTTCTTCACTTGTCTCTGCTCTACCAAGTGAATTTCGGATCCTTCAAATGAATTCCCGATCCTTTGTTTTTGGTTGGGGGAGGTCATTTACAGGGAACCGATGGCGGTTACGTAACCGACGGCGGTCGAGTAGGAACCGATGTCGGTTAAGTCAAAGTGGGCTATTTTTAGT
The DNA here is from genome assembly GCA_018340775.1 of Taxus wallichiana var. yunnanensis. Classification (NCBI taxonomy): domain Eukaryota; kingdom Viridiplantae; phylum Streptophyta; class Pinopsida; order Cupressales; family Taxaceae; genus Taxus; species Taxus wallichiana. Next base: position 996,429,122 of record CM031237.1, on the reverse strand, counting down.
AAAATAGCCAACTTTCCCTCCTTTTCTCCCGAGGGATTAGTTGTGGGCTTGGTCAAGTCATTATTAGGTTGGTTTTGGTGCGGGTGAGGAGTAATTAGTCATGGGTGTGGATGTAGACCAAGTTATAGGTCTTAATTAGGTTAGTTTAGGGTTAGGGCTAGGTCATGATGAGGTGGCAAAATGAGGTGGCAAGTTTGGAGATGTGGATTTATTAATTATAAGGTAATTAATAAATAATTGTGTAAGGTTTAGGTGGTGAGGTTAGGTTTCGAAATGAGATGCAGGGCACATGGTTTCGTAAGACACAAATTTGGTGTCTACATTAGCCCCTTGTTGTCATGTAGCTTGTCTTGTAAAGCTGCACTGACAATAATAAGAAGTGGTTACTCTTGTTAAGGGTATAGGTAATCCCCCTCAAATCTATCACAGATTGAGGCGACGTGAAATCAGAGATAGTTGATAAAGGGTGAATGATGATGAGATGATGGTAAAATGGGTGGGGTAAGTTCAAGGAAGCAGACGCACGTGGAAATGTAGTAGTGCGACCAGGGTACATGATTTGAAGAGAAAACAAGCAATACATAGGCAAAGGTCGATAGTTTATCCAAACAAGGTTGATATAATCCTGGTATCCAAGGCATAGGAAGTAGCTCCAGGGATATAATGGGTAAGGTACAAGAATGTTTAGGCATGTTCAGCAGTACCAAATGGTTGGTTTGGTTGAGATAAACGTCACGGTCTCGGTCTAGGAAAAGTTGGTCGACTGATCAAGTCAAGTATCCTAATCATGCTAAAACATGAACAGGTGAGCCTGATTGAACAAAAAGTTACATGATGGGTGGATAAAATTGTAATTTGCGGGTTTTGGGTGAGGTACTTAATTGGTGTGGCCTTGGGTCGGGCGATTGATGAGTGAGGGCCTTGGGTCGGGTCTGATTGGTGGGGTGCGGCCTTGGGTCGGGCCAGATTGGGTGGTTGCGGCATTGGGTCGGGCCTGATTGGGTGGTTGCGGCCTTGGGTCGGGCCAAATGGTTGGTTGCGGCCTTGGGTCGGGCCAAATGGTTGGTTGCAACCTTGGGTCGGGCCAAATGGTTGGTTACGGCCTTGGGTTGGGCCAAATGGTTGGTTGTTGCCTTGGGTTGGGCCTGATTGGTTGGTTGTGGCCTTGGGTCGGCCAAATGGTTGGTTTCGGCCTTGGGTCGGGCCAAATAGTTGGTCATGGCCTTAGATCAGGCTAAATGGTTTATCATGCGCGCCATGGGTCGGGCCAAAAGGTTGGTTGTGGCCATGGGTTGGGTCGATTGGAGGCAAAATAAGGCAAGTCAACAAAGCCGGGGTAGGTGATGGGGAAAAAAGTGGAGATTGGTGGACAAGGGTGGGAGTTAGGTGAAGGAAGTAGGGAACCGATATCGGTTATGTATAACCGATATCGGTTAGAAGACCGATACCGGTATTCTAGGGTGAAATAACCGGTATCGGTTATAGGCCAAAACCTATAAAAAGAAAAAATACGGCATGTCATTGTCACTTTGTGAATTTGAGTGCCCCATTTTGTCTTGTCTGAGGTGTGAAGTGATTTTGTTGAGTTTGTGGGCTGAGGTGGCATTATTTGAGTGGAGGAGTGAGTGGTTGGTAGACCCCAGCGATCAGGAGGCAGAGTTTGATTGGTGGAGAACCCAGCTGAGGAGATTTGGGGCCATGGCACAGCCAGGAGGAGCAGGAGGTGCTGGACCAGCTGGACCACCGCCACCTATCCCACCACGACGACGTGTAGTCGTACCGGTAGGCTCTGAGCTCTTACCTATGTGAATTTAATGAGTTTAACTTAGATGTGGGTTTTGGGTAGGAATCCTAATTTTAATAAAATAAGGAATGAATGGAGGTAATGTGTAAAATGGAGTGGGTAGGTAGGCTAGTTAGGCCAAAACGGCAGGGTGGGTAGGTTTTTAGGGTTTTCTTGTGGGTAAAAGGGGAGAAATAGAAAAAAATAGTTTTTGCGGGCTGTTTTGGGTTCAAATTTCATGATCGGACAAAGATGACCGATGTCGGTCATCGGCAGCCGACATCACCACAAAAATAATTTGTATACGTTGTTTAGGTAAAGACCGACATCGGTCATAGGTCGACCGGCGTCGGTACACATTATTTACTTGGGGGGGTGATGGCGGTCGAGGGTGACCGGTACCGGTCAGCATGGATAGGAGTTATGGTTTTTGTTTGTTGTTAGAATTTAGTCGTGTTGTTTTGTTTGTTTGTTTGGGGGTGAAGGGGGAGGGAGTAGAGTTGATAGGAAACGTGATTGGGGTGGGGGGAAATGGGGTTGTTGGGGGTTGGTTTGGGTAGGATAGATTAGGTGTTGGGTATGAAGTAGGAGGTGTTAAATTGGCGGGGGTATAATTAGATGGCTAGAGTAGATCGGGGTGGTTGGTAGGGTGTGAGATAAGTAAAGGGGATATCGTAGATGTATAGGGTTAGATAGGTGGGTGTAGATGTGTGTTGTAGTATCGGGTTGTGGTTGGGTGGTTAAGTGGGTATAGAGAGTTAAGGTAGTTGTTATTGTAAAGGGTAGGCCTAATGAATCGGGTTATTTTGCAGCACGCTAGCAGCTTACGATGCGGGATTGATGCCCCCTCTACCGAGGCGGATGTGACCACATGTGTCTGCAGCAAGCAGTGGGGGCATCATGCGAGAGGTTGGACTCGGAGGATTCCAAGTAGTATAGAGTGTGGATAGGAGCACACTGATGGTTTCCCTCATCGAGAGATGGGATCCGGCAACCAATGTCTTCCATCTCCCTACTGGAGAGATGACGATTACTTTAGAGGATGTGTATCGCATCTTGAGACTGCCGATCGTAGGTGAGGCAGTGTTCCAGGTGGATGCGAGAGACAGCGATGGACAACATCCTACATGTATTCGGGGATGCAGCCCCATTGTTGACCTATCACAGCGCGAGCATTGCCTATGGCGACATGTATCGCACACACCGACAGGAGACACGGCTTGCCGTGTTGATGATGATAGGTATCACCTGCTTCGCCCTCCCGGACTCAAAGGGAGGCCGCTTCCCACGGGATTTGATGGGAGTTTTACGAGATGGTAGAGGAGCATACATGTTATGCCTGGCACCAAAGGTATCTAGTGCGGCTATCTCTGACAGAGTTATGGGGTTATCGCCGTATGAGGAGATTCGGTATTTGCTCGACATTTTGTTACACTTGTTGGGCATATGAGCACATCATCCGTCTACAACTAGTAGGTCTACCCCACAGCCAAAGGCCACAGATTGTATATAGATATGGATTTCAGAGGTGGTTGGGGGTCGTGGGCCAGCCACGGCAAGTGCTCACAGACAAGATGTGGCCTACTACCATCATATGTTGGAGGGCTTGACCGCACTGGACATTATATGGAGGCCCTACAGAGGCCATCAGCCCCGAGGAGGAGCCCAAGCACAGATGCGCTGGATCTAGTATAGTTTCTGATAACTGGACGGAGGCCCAGGGAGTATGAGGATACCCCTAGAGAGGGTACGACGGCAATTGGGCTTGCGATAGGATGAGCCACCTCCCTTCCCACAGTTCTGGAGGGATGATGTAGAGGCCCCACCGCCCGCACAGAGCTGTGGCCGTTGACCCGATTGGGTAGCGAGACCGGCCGACGCATACAGTGGATGATGCCGGAGTGACAGGGCCTTTTTGGTTTGGTGGATAGGGGAGAGAGCAGCCATGAGAGCACAGCCCGCACAGCCAGATTTGGCGACCATATAGTGAGAGGGACCGCTCTTAGGACAGTGCATATATTACAGGCATCTTATTCTTGCTGACAGACAGCACGATTGGGGTGCTACGAGGGTAGTTAGCCCAGCACGGCCCAAGAGCACCCAGTGCCACGTGCCCACGAGCACCGCACAGCACGAGCACCCCCACAGCACACGGGGTGTACCTACAGATAAGGGCCACTACTATTAGGAGTCGGGGACCAAATTTCCAAGCGCCATGGTGGCATAGACCCGCTATATGGAGGCGAGAGCGAGGCTCGGTATTATCGGGGCGTCCTTATGGTACCAGGGCTGACTATTAGCCATATGCGGCACACAGAGCCGAGACATCCCGGCCGAGATCCCGGGAGGTGCGGCCACACGGCAGGGGTCATTACAGGAGGAGGCGAGAGCCAAAGACGAGGACCAGCGAGGGAGACAGCCGAGGTGGTGGAGAGAGCCGAGACATCCTAGGAGTGGCGATGGGTTTTTTGATATTGGAGTAGACACCGGTCTCATGAACCGGATATGTATATAGAGGCTGTGTGCCCACATATGATTTATTTATTTATTCATTCATGTTGTATATACTGGCTCGTGAGCCGAGTACATGTTGTATAGTTGATATCACTGCGAGCCGAGTATATTTTTGACATGAGAGATTGGCATGCGAGCCGAGTCGAGATTTTGACAGGATAGCGGCTGTGTGTGCTAGCTTTGTATTATTTTTAGATCACGAGAGGCCCCATGCGAGAGTAAGTTGTATATTTTGACATTGAGATATATAGATGATAATTTTGATCCACATGGTGTGTAAAAAAATGTCTTATGTGTTTTGTTGATGGTTTTTGAAATTTAATGTATATAGATGATGTTGATGAAATTGTGATGATATGTATATGTGTTGATGGGATTTTGATGACAAATATTGATAATGATGTCGTTATGCAGGGGAAAAGAGAGGCAGCGCCACCAAAAATTTGCAAAAATGAAGAAAGGCCTAGGTTTAAGCAAAGGGAGACATATGACCGATATTGGTTAGCTAACCGATGCTGGTAGATATATGACCGATACCGGTTAGGTAACCGATATCGGTTATGCTAAAACAAGCTTTTCTAAAAATAGAAAAGCTTGGGAGACAACTTGAGTTCTTATTTTTAGAGGCATGCAATAAGTTAAATACGAGGATGCGATTGTTTGTGACGAATAATCAGATAATTGCATGGGAGAATTGAGTGATAAGGAGGAAAGAGACAGGTAAAGTGATTGTGGGCTGAGATTAAGAAGGCAGAAAGGCAAGTTATATTGAAGAGGGTGGTGAACATGGCTGGACAAGGAGAAGCATCCAGCAGGCAGAGACGAGAGGGAAGACAGGTTCCACCGCAAGCTGCTGCGTCCCAAGAGGTAAACTGTTTGGTTGTAATTTAATTCTTGCATGTTTTATGAATAGGATGAGAGAAGGTAAATGGATAGAGACGAGAAAGAAAAGGTGATAGGTAAGGGTTTGGGATGGGGTGAGTGTTATGGGGTAGGTAAGTAGGGGTTTCGCGTATGTTTGTAGGTGTAGAGAGGAGTAAACGAGCAAAATAATTATCGTAGGGGATGTTTTTAAGTAGGCTGTATATGTTTGACAGTGACCAGGTATCATTTAGAGATAACCGGTATCGGTTAGGCAACCGGTATCGGTTATCTATAACCAATATCGGTTACTGTATGAAATTCTAGAATGTGAGAAAAAACACTTGGGGATTTGATTTATTGAATGGTTTGTTTGTTGATTTGATGTATGCAGGCAGAGGCAGTTTGAGGATGAATGATAGTGTACTAGCTTTGTTGTCACGAGTCCGAGTGGATGTAACACTAGCTAAATGGGTATTGATAAACCATGTGGGGTTAAGTGGAATCCGCTATTATTCACGAATCGCATGTAATCATGCTATGTTGCAAGCATTGATTGAGAGATGGAATCCAGAAAAGAATACCTTCTATCTGCCAACAGGGGAGATGACAGTGACGTTGGAAGATGTGTTTAAAATTTTGAGGCTCCCAATTACAGGAAGACCAGTGTATCAGGCGGGGCCTAGCATGGCGCGGGGAGCGATAACAATAGTATTTGGTTCAGCTACACGAGATTTGACACAGTGAGGTTTGACATTCACTTATGGTACAATGTATGCAACACACCCTGAGGAAACAAGGTTGGAAATGGTATTAATGATAGCGGTGGGGTATTATGCATTGCCGAGGGTGGATGGGGGAATATTTCCAAAAGCATTGATGTGTATTATTTGGGAAATGATAGAAAGGAGCGTGACTTTCACATGGGCACCTGCATATCTGGCGGAGCTATATAGGGGTTTATGGGCCTGCAGGTGAAATCACAGGATGACACTAGATTGTGCATACTTATTACATTGTTGGGCTATAAGCACATTGTGTGTGCGCGACCAATAAACTAACCAATCCAGAAAGAGAGACAGAGTGCAGAGGTTGGGATTCAGACGATGGGTCCAAACAGAACAAGAGGCGAGATCCCAGGCCGTGACAGATGACATCGAGTATTATAGGTAGATGTGGGAGATGGTGATGATTGCGGATATTCGTTGGAGGCCTTACGGGAACTATATGGTGACAGAGAACATAGCTGAGGAGTTGAGGGGTGTAGAGCGATTGAGGTGGATCGTAGGGCACAGGCCAGGTGAGTACGAGAGGATTCCTCTAGATTGCGTGCGGTGACAATTTGGATTTGTTCAGGATATACCCATGGCTTATAGACCATACATGAGGATCGACACCGAGGCATCATTCTCACCTCCCGGCCGACACCTCTAGAAGGGCCAGAAGAGATAGCAGCCGATCGCAGGGTAATGGATGCGGGAGCGACAGAGGCTTATAGATTATGGTGGGTAGCAGAGCTGCGAGGTGTACGTGAGAGGGTCGATCGTCTTGACATAGCTGTGATTACAGCGGAGAGAGACCGCTGCTAGGATTTGGTTCACCAGCTTCAAACACAGGTGAATGAGACAATGGGATTGTTAGAGGTTTCGTAGTTACGAGTGGAGAGACTAGAGGTAAGATTCCTCCACGCGAGAGGGTGTATTCATATGTTACAAGAGATGTTGGTGGATCAGTGGGAGGAACCAATAGCAGTGGCACCTTTGAGGATGGAGAGGCCAAGTGAGTGGCGTCGACGATCGCGATCACCACACCGATTCGGGAGGAGTCGCGTGGTCTAAGTGAATTTCATAGGGGTATAAGAATAAATAAGGATTCCGACCTGCACGTCGATGATAGAGAAGATGTATTTGTTTAACATCTAAATAAAACTAAATATGTATGTTGATTTGAGTTACGATAATAATAAGAATGGTTGTGTTTTGAATGTTTTGTTTTGAAAAAGGATAAAGATGAATGTTATCAAATAGAAATACATAAAAATATTTATATTTACAACACATGATAGGTTATGGTAGGGGATGGTCGAGCTAACCTTGGGAAACCCCATGTCTCCTAAGTGCTTGCCTACATAGTCCATTGCTCAAAGCAAGGAGGGGCCTCGTATCGATGTAGTTCTCCCTTAGGACCAGGGAGAGGTGAATTCAGGCAATTTGGTTGTGGTTAGGTAATTTGTTGGTTGGTAAAAAAATATTGATATTGGTAGGGTAATGTTGTTGGTGTTGGTAAGGAATTGGCGATGTTGGTGTAGGTATAGGTGAAGTGAAAGTTAGCTTACCCAAGTAGTAGGGAACCGTGTCCTGATTAAGGTCAACACATAATCCTAAATTTGAGTAAAAGAGGCAAAAGTGTCCCGTAGTTGAGAAGAGCTAAACAAACCACATATAAATGTAGGATGAGCTTGAATCCCTAGGTACCTTGCATATGCGAGAAGTCGATAGGTGAAAAGAGTTGTATAATCACAATATATCGGATATACGTCACATCCCTTGAGTTTTTTTGCTTTGACGAATGGTGAGGTGAGGTGGTTGATATAGTTGGGGTGTAGAGAACTTGTTATAAGGTGATTATTCTAACGAAAGAGAACCAAACCTAAATAGACAAGTCCATGACTCAAAAGTGCTTTGGAATACTGCTTTTTACTTTTCTAGATACAGATTGATCGATGCGGGAAGTCTACATGGGATATGTATTTTTTGTTATTGAGGTCTTCACAAAGCTGATCAATGCGAGAAGCTTCTGATAAAGGCTGACTTTGTATAGCTGTCCTTCAAGGGAGCAGTCTATTTATAGTAGCAGATGCGGTTTTTGTGTATAGTTGTCCTTCGGGGGAGCAGTCTATTTATAATAGTAGAAGTGGTTTTGCACATAGTCCCTTTGAGGGAGCGATCTATGTATAACTTAGAGGTCTAGATGTTCGTTTGGCATGAAGCATCTAGTTTTGTAGAAAGTTTGACTCAAGAATATCTCATAAGCATATAATTAAGAACGTGTTATTTTATACTTGTAAGTCATGGACCAAACTGAAAAGGGAAGGCATCTTTAAGAGGAGGTGATGACCAAACCACGTGAGCTTGATTCTATTTTGAGATGCATGGAACAAAAGTTTATGAAGTGGTAAATGAGCTCAAGGGACGAGCACAAGGTAGATAAGAAGTGATATAACACTAAATTCAATAGTAGAATGGCCGAAGATGCAAGCCATTAAGGGGTTCAAGCTCAGGTTTACCATTGAGCGAAGCTAAACGGTAAGTGCCTGATCTGTAAGTATGAGTGATAATTTAAGGCCTAATCCAATTAGGAGAAAATTTTCCACGTTTGCTCTTTTCTAGTTTGGTTACATGTTGATTCTCTTTGAGGACAAGATCACCAACCTTAAAGGTACGCTCATGAAGTCACTTATCATAAGCATGCTTGATGTGCTTTTGATAGATTTGAAGGTGGTCAAGATCGTAAGACGACACTCGTCGAAGCTCCATGGGCTAACCGCTCTTGGCGGAAATCATCATTGGTGAGAATATCCTAAAGAGATATTCGTGCGGAGAGTATTTGTATTTCGAGAGGCAAGATGACCCTCGGTACCATATACCAAAGAAAATGGTGTGGCATTAGTGGACGTATGAATGCTTTGGTATGATAAGCCCAAAAGGCAAAGGGGATGTGATCATGCCAATTTTTCCCAATCGTTAACGATTTTCATGAGAATTTTAGTCGGGTTTTGTTAGAAAATTCAGCTTGACCATTTGCTTGTGGATAGTAAGGTGATGAGAAGCTAAGTTTGATAACAAAGTTGTCACAAAGGTCTTGTAATAACTTGTTTTGAAAGATTTTCCATTATCATTTATCGGGTGATGAGGAACACCAAAACGACAGATAATGTGATGGTTAATGAATTCTACATTTTTTTTTTTTGGTTGAAATGAGTGGAATGGCCTCTACCCATTTAGTATAATATTCGGTTTACGTGATTATCCAACGGTGACGTTGCGAAGAGGGTGGGTGAATCTCACCAATAAGGTCTAAACCCCATTGTGAGAAATCCCAAAGATCTCGTGCGACTGTAGCGGATGGCTAGGATTATGTTGAAGGTTGGCATGTTGTTGACACATAACACAACACTTAAAATATTTGTAGTAGTCGTTATTAAGCGTAGGCAAATAATATCCTAGGCGAAGGATCTGTTTGGCCACGGCAAGGCCACTAAAATGTCCACCACAAATACCGTCATGTACTTTTTGGATGGTAAAGGTAACCTCCGCCCGGTTAGACATCGAAGGAGGATGCCATCAAAGCCACATTTATAGAGGATTCCCCCATGATGACATAACAAGAAACACTTTTAAGAAAAGCACATTTGCAGTTACTAGTAAGGTCAGGTGGGAGAACAGAGGTTGTAAGGTAGTCGTGAAATTGGTGATACCAAGTATCCTGCGAGTCAGTAGACACATTATTTACCATACAAACATCTCAATGAGTAAGATGGGGCAAAGAGTTGTTGGACCAAGACAAATATGTCAGAGTCGGTTGGTGAGGCAGGAATTTGTGAGGCTAAGCAAGCCATAGTATCCGCAAATTTATTAGTTGAGCGAGGAATGGTTTGGATAGAATAATGAGTAAATAAGGTCAAAAGTGAATCCACGTAATGTTTGTACTTTTGAAGTTCCTCATTTTTACATTGGTAGATGCCCATAACTTGATTGACAACCAGTTGAGAGTCGCCAAAAATGTTAATAGATTTTACACCTAAGTGTAACGCAACCTGGAGACCTAAAACAAGGGCCTCATATTCTCATTGTATTATTAGTGCAGGGAAATCGAGCTGGAATGAAAGAGGCATAGGTTCAGCATCAAGAGGAATGAGAACAACACTGCCCCTCTACCGCACTGGCATTTGGATCCATCGAAGAAGAGGGTCATTGGAAACGACTCATCACTGAGTGAAAGAGTGGCAATGAGTTTGTCAGGGAAAGTAAAATTGGTAAATTGTTCCCCAGGTAAAGGGGCTTCCGCGAGTTGGTCTGCGATAGTTTGTCCTTTGATTGATTTCTGGTGTACAAACTCAAGGTCAAGGTCAGCGAGGAGCATAAGCCATCGGGTGATGCGTTGGTTTAGATGAGGTTTGGCGTACATATAATGGATGGGGTCCGCGTTGGTGATGAAAAAAGTTTTGTGATTCAGGAGGTAGTGTCGGATTTTGGTGGCCACGAATGATAGGGCGAGGCACAAATTTTCTACATGTGTATACCTAGTCTCGTAATCTACAAGAGTACGTCTTATGTAATAAACGGCTTGTTCTCGATGCTCGAGTCACGATGTGTGAGCATGGCTCCTACAAAAGGCATGGTGCAGTGATGCAGGCGGAAAGGTAAAGGTAGAAAGGGCAATCATCCTAGGTGGGATAAGCACGAGTGGTTGCAAGAGATAGGCTTTAAGAGCCTCAAAGGCATGGTGGCACTCTTCACTCCATTGAAAGACAATGTCCTTTTAAGGATATGATGGAAAGGTTGACATCGATCTAAGAGTTGTGAGATGAAACACCGGATAGATTGGAGTTTTCCCGCAAACTACGCAATTGTTTGAGGTTAGTAGGTGGGGGCATTTCTAGGATAGCTTTGAATTTAGTTGGATGGACCTTAATGTCACACAAAGAGACAATAAAACCAAGGAGTTTTCCCGAAAGGACACTAAAGACACATTTATTTGGTTGAAGACGAACACAATATTATAACAGATCAAAAATAATGGTTAAAACATCGAGATGTTTAGATTTCCCAAGAAGATCATCGACATAATCCTCAAGGATAGTGTGCATAATGTCATGAAAAATGTAATTCATAGTCGGCTATGATAGGTCGCACCAAAGCATTCTTAAGGCCGAACGGCATGACACGATAAAGCATAAGGTTCCCAAGGAGTTATGAATGCGGTTTTATGTTGATTGGCGGGGCTACCAAAATTTGATTGTATCCGAGAAGCCATCCATAAAGGAAAGCATCTCATGGCCCTGATGAGATCAACAAGTTGATCAATACTTGGGAGGGGGAATTCATCCTTTGGGAAAACGAGGTTAAGGTCTCGGAAATCCGTACATATCCGTAGTCCCCCCGTTGCTTTAGTAACAGGTACGATGTTAGAAATACATTGAGGATAATCAATAGGTAAGATGAAGGAAACAGAAAGGAGTCGTTGAAGCTCTTCTTTGACCAAGAGGGCAATGCGTGGATGCATTTTTCTTAGTTTCTGTTTAACTGGTTTGGAATCGGGTTTCAGGGTAATGTTATGGACCGCAATGTCAGGATCAATTCCTGGCATGTCAGCGTAGGACCAAGTGAAAGCTTGGTTGCGAGCACAGAGAAAGGTAGTAAAGGCAGTTTATTCTGATGCGTTAAGAGATTGTACGATCTTCACAATGTGAGGATCATCCTCTGTGTGGATGTTGATTTCTGTAGTCGACTCATTCAACAAGGTTTGAGTTTCAGATGGTAAGGTGTGTTGAATATAAGAGTCGTCCCGCACTCAAGGTAAGTGAGGATGGAGTCGTCATCCTAGCACTCAACAACATTAATTGAAGGCGAATCCTCTTCGATCATGTCCGGATACGAAGAGGAAGAGAAGATGGCTCTTCATTATCACATTGATAAGTGAGAGGACCCGGGAAGATAGCGTTTATGAAAAAAAAAAAAAAAAAAAGTTAGGAGGGATAGATTCAGGGTCTATCGACTTTGTGGGTGACGATGGCAAAATGGGTGATGATGGTTCGAAGGGGTGACTTTGTCGTCCTCCCTGGATCAACCCGACACGAGGTTTCTTTGGTGTAAGTGATTCAGAAAATCCAAGACCACTACGATCTTTTTGTTTGTGTGTAGTCATGGGAATGATTGTATGTCGGCCTTGTTCATAAAGACCAAAACCAAAACCTTTCCAAGCACAACGCGTCAAGAAGGTGAGGGCAAAGCGACGATTAGTTAGATATTAAAAATTATATTGGAAGGGAACCACGCCAAGGGGAGGTTTAGGGGTGACAGAGGATGCGTCGACACCCCCATACGTTAGGTTGTACTTCCCCCACATGATGGTCGTAGGTAGGATGCGCATGTAACTGTCCATACTCCTGTGGGGTATGGAAAGTGCTAACGTTATATAGGTGATACTCCCCCAGCGTAAGGCATTGAAAAACATCTACTAAGGGATCTGAGGTGGAGATGTTGTCCGCGGGAAAGGAAGTGGTATTTGCGGTGGTGGTTTCATTGGTTGAAGGTGTAGGTGCGGTTGAGGTGGATGGTTGAGGTGTGGTCCAAATAGATGGTTGGGTTGGATGAATGGGGGTATTTACTGAGTACAAGCACATCATTAGAGCGATATAACATATTGCAGGTTTTGAAGGGGGGAGGGTCAGCTCTTACGGTGTAGGACTTCCCCTCATACTTGAATTTTATGCATCTATGTAAGGTGGAGGGAACGCATCCCATAGCCCAGATCCAAGGGCGGCCTAACAACATGTTGTATTGGAATTCTCCCTCAAGGACATAGAAGATTTCAAGTAAAGTACGTGGTCCTACACGAATGTTAAGGATCACGGTGCCTAAGGTAGAAGTAATAACATCATTGAATGACCGTAGCATGGTGGGGTTGGCACACATGCAGCTAGAAGGGATATTCATTTGTTGGAAGGCTTTGGAAGAGATGATGTTTAGGCTAGCGCCTCCGTCAATCATAACACGCCATACCCTAGATGTCCCGGATGTAAGCTGAGATGAAAAGAGTGGGGTCAGGATCTTCTGCACCAAAGTCAACAATTTCATCTTCGGAGAAACTGACAGCAGCGGTTTGCTGTACAGGGACGGAAGTGGTAGATTGTTTGGTGAGAGAAGCAACGTGGTTGGGTGTTAAGATGGCGGTAATGGGAAAGGTTTCGTTAGGTAAGACCTCTATCCCTTGAAGGATTTCAACGAGAGCTTGGTGATGAGATTTAGAGGTTTGAATGAGATCATACAGTGTCATTTTTACAGGTGATTGGTGAAGTTGTTTGATCATGGTTCGGTGGGCAACTCCATCAGAGATGGGGTAGGCAGGTCCATGAATAACCACTTTAGGTGGTGGTGTGATCGGGATGGTGGACGGAGAAAGAGAGGCCGTAGGTGTGCTTTCTTTAGCTTTCCCATTGTTTTTCTGCCCTCGAGTAGCAACACTAATCATGTTGATCTCATGAACATGAGAGGAGGAAGACGGTAGGGATAAGTCATTGTCTTCGAGAGGTGGGGTTGTAATAATGATAGATCTTGGTGAGGAGGGGATAGGTGGTATTGGAGAGGGGATTGAAGCTAAAGGCCTCTCCCTTCGTAAGTTGTCTTTCTTAACCTTTCTATCCGAGAGAGGTGACTGACGAAGTATGGCTTTTAAAGCTTTGCATCCCTCTACATCATGTCCTGGTGTGCGGTGGTAAGCGCAGATTTTAGACTCATCATAACCTATAGGTCGAGGCTTAGATGGATCATAGGGTCTAAGTGGGGGTAGGGAAATGGTCGCATTCTCCACCAACATATCAAGGATTTTGGCGTAAGACCCTTTGAGCGGGTCAAAGTCAGAGGAAGATGAGGCTATTGACTGGGTGGGTTTCGGTAATGATTGGGTATGGTTGGTTAAATGCGGGTGGTGGCTTAGACAAGGGGTTTTGATAATTGGATTTAACTAAATGTGGCTTCTTCAAGCAAAAAAGTTATGTTTAGGTGGTCAGATGATGTGGTAGCAAAAAACAACCATGGAGAAAGAGGAGTGACAACAAACAAATCCTTTGATAATGGAGTTTGTTTAGGGTTGTTAGGTGGATAGGATACTTGGGGTGATGATGTTGATACACCCATGGATCTCTGTATGGGTGTAGAAGGTGTAGGTCGTTTTAAAGAAAATGCAGGAGGTATGATGTATTGAGGCAAGGTGGAGGGATGAGGTCCCAATATAGAAGGTAGGTGTGACGGCGATGGTTTTAGTTGTGATAGAGGCGTAGATTGGAGTTGAGGAGATTGGGTCTGTTTCCTAGGTGGATGGACGGCTTTATTTTTGGATAAATCTAACCATTTAGGTGGGTGTGTCAGGCTAGGTATTGGTGACATCCCAAGTGTAGGGAAAGGTTTGGTTAGGTTAATAGAGGTGGATGAGGTATTTGGTAGAGATGAGGGAGGTGAAGATTAGGACATAGGCATTTTGAGCATTTGTAAACACTTCGGGTATATGGTAGAGGTGTCTGGATCTATCATTTACATTTGAGTAGAGTATGGTGTACTAAAACGTTCCCATAGGACTTGTCTATCTTCTGAGGGGTGACAATCCTCACGTGTGAATAGGAACTTTTGTATGGAAGAAAGGTGGGTTGTGATTCCGGTCCACTGTGGGTGTGATACAGGGGGTAAATGAGGCACTATATCAATGGGCGTTAAGAGGTCAACCGGTCACTGAAAAGATTTAGGTGATGAAGAACTAATAGGTAGGAGGGCATGTTTGAGAGGATCCATCATGATTAAAGAATTTGGTGATGTTGGTTCGAGGGGTTTCTCGTCTAAGGATGACAGAAAAAGTGGCAAGCCTTCCTCTTGTACAACAAGAGTGGTAGAAGGAGATGTTTGGGAAATAGATAAGTTAGATAACATCCACTCACAGTCTTGCAGGGATGTGGTGTAAGAAGGCTCATCTGTGAGAAGAGAACTCTGGGCGGTTAATTCCTTTATGGGTAAAGGAATGGTAAGATTATTGTTTTGTCTTGATGGGGGTGGAGGGGGTTCGGATCCCTGCGTTAGTGAAGAGGCTCGATTCAGAATTTCCTCGATAGGAGCTTTTGGTTGGGAGTCGAAGACCACATGGATTTCATGAACACTCTCCTCGGCTAAGATATCTTGGTTTATGTTACTGTTAGATGAGTGGTTTGGGAATGGTTTGTTGAAGATTTTCAAATTTTGGTTAGCAGGGGCATTAGGATTATCGAGGGTTATATCCCCTACATCAACCATTTCCTACACTATGTTTTTCAACATCTTACAGTTTTCGTGACTGTGTCCCTTCACGCGGTGGAAGTTCTGACAGTCATTTTCTTTGTACCACGAAGGTATAGTGCGGTGGCATCAAACCCAGAGTGAGGTTTAACAGGAGGTAAGGTGATAGCTCCCGCTTTGAGCAATTTTTCCAAGATGACACCATAAGTTTCTCCCAAGGGAGTGTAATTGATGGGTTCGGCTTTATACTTATAGGTGGTTTTTGGCGGGGTATTAGATGGTGCTTGGGATTTTATCATCACCATGTGTATAGCTCCTTTTGATTTCGAAGCAGTCAATGCGTGAGAATTGGTGGTGTTGGGTTTGTTGGTGGAGTCTTGGGTTTGGAAATTAGGGTTTTTGTTGCGCAACCGCAATTTCTCTTCCTCTAAGGCTCGAATCTCTAGTTTTCGAGCCATAGTAAAGGCCTCATCAAAGGTGCGGAAAGTTTGAATTTGGAGGGTAGGAGAAATGTGCTTAGCGCAGGCCCGCGTAAAGAGTTTGATAAGTTTGGCCTGAGGCAAGGCATAAGTAAGTTGGTTGATAAGGCCCCACCATCGTCCAACGAAATCTGCGATAGATTCGTCTTCAAATTGTCGGATGGCATAGAGGTCGGTGATAGATACTTTCTTGCAATGTTAATGGAGAAATGATCCAAGAAAGATTGGGCTAATTGGTTAAAAGAGAAGATTGAGTGTTGGGTTAAAGAACTGTACCACTCCAAGGTGGGTCCTAATAAGGACATGGGAAAGGTACGGAGTAGTAAGGCATCGTCATGAGCAATCAGGTAGCAGGCATGTCTAAATGATCGCAAGTGTTGTTGAGGATCCTCCTTACTATTAAAACGAGTAAATTTTGGTAATTCCCATTGAGGAGGATATGAATGAAGGGGGATAGAAGGATGAATAGGCTCCCGACAAACTTGCTCGTATGTCAGGGTGCTATGGCTTCCTGAAACAGAAGCCTCTAGATTTTACATCTTGTCCATCATTTGTTTGATTAAATCAGTGGTTGGATGAGATGATGGTGCGGTTGTCATAAACGGAGGAGGATTGGGCCAAGGGCCACCACTAGACAATGGTGGGGTTAAATGTTGATAAGGTATTGAGGACGAATATGTTGAGGCGACCGAATAGGGATGTCCTATATAAGATGTTGAAGTCACCGGATACGTGTGTGGAAATGAAAAGGTGGGCGGAGCTTGAGAAGGAAAGCTTGTGTGGATAGGTGGTAGAGAGCAAGTTATGAAAGGAGCAGTCTGCGAGAGAGACGAGGTAGGAGCAGTCGGTGGTAATGATATGTGGGCCCCAGATTAACCAAAGGAAAGCCAATTTGTGTCGTATGAACCCCCGAAGCTGCTGAGTTGGGAGATGGGGCTAAGGATGAAGAAGGCAAGGCGGAGTTATTAGGTGGGGAAGGAGCTAAGTGAGCAGCTATACTAATAGGCATACCAATAAGGAGTTGACCGTTGGGTGTACAATCAGGGGCATGAGACAAATAGTATTGTACAACGCTAGGATTAGCGTCCAAAAATTTCAAAAATTCCTTATCTCCTACAGGGATTTTGGGAATCTCACTGGTGTCCGTAGGATTCCCACGAGGATGTGAAGGGGGTGATTCAGGAAGAGGCACGGAACAGGCATGTGAAACCATGGTTGTAGCTTGTTTCTGAGTGATAACAACCATGGACAAGGGTACATAGTAGGACGCAATCTATCGAATGCAAGCAGCAAACAAAATGTTGGAATTGGTAGGTTCCTGGTTTTGGGAACTTTGAAAGACAAGAACTCGATATCGGTCGAGCTGTGGCCTTTAGGCATTGGTAAGTTAACGATGTTGGTAGAATAAAACTAGTGTAAGAAGTCGTAAGAAGTTGCTGATTTGGGGTTAATGATGCTTAGTATACCTACCAAACTTTTCTGAAGTGATCATAGAAACAAGATGTATGACGAGAAACAGAACTAAAAACAAGCAAGATGCACAAGCAAATTAATGTAGACTAACCCTAGGATTAGTTTTAATCATTGTGGGCTTATGCCTTAGACGCAAGATGATGTCAATCCTAAACAAAAGACCTAGGGAAATGTCAAGTTTGTTTTGGCTTATAAGGTTACCTCAATCGGGCGGAGGAATACCATGAAAAGGGGGATGTTTGAGCTGTTGTGTTAATTATGATGTGATTTGGTATGTGTTGTGCAGTGAAAGTAAGATTAATTTCTTGTCAATACCGTGGATATCACCCCCATGTGTATGACCTGTTACTTAATCTACGTTCACTAGAATTGAAAACAACAAGCAAGAATGTGATGCACGTGTTTTAAACCCAAATCGAAAATGATATTCGATGAAGCAAAGAAGATGACTTTCACTAATGCAAAGATGTGAAAGCAAGACAAATTATTTTACCAAAATAACAAAATATCTTGTGAATATTTTAGAAGAAGAAAATAGCAAGTGTGCTCCCTATATGAAAGCAAGCAAGAAAGAAAGAAACCCAAAATGGGTCCCACCGGGCATGCCAAAATGTTTCACACAGAATGTTTCCATTCCTGGAATAGAGTTGCTTCTATCCTTTCATTCTTCTGAGAAATAGATAAGGGTTAGGGCTAGGAGGAATACCTTTTGAATGTTGAGAGGATGTGCGCGTACTGCAGAGAGAGATCGATCGATTGCAAAGAACTCCTTTTTATGCGGGAAGGACTACTGTAAGTAAGAATACAAGACCACCAGATTTTAGTTAGACAATAAATGAGGGAACTGCCTTGGGCCCAGGAAATATTAGACTTCCTTTCAAAGGTGGTCAGTTCCCCTTTTAATACGAATTAACACAAATGATAATAAAGAAGCTATTGTGAAATCACGATTTAGGTACCTCGTTACAAAGCAATAGAGACTAAACTACCAATAATAAAATGTCACGTTGTTTGTTTGGTCAATGGTCGTTGATATGTTCAGCTCGAGTTACAGGGATAAACCAGACTGGATCTGAGGTTGTTAGGAGACAAATAGGTGAGAGGAAGGTTTTGGGTATAAGTCACAGTGACCGATGCCGGTCACTGGATAACCGACTGCGGTTAGAGAACCGCGCCGTAGGGGATAACCGACACCGGTAGGGTCAGTAATCTAGGTGCTTCTGGATGGAGGTTAGTTGCAGGGTGATTGTGGGGTTTTTAAGACTGGTGGATGGCTGAGGGGAATAGTGAGATGACGGGGAAGACTCAGAGTGTGATAAAACTGTCTTCTAGGCAATACAAGGATGTATGGATGAAGGTTAAGTGCAGGGTGCTGGCAGGTGGTAGATCTAGGAGTGAGCTTATAATTACTATCAATCAAAAGGCTCAAGAAATGGTGCTTAGAAACATACAAGACACTACTTACTCGTTCTTGATGAAGATTCAGGTCCAAGGAATGTGGTAGTGACAGTAAGGCTCAGTTGGGATGATCTGGTATTGGAAAATGAGCTGATGAAGCTATCCTCAATTTTTCCAATGCTTGAACAGGCGTGACAAAGCAATCCAAAGTGGCTCGGTTGCAGTCTTCGGCTCGATGCTCTTCTCTTTTCTTCACTTGTCTCTGCTCTGCCAAGTGAATTTCGGATCCTTCAAATGAATTCCCGATCCTTTGTTTTTGGTTGGGGGAGGTCATTTACAGGGAACCGATGGCGGTTACGTAATGAATGACGGTGGTTGAGTAGGAACCGATGTCGGTTAAGTCAAAGTGGGTTATTTTTAGTAAAATAGCCAACTTTCCCTCCTTTTCTCTCGAGGGATTAGTTGTGGGATTGGTCAAGTCATTATTAGGTTGGTTTTGGTGGGGGTGAGGAGTAATTAGTCATGGGTGTGGATGTAGACCAAGTTATAGGTCTTAATTAGGTTATTTTAGGGTTAGGGATAGGTCATGATGAGGTGGCGAAATGAGGTGGCAGGTTTGGAGATGTGGATTTATTAATTATAAGGTAATTAATAAATAATTGTCAAGGTTTAGGTGGTGAGGTTAGGTTGCGAAATGAGATGCGGGGCACGGGTGTCGTAAGACACAAATTTAGTGTCTACAAGTGATCTCCTTACCATTTGTGGGGTTCCACCTTGAGTCCTTATGCATCTGAATACTTTCTTGAACCTGTTCTCTCCCTGTACTACCCCTGTATCATCTTCTTCATCCTGCCCCTATGGTGGAGTAGTGGCATGCTGTGATTCCTTCCTATCTAAAGGTTTCCTCCTTCTATGCTCCAAGCCACCACTATCTTCACGCTCTTCTTCTTCATCTTCTACGTCAATGGTTTCTATGGGCTTCAACTTGGGTATGTTCTCCATTATATGTTGACCCTTCGGTGGCCCTGGGAGTGCAAACTCATTCTCCACGTACTTATTGTTTTCTATCTTGGGCTTCAGCTAAAGGTACACTAGTTCTACCCCAATATCTCTGATAGCTAGACTCATGGGCTTTATGCTCAATACTTCAGAAATGAGCCTCTTGATATATACGCTTCACCCTGGATACACATATTTCTTTCTCAGCATGTGGTAGTCACAATCTACCTTCTCTACATTGAAGGTTAGGTGGCGCATGTGTGTGAATTTGTGGACTAATGTTTAAAATTATTTTCTTTGTGAAGGCGTAAGGCAATTTACACCAAGGGCTCTAGGATCCATATTTCATTAGGAAGCGTGTGATGCAGAAATGCTGATATACAACAAACTGGACTTGTTTCCCTATTACCAAAGGTAGGTCCTTCGGGATGCACCACTCTTCTTCAAAGGCCGTGTGGAGCCTGTCGTACCATTTCTCCACTCTTTTCTTGACATCGTCTATCATGGACCCTTTACATAGGTACTTGTTGAACCTTTCAGCTGGTGACTTATTCTCCATGGGGTATTCCCATATCTTCTCCTTCGGTCCATCTGGTACTCCAATCTCCATGAATACCAGTGACAATAGAATAGCTCCAAAGCTGATTTTTCCTCTCGTGCATGCTTCCTCGACTATCTGTTCTATAATGTAGCCTGCAATATTGTAGACTACTCCTTTTGACATCCACTTCACAACATGCAGCCACATGGTGTTCACCTGTGACCACCTCTCCTGGTCATTCAACTTTGTAACAAGATGTGTTGCTACTTGTACAACTGGACAATTATTTAGTTTATCAATGTCCATACCACATGTAACCCTTCAAGTATCCTAACTCCTTCCTAGTTTCTAGAATCATGGCCTTATCTATTAGGTCAGTATTTATATCCTCTCCTGTGGCCTTCAAACCTGTCACTATGGAGATCAACGTGGATGAGATTCTAACTCGTGTCTGCAAAGTAGAAAAATTCCTCATGTACTCTGCTCATGAGCCATCGGTATAAAGGCTCATACTTCCCGAAATATGGAAGCTCATATAATTGGTAGACTCTAATTCTTTTCGAAGTTTCTCACCTACATCATCATAAACCAGCATGTCATCTACCATGTATTTTTTTGTCTTCATGTTGAGCAGGGCATCGAGTTCCTTTTTGTTCTCTGTGGTCCTATGGTTATACTCGCTCACTTTGATTTTTCTTATATGTGAATCCCACTCTGGCCGACTATGACACCCTCTGGATATTGCATTTCTGAAAAATTACTTTTAGGTGCCATCTCTTCCTCCTCTACAACTACCTTCTTCTTCCCCTTTGTTCCCACTGCAATTGCTTTCTTGGGTGCCATTTTTACCTTGCAATCCTTCTATAGACACTTGCCTCTTCAACTCTGTAATGCTGACTCAAACCCTAGCTCAAGTTAGCATGCCCTAGGTGAAATCACGTGCCCTAGCTCCTCTCTTCCATCCTGCTTTACTCAAACCCTTCACCACCATGGACACAAGCTTCTTCTACACACGATCTACTTGTCATGTCTGGTTTCACACCCTTCAGCACCTCAAATTGATTACTCAACTCTTCGCACTTAGCTCTTTCTCAAATACTCTTAATCATAATGGTAAAAATGAACTCACATCTCATCCTTATATAGATTTTCAAATTTTGATGCATTTATTACTTCTCCACCTACCAAATATCCTCTCATTTATTAACCAAATGTGTACTTTCTGTGGTACATATTCGCACCTCAAATTATAACCTTCTAGCATGCCTTCGTACCCTCTAGTCATAGACTTCTCTTCAACGTGTGCCCATGTGCCTAAGTACCTCGTCATTGTACCTTATCCTGGTAGTTATCATGGCCTTTTCTTACCTCACGTTATACTATTCCTTCATTCATCTCCATCCTTGGTCACTTTTGAGAAGCAATCTTTTTACTTTGAAAAACACCCATAGTAGCTTATTCCTTTCCACCTTTTAGTTCTAGCAGTCATGTACCTTGATATCAATAACCACACCCCACACTAAAAGTATGTGCAGTCTATTGCACATCAACATGCTCCATATTATAGTTAGCTTCATGCGTGTAAGCGCACTTATTACACAAGAACAAAAACTAAAGTGAATAAGCATAACAAAAATGAAGGAAATACATAATAGAAACCTAATCTAACTGGAAATATTGCCTTATTATAAATTCCAAGAAGACTTATTTATAGTAGGGCTTCAACCTACTCCCATTAAAGTAACCGGGTAGTCATGTTCCATCTAGTGCTTCTAACTGGAAGTGCCTATTTCAAGGATGTAAGTAATAACATATGGCCCTAACCAATGTACCTTAAGTTTTCCTGGATGGCACAAGAACTTAGATTCATAGAGAAGTACCATTTGTCTAATCTCAAACTTCTTATCCCTTATGTTTCTGTCATGTCATGCTTTCTTCCTGGCCTTTTCCTTCTTCTAACTCCATCATGCTATGGCTCATCACTCATCCAATTGAATCATCTTCTCAATACACTCTTCTAAATCCTTCTCATCAGTTAGACCTCCAGTGCGAATAATGTGCAAAGAAGGTAAAATAAATTCTATAGGGAGAACGATTTCTGCACCAAACATCAACTGAAACAGGGTGGCTTTGTTCAATCTCTTATAAGTTGTTCTATATGACCAAAGAATAGCTGACACTTTATCATCCCAATCCTTTCTTCCAACATCACAAATTTTTGTGTATTTCTGGCTCAAAATCTTGTTAAAATCCTCATCAGTTCTATTTACATGAGGATAATAGGGTGTAGTATTACGGTGTGCAACCATAAACTCATCTAATAGGATCCTGATTGTCTCATTCAAAAAGTGTGTACCCCTATCACTTGTCAAGCTTAAAGGACATCCATATCTTATAAGAACATTCTCCCATAGAAACCTAGCTGATGTAGCCACTATACAATTATTTGCAGGGGCTGCTTTTTCCCACCTTGTGAGATAATCTATACAAGTAATGATAGAGCGCGACCCAGTCCTATGCATGGCTGGCGAAATAGGTCCTAAAATCAATAGCCCATTTCTCAAATGGTTCAACACTAGTAATAGGTCTCAAAGGCATCTCATCTCTTTTCCTTGGTTTACCTAGATGCTGACAATGGTCACACGCTTTGTAATACACTTTACAATCTTTATACAATGTCTCCCACCATAATCCAACAAGTAGGATCTTTCAGGAACAGTTGCATCACCTACATAGTGGCCTCCTACAATACCACCATGTGCCTCCTCCATTATATCCTTGCGCTCATGCTCTAATACACAACGACGTAATACTTCATCTCTACCTAACTTGTAGAGGTCACCACTGATTAACATAAATGGTGCCACATGTATAACAAGCTATTTCTTTTCTAATGCCTTCATTCCTTCTGGTGCCACACCAGTCCGTAGAAAGATAGAAATGTCTTCTAATTATGATGGCGTGCATTGTAACCTATATAATTGTGCATCTAACATGGTTTCTTTAATTGTCTATGCTTCTTCTCCTGAGTGAATTCTAGACAAGTGGTCTGGTCCAGAGTTACTTTTCCCTAGCTTCACCACAACTGTGAAGTCAAACTCTTGAAATAGGAGTACCCATCTGCATATGCACCCTTGTAAGATGGGTTTTTTCACCAAATAATTCAATGCCATGTAATTTATATAAAACACAAATGGTGTTACTAACAAGTACTTGTAGAAACTTGTGTAATGCATAGATCATTGACAAATCTTCGTGCTCTATAGTTGTATAATTCTGTTTAGCAGGAGTCAGCTTCCTACTAACAAATAAAATTGGATGATCTACAATACCTTCAACAGTTGAGCTAACACAACACAAATGGCCATCCCGCAGGTGTCCACATGCACATGAAATGGTTTATCCCATGAGGGAAAGCACGTAAATGCACGGTAGTAAGTTTTCCTTTAATATCTCAAATGCGCAGTCTGCAGCTTATCCCCAATAAAATCTACCTTTTCCTTTTAGTAACTCTTCCAAGGGTGCGAAAGTTTGGCATACCCTTTGATGAAATTCTGATAATATCCCGTGTGACCCAAAAATCCACACACCTCACTTTGACTAGTAAGCGCTTCCAAGCCTAGAATGACTATAACCTTAGCTGGATCAACTAGCAAACCTTCCTTGCAGATTATATTTCCTAATAGTATTCCAAAAGGTGTAGCAAATATGCACTTTTTGATGTTCAAAGAGATACTCAATTGTATGCGTCGTTCAAACATTAAGCACAAATTGTCACAATGATTTTTCACAAGCCCATATATTGTCCAATCATCTAGATAAACCTGTAAGAAGTTGTGAATAAAATCTTTGAATGCCTAAACAACTATCCGTGAGAATACAATAGGCACATTTTTCAGTCCAAAAGGCATCACAATATAGGAAAAACTACCCCATTTAGTAGTAAAATTTGTCTTTTGTTGATCCTCCTGAGCAATCCTAACCTGATGATACCTGGAAAAACCATCTATGAATGAATATATTTCGTGCCATGCCACTCCTTCCAGTATTTCCTCAATGAATGGTGTAGGAAAATTGTGCAGTGACACATACGATTCAAATCCCTATAATCTACATAGATTCGAATCCTACCATAATTCTTAATACTTATCATCGTAGGAATAACCCATTCGACTCATCCAAGGAAAGAATAATCCCAAATTTCATCATCTTATCAATCTCTTCCTTCACCTTTTCATGTAAATTGGGATTCATTCTATAAGGTCTCTTTCTAACTGGCGTGCACCATCCTTAAGCTTTATCTTCATTTCCCCAAGTGATTCATGCACGCCTTTAAGTTCATGATACCCTCAAGGGAATAAGTCCTAATAATCCCTGAGTAACTCAATGATCTTTTCCACTTCCGATTCTGACCAATAGTCTCCAATTATGACCTCCTTTGGCTCAACCTCTGAACCTATATTCACCTTCTTTGTCTTCATGGGTTCATGATAGGCACGTGTATCCTTTTCTATACTGTCCAAGACCTCATGTACCCCTTGTGAATGTTCAATATCTAGGTTCTCAACTTCCTCATCATCCACTATGTAAACCATCTTTCCTTTCTATTTCTCAAGGTAAGCGTGTTCAAGTAGTATGGAGTCCATTTCTTCTTCCTTTTCGAGAATGTGCTTTGAACTCTGTCTCACTAAATATTTCTGAATAAGCTCTTCTTCCTTTGCACTATCTCCCATAGTTAAGTGCTTGAAAAATTTTAATGCTTCTTTTATTGGAGGTTTAGTCAAGAAGTAGTAAAAGGTCTGGATCATTCCTACAGTCAAATTCTACCAATTCCCAGTCTCTACATGTAGTTCTACGTATATACATAACAGCACATGTGCATCCTCAGAGAGTAGAATATAATGTATGCACCTAGAGTGAAGGTGGTAATGCTTCCTGTCCCACTATCCAGAGTATATCACACTGCTAAATGTGATGCCGAACAGGTTGATCACCATTATAAGTGTAGATCTGCATAGGTGCATTGCTCCGTAAAAACCTAGTAGATAAGGTGATTCTAATATCCTTCCATTCTATAAGATTATCTCTGTGGACTACCCACCAGCGTGTTGTTGTCCCGTGCAAGTTATACACTAACATATATCTTATCTTAATTTGATTTTTCCACTGTGCTTCCATTACTTTCAAAAATACAGAAGATCTTCTACCCCAAAGATACCAAGGTACCGCACTACCTATCTATCAAATAGAACAAAGTACACTCTTGCGCACAATCGTGCTTTTACCTCACGCCCTACTAGTTCATATGTACCATAAGCCCAACTGTCACAAGCAATAATTGTAGTATCACTAATAGAATGAGAATCACCGTAGGATGCCTTCTTTTGATGGCTCATTGACCTATGGGACCCGAATAACGCATACATAGATTCTGTTTAAGTCCTCCTCACTTAGAGGCTCTACATATGGTGTATAATTCCCATCTATCAAAGGTATCACAACCCTTTCCTCCTTGTTCTCAAAGCTGATATACCCCTTATTGAATCTCAAGTCAACATTATTCGCATAACACCAAGGGCATCCAAGAAAGGATAGAAAATTTTTACTTCTGCAAGTGCTAATACCTCAAAATCCCCAGTGAACTTAGCCCCTTGTATGGTTACAGATGCATCCTTTAAAACTCCTATGGGAGTGGTCTTAGTCCGGTTTACCATAAACAACACATTAGATGATGGTTGTAATGGAGGCCTCCCCATTTGTACCCATACATATAATGTAAGCACATTCACTTCACACTTGTATCAATCAATATGTTGCTCAATAGCCATCCATCCACAACAACATTCAGAGTAATTTCCTTGTCATAGTCAATGCTATCAGGGGGAAGATTTGCATGTAGGATTTACCATTCATTCTCAGTGCTTGTGCACGAGGTATTTCCCTTCAACCAATTTCCTAGCAACGGAATAATATTCTCCTGGTGTAGCATTTTACAAACCTCTCTGATGTCATCAATATCAGAGGGGACTTTTTCTGCTTCTTTCTTCATTGCATCTTCCTTGACTACTCCTTTAAACATTGTATCTCACCTTGAAGATTCCTAAGGACCTCCATGGTCTCTTGATAGAATTCCTTCTGTTGAGCAAGATCTGGGTGCCTTACATGCAAAACCTCCTCCTTGGTGATTGTAGGCTTCTGGTGCAATGCCTCTCTTACACGTGTCACTTCGCCAGATCGTGTAGTAATCTTCATTGTTAATGCCTCAGGTCCTAGTGCTATCTTGGGCATCCACTGATCTTCTACCATGCACTGGATTCTAACCATCTCAACACCTTTGTTTTCTTGCTTATGTTGCTTACTCAGATGCTCATATAAGTCTGGGAACTCTTCATAGCTATGGTTCTTTCCACAGAAAGAACATGTAATATTTTGGGGACATTCGTGCCTATAGTGGTTAGGAGATATGCATGTATAACATGTTCCATGAGGGAACTCACCTCTTCCTCCATGCGGCCTCATCATCCATATCCACCATGATATCCACATCCTCTTCTAAGACCTCCTTCAATTATCATCCCAATATTGGTGCTCATTCTTACCCTTAGAATTATCGAGTTATGCTTGTTTGTCATACCCTAAAGTCTATAGCATCCTGGATCTGACCATTCAATCGAAAATCTTTTGTATCATGGGTCGTGGACCAAGAAATTTTATAGTAACAAGATACATTCTTCCTTATCACATGCTATAACAAAGGACAATGATTAGCATCATGATTCAAATGACAGATCTCACGGTCCTAATAGTAATGCGTGATGCACCTAGAATTATCAGATAACTCCTAGTCACACTGGCACATCACTTAGCCTAGGCTGAGCACTCATCCGAAGCATGCAAAGGTATCAGGTCCCTCTTTAGGGTTGCTGTAGCAGAATGGTAGCATGATGAAGTAGTATAAAAACATATATTTAGAAACTAATCCATCTATACATCGTTACACCATACCAGATCTATAAGCACTTAAGTATAAATCATCATGATAATAATAGTATACAATGAAAAACATATCGAAACTATTGTTTGGACAATATTCATCGTACCAATAGTACAAAAGCTTCATACAATACCAGACATGTGTGCATGGATCTGTTACAATTATCCAGTCTCATGCACTCATGTATCTCTAACCCTTCAAAGTAGTATGTGTCCCTGTCTATATCTTACTAAGTAATTCATTACATATATATAGGGTGGGGGACTATCCCTTCACCACTTAACTCTACCAAAATAGGTCGCATGTTAATAATAGCCACGTGCCTTTTACAACTATAGCCATACATGCAAGTATGTTATCTATAGATTGCTGATAGTTAACTATAGTGGTGGATCTATTCTTAGCTTATGTCCATACAAGAGTGATTTTCCATGCTCTTTGAAATCTCCACAAAGAGTGGTGTGCAAGTCTCGGCATCACTTTTTGTGCTCCACACGCCAACCTCTAAAAATAGCCTTGATCTCCAAAATCAGCTAAGTCCTGAAATTCGACTCTACACCTCCGCGCGTGACACCTTCCTATACCTTTGCGCCTTTGCTCCTGTGTTGTTCTCCCGTGTGGACTCTATGTGTGAGTTCTACTAAGTGTTTTCTCTTATCAAAATTACCCCACACTAATCTCATTGTCACCCCAAAAATGGTGATGTCCAAAACTTACACAAAGAATGGATAAATAAAGAATGGTTGAATAAAGAATTTTGAATAAGGTATACACAACAAAAACTGTTCAGGCCTCAGGCTCCTCTGTTTCATTCTGAATCAGTAACTTTGGATATTCCTCTTTTAT
This sequence comes from Taxus wallichiana var. yunnanensis, assembly GCA_018340775.1. Classification (NCBI taxonomy): domain Eukaryota; kingdom Viridiplantae; phylum Streptophyta; class Pinopsida; order Cupressales; family Taxaceae; genus Taxus; species Taxus wallichiana. The sequence goes on along the minus strand of CM031237.1, from coordinate 996,401,194 downwards.
ATCTGCTTCCAAGTTCTCCCACTTTGTCAACACCATTCCTACCTTCTCTAGCATGTCTACAATGATAGACTCCAACTCATCCATAGTTATCTTTCCCTACTCATTCTGTATCACAAGCATTACGCTTGACATAGAGGTTTGCACCCCTTCCAATATATCCATCTTTTGAGCAATGAGATTTCCAAGCTCATCTAACCTTTCCTTATGTAGTGCTTGTGTCACGCTTAGTGTCTCGTGCTTCTGCTTCACCAGGATTAATCATTCAGCACGGCCTAGGGTTACATCCTTCATAGCCTTTTGCACTTCATTATCTTCCTCCAATGTTTTTACCGCAATCAGCGCATCTAGAGTTGTGCATATCATTAGTGCATGATCAGATTTCTTCATCTCATCACGGATGGCTTGCAGTAGGCCTTCATAAGTAGCAATCTTCCTTACTACTGCAGCCTGCGCTTTCTCTGCCTCTTCTGCGGGGTCCTTGGGTTGTTTTGGTATACGCACCTTTTCATCCTCCAATACTAATTTTATCATTGTCTTTACGTAGTGCATCGCAGAAGGAAATTATTTTGGTACTTGGGATTCCAAATGCGGGCATACCTTTAGGACATCATCTCCAATTTCCTCCACCATACTAACAAAAGTGTCATATTTTCTCTTGATCAGGTCCTTTTCCTGCACTAGGCACACTATCTCCACATCCTTGGCTTTCATCTTCCTTCATGCTTTAATGGTAGTAGATTTATCAATGTTTCTTCTTGCTACTTCAATAGATACCTTTACCAGAGCATTGCTTACCTACTCATCTGTCATCACCGTTGGCTTGATTTTCATGTGCCTTATTTCAGGTGCCTTCTTCAATCATCTTGATGCACATGATTCTTCACCGACATCAAATTCTGGCTCATCCATATGCGTGTGCATTGACCATGAAAGTTGGAAAGGCAAAAGGAAGAGTTAGTCTTTCAACATCAACGAGGATCTGGAGGAAAAAGATAGACAACTAAGGGCCAAGAACAATGAAATTGCAAGGCTTAAGAAGACATGAGAAGCTATAGTTCGAGTAACAAATGAAATAATCGTATGTAGACCACCATCAAATATTTATGTTGTCTTCTTAAAGGAACAAATGTTTCAATTGAAATACACTTGTATCAATAATGACATACCATTTGATATCAGTGGAGCCAGACCTTTCTTCATAATATATCTAAAAATTCCCCATGAGATCCAGCTACTTCTTTGTGAACTGTATATGTTTAATTATGCTTTAGAGTATGACAGAGACTGGATCCCTATTCTCTACATTGGGGATGTACAAATTTGGGCATTATGTTCTTACTTCAACAATGAGTTATACATGGGGGAAAATGGTGGAGCATATACAATTGTGTAAATAACAACCACGATGATCAAAATAAAGGTAGGAAATACCAAGGCAATGATTGAGGAGTATGGTAAGTTTATGAAAGAGTAGAAAATAAAATAGAGGGTATATAGGATGAGATAAGAATCCCATGATGAGGCAAGAGGTTACATTATTCAACAAAGGTGTGGAAATAGTATAGGAATGCGAAGAAGATGGAAAGAAATGCACCGTAGCCGAGGAGAGAAGAAATGCATTCCTATCCATACATTATCCCAACTTTCTAGACAATCAATGCATATATTAAGGTAGCTAAGGGATGTGGAAAAACTTGTTTCCTATTAGATATTATCCGCTAATTTTTCACTACTCAATACCTTATTATTCTACGAACAAAGAACTAAACGAGGAACTACAGGAAAGGGTAATGGAAAATTTGAAGGAATGCAGGATATTTCTTTATAGAACTAGAAGGCATCTCACTCCCAGTGGATTTCAAGTGATTATGCAGTATGATATAGGTTGATTCCAAGAAATTAGAGGATAGACCGGTGAATGCTTGAATGTTCAAGAAATTAGGTCCAGGGGTGTGATGAGACCCTTTAATTACTATTTTAATTGTCTCATCTGTTGTATATTTTTATACCCTTGCACTATTTATCCCAGTTATCTTGTCAAACATTTCCACTTGAACTTAAACTTATGAAACTTATATTAATTAATATAATTATTACTAAGTTTTTATGGATTTCGAATGTGCATGTTAATCTCTTTGATACAATGAAATGATTAATAGTGCTTTGTCTGGCTTCCATACTTATTTGCAAGAAGCTATTATATGTTGTCACTAACATGTAGCCAAAGAAACTTTGTCATAATGTAAAAGGACTCATCCACAAAGAGTGGTGACATACAACAACTTGGACTCATCCACATCAAAGAACATGTAGCTAAAGGAGAACATGCACATATACAAGACCATGATTGTGGGAATCCTTATCAATGTGGATACTTCACCGAGTTTGTGCATTTCAATGAAGAAGCGATTGTGACAAAAAGAGGCAAATCTCACGCCAATACTTGATTATGATTTGCAACTAAAAACTGTAACTAGTTGATTTAACTTGATAACTAATTGTTAGAATGAACAATTAGTTATGTTGTTGTATTAGAACACCTTTTCTTAGTTTTGATTGCATGCATAAGAATCTATGGATTTCTTGGTAGTGATCTTTTACTTAATCAAAATGTAACTGTTAGTTTGAATGAGTCTCTTCATGTCTCTATTGAATATAAAGAGAATGGTGAGACTATAGTAGATATCAATTAAAAGTTAAGGAATTGATGTAAGTTCATTCTAAATCTTCATGCTAATGAATAAAATCTGAGTTCTATCATGTTTCGTAAACTTGAATTGCAACTCCAGTGTCGATTTTCAAGTTTTTGGACTTTTTGGAAAGATTGTTTCATCCTCTATGCTTTGTGAAATAGAAAAAGACAAAATTCAATGAATAATCTGAATGTCGATTAGTGAAACTAAATCCAATATTAGAAAGATATTAAAATAGGAAAAATCATGAGTCGAAAAAATAGTTATTCTTATCTATTTAAGCAAAAATTGAGATCATAAGAGGTTGATGAGATGAAGGAGAGAAAGGGGTAGTTAGGCTAAGGGTTTTGCAGAGAGAGAGGAAGGAGAAATTGTTTCATAATGTAGATCAATTAATGAAAAGAAAAGAGCTACATCTGAAGAAATTTTTACAGAGATAGAGAGGAGACAGAGCCATCGAATGAAGACCTATTGTTGAAAGAGAGTATAATGATAGAGCTGTAGAGAGAATCGAGTCCAAAAATGCATGGAAATGTTTTGGGTAGACAAACATATGGATTTCTTTCCAATGTCTTTGTAGGAATCTTAATCTGGTGCAGTGTCGTATATGCATGCACGTGAAAAGGTGGATTTTTGTGGTGGCCTTTCGATAGAGGATCCAACAAGAACACTCCACCGACCTGCGAAAAGCTTACAAATGTCTACAAGAGAAGAATTTTCTAGGAGAGCGAGAAAGGGAGTGAAAATATTAGATAAGAGAAACTAATGTTGCAAGTAGGAAATCAGAGACTTGCATTCCACTAGCTGGAAATTACATCACATGCATTGAAATTAAGAGGAAACAATACTACAAAAACAAAAAGATGAGGTAAGATTGAGAACTCAAAGTTTCTAAAATATTCTCATCAAAAAGGATAGGAACTCCTTCTTGTATTGATGCTTAAGTAGAAATTGTACATAGTATAGGAAATAGAGGAAATTTGAGAATGAGGGGAATGGAAGAATTTGGCTCTCTTTTGTTCTCTCAAGGTAGAATGCACTCTTGAGCTTACAAAATTAATGACAAACCCTTTAAAATGGGAATGGATTTACAATTTATAGAATAGACACGACTCCTCATCTTCTTCATGACCCTCCATATGCCTTATTTCCAGCTTTAGAATATTCATATTCCTACAAAATATTTAAGTCCCTTTTATAAGATCAAGGTGACTTAATTTACATTATCTTTCTAAACTCACTTTGAGGTGACTTATAGGCATATCAAAAAGTGCAAACCCCGACGTGAAATTAGAATAGTGGAAAGTGAGATAAAGTTGGGGAAAGAGGAGAGAGAAAGAGAGATAGAATAGAAGAAGACATTTCATTCCCGATGAAGTCCATTGATCCTCGTTTATGGAAAGCTCAAAATGCATTGAAACTCAATCTTCAAAATCCTTACACAAAGTGAGAAACTCCTTCAAATTAGCTCATGAATGCTTGCCAAGTTGAGTGAATTGTTTCACTAATGACCGTAACTCCCAGCTTGCGTATGATATATCTATGACTTGAACTATGTAGTGAGTGTTGAAAAACATTGTCCAGTTCCCTGAGATGATCATCCCTCTATGCCTCATTGTGCCAAACTTTCCCTTTGAGAATAACTTGCTATTAATAGTAAGTTTCCAGATGGAAGGCTTACTATTTTTAGTGAGAGGTGATTTTTGCCTCTTCTCGACCATTGTGATGTGATGAACTCCCTCATTCAATCCTATGCACACTACCCTTGCCTTGGCCACCTTTTGGGTTGACCTACTATTTTTAGTAAGCACCCATATAGGGAACTTACTATTTTTAGTAAGTGGTCATTTTAACTATTTTTGCTCCAGAAAATCATTCTAGCTTCTTGGAGGTCTTCAGTGCACACTGCCTTTCACCACAATCAACTTTTGATGATGACTTTCCAAACATAACAAGTCTATATAAGAAAACTTACTATTTTTAGAAAGTGTGTTTCCAGTGCTCGGTTTGCAATGGAACATATTTTTTTAGACTTGTCTCATCATCATGACCACATCCTCCAAATTTCACATAATTTTTCCCACTAGAATGCCAAGAAATAAAATTTAAATTTTTCACCTGGCAGTGGCTTCGAGCACGGAGCTGCCATGGCGGCCATTAATGGAGCTCAAAATTTGTAGGTCTGATTTTTGTCTCCATTTGTGATGAAAAATAACTCCATTGCAATAGGTTTTTCATTTATATCTCATGTACAATTTTTTAGCTCATTTCCATTCTTTGGAATGATGGGAAATCGACGAATGTGATTCAAAGGTGCGAAGTGAGGATTTTGTTGGAACAAATAATTCTAGGCACCCTTTAACCTCTGGTTTATTTCATCGTGATAATATTTAAAAATGATGAATTCTACGAGAAGATGGCATCTCGATACGACGTGTATCTTGTGAGATATGAAGATTTCTCGATCGGGTGACTTCACGATTATCTAGAAAAATCCTTCATTTTCTTCTCGTTCTTCATTTCTTCAACGACTTTTGATCATTCCTTCCCCTAAAAACTATGTATTTTCATGGACTAGGTGTTTATGTGGCCATGGTGGAGCTGGTTTGGATCAGAAATGGCAGACTAGGTGTCTGGACAAGCTTGAGCAAAGCCATGACATGGTGAGGAGCTGTGGAGGAGAAATGAGAGGAAGAAAACGACTAAGTGCGGATTTGAATTTTCAAAAATGCACATGGAGGGTCTAGGAAATTTTATGTTTCCTGATTTGCCTCACTCAAGGACATGAGGGACATCAAATTCCATAGTGAGCAAGAGGACGACACATGTCCTCAATCCGACGGTAGGGGATTTGCTTGAAAAAGCACTAGAAGCATTAGGGGTGAAGCCGGTCCACTTAGATGACCAAAGGACTCCCCATAGGGTCTAGGTGAATTTTTCCATTTTTTTTCCCTGACCTCAAGGACATGAGGGAAATCAAATTCCACACTATCCTGGAGTGTCATGTATCCTTGATCCAACAGCAGGGAATTTGAGCTCCAAAATGCACCTAGGGGCTAAATTGTCATGTTTGAAGGTCACATGAGGGTCCCAGAGGTCACATGAGAGTTGGGATAATTTTTCCAAGGTTTTTCTACTGACCTCGGGGACGTTGGGGACATAAAATCTCACTAGGCTTCTAGTGCGACACGTTTCCTTCCAAAATTTGACTAACTCTCGAACTCTGTCTCCAAGAGGGTATCTTGGAATGATGATAACTTGAGCTCCCGATGGAATTTCTTGGTGAAATTTTATATGATCCTTACTATAAATCAACTTTTGAATCTAATGGTATGGGTCTCATGTATTATTTCATCCATTTATTCCCTAAAAATTTGGAATTTTGATTTGGTACTCCACTTGTGCCTAAGAAAACCTACCTACAGACCTGATGCACCAAAGTGTTGTGAAAATATGATTTCACCATCATTTAGGAATTGGAATTATCTTTTCGTATATTTTTTTTTTTACTCCTAACTCCATCTAGAGCTCTTGGAATCTTCTTCTGAAGCTCAGTAGTTGTTTTAGGCATGTGTACTGCCTAGGCTTGTGAACCCTGCTTTTCATTCAGACTGCTCCAAGTCTTTCAAAACTTCCCAAACCTTCCAAAATCATTTCCATGATGTTATAAGGACTTTAATTCACCTCCATGTTTAATTTTTCCTTCGTTCCACTCCGGGGGGTTGATCTAGTCCTGGGGAAGGCCAGTGATAGCCCTTCCCAATACTGCCAAAAGATAGCATCTTTTCAGAACTTCCTAAAATCACCTGGGGGATTAAATTGACTTTCCTAAATCACCTAGTGGAAAATTTTAGCATCAAATAGAGGTAACTAGACTGATAGATTTGACTTGCGGTGCCTAGGAATGATAAAACATGAAAAATTTGGCACAAGGGTATAGTTGTCGTGCTCGAAAATTGTCAATTTCCTTGTTACACATTTGCACGAAAATAGTTGGCTCTAGCTTGGGGACATTACATGGATTAATCATAGCGAAGACATGACATCGAATCTAGAATCTCAATTTTAGACCATATAGTTCATTGACCAATTCCTTATCCATTAGGCCTGTGAGTCATGTACAACTTACAACAAGAGAGAAAGAGAGAAGAAGGAAACACGTACACACACGAAAAGGAAACCACACACACAACAGGAAGGGAAACACATGCAACGAAAGGGAACACACATAGAAATTACCTATGGTATAGGGTGGGGACAACCTGTTTCATTAAAGCACATTCTATTCCTTAAAGGTTACCCATGAGTGGAAAACATTGAATGATGTTGTTCTGCGAAGCCATTGGTTTGGTTCAAGAAATTAACCTCCTTTCCTTAATTTTTATGGAAGCCAGTGCTTCCATGATTTTCCTTTTACTTTGTAGGAGTGATTCCATGTGAGCTTCTTGATGCTCAGGTATTCTCTTGGAAATTCCATTTCCTTTATCCTCTTTGAAGTCGGTCTCATAGCGCCAGTTTCCTTCCATGTTTATCCACATAGTTGATTCTTCATTGAGCATCTCATCACTGCCCCAGGGCTGCTTTTCATTCAAATTACTTGAACATTTTGGATTCTTTTCTTTCCCAGTTCTATGCTCATTGACCTCTTTTCCATGAGAAACTTCAGACTTATCATTTTCCTTTACTCCACTATGAGGTGCTCTAGTACTTACGAAAGGATTGGAAGTGGCCTCATAATTATCTTGTATGGCCATGACATAAGTGAAGAGATCAAGAATCAGCTCGGGTCTTCTCGAAACTTCTACTGCATCCAAGATTTCTTACATAGAGTTATGCTTTGTCATTTCCTGCAGCTCCTCTTTATACACATTTGAAGAATCTTTATTTTGCAGCTCAAGGAAACTATTCAGAGGGGCTACTTCATCATCTTGGGAATCGCTGCATTCTATCACTCCTTCGTCAAGAGGGGCTTCAACTTCAAAGGCCTAAAAACTCCTTGTTTCAATTTCTTCATCATGGAAATAGTCTTCTTCTTCAAATGGGAAAGAAAATATCTCCATTTCATCGTTGCATCCATCAATCATTGGCTCAGGGGGCATCATATTTCTCATCTTGCTTTGTTTCAACATGGCCAACCTTCACATTGATTAAATCTTTCAAATTATATTCGCACTTATCTTGTAGGTTCATGGATTGCATCGAGGATTTTTAGACTAAGATCGGGTTCTTCATTTCTTTTGTGGCTCTAAACAGTTCTTGTATAGGTAGTTCTTTCAAACCTTTTGTAGGTTCATCACAAGATGGTCTTGTCTCTCCATAGATGGCCTAGTTAAGGTCATCTTCATCCCCAAATGGGAATGAGAATAACTCCTCATCATGGATAAGAACATAAGCTGTATTTTATGCCTAAAAATCATCAAAAACCATTTCCTCTTCTTCATGGTTTGCATCATCCGGAAATTCGGGGCTGCCCTATTGTAATTCAAATATCCTCAATGCTTCTTCAAGGTCCATGCCTCTCTAGGAAGGAATGTCTAGCCCTATCAAGATGGGAATATCCTCTTCCTCCTCGGTTGTCACAAAGTGATTCATCTTGTCATTATCTTGGTACAAAATGTTAGCTTCTGGCTTCCGGAATTTCGTACCATGTACCTCATTTTCTTCTCAGGAATAAATTTTTCCATGTCTCCCTTAAATGGTATGGTTGTAGATGACAAATTCATCTAAATTTTCCCTCCCAATCTTGGAAGAAAATTCTACTCAACAACATTCCAAATGAGGTTTGGGGCGTTTGTTACCAAAATCATCGTTGAAACTTTGTTTTCTGGAAATCTTACGAGAGCCATTTATGCATCTTTGACCTTCCCTACAAGTGGGACCTCATTTGACTCTAAAGAGTAACAAGAGCCACCAGGTGGAGTCATGGTAAGTTGGAGAGATTTGGTGACCTTCAAAGGCACCAGATTCTATTATGTAGTTGTTCAATACATATTCTCCAACAAGAAGGGAGACATAGAAAGGTTCAAATTTATTATTCTTTGATGCACTCAAAGAAAGCATGTTATGTGAGGGAGGTGTAGGTGGGTTTGGTAGTATTCCTTTAGGATGAGGAGCTACATCATTGGGTGTTAGACTACCATTCCTGATGTATTGAACAAACCTCTCGAACTATTCAGGATGGGTCTACAAATATTATGTAATCTATGCTTTGGATTTGTTTGCATATTCTATGAAGTCAAAGGGAGTAGATGCAGACAAGGGGGGTGAAGGGACTGATTTTGGAGTCTAGATAGGCTTGGGAGTAGGATTTTATGTTTGAGGAATGGAGGGTATTTTGAATGGCACACTAGGAGCTTTCAAGGTATTAGATTTTGTAGGAGCAGATTTAGATTTAGAAATAGAAGAGGAATTGGAAAACTTACTTAAAATTGTGGGAGTCTTCTTACTTACTACAGGATCAGCCTTCAACATTGTAAACTCCATGGAGGGTGGGAGCAGAGATTCTTGACAGATTATTTAATTTTTGGAATTGCCACGGAGAATCATCGACCTTCTCTTTCTTTGCGGTAGTAGAGGGAGGTGTTCCTTTCTCATACGAGAACGAGTGAACATTATTTGGGTTCTTAAACCAAGAGTTGGCCACTCTGCTCTTATATCGTTCATTTTCTTGATCAAAAATAAGTTGTTCCTGATCTCTGGTAAGAATGTTTGAGCCTTCAATTGTGGGGATTCAAAAGCAGTGCTAATACAATTTTCATCAAGTCGAGCCACTACTTGCCCTTGAGGGTCAACAATTTCCTTTGTCTCTAGATTGAAGCATGACCCACAGGCTAACATTGTATCACACATTGGATAGAAATTGGAAAACCCCCTCCTCTGTAATTTCACTCTCCTTAATTAGCTGAGTAATGGGAGAAGGGTTTTGACAATTAATGCATGCCCAGAAATCTTCCAAATCAAGGTGTTGAGCCTTGCTATCACCTATCTCTGGTATAGTTGTCTCCAAAGAGGATAGGTGTTTATGTCCCTTGAAATCTTCATTTTATGGCAGGAGCAGAAGGTCTTTGTGAGAAAACTCCCTTAGTTCTCTGAGCTATACTTTGGCAATTCACAGCTTCCTTGTACCTGTAAATTTGAAAATAATGGAGCAAGACTCAACCATGGCTATAAATAGTGGAGAGGGAGAAACTTAAAGGACTTTAGCAAATACAAGTGAGATGGTAAAACAACCAATTACCCTAACTATTTATGCACATCTTGATTCAAGTAGGTTGGTGAGGTGAAATAAATGAGGTAATAAATACTCTATGTCGACCTAAGACAATGAAAATTGGAAAAGGCAGAACAAATGTGCACAAGCGGCCCATGGGACACTGGGACATCTGGGACGAGATAAGCCAAAACACCTAATTTGAATAGCAAGCAAAAAAGGTAGATAAAATGCACAAAACTGACCTAAGGGATGGTGGGACATGTGGAACGTGCGGAGCTAAAATAGCCGCAGTGAATGAAAAGTGCTAAAAGTGGTCTTGCGGGGAAATGGAGGTCGAAAGGAATTGGGACATGAAAAGCCAAAATGTTTGCAATACATTGAGATCGTGTAACTTAGAAAAAATTGGCACAAATAGTCCTTGGGACATTAGGACACGATTTCTCCAAAAATCTGAAAAGACCAAAAATAGAGGAAAAGCATGACTATGCGGGAAAAGTGGGAAATCAGGGAACAGAAGGCCTAGAGGAACTTGGGACATGAGGAACAGAAAAACCTGAAATACCCACATAACAAATAAAAATCCTCAAAAACTCAAAATTTAGAAAAAAATGACTAACTATTTGAAAATATCTCTTTCTTAGGGGACCTTTACAAGGGCATTTTATAGGTCGAGCCCACTACGATAAGATATAAGTGATCCCATGCAATTCATATCTTTTCCCTACCCCATAACTCGGTCTCCCCCAAACAATGTTTTTATTAAATATAAAACATAATGAGGTAGAAGAAAATTCACTCAATTGAGGGAACCACCTAGATTTTATATATGGGGTCTTCCAAACCCTCCCCTCTCTATAGATCTGGTTTGACCCATATTTTTGGGTTGGGGTTGGGTTGTATTACATATAGAATAGAATAGAAGGAGAAGATGTGATCATGAGTTGAGATCCTTGGTAATTGAAACCCAAAGGTCAATGAGATAGCTATCCAAATATATAATCAACCTTGTATTTGAATATTATTCATTGTCAAAGTATATGTATGAAGATTTTACATTTGTGGGAAATCTATATTTTTCTTGGGATATAATCTACTAGAAGTCTCTCTAAAAATATTATTAATCAAATTTTGAATTATCATTCGTGAAATAGGTATTTATTTAGAAGATGGAATATTTCTCTAAAGTGAAGGCACATAAAGGATGTGTGTGTGGAGCAAGGTGCATTTGAATGCGCGGAGCAATAGAAAAACAAGCGCGCGCTAAAGACTTTGAATTCGTGACTTAGTCGTTTTGTGGGTCCATGTTATTTCTGGACTTAGCATGTTGGGCACAAAAATACATGAAGACTTTCAGTCCATGTAATGGTATTTTGGGAACAAGCATCGATGAAAGAGCCATGCATAGTTTAGGATAATAATAGGATTTCTACTCGGAATTAACTATAGGAAATCAATTGTTATAACACTTACATGGTTTTGCATCCTTTTGTAAAGGCGCATGGCTATTATTTACTATGTGGCCTATTTTGAGAAAGTGCATGGGAAGTGAAGGAAAGTCCCCACCCCTACACACACACACACATGTATGTATGTATGTGTGTGTGTGTGTATATATATATATATATGTATATGTATATATATATATGTGTGTGTGTGTATATGTATATATACATATACATATATGTATATATGTATATGTATATATACATATACATATATGTATATATACATATACATATATGTATTGATTTGCATGGTTTGGTGGGTGAATGATTGGAGAGTTATGTTGTTGGGATTTTTCACGTGCATGACTCTTGGAGATACCTTTATAATGTATTAAGATTTTTTTGTTTTACATTATTTAATACAATGGATCATATTGGCTGGATTATGGTGTTGAACATGACTAAAACTGGTTCTTATATGGTAAATATTGTTATAGTCATTATTTAGTTCATCTTATATAAATTCTAAGATCTAGATCTGGTTTATGCATTGTGGACTGTTTACTATTGGTTATGAATTTGAATATACATATGCACTATCATGTTAACATTATGTACAAACAACTCTAAAGAGAGACCTGGTGCCTTTGCACACTTCGGGTGAGTTCTCACTCGGGTTGAGTGATGTTTCGGTGCACTTGGGTCATTTATAGTGAATTCTAGGTTGTATTAGTATTCCATATGTGGATAAGCAATATCAAGATATAATTTTCCCTATTGACAAATGATAGCATGTTGAAAGCACAAGAGACTTAGGGGTGAATCAGTCTTACATAACTTTCAATTCATTTACCATCACCTGCATTCATCATTTCATTCATCCATTTAACATCCATAACCATGTGTACATTAGGTGTGTATTAAGCATTCACAACAACATGAAACAAAGAATAAGACACATGAACACCATATATAAGTGGGAAACCCACATGGGGAATAAAAACCATTGAAATTCTGATTATATTACACAAAGCAATGATATTTAGTGAAGCACCAACTTTACAAGGAGTAAAAACCCCTAGTTGATTAGAGCATCAACCCTACAACGAGCACCAATGCCTAATTTAGTGAAGCACTCACTCCACAAGGAGGATACAACCCCTTAATATTACTAAGCACCAACTCAACCAATTGAAGATGAATATCTCTAAATTTTGTTTCTACCACAACTGATGGAGATCACAATCAAGCCCACACAAACATCATCAAACCCTCATTCACCTAGCGCATTCTTTATTCTTCTTCTTCTTGGACTTGTCTTGGCTCTAAACCCTTGCACACATGCTCTCTATCATTCCTCAATATGTAAAGTAATTTTTAGTCCTCAAATCATGCCTTTATACCTTTTACACTTTCTCTCTTGGGTTACGCTTTTCCCCATGCACAACTAGTTCAAATTTAAACTACAACTTCAATTTTATATGCTTATTTTCATTTAATCATACTCTAGGTCATTTTCCCTCCTTTTTTCAACTAATACAACTTAAAAACATCCCAATGCAACCATTAAAAATTCACATTGGGAATATGTATGTCATTCGTGCACAAAACCACTAAACATGCACAAAATTATCTCAAAATCCATCACTTGGATGAGATAAAACCAAAATATAGCATTTAAACATCATTCATGGTCATCCATAAGTTGGAACAATAAAATTTCACATAACTCTATCAAGAAAGTTCATATCCTTATCAAAACAGTTGTTTCCAACACCCTGCCTTCACCTTTGGACCTTAAGACCACCCACGAAAACTCAACTATCACATGTAACAATTCATTAGAATCCTTTTAGATTAAATTCATGCATGTTAGATCTCATGAAACATTCATATGTGCAAACCACACCTACTTTCCTCTTCACCAAATCAAGCTTCCCAGAAATTAGTTTTACAAACTCAACTAGTTTTGCACCCTTTCTGCCACTTCTAAGACCTCAAAATTCCTTAACTAGTAACAAAATTCATCCATATTCATTCTCCAACTTATATAAATCATTAACTCATTCATCTCATTCCTCATTCACTTCATTCTTTCAGCCAAAATAGTTTTGTCTTGAGAAACAACAAACCTTCTTCTCTATAAATCAAGTTGGATGACCCATAAACCTTCATCATCAAGAAAAAAATTATATCATTGTAAATCCCTTTGAATCCTCTTTCCATAGTATATTATAACTCCTTCTAACTCTAACTAGAAGGTCTTCAACAAATATATTCTCTGCAATCACTCATTTTGCCTTCTAGGACTCAAGAACTGACCTTCAACTCAACTTGTTCCATCACTCATTGCTCAATTCCACACTTTACCAAAACATAGAAGACCCTTAGAAATGTTTTCTAAGCACTCATAAACCTTCAATAATCAAGAACAACTTAGAATCATCACTTTACCTCATGAATCCACTTGAGACTCCGTTAGACCAAGCATCCTCCATATTTAACCCTCAAAGAATAGGTCATAACATATCAAAAACATAGGTTTGATATACCATTGGAAATCTATTTAAATTGGGATCACAAAAAAACTTTAATGGAGTCCTACCTCTTCTTGTAACTCCCGTAATTCTATTTTTAATGTAAGTTGCTCCAAACTGCCCCAAAAACCAATCCTCATAGAAACTACACACTTTTCCCTTTTTGCTTCAACCATGATCTGAAACTATCATGAACACCTAGGAAAAATCCTAGGCTAAAACAAATATCAATTTATTATTTACCTTCTTAGTAAAACTTATCCTCAAACTTAATTTCCTTGAAATATGCATTTTCAAGTGGGGCCCACATACTATCACAAGCTCTAATACACCGTTATGGAAAGATGGAGGAGTCCTCTACAACATCCAATCATCAAAGTTTCAAAATGAATCAAAACTGAATCGTCATATCTCTTTTTCTCTAATTCACTTTGTGAACTAGGGTTTCAAATCAACTTATCTTCTTAAAGATCGTTAAGAAAAACGTGTGGTGTCCCCAAGATTTCACCCTGAAATCTGGGACTACCCATTTTAAAAAATTATTTCTTTTCAAAGTAACGGGTTGTTTTGAGTTTTTGTTTGGTTTTCCTGTAATTTTTGCATTTCTCTAAGGTATCCCCAAAGATTCATAAAAGCCAAATTCGACAAATACCCACATGTTAAAACTCACTCTATCCCTTCATCAAGTTTTGTCTAAGAGAATTTTATTTATTTATTTAATAAATAAATAAAGTTCTTTTAAAAATAGATTGATCTAAAATTGGAGAGTTTACGTTATATAAATCACTTCACCCCATCATTATTACCATAGAAAATTCACTCGGGGAAGAAATTTTGCACTGACCAAATAATCAGAAATGTTTTGAGAAATTGCCCACAACTTCTTTCAGGTTTTGTTTTTATTTATTTTTTTCTTTCTTTATTTTCCATCTAGAAATCCCTATAGCCTATTCATTCTTTCTCTGCGAAATTTTCCTAGGCCTATGGTTTTGAAAAGTTATCCACTATTTTTAATTGCTAATTAATTTTTCTCAGTAGAAGACCGGATCTCAAGATTCCTTTAGGAGATCGCAAGAGGTTGCTTAGTCTAAAAGGTGCAATAATCTATTTTATGAAAATGATAAAAATACTACCACCAATGTGTAGATCTTGAGAAAATATTCAATTTTAGAAAAATGGCACCTAAAACAGAGCCACATAGTGAAAGTTATGGCACTTACAAGTTTTTGATACTACATTTCCCACCCTTTCCAAAAATGGAAAAAAATATTCTATGCTTGTGTTTTCTTCAGCAAAAATCCAAAAATGGAAATAAAATGTTGTTGATGAGTTTTCACGTAACTTTAAAAGTAGAAGTCATGCAAGTCACACTTTTTGGGAAGAGCAATTTCATAATACAAGTCACATTTTTCAAAGTTGCCCTTCCTCTTGAATTTCCACACAAAACATGAAAGTCAAATCCCTTAAGTGAAAGTGGGAATTTGGAGGTTTCAGGAAGGTAAAAAAATCCCATTATGGAATTCAATTCATTTAAGTGAAAAGTGGGAATTTTGGAGTCACCTGGAGGTGGGAATTTGGAGGTTGTCTGGAAGGTAAAAAATTCCCATGATGGAAGTCAAGTCATTTAACTGAAAAGTGGGAATTTTGGAGTCACCTAGAAGGTGGAAATTTGGAGGTTGCTTGGAAGGTAAAAAATTTCCATGATGGAAGTCAAGTCATTTAAGTGAAAAATGAGAATTTTGAGTCACCTAGAAGGTGGGAATTTGGAGGTTGTTTGGAAGGTAAAAATTTCCCATGATGGAAGTCAAATCATTTAAGTGAAAAGTGGGAATTTGGAGGCTGCCTAGAAGATGAAAAATTCCCATGATGGAAGTTAAGTCATTTAAGTGAAAAGTGGGAATTTTGGGGCTGCTGGAAGGGTGAATTTTTCCACTTCCTTTCCCTCATGTTTTTCCACAATTCCTAGCCAAAAAGTGTGACCCATTCTGGCATAGCTAAATGCCTAAAAGTTGACTTCTTTTAATTGTCGAGAAGCATCCAGTGTTAGTGCCTAGGTTTGGAAAGGATTCCTTTTTATTATTCTCGGCTATCTCGCATGTTGATGTAAGTGCATGGGTGAGTAAAATAATATTTTAGCTTGGCATGCAAGAAAAGTCTAAAAATAGAGGGTAGCAGGCTTTATAATCAGATCTCAATGAAGAAATTAGATATTCATGTTATGGACTGCATACTTGTCTAAATTATTTGCAGGAATACTTCATTTATGCCCATATTGGTGAAGAAATCGAAGTCAATGTCTGATACATTGAATATATCTTCAAAATCATAGGAAGAAATAGATCCAACTCTCATAATTGCAAGGGATTTCAGAAAAACTTCATCCTCTTGTTTCTAATGCAGCCCATGTGGAATTAATTTCATGGAAAATTCCTTTCAAGATATTTTGCATGTGCTCCCAATCTTCTAGTTGAAACTTTCATTGAATTTACTTGTATTTGCCTTCACCTAGAGTGTTTTCTAGAATTTAAAATTTCTCATATGTAATTAAAAATAAAAGGTGATGAGTTTTGTCTAAATTTTTATGGTAAGAATTTTATTAATGCACGTACTAAAAAATTTGCAAAAGCTTCAAAGATAAAAAGGGAAGATAGGTCAGAGGCAACACCCGCAAGAAAAATCACAGTCATCTGCTTATAGATCTAGTTTAGTGAGAATCAAAGGAAAAGATTCAACAATGTGGGAGAAATATTTTCTTGGGTTTATGACACGATATCATTTAGATCATTCATTTCTAAAGTGGATGAAACATAAGTGCAATACAAGTTGGATCAGCATGCAGAGTATGGAAGAAGAACAAGACTGAGAATGTTGCATCTTTCTTCTAGTTTCTTCTCATATTTATTCTTCTTTCTCTTATTTTCTCTGACAAAGCAATTGAGAAATCAATTAAAATTGTAAAACTTAGATTATTGGCTATAAAATATGGTACTTCAAGTTACTAGAAGAAGTCAGTTACTTGGAAATAGGTGGTAGACATGCAAAATAGAAGGTTATGTTTTCAATTATAAGTCATGTATGTCATGCAAAGAAGAATTCTAGGAGGAAGATTGTCAGTTGCTTCCCTTTTCATAACTTCCACATGTGGCAATTCATTGAAAGCTTTCTATTTGTAATTTCTCTCTATACACTATAAATAGAGGAAGAACCTACGGGTTAAATCATCACAAATTGTTAATCAACATTTTTGAGTTCCAGACTTTGTGTTGTAGCCCTTAATGTCATTTCTGTGAAATCTGGGAATTGAATAAAGGTAGATTTCTAGATAACTTTGTGTCCATGGTGCATTTGCTTCTTACTTCTGTGTGGATCTTTAGATAAACTTTGTGTTATCTGAGATTTAGATTAGAAGATTTTATTTTCCTTTACTTCTAAATATTGTGAGATCTACTTGTTTATTTAATCCATGTGTATGAAACCAACTCTATAAACTATTGGTTGAATTACATATCTTCCATCCTTCTTTACCAAATTTCATTATTTCCCTCTTAAAATATTTCACAAACAATTGCTTACTTGCTGCAGAATTTCTTAGCTATGGTTCATGAGCTTTTCAATTAAAGTAAAACCCCCTGAAAATATTTATTAGGATTCATGCTTACTATATTGATAAACATCTTACAAATGAGTTTCATCGGTAAATGGGGGATATTTATCTCATGATTTCCTAGGTTTCTAGTGTGCAAAAAATATAGCCAACAACGTGATGATCAAATGATTGAGGGGCATCATGGCCTAAGAAGCATAATGTTGTTAATCTACCTTCTAGGCATGATTTTGAGATTTTGGGATGTGTCAAATTCCATAGGAAGTAAGAATGAGTCATTTTAAGAGGGTAAAAAGAGTCAAAATTTGAATTTCCTTCATATGTACTTTTCCCTCCAAAATGAGGTTTGAATTTGTAAAAGGGTTGAAATGGATAAATACACTTTGTAAAGTGGGTTAAATGAGTTTAAAGGGGGTTAGGTGTCTATATATGTTTAGTAGGTGTGTATTATAGGTGTCATAGGGAAGTCCAAGAGTCATAAAAGGTAGGTAAGAATCTTGGAGACATATGGAAGTTAAAAAGTCACAAAATAGTGGTTACTTTTCTAGAAGCAACTTCATGCATGGTAAAAACTCGAAATAGGAAGGGAAGAAGTAATTTTTGGATGGATTCCTCAGGTGGAGGATGAAGAGGGAAGTTAGAGAAGGAGTTTTCCTCAAGAACAAAAGAAGGAAAGCATGTAGAGGCATGCATTTTGTAAGAAAAATTCCATATGAAATAATGAATACTTTGTTTTTGCATTTGATTCTTACTTGAGCAGGGTGTTTTATGAATTAGGAGAAAGAAATGATGTGTTTCCTTTAAAATTCATAGGATTTTCAATCATATGGCTATCAATGAGATCTTGCATGTGTGTGAAAACCATAGGAAATTGTGACTGTGTATACAAGTGGATGATCTGTCCCAAACTAGTTAGCACCAAAAAAATTAACTTAAAATGCCTTGAAATTTGGACCACAAGATTATGAGAACCTTTTTTAGATGGGTTTTCAACCATTTTTCTTTATGATCAATAATTTTTGAGTTATGAAGTGTTTTCTCAGCTTTACTAAGAGTACATGCAAATTATTTGACAAAATGTCTTCTGATAAAGTGAGTAGAACTCACGTGTTTTGGGAATTTGGACTCAAACTTTGAGGATATAATAATGAAACCATTTTAAATGGATTTTGAAGTAAATAATTATTTGCAATTTGTACATGAATTTATACATGACATAATTTTGGGGAATATTACTTGTTTTGAGTGCACAAGAATGGGAGTATGATCCTCTCAAAGGCAGAGAGAGGGTTAAGTTGTTTGAAAACTATTAAAAATTTAATGTATGCATGGTTTCTTTATTTTCTTCTCTCTGCATCATCAAACCACCTTTTTATTTTATAAAAACCTTCTTAGTTCCATTTAAAAACATCCTTGAAATTCTTGGGCTCTTATGCATAGCACACAATTCACGTTGAGCATCGAAGGTCCACATTTGTCTCAAAAACACATTGTAGATTACCCAGTTTCTCCAACACCGACATATCTTCAAAATTCTTATTCACTTTTACTTGAAACTTGTTATGAAGCATCATAACAACATCCTCTAACTATCCATACTCACAATCTATCCCAAATAGATCTGAAACTCTCTAGCCAATATCATTTACCTATGTTTTATTGCATGTTCTCACATGTTTGCTTCCCAAGGACCTCAAACATGCACTATAACTTTGATTTATGATATGAAACTCACCATATATGTCATGTATACCATCATTGTGTTGTTACCATGTTTGTACAAGACTGATCATCTCCAAAACTCATACCTCCATCTCATTTTGCATGCTCTGGGGCTAAGAGTAGGCCTAGAATGACTCCGACTCAATCATGAAACCTCATGAACTACCTCATGTAGAATCATGTACACATATACCACACTCTATGGACCATGAATGACCTCATACCAACCTTTAACCAACTTAGGATATCTCAAACCATGACTAATCTCACTAGACCATACACCAGACCTCGTAGAACATCATTATACTTGACACTACTAATAAACTTTCATGTTTGACATCATACTAACACCTCATGGATACTCACATGACCTCATGACACCATTTTCAATCAATGGACTTGACATCAATGATAACATAAACACACAATGGCCAATAATCTCCCCTTTGTCACCGATGGAAACCATCTTCCTAAACATTAATAAAGAACCAACAACAACACCTACATGACCTATTTTCTATGTTTATGATGCTTCTCTCTCCCTTTTAAATCTATGAAAAAGGATAAAATGACAACAATACATCAAAAATACAACATATAATGACAACAATTCTCAAAATAACTTACTTAACTCAAATAGCTCCCCATGGAACTATACTTACTTCTCTTTGACTCCTTTAGCAAAGATGTAAAGATATATGAACCTAATATGAGCCACAAAATAGATCCCCCTGAACATGTACTCTACATATTGTCTTTATCCTTATTCTATATCCTTCTCTAGGTCAAAATAATGTAAGAAGCAAGTAGTGTTGTCTCCAAGATTTGTCATTTCAACTTTTAGGATCATTGTCCTGAACCACTATTTTAGTTCAAGAATGACCAACTTCCTCTAGCTCTAGGAGCCCATACTCAACATGACACAACTCCTTATGATTCCCATTGGATCTGTACCATCTTCATGTAACTGAAAAACACAAAATTGGACAACATACGTTGCATTTAAACCATGAAAGTGACTTTAGGTTATCACCACAGGACTTGAGTCAAAGATAATAGTGTTCTCTACCTCTTCTAGAACTATTATCACATATATCCAATCCCTCATAATTGTACTTTGACATAACTCTTCCCTACAAGTTTTTTTATACTTAAGGTACTTATATGGGAGTAGTCATCTATATATTTGTCATACAAGTCTTATGAACATCTTCCACACTTGATTCAAAGATAACACAGACTTCTCTTGCCTTAGATACTTTTGATGGATCATCTTATATCTCGTAGCTTATTTTTATAGTCTAAATCAACCTATTCAACTCCTTAATCATGATAGACCTCAAATTATTATGACCATATATAACACAATATCCATCACCCGAGAAATAAATATTTTCATTCCACAAACTTACTCTTGTCTTATACTACCTCCTTACAAATTATAAACTTCAAAGAGAGTACTGAGCCTTCATTTAGCCTATAGACACCTTCAATAACTTCTAATAACACTTCTTGATCAGAACACAAATTACATGTACCTAGAGCACGAGTAATAAGGCATTCTTCCTTGGATTTTTACATGCAATTACTCTTATAGACCTATAGCTTACTTTTCTTCAACTTTCCATGTCATGAAAAACTTCATCCTAGTCAAGATCACACCTACTATATTCTCATAAAATTTATGTTATATTGATATTTTTCATTCATCTTTTATGGATAATGAACAATTATAGATGTCATAATAAATTATTAGACTCAAGAATACTAATTATAAACAGCGCTAAGCATGTAGCTTCTCAATGGTAACCTTTCACAAGATTCATATGCTTTTAACATCCTTTACTATGCTTGATAAACACATTAGACATCTCGTTAGAGAATCAAAACAACATAATATTCCTCCATGAATTCTTCACCATACCTTATACTTTCCATACACTTATCTTGACCTCAAGACATCCAATCAAATAATAAAATGGACTTCCTCTCATTACTATAGACACTTTCAAATGTGAAGGTCTACATTTTCAACATATTGTTACAATTTTCTAGCCTTATTGAGCTCTACCATATCCCAAGACATCTATATACCCCTATATCATCCCATCATACCTTTCATGATGTATATACCTTAAATATACATACATAATCTTATCTCAAACTCTTTCAACTCAAACCTTTGTCTTCAATGTATTCATCCAACTATACATAGCCTCTTAATGCTTTAAGCCATGACAACATTCCTCAAAGATCCATATGTAGGAATGATCCCACACACATTTCCACAGATTCAAAACATGACTCGATCCTAATGACAATCTTAGACTCTTCAACCTGCCTTAATGAGCTAACACTATCCTCCTTGCCTTCACAGGCATGTGGATTACTTTATGCCCTTTTTACATCTTTCCCTTCTTGCTCCCGAATCATCTTCATCTTAGCATGAAATAATTCTCTTAATATTATAGTCATACCTCTACTCAACTTAAAATTTTACGAATGAGATGAAGATATGAGTTTATGTTACAAAGGAAGAAGGTACATGCAAAATGAGATGGAGTTATGACTATCATCTAAAAACCATTAGTCAAGGTTCAAGTTCAAGTTCAAGTTGAACATGGAGCACATAATAATGAAATACTTCTCAAACCAAGGAACACTAACTTCTAAAAATGTTACAAACAGTGCATGCATCCCTTGAGAAACCTTCAAAACTCAAACTTATAATGCACATATTCCATGTTCATGACAGGGGAAGGATGCACTTCTTGTAGACACCAAATTTGTGTCTTACGACCCCCTATGCCCCGCATCTCATTTCGCAACCTAACCTCATCACCTAAACCTTACACAATTATTTATTAATTACCTTATAATTAATAAATCCACATCGCCATACCTACCACCTCATTTCACCACCTCATCATGACCTAGTCTTAACCCTAAATTAACCTAATTAAGACCTATAACTTGGTCCACATCCACACCCATGACTAATTACTCCTCACCCGCACCTAAAACCAACCTCATAATGACTTGACCAAGCCCGCAACTAATCCCTCGGAGAAAAAGAGGAAAAGCTGGCTATTTTACTAAAAATAGCCCGCTTTGACCTGACCGATACCGGTTCCTACTCGACCGCCGTCGGTTACGTAACCGCCATCAATTCCCTGTAAATGACCACTCCCAACCAAAAACAAGGGGTTGGATTTTGGTGGATCCGAAGGAGAAATCATTGGAAGAATCCGAATTTACTTGGCTGAACAGAGACAAGTGAAAGAAAGAAGAAGAGTTTGCAGAGAAGGACATCAAGCCCAAAAACTGCAACTGAGTAACCAGAGCCTTGTGACACTCATCTCGAGTATCAGGAGAAGAGATAGCTCATCTTGGATTGTCAGATCATCCTACTTGAGCCCTGTCTTCGTCATCACAGTCCCAGAACCTACATTTTCCATCAGGAACTAGTAAGTAAGTCTTATACGTTCTTTTAATAACATTTCTTGAACTTCTGAATCACAGCCATCATAAGTCTATTCCTAGATCTACTACCCAGCAACACACTACATCTAACTGTCATTCCTCCACCCTTACATTACCCCAAGAACACCCCCCATATTCTCTGAGTCCTTCTCATCACCCCATTACCCAACCCCACCCATTTATCAGCCTTATAAAACAACACAACCACCTTACAACCAACCTTCACCAAAAGCCCCTAAAACATTTCCCCTACCGATATCGGTTACCACCAACCGGTACCGGTTACAGTGACCGGCATCGGTCACCTTGATTCTAAACCAAGACCAGCCCTTTCTCTATTGTTCTAACAAGGTAAACAAATTGTAATTGGATAATAGCTTATTTGTTAGAATTTGTGTTAATTCATATTAGCAGGGGAACTGACCACCTTCGAAAGGAAGTTTTATATTTCCTAGGCCCAAGGCAGTTCCCTCATTTATTGTCTAATTAAAATCTGGTGGTCTTGTATTCTTACTTGCAGGTAGTCCTTCCCAGACAAAAAGGAGTTCTTCGCAGTCGATCTGATCTTTCTCTACGGTATGCGCACACCCTCTCGACATTCAACAGGTATTCCTCCTAGCCCTAACCCTTATCTGTTTCTCAAAGGAATGAAAGGATAGAAGCAACTCTATTCCCAAAAGTTGAAACATTCCGTGTGAAACATTTTGGCACGCCCGGTGGGACCCATTTCAGGTTTCTTTTGTTTCTTGCTTGCTTTCACATAGGGAGCATACTTGCTGTTTTCTTCTTTTAAAAATTTCACACAGTATTTTGTTATATTTAGTAAAAGAATTTGTCTTACTTTCCCAGTTTTGCATTAGTGAAAGTCATCTTCTTTGCTTCATCGAATATCATTTTCGATTTGGGTTTAAAACACGTGCATTACATTCTTGCTTGCTGTTTTCAATTCTAGTGAACGTAGACTAAGTAATAGGTCGTACACGTGGGGGTGATTTCCACGGTATTGACAGGAAATTAATCTTACTTTCACTGCACAACACATACCGAATCACTTCATAATTAACACAACAGCTCAAAACATCCCCCCTTTTCCGCGGTATTCCTCCGCCCGATTGAGGTAACCTTATAAGCCAAAACAAACTTGACATTTCCCCTAAGTCTTTTGTTTAGGATTGACATCATTCTGCGTCTAAAGGCATAAGCCCAAATTGATTAAAATTAACCCTAGGGTTAGTCTGTTAATTTGTTTGTGCATTCTTGCTTGTTTTCAGTTCTGTTTCTCTGTCATACACTATTTTCTGTGAGCACTTCAGAACAATTTGATAGATGTACTAAGCATTGTTAAAAACTCAAATCAGCAGCTTCTTATATTTTCTTATACCAGTCTTATTATACCGACATCGGTTAACTGACCGACGTCAGCTATAGTCTAACCGACATCGGTTAGCAGACCGATATCGGTTACTATCTTTTACAGTTCCTGACAAACCAGCAACCTACCAATTTCAACATTCTGAGGCTGTTTCTATTCCTGATAGATTGAAACCCTACTGTGTACTCTTGTCCATGGTTGTTATCACTCGGAAGCAAGCCGCCACCATGGTTTCACATGCCTGCTCTGTGCCTTTGCCTGAATCACCCCCTTCACATTCTATAGGGAATCCTATGGATACCAGCGAGGTTCCTAAAATTCCTGTAGGAGATAAGGAATTTGCCAAATTTTTGGATGCTAATCCTAGCGCTGTACAATACTATTTGTCTCATGCCCCGACCGTACGCCCGACAAATCAACTCCTTATTGGCATGCCTATTAGTATAGCTGCTCATTTAGCTCCTTCTCCACCTGATAACTCCACTTTGCCTGCTGCATCCTTAGCCCCGTCTCCCAATCCAGCGGCTTCAGAGGTTCATACGACACAGATTGGCTTTCCTTTGGTTAATCTTGGGCCCCACATGTCATTACCGCTAACTGCTCCTACCTCGTCTCTCTTGCAGACTGTTCCGTTCATGACTTGCTCTCTGCCACCTATCCACACGAGCTTTCCTTCTCAAGCTCCACCCACATTTTCATTCCCACACACGTATCCCGTGACCTCAACGTCTTATATAGGACATCCCTATTCGGTCACCTCAACACATTCGTCCTCCATACCTTATCAACATTTAACCCCACCATTGTCTAGTGGTGGCCCTTGGCCCAATCTGCCTCCGTTTACCACAACCACACCATCATCTCATCCAACTACTGATTTAATTAAACAAATGATGGACAAAATGCAAAATCTGGAGGCTTCTGTTTCAGGAAGCCGTAGCGCCCTAACATACGAGCAAGTTTGTCGGGAGCCTATCCACCCTTCTGTCCCCCTTCATTCATATCCTCCTCAATGGGAATTACCAAAATTTACTCATTTTAATAGTAAGGAGGATCCTCAACAACACTTGCGCTCATTTAGACATGCCTGCTATCTAATTGCTCACGACGATGCCTTATCTTGCTCGCACCTTTCCCATGTCCTTATCAGGACCCGCCTTAGAGTGGTACAAAGGTTTTTAACCCAAAGACTCAATCTTCTCTTTTAACCAACTACCCAATCTTTCTTGGATCATTTCTCCATTAACATTGCCAAGAAAGTATCTATCACCGACCTCTATGCCATCCGACAATTTGAAGACGAATCTATCGCAGATTTCGTTGGACGATGGCGGGGCCTTATCAACCAACTTACCTATGCCTTGCCTCAAGCCGAACTTATCGAACTTTTTACGTGGGCCTGCGCTAAGCACATCTCTCCTACCCTCCAAATTCAAACTTTCCGCACATTTGACGAGGCCTTTACTATGGCTCGAAAACTAGAGATTTGAGCCTTAGAGGAAGAGAAATTGCGGTTGCGCAACAAAAACCCCAATTTCCGAACCCAAGATTCCACCAACAAACCTAACACCACCAATCCTCACCCATCGACTGCTTCAAAATCAAAAGGAGCTGTGCACGCGGTGATGGTCAAATCCCAACCACCGTCTAATACCCCGCCAAAAACCACCTATAAGTATAAAGCTGAGCCCATCAATTACACCCCCTTGGGAGAAACTTATGGTGTGATATTGGAAAAATTGCTTAAAGCAGGAGCCATTACCTTACCTCCTATTAAACCTCACTCCGGGTTTGATTCCACTCGCGCCATACCTTCTTGGTACAAATAAAATGACTTCAGAATTCCACCGCGTGAAGGGACACAATCATGAAAACTGCAAGATGTTGAAAAACATAGTGCAGGAAATGGTTGATGCAGGGGATATAGCCCTCGATAATCCTAACGCTCCTGCTAACCAAAATTTGAAAATTTTCAACAAACCATTCCCGAATCACTCTCCTAACAGTAATATAAACCAAGATATCTTAGCCGAGGAGAGTGTTCACGAGATCCATGCAGTCTTCGACTCCCAGCCAAAAGCCTCTATCGAAAAAATTCTGAATCAAGCTTCTTCACTAACGCAGGAACCCGAACCCCCTTCATCACCATCAAGACAAGACGAAATCCTTGTCGTTCCTTTACCCATCAAATAATTAACCGCCCAGAGTTCCCTTCTCACAAATGAGCCTTCTTATACCACATCCTTGCAAGACTGTGAGCGGATGTTATCTAATTTATCTATTTCCCAAACGTCTCCTTCTACCATTCTGGCTGTACAAGAGGAAGGCTCGCCACTTCTTTTGTCATCCTTAGATGAGAAACCTCTTGAACCGACATCACCACATTCTTTAAACATGATGGATCCTCTCAAACACGCCCTCCTACCTATTAGTTCATCACCTAAATCTTTTCAGTGACCGGTTGACCTCTTAACACCCATTGATACAGTGCCTCATCTACCCCCTGTATCACACCCACAATGGACCGGAATCACAACCCACCTTTCTTCCATACAAAAGTTCCTATTCACACGTGAGGACTGTCATTCCCCAGAAGATAGAAAGGTCCTATGGGAACGTTTGAGTACGCCATATTCTACTCAAATGCAGATGACCAACCCAGATGCCTCTACCATATACCCAAAGTGTTTACAGAAGCTTAAAATGCCTATGTTCTCATCTTCACCCCCCTCATCTCTACCAAATACCTCATCCACCTCTATTAACCTAACCCAATCTTCCCCTACGCTTGGGACCTCACCAATACCCATTCTAACACACCCACCTAAGCGGCTTGATTTATCTAAAAATAAAGCCGTTCATCCACTTAGGAGACAGACTCAATCTCCTCAACCTATGTCTCTATTACAACTAAAACCATCGTCGTCACACCTACCTTCCATATTGGGACCTCATCCCTCCACCTTGCATCAATATATCATACCTCCTGCGTTTTCTTTAAAACGACCTACGCCTTCTGCACCCATACAGAGATCCAAGGGTATATCAACACCGTCACCCCGCGTATCCTGTCCACCTATCAACCCTAAACAAATTCCATCATCAAAAGATTTGTTTGTTGTCACTCCTATTTCTCCGTGGTTGTTTTCTGATACCACATCATCTGTGGCCTCATCATCTAACCAGCTAAACATAGCTTCTGCGCCAAAGAAGCCATGTTTAGTTAAAACCCATTATCAAAACTCCTTGGCTAAACCACCACCCATACAAACCAACCATACCACGTCATCACCAGAATCTACCCCGTCAATAGCCTCATCTTCCTCCGACTTTGACCCACTCAAAGGGTCTTACGCCAAAATCCTTGCTATGTTGGTGGAGAATGCGACCATTTCCCTACCCCCACTTAGACCTTATGATCCATCTAAACCTCGACCTATAGGTTATGATGAGTCTAAAATTTATGCTTACCACCGCACACCAGACATGACGTAGAGGGATGCAAAGCGTTGAAATCCATACTTCGTCACCACCTCTCTCGATAGAAAAGTTAAGAAAGACAACTTACGAAGAGAGAGACCTTTAGCTTCAATTCCCTCTCCTATACCACCTGTCCCCGCCTCACCAAGATCTATCATTATTACAGCCCCACCTCTCGAAGGCCATGACTTATCCCTACCGTCTTCCTCCTCTCATATTCACGAGATCAATATGATTAGTGTTGCTACTCGAGGGCAGAAAAACAATGGGAAAGTGAAAGAAAACACACCTGCGGCATCTCTTTCTCCGTCCACCATCCCGATCGCACCACCACCTAAAGTGGTTATTCGTGGACCCGCCTACCCCGTCTCTAATGGAATTGCCCACCGAACCATGATCAAATAGCTTCACCAATCACCTGTAAAAATGACACTGTATGATCTCATTCAGACTTCTGAATCTCATCGACAAGCTCTCGTTGAAATCCTTCAAGGGATAGAGGTCTTACCTAATGAAACCTTTCCTGTTACTTCCATTCTAACACCCAATCATGTTGCTTCACTCACCAAACAACCTATCTCCCCGACCACTTCGCCTCTCGTACAAAGACAGCCGCTCGCAATTTCTCCGAAGATGAAATTATCGACTTTGGTGCCAAGATCCCGACTCGCTCTTTTCATCTCAACTTAAGTTCGGGACATTCAGGTACGTCGTGTTATGATTGACAGGGGCGCTAGCCTAAACATCATCTCTTCAAAAGCCTTCCAACAAATGAATATCCCTTCTAGCTGCATGTGTGCCAACCCCATCATGTTGCGGTCATTCAATGATGCTATTACTTCTACCTTAGGCACCGTGATCCTTAACATTCATGTAGGACCACGTACTTTACCCGAACTCTTCTATGTCCTTGAGGGAGAGTTCCAATACAATATGTTGTTAGGCCGCCCTTGGATCCGGCTATGGGATGCGTTCCCTCCACCTTACATAGATGCATAAAATTTGAGTACGAGGGGAAGTCCTACACCGTAAAAGCTGATCCTCCCCCCTTCAAAACCTGCAATATGTTGTATCGCCCTAATGATGTGCTTGTACCAGTCAAGACACCCATTCATCCAACCCAACCATCCACTTCAACCGCACCTCAACCATCTACCTCAACCGCACCCACGCCTTCAACCAATGAAACCGCCGTCGCAAATACCACTTCCTTTCCCGCAGATAACATCCCAACCTCCGACCCCTTAGTAGATGTTTTTCAACGCCTTACGCTGGGGGAGTACCGCCTATATAACGTTAGTTCTTTCCATACCCCACAGGAGTACAGACAGTTACATGTGCATCCTACCTACGACCATCACGTGGGGGAGGTAATCCCCTATGGACCACCTCATTGCCGCACCAACCTAACGTATGGGGGTGTCGACGCATCCTCCGTTACCCCTGAACCTCCTCTTGGGGTGGTTCCCTTCCAATCCAATTTTCAATACCTGACAAATCGTCGTTTCACCCTCACCTTCTTGACTCGTTGTGCTTGGAAAGGCTTTGGTTTTGGTCTTTATGAACAAGGCCGACATACACTCATTCCCGTGAATACACGCAAACACAATGATCATAGTGGTCTCGGTTTTCCTGAAACACTTACACCAGAGAAACCTCGTGTCAATTGTATCCTGGAAGATGACGATGTCACCCCTACCAAACCATCATCACCCATTTTGCCATCGTCACCCACAGAGTTGATAGACCTTGAATCTATCCCTCCTAACTTTTTTTTTTCATAAATGCTATCTTCCTAGGTCCTCTCACTTATCAACGTGATAATGAGGACCCATCATCTCTTCCCCTTCTGTATCCAGACATGATTGAAGAGGATTCACCTTCAATTAATGTTGTTGAGTGCCAGGATGACGACTCCATCCTCACTTACCTTGGTGCAGACGACTCCTATATTCAACGCGCATTACCATCTGAAACTCAAACCATGTTGAATGAGTCTACTATAGAAATTAACATCCACACAAAGGAGGATCCTCACATTGTGAAGATCGGACAATCCCTTAACGCATCAGAACAAGTCACCTTTACTACCTTTCTCCGTACCCGCAACCAAGCTTTCGCTTGGTCCTATCGCTGACATGCCAGGAATTGATCCTGACATTGCTGTCCATAACATCACCCTAAACCCCGATTCCAAACCAGTCAAACAAAAACTGAGAAAAATGCATCCACGCATTTCCCTCTTGGTCAAAGAAGAGCTTCAATGACTTCTTTCTGTTTCCTTCATCTTGCCTATTGACTATCCTCAATAGATTTCTAACATCGTACCTGTCACTAAAGCGACGGGGGGACTTCAGATATGCACAGATTTCCGAGACCTTAACCTCGCTTGCCCCAAGGATGACTTCCCCCTCCCAAGTATTGATCAACTTGTTGATCTCACTGCGGGCCATGAAATGCTTTCTCTCATGGATGGCTTTTCGGGATACAATCAAATTTTGGTAGCCCCGACCGATCAACATAAAACTACCTTCATAACTCCTTGGGGAACCTTCTGTTATCGTGTCATGCCGTTTGGCCTTAAGAATGCTGGTGCGACCTATCAGGGGGCTATGACTTACATTTTTCATGGCATTATGCACACTATCCTTGAGGATTATGTCGATGATCTTCTTGGCAAATCTAAACATCGCAGTGAACATCTCGATGTTTTAACTATTATTTTCGATCACCTGTTACAATATTCGGTCTGGCTTCAACCAAAGAAATGTGTCTTTGGTGTTATTTCAGGAAAACTTCTTGGCTTTATCATCTCTTTGCATGGCATTGAGGTCGATCCATCTAAAGTCAAAGCTATCCTAGAAATGCCCCCACCCAAAAACCTCAAACAATTGCGTAGTTTGCAAGGTAAACTTCAATCCATCCGGTGTTTCATCTCCCAACTCTCGGATCGATGTCAACCTTTCCATCACCTTCTTAAAAAGGACATTTCCTTTCAATGGAGCGAAGAGTGTCACCAAGCCTTTGAAGCTCTCAAATCCTATCTCTTGCAGCCACCCGTGCTTATCCCACCACAAGACGATCACCCTTTCTACCTTTACCTTTCCGCCACCGACCACGCCGTAGGAGCCATGCTCGCACATCGTGACTCAGAGCATCGAGAACAAGCCGTTTATTATATAAGTCATACTCTCGTGGATTACGAGACTAGGTATACACATGTAGAAAAATTGTGCCTAGCCCTATCATTCGTAGCCACCAAACTCCGACACTACCTCCTGAATCACAAAACTTTTATTATCACCAACGCGGACCCCATTCATTATATGTATACCAAACCACATCTAAACCAACGCATCGCTCGATGGCTTATGCTCCTTGCTGACCTCAACCTTGAATTTATACACCAAGTCAATCAAAGGAAAACTATTGCGTACCAACTCGCGGACGCCCTTTACCTCGGGAAAAATTTACCAATTTTAATTTCCCGACGAGCTCATCACCACTCTTTCACTAAGGGAAGAGTCATATCCAGTGACCCTCTTCTTCGATGGATCCAAATGCCAGCGCGGCAGAGGAGCCGGCGTTGTTCTCATTCCTCTTGACGCTGAGCCTATGCCCCTTTCATTCCGCTTGATTTCCCTGCACTAATAATACAAATGGAATACGAGGCCCTTGTTTTGTGTCTCTGGTTGTCGTTACACTTAGGTGTCAAATCTATTAATATTTTCGGCGACTCTCAATTGGTAGTCAATCAAGTTATGGGCATCTACCAATGTAAAAATGAGGAACTTCAAAAGTACAAACATTACGTGGATTCACTTTTGACCTCATTTACTCGTTATTCTATCCGCACCATTCCCGCTCCACTAAAAATTTGTAGATACTATGGCTTGCTTAGCCTTGCAAATTCCCCTCCAACCAACTCGACTCGACATATTCGCTTGGTCCAACAACTCTTTGCCCCATCTTACTCAAATTTCCGGTTGTTTGTATGATAAATAATGTGTCTCGCTAATTCGCAAGATACCTGGTACCACCAATTTCATGACTACCTTACAACCTTTGTTCTCCCACCTGACCTAACTAGTACCGGCAAACGTGCTTTTCTTAAAAGTGTTTCTCGTTATGTCATCATGGGGGGACTCCTCTATAAACGTGGCTTTGATGGCATCCTCCTTCGATGTCTAACCGGTGCGGAGGTCACCTATACCATCCAACAAATTCACGACGGTATTTGTGGCGGACATTTTAGTGGCCTTGCCATGGCTAAACGAATCCTTCACCTAGGTTATTATTGGCCTACTCTTAATAACGACTGCTACGAATATGTTAAGCGTTGTGTTATGTGTCAACAACATGCCAACCTTCAACATACTCCTAGCCATCCGCTACAGGTCGCACAAGATCTTTGGCCTTTCTCACAATGGGGTTTAGACCTTATTGGTGAGATTCACCCACCCTCTTCGCAACGTCACCGTTGGATAATCACAACAATCGAATATTACACAAAATGGGTGGAGGCCATTCCACTCATTTCAACCAAAAAGAAAAAATCGTCGAATTAGTTAACCATCACATTATCTCGTCGCTTTGGTATTCCTCATCGCCTAATAATGTATAATGGTAAATCTTTCAAAAATAAGTTTTTACAAGACCTTTGTGACAACTTTGGTATCAAACTTAGTTTCTCATCACCTTACTATCCACGCCAATGGTCGCCGAATCTTCTAATAAAACCCTAACCAAAATCTCATGAAAGT
This sequence comes from Taxus wallichiana var. yunnanensis, assembly GCA_018340775.1. NCBI lineage: Eukaryota > Viridiplantae > Streptophyta > Pinopsida > Cupressales > Taxaceae > Taxus > Taxus wallichiana. The sequence goes on along the minus strand of CM031237.1, from coordinate 996,368,882 downwards.
TGTTAATGATTCTCGGAAGAAATTGGCATGATCACATTCCCTTTGCCCTTTGGGCTTATCGTACTAGCATTCGTACCTCCACTAATGCCACACCATTTTCTTTGGTATATGGTACCGAGGTTGTCTTGCCTCTCGAAATACAAATACCCTCCCTCATAATATCTCTTCAGGATATTCTCACCAACGATGATTTCCGCCAAGAGCGGTTAGCCCAATTAGAGCTTCTTGACGAGCGACGCCTTACGGCTCTTGACCACCTTCAAATCTACCAAAAATGCATCAAGCGTGCTTATGATAAGTGACTTCATGAGCGTACCTTTAAGGTTGGTGATCTTGTCCTCAAAGAGAATCAACATGTAACCAAACTAGAAAAGAGCAAGCGTGGAAAATTTACTCCTAATTGGATTGGGCCTTACATTATCACTCACACTTATGGATCAGGCACTTATCGTTTAGCTTCGCTTAATGGTAAACCGGAGCCTGAGCCCCTTAATGCCTTGCATCTCCGACCATTCTACTGTTGAAATTAGTGTTATATCACTTCTTATCTACCTTGCGCTCGTCCCTTGAGCTCCTTTACCACCGCATACACTTTGTTTCCTACATCTCAAAATCAAATCAAGCTCACATGGTTTGACTATCACCTCCCCTAAATATGCCTTCCTTTTTAGTCTAGTCCATGACTTCAAAGTATCAAAATGACATCTTCTTAATTAAACACTTATGGGATTTTCTTGAGTCAAACTTCCTACAAAACTAGATGCTTTATGCCCAATGGACATCTAGACCTCTAAATTATACATAGACTACTCCTCAAGGACAGCTATATGCCAAGCTACTTCTACTATTATAAATAGACTGCTCCCCCGTAGGACAGCTTATACATAAACACCGCATTCTGCTACTATAAATAGATCGCTGCTCCTCAAGGACATCTATACACAAATAATTTTTTTATCGAAGCTTCTCGCATTGGTCACCTTCATGAAGACCTCAAGAAAAACAAAATACATATCCCATGTAGACTTCCCACATCGATTAGTCTATATCCAGAAAAAATAAAAATAAAAGCAGTATTTCAAAGCACTTTTGAGTCATGGACTTGTCTATTTAGGTTTGGTTCTCTTTCGTCAGAATAATCATCTTATAATAAGTTCTCTGCACCCCAGCTATACCGGCCACCTCACCTTACCATTCGTCAAAACAACAAAACTCAAGGGACGTGACGTATATCCGATATATTGTGATTATACAACTCTTTTCACCTATCGACTTCTCGCCTATGCAAGGTACCTAGGGATTCAAGCTCATCCTATGTTAATATGTGGTTTGTTTAGCTCTTCTTAACTACAGGACACTTTTGCCTCTTTTGCTCGACTCTAGGATTGTGTGTTGACCTTAATAAGGACACGATTCCCTACTACTTGGGTATGCTAACTTTCGCTTTACCCTACCAACACCAACAACATTACCCTACCAACATCAAATTTTTACCAACCGACAAATTTCCTAACCACAACCAAATTGCCTGAATTCACCTCTCCCTGGTCCTAAGGGAGAACTACATCGGTCTGAGGCCCCTCCTTGCTTTGTGCAATGGGCTATGTAGGCAGCACTTAGGAGACATGGGGTCTCCCAAGGTTAGCTCGACCATCCCCTACCATAACCTATCATGTGTGGTAAATATAAATCTTTTTGTATTTCTATTTGATCACATTCATCTTTATCCTTTTTCAAAACAAAACATTCAAAACACAACCATTCTTATTATTATCATAACTCAAATCAACATACATATTCAATTTTATTTAGATGTTAAAAAAATACATCTTCTCTATCATCGACGTGCAGGTCGGCATCCTTATTTATTTATTCTTATACCTCTATGAAATTCACTTAGACCTCATGCGCCTCCTCCCGAATCGGTGGTGATCGTGATCGCGACGCCGCCGCCCGGCCTCTCCATCCTCAAAGGTGCCACTGCTATTGGTTCCTCCCATTGATCCACCAACATCTCCTGTAACATATGAATACATCCTCTTGCGTGGCAGAATCTTGCCTCCAGTCTCTCCACTTGAATCGTGAAACCTCTAACAATCTCGTTGTCTCATTCACTGTGTTTGAAGCCGGTGAACTAAATCATGTAGATGATATCTCTCCGCTGTAATCACAGCTATGTCGTGGCGCTCGCGTGCACCTCGCAGCTCTGCTACCCACCATACTCTATAGGCCTCTCGCTGCTCCCACATCCATTACCCTACGATCAGTGCTATCTCTTCTCGGCCCTTCTGGAGGTGTAGGCCGGGGAGGTGAGAATGATGCCTTGGCGTCGATCCTCATGTATGGTCTATATGTCATAGGTATATCCCGAACGAACCCAAATTTTTGCCGCACGCGATCTAGAGGAATCCTCTCGTACTCACCCGACTCGTGCCCCGCGATCCACCTCAATCGCTCCACACCCCCTTAATTCCTCGGCCTATGTTCTCTGTCACCATATAGTTCTAGTAAGGCCTCCAATAAATATCTGCAATTGTCACCATCTCCCATACCTGTCTATAATACTTGATGTCATCTATCACGGCCTAGGATCTCACTTCTTGTTCTGTCTGGACCCATTGTCTGAATCCCAACCTCTGCACTCCTGCCTCTCCCAACTTGATGGGTCGGCCTATTGGACGAACACAAACAATGTGCTCATAGGCCCAATAATGTAATAAGTATGAACAATCCAGTGTCATCCTGTGTTTTCACCTGCAGGCCCATAAACCCCTGTATAACTCTCGCCAGATATGCGGGTGCCCATGCAAAAGTCACGCTCCTTTCTATCATTTCCCAAATAACACACATCAATGCTTTTGGAAATCTTCCCCCATGCACCCTCTGTAATGCATAATACCCCACCGCTATCATCAATAGCACGGCCAACCTTGTTTCATCAGGGTGTGTTGCATACATTGTACCATACGTAAATGTTAAACCTCTCTGTGTCAAATCTCGTGCAGCTGAACCAAATACTTTGTTGTTATCGCTTCCCACCCCGCGCTAGGCAACGCCTGATACACTGTTTTTCCTATCATTGGGAGTCTCAAAATACGGAACACATCTTCCAAAGTCACTGTCATCTCCCTTGTTGGCAGATAGAAGGTATTCTTTTATGGATTCCATCTCTCAATCAACGCCTGAAACATAGCATGGTTACGCGCGATTCATGAATAATAGCGGATTCCACTTAACCCCAAACGATTTATCAATACCCACTCACCGTGTTACATCCGCTCGGATTCTAGACAACAACAACGCTTGGTAGCACATTATCATTCATCTTTAACCCTGATTCCACCTGCATACATCAAAACGACACATAATTATTCAATAGAACAAATCTCCACGGGTTTTTTCTCAAATTCTGGAAACTCCTACAGTAACCGATATCGGTTATGGATAACCGATACCGGTTTGCTAACCGATACCGGTTATCTCTAAACGATACCGGTCACTGTCAAAAATATACCTACCCTGCTTAAAAACATACACCTACGATAATTATTTTGCCCGTTTACTCCTATCTATACCTAAAAACATACGTGACCACCCTGCTTACCTACCCCATAGCACTCACCCCATCCCAAACCCTTGCCTATCACCTTTTCTTTCTCATCTTTACCCACTTACACTTCTCTCATCCTATTCACAAAACATGCAAGAATCAAATTACAACTAAAACGTTTACCTCTTGGGCTGCAGAACTTGAGGTGGAACTTGTCTTCCCCCTCGTCCCCTACTTGCGGATGCTTCTCCTTGTTCAGCCATGTTCACCATCCTCTTTAAATATAACTTTTCTTTCTGCCTTCGAATCTCATCCCACACTCACTTCTCCTGCCTCTTTCCTCCTTATCACTCAAATTCTTTCATGCAATTACTCAGATCGGTCAAAACAAATACGCATTCGTATATTTCACTTGTTGCATGACTCTAAACATAAGAATGCTAAAAATAAGAACTTAAGTTGCCAACCAAGCGCTTCTATTTTTAGGAAAATAATTTCGACATAACCGATATCACCATATAGCTACCGACATCGCTTACATAACCAATATCGGTCATGTGCCCCGCTTTGCTTAAACCTCACTGCTTCTTTGTTTTTGCAAATTTTTGTGGCACCCGCCTCTTTTTCCTGCATAACAACACCATTATCAATATTTGTCATCCAAATCACATGTATATATCCTCATAATGTCAAACATCATCCATCTACATTATAACAACCATCGACAACATACATACGACATCATATATACATCAAACCCATCAAAGATACACAACATGTGAATTAAACTCATCATCTATATATACATACATTCCATTTCAAAAGCCATCAACACCATCAATATATAAACCATGTGGATCAAACTCGTCATACATTAAAATTTCACAACCCATCAACAAAACACATAAAACATTTCATATGCACCATGTGGGTCAAAATCCTCATATATATATATATATATATATATATATATATATATATATATATCCAAGGTTTCAAATATACAACTTTCCCTGCATAGGGGCCTCTGTGATCTCAAGATAATACAAAGCCGGCACGCAGGCTGCAATAACTATCAAAATATCGACTCGGCTCACAGGCCGGTCTCTCATATCAAAAATATACTCAGCTCGCAGACCGGTATCAACTATACAACCTGTACTCGGCTCGCAGGCCGGTATATACAACAGATGAATAAATAAATGAAAGAATCATATGTGGGCACGCAGGCCTCTCTATACATAATCGTTTCATAGACTCGGTGCCTCTATCTAATATCCAATCTACAAACAAAACATCTCTCTCTCGACCTGGGATGTCTCAACTCTCCCCACCGCCTCAACCTCTCCATGCGGCTCTCGGCCCCGCTCCCGCCTCCCCTGCCACCGACTCCACCGGCCGTGCCGCACCACCACCACAGGATCTCGACTCCACGAGGTCTCGGCTCTGTGCGCCGCATATGGCTGATAGTCAGCCCCGGTACCATCAAGAACGTCCTGATAGTACCGGGCCTCCACTCGCCTCCATATAACCGCCCGTGCCACCATAGCTGGGCCGGGTCCTCGACTCCTAATAACAATGGCCCCTATCCTACCAAAGACACCCCCGTGCTCGTGGCCGCCGCTGCTGGTGGTGCTGTGGTGTGGCGGTACTCTATACTGGGCTGTGCTGCAAGCCACTGTGGTGCTCATCTTTGGTGCCGCATTGGTGGTGCTCGTGCTCGTGCTCGTACTCTGCGCTCAAGCACCGCCATGTAAGACACCTATTCGTGCTCGTGTAGTAGCAAGTTGCCCTCGTAACAACTGTACTCTATCCCCGAGTTGGTCCTCTCTCGCTCTAACAACCACTAAGTCTCTGGCTGTGTGCTCTCCTCACGGCTCTCTCCCGCCACCATACCAAAAATGCTCTGTGCACCGACATCGCCTACAGATTATCCGCTGGCCTCTCGGCTACCCAATTTGGGTCCATAGGCTATGGTGCAGTAGTGGAGCCTCTACATCATCCCTCTGGTACTGAGGGAAGGGAGGTGGCTCATCCTGCCGTAGCCCCAATCAATCGCCGTACCCTCTCTGGGGTATCTGCTCATACTCTCCCGCCTCGCCCCTTATCCGAATGTATACTGGATCCACCACAATCGTGATCGGGCTCCTCCACGGGGCCGATGACCTCTGTAAGGCTCAGATACAATATCTGTGGCGGTCACGCCTCTAATACATGCCGGTAATACGCTACATCCCGTCCGGTGAGAACTACTCGTGGCTGGCCCACGACCCCCAGCCACCTCTGAAAGCCATATCTATAAATCACCTGTGGCCCTGGCTGCTGGGGCAGCCCTACTGGTCAAATGCATATGATATGCTCATATGCCCAGCAATGTAACAAGAATGTAGAACAAATCCCGAATCGCCTCATCCGGCGGTAGCCCCACAGCTCTCTGTATAACTGCACCAGGTATACTGGTGCCCAAGCATAACATGTATGCTCCTCCACCATCTCGTGTAAGTACTCCCATCGCCGCCCGTGGAGCGGCCTCCTCTCGAGTTCGGGAGGGTGAAGCATGTGATGCCGATCATCATCAACATGGCAAGCCGTGTCTCATGTCTATGGGCACGATACATGTCCCCATAGGCAATACTCACGCTGTGATAAGTCAATAGCGCGGCTGCATCCCCAAATACCTGTAGAATGTTGTCCATGGTTGTCTCTGCATCTACCTGGAATACTACCTCTCCATCGATCGGAAGCCTAAGGATGTGATACACATCCTCTAATGTAATCGTCATCTCTCCAACAGAGATGGAACACATTAGCCGCCGGATCCCATCTCTCGATGAGGGCAACCATAAGACTATGATCCCTATCTATACTTCGATAACCCCGACTCTCGCCGAGTCCCACCTCACGCATGATGGCCCACCGCCTCGCGGACACATGTGGTTGCATCCGTCTCAACAGCTGGGTATCCTATCCCACATCGTCACCGCCATGTGCCTGCAAAACCAACCCACTGTATTAGCCCTACTCTTTACAACAACTACTACTTTAACCTTCTATACCCCCTTTTACCCACCCAACCACACAACCGCCCCATTTTTCCCCCACCCACCACTCCCCTTCGCCTCAACCTCTACCCCTTCCCTCTTCACCCCAAAACACAAATCCCAACAATAAACACAAAACTCAAACCACTAATACCAACACACCCACACACAAAACCCAAACCATTAATACTAACACACCCAAACAATGTACCCAAACAATACCAAAACACCCACACAGCAACCCAAACAACGACCAAAAATTCAAAACAACAACAAAACCCAACCAACCAAATTAATAATCCTAGCTACGGACCGGTACCGGTCACCCATGACCACCACCGGTCCTCCCTCCACAATGTCTCCACCGACACCGCTCGCCATACGACCGACACCGATCCAACCACAAACCAACCTTGCCCCAAAACTTCTTGACCGATGCCGGTCGCTTAGTGACCGGCATCGGTCACTGTAAAATCGTGGAGCCGAACCCGACGCGGCCCCCCAAACCCTTTTTTGACCTATTACTCCCATTTTACCCATTAAAAAATCCTAAAAACCTACCCACCCTACCGTTTTAGCCTAACTACCCTACCTACCCTCTCCCTTTTCCAAACCACTTCCATTTATTAATTCTTTTATTAAAAACATGGATTCCTACCCCAAACCCAAATATAGCTTAACAACATCAAATTCACACAATGAAAGGTTTCGAACCTACCGGTACGACGACACGTCGTCGTGGTGGGATAGGTGGTGGTGGTCCAGCTGGTCCAGCACCTCCTGCTCCTCCAAGCTGTGCCATGGCTCTAACTCTCCTCTGTTGGGTCCTCCACCAATCAACTGTTGCCTCCTACTCACTAGGGCCTACCAACCACTCACTTCTCCACTCAAATAGTGCCACCTCAGCCGAAAATGCACCAATCTCAACAATACACCTCAGACAACTCAAATTGGTTTTCAAATTGACAATGTGACAATGACAGGCCGTATTTTTTTTTTTATAGGTTTTTGACCTATAACCGATATCGGTTATATTTTGCCCTAAGGAACCGGTATCGGGCCACCTAACCGATCTCGGTCATATCTAGTGATATCGCTTTAATACCTACCTTCACCAAACTTCGCCCTTATTCCCCAATCTCCCTTTTTCACCACATCACCTATACCCTCCTTTGCTAAATAGCCTTTTTTGACTTCATTGGCCCAATTCACGGCCGCAACCAACCAACCAGGCCCGACCCAAGGCCGCACCCAACCATTTGGCCCGACCCAAGGCCGCAACCAACCATTTGGCCCGACCCAAGGCCACACCCAACCAATTTGGCCCGACCCAAGGCCGCACCCAACCATTTGCCCCACCTAAGGCCACACCCAACCAATTTGGCCCAACCCAAGGCCACAACCAACCATTTGGCCCGACCCACGGCTGCAACCAACCATTTGGCCCGACCCAAGGCCGTAACCAACCAATTTGGCCCGACCCAAGGCCGCAACCAACAATTTTGCCCGACCCAAGGCCGTAACCAACCATTTGGCCCAACCCAAGGCCAAAACCAACCATTTGGCCCGACCCAAGGCCGCAAACAACCAATCGGCCCGACCCAAGGTGCACCCAACCATTTGCCCGACCCAAGGCCGCACCAATTAAATACCTCACCCAACATCAACACAATACAATTTTATCCACCCATCATGTAGATTTTTGTTCAATCGAACTCACCTGTTCATGTTTTAGCATGATTAGGGTCCTCGACTTGATCGGTCGACCAACTTTGCCTGTACTCAAGACCGTGACGTTTATCTCAACCAAACCAACCATTTGCACCGCCGAACCTACCTTAACGCCTGTACCTTACCCGTTATATCCCCGGAGCTACTTCCTATGCCTTGATACCGTGATTATATCACCCTTCTTTGGATAAACTATCGACCTTTGCCTATGAATTGCTTGTTTGCTCTTCAAAATCATGTACCACAGGTCGCACTACCGCATTTCAACGTGCATCTACTTCCTCGACCTACCCCACCATCTTACCATCATCTCAACACCATTTCCCTTTATCAACCCTATCCCTGATTTCACGCTACCTCAATCTGTGATAGATTTGAGGGGGATTACCTATACCCTTAACAGGGGTAACCACTTCTTATTATTGTCCGTGCAGCTTTAACAAAGACAAGCTACACGACAACAAGGGGCTAATGTAGACACCAAATTTGTGTCTTACGACCCCCTGTGCCCCGCATCTCATTTCGCAACCTAACCTCATCACCTAAACCTTACACAATTATTTATTAATTACCTTATAATTAATAAATCCACATCGCCATACCTACCACCTCATTTCGCCACCTCATCATGACCTAGTCTTAACCCTAAATTAACCTAATTAAGACCTATAACTTGGTCCACATCCACACCCATGACTAATTACTCCTCACCCGCACCTAAAACCAACCTCATAATGACTTGACCAAGCCCGCAACTAATCCCTCGGGAGAAAAAGAGGAAAAGCTGGCTATTTTACTAAAAATAGCCCACTTTGACCTGACCGATACCGGTTCCTACTCGACCGCCGTCGGTTACGTAACCGCCATCGGTTCCCTATAAATGACCACTCCCAACCAAAAACAAGGGGTTGGATTTTGGTGGATCCAAGGAGAAATCATTGGAAGAATCCGAATTTACTTGGCTGAACAGAGACAAGTGAAAGAAAGAAGAAGAGTTTGCAGAGAAGGACATCAAGCCCAAAAACTGCAACTGAGTAACCAGAGCCTTGTGACACTCATCCGAGTATCAGGAGAAGAGATAGCTCATCTTGGATTGTCAGATCATCCTACTTGAGCCCTGTCTTCGTCATCACAGTCCCAGAACCTGCATTTTCCATCAGGAACTAGTAAGTAAGTCTTATACGTTCTTTTAATAACATTTCTTGAACTTCTGAATCACAGCCATCATAAGTCTATTCCTAGATCTACTACCCAGCAACACACTACATCTAACTGTCATTCCTCCACCCTTACATTACCCCAAGAACACCCCCCGTATTCTCTGAGTCCTTCTCATCACCCCATTACCCAACCCCACCCATTTATCAGCCTTATAAAACAACACAACCACCTTACAACCAACCTTCACCAAAATCCCCTAAAACATTTCCCCTACCGATATCGGTTACCACCAACCGGTACCAGTTACAGTGACTGGCATCGGTCACCTTGATTCTAAACCAAGACCAACCCTTTCTCTATTGTTCTAACAAGGTAAACAAATTGTAATTGGACAATAGCTTATTTGTTAGAATTTGTGTTAATTCATATTAGCAGGGGAACTGACCACCTTCGAAAGGAAGTTTTATATTTCCTGGGCCCAAGGCAGTTCCCTCATTTATTGTCTAATTAAAATCTGGTGGTCTTGTATTCTTACTTGCAGGTAGTCCTTCCCAGACAAAAAGGAGTTCTTCGCAGTCGATCTGATCTTTCTCTATGGTATGCGCACACCCTCTCGACATTCAACAGGTATTCCTCCTAGCCCTAACCCTTATCTATTTCTCAAAGGAATGAAAGGATAGAAGCAACTCTATTCCCAAAAGTTGAAACATTCCGTGCGAAACACTTCTACAAGTCTTTTCATGATGATAACAACACCTAGTCTACAAAACCAATGGAATATCACCGTCATACCTTTGAATCATCCCTTATAGTCTCAATCGTCCATTCATAGGTCTAAAACTTCTTGGCATGGTTTTCTTGATGCATGATCACTCTTTGACCTTTATACATAGATTTTTAATGACTCGGTCCTTTCAATAATTATTGGAAACATGGACATATTCATAGAGACTTGGGACACTCCAAAAAATCTTGGAACATTTTCATTCTTAACTTTCAACCTCATGTCATAGACCTTGGCTTATAGAATTGTGCACTCAAGGTACAATTATGACTTCATTTAACACCTTAGAGCTTGGATGTATTTGACATTTCTCAAAATTTACTATACAAATCCATCATGAATTGGTATCCATGATGTATAATCACACACAATACCTTCTCAAGCCTAGAAACCTTGATGGCACACATGACTTAAGATTGTCTTGACATATAATACCATTCAAGAAAAATAATCACACATTAGATACACCTTATAAACAATCATACATATTTTAACACACATAGATTTAGGGCATGGAGTATATACGAGATATCAAATAATGCATAGACTTTCAACCTTATTACTTGATCGATATTTTAAGGATATCATGACCTCATAACACTAGACTCATACTAACACATGATATATAAGAACTAACATAGACTTTGGCACCCATAACATAGATCTTCAACAATATATCATAGAGTTTTTCCTATTAATAATTTACCTTACTACAAACCAAGCCAAGACTTTCATGACAAACATACCCTTAACATTTATAATAAAAACTTAGAAAAATTATTGAGATACTTTGATTTACCATATAACCTTCAATTTCCATTGAACCTTAGACTAAACTCAACACATAGACCTCACAACATGATGAGAATATACCTAACAAACTCATTAAAATATATGACTTTGAAATATACTCCCACATACTTTGAACAAGACAAATAAACTGATCAATAGCATGATAAATCAAACATAATCAATCTCATACCATAAAGTACCTAGCACTTAATCACATCTCCAAGATCCCCAGAATCCTAACTCCCCACGGGAGTGTGCACTTTTTTGCAATTTTGAAAAATACATGATTGATACTTACACATGACACTAACTTGGAACACATGGACTAATAAATTTTTGAGACCTAATATATCGACACCTATCGAAATAAGACTCAAGGACTTATGGAGAGATCACTTCACATACTTTATGCTTCTTGAAGTATCCAAGACTCCTAGCTTATTTAATTTTTCATGTACTCGAAGCACCGAGGCACATATGATCTTCTTCAAATAAAGAAAGCATACTTACTTGACCCGACTCGGGCTTGAGAAACTTTTCTTCCATCATGATGGCACTAGGACCCTTCTTAACAAAATTCAATGGATTAGGCTTCATGGTGTGCAATTTAGACTAAGAATCAGCTTTCTTGACCTCTTTGTCTTGAACAACATCCTTCTTGACCATAATAATAGTCTTGGAAATTTCATAATCACTCTTGGTACTAATCTGCTCTTGAAATATTTCTTCTCTTGCACTTTTAATGCTTGAAACTTGTTATTTAATCTTGAATACTCATCTTGGTAACAATACATAGTAATGTGTCCTTATTTGTGACACTTGAAACACACAACTCCTTTCCATCTTCTAGGCTCAAACACACTTAATTTCTTGACATAATCCTTAGTTTTATGTCCATGCTCACAACATGAATGACATTAACCTTTAAAGATACTTACAACATTCCTAGGAGACCTTCTTTTTCATTCTCTAGCTCTATGAACAAAATCATGATAGACATAGCAATATACATTGAAGGAAGTTCCACACCTCATAGAATTAGGTTTTCTAACAAGGTTATACCTTCTAAAATAATTCCTCTTTGACTCCTTCATATCTGATTGGGTACTTGGAAAAGCTTCTTCATCATGGTCCTTTTGCTTTCCCTTGAAACCTAGGCCAATCTTTTCATTTGTAGCTCTTTGACCTTCTAAAATCCCATCAAGAGATTTAGAGATATTCTTTATCCTATCATACATCCTCAACCTACTAGATGCACTCTCCAAATCAGATTCTATGGTTTTTAATTTCTCTTCATACCTAGAACAAACTTCTTCTTTATCCCTTAGGTATTTAGTCATACTCTCCACTTGAAATTCCAAACCCTTGATAGCTTGACCATGCTCTATTTCCATGCACTTTATTTGATCTTACAAGTTATGATTCACTTACTGAGCAACCTCATACTTCATTCTTAATGTAGCCTCAAAATCTAAAGACTTACCCATTGTGTGTGCTTCAAAAGGATCTCCTTCAAGTATCCAAACTTTCTTCACAAGGACCTATTCTGATACCAATTTTTAGAATTACAAGAGACTGATAGGGGGTGAAACATTCTTATATAACTTTGAATTCTTTTACTATCACATACATTCATCATTCCATTCATCCATAACCATATGTGCACATTAGGTGTGTATTAAGAATTCACAACAACATGAAACAAATAAGAAGACACATGAACACCATATATAAGTGGGAAACCCTCATGGGTAAGAAAACCCATTGAATCTATGCTTATATTACACAAAGCAAGGAGATTTTGTGAAGCATCAACTTCACAAGGAACACCAACCCCTAGTTTAGTAGAGCACCAACCCTAAAAGGAGAACCAACCCCTAATTTAGTGAAGCTCCTACTACATAAGGAGTAAAAAACCCCTAAGATGATTAAGAACAAACTCAGTCACCTAAAGATGAAGATCTATGCAACAACTAATGGAGATCACAATTTAAGCTCGCACAAACATCATCAAACCCTCATTCACTAGCTCACTCTTTCTTCTTCTTCTTGGATTTTCCTTGGCTCTAAACCCTTACACACAATATATCTATTATTCCACAACCTATCAATCACTTATGCATCCCTAAAATCATGTCTTCATACCTGTTACACTTTCTCTCTTGGGTCGCAATTTCCCCCATACATAATTAGTTTGAATTTGAACTACAACTTCACTTTTATACCCTTATCTTCATTCAAACACACTATAGGTTGGTTTTCCTCATTTGATTCAAAAAAAAACATAAAAACATCCCAATACAATCATTAAAACATTCACATTGGTCCCATGTAGGTCGTTCATGCCTAAAACAACTAAATATGCACAAAATTAGCTCAAAACCCCATCACTTGGATGAGCTAAAACCACAAACCTCATAACCATGATTTTTCAAGATTCCAAATTCCTCATACATGTGTAATATAACATTTAAACATAATCCATGCTTGTAAATAAGCTTTTACCAATCAAGTTTCACATAACTCTTTCAATAAGGCTCATATCCTTCTCAAAACAATTGTTTCCAACACCATGTCTTCACCTTTGGGTATCAAGACCACCCAAGAACAAGTCAACTACAACATGTAACAACTCATTGGAATTTTTAGAACCTGTATATCACATCCATATATGTCGATCTCATGAAACATCAATATCTCCAAACCACACCTACCTTCATCTTCACCAAATCAAGCTTCCCATAAAGTAGTTTTACAAACTCAACTATTTTGCATCCTTTATACCACTTCCAATACCTCTAAAGGAATTAAATAGTAAAAATATTCATACCTCTTAACTCTCCAACTAATATCAATAAGTAACTCATTCCTCCTTCACTTCATTCTTTCAAATAAAGTAATTCTATCCTGAGAAACAACAAAGCTTCTTCTTTATTAATAAAGTTAGATGACCCATAAAACTTTATCACCAAGAGAAAAATTATATCAATATAAATCCCTCTAAATCCTCTTTACATAACATATTATAAATCCTTATGACTCTAAGTGTAAGCCCTTCAACGAAGATAATTTCTATAACCACTCATTTAGCCTTCTAGCACTCAAGAACTGGCCTTGAGCTTAACTTGCTCCATCACCTCAAAAATCACTTCCAAAATTGACAAAAATATGGAAAACCATTTGACATGTTTTATAAGCAATAAGAAACCTTCAATAATCAAGAACAACTCATAATAATTGCTTTACCTCATGAATCCACTTGAGACTCTACTTGAACAAACATACTCCAAATTTGACCCTAAAATAACGGATCATAACTTCTTTATAACATATCGAAGCATGATTTTTATCTACCATTGTAAATATCTTTGAACTAGAATCACATAACAACTTGAATGGAGTCTTAACTCTTCTTGTAGCTCTTGCAATTCCACTTTTAGTGAAAGCTGCTCTAAACTGCCCCAAAACCAATCCTCATAAATAGGGCACACTTTTCCTTTTTCACTTCAACCATGATCTGAAACTATCATGGAAACCTAGAAAAAGTCTTGGGATGAAACCAATGTCAATTTATTCTTTACCTTCTTAGGAATTCTTCTCCTCAAATAGAACTTCTTTGGAAACATGCATTTTCATGTGGGGCCCACATACTATCACATTCTCTAATACACCTTTATAGAAATTTGGAGGATTCCTATACAACATCCAATCATCAAATTTTGAAAAACTAATCAAAACATACTCAGCATACCTCTTTTTCTCCAAGTCTCTTTGAACTAGGGTTTAGCTAGGGTTTCAAAGCAACTTATCTTATTAATGATCATTCATAAAAACATGATGATCAAACCACCTTGTTATTTTTGAAAAACCTTCTTAGTTCCATCTAAAAACATCCCTAAGAGTATTTTTCTCCCATGTATAGCACACAATTCATAGAAAATATCATAAGGTCCATATTTGTCTCAAAACACACTCGTAGATTACTCGGTTTTCCAAAAATAACATATCTTCAAAATCTTCTTAAATTTCTCTAGAAACTTGTTATAAAGCATCATGAAAAAATCCTATAACTTTCTAAACTCACCATCTAGACAAAATAGATCTAAAACTCTCCATCTAATCTCATTTACTTATGCTTCTAGCATGTTCTCACTAGTTTGCTTTCTAAGGACCTCAAACATGCACTATACCTCTTATTTATGACCTAAAACTCACCATGCACTCCTTGTATACCATCAATATTATTCTTCCATGCTTGGAAAATATTAATCATCTCTAAAACTCATACCTCTCATTCTCGCATGCATCAGGGCTAGGAGTAGGCCTGGAATGACCTGACTCAACCATGACACCTCATGAACTACCTCATGCGATACTCATGTTCACCTCTATCACACCGTATGGACCACTAATGACCTCATAACAACCTTTTACCAACTTAGGAGAGCTCAAACCATGAATCAACTCACTATACCATACACTAGGACCTTTCTGAACATCACTAAACTTAACACTATCAATCAACCTTCATGCTTAACATCGCACTAACACCTCATGGATACTCACAAGACCTCATGACACCCTTTTCCATCAATTTACTTAACATAAATGACAACACAAACACACAGTGGCCAACATATCCAAGTGACAGACAGACAGAAAGCCTCTATCGGATCCTCTAGAGTTCATTAACATCATATAGTGAACCATACAGATTAGATAAAAGAATATTCATGCATGCCAACTTAACAAGTTGCAATCAATTGAAGGGATACTGTAATTAAATCCCATCCCTCCAACTCATTTAATGACAACCGGAAATAAGGATCAAATCAGTAAATATGGAAACCACGAAGATAAGATTACAAATTCCTTCATATAAAGCACAAGAGAAAGGATATTACAAGTTTAAGTAACTCCAAATATTTTTCAATTCATCATGGTTAAATACATATTTAAGACCATGAATTTTTGACATATTACATGTCAACCAAAGATCAAGATCATTAAAGAATACAACTTTTCTTCTTTCAATACATTTCAATAATGAATCATATTTCTCTATAAAATATCCAGACTTTAAGAAACCAATGCATCATATAATTTATTACCTTCCTTTATCACTTACGAATTCCATCTACAAAAATTACTAGCATGGGTCAATTCATTGAATTGGGCATGATAAGCACTAAGCATTAAAATGATGTGTTTTAACTAACTATTTCATAAAACCATCTCTGCTTTTATGAAACAAGAAATCCAAGCAAATGAGATAAATCATAATTAATAACAATCATAAAGAATAATAGTTGATCAGCTTCAAATAACATAAAGAAAAGATCATGGTATAATCAAAACTTTACAACATTATATTAGATAAGTAATATTTCAACCAAATTACTTATCTACATCAAATAAAATTACTTACTACTTATTTCTTACATAATTCAATCTGAATTAGAAATACAAAACCAACCCCACTATTTTCCAAACATAGAGTTACTTTAAGAAGAAGGAACAACAAACTCAACATTACAAAATTTCGTAAAAATACATCTACATCCAAGCAAATTCCAACTTCTTGAAAGGTTTTAGGGTGAATCATCTACAACATAAAAATAAGAGATTCCCATTTCAAATGTTATACCCAAATTCATAGTCCACAATATAACCTAAGCTCTCAAGTTAGGCCACACATTAGAATTAGGAAAGTATTCCCTCAATAAAAGGCATATAACATTAATGATCCAAAATGACATTAATTCCTTCAATACAAATCAAGTGAATAAGAGAGAAGTATCAACAACTACTCGATGCATTCAAGGAAGTAATGCAACTGACCGTTCCAATCTATATACAAGTTACACAAAAGAGGGAAGGACAAATTGAGATAAACAAATAAGAACTTCCCTTCTAATTTGGTTAATCGAATATCATTTCACAATGCGAAAAGAGAATACAACACATAATCTCTTACAGTTTCCAAAGGAGGCAGCGATGAAACTCTACCTCAGAGAATAAAAGAGAAAGGAGTCAATCAACATGATTAGAGGAGGATTCCAACATTCCTCCTAAGTAAATAAGGTCATAAAGGATTGGTACACTCCAATCATGACATCCTTTAACTCTTTTAAATGTAGAAATCATGCACCAAAAGTTGTTAAACTGAATCATGTGACCGCAAAATGCAAGTCAGATTTCTAAATAAGATTCACCCAATACGAAGCAAAAGCAGTAATAATATTACTATCCTCATCAAGAAAGAGATGTAATAACAAGAATTTCTAAACAACTTATAGGGAATTAACATCCTTCAAAAGTCATTCAAAATCGTTAAAGGAACCATAGTCTTTCCATTCCTTCAAGACAATAGTGCAAGAATCATGAGAAAGACTCACAACCGAATCTTATCGTGAGGTAGGGAAAATATATCTTATGAATGGACAGAGAAAGATCCATCACGATTTGATTTCAAAGAAGGTGTAACACAAGATCGACATGGCTTAGCTATAGGTGCACAAGCTATCAACAGAGATGACAAAATAAAAATTCATTACATTTATATGTACAGATTCAGCTACACACCTCTACTAAGTCAACAAGGTATTTTATTCCTTCCTACCTACTCGAGATCAAAGAAATTGAAGAGTCTAGAAAACCCTTTATTCTAAAACCAATTTGGTTAGTTCCGATCACAAAACATCAACAAAAATCCTAATATACATTCCTTAAAGCTTCACAATACCACAACTAGAAGGATTTAATACATTTATTCAAGCAAGTTACTTAAGAGGTTAACCCAGCTTCAGAATGGGTATGTTTAATCAACAACATCTAACTCATAAGTGAAGTAGACAACAAGATCGTCCTCAAGCAATTTCAATCATAGCTACGTGAATAACCCAAATATCAACTCAGAAAGCCAAATCTCCAAATATCCTCAACCAAATAGGGCTTCATCTATCAACCTTTAGTTCAGTCTTCCAAAGACTTAAAGAAATACCCAATACATATAAGTTCAGAAAGAGAAGACTTCACACACTGTTATATTCAACAAATAATTCCAAAATCCAAGTATCCCAGAAACCACTTCCACGTAGTTTCCATAAAAGAACTAGATCCAAACAACCCATTTTTAACTAAAAAGGATAAGAGGATTAATCAAACATTCATTCTTGTTTCCATACAAGTTGAATCCACAAAAACAAAAATCCAAACACCCATTATCAACCCAACTTCCATCGAATACCGGATTCAAGAAATGAGAGTTTATACAATAAGTTCAAGAAGAAGTACTCATTTACTATTTGCCTATACAAATTAGAGTTCACACAACTCTGAATCAAAGTATCCATATTAATACAGCCCAACATGAGTAACTAAACTTCAACAAAACAAATATGTGAAAGAGAAGGATATTCTTGTACCTTCTAACAACCAAAACAAACAAACCCAGTTCAAAACTTAAAGCAACATTATATTTCCATAAACCCCCTTTCGAGCAGACAAGGTGGTTCACAGATGTTCAACATTACTCAAGTCATAACCAGATTTAAGGTGTGATTCACCATTAAATAAATAGGAAAACAACCCACTTCCTATATTATCAAGCAGAGATTCTTCAATAGAAATACAGAGAATTTTCAAGCAAGATTACATGATAACCATAACAAAAATAAAAACCCATTTATTTCATGAGAGTAGAGTTGTTTTAATGAATACGTTTAGAGAAAATTAGAAGAGCTTAATGGATAGAGCTTATCATGCCTTATAGTGCTTCTCAATTTGAAGAATATTTCTAGCCGAGCCTCCATAATTTCTTCTTCTCCAAACAAATTCAACAACTGAAAACTTCTTTCTCATATGCCTCTTATACCTCCTTTGGATCGAAAATAGTCCAAAGGAGCTAAAAATAGAAACAAATTACAAACAGAACTATTGGTTCAAAGTACCAAATATTTCCATGCAGAAAAAATTTAAATGCATGAAAGACCAAACAACCTCCCAAAAATCTATTTGTATGGTTTCCAAGGTGGTTTTCTCACCAAAACCGATTATCATTAATGTCATTGAATTTCATTTTCCCGCCTATATCTCCACACGACTACCATATAAAGTTAGTGAGTCCACTTTCAACGATAGCATGCATCACTTAACTCTAGTGATGATGCCAACTAGGATTCTCTCTAATTTAAATTCCTCTCGCCAAAACCGGGCAAGTACCATCACATAAATTAAAAACCAAATCACATAAATGACTTAGAAACTATTGCCACCACCTTACACTTGCCATGCAACCCCTTAGGTCCCCTTCTATCCTTACATTATTTTAGGTTAACTTAACATTAGTTTAGGATCCAACCTTAGTTTAGATAAAAAGTATTCACCTTAGGTCATTTTAATATTGTCATAGGTAACAAGCCATCAAATATTAAGCCATACCACATACTAATTTAGTATTAGGTAATAGGTTAGAAATAAACCTATCATTATCTTAGGTTATTTCAAAATCCCACACTTATATAACATACAACTTAGATTAGGATGCAACAAGATTAATGTAGACATAGATCAAAGGTAGGTCCAATTTACCTTGGGTTAGAATCCCATTAAGATAGATCTTATGTAACATCTTTGATAAACTGTTAACTTCACCTCTTTGCAACGCAAGTGTTGACATGTGATTCTTCCTAAAGAAGGTGTATTCTTTTGACTACTTGAAATCATGCTTGCTGTGGATAAAATATTTCTTTTTCTTGGATTCATGTGGCTGAAATACTGTTTCTTGCAAGGAATCCATTCTGTTGAGATAGGTAAGGTTGTAAACTAGAAAAGTTGTTTGCAAACTTATATCTTATAATAATGAAATCCTTGGATCAATTCTATTGAATCCAAGGTATGTTTAAAACTAGCTTACTTGATCTGAATGGTAAACTGACATTCAGAGGTTGGAGGACATAATGGACTGAACTCTCATATGTATACTAATTCTTATCTTCTTTCTGCATTTTGTTGTATGTTTGTGCTCGGATCTTTTGGATTGATCTCTTCAGGACATTTAATGGCGTTAAGTGGAATGAGGCCTACTTCAGACTATGAAGGGAATCTAAGTCCTAAACCTATGAGATCTATCCTAACGGTATTCTAAACTAAGGTAAATGTACCTACTTCCTAGCTATGTCTACTTATATGGGTGGCAATCTATCCTAAGCTTCATGTTCTATGTTGGGATGGGGAAAAACCTAAGGTGATGCTAGGTATACTCTTAACCTATTACCTACTACTAAATTGGTATGAATTATGACCTATCTTAAGTTGGAAAATTACCTAAGGCAATGTTTATAAACCTAAGGTAAATACTTTCTAAACTAACCTAAGGTCATAACCTAAGTTAAGGAAATCTATCCTAAACTAATGAAAGGGACCTAAGGGTCATATGGAAAGTTGGCGACGGTTCCTAAGGCATTTATTTGATTTGATTTTTGAATTAATAGGAAGTACTACCAGTTTTGGCAGAGACATGTAAACTTGGTGGAAGCTTACATGGAATTATCATTAAAATTGGAAATGCATGCAGAAGTTGAAATAGCATTCGCCAATTTTGGATGGCGGTGGAAAGGAGAGATAGGTGGGAGATTGGGGAGTAATGAAATTTATGGTCATCGGTTTTGGTGATTAAACCACCTTGGAAACCATGCAAGTGGATTTGTTGGGGGTTGTTTGGTCTTTCATGCATTTCAATTTTTTTTGCATGGAGCTATCTGGTTCTTCAAACCAGCAGTTCTATTTTCAACTGGTAGCTATTTTTTATTCCCTCAGTCTATTTTCAATTCAAGGGAAGTATTTGAGGCATTTGAGGAGAAATTATTTGGTTGTTGATTTCATTTGGAGAAGAAGAAGTCTTGGAGGCTCAGATGGAAATCTTCTTTGAACCGGAAGAAGCACTATCAGACATGATAGGCTCTATCCATTAAGATTGCTTGCTTTTCTCTAAATGTTTCATTAAAATAACTCGCTCTGTTGCAAAAGAATAGTTGTGTGTGTGATTTTGAGATTCTTACTTGTTTACTTTCTCTATTTTCCTTCTGAATGATGAATCTTGATGAAATGATGATAATGGGTTGTCTTCCTAAGTGGGTTAATGGTAAAATCATCTTGATACTCTCTGTGAATGAGTTAAGCAAAACATTGGGTGATTTGGCTTGTCTTCCCCAAATGGGTTATAGATATTAAGTTGATGAAGTAGTAACGAAGTTGTTGTATTAGTCTGTAGATTCAGAACTTTGTACTTCTCTATTGTTTCTCTATTATGTCAAGGATCAAATTCTATGCATATTCTTGAGATAAATGTTTGTTAGTGATGGAAAAGGTAATATTTACATGGAAGCAGGGAAAGGGTATCATGTTTGACTGAACTATGTACTTTGTATGTTCATTTTGAATACCTGTGATTGTTTTTCTTGAAGGTAAATGATTACCCTTCCATTATCGTATTCTATTTTGTTGAGAGCTAGATACTTTCCCTTTTTGGGACTGTGTGTGTATTCCGTGTTGCAAATCTGAACTTGAAATGGCTTTTTAGAAGATTATTGGGTAAAAGGGAATTATGGATTGATTTCTGAACTATTGTATTCGACTTGTATAAAGGAAGCATGAAGGAACTACTTGCTCTTGACTTTGAAATATATAGAACCTGCTACTTTGGAAGCTGAGTAGGAAAGGTTTGGGAGCTTACTGTTATGTTTCGAGCTTGTGAAGATTCTGAAGAAAAGTGTGACGTATACTCTATTTTGTTAATGGTTTTTCTCTCTTTCTCTTCAAAATCTTGGTGAATTGTCTTATGAGTTGTTGGGTCTTGTAAGTTATTGTGGAAATAGTATTTGGGGAGTCTTCTCTATTGTTTACTTGGATTTGAACCCTCCTCTGAGATTTTGGGAGTTGATTGGTTGGTTTAACTGTGAGTTATGTTGTTAGTAAACGAATTTCTTTAAGTCGACATTGTGACCATATTACTTAACTCTATTTGATTCCTTTAGGAACATTCTTCCTGTCCTTGTCTCTTTTGAACCTGGGTTGGTTGATGAGGACCTACTCGCTCTCGAGCTAGGAAATTTACTTGGTAAATTGTTAGTATATATATTTATGATTATCAGACTGTGAAACTCCAAGGGGTTCGTTGAATGGATAATTTACTCTTGGATTGTTAGTTTGTTAAAGATTCATTCTATGTGTGTGTCTCATGCACCCTTTGTGGAATGAACTTGGCATATCAATGATAGTTGTCATTCTCGAAAGGAGAATTACTTGTAGACTAACTTGAAGGATTCAGTTTTATGTGCATTCAGTTTTGTATCTTTTGTTCGTGATTATATTTCTTGAAAGAATTGTGGGTTTGAGAATGGTCTTTTCCGGTCCTTTTTCTACCTGTATATTTTGGAAACGATGACTGGAAACCTCTTCTAAGCTTAACTCCTTGTTCTGCCATTCTAGGAGGTAAGTTCTCTATTTTTTTTTGGAAATTGTGGGAGTTGGATGTTAAATCCTTCATTTCTGAAATGAATAAGGGAATGTAGGATAACTGAAAGGTAAAGGATGTTTAGACGGTTTATGTTAGTTGTTCTTCCATCCAAATATAAACTTGGTAGTAGGTTTCATTGATTCAAATGTATTACTTTTATTTGAGTAAAATGGGTAAAAGTTGTTAATACTTACCTCTCCGCTTGTATTGTATTTAAGGAATTAAAACATTGTTATAGTGGTATGAAGTGGTAAATGTTGCTGAGTAAATTCTTATCCATTGTAGACATGAAGCCTATCTATGAACCTAAGCAATGTATCGAATTATAATTAGGATGCCACATCTGAAATGTGATTCTCTTATTGTATAACATATTAGATGAATCATCCTAAAACCTTTACGATGTTGTATCAAACTTGACTGTGCATGCTTTCACATGGTACCTGGTAAACAATGAAGAAGGTTCTTATTTCTGAAATTAACTCTCTTGTTTATTTAATGAAATTGGTTCTGAATTTCAAAAGCAAATAGACTTTTGAAATTAATTGGCAGGAACTTTTATTGATTTAGATAAGTAATTGTTTGGAATTTTACTTATCTATTATGATGTTGTAAATTGGCTGATTGCGCTAAGATATTTTCTTATAATTTATTACTTATTGAGTAATTGTACTTTTTGTAATAGTTATTACTTATGAAGGTTTGCTTGCTTACTCTTGTTGTTCATAAAAGTAGAGTTGTTTTAATGAAATAGTTATTTGAAGGCATCTCATTTTAATGTTTAGTGCTTATCATGCTCAGTTCAATGAACTAGACTGTGCACAATTTTTGCAGATGGACTTTGTAAGTGATAAAAGGAGGCATTATCTAATATGATGTATTGGTTGCTTAAAAGTCTAGATCTTTGTTAGGGAAATTTTGATTCATTGTTTAAATATGTTGAAGGAGGAAAAGTTGTATTCTTATTGATCTTGATGTTGTTTGACATGCAATATGTCTGAAATGCTTAATCTTGTAAAAAGTGTATTGTATCATGATGAATTGAAAGTCTGAAAGTTACTTTGACTTGTGGTGTAAAATTCTCTTGTTCATTCATGAAGGAAATTTGTACTCCTATCTTGGTGTTATGGTTTATATGATTGATTTCCTTAGTCTTTTGGTCATTTAATGAAATGAGTGAATGGGGAAATAGTGTAATTTCCCTTACTAGAATGCAACTTGATAAGTTGTAGGTATTGATGTTCTTTTCCTAAGCTTGAATGGTTTAATAAGGGATGTTAAATGAAATGAACTTAAAGGTTATATGAAGTGTGAAAGGAAAAAGGGTATATGATCCCTAACACTTTAATCTAAAGAGAAGGATTATTCTCTTCTCAAAGGAATGTAAGAAAATGTAAGGTGTTATGATCTTTAATCATTTAGACTTCAACTCCTTGAAGTCTATCCTCACTAAACCTGTAGGGTTCTTACACCTTCCTTGAATCATTAAATTACATGAAATTGATCTGATGAAGCATGTTGTTATGTTTACGAGAAACTTCTTGTTCAGCTAAAAATTAACAAACATTAAGGCAATAATGAGATATTGAAATTCATGAATATTTATAATCAACCCAAATGAGGACAAGAACTTAAGGAAGTTGGATTAGGGTTTTGCAAGGTTGTTGTAATTTGAATCCTAACTCTAATTTAATCCAGGTGTGATAACCCTCATTGAGGTGTGTACATCAAAATGGAGTGGCTTTGATGGATGTTGGCACATGCCAACTACAGTACTGTACCTTCATGAAGACTTGGGTCTTCACGAGGATACAAGTGTTGCAGTTGACATGTTGCAACACCCTTCAGCGCTGGATCATCTTGATCTACACACATCTAGACTTGAACTTAGTTTCCCTCTAGGTCAAGTTAGTTATATGAATTGGAATAGGAAGTAGCTCTCCATGACATAGGATAAAGTGGCACATTCGAATGACTTAGGTCAGTTGAGCATGCCCCTATACCCTAAGTCATCGTGAGCAGTTCCCTACATCAAATTATATCACTAACCTAGGTTAGGGTCAAACCTAGGACAAGTGGACTGACAGAAGTCAATAAAGACCATTCTAGATAACATAAGAGTGGGGTGAAGGATGTATTCCGCTTAGATGAGTATGTCATCTAGGAATAGTAACATGAATTGTATGTTAAAAATCTTTGGCCAAAGTATCGCAAGCTATTGGTTGCGTTGTCCTATGTCACCTAGTTTAAAGAAATGTGATGTCAGATGAATATTGGTAACAAATATTCAAATAGGTTCTTTAAACAGATCACTCAATACCCGGAATAAGGTAGGAAAACCAAGTATACGTAGTATACATAAATTATTCTATACTTTAAGTCAAACATGAGAGATCTGTTAGTAATCAAGTCATGAAATGAGAGATTTACCGAGTCATTTATAGTTGCATATGGTTATCTCTGTTATGAGATTGATTGGCATGGAATGTGTGTTCTAATGATTTTTATTTAGAACATATAACATTGTGTAAAAAAGAAATTTCCCTTGTTTCTAAAGTCTTAAAATGGGAATGTTACATCTTAGTATCGTAGCTAAAGGTTCCACTCTTAGACCTATTTTGTTCATAATCTGATAAAACATAAATTTTCTTGTTAATAGAAAATAGTTAGAATAAGAGGAAATGTTACAAATAATCCTCCACCCGAGGAAGGAGTAGAATCGCCCAAAAACTTGATGATATCCTTACTACCATGTTGGATACAAGGGATCATTTGGCTGTACTTGAACAAAAAGTAATGGGCAATGAGGAGGAAGAATATGTTGGTAATAATAATCAGCCACCTCTTGAGGACAACACCAATTTAGGTGTTGATAATAATAATGTGAACATCCCTAATTAGCCTGAAAACAAAAGGGTAGGTTGGTAGCTGAACTCACTAATGATATAAAAATGATAAGTCCACCCAAGTTTGATGGCACCACATTAGGAGATGGAGCTAAGAATTGGCTCAGCGAAATGGAGAAGTACTTTGCAATAAGGAATTTCTTGAAAGAAACAAAGGCAATCTGGGAGCATATCAGCTTTCCCATGAGGCATCTTCATGGTGGGACAGCCGTAAGGCTGAGTTGAATATTGATGAAACTAATATCACTTGGGATCAATTTAAAGGTTACTTTAGGCAACATTGGCTACCACAACTTTATTATGATCAGAAAATGACTGAATTCCAGAACTTAGCTCAAGGAAAGCTAATTGTAACTGAGTATTGGGAGTGGTTTACTAAAATCCTTAAGTATTTACCTCGAGATCAAACCGATGAGAAGTTCAGGATACGAAAATTCATCATGGAATTAAATCTTGTTATAGAAGGAGAGGTGGATGTTCACATCCCAACCACGATGGAAGGGGTTGTTGAAAAAGCCATAAGGTAGGAACAAAAATTGAAGGCAATTTTTTCTCATAAAGAGGAAGTAAGGAAGAAAGTCCCCAACTCCTCTTCATCATCTCTTACACCTAAGAAAGGACCATGGAAGAAATTCAAAATGAAAAGTAAGTTTTCAGCTGATAATAATAAGAAAATAACAAATAAGTCTGCTGGAAATACATGAAACAACTTTGTCAAGATTAATAATAACAGAAAGTCCTATAGAGGTCAGAATGATAACTCTAAGGTTGTAAATAAATATGAGCCTAGAAAGGGACCTGTAGGAGGCTTTTATAACTATGGCAAGGATCATTATGCAAATCAATGTCCTTTGAAAAAGGATGATCGTAATCAACAAAGACAAGATACATGTTGTAGTAGTTGACAAGCAGGATGAAAAATAGGCCACACCCATAGAAGTTTCAGGTAAGTTATTTGGCATACATATAACTATTCTGCTTTGATACCGAAGTTATTGAATGTTTTATTTCTAGTAAATTAGCATCAAAACTAAAAATAAAAGCTGTAAAAATGGATAAAACATGGATTGTACATTATGGAAACAATGTTGTTCATACAGTTAGTATGTGTCTTTTTGGAGCATTTCTTGACTTACCTAGTTTTTCCACTGAAGTTTATCTTTATGTTGCACCTCTGGGGTCTTATGATGTAATCATAGGTGTTAATTGGTTAGTTGAACATAAACAAAAAGTATACTATTTTTAAAAGCATATTAGTTGTTTAGATGACCTGCAGAAAATAGCAGAGATTCAGGGTGTGAAAAGTGATATTTCTGTTAGGAAACTATCAGCTATGCAACTTAAAAAGGCCAAAAATAAAGGTTGTACCTTATATGTAGTAAAGATTTCAGAAATTGCTGAGGAGAACAGCGATGTCATGGAACAATATCTGCTATTACGAAACTACAGTGATGTGTTTTCTAAGAGTTACCAGGTCTTCCACCCAAAAGGGAATTTGACTTCACTATTGAAATCAAGCCTGGAACCGAGCCTATTTCTAAGGCACCATATCAAATGACTACTATAGAATTAGTAGAGCTTAAGGCACAATTGTAAGAACTTTTTCTAAAGGTTTGATTAGACCGAGTGTTTCACCTTGGGGAGCACCGGTAATTTTTGTGAAAAAGAAAGATGAAACACTTAGATTGTGCATTGATTACAGAATGTTAAACAAAGAAACAATCAAGAATAGATATCCACTCCCTAGAATTGATGATCTATTTGATCAAATGCGTGGAGCATCGGTATATTCTAATATAGATCTTCAATTTGAATATCATCAATTACAAATTAAGGATGAGGACATTCATAAAACAACTTTTAGAATAAGGTATGGACATTATGAGTTCACAGTTTTACCTTTTGGATTAACAAATGCACCTATAGATTTTATGAATTTAATGAACAATATTTTTCAAGAATACTTGGACAAATTTGTGCTTGTATTCTTGGATGACATTCTCATATATTCTAAAAGTATTGAGGAACACCATGAGCATTTGAAGATAGTCTTAAAAATTTTGAGAAAGAGACAGTTATATGGTAAGCTATCTAAATGTTCTTTCTATGACACAGAAGTGCACTATTTGGGACATGTAATAAGTAAGAATGGAATTATTGTAGATCCTTCTAAAATTTTAGCTATAACTGAGTGGCCTACACTAAATAATGTACATGAAGTTAGAAGCTTCATGGGTCTTGCTAGTTACTATAGAAAATTTGTAAAAGATTTTTCTAAAGTGGTTGCACCAATAACTTCATTACAGAAAAAAGATAAGAAGTTTGTTTGGAATGAGAAATGTGAATCTGCATTCAAAACTTTGAAGGAACAGTTAACATCAACACCTATTCTAGTGGTACCAGACCCTAATGGAGACTTTACTGTGGTAACAGATGCATCTGGGGAAGGCCTTAGGGGTATTTTACTACAAAATGATCATGTCATAGCCTACAAAAGTAGAAAACTTAAGTTACATGAGTTGAATTATGCTCCACATGATTTAGAGCTTGTTGCCATTGTTCATGCACTTCAATTTTGGAGACATTATCTGCTTGGTAAACCTTTTGAATTAAAAATTAATCATCTTGGGCTGAAGTATATTTTCACTCAGACAAATCTAAATGCAAGACAGTGAAGATGGTTAGAGTTTTTGTCTCAATATGATTTTGACATAAATTACATTAAAGGTAAGGAAAATAGAGTAGCTAATGCTCTAAGTCATAGGAAGCACATTTCTGCTCTTATAACATTAAGAACTCAGTTTAAGGATGAAGTAAAAAGTGTTATGGAATCTGATTCTTACTTTTAGCAAGTAAAAATAGTGCTTGCTGCAGATCCAAATGATGTGAGATATAAAGGTTTTCACTTTGACAACAAAGGAATCTTAAGATTTTAAAACATAGTATACATACCTTCACTAAATGATTTAAGAAAGAAATTGTTAGCAAAATTTCACAATTCACCTTTCTCTAGACACCCAAGTATTACAGAGATACTTGCTGATATAAGATAGCAATATTTCTGGAAAGGGATGAAAAAGGACGTTATTGATTTTGTGACACATTTCTTAGAATGTCAACGTGTTAAAGTTGAACATATACATCCAGCCGGTTTATTGTATCCTCATAGCATACCGCAATACAAATGGCAAGTAATAAGCATGGATTTTGTATAAAGGTTACCTATGTCAAGAAATAAACATGATGTTACTCTGGTAGTTGTGGATAAACTAACAAAAATAGCACACTTTATTGTTGGTAATCTTAAGGATGATTCTCTTGTTTTGGAAAAAGGTTTGTGCATGAGATTTTTAGATTACATGGAGTACTTGAATTAATCATATCTGATAGAGATCCTAGAATGACTTCAAGGTTTTGGAAAACACTTAACACAACTCTATTGGTAGTTATTGTGGCCTCTTCTTACCTCACGTTATATTATCCCTTCATTCATCTCTATATTTGGTCACTTTTTAGAGGCAAACCTTTGAATTGAAGAGCACTCATAGCATCTTATTCCTTTCAACTTCCAATTCCCACAATCTTGTACTGGATATAGATAACCACCCCACACTAAAAGTATGTGCAGTCCTTTGTGCATAAACATGCTTCAAGTAATAATTAGCTTTATGCGCACAAGCGCGCTTTATTTCACAACACACCAAGTGAATTGAAAAATCATAGCAACAAATAAGGAAACACATTAAGGAAATATAAAATTGAAAATATAATCTAAATAGAAATACTACCTTATTACAAACACCAAGAAGAATTATTTATAGTAGGGCTTTAGCCTACTCCCATTGAAGTAACTCAGGTAGTCGTGTTCCATCAAGTGCTTCTAACTAGAAATTGCATGTTTCAAGGATGTAAGTGATAACATACGGCCCCAACAATGTACCCTATTTTTTCCTAGATGGTGCAATAACTTAGAATCATAGAGAAATAACATTTGTCCAATCTCAAACTTCTTGCCCTTTACGTTTCTCGTCATGTCATGCTTTCTACCCGGCCTTTTCTTGTTTCGATTCCAATGTGCTATGGCTCACCACTCATATAGTTGAATTTTATTTTCAATCCATTCTTCTAAAGCTTGATCATTAGCTAGACCTACACAAAGACGTGCAATATGTAAAGAAGGTAACATTAATTCCATAGGAAGAACAGCTTCTACGCCAAACACTAACTTATTGATGTGGCCTTGTTCAACATTTTATATGTTGTTCGATATGCCCAAAGTATTGTAGATACTTTATCATCCCAATCCTTTCTTCCAATATCACATATTTTTGTCAATGTGTGGCTCAAAATTTTGTTGAAAGCCTCAGCAGTTGCATTTTCCTAAGGATGATAGGGTGTAGTCTTATGGTGTGCAATCATGAACTCATCCAATAAAATCTTATTGTTTCATTCAGAAAATGTGTGCCCCTATCACTGATCAAACTCAAAGGACATCCATACCTTGTAATAATATGTTCCCATAGAAACTAAGCTATTGTAGCCATTATACAGTCCTTTGTAGGTGCTTCTTCTACCCACCTTGTCAGATAGTCTGTGTAAGTTATAATATAGCATGATCCAGTTCTACGTGCACCGGTGAAATAGGACCCAAAAAATCTATAGCCCATTTCTCAAATGGTTTTGCGCTAGCAATAGGTCTTAGAGGCATTTCATCTCACTAACCTGGTCTTCCAAGATGTTGACAATGATCACATCCCTTACAAAATTCCTTACAATCTTTATAGAGGGTCTCTCACCATAATCTAGCAAGTAGAATCTTTTGCACTATGGCATCACCTCGCGTAGTGGCCTCCTTCAATTCCACCATGAGATTCTTCCATAATGCTCATGAGCTCATGTTCCAATACACAACGGTGCAATATTTCATCCCGATCCTATTTGTACAAATCACCACTAATTAACATATAAGGTGCAACACATATAGCAAGTTATTTCTTCTCTAAGGATTTCATTCCTTTTGGTGTCATATATGTGTGTAAAAAGACAACAATGTACTCTATTTCTAATGGCGCGCATTATAACCTATATAACTATGCATCTAGTATGGTATCCTCAATTTCTGTGCTTTTTCTCCTAATCGTATTCTTGATAAATGGTCTCGGTCCGTAATTACTTTTTCCTAGTTTTACCACAACCGTGAAATCAAACTCTTGAAATAGAGCACCCATCGACATATGTGCCCTTGTAAAACAGATTATTTACCAAATACTTCAATGTCATGTGATCTCAGTATAAAAGATGAATAGTATATCTAGTAGATATCAAGTGAAATTTATGCAACGCATAGATCATTGATAAAGCTTCACACTTTATAGTTGTGTAATTTTGTTCTCGTGATGAGTCACCTTTCTACTAGCAAAACAAATAGGATGATCTACAATACCTTCTCCAGGTTGAGAAAACATTCGCCAATGGCCATGCCAGAGGCGTCAACATGTACATGAAAATGTTTGTCCGATGAAGGAAAACACAATAGGTGAGGTAATAAGTTTCTCCTTTAATGTCTCGAATGCGCGTTGTTGCTGTTCTCCCCAATAAAACGTACCTTTCCCTTTCAGTAAATCTTCTAAGGGTGTGGAAACTTTTGCATAGCCTTTGATAAATTTTCTATAATATCCTATATGTCCCAAAAATCTGCACACCTCACTTTGACTGGTAGGCTCATCGAGGCCTATCATGATCGCACCTTTTGTTGGATCAACCAACAAACCCTCCTTGTAGATTATGTGTCCTAAAAGTATCCCAAATGATGTAGCAAATATACACTTCTTGATGTTCAAAGAGATACTCAACTGCCTACACCATTCAAACATTAAGCGCAAATTTTCATAGTGGTCCTTAACTAACCCATACACCATACAATCATCTAAATATACCTATAAGAAGTTGTGAACAAATTCCTTGAATGCTTGGAAAACTATGCAAGAAAATACAAGCAGTACATTTTTCTGATCAAGGGCATTACAAGATAGATGAAGCTACCCCATTCAATAGTAAATGTAGTCTTCTCCTTGTCCTCCTAGGCAATCCAAACCTGATGATACCCAGAGAACCCATATGTAAACGAATAGATTTCGCACCCTGCAACTCCAGTATTTCCTTAGTAAATGGCATAAGGAATGGATTTGTTACACATGCAGCATTCAGCTCCCTGTAGTCCACACATATTTTAATTCTTCCATCCTTCTTGATACTGATCACCATTGGACTAACCCATTCTGACTCATCAAGAGGCTTGATAATTCCATACTTCAATATGTTATCAATCTCTTCTTTGACCTTTTTTCACAAATTGGGGTTCATTCTATAAGGCCTCTCTCTAACTGGGTGCTCACCATCTTTAAGATTTATCTTCATCTCCCCTAACAATTCATGCATGCCCTTAAGTTCATGGTACCCCTAGGAAATAGGTCCTAGTAGTCCCTTAGTAACTCTATGATTTTTTCCACTTCAGAGTCTGACCAATAATCTCCAATTATGGCTTCCTTAGGCTCTGTATTTGTTCCAATATTCACCCACTTTGTCTTCATAAGTTCATGATAGGTGCGTGTGGTCCTATCTACACTGTCCAATACCTCACGCCTTCATGTTGAATGGTTTACATCCAGATTATCTACTTCTTCGTCATCCACTAGGTAGACCATTTTTCCTTTCTCTTTCTCAAGGAAAGCACATTGAAGTAATGTTGCATCAGCCCCTAGTTCTTTATCAAGATACACTCCTGAGTCCTCTTTATCTAATAATTCCTGGAGGATTTCTTTAGCCTTGCACTATCCCCCATAGTTAAGCGCTTGATAACTTTCAATTCTTCTTCTACCAGAGGTTTTGTAGAGAATTCAAACATCTAGGCCATTCCTATAATTAAATTCTACCAATTTAGTGTTTCTCTATGGAGTTCTGCATATACATACCAAGTATGTGTGCAGCCTTGTAAAGTGGAATAAAACCGATGCACCCATAGTAAAGGTGGTAAAGCTTCCTACCCTTCTGTCCAGAGTCTCTCACACTTCTAAACATGGTGTTGAATAGGTTGATCACCGTGATAATTGCATATTTTTGTAGGTGCATTGCTCCTAAAGAACCTAGTAGTAAGAGAAACCCCAATTTCATCCCATTTGACTAGATTATCCCTATGGACCACCCACCAACATGTTGTTGTCCCATGTAGTGTATATGCTAGCATATTTCTCCTCTCTAGTGGGTCTATCCATTTTTCTTCCATGGCGCGTAGGAATACCATGGGATCCCCTTCTCCTGTAACAAGGTACCGAGTTGTTACCTATCCTCTTGACATAACATGGTTTTTTGCCTCAAGGGAATATGCTCTTCACTTTACACCCTACCAACTCATAAGTGTTGTGAGCCCAATTATCACAAGAAACACTTGTAGTATCACTAATAGACTATGCATCCTCCCACTGAATTATTCCTTCTTTGGTTGGTTCAATCATCTCTGGATCTCGAATGGCACATACATAAATCCTATTCATATCTTCTTCACTTAAGGACTCAACATAGGGTGCAGAATTTCCATCTGTTAAAGGGATAATAACCCTTTCGTCTTTATTTTCAAAACTGATATCACCTTTGTTGAACTAAATATCATCATTATTTTCATAGCACCAAGGATGCCCTAATAGAGATGGGAAGCCATCTCATTGTGTCATCACGCTTAAAACTTCAAATTCTCCAAGAAACTTGGCTCCTTATATGGTAATAGATGCATCTTTCAAAACTCCTATGGGAGTGGCCTTAGTCCGATGAGCCATGAATAATACATTAGAAGATGGCTTCAATGGGGTTCTCCCCATTTATACCCATGCATCCAAGGTAAGAACATTGACTTTTGCACTGTATCAATCAGAGTATATTACTTAATGTACCACCCATCCACAACAACATTTAGATTGATTTCCTTGTCATAATCTAGGCTAGGAGGAGGGAGATTTACATGCAGGATCTGTCATCTGGTCTCATTACTTGCACGAAAAGTGTCCTCTTTTAACCAACTCCCCAAAAATGGAATGATGCTCTCCTAGCACAACATTTTGCATACTTCTCTCAAGTCATCTATATCAGTTTGGACCATCTCTGATGCTTTCTTTTGCTCCTTTAAGTATTATATCTCACCTTGAAGATTCCTTAGAACTTCCATGGTATCCTGATAAACCTCCTTCTGATAGGCAGGATCTGGGTACTATGCATGAAGAACCTCATCTTTAGTGATGGTAGGTTTCTGTTGTAATGCCTCCCTGGCACATGTTGCCTTAGCATGGGTCATGATCTTCACTTGTAGTGCCTCAAATTCTACTTCCATCTTGGGCATCCATTGATTGTCCACAACGTGTTGTATCCTAACCATCCCGATGCCTTTGTTTTCTTGTTTATGTTGCTTACTCATATGCTCATATAAGTTTGGGCACTCTTCATAGCTATGGTTCTTTCTGCAGAAAGAACATGCAATATTCTGAGGGAACTCATACCTATAGTGGTCAGGAGATCCGCATGTATAACATGTTCAAGGGAAATCACTTCTTCCACCACCACGGCCTCATCCTCTAAATCCACCACAGTATCCTCGACCTCTACCATGACTTCCTTCAAAACACCCCTCATTCCGATCATAGCGCCCGATTTTTCTCCCAATATTGATGCTCATTCTTTCCTTTAGAGTTATCTAAAACCCCTGTCTGTCCGTACACCAATATGTATAGCATCATGGATCTATCCAATCAGCTAGCAGTCCTCCGTGTCATGAGTTGTGGACCTACATATTTTATAGTAGCTTGAAACATTCTTCCTTATCACACGTTGTAATAATGGGCAGCAGCTAGCATCATGGTTTAAGTGGCATATCTCACAATCCATCAGCAATGAGCATATTGTTCTACGAGGACAACTATCCTTTGTGTGACCCTCTACTTCATAATCTATACACCAAATTCTTGAGTGTGTTTCATGGGCTGAATTCACCAATAATTTCTCTAGTTGTTTTTCCATAGTCAGTAAATCTGTACTCTAAGAATGGGCTAACACCAAAGTGTCAACACTCTCAACCGCTCAACATATAGGGCTGATTCTAATGCCTCGCGCAATCAATATATGTCTTATGTGACAACGCCCTCCTAAATGGTGTAATCAATCCCCCAACAAACCATTATGCATGTTGGCTTGCATGAATATCATAGGAAAGTTTAGACATAAGCATTTTAAAATGGGAATCATACTCACGCACAATCTCAATAGTTCCTTACTTAATATCCTTGAGTGCACTTATACTCTTCGCTCAAATTTAGGGATATAAAACTCTTTTAAGAATGCATCTTTCAATGTTGCATAGTCCATGCAATTATGGTCGTGGTCAATCTTTCTGTACTACTGTGTGCGCACCCTTGTAACGTTGTAGCGAAATTGGCTTTTCTTACGCTCGTAGTTGTGATCCATTTTGTGTACCATAATATTTCACTCATATGCACATGTTCAAGAGCATCTTCTATGCCCCTATACTTTGGAATATGATGATACATTTCCATGTAAATATTCTTGGTTTGGTGTGAACCTTGCCCACCTAATTCGTAACCTCCAAAGTGTTTCCCTTGCCTCCAAAACCTCCAAATCGACTCCGAACCAGAACTTCCCATGCCTCCTGATCCCAAACCTGTAGCTGGAATAGGTCATGTAGACATACTCCCCTATGCTCCGACAATAGTACTATATTGAACCCCTACAATCTATGAAGTAGTTCCACTTCCATAAGTGAATCCAACATTCAACGCACTCATATTCTGTGCAGACGATGCACCTAAAAACACACCTCCAAATAACAATGAAGCCATATTCCATGTCATTGATGTCCTTACTCTCTTACTTCCCACACTTGCTTGTTGATTACTTATCGTACTAGATCCTAGAAAACCAAGCACAAGGGCTAGGTTACTAGGTGGATTCAGATGCACACCCATGGCCCAGGTAGTTTTTTACTACTAGTGTGCTTCATTATGAGGCCGAGAGGGAATCCTCGCATGCTTTCCAAGATGGAGGATTTCCTAATGCTCGCCTCTACATCTTCTATGTGAGTTTAAAATCCTTCATGAGCCATCTCTCTCCTCAACACCATAATTTCGTAATAGTACGATGATTCTCTATCTCCCTCTCGTGCACCTCATTATATTTAAGTCATCTTTCCTCTCTTTTCCTTTCTACTTCTAGGTCTACCATCTTTCACCAATCTGCTTCCTTCCCCACACGTGGTGAGGTTTAGTTAGCTATTGGTTTACTCTACATATTCAAGGTTACCTCAAGATCTTGATTGCTAGAGGAATGCCTTGCAGTAAGCTCCTCCTTGAATGTTGTAAAAGCTGGAATTCAGCTACTTCGGACATGAATAGGTGGAAATTGAGTATTCCAAGATATAACTATTCAATACACCATAGAACCACGTATCCACAACTCGATTCTAAATCATATCAGCATCATAAAGGTCCTAGAATTCTTCATGAATCTAGACAAGTGTGCAAAGACTCTCCAATTCCACTTAGATGCATAAACAATCACCACTCATATAATTCTACTTGAAAGATAGCGAAAAATATATCATATAAATTTTCAAACAAATTTTGTTCCACACAAGTGCATGTGTTAAACTTAGATCCAGTGCTAAACCATTATGTGTATTCTTCTTCTAGATTGTGTATCAACTCTTCAATACTTTCTAGAGTTAACGGTACATCTTCATCGTGAACGATCCTCGAAAACAAATAAAAATAGGTCCTAAGCAACGGAACCAATGATGTAACCTATAATTCAGTGATACAAACCCAATAAAACCCTATACATATTAGCACATCACTCAAATTTAAATTGAGTGCTCACCCGAAGCGTGCAAAGGTACCAGTCCCTCTTTAGGGTTGTTGTAGCAGGATGTTAGCATGATGGAGACTTAACATATATAGTTCTATTACTATCTCATCATTCTATAGAGCATACCAGATCTATATCTAAGGAAAAGAATAATTAAGTACTAACCATGATGAGATCAAAAACATACTAGATTCAGATACACATAGAACTAACACTTAGATTCAGCCAATGTCCTTCATTATATTCATTGCAATAAGTTTACAGAAGCTTCATTACAATATCAGTAGTATGCGCGTAAAGCAAATTCAACAAAGATATCTCTCGTATCTCTTTGTATATCTCGATCCCCCTTTATTACATAGTTTTCTACATATATATAAGGGTGGGGACTTGCCCTTCAATGCTTATCCATTCCAAAAATAGGTCGCATGTTATTACTAGCCACGAGTCATTACAAAAATAGCCACATATGCAAGTGCACTAATAATAGACTACTACTAGCTAACCGACAAGAGAAAATCTATATCCGGCATGTGTCCATTCAAATTACTTCATATCCAATCCTCCAAAATAGCCAATGCATGGTGCGCATGTCTCTACCTTGTTTGTGTACTCTACCACTATCTCTAAAAATAGACCTTTATGAGTGAAAACGGCTAAGTCCTGAAAAGCTAAACTTTTGTTCCACGTGTGTGTTTTCCCTATTCATTTGCACCTTTGAATATGACTCACTTCCCCACGCAGACTTCTTGTGTGCTTACTTTTTCAAGTGTTCTTTGATCAACAATCCATTACTAATTTTTGTGCCCAATGGAGGGGTACAATCTATCAATTATCCTTTTCGTTACTACAAGTAGAGTTTATTGAAGTTTTCTTTTGATCATGCATCAAATATATTTCATCATCATTACAAATTAAATCATTCCATACTTTTGATGAAGCTTTTACCATGGCCCGTAAATTAGAACTGTGATCTCTAAAAGATGGTCATGTTAAGCTTCGTCCTAAGAAACCACGAACAGATTTTCCTTCTAAGTCATCCTCTAACCCTGAAAAATCCAAATCAACTGTTAATGCCATGGTAGTCAAATATTCTCCTAAAGAAAATCCCACTACTGAATGTTCTCATTCATAACATAATTACACACCAATAGGAGAGACATATAGCATAGTCTTTTATAAGTTACTCACTGCAAATATGATAGCTCTCCCACTTATCCGACTCCATTGATAAATCAGTATCTAATCCCTATTGGTATGAAGATAATGATTATTGTAAATATCATAGGCTCAAAATACATGACATCAAAGGTGTTGTACGTTTCACAATGTTCTTTAAGACTTGATTGATAAGGGTGAACTTCACTTGGATAATCCAAATACACCTCCAAATTAAAACCTTGACATATTTAAGCAACCCTTTCCAAATCATCCCCCATCTACTGACCAACCACAAACAAATGTTGTTCATGCTCACCACACGATTAACACCATTACTAAACGTTACTTATTCCCCGAATCAACATCCACATCTACTAAACCAATGACCACATCTACCGAACCAAAGACCCACACTTCTTGAACCAACATCCACCTCTACTAAACCAACATCCATATTCATTCCATCTAGTAAGTCAACAACAATACACACCGAGTCTAAACTTGTGTTTAATGAATCCTTGTTTGTCAAAAAATTATTGAAACTATTTCCCCATCCTTGTCACCTGTCACTACTAAATCTATATCTATGTCTATGTCATGGTTCTCAAATATAACTATGGTACCTATTGAAACATTCATGACATAACCACCTCCACCTAAACCAACCACGAGCCATATTCATCCCCCAAGACCAAACAATCCAAAACCTACAAAACCTAGAAGTCATGTAGATCTCATTAACCGCATCATTCAAACCCCCTTCCTTCATCAACAACTACCTCTAAGTACATACTTGGCTCATCCAAAACCACGAGAGGACCACACAAACAAGGCATTGTCCAAGTTTTCAAGAGTCCTTATATTTTTTGAATAATGTGTCATTTATTTTGTCATTGATGTCAAGTGGTTAAGGTAAAATAGATGTGTTGGCTAGGTGAACTAGGCATGTTGGCTAGGTGATCTAGGGGTCTCCAAGGTGATCTAGTCATGTTAATTCATTCCATGCTAAGTCAATTAATGCCTTATAGGTGCATGTGAGTCCTATAAGTCTCTATGGAGCATTGAAATGATTGGATCGTGTGTATAATATGTAAATGAATTCATTTTTAGGTTCGAAAGTCAAGAAGTAGGTTTTGGAGCAAAATGTTACACCTAGCCAAAATTGCCCTTTATGAACTCAATCAGTTATGGAATGCAAATGATATAGGTCAGATCATTTTAGAGTTATTTCTTTCAAAAAAAATCATAATAGAAGATGGAGGAAGGTGTCTTAGTGCTTCATGCAAATTTTCAAATCCTTTGGAGGTCATTTGAGCAATTTCTATGAGTTTTTGCAAAACATGTCTATTGAAAAGCTCATTTTGAGTTGCCTGGCTTCTTAGCAGTCATGAAAAAATATAGAGACTCCTTCAAATAAATCATAGAAGGAATTTTTGGAGTAAACTTTTCTATAAATCGGGTGTAAAAATATTCAAGTCAATTGGAGGTTTCAATGAAAAGCTATGAGCATTTTTGTGAAGCATTTGTGTGCTCTCTTGGACTAAGCTTCAAGCTAATAGGAGTAAAAGGTAAGATTTGATCTCCAATGAAAACTTTTATCCTTTGAAATCTTTATTGGAGATTTTTTAATGTTTTAACATACTTATTGGGTCATGGTTTGGCTCCTCCATCACACCAAGTGATTGCATAACTGAAGACAATTGCCCAAAGGAGAAAACAAGGTATGGTGAAGCATGTGTTTGAATATATCACTGATTGAGAAGATTGTCTTAGAATTTTTCCTATCTCTTAGGCTCATTAAATTTTCCAAGAATGCCTATTGCTTCACCTCAAATCCCAAATTCAAACTTCACTCCTCAACAAGGATATATATACAACTTTGTTTCTTAATTTGTTATGTCATGGGTATAAACAAGGAAAAGTGAAGTGCTTCAATTTCATCTTGTCCTATGAATATCAACTCAAGGTACTTATTTCCTTTTGATGAATAATTCTAGGGTCACCATTAAAGGTCATTGGTCTAATATGTGAATGTGTAGTCTTTTCATTCTTCATCCTATAATAGTAGCTCATCATAAGCAATCTCAGAAAATTTGTGACTCTAAAGAACTGGAGAAAAGGATTTTTGTTCAAAGAGCCCACATATGCTTAAATCTTCAAGTTTTATGAAGTATTGTAAAATAAATCACTTTTTAACTATTATCGCGCTTTACAAATTAAATACCCCGATCTAGGGTTTTGAAGAGATTGTTTTGATCGAATGGAGAATTATAACCAGTCATTATTCATGAAAATTGTCCAAACCTCTATGAGATGATTTGTAATTGGTTACAAAAGGAATTTTTACAAATAACCAAGAGTTCAAGGATTTTTTTAGTATTATTTTTGAAAAACGTGCACAGTATTTGCAAATAACTCAGTATTGACCGGACTTCATCATTTTCCATGTATCACTCTGTAATTTCAAAGTAATAAATGCTTGTTTCAAGTTATGTAAGGGAAATATCACT
Organism: Taxus wallichiana var. yunnanensis; assembly: GCA_018340775.1. Taxonomy (NCBI): domain Eukaryota; kingdom Viridiplantae; phylum Streptophyta; class Pinopsida; order Cupressales; family Taxaceae; genus Taxus; species Taxus wallichiana. The sequence continues at coordinate 996,328,808 of CM031237.1, read as the reverse complement.
TATTGTGGAAGCATTGATTGAATCTATTTGATCTTTAATGAGCTCAAAGTGCAAATTCTTTATGTCTAAGTTTCACCAATCTTTGCATAGTCACCTCTAGGACTATGAAACAAGGATTTTGTCAATATTCATGGTTTACTTTGCAAATAGAGACCTTAAGTGTGTTTCATATTGTTCCAATGGAAGTATTGAAGGTTGAAAGCATTTCTCAAATGCTTAAATAGGTGCCATTATAGGAAATGACAAGAATTTTTCATTTATCAATCTGTCATGCTACAAAGATCATCTTGAAGACACTGAGCTCAATTTGAGTATGGAAATCTCATGATAAGACTTGATTGGTTTCTCTTTATTTCCTTTCTTGATGATTTGAAGATGTAATGTCTCTTGAAATTCCTTTTGAAGTTACATACAACAACTAGAATTATTAAAATGGGATTTTTGAATAGACAAGGAGTTGAAAGGCCAGGATTGCAAACCAAATGTAGTTTGAAGTTCAAAAAACATAATATTTGTGACACCAAACATTTGAAAGTTTATTAAGGTGGAAAAGGAAGTTGAAGAATTAAATTTTGCAAACGTAACTCCCTAAAGTTGAGTAATCAAGAGACCTTTGACTTGTTGATATGCTTGGCATATATGTCAAATGATTGTATTTTTCTTGTAGTGAAAAGGGTCATATAACTCTCTAGCTTGAATTTTTTGAGCTCTTGGAGATGTTGAAAAGCTAAAATATTGTTACAAGTCCACAAAGTGGTCCTCTAAGCTCGAATGAGAAGTGGAAGAGTACTTTTTGTCTTGGTGTGAATGTAACATCTCTTGATGGAACTAGAAGAGTCTCATGATTGTTGATATGCCAAAATAGATGTAGAGCCAAGAAGACATCGAAGGTGTGAAGGTGTCTTGTTGTTAGAAGATGAAGAGACAAGGTCAAGAATGAGTGAAGTCAAAGAAGTTGAAAAAAATTGAATGGTGTATAAAAGGGTGATGTTTATTATCTTGCAGTTGTTGATGAAAACCCCCACTTATCTTTTGTTGAAGAAAACTTTGCTACAAAGCAAAACCTCTTGGGCATAGCCCAAAATCCCTAAAAAAAATTCAGGTCTGTAGTTGGTTATGGATGTATGAAGATGATGAAGTGCTTGTGACAACAGTTGATGAAGAAGAGCTAATTTGCAGCTTGTGTAGTTGAATGTTAATCATGTTTGTATCTTGTAGTCTGATGATATTGATCAAGTATCAAGTCTTATGTTTTTGAATGTCAATAAAGAAGAATCTATGAGCATATATTGTATTCATTACTTGTATGCATTTCATGAAAAACTATATCCATTGATGATCAAACATTCTTAACTATAGTCTATGAGAGTATATGTATATAAATGAATGTTCATTGTTTGAAGTAGAAAAGAAAAAAATTTATCACAGGACTGATTCACCCCCTCTCAGTCCCTGTCAATTCTAACAATATTTAACCTAAATCATATCGATTTCGCAATCCTCAAGATTTTCACCCACCTCCTCATAAAAGGTTCATTTCAACTCCTAATAATTGTCCTATTGTTCTACATCCAATACCTCCTAATCAATCTTCCCCATTAGGTCCTCAACTCCCATTTACTATACTATCTAGAACTCATCAACAACAAACAACTCAACAACTTGAAATTAATGCCTTATTACCACTAGAACATAAAATACCAAAACTTCATCCCCATCCACATCAGCACCTAAGGGGCATTATGCAACTATTTTAGATGACCTCCTTTAGAAATCACTCATAACATTACCACCACTAAAATTATCAGATCCACAAGGATGGAAACCCACTTGGTATTATTACAATGTCTCCTGTGATTATCATAGAACATGAGGACATTCCATTGAGAATTATAAATCCTTCCATCCGATCGCACGTGTTGGCAAATCTGACCTCTCTTCCTACTAAATCACATGCAAAACCAACATCATCATCGCCATTTTCCTCATCTAAATGTAAATAACCTATGTCTAAAACTCTTTCCCATCAGATCGATGTCATACATATCACTACTCATTCACAAAATTATAACACAGATCAATATGAATCTAAGAAGGGTAAAACTTTTGTATTTATACCTCCACCACTAGAAATAACTCCTCCATCAAATAAACCCAAACTATCTATCCCCATAGCTCCCAAAACAACGGGTCAAACAATGTCACCTAAAACTAATATCTCCATCCTAGCCACACCACCTTCACCATCCACTATGATGCAAAAGGTTGTCATTAAACAATTACATCAAGCTCCCATTAAAATGTCATTATATAAACTAATACAAACATCACCTCTTCATAAACAAGCCATGATTGAAGCCCTCTAATCAATAACAATACCTTCAGATGATCCTTCATCCTTTAAAACTTTGTAGGAGCCCTCAAATCATATGTCGCCATATCATTTGAACCATCCAAAATACCTTCTCTTAAACCAGAAGATCATGACTTACCACTTTTCATCACTACTCAAATTAATGATGTCTCGTATCAAAAGGTTAATGATTGATAGTGGTGCTGCTATAAACATTATATCCTCCCTCATTTTTTATCAACTTAAACTAGCCAAAAAATTATCGCTCAAACTCCACCCTACTATGATCCTTCAATGACATTATCACACCCACATTAGGCACTGTGATACTACCACTTAAATTTGGTGTTAAAACCCTCTTATAATTATTCTATATCATAGAAGGAGAGTTTCAATATAATATGTTACTAGGATGCCCATGGATATGCACTATGCGTTGTGTTCCATCAACTCTTCATCGTTGTCTTAAATATGAACATAAAGGTCGACATTTACCATCCCTACAAATGCAAATCCTTTCACCGATTGTTACATGATGTATATTCCAAATGACGTAATTTTTCCTAAATCCACATCTAAATCATCTGATGAAGCATCTACTAGCACATTTATACCTTCCTCTAAACTATCATATGATTCTTCCCTCAATGATGTTGTACAATGCCCGAAATTAGGGGAATACTATCTTCTCATGTTTAATCACATTCCTTCACCTAAGACTTATGGTCGTCTTGAAAAAAAACCCACATATGACCCTAATGTAGGATATGTTATCTCTTATGGCCCCGCTTATCTCAAAACAAATCTTGTCTATGGGGGACTTGATTATCCTTCATCCCATACAATTGATCAACACCATGCCATGCCTTTTACATCAGATTTCAAATCTTTAGATAATCCAAATTTCTCTCACATGTATCTTCATTGTTGTGCATGGAGAGGTTTTGGCCTTGGCCATTATGAACAGGGAATACATGATGTGGTTATCCAACATTCCCTTAAAACTTATGAGAAATATGGTTTAGGTTATAAGAAACCCGGCTCCAAAACATCTGAGGCCACTACATCCAAACTTGTTACATCTATTCTCATTAACTACCATTGTCACCACATCCACCGAAGATCCTATAGATGTAGATGACGTTGTATCCATCCCGCCTAACTTTTTTTTTAGTCAATATCATATCCTTAGGACCTCTCACTTATCAATCCAACCACAATACTAAACAAATACCTCTTCATTTGGCTAGAAATGGTTGAGGAAGATTCACCTATCATAAACATCCTCCAATGTCATGATGACCAAGATATCCTTTCCCATATGGGAGTTGAGGATCATCTTCTCTAGAAATCCTTACCATCTAATACACCAAATCTCCTCAATGAATCTACTATTGATGTTAACTTGGGAACCCCTCAAGATCCTCACATAGTTAAGGTCGGCTAGTCATTGAGTCCACAGAATTGGATGAATTCACCACATTTTTATCAAAATATTATCAAGCCTTCACCTAGTCATATAGTGATATGCCCAAAATTGATCCTAATATTGTCATATATCCAAATGCTAAGCTTGTTAAATAAAAATCTATAAAATGCATCCACGCATAGCTCGCCTTATCAAAGAGAAGTCAAAACATCTTTTATCCACTAACTTCATCATACCTATTGATTATCCACAATGGGTCTCTAATGTTTTCCTTGTAACCAAATCATCAAGAAAAATACACATCTGCACAAACTTCAGGATCTCAATCTTGCTTGTCCTAAAGATGATTTCCCTCTTCCAAACATAGATCAACTTGTTGACCTAACAACTAGCCATGAAATGCTCTCCCTTATGGATGGTTTTTCTGGTTATAATCAAATCCTTATTGCCCAAAGCTGATGATCAATATAAAACCTCTTTCATTACCCCTTGGGGAAAATTTTGTTATTATGTCATGTCATTCGCCTTTAAAATGTAGGAGCTATTTATCAACACGTTATGACTTACATTTTTCATGATCTCATTCACAAAACGGTCAGAATAATATGTTGATGAGATTTTAGGAAAGTTCAAACAACACAAAGATCATCTTGACATTCTTGAATCCATCTTCACTCATCTCATTCAATATTATCTTCATCTCAATTCCACAAAATGTGTTTTCAATGTTCTAACTGGAAAACTTTTAGGATTCATCATTTCTATGTGAGGTATTGAAGTTGACCTAGAAAATTTAAGGCCATCATTTAAATGCCTCCACCATCTAATCTTACACAATTATGTAGTCTTGAAGGTAATTACATTCCATTCGACATTTTATATCACAATTTTCTTACCATTGTCAACCATTTCATCATCTTCTCCATAAATATTGTTTATTTCTACTGGGATTCTCGATTGTCAAAAAGCCTTCGAAAAAATTAACCAATATCTTCTATCACCACCTATGCTTATTCTGCCTCATGAAGGGGAACCATTTTACCTATACATATCCACTTCGAACAAGCCCTGGAGCCATGCTCACTCACCATGATAATTAGGTTTGTGTATAGGCTTTGTATTACATCATCTTCACACTCCATGAGTATGAAACCCATTACACTAAAGTCAAAAGATATGTTGTGCTTTATACTTTTCCACTTCCAAGTTGCGTTATTATCTTCTTAATCACAAAATGTATGATTTCACTAGTTTCAATCCCCTCAAAACTATACACTCTAAACCATATCATAATGATCGTATCACCCGATGGATTATGCTTATGACTGATTTTGACCTTGAATTCATATCACAAAAATCTATTAAGGGCTAGGCCATTGCACTGAGACCTTGTTGATGTTCCCTTGCCGTATAATCAATTTCATCATGAATACTTCCCGATGAATTCATTAGCAGTGTCCATGAATATGAATTCTTCCCTATCATGATGACCCTCTTCTTTAATGGTTCTAAATTCCAAAAAGGGGGAGGAGCTAGTGTTGTTATCATACCTCCTTGGGGCATTCCTATTCCATTATCATTTAACATTAACTTTGAATGCACTAATAATATGGTAGAATATGAGTATTTAATCATGGGTCCTGCAATTGCTATTCTCCTAGGTGTTCACATCCTAGACATCTATGCAATTCAAAGGAGAATATTAGTTTAAAAATGAAATCTTACAAAATATAAATCCAATGTTGACTTTCTCCTCGATACTTTTGTCCACTACACTATCCAAACCATCCCACGATCCTCTAATAAGTTTACAGATATAATGACATCTTTAGGAGCCCTCATTCCATTAGAAATATAATATTCAAAAGACAACACTAAAGTATTCGCCATTCTTCAATGATTGGATCACCCTTCACATCAAAATGAACTTCTTCCTATAAACATTGTTTATGATGACCCAACTAATTTATGGTATACTCAAGATATACAACCTGCCTTGTTGAGTCAAAAATTTCATCTAGTTTATCACATAACACTAAATTATCATTTCTTCAACGTGCTACTCACTTTTTCATTATTGTAACATTCCCATTTTAAGTCTTTCGAATCAAGACAAATTTTATTTTTTTAATAATGTTCACTGCGTCTAAATAAAGCAATATTTAGAACAAACATTCCATGCCAATCAAATTCAATGGATAAACACATGCAAATTGTAATGACTCGGTGACTCACCAATCTATTCATTCCATAACTCGGTAAGCTACCGATCTATTTATGTTATCTTCTGTATTGAATACATATTGTATACTTCATATACTTTGTCATCCTACCCTACACTGTATTGAGTGATCTGCTTTAAATAACATATCTGAATATCTATTACCAATATTCATATGATATCACGTTGTTTTAAACTTGGTGACATAGACAATGCAACCAGAAGTTTGTGATACTTTGGCCAAAGATTTATAACATACTATGTATGTCACTATTCCTAGACAAATACTTGGCCATTTTGGAATACATCCTTCACCTCACTCTTCTATTATCCCGATTGATATTTACCGACTACCATCAATCCACTTGTTCCAAGTTTTACCCTAGCCCTAGATAGAAACATAACCTATTATAGGAAGATGCTCACAAAGGCTTAGGGTAGATAGGCATACTCATTTGACCTAAGTCATTCAATGTGCAAATGTACCCCGAGCCTTTGGAAGCTAATTCCTATCCTAAATATTCTTCTATCTAGATGTTTAACCTTTTTCTTAGATCATTTCTTTGAAGTTTTGACGAAACAGATAGGGTAACGGCATAGGAGGAATACCTGTTCAAATGTTGGTTGATGGGTTGTTGCACACATATGACTTCCGAATCCATAGCTGATCGTGAGAGCTTCCTTTTGGCTAGGAGGAACTACCTGTAATGAAAATAATACCACTAGAAAGAATTAAACAATATGGGCAGTGAACTACCTAGTGTATGCTAGATCCGGGAAGTATGATACTTCCTAGATGGTTGTCAGTCCACTATTTTAAACAATTCAATGTTGTAAACAAAGTAAATCCTATTGTTATTTTAAAATGATTTAGGTATCTCACTTAAAAACACAATAAGAAATAGATCTAATCTAACAGATAAGCTAGAATAGAATCCAAAGGTCAAATGATTGGTTCTGGGTTCTACAGGTTTGACAGAGGTCTCGGGTAGATCACAAGTGAATGAGAATAATATGAAATTAGGTGGGTGGGTTGTTTTTCTAGGTTGTGTGGGCAAATACAGAGACCAGTGTCGGTCAGGGGTGACTGACGGTGGTTAGGTGTAACTGGTGCCGGTTACTGTGAGATTTGGAAATGTCACAGAGCAAGTTAGGGTCTCCTTCGTGATTATACAAAGGACTTTGGTTGGTCGGCATGAAATATTGGGTGACTGGAGTAGGCTTCGGGAGGTTTTAGTGGGTATATGGAGGTGAAAATGTGGTAGAAGTTCAATAGGGGCAAGATAAACAATGGATGATAAAATGATGATGAAATGAAATAAACCAGAAAGTATGATGTTATACTTACTTGGATTCCATTCCTGAATGCCTGTGTGTGAGGGATGGAGGTGCTGATGATGGGTTTGAAGGTTATAAGTGATCACCAACTGAAGAAAAGCTTCTACATGGGCTACATGTACACTCCTCTTTGCTTGGATAGATCAGATCATGGTTGGGATGGCTATGCAGGAGAAGATGCTCAATCTCCTTCCTTGCATGTAAGTTTTCACTAGAATTTTCTCTCTGAAGATGTGTTATCTCTCTGAGATGCGTTCTTGCTCGTCAACTTTCTCCCAATGTTTTCTAACTTCTAACTTCCAACCTTGAGAATAAGGTTTTTTTGGGGTTAAAAGGGTAACCGGCGTAGTTCCAGTGTTGACCGTGCGGCGGTTTAGGTAAATCGATGGCGGTTAGGCAGGATTTCCTAGGTTTACTAAATTGCCGATCCCCTTGATTTTCTCGGGATCTCATTCCTTTACCCCATAGATTAGAATGGAATCCTCCTTCTAATGGGTGGGAATGTGGTTAGAGGGAATGTAGGATTTGATTTTTAGGGTTTAGGTAGGTCTTAGTTAGTTATGGCAACATACTAAGAATAGGTCTTAGGGTGAGGTGGCTAGATGAGGTGTATAGGTGAGGTGGATATGTGGGCATTATCTCAATTAGGATATTTAAATAATAGATATTATGAGATAATGAATTAATTAAATTAAATTAATATTAGAGTGGGGGTGAAAGGGGCCATGGTTAGGTGAGTGTGTTCAAGTTGGTTATTTGTCGAGGGACCAAGGGGAGTGTGACCCAATTTTGGTGTCTACATTTTTCCCCTTTTTGTTACATAGCTTGTATTGGTAAGCGATGCTGACAAAAATAAGATGTGGTTGCCCCATGTGTGGGTGAAGGTGATCCCCCTCAAACTAGGAATTGATGAGGTAGAAGGAAGAATTGGTGAGTGGTTTGATAAAAGGTGAATGTGATGAAAAGGAAGGTGGGAAACGGGGAAAAAAAGGGAAAAGGTCTACTCGGGTAATCTAGGTAATGGGTCAAGGTCAAAGGTAGTAACAGTCAAACACACACACATGTATAAACTATAGCACACAAGACCATGTTGAAAATCAGGCCATCTCGACATTTTCTAAGGTTGATAGGTTTATCCAAACAAAGTTAAAGTGATTCCTAGATATCCAAGGTATAGGATATGGTCAGGAAACATGACGTAGGTTAGGTGCAGAAATGTTTAGGTATGTTCCGATACACCAAGGGTTGGGTTAGGATAAACAATCATGTCAAGAGGCAAGGTAAGTTTAGTATGTCCATCAACACAAAGTTACAAAGTGCCGCAAGGTATAGCAAACATATGAGGTCAAAGGTAACTAGTGATGTTTCAGTCCAAGTATCTAGGTCACAAAGCATGGGTAGGCCCGAGGTATGGGAAAAATAACAAGTCCCCAAATGAGGACGAGGTGAGGGGGTAAATGATAAGGTTAGGAGGATAAGGGTAAAGTGTCCAAGTTAGGTGTGGATAAGGTAAAAAAATTAGGTCAAAAATTGAGGGTAGGGGTAGGAAGAAAACTAAGCAAGTAAACCAATGACGGTTTAAAGGAACCGATGCTGGCCAAGATGGATTGACCATGGTAAGCTAGGACACGGACTAATGTAAGTCAAGGTAGACCATCGGTATTCAGTCGAGTAGGTGAGGCCACCAACTCACAGAGGCCGCTTCTAAGCGATGTACCAAAGAGGGACCTCGACTACGAACTATGACGGGCGGTGAGATGTTAGCAGGCCACCAGACAAGAGGTGAGGAAGCGACAGAGAGACTGATATGGAGGATATCCGGTAGGATGATGTCTGATGCACATCCCTCCATTTTGATGTATTTTATTCATTTTTGATATATACCAGCCTACATGCCAAAGAGAGTGAGGATGTATATGAGAGTTTTGTATATTTTTGATCATATACCGGCCTATGTGCCAAAGATGGTGAGGTTGTATATGAGAGTTTTGAGATATTTTGGTTATATATATCGGCCTGTGTGCCGAAGATATTTGAGAGTTATGTATATGGATACACATGTTTGGATGTTTTTATTTATAGAGATGATGATGATTATGGTCATTATGTGTATACATGGTTGTGGTTATCTTGCTATTTTGATTTGTATATGTGATGGAAACCAAGTAGTGTAGGCATGATAGAGTCCAGTCATAGGCATGGATCGAGTCAGGTTTTAGGCATGGATGGAGTCAGGGTTATAGGCATGGTGGATTTAGGTTGTGGTTTAGACATGGTGGAGTTTTAGGTTGTAGTTTAGGCATGGATTGAGTCGGGTTGTTGGTTTAGGCATGGATTGAGTTAAGTCATGGTTTAGGCATGGATTGAGTCAAAATCGGTTGAGTTTTTAATTCATTAATTTGTGCAATTAATGATGATATGGGTCATGTTTGAGATGATTTATTTATAGATATGATGATGATGGTAAAGAAATGGTGGACATAATGAATGTATTATTGATGATGATAAAGGTGGAAAATAATTTGTTGTTTGTTGGTTTTAATTTCCAATTATTGATATAAAAAGGAAACTAACTAGGGTAGAATGTGATTTAGGAAAATGAAAGATGAATTGGTTAGGGTAGAGAGTGGTCGAGCTAACTTCTAAGGGCCCAATGCCCTTGGAGTGCTGCTTACATAGTCCCGGTGAAAAGGGACCTCAAACCGATGTTGTTCTCCCATAAGGTAGGGAAGAATGTGAGGAGGTATGAGAATGAGTTGGTAGGTTATAGGCATGATTGAGTCTAGGTATTTTAGGTATGGGTGAATTGTGGGCACATTGGTATGGGTGATTTTGAGTTGATTGTGGTGAAAGAGGAGAAATTACCCAAAGATAAGCGTCGAGGATCTAGTCCTATATAAGGTAATCAATACATAATAAAGAAGGTTAAAAGATAAGAGGAGGCAAGAAATCCACCTGATTGGTAAGGATCACAATGGGTGGGTCATACCTTAGATAGGTGGATGAACGTAAGACCCTAAAAACACTGCATGACTGACTATTCTAAAGGTGAAAAGTAGTCACATGATCACCAAATGTCACGGTTCCACAAGGTCCCTTAAGGCAGTAGGAAATGAAAGTGTGAAGGGTGAGAAGGTGAAAAGTGGTTAGTTTATATGGTATTTGGTAGCATGCCTTTTGGCAAGAGATCCAAGGTCACAATGGGCAAGTCCATGATGATTTTTTTTTTACTGATATTTTGAGATAGACTGATTGATGTGGGAAGTCTATATGGGATGAGAAAATTAACTCCTTGAGGTCTTCGTGAAGCTGATCAATGTGGGAAGCTTCATATTATCTTTTCTTTTTAAAGAGCCTTATATAGTTTTCCTTCGAGGGAGCAGTCTATTTATAGCAGGTGATGTAGAGAAAAGATGTTCTTTTGAGGGAGTCATATTTTATTGGAAGTTTGACTCAAGGAGTCTCGATCCCATGTGAGGACCTTTAATTCATGGACAAGACTAAGGTGAAGAATAGGATTCTTGTTCGTAAAGTAGGGTGAGAATACCATGGGATCTCATCTAAAAGTAGACAAAAATTATCCATGAGAATCATGCTATGTGCAGTGCCGTGGTACACATATTTAAGAGACGGTAAAAGAGTGAAGGGTACGCACATGATTCTTGTTTAATCATTGGAGATGGCGTAGGAAGTGGATATCACTCAAGGGACAAGCATGGAAAGAGGCGTAAGGTGAGGTAAGACTAAAATTCAATAGTAGAATGGTTAAAGATACAAGGCATTAAGGGGCTCAGTTAAGCTTTACCATCTAGTGAAGATAAAAGATAAGCACCTAATCCATAAGTATGAGTCACGATGTATGGTCCAAGCCAATTAGGAGAAAATTTTCCCGGTTTAATTTTTTTCTCGTATTGGTTATGTGTTGATTTTCTTTCAATACAAGGTCACCGACTTGGAAGGTTCGCTTCATGAACACATTTATCATAAGCACGCTTTGATACGTTGTTGGTAAACTTGAAGGTGATTAAGAGCATTAAGAATATGTTCGTCTAATAAATCTAGTTGTGCCAAGTGGTCCTGATGAAATTCATCATCAGTAAGCATGTCATGGAGATAAATGTGGAGTGAGGGGATCTAGACTTCGAGAGGAAGAACAGCCTCCTGCACTACAGAGACCAGTGAAAAGGGTGTGGCTGTAGTGGAAGTGTGAATACTAGTGCGGTATGCCCATAGGGAAAAAGGAATGTGTGTATGCCAATCCTTCCCAGTATCATCAACCACTTTCATGAGAATTTTGTTGAAGGTTTTGTAAGTGGATTCAGCTTGGCCATTAGTTTGTGGGTAATAGGGGGATGAGAAACTAAGCTGAATGCCAAAGGCATCACATAGTTTTTGCAATGTCTTGTTTTTGAATTATTTTCCATTGTTAGTGATGAGGCAATGAGGAACACCAAAGTGACAAATGGTTAATGAACTCACATATCTTCTCAAATTTCATGAAGATGAGTGGTATGGATTCCACCTATTCATGTAGTATTCGGTAGCGATTGCTTATGATCCATTGATGGCTTTGGGAAGAATGAGGATTGATTTCTTTGACAAGATCCAAACCCCATTGAGAGAAGAGCCAAAGGTCACGAGTGACCTGTAATGCATGACTGGGTGTATGATGAAGGTTGGAATGTTGTTGACATTTCACACAACATTTGACATAGTCGCAACAATCATGGTTAAGGGTTGGCCAATAATAGCCTAGGTGAAGAATATGCTTAGCAACAGCAAGGCCACTAAAGTGACCTCCACATATGCCATCATGAACCTCCTTAATGGTATAAGGAATTTCAGAACTTGTGAGGCATCATAATAGAATACCATCAAAGTCACGTTTATAGAGGAGTCCCCCTAGCACGACATAACGAGATACTTTTTAAGGAATTCACATTGTCTGTTATGGGTGAGATCAGGGAGGTAAGATGGAGAGAGAAAGGTAGTCAAAGTACTATTTATACCAAAGCTCACTCGGGTCGTGGGTCTATTCGATTGAGTAAACATTGTGAGGTAAATAAGAAGGTGAATGGAGGTGTTGTATGGTGACAAAGATTTTGGAATCGGCAGGGGAAGCGGGTATTTGGGAAGCTAAGCAGGCCATGGTATCGTAAAAAAATTTGGTTGAACGTGGATCGTTTGAAGGGTGTAACAATCAAAGGTGGTCAAAAGTATGCCTACATGATGTTTATACTTTTGAAGTATCTTGTTATGACATTGGTACATACCATTGACTTGGTTGACGACCAATTGTGAATCACCAAAGATGTGGATTGATTTGACATCTAGGGCATATGCGGCTTGGAGACCTAGTACGAGCACTTCGTATTCGGTGATATTGTTGGTGCATTCAAATTCTAGTTTGAAATAAAAGGCATGGGTTCTCCCTCCGAGGGATGAGGATAATACGGTCTCGCCCCCACACCGACACTTAGAACCGTCGAAGAACAAAGTGTCATTTGGTAAGGGGCTTTGTCCAGGAAAGAGTAGCAATTGACTCATCGGGAAAGTCAAAATTAACGGGTTGATCCCCGTAAATAGGTGCATCACTAGTTGGTCAGCAATAGCTTAGCCCTTGATGGAATTTTGATGAATGAATTCAAGGTCAAGATCGAGTGAAAAGCATAATCCATCGTGCGACACGCTGGTTTTGATAAGGTTTGGCATACATGAGGGGTCAAAGTTGGTCACAACATAGGTTTTGTGGTTAAGTAGGTAATGGCGGATTTTAGTGGCAATGAAAACTAAGGTTAAGAAAAGTTTTTCTAGATGGTTATATTGGGTTTCATAGTCCAAAAGAGTATCGTGTTTCATAGTCTTGTGTTGATCTTCCTGGGCAAGCAAAATTTGGTTATAACCCAAGAAGCCATTCATGAGTGAGAGCATTTCATGACCAAAGTGGTGAGGTCAACCAATTGATCAATACCATGCAAGGGAAAGTCATATTTTTGGCAAAGCTAGGTTGAGGTCATGAAATTCCATGCAATGTGGAGTCCCCCTATTGCTTTAGTAATAGGGACAATGTTATAAATCCAATGAGGATAATCAATGGGTAAGATGAAGGAAATAGAAATAAGGCATTGAAGTTCTTCTTTGATGAGAAGAGCAATGCAAGGGTGCATTTTCCTTAGATTTTGTTTGATAGGTTTGGCATTGGGAACGGTTATGATATTATGGACCACTATGGTGGGGTCAATACTGGGCATGTCTGTGTAAGACCAAGCAAAAGCGTGGTTATGATCTCAGAGAAAATAAGTGATTGCTTCCTATTCAGCAACATCTAAAGATTGTCCGATCTTTAGGATGTGTGGGTTGTCTTGAGTATGAATGTTGATCTCGATAGTCGATTCATTCAACATGGTTTGTGTCTCAGAGGGTAACGACCGATGAATATATGAGTCTTCTGCACCAAGGTAGGTGAGTATGGATTCATCATCCTAACACCGAATAAAGTTAATGGTAGGTGTGTCGTCAAATCAATCATTTCAAGATACAGAATGGAAGAGTGGAAGGGGTCTTGCCTTCGCATTAATAAGTCAAAGGCCCCAAGGAAATGATGTTTATGAAAAAAAAATTTAGGGGGATAGATTCAAGATCCATCGAATTTTTTGGTGAGGGTGGTGATGAAGGTGGAGCCAAGAAGGTGGTGATGAAGATTAAGGTGGAGGAGGACTAGGGTCTTCAATGAGTTCAATGTGGGCTTGTTTAGTAGGAGTTTCAGTGGAAGTCGATACCACTACGGTCGTTATGTTTGTTTGTGGTACATGGAATAACAAAGATGGTGGCCTTTCTTGTAAAAGCCAAAACCAAAACCCTTCCACGCACAGCTGTGGAGAGGAAGTTATGGGTGAAATGGTGATTGTAAGTGATTGGAAGTCAGCAGAAAATGGGTGGGGTTGTGATGGTGGTTCAAGTGTGTAAGTGGTAGTATCAATTCCCCCATAGGTGAGACTAGTACGAAGATGAGGAGGACCATAAAGGAGGAATTCTCCTATGCAGTGATCATAGTGAGGGTGTTGTTGAAGGCTTCCATACTCAAGTGCGGAGTAAGGAATGTGTTGACACTATATAGGTGGTACTCCCCCAGAGTGAGGTGTTGAAAAAAATTTCTAAGGGATCTGGTTGGTATGTGGGTAGCTAGGATGGATGACATGTTAGAGGTTGACTCGAAGGTGGAGCCACTGATTGAGAGGTCGGCTTGGGTTTAGGCTGTGGAGGTTGTAAGAATGGTAGGAATGGAGGATGTAGGTGCAATTGAGGTAGCGGTGGCACCGGTGAGTGGAGATGTGGGTGAAGAGGTAGTGGTCATGGAGGTAGACATTTTAATGGATATAAGCACTTCATTGGGTCGGTAAAGCATATTACATGTTTTGAAAGGTGATGGGTTAGCTGAATGGTATAAGTGTGTCCTTCATGTTCAAACTTTACACAATGATGCAAAGTGGAAGGAATGCAACCCATGACACGAATCTAGGGTCTACCAAGAACAAGTTATTTTGGAATTCCCCTCCAAAACATAAAACAATTCTGAACATCATGAGGGCCCACGCGAACATGAAGTATGACAAGGTTTAGTGTGCAGTGATAGCGTTGTTGAATGAACGCAACATGACCGGATGTGTATGCATGTAATTGTCAGGTATGTGCATTTGAGCAAATGCATGGGATGAAATGATGTTAATGCTAGTGCCTCCATCAATCATCACACGGCGTACCCGTATGTCATCAATGTGGATGGAGATGAAGAGGGCTAGGTCCGGGTCATCGTTTTGGTGTGGCGTGATCTCCTCCTCTGAGAAGCTAAGGGAGGCCACTTGGTGAACAAGGTGAGGTGAGGATGAAGGTGGTAATTTGGTGAGAGAGGCTACATGATGGGGTGTGATAATGGAGGCTACGGGTGTAGGGTCATTGGGTAAAACCTCAATAGATTGAAGAACCTCCATGAGGGCTTGACGATGGGATTCCAAGGTTTGGATGAGGTCATATAAGGACATTTTGAGGGGAGATTGGTGTAGTTGTTTGAGCATGGTGCGATGTGTGATGTCATTAGAAATGGGATATGTGGGGCCGCGGATAGTGATTTCAGGTATGGGTGTAGATGGTATGTTGGGTATAGGATTGGAGGTGGGTCATTACCTTTTCTTTTCCCTTCGCGCACATGTAGTGACATGTATCATGTTGATTTAAGGGTAGTTGGCAAATAGAGAATGTGTAGGATGAGTGGTATAATGACATGAAGGGAAAAAACCTACTGGAGGAGAAAAGCCTTATGAGGTGAGTTGGGTGCAACGACATTTGGGTGGTGATGTGGTAAGTTCTTGGATGTGAACCATGTTAATTTCAAATCTTGGGGATGGATCTAGGAGACGTGAGGGTGGAGGTTGTGGTTGTTGAGTGGGCAGTGTGGGAATGGGTGTTGGTGAAGAAGGATCCTCGTCAAGAAGGTCATCGTCATCAAAGTTGGTTTCTGGTGGACATAATTGGATAAGGATGGTTTTCAAGGCCTTGCAGTTCTCCACATCATGCCCTGACACATGATGGTATGCACAAATTTTAGTATCATCAAACCCTTTTGGCTTGGGTTTGAGGGGGTCATAAGGTCGGAGTGGCGGTAATGTGATAACAGAAGTCTCGAGGAGGTTGGTTAAAATTTTGGCATAGGACCCTGCTAGTGGATCACAATGGGAAGTGAATGTGGGTTTGGGTGTAGGTGTGGTTGATTATCGAGGAACTATTTTTGGAAGAGTAGGAACAGGTCGAGTTACGGTTTTAGGTGCCGGTGTGGTTTTAGGTATCGATTGTGTTTGTTTGGGTAGGGGTATAGTAGATGGACGGGTAGGAGGGTGTGGGGTTGTTTTGACTACCTTATTGTGGGGTAGTGGGGTTTTGTTTTTGGGTTGCACCTTCTTGGGTAAAGGTGATGTGGGTGTACGAGGTCTAGAAGGAAAAGAAGATGGAGGAAGAGGGTGAGTTACCCATGGGGATAACGAGGGTGTTGTGAAGGTAGATGATGCGGGTCGTACTTGGGGTGTGAGGGACAATGACTGAAGTGTAGTGGGTAGTGAAGCAATAGCTGAAGGTATTGGAGGTATTGGTGGTAAAAAGACTGCAGGTGCAGGTGTAAGTCGTGTTGTGTGCCTGGGTAGGTTAGAGGTTTGTGAGGAAGGAATGGGTTGTTGTGTTATTGGTTTATGGATGGGTGAAGGTTGCTTGACCATGTTGGGTAGCTGAGGTCTTAAGACAGATGGGACAAGTGTGGGTGTGATTGGTGTGGTTGGGGTATGAGGTCGATGAATTTTTTTCTTTGGTTTGGGTGTCAGAGTAGGTGTGGTATTGACATTGGAGGATGTAGCTAAATCTATTTTAATAGGTGGATGAGTAAGTTTGGTGGTCGGGTTACCCCTAAAGTGGTAATAAGTTTAGTTGAGGCAAATGTTGTAGGTGTGGGTTTGGGTTTAGATGTAGGTCGAGATATGGGTAAAGGTGTGGTTTGAGTGCTAACAAGTATCATGGAAGCAATTGCGACATAAGTGGTTGTATTTGGTGTGATTGGTCGAAATGTGTTTGGGTAGATAGTGGAGGTATCAATGAAGGGATCTCTGCATCTATGTTGAGATGGGGAGTAAGAGGCACCCCATAGTAAATCCCTATCCACATAATCTAAGTGATTAGCTAAATGTGAGAATGGCACGTCTCAGGTGGAGTTGGTGAGGACCTAATGGGAATTCCCAGAAATGTGTCTTAGAGATGGGGAATTGGCTAGCTTCAACTTCCATGGGTAAGAGAGCCGAAAGTAGGTCTGTTGGATTTTGGGTAGCTGATGGAGAATGCTTGCCAAGAGGCAAAGGTATCTCAACTAGGTCTATGATGGGTGGAGGGGATGATGGGAGCTCCTCTATAAGTGGAGGAATAGATGGGCACGCCTCTGTGGGTGGAGGAGGCAATGGGTGCTCCTCTAGGTGGAGGAGATAATGGGAGCTCCTCTATGGATGGAGGAGGTACTATAGGTAAAGGTTATCTAAGTGGTGAAGCTAGGGGTGAGATGGTCTCAATGTTAGAGGAAGACCCCTTTGTTGGTGATGAAGGAGATGAAAGGTGTTCCTCTGTGGGTGAAGGAATAGGGGAGGTTGGTTCCAATGTGGAAGGAGGATTTCAGGCTAGGATGGCCTATATGGAAGGAATGTGGGGTAATTGAGAGGTGATAGGTACCTCGTTAAAGATAGTGTGAACCTCGTGGGTATGGGTATCATGAGTTGATGTCTCACTGATTTGATTGGATGAAGGGGCATGGTTAGGAAACGATTTTTTGAAGATTTGTAGATTTTGGTTGGGGGTGGCATTAGGATTATCCATAGTTAACTCACCTTTCTTGAGCATTTCTTGGAAAATATTCTTGAAAGTGATGTATTTGTCATCACTATGACCCTTTACGATGATAGTTATAGAAATCATGTTCTTTATACCATACGGGCATGGGGCAAGAAGGGTCAAAACCAAAGTGTGTGGTTTTATAGGTGGAAGGGTGATGGCTCTATCTTTGATAAGCTTTTCTAAGACAAAAGAGTAAGGTTCCTCAATTGGGGTATATTTTCGCTTACTCGTCTCGAATTGAAAAGTCCGGATAGGTGAGAGATTAGATACGGGTGTAGCCTTGATTTGACGGATGAGTGGGCTAGCCTTGAGTACCATTGCATTAGTGGTGCCTTTAGCTTTTGAATAATTGGTTTGTGTTTTGGAAGAAGAAGAGGTATCATTCAATTTGAATACCGAATTCTTATTGCGTAATTGGATTTTCTTCTCTTCAATGGCCCAAATCTCTAACTTTCATGCCATAGTGAATGCCTCATCAAATGTTCGAAGGTTTGGACCTATAAGGTCGGGAGATATGTCTAGCACAAGCCCATGTGAAGAGCTCGATGAGTTCAATTTGTGGTAGTTAGAAGGTAAGTTGATTGATCAGGCTGCGCCAGTGAGCGAAAAAATTCTGTGATAAATTCATCTTCATACTGACGTGTGGAATATAGATCGGTCATGGTAACCTTCTTGACAATATTGATAGAGAAATAATCCAAGAAGGCTTGGGCTACCTAATTGAATGAGAATATAGAGTGTTTAGGTAACCTACTATACCAATCTAATGCAAGTCTGGTGAAGGACATGGGAAAGGTTCTCAAAAGCAAGGCATCATCATGAGTGATCAGATAACACCCATGTTTAAACAACCGCAAATGTTGTTGTGGGTCTTTTTTCTATTGAAATGATTGAATTTAGGCATTTCCCAATGCACATGGTATGAACGGATAGGAATGGATGGGTGAATAGGATCATTACAAATATCATCATAGGTGAGAGTGTTGCAGGAGCCGGAAACCGATGCCTCCAATGTCTACATCTTTTCCAACATCAATTTAATTAGGTCATTGGTGGGTTGTGATGATTGGATGCCTCCTATAGCATGAGGAGGTTGGTTTTGGGCATATAACAGGGGTGGCACTCTAGTGTATGGGGCTGCCATGTAGGGTGGTGGAGAAGAAGGTAGTGAAATAGGGGGTATGTACCTAGAATGAATAATGGATGAAATAGGAGGTTGTTGGTAGTATGTATATGGGGGTGGAAGGGTCGTGGTAACCCTAGTGGTAATAGGGGCTAATGATTGTGGAATGGAAAGAACCACATTCTGAAATGGGGTAGGAGTCACCGACACTGGAGGTGGGAATGTAGCTACAGGTATGTATGAGACATTAGGGGTGGATGAGGTTGTGTTTGGGGTAGTCGTCAAGGGTATGGTGGATGTAATGGGCATCACAGAGATAGTAGATGCGGTAGTCATACTGGTATAGAACCTAACTACGAAACAATTGGGGGTAAGGTGGATGCGGGTAGCACGGAGCTAGATGGGGTCGATGCAGGAGTGGGTGCGAGAGTTAGGGGGATAGATACGGGCATGTCGTATATCAACGACCCAAGGTGTCTCGAGTGGATGAGTGGGAAAGGTAAAACTGCAAGGCTACGGGGTTTTGGTCAAAATTCATGCGAACTACTCATCTCCAGTGGCGATAGTAGTAGACTAGATGGAATCCATGGCTGGTGATAAAATAGAAGGTGGTGAAGGACTAGGTGGGAGTGGTTGACAACTGGCATGAAATACAAGTGCGCTTGCTTGTCTTCGGGTCAGCACCATGTGAACCAAGATTATTAAGTTAGGGATGCTTCTCTGTAAATGACATAGAGAACAGGAGGAACATGTGAATCTGGTGATAAAAAGTGGATGAAGTAGAAAATGGTGGCTGGAATGTGAAATAAGCTAACCGAATATCGGTTAGGGAAAACTGACACGGTCAGGGGTAACCGCTTGCTAGTCTCACTCGTAGAAAATGACAAAGAGTGAAAAACAAGGCAGAAGGTGAAATCTAACAAGTATGCCAAATCTGATGATGTTTACAACATCAATGGGAATAATGACAGTGACAGAGATTGTGAAAAGTGGAAGAAAGTGAAGTAAAATGTCCTTTTGAGTAGGTTAGCAAAAGGACCTGGAACCAATGTCGGTTGGGTATAACCAATGGTGGTCAGAGGTAACTAATGACGGTTACTGTGAAATTGAAACAATGATGAAAGAAAGTGGTTGTGAATTAAAATATGATGTAGAATTAGACCCAAAATTCTGATAATGATGATGATATGGCCTAGGCACACTCAGGTGAAGCTGGAATACACCAACTATGATGAGGAGCGCAAGGATGAACAAAAAAGTGACGAACGTGATCTCTCACCTCAAAACGCAAGCCAAGCAAAAACACTAAGAAAATGTGATCCTAGGAGTGCCTTTTCTATTATGTTTGTTTAGCTTATGCTATTTAGGGACTGACACATGAATTGTGAAATAGATTTTTTGGTGAGGATGGCTTCCTACAAAGAAGGAGATCTAAAAGGTGAGGTTTCAGGTATGTTATGGTGGGGGCAGGCTTCGCTCTGAAGTATGACTCGACAGAGCAACGAGCTAGGTGCCCACTGTTTCATGATCGTGTGATCACCTACAGCTTCTTCTAGGTAGGATGTTGTTTAAGAATGTATGTATTTTGAATTTTTGTGTGGTTTGGTAAGACTCAGAGAAAGAGAAAAGGATAGAAGTGCTTTTCTACGATTTGTTTGTCAACCATCAGCTGGTCATGACTTCCAACGTATAGGTTGCCCTTAATTAATGTGAGCTAATGCAATAAATCAGAATGGAATGCACTTATTTTTAAGCCCAAATCAAAATGTGAAATTGGATGACATAATAAGGTGAAGAGGAAGAGGGATGCTCTTTCACTACAATGCAAAAAACATGAAGAAATGGTTCTTTTTAATTACACCAAAAGAAAAGTTTCCTTTAGAGCAAATAGAAGAGGAGGTGGATTACCAGGAAGAAAATTAGTGTGTACACTTTTCGAAGGGAAACAAATACACTGTTTTTCCTAGGAATGAATAAAATGCAAGGAACCCCAGATGGGTCCCACCAGGCGTGCCAAAATGTTTCACCTTTTTCTTAGATCGTTTCTTTGAAGTGTTGATGAAACAGATAGGGTAACAGGCATAGGAGGAATACCTGTTCAAATGTTGGTTGATGGGTTACTGCACACGTATGACTTCTGAATCCACAACTGATCTTGAGAGCTTCCTTTTGGCTAGGAAGAACTACCTATAATGAAAATAAGACCACCGTAAGGAATTAAACAATATGGGCAAAGTGAACTACCTAGTGTATGCTAGATCTCGTAAGTGTGATACTTCCTAGATGGTCATCAGTCCCACTATTTTAAATAATTCAATGTTGTAAACAAAATAAATCCTATTGTTATTTTAAAATGATTTAGGTATCTCACTTAAAAAATAATAAGAAATAGATCTAATCTAACAGTTAAGCTAGAATAAAATCCAAAGGTCAAATGATTGGTTCTGGGTTCTACAGGTTTAACAGGTCTCGGGTAGATCACAGGTGAATGAGAACAAGATGAAATTAGGTGGGTGGGTCACTTTTCTAGGATGTGTGGAAAATACAAAGACCAAAGGTGTCGGTCGGGGTGACCAACGGCGGTTAGTTGTAACCGAAGTGTCGCCATCTTGTGAGATATGGACATGTCACGTAACAAGTTGGGGTCTCCTTTGTGATTGCACAAAGGACTTTGGTTGGTCGGGATGAAATATTGGGTGACTGGAGTAGGATTTTTGAGGTTTTAGTGAGTATATGGAGGTGAAAATGTGGGAGAAGGTTAATAGGGGAAAGATAAACAATGGATGATAAACAGATGATGAAATAAAATAAACCAGGAAAGTATGATGTTATACTTACTTGGATTTAGTTCCTGAATGCCTGTGTGTGAGGGATGGAGGTGTTGATGATGGGTTTGAAGGTTACAAGTGATCACCAAATGAAGAAAAGCTTCTGCATGGGCTTCATGTACACTCCTCTTTGATTGGATAGATCAAATCATGGTTGGGATGGTTATGCAGAGAAGATGCTCAATCTCCTTCCTTGGATGCGATTTTTCTGGAATTTACTCTCTGAAGATGCGTTATCTCTCTGAGATGCGTTCTTTCTCGTCAAATTTCTCCCAATGTTTTCCAACTTCCAACTTCCAACCTTGAAAATAAGGTTATTTTGAGGTTAAAAGGGTAACCGACAAAGGTTCCAAGTTGACCGGAGACGGTTTAGGGTAGTCAACGTCGGTTAGGGTGGGATTTCCTAGGTTTACTAAATTGGCCATATCCCCTTGATTTTTCAAGATCTCATTCCTTTCCCCAAGGATTAGAATGGAAGCCTCCTTCTAACAAGTAGGAATGTGGTTAGAGGGAATGTAGGCTTTGATTTTAGGGTTTAGGTAGGTCTTAGTTAGTTATGGCAACATACTAAGAATAGTTCTTAGGGTTAGGTGGCTAGATGAGGTGTATAGGTGAGGTGGATATGTGGGCATTATCTCAATTAGGATATTTAAATAATGATATTATGAGATAATGAAATAATTTCCTGCTGAATAAGCGTATATTTAAATACTACATTTCCTTTTTCAATACAATCTCAAGAATGAATCAAATTCTTCATAAGGAATCATATTTAATTTAGCCAATGCATCATATAATTTTTTCATTCTTTTATCACTTACGAAGTCCATCAAAATTGCTAGCACGGTTTAGTTCAATGAACTAAGCATGATAAGCACTAAGCCTTAAAACGAGGTGCATTCCAATAATTGTTCCATTAAAACAACTCTGCTTTAATGAGACAATTATGACATCATAAATATCAATATAAGTAATAGCAAACAGAAAATAAGTACATTTAACCAAATGAATTCACTTCCAAGAGAGGAACGGAATATAATCCACTATATCTACCTTACAAAATTAAAGTTTAATTGATCCTTTTAATTATCTTTAATCAAACAACAAATCATATCATCTCATTGTTCCCAATTCTATCATAATAGAATACGACATTTATCTTTGCTTTAACCAAAAGAAATGGGTAAAGCATGGTTCTCATTAGGGTGATTCATCTAACTCCTAAGCAAAATTAAAAGGAGAACCATTACAAACTATGCTCAACACAAGACATCTAAAAAACTGAAACAGATTCATAACATGAATTAATGGTTTCATTTAAAGGACAACTACCTTAAATTTCAACATTTAAGATATTCATTAGAACATAATCCCATTTCAATCCAAGAAGGAATAGAGAATCAAACAGTCTACCTGCAAGTCTAAATCTACTTCCACATGTTAAAAGTTAACATTTAAATATCAAAAATAAACGTTCACAAATCAAGGTAGACTTATACAAGAGTTAATCTCCACTTGATTCCATCCAAGGAGGATCCATAAAAATATAGAGTGCAAGAGACAAAACTTATTCATCACAAACCAAACAAAGCAAAGCCTTGTCAAACAAACAGTCTGCCAACAAGCTTACATTTTCAGTTCAATAAAACCGAATAATCTAATCTCTTCCTACATCATTTCTACAAATGATTTGAACAAGGAAGACCAAACAAATCATAAAGAAATCTCCATTTCATAAGAGAATCAAAACAGAAAAGTTCAACCAATGAACTTATCCTAGCAATAGAAAGAAAGGGATCTTAATTAGAAAATTATCCAATCAATAATTCATTTTATTTTACTAACAAGTGAATTTCCGCTTTTAATTCAAACATAAAAATTCATAAGCTAATTCCCGGAGAGAGAACAAAATCGATTTACAAAGTAAGAAGAAAGAACACTGCCATTTTCCTTACAATTATTTACCTTCAATAAACACGAGTTTCAATTCCAATCTCATAATGAAATATGCATAACAGTCCTAAAAACAACATTCTGTTCCAAAGGAATCACATTCCTTTCTTTTAAAAGATACAAGGTTTATTTACTATATCCAACAAGAAATAGAAAAACAAACCGATCAGTAAGCTAAACATGTTCAAAGTATCAATGAACTCAAAGACTGAAATCCCATTATCAGGTTTCAATATTGCATTACAAAAGAGTAATTAGTTCTCGATTCAATAAGCACTAAATACAAAAACAATCTAAACATAGAAAAAGTAATCCCATGATAACAATTCATAGCACTAAAGTAATAAACTCTTCTTTTAAACGAAACCCGGAGCTTATTTTAAAAGATCTAAAGACTTAGGTTTCCAAAAATAGAAGGGAAAAGAATACCCCTAATAAAACACCATTGCCATCTCAGAAAAGATGAAACAGTTCTCAAAATGGAATTACCAAATCCATTCATCAAACAAAGATGTTTTCAGTTAAGATCTCAAGAATTTACCCAACAACTCAGCCAACTATTCTCCCATTTTTCTTTGAGCAATAGTTCAGCAAAAGAGTTATAAGTTTTAAAATTTTAATACAAGTAAAACCCAACTCAAAATACCCGAACAGAGTCGAACACGAAGTCTCAATAAAAGTTCATAGCTACACAAGTCTCTAATCACATGTTTAGGGAAACACAAATTTCCCATTCCAACTTATATTCTAAACAAGAAGTCCTAATACCAACTGAAAACGAAACACAAGCTTCAACAAGAGTTCATAACTATACAAGTAATAAAATATGAGTACAGTGTAAATCATGAACCTCCATTAATAGTCTAGATTTTCACAAGAATAAAACACGGGTACAGAGCCACATACGAGCTTCAACAATAGTCCCAAGTTACTTAAGATTTTCAAACACGGGTTAGAGCATCAAGAACCTCCATCACCAACTTTCCTCAAACACGAAACCAAGAACAAGATCCAAACCAAATATAAGCTCGATTACATGTGCTCAAGTAAAACAAAAACTCCAACAAGCTTAGACAGTAACTCAAGGTTCCCATATAGTTCAGAATCCAAATATTGCAACAAAGGTCCTTTCCAACACAACAACCTCAAATACAAATTTCACAAATGGAAATCAAGGCTACTAATACAAGCTTCGCATGCATGTATCACTATTAAACTATCACAAAGATAGTTTCAAAACCAACGTTATTTTTTCCATGGATTCATATCCAAGATAACAAAGATTATAAAACCCAAAGAAACAAGTAACTAGATAAAACATGCAAGCCAAGAATCTCAAAAGAGTAGAATCATTTTAATGAAACATTTAGAAGAAAGAAAGATATCTTAAAGATTAGAGCCTATCATGCCTAATAGTGCTTTTGCCAAATCAAAGGAGACCTCCAGCCGAGCTCACAACTTCTCCTCTTCTCCATGAAAGATCAAACAACCATATTCTTTTTCCACATTGTCTCTTATACATCCCACGAACCGAAAATAGGTCTAAGACTTCAAAAATAGCCATTAAGTGCAGTTCAATCTACTGGTTCGAAAAACCAGAGAGCATGCAGAGCAAAAATCACAGAACATGCAAAGTGAAACAACCCCAGACAAACCCACTTGCATGCCTTCCAAGACAGTTTGTGCATGAAAACCGAAAACAATAAGTTTCATTAATTCCAATTTTCCTACCTATCCTTCCTTGCCACTACCTTCCAAGTCTGGCGATTTCCAAATCAAAATTAACATGAAATTCCATTTTAGTGATACTTCCACATAAGCCTCCGCCAAGTCACTAGCCCCTGCCAAAATTGGTAGTACCCTATGCATTAAAAACCTTATCAATAACATAAATGCCATAGGAATCGTCACCCTTAATGCATGCGACCACCTAATTCCCCTTTCATACCCATTAGTTTAGGATAGATCAAATTGCTTAGGTTAGACCTTAGGTAGTTTATAATATATACCTTAGGATATAACCTTAACAACAAATTTCCACCATAGGTCTTAACACATAGCCTAAGGTAGTTTCCACATAGGTTAGATTAATTCACAACATAATAGTTTTAGGCATTAGGTTAGATCATCATAAAACCTTATAGTATTAGGTTCTAGGTTAATTTTAATAGCCTAGTAACCTTTCCATATCCTTTAGCACAGATCTTAGGTTAGGATACCAATCAACCAACAAACTAGAATAGGAATCTTTAGGTTAGAATAAGAATTCTATTAAGTGACATAGCTTAGGTAGAAAATATTCTTACCTAACTTAGGATTCCGTACGATAGTCCTTTTTAGGATCCCGAATCCTTCCTATGCCCCGAACAGCCGTATTTTCGTGTTCACAAGAATGTCCCGCCATGATCGATCTCCAAGGACCCAAGCACAACATACAACTGAATGGAAATACGTTCACACAAAAATCAAAGAACTTGTAACAACAAAGTTCAGTCAATATGTCTCTTAATTCATGGAATGTCAATTTACCATTCGTTCAACATAGCAGATTTAAAACATTCCTTGGATCACTGAAATTGATCCAAGGATGAGTCAGATTAATAGATAAGTTTACAACTCTTAAACCAGATTGCAACTCACCTACAAGAAGTGAAAAATGGATTCAAGGAAGCCATTCCAATTCATTCAAAGGATCTTAAGAACATAAATGATTTTTCCATATCAAGCATGATCTCCAACAATCAAAAGAACATATATTTATAAGGAAAATCACATGTCAACACTTGAAATGCAAAGGAGGAAAATAACAATTGTCAAGGGTGTTACATGCTTCCCTCCTAAAAGAATCATCGTCTCGATGATTACCTCTTTTAACAATTTACACCAAGGACAATCAATTCATTCACTTCTCTTATCCTAAGTCAAATATACCAAAATCTTATAGTTCCATAAATCAGCATTAAATAGTTGTTTATTCAAATCAAATAAATATCTACCCAAAACTGGCATACTTATTGTCATATAAAGATAAAATCATAAATTTTTATCAATCAAAAGAATCAATTCTATTCAAATAGATATGGAAAATCAATTTTCATATCCTCTAGATTTTCCCAAGTTACACTCTCTTCATTAAAATGGTCCCACAGACCTTACATTGACTTATTTCTCAATTTCTTAAATGCAACCGGCAGGTTTCAAGACTCATATGGGTTTAACCACGATTATTCCCGGTCTTGGACTGTAAGGAATTCCAATTTAACACGTGTGATAAATCTGAAATGTATTTCTTAAGAAAAGAAATATGGAAAACATCATGCATTCGTGACAAAGCAGGAGGTAATGCTAAATGATAAGCTACAGGGTTGATTACTTCAACTATTTCAAAAGGTCCCATGTAACGAGGTGATAACTTGGCAGCCTTGCCAAAATTTATAGAACTCTTTTTCGGTTTAACCCAAAGAAAACCTTCTCACCAAGTTCAAATTTCCTATCAACCCGCGTTAATTCAACATAACTCTTTTTCCTATTTTTTGCTTCTTTCAAGCGTTCACAAATCATTTTAACTTGTTGTTCCATTTCCATAAGGATTTCAAGTCCAATTACCTGTCTATCTTCTATGTTATCCCAACTAACAGGATTCTACATTTCCTTCCGTAAAGTGCCTCAAAAGATGTCATATTAAGAGAAGCATGATATGTATTATTGTATGTGAATTCAACTAATGGAAGATACTCTTCCCACTTATACTGTTGATCCATGCAATACATTCGTAACATATCTTCTAAAACTTGATTTACTCTTTCAGTCTGCCCATCTATTTCCAAATGATACGCAGAACTGAAATTTAGCTTAGTTCCTAGAGCTGCATTAAGTGTTTGCCAAAATCTTGATGTCATTCTAGGATCTCTATCCGAAATGATTAACTCAGGTACTCCATGTAATTTGAAAATTTCGTGTATAAATCTTCTTGCCAAATAGGAGAATCATCCTTCAGTTTCCAAAGAATAAAATGTGCTACCTTTGTTAGTTTATCAACAACTACTAAGATAACATCATGCTTATTTCTTGACATAGGTAACCCTTGTACAAAATCCATACTTATTACCTGTCATTTGTACTACGGTATACTATGAGGATACAACAAACCAGTTGGGTGCATTTGTTCCGCTTTTAACACATTGACATTCAAGGCAATGTGTCACAAAATCAATAACATCCTTTTTCATTCCTTTCCATAAATATTGTTGTTTTATATCAGCAAGCATCTTAGTAATGCCAGGGTGTCCAGAAAAAGGTGAATTGTGAAATTCGGTTAACAATTTCTTTCTCAAATTATTAAGCAAAGGTACATAAACTTTTTTTTCAAATCATAAGATTTCTTCTCTATCAAAGTGAAAACCTTTATACCTCAAATCATTAGAATTTGTAGCAAGTGTTGCTTTTACTTGTTGAAAGCAAGAATCAGATTCCATAACACTTTTTACTTCATCCTTAAACTGAGTTCTAAGTGTTATAAGAGCAGAAATGTGCTTCCTATGACTTAGAGCATCACCACCCTATTTTCTTTTCCTTTAATGTAACTTATGTCAAAATCCTATTGAGACAAAAACTCTAACCACCTTCGCTGTCTTGCATTTAGATTTGGCTGAGTAAAATGTACTTTAGCCCAAGATGATCGGGCTTTTAACTCAAATGGTTTACTAGGTAGATAATGCCTCCAAACTTGAAGTACATGAACAATGGCAGCAAGCTCTAAATCATTTGGAGCATAATTCAACTCATGTAACTTAAGTTTTCTACTTTCGTATGATATAACATGACCACTTTATAACAAAATACCTCCTAGACCTTCACCAGATGCATTAGTTACCACCATAAAATCTCCATTAGGATCTGGTACTGTAAGAATAGGTGCTGAAGTTAACTGTTCCTTCAAGGTTTTAAATGTAATTTCACATTTCTCACTCCAAACAAACTTTTTATCTTTCTTCTATAAGGAAGTTATTGGTGCAACTATCTTAGAAAAGTATTTTACAAATTTCCTATAGTAGCCAGCAAGTCCCATGAAGCTTCTAACTTCATGTACATTCTTTGGTGCAGGCCATTCCATTATAGCTATAATTTTTGAAGGATCTACAACAATTCCATCTTTACTAATTACATGTCCCAAATAGTGCACTTCTGTGTCATAAAAGGAACATTTGGACAGCTTACCAAACAATCGTCTCTTTCTCAGAATTTCCAAAACTATTTTCAAATGCTCATGATGCTCCTCAATGCTTTTAGAATATATGAGAATGTCATCCAAGAATATGAGCACAAATTTTTCCAAGTATTCTTGAAATATATTATTCATTAAATTCATAAATGCCGCAGGTGCATTAGTTAATCCAAAAGGTAAAACCGTAAACTCATAATGTCCATACCTTGTTCTAAAAGTTGTTTTATGAATATCCTCATCCTTAATTCACAATTGATGATATCTAGATCAAAGATCTATCTTAGAATATATCGATGCTCCACACATCTGATCAAATAAATCATCAATCCTAGGGATTGGATATCTATTCTTGATTGTTGCCTTGTTTAACATTTTGTAATCAATGCACAATCTAAGTGTTCCATCTTTCTTTTTCACAAAAATTACGGGTGCTCCCCAAGGTGAAACACTTGGTCTAATCAAACCCTTAGACAAAATTTCTTGCAATTGAGCCTTAAGCTCTACTAATTCTATAGTAGTCATTCAATAAGGTGCCTTAGAAATAGGTTCAGTACTTGGTTTGATTTCAATCATGAAGTCAAACACCCTTTTGGGTGGTAGACTGCAAATTCTTTTTCGAAATACATCATCAAGTCTCATAACAATGGATATCTTTCCATAATATCATTACTTTCTTCTGTTGATTCAATAATTTTTACTGCATATAAGGTACATCCTTTATTTTTGGCCTTTTTAAGTTGCATAATCGACAGCTTTTCTAACAGAAATATCACGTTTCACACCCTGAATCTCTGTTGTTTTCTGCAGGTCGTCCTAAACAACTATGTGTTTTTCAAAGTAGTCCACTTTAGCCTTATGTTCTGCTAACCAATTAACACCTATGATTACATCATAAGACCCTAAAGGTGCAACATAAAGATCAACCTCTATGGGAAAGTTAGGTAAATCAAGGACTCGCTCTAAAAAGACACATACTAACCGGTGAACAACATTATTACCATACTTGCATACCATGTTTTATCCATGTTTCCAGCTTTTCTTTTTAATTTTGATCCTAATTTACTAGAAATAAAACATTCAAGAGTTTCCAATCAAAAAGAATAGTTATTGTAAACCAAATAACTTACCCGAACTTCTATGGTGTGGCTTGTTTTCACCGCTTTGTTATCCTATCGCAGCATGTATCTTGTGTTGTTGATTGTGACCATCCTTCTTCAAAGGACATTGATTTGCGTAATAATCTTTGCAACAATTATAACAGCCTCCTATAGGTTCCTTCCTAGGCTCGATTTTAATTCCATCCTTAGAGTTATCATTTTGACCCCATAGGACTTTTTGTCTCATTATTATTGTTCTTGGAAAAGTTGTTCTCGTGTATTACCAAAGAAACTTGTTTCATATCGCTTTCCTATTTGCATCGATGAAAACTTAATTTTCATTATGAATTTCTTCCATGGTCCTTTCTTGGGTCCAAGAGAGGATGAAGAGGAGTTGATTCTTCTTCCTTACTTCCTTCTTGTGAGCGTAAAATTACCTTTAATTTTTGTTCCTTCCTTATGGATTTTTCAACAACCCCTTCCATTGTGGTTGGGCTGTGAAATCTACCTCTCTCTCCTATAACGGGATTTAATCCCATGATTAAATTTTGTATCCTAAACTTCTCATCGTTTGGTACTTGAGGCACACACTTAAGGAGTTTTGTAAATCACTCCCAATACTCGCCTGCTTAGCTTTCCTTGAGCTAAGTTCAGAAATTCAATCATTTTTTTATCATAGTAAATTTGTGGCAGCCATCATTGCCTTAAGTAACCCTTAAATTGGTCCCATGTGATATTAGATTCATCAATGTTCAACTCAGCCTTGTGGCTGTCCCACCACGAAGATGCTTCGTGTGAAAGTTGATATGCTCCCCATATCACCTTTGTTTCTTCTGAGAAATTTCTTATTACAAAGTATTTCTCCATTTCACTGAGCCAATTCTCATCCCCATCTACTAATGTAGTGCCATCAAACTTAGGTGGACTTATACTTTTAAGTCATTAGTGAGTTATGTTGCTAGCCTAGCCTTTTTGTTCTCAAAGGTGAATGTATGTTAACATTGTTATTATCAACACCCACATTGACGTTGTCCCCCAAGGTGGCTGATTATTGTTATTAGCTTCTTCTTCCTCCTCATTACCCATTACTTGTTATTCCAAAGACAACCAAATGATCTCTTGTGTCCAACAGGGCAGCAAGGATCTCATCGAAGTTTTCGGGTAGCCACCCTCCTTCCTCACCGTGGAGGGTTATTTGTAACGCTTTCTCTTGTTCTCACCATTTTTAGTTACAAGAAAATTTTAGTTTTATCATATTGTGGCCACAATAGGTCCAAGAGCTGCAATATTGCTCTAATACCAAGATGTAACATTCCCATTTTAAGTCTTTAAAATCAAGAGAAATTTTTTTTAATAATGTTCACCGTTCTAAATAAAGCAATATTTAGAACAAACATTCCATGCCAATCAAAATCAATGGATAAACACATGCAGCTGTAATGACTCGGTGACTCACCGATCTATTCATTCCATAACTCGATAAGCTACTAATCTATTTATGTTATCTTATGTATTGAATACATATTGTATACTTCATATACTTTTTCATCCTACCCTACACCGGGTACTGAGTGATCTGTTTAAAGAACATATCTAAATATCTGTTACCAATATTCATTTGATATCATGTTGTTTTAAACTTGGTGACATAGGACAACGCAACTAGTAGTTTGCAATACTTTGGCCAAATATTTATAACATATTGTGTATGTCACTATTCCTAGATGACATACTCATCATTTTGGAATACGTCCTTCACCTCACTCTTCTATTATCATGATTGGTCTTTACTGACTACCGTCAGTCCACTTGTTCCAAGTTTTACCCTAGCCCTAGATAGAAACATAACCTATTATAGGAAGATGCTCACAAAGGCTTAGGGTAGATGGGCATACTCGTTTGACCTAAGTCATCCGAATGTGCAAACGTACCCGAGCCTTTGGAAGCTAATTCCTATCCTAAATATGCTCCTATCTAGACCTAGAGAGAAACTAGGTTCAAGTCTCGAGTTCCAGATGTGTGTAGATCTAGATGATCAATGTGGAAGGGTGATGCCACATGTCAACTACAACATTGTATTCTCGAGAAGACCCAAGCCTTCTCAAAATTACAGCCCTGCAGTTGGTGTGTGCCAACATCCTACAGAAACTACCTCATCGAGATGTACATACCCCCAAGGAGATTGTTAATACATTATTAGTTTGAATTAAAACCTGATTACAGCAACCCTGCCAAACCCTAATCCAACGCTCAATAAGTTCTTCTTAAATTTACTTCATTTATCCCACTAAGAAATTCATTATTTTCATATTCGTTTTAATAATTGATCACATAGTTAAGCTATCAATTAATCGTAATTGTGCAGCATTATAATATGTCTTATTTAAAAAGTACAATAAATTTTTAGAAAGTTCAACGCCGAATATATCCAATATAAGGTAGACTTCATACAAAATGAAGTCTAATAAATCAGTAGTCATACTTCGCAAACCTTTTTGGTTTATATTCCATTAAGAAAGAGAAAGAGTCTTTCTCCACATGTTACGTGTTAGGGTTTATCCTACCCAATGTCCACATTTTCTTAATGTATGTTCATCACATGTTACATTACTATGTTATATAGTTTAGATAACGAATATCATATTCTGCAACTTAACAAGCTGCATCACAAGTAGGGAGATTGAACTAAATCCCTCTATCCAACTTATGAAAAGATAACCAATTAACATAAAAATAATATAAAGAATATCAACAAGATAGAATCCATCTCTTTCATACAAGTACAAAATAATTTACACAACCAATGCAAGTAAACTCTCAACTTTCAATTTATCTTATAACTTATACATTTACAAGACTTATGCATTTAGGTATACTGCATAACAACCGTCTTCATTATAAAAGAATACTACATTTCCTTTTTCAATACAATCTCAAGAATGAATCAGAATTCTTCACAAGGAATCAGATTTAATTCAGCCAATGCATCATATAAGTTTTTCCTTCTTTTATCACTTACGAAGTCCATCTACAAAAATTGCTAGCATGGGTCAATTTAATGAACTGAGCATGATAAGCACTAAGCCTTAAAATGAGGTGCATTCCAATAATTGTTCCATTAAAACAACTTTGCTTTAATGAGACAATTATGACATCATAAATATCAATATAAGTAATAGCAAATGGAAAATAAGTACATTTAACCAAATGAATTCACTTCCAAGAGAGGAATGAAATATAATCCACTATATCTACCTTACAAAATTAAAGTTTAATTGATCCTATCAATTATCTTTAAGCAAACAACAAATCATATCATCTCATTGTTCCCAATTCTATCACAATAGAATTGTTATCCAAAATGGTGCCCACTCATATTTGTGGCTAACTCCTTGTGTTCTTGCCTCTCTTGTGCCTCGCCTACATTTTTTTATTTTCAGTGCACTCAAGGCTTTCTCTCGGAAATGGCACCATCGATAGAGCTCTCTCTCAGCTTTCCGAAAGGTAAAGGTTACCTCCTAACTCCTTACTATATTTTTCAAGTTATGGCTCTATGGAGTTTTTGTGGAAAATTTTCCCATTTGAGGCCCGCAGCCAATAGGAAGCTGCCACGTGGCAGAGGAGTTCGGGGTCGGAGGCAAATTTGAATTTTTTCCAAAAGAGTATAAAAAGGTCGATTTTCAAAGGAAAACCCGTGGAAAAGAGAAGGAGAGAGAATTCCAGAGTGAATCAGAGCTTGCCACGTGGCATCCGACCAGATGGAGCGTGGGGAATTTTTGAAAATTTTTCCAAAGACAAAAAAAGGTAAAATTTGAAAAAATTTCCCGCCGATCCGTTTTTGGGCCATTTTTGCCCTAAATCTTCAAACAATCATATCTTTTGATCCAAAGCTCGGATTTTCACGTTCTTTATATCATTGGAAAGATGTTAAAATTATCTACATGATTCCATGGTCAATTTCTAATTTTGGTTCAGTTTGGAGAGAGAAAATTCAAAAACGGTTCTGGTACGTGTCCATGGCCAGAAATGACATTTCAACAACCAAATTTAATACAGAATGGGTCGCATTCTTCTCCAATATGGTCAAAAATGACAGGGTATGGGTTTGTAAGGTCCTCCATGCTGTTTTAATGCATTTTCCATCAATGAGGAATGGGCTCCCACGTTTTTTACGTTTTCTCTCTCCTGGGCTCGACCCATGCACTGTAAAAGCCAGATTTGGCTCATTTCTTCATGGTTGAACACTTTTTGGCATTGCAAACTTCTTCTTTCACCTCCAGCAAGTGATAGTTGTAAGAATCAGACCTTTTTCAAGTATTTTAATGGTTTATACCTCTTTGAGGTGGAATGCAAGAGATTTATACATGGAATTGATAAAGCAAACTCTGTGAATGCTTTCACCCTCTCGTTTGTATTGTTTTACTTCATTTTAAGACCTCTAATTACATCTATCAGCTTGTGTATGTTTTCCCTTGTTGCATTTCATGAATTTGTGTCTATTTACATGGCAAAAATGTTTCACCACTCCTTTTGGTGCATCACCATCTTTAGTTTAGTTTCATTTTTGCATTTTTATCCCTGTCTCCTTGCAATTTAGAGTAGGATTAGGATCTGAACCTCTTGTAGTTGTGCAAAATATAGATCTAAATCAGAGGATTTTGAGGAACCAACCTCTAATCTGGAGATTCCTCTCTCATTTTCACAAGTCCCACACTTGGAGAGAGGTTTCCATGTTGTGCAATCACACTGGATGCCTAAAACATCAATTCAGAACCTTGATTTGCATCCAGGGGTGCTGCTGATTTGCAACAATAGTTTTGGCACGCCCGGTGGGACCTTAGAGGTCTCATTTTTATACAGCAAAGTTGATGTGCATCTGCTGCAATTTTCTTGCTTGAAAAGAGCTATAATTTGCATATCTGGCGACTCCAAGGGGAAGAATCAACTGGTTTCAGCAGTGCAGCCCGAAAACTCATGAGAAGAATCACTACAAGGTCAAGAGCTAGAGAAGAAGAGGTGTTGTTTGAATATCTGCAGTTATCTCCAAGAGTAAGGCAAAGTGGGAGGAGAATCCAAAGGTCTCCATCTCCACCAAACAAAACTCTCTCAACTCCTCCACCTGGTAGGCCTTTCATTCAATCAACAAGGGTTCTAAGACCAATTAGAATGGCACAAAACAACCCCTATGTCAACTTCACAGGCAAGCAGCCCACTTTCCCTCAATGCACAACATCCAATTCCTATTGCAACCTTGAAGAACATTCCATACTTCACTGGAGAAAATCAGACTACTCCAGGTGATCATGTTAAGGATATTGCTAACCTTTGTGTAATTCATGAAATCAATGAGATGCAAGTGGCTATCAAGTTGCTGGCATCTTCATTCAAGGGGAAAGCATTGCAATGGTTTAGAAGCCTTGGAGTTGGTTCTATCACAAATTGGAATCAGCTGTGTATAGCACTTCATGAGAAATTTGGAGAGAAGGGAGACAACTTGTCTCTTTTGGAGCAGCTGACAACCATCAAGAGAGCTCCCAATGAACAACTGACCGATTTCAACTTCAGATTTCAAAAGACTTGGGAGAGAATTCCAAAGTGGCAAACAAAGCCAACAAAGCAGAAGGTGCTTTTCTCTATTATCTCAAAGCTCTAAATTCTGATATTTCTATGTTGATTCAGTCCATGGGAGGCATAACTATCCCTATGGCTTATAGCATTGCCATTAGGGCTGAAAATTGTTTGATCCAAGCTGGAAAACTAGCCCCTAGACCTCCCATGCCATTGTTTCCAAGTTTAGAGAGTCCAAATACCAATCAAGCACCTAATTTGGCTCCTTCTCCCACTCCTAGAAATCAGAGTTCAAATGAAGCTTCTACTTCATCTCCAAGTGCCCCAAATGAGCTTCAAGAAGTCATGAAGCAATTGCAAAACCTAGGCAATGAGTTGGTTACTCTCAAAAGGCAACAAGCCCAAGGTTTTAGACCTTCTTACCAGCCCCAAGCTCAGCCTAACAGCAGCCATACCAACCACAAAGACCTCCTAATCCAGCTGCAAATGTAAATCAAACAAGGCCTCCTGCCAATAGACCATTTCAGCCCTATAATCCTAATGCCATATCTACCTCTAAGGCATTGGTGCCAACACAAAACAACGTTGCTCAAGAGTATGATTGGTGTTTTCCATGCAATGAACCTCATAACCAATCTATGTGCTTCAATGGTGCTTTGAATCAAGCATTAATGGTGACAACTACTGGTGTGGAGGGTGAGGGCAGTCAAGGAAACAACCAACAACAAGAAACATTCCAACAGCAATCAGCCCCAAATGACACCACGTTGGTAAATTGGCAAGCAGAGGATTTTTGTGGCATGAATCAAGTAGTTTCCCAAGGTGTTATAGCCAACACAAGGTCAAAAAGAAGGAATTTGGGTGAAGAACAACCATTAGCTCCAACCAATCCACAACCTTCCATGGCTCCACAAATGGTTGGCAAGCAAAATCCAATTTCAAATGCACAAGGGCAGCCAAGAACAACTCCTAGACCAACTCAAATACCAGTTATTGCTGCCCACGTGCAAGGAGTGAATGTACAAGCAAAGGGACAACAAAGAGATCCTTCATCACCATTCAGTATCATTGATCAGATGAAGAAGACAAATGTTAATATATCAATGTGGGAATCCCTATCTATCCTAGGCCAAAGAGACTTGTTACAAGCTGCCATGAAGGACTAGCCAACTTCGAATCAGCAAGTTCAGATGCAAGAGAAAGTGCTCACAAATGCTGCCCAGCCTGAGGGAAATCATGGAGGACAGCAAGGTAAAATGTTGAAGCCCCCTCCTTTCTATGTTTCATTAATCATTGGAAATCAGTTAGTGCACAATTGCATGATAGATTCCGGGAAAGTAGCTCAAGATGCCTAAACAAATAGCTGATCACCTAGGGCTCCAAAGATGAAACCATATCCAAAGGGGTAGTGCAGTGGATGGGACAGCAAAGAATAATAGTTGGGGTGATTAGAAACTTGAGTCTTACCTTGCATGCATGTCCAAATGTTGTTGTTTCACAAGATGTATCAGTCATAGACCTTCCACCACTCTTTGCCCTATGCTTGTCAAGGGACTTCACAGCCAAGATTGGGGGATATTTGTCTCCCTAAGATGGTCACATGCTGTTCGTAACGAGGTATGGAACTAAGGCTACAATCAAGTCTCGAACCTATTGCAAACTTCCACATTGAGCCTTACACTCCAAGTCGATCAACGCCAATTGTTCAAAGATTTGATCAAGAAGACCACCCAAGCACCGATGAAGCTGACACCAAGGTTGGGAGCATCTCGGATCTAACTCTTGATGAATG
Source organism: Taxus wallichiana var. yunnanensis (assembly GCA_018340775.1). Classification (NCBI taxonomy): domain Eukaryota; kingdom Viridiplantae; phylum Streptophyta; class Pinopsida; order Cupressales; family Taxaceae; genus Taxus; species Taxus wallichiana. Next base: position 996,291,466 of record CM031237.1, on the reverse strand, counting down.
GGAAAACAAGGTACATGCTTTTGATCCTTATCAAGAAGTAGAAGAATCTGAGCTAGGGGTCTATTGTATACATGAAGAAAATCAGCCTATTCCTAACATCACCAAGCCAAACCACAAGGATGACAATGAGGTATGGCAGCTATTTTTTGATGGATCAAGAAGTAGACAAGGTGCAGGAGGTGGAGCCATGCTTGTTTCACCTCAAGGAGTAAGGTACTATTCAACTTTTAGATTTCAGTTTGCATGCTCCAATAACACTGCTGAATATGAAGCCTTAGTGCAAGGGATGCATTGGGCAATCAAGAAGAAAATAAAGAACTTGCAAGTCTTTGGTGACAATGAATTGATTGTAAATCAGGTCAAGGGACAGCATGCTGCCAAGAATGATCTACTCAAAGCTACAAGAACAGGTGTGGGACCTCATGGAATATTTTGAGGGTTTTGGCATCAAATCCATTCCTAGGAAAAGAATCAAGTCGCTAACAAAGCCAGCAGCAGTAGGGGGCAGCCTTTGACATTGTGGAAAGCATTCAACAAGACAAGGTATAGCCAAACATCCACGTGATTGTGAGGCCTTCAAAGGCGATAACAATGTCACTGGCAAGTGTTTGAGAATGACCAAAAAATCATCCATTTCTTACAAGAAGAAGCCAGTTCTCAACTAAGAATCAAGAAAAATTGAACAAAGCAGATGGTGACCAAGTGGTACAAATAGAACTAACAAGCTGCCCAAGGGACTTATCACTTTGGAGTCCATTTTTAATCCCAATGATCAGTTTAGAAAGGAGAAAGCAAATATTCAGTCAAGAGAGAGGATTCAATATCCATCTTGGTAGAAGAGAACAAACCATTGCAAATTGGAAAGATGACAACTGATCAAGAAAGGTATGAGTTTGTATAGCTGTGTCAAGAGTTCCCTGATGTGTTTGCATGGAGCTATGAAGATTTGAAAGGTTTCAATCCCAACTTAGCTCAAAGATACCATTGAATTGGATCCAAATACTAAGCCTCGTCAGTAGAAACAAAGACCACAATCCACACATGGAGCCTCCCATGAGGAAAGAATTGGACAAGCTGATTGAGTCAAGAATCATATTCCCAATCAAGCATTCTAGTTTGGTTGCCAACTTGGTTCCAAATCAAAAGAAGAGTGGAGAGATCAGATTGTGTGTTGATTTCAAACTTAAATAGAGCATCTCTCAAGGACCATTACCCACTCCCTTCCATGGAGCAAATCTTGCAAGTCAGGCTGGGCTCCGAGAGGTTTTCACTACTTGATGGCTACTCCGGCTACAATCGATTATGGTGAAGGAAGAAGACCAGCCAAGATAGCCTTCACAACCAAATGGGGGACTTTTACATACAGAAGATGCCATTTGGGCTGTCCAACACTGGTGCTACCTTCCAAAGAGCAATGGACATGGCATTCAAAGGTTTGATTAACAACGTGGTGCTGATTTACCTTGATGATATCACTATTTTTTCCAAAAATGCAGCAAACCACCTCTCTCATTTGAGACAAGTTTTCACGAGGTGTAGGAAATTTGGAGTGTCTTTGAATCCTAAGAAGTGTATCTTTCTTGCACATGAAGGAAAGCTCCTTGGCCATATTGTCTCCAAAGAAGGATTAGTAATTGATCCAGAGAGAGTCGAAGCCATAAGAGCACTACCATTGCCAAGCCACAAGAAATCCCTTCAGAGTTTCTTGGGGAGGATAAACTTTGTTCGGAGGTTTGTCCCAGATTTTGCAGCCCTTGTCAAGCCCATCACCAAAATGTTAAAGAAGAGCATGGCTTTCAAGTGGACAACAGAAGGCAAGGAGATTTTTGAAGCAATCAAAGAAGCCATCTCTCAAGCACCAACTCTCATCAACCCGGACTTCTCCAAGGATTTCATCCTCTATGCATTTGGAGGTAATGACACTATTTCTGCCATTTTGGTACAGCAGAACAAGGATAACGATGAGCAGCCAATTGCTTTCTTCAGCCAGAGCCTAGATGACTATGAGGTGAGGTATTCTTTTATTGAGAAGCATGTGCTGGCAGTAATCAGAAGCTTGAAGAAATTCAAGCATTTAGTCTCAAACAACAAGGTCCAGTTGCTGGTCTCACATGCTGGGGTTAAGGACTTCCTCCTCAACAAAGATTTGAATGAGAAAAGGGCAGGTTAGATCACCCGTGTCATGGAGTATGACATTGAGATCAAAATCACCAAGCTGGTAAGAGGAAAAGGATTATGTGAGCAGCTGGTTTTGGGGAAGCAAAAAGAAGCATGCAATGAAGAGAGGCTGTTTTGACAGCCAAGACAGCCATGAGCCATGTGGCACTCAAGAAGAAAACAATGTTTCCCCCACTCCTTGCTGGACCAAGGTATAATACACTTCCTAAGCATAGGCCTATGCCCTCCGGAGATGAACAAGACCCAAAGAAGACACTTCAGATTGCAGGCTTGTCCCATATGCCATTGTTGATGGAGTTTTGTTCAAGAAAGATGTGAATGGAGTGCTACTGAGATGCATTAGCACAAATCAGATTCATAGGGTGTTGGAAGAGTTCCATGGTGGACCAGCTGGTGGTCATTTTGCACCAAGAGTGACAACTCTAAAAATCATGAAGGCTGGTTATTATTGGCCTAAAATTTTCAGTGATTGCTATGCATGGATTAAGAGGTGTAAGAATTGTGCATTCTTCACAGGAAAAGAGAGACTTGTTGCCCTTCCATTGCATCCAATCTTAGTTGACTAGCCATTCATGCAATGGGGTTTGGACTTCATTGGAGTCATTAATCCCAATTCAAGTCAAGGGCACAAATGGATTTTGACAGCCACGAACTACTTCACCAAATGGACTGAAGCAATAGCACTCAAAGAAGCAAATGAGTCCAACGATCTTAGACTTTTATGAGGGGATAGCGACCAGATTTGGTATACCTGCTACAATAATCTCAGATAATGCATTGGCATTCATTAGATCCAAGGTGACTGAGTGGGCTATCAAGAACGGGATCTACCTAAGCACTTCATCAAACTATTACCCTCAAGGTAATGGCTAGGCCGAGTCTACAAACAAGAACTTGTTGAGGATCATTAGGAGGACTCTTGATGAGAATCGAGGTCTTGGCATACCAAACTAAAATCAGCCTTATGGGCTGATAGGATAACTCCCAAGAGATCCACAGTAACTCTCCATTCAAGCTTGTTTATGGAAGAGAGGAAATCTTGCCCATGTCACTTGAGTTGCCAACATTGGAACTCATGAAGCAATTAGAGTTTCTAGAGTTTGAGCCCATGGAGGTGAGATATGCAGAGTTGATGGAGCTGCAGGAGGTCAGAAATCAGGCATCCCAAGCAATGGAAAAGGATCAAGCTTTGATCAAAAAGACCTTTGATAGGAAGGCCAAGGATAGATCTTTTTAGGTTGGAGATCTAGTGTTGAAATGGGATGTGGGTAGAGAAAACCGGAAGGCATTCAAAATTTGATGCCATTTGGAGTGGCCCATACATGGTCACAAAGTGCAAGAACAACAATGCTTTCCAATTGGCCTCATTGGATGGTGAAGAACTGTAGATTCTAGTCAATGGAATCTATCTCAAGCGTTGCTTCTAGAGGGAAATTTACCACCTTGTAAATATTAGATTAGATTTTCATTCCTCCAAGTGCTTTGCACATTGTTTTGCTGTAGGTTATTTTTGCTTTCCCTAAGTGCTTTGGCACAACTTGCTGTCCCTGGAGATGTTTTACAGTCCTTGCTTCCATCATGTGATATTCCATCTTCCTCCTTGCACATTCTAAGTCAGTTGAGGTTCTAAATAGAATATTTGATGACTCCATGCCCAATGGACTACTTCAGGCAACTGGTATTTTCATCTAGTAGGCAGATGACCCCTCTGAGTCACCAAAATTATTATCCAAAATGGTGCCCTAGCTCATTTTTTTGGCTAACTCCTTGTGTTCTTACCTCTCTTGTGCCTCGCCTACATTTTTGATTTTCAAGCACTCAAGGCTTTCTCGAAATGGCACCATCGATAGAGCTCTCTCTCACCTTTTCCGTAAAGGTAAAGGTTGCCTCCTAACTCCTTATATTTTTCAAGTTATGGCTCAAGCGGAGTTTTTGTGGAAAATTTTCCCATTTGAGGCCCGCACCACAGAAGCTGCCACGTGGCAGAGGAGTTCGGGGTCGGAGGCAAATTTGAATTTTTTCCAAAAGAGTATAAAAAGGTACATTTTCAAAGGAAAACCCACGGAAAAGAGAAGGAGAGAGAATTCCAGAGTGAATCAGAGCTTTCCATGTGGCATCCGACCAGCGGAGTGTGGGAATTTTTAAAAAAATTTCCAAAGACAAAAAAAGGTAAAATTTGAAAAAATTCCCATCGATCCGTTTTTGGGCCGTTTTTGCCCTAAATCTTCAAACGATCATATCTTTTGATCCAGAGCTCGGATTTTCACGTTCTTTATATCATTGGAAATATGTTAAAATTATCTACATGATTCCATGGTCAATTTCTAATTTTGGTTTAGTTTGGAGAGAGAAAATTCAAAAACGGTTCTGGTACGTGTCCATGGCCAGAAATGACATTTCAACAACCAAATTTAATACAGAATGGGTCGCATTCTTCTCCAATATGGTCAAAAATGATAGGGTATGGGTTTGTAAGGTCCTCCATGCTGTTTTAATGCATTTTCCATCAATGAGGAATGGGCTCCCACATTTTTTACGTTTTCTCTCTCCTAGGCTCGACCCATGCACTGTAAAAGCTAGATTTGGCTCATTTCTTCAGGGTTGAACACTTTTTGGCATTGCAAACTTCTTCTTTCACCTCCAGCAAGTGATAGTTGTAAGAATCAGACCTTTTTCAAGTATTGTAGCAGGTTTATACCTCTTTAAGGGTGGAATGCAAGAGATTTTTACATGGAATTGACAATGCAAACTCTGTGAATGCTTTCAACCTTTGTTTGTATTGTTTTACTTCATTTTAAGACCTCTAATTACATCTATCAGCTTGTGAATGTTTTCCTTGTTGCATTTCATGAATTTGTGTCTATTTACATGGCAAAAATGTTTCACCACTCCTTTTGGTGCATCACCATCTTTAGTTTAGTTTCATTTTTACATTTTTATCCCTGTCTCCTTGCAATTTAGAGTAGGATTAGGATCTGAACCTCTGTAGTTGTGCAAAATATAGATCTAAATCAGAGTATTTTGAGGAACCAACCTCTAATCTAGAGATTCCTCTCTCATTTTCACAAGTCCCACACTTGGAGAGAGGTTTCCATGTTGTGCAATCACACTGGATGCCTAAAACATCAATTCAGAACCTTAATTTGCATCCAGGGGTGCTGCTGATTTGCAACAACAAGAATACAACATTTGTCTTTGCTTTAACCAAAAGAAGGGTTTAAAGCATGGTTCTCATTAGGGTGATTCATCTAAATCCTAAGAAAAAGTAAAATAAGAACCATTACAAACTATGCTCAACACAAGACATCTGAAAAACTGAAACAAATTCATAACATGAATTAACGGTTTCATTTAAAGGACAACTACCTTAAATTTCAACATTTAAGATATTCATCATAACAGAATCTCATTTCAATCCAAGAAGGAATAGAGAATCAAACAGTCTACCTACAAGTCTAAATCTACTTCCACATGTTAGAAGTTAACATTTAAAGATCGAAACCAACGTTCACAAATCAAGGTAGACTTATACAGAGTTAATCTCCACTCGGTCCATCCAAGGAGGATCCATAAAAATATAGAGTGCAAGAGACAAAACTTACTCATCACAAACCAAACAAAGCAAAGCCTTGTCAAATAAACAATCTACCAAACAAGCTTACATTTTCAGTTCAATAAAACCGAATAATCTAATCTCTTCCTACATCATTTCTACAAATGATTTGAACAAGGAAGACTAAACAACTCATAAAGAAATCTCCATTTCATAAGAGAATCAAAATAGAAAATTTCAACCAATGAACTTATCCCAACAATAGAAAGAAAGGGATCTTAATTAGAAAATGATCCAATCAATAATTCATTTTATTGTACTAACAAATGAATTTCGCTTTTAATTCAAACATAGAAATTCATAAGCTAGTTCCTAGGAGAGAGAACAAAATCGACTCATAGTAAGAAGAAAGCACACTACCATTTTCCTTACAATTCTTTACCTTCAATAAACACGAGTTTCAATTCCAATCTTAGAATGAAATATGCATAACAGTCCTAAAAACAACATTCTGTTCCAAAGGAATCACATTCCTTTCTTTTAAAAAGATACAAGGTTTATTTACTATATCCAACAAGAAATAGAAAAACAAACCGATCAGTAAGCTAAACATGTTCAGAGTATCAACGAACTCAAAGACTGAAATCCCATTGTCAGGTTTCAATATTGCATTACAAAAGAGTAATTAGTTCTCGATTCAATAAGCACTAAATACAAAAACAATCTGAACATAGACAAAGTAATCCCACGATAACAATTCATAGCACTAAAGTAATAAACTCTTCTTTTAAATAAAACCTAGAGCTTATTTTAAAAGATTTGAAGACGTGGGTTTCCACAAAACAAAGGGGAAAAGAATACCCCGATAAAACACCATTGCCATCTCAGAAAAGATGAAACAGTTCTCAAAAAGGAATTACCAAATCCATTCATCAAACAAAGACGTTTTTAGTTAAGATCTCAAGAGTTTACCCAACAACTCAGCCAACTATTCTCCCAATTTTCTTTGAGCAATAGTTCAACAAAAGAGTTATAAGTTTTAAACTTTTAATACAAGTAAAACCCAACTCAAAATACCCGAACAAAGTCGAACACAAAGTCTCAACAAAATTTCGAGCTACACAAGTCTCTAATCACAGGTTCAGGGCAACACAAAGTTCCCATTCCAGCTTATATTTTAAATGAAACACGAGCTTCAACAAGAGTTCAGAACTATACAAGTAACAAAATATGAGTATGATGTAAAACACAAACCTCCATTAACAATCCAGATTTTCACAAGAATAAAACATGGGTACAGAGCCACATACGGGCTTCAACAATAGTCCCGAGTTACCCAAGATTCCCAAACATAGGTCAGAGCATCAAGAACCTCCATCACCAGCTTTCATCAAACACAAAACCAAGAACAAGATCCAAACCAAATACAAGCTCGATTACAAGCTCAAGCAAAACACAAACTCCAACAAGATCAGATGGAACTCAAGGTTCCCATATAGTTTAGAATCCACATATTGCAACGAAGGTCAGTTCCAACACAACAACCTCAAATACAAATTTTAGAAATGGAAAGCAGAGCTACTAATACAAGCTTCGCATGCATGTATCACTATTAAACTATCACAAAGACAGTTTCAAAACCAACGTTATTTTTTCCATGGATTCATATCCAAGATAACAAAGATTATAAAACCCAAAGAAAACAAGTAACCAGATAAAACATGCAAGCCAAGAATCTCAAAAGAGCATAATCATTTTAATGAAACATTTAGAAGAAAGCAAGAGATCTTAAATATTAGAGCCTATCATGCCTGATAGTGCTTCGCCAAATCAAAGGAGACCTCCAACCGAGCTCACAACTTCTCCTCTTCTCCACAAAAGATCAAACAACCATATTCTTTTTCCACATTGTCTCTTATACATCCCATGAACTGAAAATAGGTCTAAGACTTCAAAAATAGCCATTAAGTGTAGTTCAATCTGTTGGTTTGAAAAACTAGAGAGCATGCAGAGAAAAAATCATGGAACATGCAAGGTGAAACAACCCTAGACAAACCCGCTTGCATGCCTTCCAAGATGGTTTGTGCATGAAAACCAAAAACAATAAGTTTCATTAATTCCAATTTTCCTACCTATCCTTCCTTACCACCACCTTCCAAGTCTAGACGATTTCCAAATCAAAATTAACATGAAATTCCATTTTAGTGATACTTCCACATAAGCCTCCGCCAAGTCACTAGCCCTTGCCAAAACTGGCAGTACCCTATGCATTAAAAACCTTATCAATAACATAAATGTCATAGGAATCGTCACCCTTAATGCATGCGACCACCTAATTCCCCTTTCATACCCATTAGTTTAGGATAGATCAAATTGCTTAGGTTAGACCTTAGGTAGTTTATAATATATACCTTAGGATATAACCTTAACAACAAATTTCCACCATAGGTCTTAACACATAGCCTAAGGTAGTTTCCACATAGGTTAGATTAATTCACAACATAATGGTTTTAGGCATTAGGTTAGATCATCATAAAACCTTATAGTATTAGGTTCTAGGTTAATTTTAATATCCTAGTAACCTTTCCATATCCTTTAGCACGAGCTTAGGTTAGGATGCCAATCAACCAACAAAGTAGAATAGGAAGCTTTAGGTTAGAATAAGAATTCTATTAAGTGACATAGCTTAGGTAGCAAATATTCTTACCTAGCTTAGGATTCTCGTAGGATAGTCCTTTTTAGGATCCCGAATCCTTCCTATGTCGTGAACAGGCTGTATTTTCGTGTTTGTCAACAATGTCCTGCCATGATCGATCTCCAAGGACCCAAGCACAACATACAACTGAATGGAAATACATTCACACAAAAATCAAATAACTTGTAACAACAAAGTTCAGTCAATATGTCTCTTAATTCATGGAATGTCAATTTACCATTCATTCAACAGAGCAGATTTAAAACATTCCTTAGATCACTGAAATTGATCCAAGGATGAGTTAGATTAATAGATAAGTTTACAACTCTTAAACTAGATTGCAACTCACCTACAAGAAGTGAAAAATGGATTCAAGGAAGCCATTCCAATTCAATCAAAGGATCTTAAGAACAGAAAATATTTTTCCATATCAAGCATGATCTCCAACAATCAAAAGAACATATATTTATAAGGAAAATCACATGTCAACACTTGAAATGCAAAGGAGGAAAATAACAACTGTCAAGGGTGTTACAATTATCGGTGGTATACTTTACAAACATAGTTTTTATGGTATCCTATTAAGGTTCCTTAAATCACATGAGTCATCTAAAGCAATTAAAGAAGTATATGATGGATTTTATGGAGGACATTTTAGTGGGAATTCCATCTCTAAATGTTTCATATGATTAGTGTAATAGTATCCTACTATCACCAAATATTGTTGTGAATATTTAAAGAAATTTGTTAAATGTCAACTTCATTCAAATCTCATCCATGTCCCCAGTCAAGCATTACAACCTGTTTAGGACCTATGGCCTTTCTCTTAGTGGGGGTTATACCTCATTGGTGCTATTAATCCTAAATCATCTCAACAACATCACTCTATTATTACATCTACTGAGTACTTCACTAAATGGGTTGAAGTTGTTCCTTTAACATCCACTAAATAAGGACCTATTATCAATTTCATATATCAAAATATTATATGTCATTTTTTCTTCCCATATAAACTTATCATAAATAATGGAAAATATTTTTTAAATAAATAAGCTAAAAATCTCTGTGATACCTTCAACATCAAGCTCATCTTTTAATCACCATATTATCCTCAAGAAAATGGATAGGATGAGGCCTCTAATAAGACACTCAATAAAATCCTCATGAAAAAGTAAATGATGCAGGAAGGAACTATCATCTCTAAATCCCATTTTCTCTCTAGGCTTATCGAACTAGTATTCATACTCCTATAGGAGCTACACCCTATTCACTTGTCTATAGCTCTAAAGTTGTTTTACGTCTTGAAGTTCAAATCCCATCACTTCATGTATCACTTAAGGACTTTATTCCCAACAAAGAATATCGACAAGACCATCTAGCACAACTTGAATAGTTATATGAAAAGTGTCTAATGGCTCTTGAACACCATCAAGTTTATCAAGAACATATTAAACGAGCATATAACAAACATATCAAAGAACATGATTTTAAAATTGGTGATCTGGTGCTTAAATAAAATCAAATTGTTACTTTATTAGAATGAATTAAATTTGGAATTTTTTCCCCTAATTAGATCGGTCCATATGACATCACTCACAAATATGAGTCGAGATATTATCATCCCACTTCCCTTGATGGTGAACCTAAAAAATAACCTTGGAATGCCTTTCATTTATGGCCATTTTACTATTAAATTATTGATCATCATGACGGTACTTATATTTAAAACTCTATCATTCCATCATATCATCCATCTTGTCATAGTAATGATTTGAAAGCATGTGGTTATCCATCATTACACTCACTTATCAATCAAAAGACATGACATGGGGTATGAATGTGTAGATCATATACGCATCTTCTCCTCTCCTTGAAATGGTTTATTAGGGTCTTTCCCTCAGCTAAAATATATATATTGAAATCATTTAGATGCATTTCTAAAAAGTCAAAATAAATCCCTTGATGAACGACTATCTATAAGAATCAAAAGTGAAAATTAGACTGATCCTCAAGGATAGCTACCGTCCAAAAGTGCGACTCATATCCTTGAAGGATGTATACCCATAAAAAGGCTTCCCACATTGATTAGCCTTCAAAATCAATACATCAATATCAAAAGCATCTAGGAAAGCTTCCCACATTGATCATTTTTCCCTCATAGCAAACTTCCTGCATTGATTAGTTTTCTTTAAAAATCAAATATGAAAAGTTGGGGCATTTCTCTATGACTCTATAAGGATAACCTTATTCCTATCTCAAACTACACATGTTCAAGCTCCCTTTCATGTCCTAAAAAGAAACATTCATTTAATACCACATTTTATTAAGTGTTGTGTAACTACCCATTGATGATCTTATTTAACATTCATTAAGGATTATAGTTAGTACAAGTATGTTCAAGCTTTCAAAACCCATTGAGTATGTATCAAATCCATCATGGGGAAATAGTTTCATTTTACTTAGTTATATAGTCACATTTTGAAGCTATTTGATTAATTAAACAATTCAACATTGTATCAAACATATTCACAAAATATCACAACTAATACATCCATCAAAATCCATCTAACACTAATACATTCAAATTAAAAACATACATTAAACATGTGTTAACACATATAAGTCATAAAACCTCATCATCATCATCATATAAATCAAGTCCATATACATCATGATCATCATCACATCAATTTCATACAAAATGGGCTTCTAAGAGTCGTATATCAAAATACATCATATCAATGTCATACAAAAAAGGGCTTCAATGAGCCATATATCAAATACATCAAAAGTATCATCAACTAGTAAACTGAAAACCTCTAAGGGACTAGCTAGGAGGGCCTGCACCACCCTCTCCTCCTTGATCACCGACACCACCGATAATACTAGCATCTCCTCCAACTCCTCTCTTGCTATCACCTACTCTCTCTGGTCTTTGAGGTGGGTGACCCACACTCGCTGCACTAGTACTAGGTCTTGCCACCTTAGCAGCCAAGTGATCAACATACAAAGTGGCATCGGGATAATCATGTGTAATAAAATTAACATAGTAGTCACGCTCTACATGTACTGCCTCATAATGAGCTCTGGAAACCATCCTAGCTCCCACAGTGGTCTCGAACCGCTATCCTATGGTCCCCGTCTACTAGCCTCGAGCTCTTTTCCTACTAGCCTAGACCATCTCCACCAACTCTACACTAGAAATAGAAGGCTCGATAATCCATACGGCCTTCTTCATCCCATCTCTTTGTCCCTTAAATTGATCCCTATTTGTAATGGTCTAAACCATTGTACACTAAGTCTGCTCTCACTCAAGAATCAAATTATTTCTTTCCGCGATCAAAGTATCCCGAACACCTAGGAGGTCATCTCACTCTCTCTGATTCGTGTCCCTCTCTCCCTCTACTATGACCTTCTCATTCCTCACTACTATAATATCTCAGTAACTAAATCATCATCACCATCCTCCTCACTATCATCTTTAGCACCCTCAACCGATGCTTGTCTTGGTGCTCCTCTCATTTCGTGAGAACATACTTGTCTAACCCTCTATGCTACTATCCGTGTGTTACTCAAGCCCTATCAAAACTCCTCAAATCTCAAGTCCATCAAGTTGTATATTCAGAGTAACCCCGCATCATCAATCAAAACAATCGACCTTTATCATTGGGACCCATGGCCCCCTTCTAATTTATAATAATAGCAGAGCTCTGTCACAACCGCCCTCAAATTCTTTGTATATTTGTCCTCCCATATATACTATACCGTCTCCTCGGAAATCCTGTAAAAATCCAAACTATCTCGACACGGTCAAACCAAAGTAACTTGTGCTCACCTAGTCGGCAAACTTGAACCCATATATCATGTTGTAAATTGACCAACTCATCAGGGAACTCGCCAAATAGGTAAGTCTAGGTATGGCCTCCATACCACATCTCCCACCTATAATCTAGATAGTAGCTCTCGATAATACCATGTCCTCCTCCTCTTCATCCCACGACCTGCATCCTCCCTCCATCTCAAAAATCTAGGATTCCTATCACCAAACCCCTGAGGTAGACCCACTACTCGAGAAAGGGCAATATAATTAAAGGTCCAAGCCTATAATAAGAATCCAATATCAATACCATACTACTTGTGGACCTTGCAGGACCACAGATCTCTCTGAATGTATGTGCAAGTATGGTAGGACCCTACTCGAAAACAATACGATGCTCCATCATCTCAACCACCACCCCTGCCATCATCCATGGAAATTGGTCACCTCCAGAATCTAGAAAATCATAACAAATGATGGCCATCATCATCATGGTCATCTGAGTATGACCCTCTATCTCAATTGAATATAGTTTTCCATAAGCAAATGCCCTTGACTCAAATTTGATATCTCGTTCATCATCTCCATACAGCCTAGTCATCACATCATCTCTCTCTACCTCAGTAATAATGTATACACCCTCTCCCCGGATAGGCAGTCTTAGGATGTGGTGAACATCCTCTAAAGTGATTGTGATCTCTCCAGTAGGAAACCAAGTATTGGTGGAAGGATTCCACTGCTCCAATAAGGCCAACATAAAACTCTAACATCTGTGTAACCGTCTAAAATGTCTCATGGAACCAAAACCAACAGCCTCTACATGCTCCCAATCATTTTCTGACATATCAATCCTCACCTCATCTAAAATTAGTGGTATGCGATCATGGATAGTCAACTTAGCATCCACCTGCAAACATAAAAACACAAACAAATATTAGTATCATTGTCATAAAATATCAAAAACATTATTCACAACATATCAAAAATTTCTTAACATCAACATCAACATCATCACCTAAAAATACTAACATCTAAAACATCAAATAATTGCAATAGTACATCACTATCTAAAAACATAATTCCATATTCGAAAGCAAAAAGTAATTATATAAAATTTCTTGGACATCAATGCAAAACATAATCAATATCGACGTCAACTACAACTATATACACCAATGTCTATATTGGAACCACAAACACCATGTAAAATCCAAAACATTTCTTAAAAATCATGTCAATAATCACAAATGCAAACTGATTGTATTGTAGGTGAATTGTCGACTTATTCACTTCAATCGTTGGTGATTGCATGAATCGTCAACGATTCCTACGTTTTTACCCTAGGGCATCCGAATGCCCCAAGCATGGCAAAAAAACCTAAAAACTATTAAAATCAACATAAATATCAACAAAACAGGTCAAAAATGCTTCCCTCAACCATTGTGTCCTTCCATTTCCCGCTCAAAGTCACCATTCCATCCAAGATTCACCTTTTTCACCTCAAAAACATGTTTTTCTCACCCTATTTTCTCTCGACAGTTCACATTTTACCACAAGAATAATGTGGTAATATAACCTCAAAGTTGGCTATGTATGTCCTATACTTTTACCTTAAGGAGAATCATCAACTGATGCAGCCTAGAATTTACGAGATAACTCCTAGACATGTTGGTATATCACTCAACCTAGATCGAGTGCTCACTCGAAGCACGCAAAGGTACCAGGTCCCTCTTTAGGGTTATTGTAGTAGGATGTTAGTGTGATGAAGGAAGAAACATATAGATTCATAACTAATCTATCATTCTACAATGTATGCTACTTTCAGATCTATGAAAGAACAAGTGTTGTTGCAAATCAATCAAAGACTTCCTGGATGTTGATCGATTTCTAGTTTGATCATGCTAGCATCTAGTGTGATTGTACAACATTGAATCCTCTTCCCAAGTGTGAGACTTGAAAAATAGAAGAGGAATCTCCATATTAGAGGTTGATTCCTCAACTCCTCGATCAGCTATTTCACTTGCACAATTACAAAGGTTTAAACTCCTAAATCTACTCTAAATTCCAAAGGGACAAGGATAGAAAATGTAAAAAGAAAGAACTAATGCTAATAGGTGATGCACCAAAGGAGTTGTAGACACTGATGCTACATGAAATACACAATCCACAAGGAAACACAGACAAAACATGCACAAATGCTCAAAATGTAATGAAAGATCAAGAAAGCAATGATAAATATATGAAAGGATTGAAGGATTTTAATCACGTAACATATATCAACATCTCGGATCCAATACAAGACATTACGGTGATCCGAGGCAAGAAAAGGTGTTGCATTACATGGAAAGGTAAAATTTCTTCACAAATTCACGCAAGGAGGAAGAAAAGGAAGTTGCAGAGCTAAAAAGTCTCTCCTTCGCAAAATGAACTCATTCTAGCTTTTACAAAGTGCAAAACCACGACCCCGGAGAGAGAAACGTGAGAAAACATGCAAGGGGTTCAAACATTGACCAAAATTCCATCAAAATAGCATGGGCACCTTGGCTGCACCCATTCCCGACATTTTTAGCCATCTTTGGGAGAGAATGCGAGCCATTCTTCATTAAAAACGGTGGTTGAAACGCGTCATTTTTGTCCATGACAACGTGCGGTAGTGTTTTTGATTTTCTCTCTCAAAATCCACCAAAATTCAAAATTTACCTCGGAATCTTGTAGATAATTTCACCAGCTTTCCATTGATATAAAGAACGTGAAAAATCGAGCTCTGGATCGAAAGATATGGTGATTTGAAGTTTTAGGTCAAAACAGGACCAAATCGGGTCGGTGGGAAAAATTCGAATTTTTGCACCTTTTTGGTCATTTGGAAAATTTTCCAAAATTTCCCGCACTTCGCCACTCTAGGTGCCACGTGGCAGCATCTCATTGGCCGCGGGCCTTTCAGGGGAAATTTTTTCCAAAAAACTCCGCCGAGCCATAACTTCAAAAATACATGGAGTTAGGAGGAAAACTTTACCTTTCTGGAAAGCTGAGAAAGAGCTCTATCCAATGGTGCCATTTCCAAAAGGTTTTGAGTGCCTGAAAAGAAAAAAATTTTGACTGAGGCACAAGAGAGGGAAGAATGAGAGGAGTTAGCCACAAAATGAGCAGGGGGCACATTTTGGATAACAATTTTGGCGACTCAGAGGGGTCATCTGCCTGCTGGATGAAGTTACCAGTTGCCTTTTAGCAATCCATTGGGTATGGAGTCATAAGAAATAACCTGAAACCAACCTGATATCTTGAAAAATTCCCTCTGAGCCACTTGAAACCCATTGAACTTAGAGTTGTTCTCACCAAAATGCCACTTAAAACAGCTGTGCAAGAGCAAAACCAGCAGCACCAAAACTATTTACAAAACTGAAAATCATACATGCTCCAAATGGAACATGCAGAGTGTGCACAAGCACTTCTTTTACTGAAAGCAAACCTACCTACTCTATTCTAACTAGAAGCAAAGGTAAGCTAAACAAACCCTGCAACTGGTTGTGCAAAATAGCTTCCTTTCTTCAAAATTGGCAACCATGCAACTGATTTGGCATTGAACATGGCTGATTGGATGAATGGAAAATCAACAAGAAGCTGGTCTTCCACCCAAATCATCAAGGTATCAGGTGAAGGAAAATTCAATACCTCTTTTAGTTGTTCTGCATTTGGATTGGAGAGGTATGACAACTGATCCTTGGTTCTTTGTAGCTCATCCTCATGCTTAGGAGCAAGCATGACTGGTTGTGACTTCTCCTTTGGTTCCAATGAAGCCAGATACCTGATTGGGCAAGGTATGGTCCTTTGAGTATACCCATTGCCCTGATTTTCAACTCCAAGAATGGAGTTCTCTTGTAAACCCTTTTGAATGGATGGTGCAGAAGCAAAGGTAGAACCTTTTTGCCCTTTCTCTTCCTCCAATGAAGGACATGAAAGATTAAAATCTTCCAATCTTGGTTCCAAAGAGCTG
This sequence comes from Taxus wallichiana var. yunnanensis, assembly GCA_018340775.1. Lineage (NCBI taxonomy): Eukaryota > Viridiplantae > Streptophyta > Pinopsida > Cupressales > Taxaceae > Taxus > Taxus wallichiana. Next base: position 996,275,232 of record CM031237.1, on the reverse strand, counting down.
CTATAAGATGCAGGCTGCTGCAAATGGGTGCTCTCCTTCATGACAGTAGGCTCAGGTGTTTGGAACGTGGATGATGAAAGAGAGAATGGTAGGAACTCAACCGGTTCTTCTTCATCAAAACAATCCTCCAAATCTGACAAATAAACTACCTCATTGTTGTCCTGCTACAAATGCTCAACTTCCTCCACAGTATCCTCTTGATCTGTAACTTGATCATCATGGTTTCTTTCATCCTCCAACATTGAGTTTGAGAGATCAAACTCTTCTTTAGCACTAGAACTCGAGAGAGATGAAGTAGAAAGAAGAATTGAAGGTTCTCTTGTAGCCTGCTTTGCACTCAAAGCCCTTGGATCTGCAATTTTCTCCTCCACAACTAGAATGTGCTCCTCTTCTTTTGGATTTGGAGAAGCTTCTCCCTCTTCTACTACTTGAAGACAATCTTGTTCTTGATAGAACTCTTCCTCTAGCATGAAGTTCGTTAAGTCAAACTCTTCGATCTGCTGCTCTAGAGGACAAGTTGAGACTATAGGATATTCTTCAGAGCTTTCTTCCTCCATGGCTGATTGTGCAACTTGAATTGAATCAGCATTCTCTTTGAATAGAATGCTAACATGGACACTACTTTCTGAGCAAACTGATTGCTGATCTACTTCTTCTTTTTTCTCTTCTCCTGCTGCAGCAAATTCAGTCCTAACCACCACTTGTTTTCCAACTCCAACCTCTTCTAAAGGCTTAACCATCAAGGGGATCTTTGTCATCCCAAATTTAAGAGCCCAACTCTTGAGACTTCGAATTTCTTCATCCTTGTTTGGCTTTTCTTTTTGTTGTTGTTTTCCTTGACTAGAATTCTGATTTTTATCCTCCCAACATGGATTTGGGAATGCAAGAGGAGAAGTGGATTGTAACTCAATTGATTTTGCAATTTTTCATGGTGGTGGAGGAGGTAGAAACTCTTGTTTCTTTGGAGGAGAGGGTATTTCATTAGCTTTTGTGGAGGGGATGACTGTTTGGAAGGAAAGGGGAAGGAAGAATTGAGATGTGGTGGAAGACTAGGGAATGGAGAAATGGAATTAACTCTTGGGGCAGCATTGACTGGATTTAGAATTTGAAATTCCAAATGAGATGATGCTGCTTGAGTAATGGGAAGAGAAAAACCAAATGATGGTGTAGAACTTACCCATTGACAAGGTTGTTCAACACCAAGTGTATAGGCCTCTATTTCTACTGTCCATTGTGCAAGTTGGGGCAGCATCTTCATCATGAAGTCCAACTTCTCCTGAGGGCTGAAGTGTCTTGGAAAAGGGCCTCCCCATGGACAAGGAGTCCTGCAACCAATTCTAAAATCTTTCATTTGAGTTGTTGCTCTTGATTGCACCATCTTCACCTCCATCTTTTGGATTTGTTCCAGCAGATCTACATTTTCTTCTTGACTGCCCTCACAACTAGCATACCCTTGTGCTTGACATGCTTCATATCCAAACTGACTTTGCACTGTTTGCTCATATGGGTAGACATGCTGATTTTGAATTTGATCAAAATGTTGATTTGGAGGATTTGTAAAACATGTTGGAGGTGTGATAAATCATTGTTGTAAATTTTAATTCCATTATGGAAATGAGGTCATGATTGCACAACTTCATGGAATGGAAAAGAATGAAAATGATGGAAAGAAGAATGAATGGAAATGAATGGAAAACAGTGTCTCAGAACTTAGAGAATGAGTTGTTTACCGATGGATTCGCTAGATGTGCTTTTAAAGTGCCTCCAAAAGGCTGAATCATTAACAGAACACACCAACTGTCAAAGATAAAGTGAAAGACCTCTAAGGTCCCACCGGATCATGCCAAAACTATTGTACCATCTTCACCTCCATCTTTTGGATTTTTTCCACAAAATCTACATCTTCCATTTGATTTTCTTCATTACATGCATACCCTTGTTCTTGATGTGCTTCACAACCAAACTGACTTTGGCACTACTGCTCATATGGGTAGACATGTTGATTTTGAATTTGATCAAAATGCTGATTTTGAATTTGATCAAAATGCTGATTTGGAGGATTTGTAAAACATGTTGGAGGTGTGATATACTGCTGTTGTAAATGTGAATTCCATGATGGAAATGAAGTCATGATTGCACAACTTCATGGAATGGAAAAGAATGAAAATGATGGAAAGAAGAATGGATGGAAATGAATGGAAAACAGGTATGCAACTTAGAGAATGAGTTGTTTACCAGATGGAGTCACCAGATGTGCTTTTGAAAGTGCCTCCAAAAGGTTGAATCCTTAACAGGAACACACCAACCTGTCAAAGATAAAGTGGAAGACCTCTAAGGTCCCACCGGCGTGCCAAAACTATTGTTGCAAATCAAGCAAAGCACCCCTGGATGTTGATCGATTTCTAGTTTGATCATGCTAGCATCCAAAGTGTGATTGCACAACATTGAATCCTCTTCCCAAGTGTGGGACTTGTAAAATTGAAGAGGAATCTCTAGATTAGAGGCTAGTTCCTCAACTCCTCTGATCAGCTATTTCACTTGCACAATTGCAGAGGTTTAAACTCCTAAATCTACTCTAAATTCCAAAGGGACAAGGATAGAAAATGCAAAAAGAAAGAACTAATGCTAATAGGTGATGCACCAAAGGAGTTGTAGACACCTGATGCTACATGAAATACACAATCCATAAGGAAACACAACACAAAACATGCACAAATGCTCAAAATGTAATGAAAGATCAAGAAAGCAATGATAAATATATGAAAGGATTGAAGGATTTTAATCACAGAACATATATCAACATCTCAGATCCAATACAGTACATTACAGTGATCCAGAGGCAAGAAAAGGTGCTGCATTACATGGAAAGGTAAAATTTCTTCACAAATTCTGCCAAGGAGGAAGAAAAGGAAGTTGCAGAGCTGAAAAAGTGTCTCTCCTTTGCAAAATGAACTCATTCTGGCTTTTACAGTGCAAACCACGACCCCAGGAGAGAGAAACATGGGAAAACATGCAAGGGGTTTGACCATTGACCAAAATAGCATGGGTTCCCCGATGCACCCATTCCCCGACATTTTTAGCTACGCTCTTTGGGAGAGAATGCAAGCCATTCTTCATTAAAAACGATCGTTGAAACGTCATTTCTGTCCATAACCACGTGCCAGAAGCATTTTTTGATTTTCTCTCTACAAAATCCACCAAAATGCAAAATTGACCCTAGAATCTTGTAGATAATTTCACCAGCTTTCCATTGATATAAAGAACGTGAAAACCGAGCTCTGGATCGAAAGATATGGCGATTTGAAGTTTTAGGTCAAAACAGGACCAAATCGGGTCGGTGGGAAAAAATTCAAATTTTTGCACCTTTTTGGTCATTTGGAAAATTTTCCAAAATTTCCCCGCACTCCACCACTCTAGGTGCCACGTGGCGGCATCTCATTGGCCGCGGGCCTTTCAGGGGAAATTTTTTCCAAAAAACTCCGTCGAGCCATAACTTCAAAAATACATGGAGTTAGGAGGAAAACTTTACCTTTCTGGAAAGCTGAGAAAGAGCTCTATCCAATGGTGCCATTTCCAGAAGGTTTTGAGTGCCTGAAAAGTAAAATTTTTTGACTGAGGTACAAGAGAGGGAAGAATGAGAGGAGTTAGCCACAAAATGAGCAGGGGGCACATTTTGGATAACAACAAGCTTTAAGCAATAATCATGATTGAATCAATAACATACACTACTCGATTACACACAGAATGACACTTAGATTAAGCCAATATCTTCCATATATTAATAAACACATAAGCTCCTTACAATAATTTCAAATGATACCAATGCGTGTATGGACTCGATACATGAATTCACCATATACGTATATATTTATATCTTCATACATCCATTACACTCATATATTACCACTATGTACCTCATATTATATATATATGGTGGGGACATTCCCTTCACCACTTATCTATTCTAGAAATAGGCCACATGCTATTAATAGCCACGTGTCATTCACAGGCATAACCACACATGCAAGTGTGCTATCTCGTAGGACTCTTACAATTAACTGAAGTGTCAATCCTATTATTAGCTCATCTCTATGCAAAATGCTTTGATCCAATCCTCCAAAGATATACAATGCATGGTGCGCACATCTCTCAATCGTTGGTGTGTTCCACATGCCATTTTCTAAAAATAGGTCATCATGCTCAAAATCAACTAAGTCCTAAATGTTGAATTTTCCTTCCACATGCAGGTCCTTCCTATCCATCTGTGCCCTTGATCTTGGCCTTCTCTCCCGCACTGACTCCTTGAGTGTTCCCTAACAAGTATTCTCTGATCAACATTACCCCACACTAATCTCATTATCGTCCCGACAATGGGTATTCCTCCAAAAATTGAAGTAAAGAATAGAATAATGGAAAGAATAAGAATGAAAGAATGTAGACAAATAAAGAATTTTTATGAGACAACCTCCTCTGTATCACTTTGTAGTATCAATTTTGGATACTCCTCCTTTATTTCAGCCTCTAAAACATGTCATTCAATGAGTTTTTGTTCTAATTTTTCTGGGATGTCCACAGCAATGGATTCCAACTCATCCCTCACAATCTCTCCCTTTTCATTCTACAGAACCAACACAATGTTGGACATTGATGTCATTCTTCCTTCTAAAAGATCCATCTTCTGTGCAATTAGCTTCCCAAGCTCTTCCACTGATTCTTGTGTGGCTCTTGTGCTACTATCGCTTCTCGTGCTTCGTTTAACCATTGATAATATTTTTACGCAGCCCAATGTCTCATCCTTCATTACTTTCTGGACCTCATTGTTTTCTTCTAGGGTCCTTATGTTGATAAGCACCTCTGGAGCTGTGCAGATATTTAAAGCCTGGTCTACTTTCTTCAATACTTCTTGTAACGCTTACAAAGATCCCTTCATAAGATGTAATCTTTTGCATCACTGACGTTTTCTCTCATTCTGCATCTTACTCTAAATTTCTTGGCACTATCATACGCAGAGTTTCATCTTCAAGTACCAAGTCCACCAACTTTCCTACATAGTGTATCGCTGAACGAAACGTCTGTGGTGCTTTGGTATCTAAATTTGTTCTCCTTTCAAGCCGAGCAGAAGAATACATTAGGCGTGGAGCTTAAAGGTAGATATATCATAGTGTGTGTCATTTTGTAGCCGGGATAAAATCTAACGGCCCTTTGTTACTCGTATTTTTGGAGAGATGGATAGCACCTTTAAGATGATTTGACCTGTCCTCACTACTTTAGGTTATGCCTCTTTGACCAGGGTGAGAGGACCATTAGTGTAACCTCTATTTGATGAAGGAGATGGAGATATCCTTCATTTGGACAAATTTTATGAAGAAAACCTTGGGAAAATATGGTCAATACTCCATAATTTAACTCTTAAGAGTTGTCACTTCTAAACGATGGAGATACTTTCAACACAAGGCTAAGGTTACTGAAGACATTAAGAAATCCTGAGTGTTCTACATATTTTAGTAAGTAGATTTTGTTCCTTTGTTGATATACAGGGAAAACAGGGGTAGTTTAGGATGGATCAATGGTTTTAAATGATTTTGGTGGGAGATGAAGTAGGATAAAGTTGATTATACTAGATCTTTGAAGGGACTTCACAACAATGAACAAATCAACAACAAAAACTTCATAACAATTAAGACGTTCCTTCAACCAGAAGGTGTGCTTCAATGGAGGCCCAGATCAACACGTTTTCACATAATCTTTGAGACTCTAACACGAAGGCTTAAATTAAAAGACTCAATTAAACACCAAAGTCTATGATCAATCATGCCTAAGGTAAACCCAAATACTTACTCACAATCTTTATCAAAAATGATAGTGAATAGATTTTAAATTTTTTATCTCATCCAAGATGAAGGATATTCTTGAAATGAAATTGTAAATGCCATTAAATTGTCACAGGGGATGAGATCCTATGTGATTTCATAAAGATTTCAATGTAAGATTGCAATAGGAACGAAAGAAACTATTTACAGACATTCTGAAACAAAGCAGACACAAATTGCTAGAGATTGGACACAAATTAATTTCAAAATTGCTTAGATTCATCAACAGGGGAAAGCTTCCAGAGAAATCTCAGTGCTCGTCAATGGTTATACATATGCAACCAACTTGACACGATAGAAAATCTAACATAGAAGAAAATAATAGGTTATCTTGGCTTTGGTCTCTCACGAAGACAGATTTCTCAAATTTTCTCTTAGGAATTCAAACTCGACCATTTGCAAGAGTATTCTCATTGCATTTATACATTTTACTCACTCAATTTTCCCCCAAAAGAAATAATATTCGAGGGACCTTTGCTTGTTAAAAATTTTCTTCAGAAAGTGACATTTAACAAATTCATATCCAAAAGCTGCCAGTGGACCAATTGTGAACTGATCACATTTCTTGGGCCCTCAACTAATGACTAGGATGCCATGCCACAACTTTTTTGCAATCCTTCTAATCATTCTGATTTTTTCATGTGAGAAATCCCCCTTTTAATCATTTTTTGGAGACTCTACACAATTGGATATGACAGTAATCCTTTTCACTCTTGAGGCAACACCTTTTTCATCTTTTGCACCTACACTTTCATCATTTCATCCCTTTTTCCCTCTCTTTCCTCTGCAATTCTACCCCGCATCCATCTCCTCTGGTAATTCCCATTTTTGCAAGTGCCTGAGCAATTCTAACTTCAAAATATTGACCTTAACAATCCTTGGACTCACAAATTAAGTTCCGAATCCATCAAATGGAACTTTACAGACAGAGACGACAAGGAATTTCATCAAATAATGATGAAAAACAGTGTGTATTCATGTCTCCAGAATCTTGGAGAAAAAATGGTGAAAAAACATATGCAATACACAACAACCGTTGATTCTACCCCTTTTCCACTTTATACCATAGCCATCCACATGTTTCTTGGCGCGCAATCAGTAAGGAGAGAAGAACATAGGCAAGTCCCAAACAAGCGCAGGCCTTCCACATGCCCTGGGCCCAAGAAAAACACCTTTTGGCCTTTGAAAAGCCTCAGTGTAAAAAGGAGCCAGTGGAATCCTCCACATGTCTCAATGGCGCATTTTGAGATGGTCCCCAAAAACAAAGACCCCAAACAAATGCGGGCTCAACACGTGTCTTAGTCTAGCAGAGTTTATTAAAAACATTTAAATTTTAATGGAAGGTGCCATGTGTCTAGGGTCCGAGACATTTTTCTTTGGCCGTTGAAAATTCCAAGCAAAGGGAAGAGTGAGCGAGAATCCTCCAAGTGTCCTCCTGGCGCTTCTTCAAAATAAAACTTAGGGGCCGGTCCCCAAACATGTGTGGTCCCTCCACGTGTCCTAGCCCTTTAGAAAGTTTCTTGAAAAGTATAAGTATGGGAAGACCTAGCGGAAGCCTCCACATGTCTTCATGGTGTAACTTCGAGATGGTGCCCATGAACGGAGACCCTGAACACATGCGGGCTCACCACGTGTCCCAGGCCTTATAAAATTGCTTTGAAAAGTTTAAGTACAAAGCGGAGCTGGTGGAAGCCTCCACATGTCTCCCTATTGCAATTTTTAAGGTGGGACCCCGAGGCAGATCCTTAAATGAGCACTAGCCCTCCACGTGTCCATGGTCCACCAAAACTGTACCGACTGCATGAAAAAATTGTTTAAGTCTGGGCAAAGCAGCAAAACCTCCACGTGTCCCCCCAGCACAACTCCAAGGCCAAACTAAAAGGTGAATTTTCAAATGAGCATCGTTCATCCACATGGAAAAGTTTTGAGTTAAAGTGAGCCTTAGATTTTTTAAAGTGCCCCACCGAGCCGCATCCAACCAGAAAGGGCCGCATTTCCATTTATGCTGAGAAGTAAATTTGACCGGAAAAATACACCATTCAAATAGTAAAATGCAAGAAAATCACCATTTGAGCTCGAAAAGAACCTTTCTTCAAGGATAGAGAATTTGGAAATGTAATAAGGCCCAAATACAATCCACCGAGCTACATCCAATCACATTTCCACGGGTATTTGGGACAAAAATGACAGGGACAACAAAATGTGACTGTGGAAAACGGAAGGAAAGGAAAAACTCGAGTTTTACACCAAGTTACAGACTCTTTTAGATGGACAAAGGAACGAAAAACAAATTCTGGACCTTTAAGTGATCCTTGACCAAGGAAGGGACTGATCATGGCAACCAAATGGAGGATAGAGTTTTTATGCATCAATACGGGAGACAGATAAATTGACAGATCCCGCAAATTGTAGAACTTCATGACAAACAGGGCGAGACTAATTTGAGCACCAACATGTGGTACATTGGCCTCGAGTGTGGCCTATCTCTAATGATATTGTCTCCAATCTCCTCTGCAATGCTGATAAATACTTCATTCTTATTCTGCACAAATTCCCTCTCTTGTGTTATGTGTGCTATCTTTGCATCCTTTGTCTTCAGCTCCTCACACAGTGCTATGATTGTTGCAGCTTTGTCCATGTTTCTTCTAGCCACTTTAGTAGAAACCTTCACCAATGTGTTACTTACCTACTCATCTGACATGACAAAGTAGGATTTACTTGTCATGTGTCTAGCTTGGGGTGCCTTCTTCATCCATCTCAAAACGCATGACTCTTCGCATACATCAAAGTTAGGCTCATCCATGTGGGTGTGCATTGACCATGATAGTTTCTTTCGAGTGTGCACAGTTACCATATCCTCATCCATTAGCTCCCAGCCAAATAAATCCTTCGTGCTATCATGCTCTGGAAGTGGGCACGGACAATTTTTCCTACGTCCTCTACATACCCCATGGCTGGTGGAATGTGCTCTCCACTTGTTCTTCTAGACCGTTGTTGCTTAAAAACTTTAGCTTCCAAATTTGGCACTTGTGTCTCCATGTCCTAAAAATTCTTGATAGTTGTTTTCTCTAGTATCTTCTCATCCTCTTCTCTTCCTTGGATTCCTCACCCGTTCTTCTATGTTCTTTGGAATTGTAGGAGAATTAGGTGCACTTTCCTCTTACTCTTCCACCTCCTCATCTAACTTCGCTTTCTAATTTTTGCATGGTTTCCTCCTTCAGAGAGAGAGTCCGGGTGATCTACACACCATGGTTAGAGTAGCACCTTAGGTCCTTGTTCTCCTAAACACCTTTTAAATTTGTGCTCCCTTAGACTGCATTCAAGTCCTCATCATCCCCCTCTTTTGGATGAGGTAGTGTAATGGTGCACTCGCTTCACCCTTATTTGTAGGATGTCTCCTACCTCTATGCTCCAAACCACCACTATCTTTGCACTCACCTTCCACATACTTGTTATTCTCCATCTTTGGCTTCAAATGAAGATACACCAATGCTTCCCCTACATCTACTACAGCCATAATTATTGGATTAATATTCAACACCTCCGAAATGATCCTCTCGGTGAAGGTACTTCTTCCAGATACACATACTTCTTTCTCAACTTCCGTAGTCATAGTCTACCTTATCTACATTGAATACTAGTTGGTGCATGTATAAAATTTGTGAACAAATGCTTGGAAATACCTTATAGTCAAAGCGTATGGAAATTTACACCAAGGGCTCCAGACTCCATCTTTCATTGGGAATCATGTGATACAAAAATGCTGATGTAAAGAAAACTAGACTTGTGTCGCTACTACTGATGGTAGGTCCTTTGGGATGCGCCACTCTTCTCCAAATGTCATGCAAAGACTGTTATAACATTTCTCTACCCTTTGATTTACGTCGTTTGTCATGGCCCCTTTACATAGATACTTACTGAACCTTTCAGCTGGTGACTTATTCTCCATGGGGTATTCCCATACTTTTTCCTTCGGCCCGTCTGGTACTCCAATTTCCATGAATACTAGTGATAGTAGAACAGCCCCAAAGCTGATCTTCCCTCCTATGCGCGCTTCCTTGACTATTTGTTTTATAATATAGCCTACAATATTGTAGATTTCTCCTTCTAATATCTTACACGTAACATATAACCACATAGTATTTACCTGTGACCACCGCTCTTCTGATCATTCAACTTTGTAACAAGGTGTGTTGCTACTTGCACAACCAAATAGTTCTTCAATTTTTCTATATCCATACCGCACGGACCCTTCAGGTATCCCAACTCTTGTCTGGTCTTCAAGATCATGGCTTTATCTATGAGATCATTCTTTATGTCCTCTCATGTGTCCTTCAAACTCATGGCTCGATGAGATAAACTCGGATGAGATTATAACTCGCATCCTACAAAGTAGAAGAAGTCCTCATGCACTCTACTCATGAGCCACTGATACAAGGGCTCATACTTCTTGAAATATAGGAGCTCATATAATTAGTAGAACCCAATTCTCTTCAAAAGATTCTATCTGCATCATCAAAAACTGGCATGTCATCTCGTTTGTACACTTGTTTATCCTAGCAGTGAGTAAGGAATTGAGCTCCTTCTTGTTCTCTGTGGTCCTGTGATTGTATTACTCACTTTTCTTTTTTTGATGGGTGAATCCCACTCCTGGCCAACGATGACTCCTTCTGGATATTACATTTCTAAAAATGTCTTTCAAGTGCCATCTCTTCTTCCTCAACAACCACCTTCTTCTTTCTTTTTGCTACTACTACAACTACCTTCTTGGGTGCCATTTTTACCTTGCAATCATCTCCTCTATAACTCTACAACTTGCGAATCAAACCCTAGCTTGATTCAATCGTGCCCTAGGTGGAAAATTTGTGCCCTAACTCCTCTCTACCTCCTTGCTTCACTCAAACCCTTCACCATCGGGACGCAAGCTTCTTTTCACACAGATTTGTTTATCATGCTTGGTTTCACACCCTTCACACCTTAACCCGATCACTCAGCTCTTCACACTTAGCTTTTTCCTCAAATTCTCTTAGTCGCAATGGTAAAAATGAATCTACATCCCATCCTTATATAATTTTTCAAATTTTGATGCATTTATTGCTCCTTCACCTACCAAGTATCCTCTCATTTACTAACCAAATTTATTCGTTCTACGCGGTACATCTTCATGCCCTAGCTATAACCTTCTAGCGTGCCTTCCTACCCTCTAGTCACAGACTTCTCTTCAGCACACGCCCTTACACCTGAGTACCTCGTCACTATACCTTCTCCTGGTAGTTATCATAGCCTTCACTTACCTCGCGTTATATTTTCCTTTCATTCATCTCCATCCTTGGTCACTTTTGAGAAGCAATCTTCTTTTGAATGAAAGTGCACCCGTAATGACTTATTCCTTTCACATTTCAATTCCCATGGTCTTTTAATTCGATAACTACAACCACCCCACACTAAAGGTATGTGTATTCCTCTCGCATATAAAATTCTTCACATAGTAATTAGCTTCATGCACGCAAGTGCACTTTACACAAGAACAACAACTAAATTGACAAATACATAAGGAAACCTAATCTAAATGGCAATACTTTGCCTTATTACAAACACCAAGAAGTCTTATTTATAGTAGGGCTTCAGCCTACTCCCATTAAAGTAACCGGGTAGTCGTGTTCCATCAAGTGCTTCTAACTAGAAAGCACTTGTTTCAAGTATGTGAGTGATGACATACGGCCCCAACCAATGTACTTTGAGCTTGCCTAGATGGCACAAGAACTTAGAGTCATAAAGAAGTACCATTTGTCCAATCTCAAACTTATTATCCCTTATGTTTCTGTCATGTCATGCCTTCTACCGGGCGTTTTCCTGATTCTGAATCCATCATGTTATGGCTTGTCTCTCATCTAGTTGAATCATCTTCTTGATACGCTCTTCTAAAGCCTATTCATCAGCTAGACCTCCAGTGCGTGCAATGCACAAAGAAGGTAACATAAATTTGATAGGGGAATGGCTTCTACGCTAAACACCACCTAAAATGGTGTGGCTTTATTCAATCTCTTGTAAGTTGTTTTATATGCCCAAAGAACACCGACACTTTTTCATCCCAATTCTTTCTTCCAACATCACAATTTTTGTCAAAGTCTGGCTCAAAATATTTTTGAAAGCCTCAACAGTTCCATTTTCTTGAGGATGGTAGGGTGTAGTTTTATGGTGTGTAACCATAAACACATCTAATAGGATCCTGATTGTCTCATTCAAAAAGTATGTGCTCCTATCACTTGTCAAGCTTAAAGGACATCCATATCTTGTAAGAACCTTCTCCCATAAAAACCTAGCCATTGTAGCTGTTGTATAGTCCTTTGTAGGTGTTGCTTCTACTCACCATGTGAGATAATATGTGTAAGTAATGATGTAGCACGATCCAGATCCTCGTGTGCCTAGCTGCAAAATAGGTCCTACAAATTCAATGGCCCATTTCTCAAATGGTTCTCGCACTAGTAATTGGTCTCAAAGGCATCTCATCTTTTTTCCCTGGTTTTCCTAGGTGTTGACAATGATCACACGCCTTACAATATTCTTTACAGTCTTTATACAATGTCTCCCACCATAATCCAGCAAGTAGGATCTTCCGGGTAGTCGCATCACCTGCATAATGGCCTCTTGCAATACCACCATGAGCTTCTTCCATAATATCCTTGCGCTCATGCTCTAATACACAACGGTGTAATACTTCATCTCTGCCTAACTTGTAGAGGTCACCACTGATTAACATAAGCGTGTCACACGTGTATAGCAAGTTGTTTATTTTCTAATGCCTTCATTCCTTGTGGTGTTATACTAGTCCATAGAAAGACAACAATGTCTTCTAATTTTGATGGCATGTGTTCTAACCTATATAACTGTGCATCTTGCATGGTTTCTTCAATTGTATGTGTTTCCTCTCCTGAGTTGATTCTAGATAAATGGTCTCGGTCCATAATTTCTTTTCCCTGGCTTCACCAAAATAGTGAAATCAAACTCTTGAAATAAGAGTACCCATCTGCATATGTGCCCCTGTAATACGGGATTGTTTACCAAGTACTTCAATGTCATGTGATCTGTATAAAACACAAATGGTGTTGCTAACAAGTACTATCAAAACTTGTGTAATGCATAGATCATGGACAAAGCTTTGCACTCTGTAGTTGTATAATTCTTCAACAGATTTAGCTTCCTACTAGCAAAACAAATTGGATGATCGACAATACCTTCTCCAAGCTGAGCTAACACAGTGCCAATGGCCATGCCAAAGGTGTCCACATGCACATGAAATGGTTTATCCCATGAGGGAAAGCATAGAATGGGTGCGGTAGTAAGTTTCTCTTTTAATATCTCAAACGCACGCGATGTGGTTCTCCCCAATAAAATGTACCTTTCCCCTTCAGTAACTCTTCCAAGGGTGCAGCAATTTTGGCATACCCTTTGATGAATTTTCTATAATATCTTGTATGACCTAAAAATCCACGCACCTCACTTTGACTGGTAGGCACCTCCAGGCCTAAAATGACTGCAACCTTAGTTGGATCAATGAGCAAACCTTCCTTACAGATTATATGTCCTAATAGTATTCCAAATGGTGTGGAAAATATGCACTTCTTGATGTTCAAAGAGATACTCAACTTTATGCACCGTTCGAACATTAAGTGCATATTGTCGAATGATCTTTCATAAGCCCATATACTAATCCAATCATCTAGATAGACCTATAAGAAGTTGTGAATAAAATATTTGAATGCCTGAACAACTATGTGTGAGAATATAGCAAGCGTGTTTTTCAATCCAAAAGGCATCATAGTATAGGTAAAATTTCCCCATTTAGTAGTAAATGTTGTCTTTTCTTGATCCTCCTGAGCAATCCTAACTTGATGATACCCGGAAAACCCATCTGTGAAGGAATATATTTTGTGCCCCTGCACCTTACAGTATTTCCTCAGTGAATGGCATACGGAATGGATCTTTTACACATGAAGCATTCAACTCCCTGTAGTCCACACATATTCTAATTTTCCATCCTTCTTGATACTAATCACCATTAGGCTAACCCATTCTAACTCATCAAGGGGTTTGATAATTCTAGATTTCAACATTTTATCAATTTCTTCTTTTACCTTTTCACGCAAATTAGGATTCATTCTATAAGGCCTCTTTCTAATTGGGCATGCACCATCTTTAAGCTTTATCTTCATTTCCCCAAGTGATTTATGCACGCCTTTAAGTTCATGATACCCTCGAGGGAATAAGTCCTAATAATCCCTGAGTAACTCAATGATCTTTGCTACCTCCAAGTCTGACCAGTAGTCTCCAATTATGGCCTCCTTAGGCTCAGCCTCCAAACCTATATTCACCTTCTTTGTCTTCATGGGTTCGTGATAGGCACGTGTATCCTTTTCTACATTTTCCAAGACCTCACGCACCCCTTGTGAATGTTCAATATCCAGGTTCTCAATTTCCTCATCATCCACAATGTAAACCATCTTTCCCTTCTCTTTCTCAAGGCAAGTGCATTCAAGTAGTATGAAGTCCATTTCTTCTTCCTTCTCAAAATGCACTCTAGACTCTGTCTCACCAAATAATTCTGAATATGCTCTTCTACTTTTGCACTATCTCCCATAGTTAAGTGCTTGATAAATTTTAATGCCTCTTCTATTGGAGGTTGAGAAGAAAAGTAGTCAAAGGTTTGGATCATCCCTGCAGTCAAATTTTACCAGTTTCTAGTCTCTCGATGTAGTTCTACATATACATACCAGGCGCGTGTGCATCCTTGTAGTGTAGAGTACAATCTATGCACCCAGAGTGAAGGTGGTAATTCTTCATGTCTTGTTGTCCAGAGTCTCTCACACTACTGAATGTGATGCTGAATAGGTTGATCACCATGATAAGTGCATATCTACATAGGTGCATTGTTCCTTACAAACCTAATAGATAGGTCAATTCTAATATCTTCCCATTCATAAGATTATCTCTGTGGACTACCCACAAGGGCATGTTCTCTCCCGCAAGGTATATACTAACATACATCTTCTCTTAATTTGTTTTGTCCACTGTGTTTCCATGGCTTTCAAAAATGTAGGAAGATCTTTTGCCCCTGTATACCAAGGTACTGTGCTACCTATCCATCAGACAGAATAAAGTCCATTCTTGCACGCAACCGTGCTTTTACTTCATACCCCACTAATTCATATATACCATAAGCCCAATTGTCACAAGCAATACTCATAGTATCACTAATGGAATGAGAATCCTCCCACTGTAGGATGCCTTCTTTTGATGGCTCATTGACCTATGGGTCCTAAATAACACATACATAAATTTAGTTTAAGTCCTCCTCACTTAGAGGCTCAACATATGGTGTAGACTTCCCATCTCAATAGGTATCACAACCCTTTCCTCCTTCTTCTCAAAGCTGATATACCCCTTATTGAATCTCAAGTTAGAATTATTTGCATAACACCAAGGGCATCCAAGCAAGGCTGGAAAACTATTCGCTTCTTTCGCAAGTGCTAATACCTCAAAATCCCCAGTGAACTTGGCCCCTTGTATGGTTATAGATGCATCCTTCAAAAATCCTATGGGAGTAGCCTTAGTCTGGTTTTTCATAAATAACACATTAGATGATGGTTGCGATGGAGGCCTCCTCATTTGTACCCATGCATCTAATGTAAGCACATTTACTTCCGCACCTATATCAATCAATATGTTGCTCAATAGCCACCCATCTATAACAACATTCAGATTAATTTCCTTGTCATATTCAATGCTATCAGGGGGAAGATTTACATGCAGGATCTACCATCTAGTCTCAAGACTTACATGCAGAGTGTTCCCCTTTAACCAAATTCCTAATAGTGGGATAATGTTCTCCTAGTACAACATTTTGCACACTTCTTGCAGATCATCGATATCAGTTTGGACTGTCTCTGATGCTTTCTTCTACTCCTTTAAGTATTGTATCTCACCCTAAAGATTCCTTAGCACTTCCATGGTATCCTGGTAAACCTCCTTCTGATGAGCGGGATCTGGGTACCTTGCATGAAAAACCTTCTCCTTGGTGATCGTAGGCTTCTGGTGCAATGCTTCTCTCATGCGTGCCACTTCAGCGCATGTAGTAATCTTCACTATCAATGCCTCAAGTCCTTCTGCTATCTTGGGAATCCACTGATCCTCTACCACATGCTGGATTCTAACCATCTTGGTGCCTTTGTTTTCTTGCTTATGCTACTTACTCAGATGCTCGTATAAGTCTCGAGAATTCTTCATAGCTATGTTTCTTCCCGTAAAAAGAACATGTAACATTCTAAGGACATTCACGCCTATAGTGGTCAGGAGATCCACATGTATAACATGTTCCACGAGGGAACTCACCTCTTCCTCCACCATGGCCTCATCCTCCATATCCACCACAATATCCACGTCCCCTTCCACGACCTCCTTCAAAATGCCCCTCATTCCTATCATAGCGCATTTGATTATGATCCCAATCTTGGTGCTCATTCTTACCCTTAGAATTATCTATTACACTTGTCTGTCATATCCCAATGTCTATAGCATCCTGGATCTAACCAATCAACCGACAATCCTCAGTATCATGGGTCGTGGACTTGTAAATCTTGCAAAAGCAAGATACATTCTTCCTTATCATGCGTTGTAACAAAGGAAAGTGACTAGTATCATGATTCAAATGAAAATCTCACAATCTAGCAGTAATGAGCATACAGATATATGAGGGAAACTATCATTGGTGTGACCTTCCACTTCACAATCATACACCAAATTCTTTAGCATGTTTCATGGGCTGAATTTGCTAATAGCTTCTCTAACTACTTTGTCATAGCTACAATTTGTGCCTCTAAGAATGGACTAATGCCAGTGTCAATGCTCCCAACGACCTCGACGCAAAGTTGATTCCAATGCTTCACACGGGTCGGTGTATGTCTTATGTGACAATGACCTTCTAAATGGTATAATCAATACTCCAACAAACCATTGTGCATGTTGGCTAGCATGAATATCATAAGATAGCTTAGATAGAAGTGTCTTAAAATGAGCATCATACTCACGTACACTCTCAGTAGTGCCTTGCTTGATATCCTTGAGTGCACTAATACTCTTCTACTCAAACTCAAGGATATGGAACTCTTTCAAGAAAGCATCTTTCAATGCTACATAATCCACGCAAGTTTGATCAGGGTCAAACTTCCTATACTAGTTGTGTGCACATCCTTGTAATGTAGTAGCAAATTGACTTGCCTTATGCTCAGCAACTCATGATCCCTTTAGCGCACCACAAGATTTCACACATATGCACATGTTTAGAAACATCCTATATGCCTCTATACTTCGAAAGATGCAAAGACATCTCCATATAAATATTTTGTGGTTGTTGCAGACCTTGACCACCTGATCCAAAACCTCCTGTGTTCCCTCTACCTCCAGAACCACTAGATCCACCGAACAAGAACCACCTATACCTCTTGATCCTCCACTTATAACAGGAATATTACCTGTAGATGTGCTCCCATGTGCTCCGATAGTAGTACTATACTGAACCCCTACATTCTTTGAGGTAGTTCCACTTCTAGAGGTGAATCCAACATTTTGTGCACTTACATTCTGTACGAATGATATGCCTAAGGATGTTCCTCCAAATATCATTAAAGTCATCTGTCCCGCCATTGATGTACTTGCTCCCTGACTTACTCCTACTCTCATGCTTCCCAAATTAGCTTTCTGGTTACTTGTTGTACTAGATATTGTAAAACCAAGTGCAAGGGCTAGATCACTAGATGGATTAAGATGCGCATCCGTGGTCCAGGTAGTCTTTGCTGGCACACTTTTGTGTGAGGCCGAGGGGGTATCTCTATCATGTTTTCCAAGATGGGGGAGTTCCTAATGCTCTGGATCCACATCTTCTACATGAGATGTAAATCCTTCACAAGCCATCTCTCTCCTCAACGCCATACTTTCTGCAATGTAACGTTACTTCTCTATCTCCCTCTCGCACACCTCATTATACTTAAGCCACCTTCCCTCTCTCTACCTCTCTGCCACTAGGTCTGTCATCTTTCACCAAACCTGTTCCTTCCCTCATGCGTGGTGAAGTTTAGTTAGCCATCATTTTACTCTCCAGGTTCAAAGTTACCATCAAAATTTTGATCGCCAATGGAATACCTCACAAATATGCTCCTCTTAGATACCACAAAAACTAGAATTTAGCTACCTCTGGGAAAGAGTATGTCAAAATTGAATATTCCAGAATATAACTATTTAGTACACCACGAAACCACGTATCCACAACGTGATTCTAGATCAAATCAGCATCATAAAGGGCCTGAAATTCTTCCTGTGTCCAGAAAAGTGCACGATACCTCCAATTCCACTAAGATGCATAAGCAGTAAGCCACTCGTATAGTTCTACTGGAAAGATGGTGAAAAAGCTCTCATATAAGCTTTCATATAGATTTTTTTCTACCCAAGTGCATGCATTAAACTCGATCCACTGTTGAACCACCATGCATATTCTTCCTCCAGATCATGTATCCATTCCTCAATACTTTCTAGAGTTAACCGATGACGTCTCTTCATCGCAAACCATCCTAAAAATAACTGAAAAAGAGGTCCCAAAAATGGAACCAATGATGCAGCCTAGAATTTACCAGATAACTCCCTAGATGCGCTGGCACATCACTCAGCCTAGACTGAGTGCTCACCTGAAGCGTGCAAAGGTACTAGGTCCCTCTTTAGGGTTGTTGTAGCAGGATGTTAGCGTGATGAAGGAAGAAACATATAGATTCATAACTAATCTATCATTCTATAATGCATGCTACTTTTAGATCTATGAAAGAACAAGCTTTAAATAGTAATCATGATTGAATCAATAACATACACTACTCGATTACATAGGAATGACACTTAGATTCAGCCAATATCTTCCATCTATTAATAAACACAGAAGCTCCTTACAATAATGTCAAACGATACCAATGCGCATATGGATCTAATATAGTAATTCAGTCATATGTGTATATCTCTATATCTTCATACATCCATCACACTCATATATTACCACTATGTACCTCACATTATATATATAGGGTGGGGACTTTCCCTTCACCACTTATCTATTCCAGAAATAGGCCACATGCTATTAATAGCCATGTGTCATTCATAGGCATAGCCACACATGCAAGTGTGCTATCTATAGGCCTCTTATAGTTAACTGAAGTGTCAATCCTATTCTTAGCTCATCTCCATGAAAAATGCTTCGATCCGATCCTCTAAAAATAGACAATGCATGGTGCATCTTCTATCATTGGTGTGTTCTACACACCATTTTCTAAAAATAGGTCGTCATGCTCAAAATCGGCTAAGTCCTGAATGTTGAATTTTCCTTCCACACGCGGGTCCTTCCTATCCTTCCACGCCCTTGATCATGTCCTTCTCTGCCATGCGGACTCCTTGAGTGTTCTCTAACAAGTATTCTCTGATCAACATTGACAATTCCCTCAATCGCCAACGATTTATACCATTTTGGCATATGTGCCCATTTTTTACCCCAAATCATGATTATCATCACTTTTTCAAAAGTGTGCCCAAATTTCAATGGACCCTAGTCCTTCAAACATTAAATCAAACAAAATGAAATTGATTCTGGATTCGCCATTTCATCTATGGGACATGTGCCCTTTGGCCCCCATCACTTGGCTTTCCCACTCTTTTAGCCTACTTTTACAAATCATACGTTTATAGGTGTCAAACCCTTTGGTTCCCCTATCATTTGATTCCTCGAAGCACATCTTCTTTCAGAATCCCCTAGATTGGGACAATTTTTTTACAAAACACTTGACAAACAAACACTAGGTGTTCCTTGTATTGCAAAACACTTCGCGGTTGGATCACCCATACAAATTTTCATTATTTTTGTCTAACACTTTGTCATTAAAATCGCTAGACAAAAAGGGGCAAATGTAAACACTAAAAATTTACACTCCCCATCTTCACTTAATCATCCCATTCACATTTGTAAAACATCACTACATTAGATTAATTACATTAATATCCCATACCTCCCCCATTCTTATTTAATTAATTAAATACACACAATTATCAAACTCCATAATATTATGTATTTTCTAATTTATTATAATCCACTTAAGTTTATTTATTTCCTAAAATCTATTTAAAATAACTTCTAACCTATCATAGGAATTTATACACTCATCATTATCTTAACAAAATCCTAATCTTATATTTGTACGTTTGATAAATCCTAATCAAACCACCTAATACCTATCCTAAACAAACTTAAGCCAAATTAGATGATATCTAACTAATTACATCCCTTCCTTGACATGTTCTCAACCACCTCACATCATCTCCCTTGAAAATACGAACAAAAATCTCAAATTAGTAAATTGTTCCAACAATTTACTAAACAAACCTAAACTAACTAAAATCGTCGGTGATTTGGAAAATCGCTAGCAATTATTTAAACCCATTTTCCAATCTCTTTTTCAGGATCATCTTCTCACATTTTCGAGCCTGAGTTCTCTAACAGAATTCATTCTTGTTATATTGTATCAACATAACTACATTATCATCTAAAGATTGCTATCAAAACACTTAGGGAGCCATTCTAGAGCCTATCGAGACCAACAAATCACCATCCAAGTTTTATCAATCTCATTTATCATCTCCAATCAAGGTCGATTATCATTTTATATTATTATTTTTATATTTAGGTATATTCATCTCATTAATCCCTTCATCTCATGTTATAATTTAAGTCTTTTGAGAATTATGTTTTCATCAATAATTGGCTAGATATCATGTTTTTTTCCATTATTAATACATCATTCTACAGAGCATGCCATGTCTATATCTAAGGGAGAACATAATTAAGTATTAACCATGATGAAATCAAGAACATACTAGATCCAGATACACACAAAACTAACACTTAGATTCAGCCAATATCCTCCATTATATTAAATATGACAATTACATAGAAGCTTCTTACAATAATGGCATTCTATGCCCATACACATACATGATACATGATCTGAATAGTAGTCTTGCACACACATACATCATATCTATGTCTCTCTCATTCATTATGTCTATCATCTATTATATATCTATCTACTACGTAGTTCACTACATATTTATAAGGGTGGGGACTTTCCCTTCACCGCTTATCTAATCCCAAAATAGGTCACATGTTATTATTAGCTACACACTTTTTACATCATAGCCCCACATGCAAGTGTGCTAATAATAGACTTCCTTTAGTTAACTAACAGTGATAAACCTATTCTTAGCCCACATCCATGCAAAGTGCTTTGTAGTGATCCTCCAAAAATAGCCAATGTGTGGCACACAAGTCTCTACCTCGTTTATGTGCTCTGCACGCCATCTCTAAAAATAGATCCTCATGTGCAAAAATGGCTAAGTCCCAAAATATGAACTTATCCTCCATGTGTGTGTTTCCCTTATCCATTCGTGCCTTTGAACATGCCCTATTTTCCCACATGCGACCTTGTGTGCCTTTTGTTAAGTATTCTCTACTCAACATTACCCCACACTAATTGTATTGCCACCACCCGAAATGGTTGTCTCAAAAATGAATTAAAGAATCTGAATGGAAAGAATAAGAACAAATCTATATGCATAAAATAATGATGTTACTCTGCAGCTTCATCCTTCAACCTAAAAAATTAATTTGGGATATTCCTCCTTTATTTTAGCCTCCAAGGTCTACCACTCAATGAGTGCTTCCTCTACTTTTTTTGGAATGTCCACAACAATGGACTCCAGTTCATCTTGTGCAATCTCTCCTTTCTCATTCTGCAAGACCAACACAATGTTGGACATTGTAGTCATCCTTCCCTCTAGCAAATCCATCTTCTGCGTGATGAGTTTCCCAAGCTCCTCTAGCCATTCTTGTGTGGTTCTTGTGTTGTTGTAAGGGCCTCACGCTTCTATTTAACTAGTGTTAATCTTTCTGTGGCCCAATGTGTCATCCTTCATCACTTTCTAGACCTCATTTTCCTCCTCCAGGGTTTTTATTTTGATGAGCACCTCTTGGAGCTACAAATGTTCAAGGCTTGGTCTACCTTCTTTAGTTCTTCCCAGTAGTGCTTGCAGCAGTCCTTCATAAGATGAAATCTTTCTCTTCACTATAGCCCTTTCCCTTTCTAGCCTTTCTCAAGATTCTTTGGTGTTGGCATTCACATGGTTTCATCTTCAAGTACCAAATCCACCAAAGTCTTGACATAGTGCATTGCTGAAGGAAATTTCTTGGTACCTTTGACTCTAGATGTGGGTGTGCTTTCAGTACATGGTCCCCAATAGTCTCTTCCATGCTTGATAAAGGCATGGTTCCTCTTTTGTTCCAAGTCCTTTTCTAGATCAGGCATATTTCTACATTCTTTGTTTTAATTTCCTCACAAGCTGCCCCTAATGGTTGTGGCCTTATCCATGTTCCTGCGAGCCACCTCTGTGGAGACCTTTACCAATGCATTACTTACTTGCTCATCGGACATAACAATAGGCTTTATTGTTATGTGTCTAGCTTGGGGAGTCTTTTTCAACCTCCTCGACACACATGACTCCTCACACACATCAAATTCTGGTTCATCCATATGTGTGTGCATCGACCATGAAAGTTTCTTCCTTGTGCGTATATGGTTTCCATATCTTCATCCATCAACTCCCAGCCATATAATATAACCTTTTGTGTCACAATGCTCTAGAAATGGGTGCAAAAATTTTACCTATGTCCTCAACGTAGCCCATGATTGGTGCATTGTGTTCTCCACTCATTCTCTTTGTTCTAGGCCCCTTAGGAACTAGGAGCTTCAAGATTTGGAGTTTGTTCTGACATACCTCGAGTAGTCTCATGTGTGCTTCTTGTTCTCCTTTTCTCCTTCCTCTCCATCCTTCCTTCCTTCATCCTTTGATTCCTCTTGTGGCTCCTCCCTACTCTGTGGTTCCTCCTCATATTCAGGTGGTGTAGGAGACCCTAGCGTGCTTTCCTCAGATTCCTCCACCTCTTTGCCCAACTTCAACTTCCTTCTTCTTTTCTCAGTTGTCTCCTTCTGTGGAGATAGTCGAGGTGACCTACGCACTAATTGTGGAGTAGCACCTTGAGTCCTTGTTTCTCACTGAATACTCTTTTAAAGTGGCGCTCTCCTTGAACTACTTTTGGATCCTCTTCTTCTTCTACCCCCATGAGTTGGCATAGTCACGCACTCTGATTCTCTTTTATCTGATGGCTTCCTCCTCCTGTGCTCTAAACCACCACTATCCTCATGCTCATCCTCCTCATCCTCTACTTTGATTGTCTCTGTGGGCTTAGGCACTGGAATGTTCTCCATGGTATGCTTACCCTTCGGCGGCCCAGGAGACGAACTCATCTTCCACATACTTGTTGTTTTCCATCTTGGGCTTCAGTTGGAGGTACACAAGTGCTGCTCCAATGTCTCCAATAGCCAAACTTACTGGCTTTATGCTCAACACATCTGAGATGAGCCTTTCAATATATGCATTACATCCTGGATATACATACTTCTTCCTCAGTGTGTGGTAGTCACAGTCTACCTTGTCTGCATTGAATGTTAGGTGGCATGTGTCTGAGAACCTATGAACCGATGCCTAAAAATACCTCATTGTGAAGGCATATGGTAGTTTTCACCATGGGCTCCAAGCCCCGTCCTTCATCACAAATCACATGCGATGCAAAAATGTTGGTATACTGGAAAATTGAACTACCTTACCCACCACCGATGGTAAATCTTTTGGGATGTGCCATTCTTCTTCAAATGCCACATGTGGAGCCTATCATACCACTTCTCATCCCTCTACTTGACTGGTTTAGGTCATCGATCCTTCACACAAGTACTTGTTGAATCATTCTGCAGGTGACTTGTTCTCCATGGGATACTCCCAGATCTTCTCCTTTGGTCCATCGGGCACCCCAATCTCCATGAATACCAGAGACAAAAAACAGCCCCAAAACTGATCTTTCCTCCTGAATGCACTTCTTCGATGATAGTTTCTACAATGTAACCTAAAATGTTGTAGACCACTCCTTCAGACATCCTTCTAGCAATGTGCAACCACATGGTATTCACTTGTGACCACCTCTCTTGGTCATTTAATTTTTCACAAGGTGTGTGCGGACTACCTGCACAATTGGGTACTTTTTCAGCTTGTCTATGTCCATGCCATGTGCATGGACCCTTGGTGTACCCCAGCTCCCTCCTAGTCTCCAAAATTGTGCCTTATCTTGTTAAGTCCCCTTTGAGGTCTTCACCTGTAGCCTTCAACCTGTCACTATGTGGAGATCAACGTGGCTGAAAAATCCTTACTCTGCATCCTGAAAAAATAGAAGAAGTCTTCATGTACTCTTCTCATGAGCCATTGGTACAAGGGCTCATATTTTCCAAAGTAGGGGAGCTCATATAACTGATATACTCCAATATTTTTCAATAACTTCTCCCAAACATCGTCATCATAGACCGACATGTCCTCCGTCATGCATGCTTATTTGTCTTTGTGTTCAACAGTGCATCCAACTCCTTGTTTTTTTCTATGGTATGATGGTTGTACTCACTTATCTTGCTTCTCTGAAATGTGGGAATCCCATTCTGGCCTACTATAACCCCCTCTGGATATTGCATCTCTAAAAATTGCTCTCAGGGGTCATTTCTTCTTCCTCCATGACCACCTTCTTCTTTCCCTTAACTCCTACTTTGTAGCTGCCTTCTTTGGTGCCATTTCTACCCTACAATCCTCTGAAAATACTCATCTTTTGACTTCTACAATGTGCAACTCAAACCCTAGCTCAAATCTTTGTGCCCTAGGAAATCATGTGCCCTAGCTCATTTTTGTAACATGTCTCTTCTTCACTCAAACCCTTCTCCTATGTGGGAACACAAGCTTCTCCTTCACACAAACCTCCTTTCCACATCTGGTTTCACACTCTTCACACCTCAACATGATTTCTCGGCTCTTCACACTTAGCTCTTTTCAAATTCTCTTAATCACAATGGTAAGAATGAACTCACATCCCATCCTTATATAGATTTTCAAATTTTTGATGCATTTATTACTCCTTCACCTACCCAATGTCCTCTCATTTATTGACCAATTTCATTTGTTCCACATGCGGTACATCTTCATGCCCCAATTATATAACCTTCTAGCATGCACCTTCCTACCCTCTGGTCACAGACTTCTCTTCAACACACTTCCTTGCACCCGAGTACCTTGTCACTTGCACCTTCCACTGGTAGTTGTTATGGCATCCGCTTACCTCATGTTATATTGTCCCTTCATTCATCTCCATCTTTGGTCACTTTTTAGAAGCAATCCTTTGACTTGAATAGCACCCGTAGCATAGCTTATTCCTTTCATCATTCAATTCCAATAGTCTTGTACCTAGATATCAACAACCACCCCACACTAAAAGTATGTGTAGTCCTCTGCATAAAAATTCTTCAAATAGTAATTAGCTTCTTCATGCGTAAACACACTTATTACACAACACACCAACTAAATTGACAAAGCATAGCAACAAAGAAGGAAACACATTAAGGAATGCAGAATTGAAAACCTAATCTAAATGGCAACACTTCCTTATTACAAACACCAAGAAGACTTATTTATAGTAGGGCTTCACCTACTCCCGTTGAAGTAACCGGGTAACTGTATTCCATCAAGTGCCTCTAACTGACAAGTGCTTGATTCAAGTATGTGAGTGATAACATATGGTCCCAACCAATGTACCTTGAGTTTTCTGGATGGCACAAAAACTTAGAATCATAAAGAGCACCATTTGTCCCTCTCAACTTTTTATCCTTGATGTTTTATCATGCCATGCTTTTTACCTAGCCTTCTTTTTTTTGACTCCAACGTGTTATGGCTCATCACTCATCTCATCCAACTTGATTAACTGTTCAATCCATTCTTTTAATTTTCTCATCAGCTAGACCTCTAGCAGTGCATGTGTGATACATAAAGAAGGTAACATAAATTCCATAGGAAGAATGACTTCTGTGCCAAACACTAACTAAAATGGTGTGGCTTTGTTCAACCTCTTATATGTTGTTCTATATGCCCAAAGTACATAAGACACTTTATCATCCCAATCCTTTCTTCCAACATCACAATTTTTTGTCAATGTGTGGCTCAAAATTTTTTGTTGAAAGCCTCAACAGTTCCATTTTCCTAAGGATGGTAGGTGTAGTCTTATGGTGTGCAATCATGAATTCATCCAATAAAATTCTGATTGTCTCATTAAGAAAATGTGTGCCCCTATCACTTGTCAAACTTAAAGGACATCCATACCTTGTAATAATATTTTCCCATAGAAACCTAGCTATTGTAGCTATCATATACAATCCTTTGTAGGTGTTGCTTCTTCCCACCTTGTCAGATAATCTGTGTAAGTTATGATGTAGCGTGATCCAGTCCTACACGCAAGTGGGTGAAATAGGACCCACAAAATCTATAGCCCATTTCTCAAATGGTTCTACACTAATAATAGGTCTTAGAGGCATTTCATCTCTTTTGACCTAGTTTTCCAAGATGTTGAAAATGATCACATGCCTTACAAAATTCCTTACAATCTTTATACAGGGTCTCCCACCATAATCCAACAAGTAGAATCTTGCACATAGTGGCATCACCTGCATAGTGGCCACCTGCAATACCACCATGAGCCTCTTCCATAATATCCATGTGTGCTCATGTTCCAATACACAATGACACAATACCTCATCTCTACCTAATTTGTATAGGTCACCACTGATTAACATATAAGGTGTCGCATATAGCAAGTTGTTTCTTCTCTAAGGCCTTTCATTCCTTCTTGGTGCCATCCCATTCATAGAAAGATAGAAAATGTCCTCTAGTTCTGATGGCACTCATTGTAACCTATATAACTATGCATCTAGCATGGTATCCTCAATTGCATGTGCTTCTTCTCTGATTGTATTCTTGATAGATGGTCTGGTCCAGAATTACTTTTCCCTAGTTTTACCACAACTATGTGAAATCAAATTCTTGAAATAAAAGCACCCATCGACATATGCACCCTTGTAGAACAGGCTTGTTTACCAAATACTTCAATGCCATGTGATCCATATAAAATACAAAGGGTGTAGCTAGTAGGTACTATGGAAAATTTATGTAGCACATAGATCATTGACAAAGCTTCACTCTGTAGTTGTATAATTTTGTTATGTAGGAGTTAGCTTTCTACTAGCAAAATAGATAGGATGATCTATAATACCTTCTCTAGGTTGAGCCAACACCACGCCAATGGCCATGCTGAGGGCATCAACATGTACATGAAATGGTTGGTCCCATGAAGGAAAATGTAGAATAGGCATGGTAGTAAGTTTTCCTTTAATGTCTCGAATGCGCTATTGTTGGTTCTCCCCAATAGAACGTACCTTTCCCTTTTAGTAACTCTTCCAATGGTGTGGAAATTTTGGCATATCCTTTGATAAACTTTCTGTAATATCCTATATGACCCAAAAATCCATGCACCTCACTCTAATTGATAGTAGGCTCCCTTAGGCCTATAATGACTGCTAACCTTAGGTTGGATCAACCAACAAACCTTCCTTACAAATTATGTGTCCTAAAAGTATCCCAAATGGTGTAGCAAATATGCACTTCTTGATGTTTAAGGAGATACTCAACTATCTACATCTTTCAAACATTAAGCGCATAGATTGTCACAATGATCCTTAACTAATCCATACACCATCCAATCATCTAAATAGACTTGTAAGAAGTTGTGAATAAATTCCTTGAATGCTTGAACAACTATGCGTGAAAATACAACAGGCACATTTTTCAGACCAAAAGGCATTACAATATAGGTGAAAGCTACCCCATTCAGTAGTAAACATAGTCTTTTCCTGATCCTCCTGGGCAATCCTAACCTGATGATACCCAGAAAACCCATCTATAAATGAATAGATTTCATGCACCTTGCAATGCCTTCTAGTATTTCCTCAGTGAATGGCGTAGGAAATGGATCAGTTACACATGCAACATTCAGCTCCCTATAGTCCACACATATTCTAATCCATCCATCCTTCTTGATACTATCACCATTGGACTAACCCATTCTGACTCATCAAGGGGCTTTGATGATCCCAGACTTCAACATTTTATCAATCTCTTCTTTGACCTTTTCACGTAAGTTGGGGTTCATCTGTAAGGTCTCTTTCTAACTAGGCACACACCCTCTTTAAGCTTTATCTTCATCTCCCCTAATGATTCATGCATGCCTTTAAGTTCATGGTACCCCCTAGGGAATAAATCTTGATAATCCCTTAGTAACTCTATGATTTTTGCCACTTCAGAGTCTGACCAATAGTCTCCAATTATGGCTTCCTTAGGCTCAATATTTGTTCCAATATTCACCCTTTGTCTTCATAGGTTCATGATAGGTGCGTGTGGTCTTATCTGCACTTTCCAACACCTCATGCCTACCTGTTGAATGATTTACATCCAGATTTTCTACTTCTTCATCATCCACTAAGTAGACCATTTTTCCTTTTTCTTTCTCAAGGCAAAGCACGTTGAAGTAATGTTGCATCGACCTCTATTTTCTTCATCAAGATGCGCTCCTGAGTCTTCTTTATCTAATAACTCTAAAGGAGTTCTTCAGCCTTGGCACTATCTCCCATAGTTAAGCTTTATAACTTTCAATGCTTCTTCCACCGGAGGCTTTGTAGAGAAGAAGTCAAATGTCTGGGCCATTCCTACAATTAAATCCTTCCAATTTCTAGTCTCTCGATGGAGTTCTACATATACATACCAAGCACACGCACATGTGCATACTGTAAAGTGGAATAAAACTTGTGCACCCATAGCAAGGTGGTAAAGCTTCCTACCCTTCTATCTAGAGTCTCTCACACTTTTGAACATGGTGTTGAACAAGTTGATTACCATAATAAGTACATATTTGAGTAGGTGCATTTCTCTGAAGAACCTAGTAGCAAGAGCAATCCTAATTTCATTCCATCCTACAAGATTATCCTTGTGGGCCACCCACCAACATGTTGTTGTCCCACGTAGTGTATATGCTAGCATATTTCTTCTTTCCAATGGGTCTATCCATTATTTCTTCCATGGCACACAGGAATACCATAGGATCTCCTTCTCTTGTGTAATAAGGTACCAAGTTATTACCTATCCTCCTGACATAACGTGGTTTTTTACCTCTAGGAAATATGCTCTTTACTTCACGCCCTACCAACTCATAAGTGTTGTGAGCCCAATTATCACAAGCAACACTTGTAGTATCACTAATAGACTATGCATCCTCCCACTGAATTAGTCCTTCTTTGGTTGGCTCAAGTATCTCTAGATCTCGGATGGCACGTACATAAA
Source organism: Taxus wallichiana var. yunnanensis (assembly GCA_018340775.1). Classification (NCBI taxonomy): domain Eukaryota; kingdom Viridiplantae; phylum Streptophyta; class Pinopsida; order Cupressales; family Taxaceae; genus Taxus; species Taxus wallichiana. Next base: position 996,245,920 of record CM031237.1, on the reverse strand, counting down.
TCCTATTCAGATCTTCTTCACTTAAGGGCTCAACATAGGGCAAATTTTCCATCTTGTTAAAGGGATAATAACTCTCTCCTCCTTGTTTTCAAAACTGATATAGCCCTTGTTGAACCAAAGATCAACATTATTTGCATAGCACCAAGGATGCCCCAATAGAGATGGGAAGCTATCTGACTCTGCCAATCGCTAAAACCTCAAAGTCTCCAGTGAACTTGGCTCCTTGTATGGTAATGGATGCATCTTTCAAAACTCTGATGGGAGTGGCCTTAGTTTGATTAGCCATGAACAATATATTAGAGGATGGCTGCAATGGGGTCTTCCCATTTGTACCCATGCATCTAAGGTAAGAACATTGACTTCCACACTATATCATCAATTATATATTACTTAATAGCCACCCATCCATCCAAACAACATTGAGTGATTTCCTTGTCATAATCTAGGCTATGGGGGAAGATTTACATGCAGATCTTCATCTAGTCTCAATACTTGCATGGAGTGTTTCCTTTAACCAATCCCCTAACAATGGAATGATATTTTCCTGGCGCAACATTTTACACACTTCCCTTAAGTCATCTATATCAGTTTGGACCATCTCTGATACTTTATTTTGCTCCATCTTCCGTGATTGCTCTTTTAAGTATTGTATCTCACCTTGAAGATTCCTGAGAACTTCCATGGTTTCTGATAAACCTCCTTTTGATGGGCAGGATCTGGTATCATGCATGTAGAACCTCCTCCTTAGTGATGGTAGGCTTCTGCATAATGCTTCTCTAGCACGTGTGTGCCACCTCAGCATGGGTCGTAATCTTCACTTGCAACTCTTCGACTCTACCTCCAACTTAGGCATCCATTGATTTTCAACAACGTGTTGTATCCTAACCATCCCTGCCTTTGTTTTCTTGTTTATGTTGCTTACTAAGATGCTCATACAAGTCTGGGCACTCCTCATAGCTATGGTTCTTTCCACAAAAAAGAACATGTAATATTCTGAGGACATTCACGCCTATAGTGGTCAGGAGATCCACATGTATAACATGTTCCATGAGGGAACTCACTTCTTCCACTACCACGGCCTCATCCTCCAAATCCACCATGGTATCCTCGACCTCTACCACAACCACCTTCAAAACACCCTTCATTCCGATCATAGCACACCTGATTGTGATCCCGATCTTGATGCTCATTCTTTCCCTTAGAGTTATCTAAAACTCTTGTCTGTCATACACCAATATCTATAGCATCATGGATCGACCAATCAATCTAAGTCTTCCATGTCATGAGTCATGGACCTGCATAGATTTTACAATAGCTTGAAACATTCTTCCTTATCACACGTTGTAATAATGGGTAAAGGGCTAGCATCATGGTTTAAATGGCATATCTCACAATCCAACAACAATGAGCGTATGATCTGTGAGGACAACTATCCTTTGTGTGACCTTCTACTTCACAATTTGTACACCAAATCCCTGTGCGTGTCTCATGTGCTGAATTTGTTGATAGTTTCTCCAACTATTTTTCCATAGCTTGTGATCTGTGCTTCTAAAAATGGGCTCACCCCAGTATCTATGCTTCCAACTACCTCAGCACATAAGGCTACTTCAAGTGCTTCACGTGGATCAATGTATGTCTTATGTGATAATGCCCTCTAAAAGGGGTAATTAGACCCCCAACAAACCATTGTGCATGTTGGCTTGCATGTATATCATAAGAAAGCTTAGATAAAAGTGTTTTAAAATGGGCATCATACTCTCTAACACTTTCAGTAGTGCCTTGCTTAATATCCTTGAGTGCACTTATACTCTTCTCTCAACTCGGGATGTGAAACTCTTTAAGGAATGCATCTTTTAAAGCTTGATAGTCTACGCAAGTTTGATCAGGGTCAAATTTTATGTACTAGCTGTGTGTGCGCCCTTGTAATGTAGTAGAAATTGGCTTTCCCTACACTCAAAAGTCCATGATTCCTTTTGCACGCCACATATTTCACACATATGCACATGTTCAACAACATCTTCTATGCCCCTATACTCTGGAAGATGAAGAGACATCTCCATGTAAATATTATGGGGTTGGTGCGGACCTTGCCCACCTGATCCAGAACCTCTTGTGTTTCCCCTACCTCCAGAACCACCAGATCCACCTAAACTAGAGCTACCTATGCCTCCTGATCCCGAACCTATAGTTGGGGTTGGACCAGAAAGATGTACTTCCTGTGTCCCAATAGTAGAACTGAACTATACCCCGATAGTCTATGAAGCATTACCACTCCTAGAAGTTAGTCCAAAAATTGGCGTGCTTGTATTTTGTGTTGATGATACACCCAAAAAGTACTCCCATATAACAATGAAGCCATTTGTGCTGCCATTATTATGCCTCTTATAAGACTCACTCCTACTCTTCCACTACTTGAATTAGCTTGTTGACTACTTGTTATACTAGATGCTGGAAAACCAAGCAAGGGCAAGGTTGCTAGGTGGATTCGATGCACCCCGTGCCCAGGTCGTCTCTATTGGTGCTTTCTACGTGAGGCCGAGGAGGGTTCCTATCATGTTTTCCCAAATGGGGGAGTTCTTGAGGCTCGGGTTCCACGTCTTCTATGTGAACTTCAACTCCTTCCCAAACTATCTTTCTCCACAATGCCATTTTTCTACAACCTCCCATTGCTTCTCTATCTCCCTCTCATGTGCCTCATTATACTTAAGCCACCTTTCCTCTCTCTTCCTTTCTACCGCTAGGTTTTCCATCTTTCACCAAACCTACTCCTACCCCTGCATGTGGTGGGGTTTAGTTAGCCATCGGTTTACTCTCCAAATTCAAAGTTACCATCAGGATCTTGATTTCAATGGAATGCCTTGCAGGTAAGTTCCCCTTGGATATCGTAAAAATAGAATTCAACTACTTCTGACACGAATAAGTGGAAATTGAGTACTCCAAAATATAACTGTTCAAAACACCATGGAACCACGTATCCACAACTCGAGTCCAAATCAGATCAACATCATAAAGGGCTTAAAATTCTTCTTGTGTCCAAACAAGTGCGTGATACCTCCAATTCCACTTAGATGCATACGCAATCAGCCACTCATATAATTCTACTAGAAAGATAGTGAAGAAGCTCTCATATAAACTATCATACATAGGTTTTTCCACCCACACACGTGTGTTAAACTCAGATCCAGTGTTGAACCATTGTGTGTATTCTTCTTCCAGATCATGTATCCACTCTTCAACACTTGCTAAGGTCAACCGATATGTCTTCATCATGAACCATCCTAAAAACAACTGAAAAAGAGGTCCCAAAAATGGAACCAATGATGTAGCCTAGAATTCACAATACAAGCCCAAGTAAGACCCTAGGCACGCACTGGCACATCACTCAACCTAGACTAAGCGCTCACCCAAAGTGTGTAAAAGGTACTAGGTCCTCTTTAGGGTTGTTGTTGCAGGATGTTAGCATGATGAAGACTTAATACATGTAGTTCCATTATTAATACATCATTCTACAAAGCATGCCAGATCTATATCTAAGGGAGAACAAAATTAAGTATTAACCATGATGAAATCAAGAACATACTAGATCCAAATACACACAGAACTAACACTTAGATTCAGCCAATATCCTCCATTATATTAAATATGAAAATTACACAGAAGCTTCTTACAGTAATGGCATTCTATGCCCATACATACATAGATATGATACAGTAGTCATAGTCTTGCACACATACATACATATATATATATATGTCTCTCTCTCATTCATTTTATATTATATATCTCTCTACTACGTAGTTCACTACATATTTATAAGGGTGGGGACTTTCCCTTCACCACTTATCCAATCCCAAAATAGGTCGCATGCTATTATTAGCTACGCACTTTTTACAGCCATAGCCCCACATGCAAGTGTGCTAATAATAGACTTCCTTTAGTTAACTAATAGTGATAAACCTATTCTTAGCCCGCATCCATGCAAAGTTCTTTGTAGTCATCCTCCAAAAATAGCCAATGTGTGGCAAAGTCTCCTTATTTTTATGTGCTCTACATGCATCTCTAAAAATAGATCCTCATGTGCAAAAATGGCTAAGTCCCAAAATATGAACTTATCCTCCGCACGCAGTGTTTCCCTTATCCGTTCGTGCCTTTGAACATGCCCTATTTTCCCACGTGGACCTCTTGTGTGCCTTTTGTTAAGTATTTAAAGATATAGTAATTAGTTTTGCATTTATGAATGTTTCAAAAGCTTAAGAATGGAAGTTCATCATTAATGTTTTCTCCCATTTACCTAAAGCTTTGAAAGGATTAGCAAATAACAAGTAAATAGCTCAAATAAACTATGAAATGACTCTAAAAGACCTAAGCATGACCTAAATCAGAAATGAGAGAGAAAGAGAGTTCTTAGGAAAAGGTGGGAGGGGTATCCCTCTATTTATAGTTTTTGGATTTGAGAAAAGGATGTTTTGGATGCATATGGGACTAAAAATGAGTCAAAAAGTTGATTTTTAGAAAAACCTATTTGGAGGTGTGAACAGGGTTTTAGGAAGCTAAGTGGTTATTTGGAAAGGTAAGATATTTGTTTAGAAAGTCAAATCCTCTTTAGAAAGTCAATAAGAGGGTTAATTAACCTAAACAAGGTTAATTAAAGGGAAACAAGCTTATAGAAGTTGGCTAGAGAGGGATTAGCATGATTTAGGAGGTTTAGAAGGGGTTAGAAAGGGTAATTTACTAGCATAGTGTAGTAAATTAACATGAGACTAAGATAGTTAGTAATATCTTAGTAATAAGATCATGTAGACCAAATTATAGGCATCTACATTTTCCCCTCTTTGAGGTGACATGTGCAACGTCACTTCAAAGAAAGTAGACAAGCATAAACAAGTAGAAAATTTTGAAGGGGTAGAAGAAAAATTAGTGGGATGAAGGACTTCCCCTCGAGTGTCAATGGGGTGATGAAGGAATGCGATCAACGATCGAGAAAGAGGATAGAAAAAATAATTTTGTGAAGAAAGGGGAGATAGAAGATAAAATAACAAGAAAAAGGTATTTTGAGCTATCCACAAGGCATTGTTACATAAACAATTATATTCATCATATTGCTAGTAATTTTCATCATCAATTCTTATTAAAATACGAGCATGCGACAACAACGTAAAATGACATAAAAATCCATGATACAAGCAACGTCCATTTCTAAAAATAGCCAAATCCATGCAACATACATGAATGCAATGCAATACGAGAAGCAAACAAACTCACCTAATAGGGAAATAATTACGATCACACAACTCAAACCAACAACGTTTAAGGCAAGCAGACAAATATTTTGTTATCGAGCTGTAATCCCATATGTTTTAATAAACGAAAAGGGTTGAAAATGATGCCCCGAGCAATTTGTATATGCAAGGAAAAGGATGGAGGACACTTAGGTCCGATGAAAATTGGTGTGCACAAATAAACAATACCATGCAACTCGTGCCCCGAGAGAATTGACAAAGTAGTGTAGCTTTTGTAAATGGTTTGGAGATTGAGAGGATCTGTGAGTCGTTGTTTCAAAACATGTGGAAATGTTAATAATATATGAGATGAACGTGGTGCGAGAGACACAAATTTTAACTACAAATGAATTTATTACCAATTTTAGTCCATTTGCAACATTTTTACGATTTATTTATTTTTTTGGATTTTTGGATGAATTTATAATTTTTTAAAATTTTTGATCGGTCAGAAGAATTTAGGAAATGGAAGATCACCTAAAAGCACACAAAAATGCTCCAAAGTAAGGAAAACAGAGCTTCGGGTAGAATAACATGCCTCAATGAGACGAAAAATGGGTCACTAATAATTATTTAAAAATAATCATGGCGATACATAAAAATAGAAGACAAGAAGTGCTGGAAATATTAAAAAAATGCCCAGTGAGAAGAGATAAGAGCTAGGTGGAAAATAGTGCCCAGCATAGTGGAAAATTAATAAAAAAATAATTATTTAATAAAAATAATCATTTTAGTGAAGATAAGAAGTGTTAGAGTGATCACGATGGAGAAAACATGCCCCAGGGGCATCACGGTAGCCTAATATACCCACCCGGGGGGTAAATCAATCACAACCAGTTCATTTATAGTAGAGCTCTTGCAAAATTTTACCGCAAGTGAGTGTGAGAGCATTGGAGTGAGATGGTGAGACTTCTGAGGAGGAGGAGATGAGTAGATTGCATCTGGGAGTATCTTCGGGACGTAGCAAATGGACCCTACGTGAGTGCCCTATCCTTGCTTTGTCCTTTTAGCATTTAATGACATTTTTAGCGTTTTTAGGATAGATAAGGGAAAATTTGAACGTATGCACATGCGCACAAGCATCAAAACCATGGGTATGCATAGGTGTACTTGTCAAAACATGTGTACGTGCACATGTATCCATTGAAGGGGACTCAATGCGTCGGGAGGGGGAAAACGAAGACATGCATGAGCGCGCATCACCGGTGACAAGCTTAGGTGTCAAAATGGGTGTGTATGCATCCTTCATAGGTAGGTGGATTAGGTGTAGGAAAAAGGGGGCGTATGCGCCGATATGGGCATGTAGGCATCCAAATAGGCACACAAGCGTCGAACTACGCATGCATGTGCCAGGGGAAAAGTACATAACTTACCCGTTAGAAACAATTAGCCAAGTATAGATGAAAATAGGATAGGTTGTTGTAGAAGAAAGTGAAATTTAGATGAATGAAAGAATATTTGACTAGTAAAATTAGATAGATGTATATAGAAATGTAATCCTAACACGTGTATCGTTTGTTTGTGCGCAGTGGATACTACTTGTCCTCCACACCAGAGAGAGATATGGTCACCTAGATGCGATAGAGGTGCAGTTTGATGAGTATGCTTGGATGATACTAGATATCATTTTATATATTATAGGGCTAGCCTACATGGCCGATATGCCCTTGATTACTCTAGACCATGGCCTCCTTACATTCGTAGCTAAGCGGTGGCATAGTGAAAGTCGGTGCTTCTAACTCCCCCCGCAAGATCACCACTACTTTGGAGGACATATGGTGTATTATGCGGGTCCCCATCCAAGGCAAGTTGATTTAGTACATGAGTCATTAGCCCGATATCGATCACTTTGCATTCTAGAGTTATTTAGTATTCCAAATATAACGCGCTACGAATGATAGTTAGTTTATCACGGTGTATAGAGGATCCTGAGCTTGATTGGGTCATAGTATATCTGACGGCTTTTGTCAGTGGAGTTTTAATCCATGACAAAATTGGAGCTTCATTTCCACTTGGCCTTATTTGAGTGATATGTGGTTTGATTGACGGCAAGTGCATACTTTGGCACATTTGTCTTGGGGACTTACACTTGATCACATACTACAATCAAGATTGTAGGACCCACCAGGATGCTTTAGATTTGGGTGTGGGACCACATTGCTATTGGTCATCCCACAGGTGTACTGAGGGTCCGAGCTCCATAGAGCCTTCTTCTTTGGGCTGGGTTCCGATTGGTGATAATGTATGGCCACATATGGGAGACTCCTACCATTATTATTGAGAGTTAGATGACTTACAAAGATGCTACGATAGTATGGAGGCCATATAGACACTTCCAAAGTGGCTCCGAGGATGGCTTAAAGCTCAGTATAATGAAAGTTGAGCATTTTATGTTAGGCAATCATAGCTATATGCGATAGTTCTACAGATTTGACTGTGCAAGAGAAAATTTGGCATTACACAGATGTACTTGGGCCGATATGTGGTATGCTCATAGGGCCCGAGATTATTTTGACATGGGGCCATAGATTACAAGAGATAGAGTCCTAGCCAGCTATTTACAAGCAGTGCCAGTTATGTGGGTACCTTTGAGATAGGTCAAAGATCTGAGTTTTACGCCAGAGTATGCTCTATGGTACCACATAGTATTACCTCTTCGATTGATGATTCTTAGAGTTGCTTATGATGTAGGAGTGAGAGCACCTCCAGTGGGGCATCCCAAGAGTGATGAAGAGGGTGGAGGTGACGGTGGAGGTGATAGGGATGATGATGATGACGATATATCCTTTCGACAGCGGCTAGCGTCATGATGGGTGTGGGAGAAAGGGTTCTCAACTATAGAAACCACATAGATAGTGGCATAGGCTTAGGTAGAGAAAGACACCCCATGCTCCGAGATATACAATTACCTCCAGTAGGCATTCTAATGTGGATATATGCTCCATTATAGTAGGTGTTTCTATAAGAAGGTCTTCCACCTCATGCTTCGGTGGTGGTAGAGATGATGGATAGCTAGTTGTGCTTCGGCAGCAACTACAATCGGTGATAGTCATTCGATTCATGTAATGACCGAGAGAGATCAATCCGTGGCACAATTACAGTCGTGACAAAGAGAGAGAGATCAAGTGAGATCCCGGACACTCAGGGTGGGGATGGAGGAGCATGGAAACAACAAATTAGGAAGCTAGTAGAATAGGGTGTTCGAGATATTGAGACTCCTACATCAGTGCGAGACACATGTGCAGGGGTGTCATGGTACAATGGGACCAGAGCTCGAGGTACATGTGTAGGGTATTACCATTCAAAGATATCGAGGCACATGCCTGTGTCCATACTATTACAAAGAGAAAGAGATCAGCAAGTTGCCACTTTGAGACAGGCCTATGATGATATGGGTAGACTAGAAAGGAGCGTGATGTTGTTTCACAAGAAGCCACTACTTTTGGGGATACATAGATGATTCAAGACATTGTGAGAGCTAGTGGCGAGGCCTTGTATTATAAGGTTGCATATTACGAGTAGTTTCGGTAGGGTAGTGGTTGTAGACTGCGTTTGATCAACTAGACGTGATCGGGATAGGCTCTAGATCACATAGGTCAAGAGGGTAGATTATATCAATATAGCAGCTAGCTGAGAGTAAGGTGGTACACCTAGACCTGACCCATCACATCGGTTGTTGTTTTGTTCTCCAAGTCATAGACCGTGCAGCCCCTGAGAGGCGAGAGTTGTGGTTGACTCTCTCTTTTTGTATTTGATATATGTATGTATGCATGCCTCTTATGAAGGCTGATTTTAATCGATGTATGTACTGATGTACCATGTTTTTTATTATTCCTCGTGATGAAGGCTCGGTTTTGATTCATGTTGTGTAGATGACATATTTTGTATCGATGATGTATATCTTATTTTGATACGATACTTACATATGTATATATGGACATTCGATGGTTTATATTGTCATGTTTTTATGTGCTCTATGATGATGATTCACGTTGATATATGTATGAGTGTACCATGGTGATGTATGATTCTCATTTCCTATGTATATTTCATGCTAGATAGTGATGTTTTACCACATGTTTTTATATTGATGATATATCTTCGAGATAATATCATATGTTTTGACACGGGATATTCTTGTAGATGTTACCATTTGGAATGATATTATATGATATTGGTGAAAAGGGGGATAGATTTTTATCATGCGTAACCCTCTCTTGCCCCCTATTGATGATATGATATGTGATGGTTAGCTTAGTATACATGTGTGATGTAAAACTTAGCATTCTTGTATATATGATGTATTAGATGATGTTATATGTGATGAATGATAGATGATAGATGTGATAACAAACAGATGTGCAATAAACAAACACACAAGAAAAAGTTAACAAAACTAAACAAATGTACACCTTCAAAACCGCACAACAATATGCAACTAGAAATGAACTCATGCAAATTTTAACAACAGATTAAATTGGTATCCAATCTAAGTAAGTAAAATGAATTCTAATAGATGCATACAACAGACGATGAAAACATACCAATATCTTACAAGTATAAAAGCTTTAAAAATGAACTCAATGTAACACCTAATTAAATCAAATGAGATTCAATCGAAGGTAAGAAAATGAACCATACTTTAAATCATACAATGTGAAAAGATACTTACAACCAAAACTATACAAACCGTCAACTAAAAGAAATCTAATCACTACCTTGTTTTTGTGGGACAACATTGATATATTTTCTAATGTTTTTGGGTTATCTTGAAAGATAATTTTTCAAGGCTACTATGCACATTGTTTTCGAGGTTTTCTTAAGACAATGTTACAAAGTTGGTGTAGCTTCGTTCCCAAGGGGGGTTTTTTTGAATGTTTAGATTTTTGTGTATATTTTCTTAATGTTTTTTTATTTTCTAAGGTCTTGTTTCGAAAGCAATGTATAGGGACAAAGAAGCATGGATGCCCCCAACGTGATGTGGGAATATAAAAAGGCATAATGACATGTGTATATGTTCAAGAAAGTGGAATATGAAGGTTCCCCCAGCATTAGATGGGAATATACAAAGGTAACTCCTTCACGCATATATAAGAACAAATAATCTAGATCACACTGGCGAAGTAGACTCGGTAGGGTTCCTAGACCTAACAAGGGAAACCAAACCTAGATAGCGGTGAGGGTTACCCATCCAGATGTAAGAGTAGCTTGTGACAAATGAATTCTCCTTGATTGTCAAAAACTAGTTTTCACCCAAAGACCTGCCCAATGTGCCATAATTCCATGGTTTTCACAAGGGGACGACCTACTTTTTCTTTACTGTTTTCTTGATTTTTTTGATTTTTTTGCTTGTTTTTTCTTTATTTTTCTACTTTTTAGGTATTTTATAATATTTGCACCATGCTTAACCATAGAACTAATTGATATGCATGGCATTCATAGGTTTTGAAAGCTCTTCAACATCTAAGTATGTCAATTTATAAGCTCCTGATCCATATTTAGCAACCACCACATAAGGTCCTAACTAATTAGCCTCAAATTTACCTTTCTTTTCTCTGTCCTTGACAGTTTTCTTCTAATTTTCTTTTAGAACTAGATCACCTACATCAAATTCATGATAGATGATCCATTTTGTTATATCATTTTGATACTCTATTTTGGTAAACCTTTAGGTGATTAAGCACTCTCATATGATTTTCATCCAACATCTCTAGCTCTGCTAGCCGATAAACTCTATAGTCTTCATCCTTATCAAGATAGTCCCGAAGAGATATTCTCAGGGAGGGAAGATCCACTTCCAAGGGTATGATGGCTTTAGTGCCATAGACTAGTGAATATGGGGTCACACCAGTAGGAGTGCGGATGGAGGTTTGATAGGCCCAGAGGGTGGGATGTATCTATAAGTGCCAATTACGGCCAGTCTTACTTACCATCTTCTCCATGATTCATACAAGGGTTTTATTGGTGGCTTCTACTTGTCCTTTACCTTGGGAGTAATAGGGGGTATACCACTTGGCTTAATATAGAAGTGTTGACATAATGCTTTGACCGTTTTATTCTTGAAGGATTTACCATTATCAGTGAAAATGGTGGAAGGGATGTCATAACAAAAATGAGGTGATTCATGATGAATTTGGAGATTTGTGCACTAGTGACATAAGTGAGAGGTACAACCTCTACCCATTTAGTAAAATATTTGGTGGCGGTAATAATGTGGGTATGGCCATCTAAAGAAGAAGGATGGAGCTTCCCTATGAGATCCAAACCCCATTTAGAAAACGGCCAAGGTGTCGCAATGGGTTGTAAATCTGTGTTGGTGCATGTATCAAGTTGCCATATTTTTGGCATAGCTCACATTTCTTTACAAAATTACAATAGTCTACTTCCATGGTGGGCCAATAATAACCCACCCTTAAGATCTTCTTAGCCAAGACCATGCCACTGGTATGTGCTCCACAAATACCTCTATGTACTTCCTTAATAGCGTGGACTGATTCAATAACATCCAAACAACGAATCATATTTCCATCAGAGCTATGACGATAAAGAGTGCCTCTAGAGGGTGTAACGAGCTATACAAATGATAATATATTTCTTCATATAATGGGTAATGTTCGAGGAAAGTGCCCTCTTGTAGGTATCTAAATATAGGGTCATACCAAGGGGAAAAGAGACCAAAAACTTCACATGCCAAACATGACTCTGGCATATCATATGCAAGTACTCGTAAATGCTCTACAAAGAAGGGCATTTTACTTTCCTGAGGTATAATGCATAATAGTGATCCAATAGTAGCCATGGCATCTATTGATCTATTGTGTGACCTTGGTTTTTGTTCAAAAATAATCTGTATAAAATATTCCTTCAAGGTTTCAACCATTTTCTTGTATGGAATAAGCTTTTCATCTTTAACCTTATACTCATAATTAACTTGTTTAATAATAATTTGGGAGTCCCCAATGACTTGTAGCTATCTAATATTCCAAGTGATAGCCAACTTGAGGCCAACAATGAGTGCTTCATATTCTGTAATGTTATTAGTGCACGGAAATCCCAAATAGAATGTTCTTAGAATAACCTCACCTGTGGGAGTGATGAGCACCACTCCTGCTCCTGATCCATGAAATGTGAATGATCCATCAAATTAGACTTACCATTTGATAGATTCTTCAATATACATCATGGATGTATCTAGCAGATCCATACACAAAGGTTTCATCCCCTCAGTAGAGGAGCTTCGCTAACTCGATCACCAATACCTATCTTCTTAGTGACTTATGGTTAACAAACTCAATACCAAATTCACTTAGGTGAATGATCCAATTATCCATTCATCCCGTAAGGGCGGGTTTGGATAAAAGGTATTTGAGAGGGTCAACTTTGGATATTAGCTTGGTCTTATTATTAAGGAGATAGTGATGTATTTTTGAAAGGAGAAGACAACTGTCAAGCAAGCCTTTTCAATATATTGGTAAGTCAATTCATAGGCAATCAAGGTCCGACTACGGTAATAAATTTCCCTTTATCTCGTGGTCTAGGATATATTGGGCAAGTAGTACACCAATAGGAAACTAGGTAGCTGAAATATATAATAGGAGAGGTTCCCTTGGGGTAGGTGGCAGGAGTATGGGTGGGTTGACAAGGTATTTTTTAAGTAGTGCAAATATCTTTTGACACCGTCCCCAATTGAACGTAACATCTTTTTTTCAATAGATGTGTAAATGGATGGCACTTATCCGCAAGCTGTGAAATAAAATGATGGATTGCCTAAATTTTTCCTTGTAAACTTCTTAGTTGTTTGATATTTTTAGGTGGAGGAATTTATGTGATAGTTATAACCTTTGCGGGATCCACCTCTATTCCTCTCTATGAAACGATGAAACCTAGGAGCTTCCTTGAAAAAATGCTAAAGACACACTTCTTAGGATTCAAACGTACTTTGTAATCTCGACATTGAAAATAATGACTCAAAGACTTCAGTGGTGCTCTATCCCGCTTTTGGATTTTGCTAAGATATCATCAACGTAATCCTCCATGATGTCAAATAGAACTTTACGAAGAGCAACAATGTGGGGACAAGAAGTCCCTCCTCTTTAATGGGAGAGGTTCCCTTATTCAGAAATGAACTTATTTACAAATGTACAAAACATGATTTGTTGGTTAAACTTGGATATCACGAAAGTGTTTTCTATGAAGATCATCAATTACAAAAGGACTGAGGAAATAAGAGTACGGAAAGAGCGAAAGGCAACATGCAGAATTATAGATATCAGAGTAATTCTTTATGTATGCGAAAGTCACAGTGAATTGAAACAAGATCATTTGTATTGAATAAATAAGATGGAATTTAAAGACACAAAGTTCTGTAAATAACATCTGCTTAGAACACAAAGTTTCTTAACATAACACAGATTCATTAATCAAGGACACAAAGTTCCTTCTTGGTTATACAAGATCACCGAGCTTGCAAAGTCGAAGAGTATGCAATCGGTAAGACTAACGAGCTTGAGACAAATGATCTTCACAAAGAAAATAAACGAAAACTTAGGAATAACAGAGACCAGATAGACAAAGAATGGAAAAGTCCTTCTGTATTGATTTCTTTGTAATCTATTTACACTTTTCGAAAATATGCCAAGTTCTTCCCCCTTTTCTTGAATGGCGTGAAGAAGGCCATTATATAACTTACAATTCAGCTTACTCTTCAGTAACCGCTTTCTTTAACCAAGAACAGCTAAAGACCGCCTATCGCAGACCTCAACCCGTTACAAAGAAAACGGTAAATGAAATGGAAGAAGAGAAAAGAATGAGGAGAAGAAGACAGTGGCCGGCCGCTTGAGAGGGACCCACTAACTTCAAAATCCGCTGCCCGAACTCTTTTGACGCCTCACCTATGTCTCGAAGTCTCATTCTAAAGATGACATCATATGTCTTTGAAAACAGAGATGACCAAAGTGACTTGAAAACTTCATCCTTCTCGCCCGCTATCCTTGGAATTTGGTCTTCGATTGATAGTATCGAGCCACAACTTAAATTCATATTTAGTTTGAAAACAACATATTCGGGTAGAGCGGGAAAACTAAGTATGGATGGCATTTGGTTCGTTTGGGACATGTGAGACGCGAATGCGCAAAACACGCGCTCGGCCGATTCGGGTAAACAAGGAGAAGACGCACAAATGCATTTTGGGACATTTGGGACAAAACGCCAAGTACGCGGTTCGGTGTGCTTTACTAAAAATGGAACAACTTGCACTTTTGACTTGGGACATTTGGGACATGAAAGAGCAAAGTACGTGGTTCGTGTTTCGCCGAAAATGGAACAAAAGGCCCGTTTGAACTTGGGACATTTGGGATGAAAAGTTCCGGCACGCGGTTCTAAGGGTTCGGCCGAAAATGGAACAGCTTTCGCACGGAAAGTTTGGGACACTTGGAACATAAAAGAGCGAAGTACGCGGTTCGGGGATTTCGCCGATCGGGGAACAGAGCGCACTTTTGAACTTGGGACAAGCGGGACAAAAATGTCCGACAGGCCCGAAAATGGAACAACTTCGGGGATTTCGGCCGATCGGGGAACAGAGCGCACTTTCAAACTTGGGACAAAGGGACAAAAATGTCCGACAGTTCCCGAAATACATACAAAATGACCCAAAACATAGATTTTTTCAATTTCATGACTTTTCTCCTACTACCAAATGACAGCGGAAAAAGACACTTAAACTCGAAATTTCGAAAGTTCACCTTCTTCAGAGCAGGGGGAATTTTGAGTGTACAACAGCTGGCTCCTTTTGGGGATGACTTGACATGAATTCAAGGAATGAGGCAAGGCAAGAACTTAGACAAACTCAGGGGAAGCAGACCAGTACTTATCCATTGGGCAACGAGTCAAAAAGGACTAGATCAATACAGAGGACAACACACCAAAACAAAAAGGAAGACAAGCAAAAACGCTGTACAGAATATACAAGGGACTTCCTAATCACCTAGGACTTGAACAACTTGAGATACTGCCCACTGTAAGGAAGTGGTAGAGAAGAACCATCCATGTAATCAAGATAGAAAGAATTCTCACCAGCAAAGTGCCTGATCTTGAAGGGTCCGAGCCACAGGGAATCAAACTTTCCATGGCTGCCACGAGGTTCATGTCTTTTGTCCCATAACAGCACGGTGTCTCCAACTTGGAAATCTCTGAACCTGGCTTTCTTGTCAAACAGGACCTTTACCTTCTGCTGGTGAACAGATATCCGATCAGCAACCTCCAATCTGTCCTCATTCAGTTTGTGCAGGTACATAATTCTCTTGTCCAAAGCATCTCTGAAACTAGTATCCTCAATGGCCTTCATTAGGTGCAAGGCTGGCAGTTCCACTGTCACTGGCAATTGAGCTTCAACTCCATACACCACTTGAAAAGGAGACGTTCCAATAGCTCTCTTTGGTGTAATCCTGTCTGCCCAAAGAGCATCATAGAGCTTCTTGTGCCAGTTTCGTTGAGACTCATTTACTAATTTTCTTATAATAGTCACCAAATTTTTGTTAGTGGATTCAGCTTGCCCATTTCCCTGAGGGTAGTAATCTGAAGAGTGAGCCAAAGAAATGCCATACCCATAGCAGAAGTCCATTATCTCAGCAGAAGAGAAACTCGAGGCATTATCTGTTACAATCTTGTTAGGTACACCATACCTTACCAAGATGTTCTCTTTGATGAAGCTGCATACCACTTCAGAAGTAGTGCTCTTGACTGGAATAGCTTCCACCCATTTGGTGAAGTAGTCCGTGGCAGTTAGTACATGAGTGTGACCAGCACTAGAAGCAGGATTAAGTGTACCAATGAAGTCCAAACCCCACTGTTGAAATGGTTCCTCAATCACAACTGGCTTGAGAGGCAAAGAGGCCAATTTAGGTCTTCCCACAAAAGTCTGACAAGCCTCACATTTATCCACCCACTTGGATGCATCTCTGAACAAGGAAGGCTAGTAGTATCCTCCACGGAGTATCTTATGAGCTATAACCGTTGATGAATAGTGCCCTCCACATGCCTGATCGTGAAAAGCTGAGAGCAACTTTCTCTGTTGTTCCTTGTCCACACACTTCAAAAATCTCCCATCTAACCCACGCTTGAACAAAGCATTTTCCCATAATACATATTGCACTGACCTCAATTTAATGCCTCTTTTCTTTGGCGCTTAAATGAGAGGGGCATTCCCCATAGGTGAGAAAATGGGCGATGTCAGCATACCATTCGTCAACTGAACTAAGGAACAGAACGGTAGGAAGGCCAACTTTGTTCTCCAATACTTCATGCTTAGCTCCTTCAGCAATGAGCTCACAAAGGCCTTTTCCACGAACCAGCTTGGTCGGCTTGATGTCAATGTCATACTCTTGGACCTTAGCAACCCAGTTCCCTCTCTTGGATCCAAATTCTTGCTGTGTGAGGATTGACTTAACAGTTGTATCCGGGACCAATACCATGGAATGAGAGTTGAGGATGTAAAAGTGAAACTGCTTGACAGCTTTGACCACTGCAAAAGCATGCTTCTCCATCATGGTGTACTTCAACTCGTGATCTTTCAGAATATAGCTCATGAACGCGATTGGTAGCTCATGCTCATTAGAGTCTTCTTGAGTTAACACAACAGCCAAGGTATTATCTGTAGCATAGCAATAGATGATGAAATCTCTACTAAAATCAGGACAGGCCAAAACTGGAGTTTTAGCGATAGCTCTCTTGATACCCTCAAAGGATTCCTTTCCTTCAGAAGACCAACCAAATGTTTGCTTCCCTTTCATCATCTGAGAAATATTCAAAGTTAACTCTACAAAATCAGGGATGAATCTTCTCAAAAAATTGATCTTACCGAAGAAGGAGTGCACGCCCTTTTTACTGGTTGGGAGAGGAATTTGTTGGATGGCTTGAACTCGTTCAGGATCAATCTTAATACCATCCTTGGAAATGATGTGCCCTAATAACTTTCCCTCAGTGACACAAAAAATAGATTTTTTAGGGTTCAGAGAGATCCCATGCTCTCGGCATCTCAGCAGAACTGTCTCTAGGTGATCAAAATGATCCGCTCTTGTCTTGGAAAATACTGTCAGGTCATCAAGATATATGACAATACACTTCCCTTTCAAACTTCCAAAAGCCGATCCATAGCTCTCTGGAAAGTGGCACCAAAGATTAATAAGCCCAAAAGGCATCCTCTTGTAAGCAAAGGTGCCCCAAGGAGTAGTGAAAGCTGTCTTATGTTGATCTGCAGTATCAACCTCTACCTGATTGTATCCCGAGAACCCATCGAGCATGGATAACATTTCGACTCAGAATCGCTTGCAAGACCTGATCCATCATAGGCAAAGGATAATTATCTTTCAAAGACGCCCGATTCAGTTCCCAAATCAACACATGATGCGGATCTCACCATTTTTCTTCCTAACAGTACAATATTTGCAATCCATGTTGAATGGTGAATGGGAAAAATGATTTTAGCCTTCAACAACTTCTGTATCTCCTGAAAGATGGTGTCAGCTATTTTGGGATTGTATTGCCTCTGCTTTCGCTTGAAAGGCTTAATTCCAGTGCTTGAGAGGAATCGAGTGCTGCATATCTTTTGGCTTGAAAGCTTTCAAATCTTCATAAGAATAAGCAAGAACATCCTTATACCTCCTTAGAAGATCAATTGCTTTTCTCCTCTCACCTGCTGTGCAACATTTTCCAATATTCACCAGCTTAGGGTCATTAGGACTCCCAATATTGATTTTGTCACACTCAGCTGATTGTTGAGGTCCGGTAGAAGCCCTAGACTTCACATACCTGTCATGTTTGTCAAACAGTTCCTCTAAGCTTACCAATCCTTTAGGAATCTTATTCCCCTTGAGATTGATGCATCCATCTTGATCTGTTTCTCCCTCATTGGGCGACTGCTTGGTCAAAGGGCACATTCTCACGAGGTAGGTTGTCACTTCCCTCAAAATACAGTTGTTCGAAATTACCCTTGAGTTCCAGGAAGGAAAGCAAATGTTGATCATCATTGAAAACCTGCCAGTTATTGGTGTTATCAGGTACACTGGGCCGATGGACCATCTCAATGGTGAACTTGTCCTGAGAGAAATCAGGATGAGGGATCAGCAGTGACCCTGAGACAGCTAGTGAATCAGCCCTGCTGTTCTTTTCCCTAGGTACTGCTTCGATAGAGAAAGCATCAAGGAATTCAATGGAATCCCAAACCTGATTCCGGTAATGTTTCAGCCTTCCATTTTTCACTTGAAAAAGGTTTCTGACCTGCTTTACTATCAACTCTGCATCACCACGAGCCAGAAGATTCTTTACACCTTGTTCTTTGGCCACTTGCAATCCGAGAATGAGAGCCTCATACTCTGCTGTGTTATTAGTATTTTCGAACTACAACTTAAATGAAAAAGGATGTAGGCATCCTTCAGGTGACACTAGCAGGACACCAGCTCCAGAACCAGCTGAGGAACAACTTCCATCAAATTCTAAAATCCAAACACCATTAGGATCTTTAGGTGACATTCTGGGAAGTTGGATTTCATCAGGGGACATAATCATGTAATTGCCATGACCCATATCCTCATAGAGTATTTGTGCTTTAGGATCATCCGTTTTTACACAATATACTCAGATTGCTTCTCAGGCATCAACCTCTTCATTTGTCCATTAACAGGTATGAGTGCATGTGACCAGTCCATTTGGATTTCCCCACCCACATCTTTGCAGAAGTTCCTACTTAGCAACATCCCGTATGAAGGAGGGATATCTGCTACTAAGATGGTAGCCAACACTTTCTTTTCAGGCAAGGCAGCAAAAGCCACTTGTGCATCTTTAATTCTCCCGACCAGGGGCACTTCTTTACTTTCCATGGAGTAACAAGATCCATAAGTGCGTGTGAGGGTCAGGCCTAAAGCATGAGCTACTTTAGCAGGCATCACATTATCTGAAGCTCCGGAATCTATGACACAATTACTCAGCCTATGACCAGCTATAAGAAGTGTTACATAAAAAGGCTTGATTTTGTCAATAGGCGAAGTGACAGCGGCTACCAGACTAGGCTGTGGTGCAGAAGGAGGAGTGGGCAAAAGGCCTTTAGAGGTGGTCTTAGAGTGGGAATTGACAAAGTGGATCATTTTGGCAAAAGCTTTGGGATGGGTTTGATAGTACTCAGCTTCTGAGATTTGGACCTTGGTCTTTTTCAGGTGATCAACAATGTCAAAGGATCCAGAAGTGGACGGGCCATCATCATTCAGTCCTCTAGGCTTATCAACTTTAGGAGAGAAAGAAGAAGCAACTTTAGTAGCAGGATTGATAGGACTTACCTTTGGCGTAGATGAAGTAGGGATAGGAGATCCTCTTTTTGCAATCACGGGAATAGTTGTCGACTGCTCCTTAGATTTCTTGATAGGCTGTGTCACTTTCTCCCTTTGACTTGTCTGTTCTCGAGTCATGACAGCGAATGATTCGCTATTCATGTCTGCTACCACTTCATCATAATCATCTCCATCATCAATGCCCTCAGTGGTGAAGAAATTTACTCTAGATCCCTCAAATTCGCCTGCTTCGTCATCAACTTCTCTCGCAAACTCTTCGCAGGCTTCGTTATCTTCATCATCATCTGGTTCCTCAACCTCGCAGGTAGCATTGACAGGGACTTTAACAGGAGGTCCCTCAAGTGCTAATCTTGTTTGAGAAGCAGGCAAACGATTTCTGGGCTGAAAATTTCTTCTTGGAACATCTGCATAAGGGGCATGCTGAGCCAATTGTTTCTTTATAGCAATAAGATCATTCGCAAGTTTCTGAACTAATGGATCAGTATTAGGTCCAGGGGTGGAAGAAGAAGAAGCAGCAGACTTAGATTTGGGAGGGTCTCTTCTCAACTTCCCTGACATGATCAAGTCATCCTCGATACTAACAGCGAGAGTTTGATCCTCGACCAATGTTGCGAGATTAGCCCTTCTTAGTGCATAACTAACTTTGGGCGATTGAGCATTTAGGAAGAAACATTTTTGAATTTGATCAACAGGTCGGGTAGGCTACAGAATTTTATTGATCAATTTGTTGAACCGGGCCACAAATTCTCTCATGGGTTCTGATGAATATTTCTTTATCTGAGAAATTTGGGCAAGTAAGGCATGCACATCTTCTGCTGGTTTGAAACGGTTTTCAAACTGAGTTCTCATTGTGCCCCAGTCGGTGATAGCGCCAGCCGGAAGGTGGTAGAACCAATCAGCAGCATTATCTTGTAACGTCTCAACGAACAGTCTCACGGAGACGTCTTCATGCTCAACTCCCAGGACTCCACATGCAACAATGAAGGCTGTGATGTGTTCATCAGGATGCACTTTGCCATCGCCTTTGAATTTGGGGAAGTTCTTCCGGTTACCTCTGGGTAACTCATGCAAAGGCTGAGGAAGAGCAAGGGGCCCGACACGATGACCCCATGGTAATGGCGCCGCCATTCTTGGAAAAATGGCTTGGAGAGGAACTGCAACACCAGCAAGAATCAAAGCTCGCAGATTAGGGCTAGCTGGCTCTGAAGGAATACCACCCGTAGGACTTCTATCTTGAACAGGTGGAGTGCTTGTCGAACGAGTCCTTCTATTTCTTGTTGAAGGAAAAGGAAAACCCTGCTGCTCCAAAATCTGGAACTGAGAATCTTCAATACCAAGGGTCCTTCTCCCTCGAGTAAAATGCGGAGTCGCCAGATCAAAGGATGATCAAAAATTACAGAACTGGAATATGATTTTCCCCAGCGGAGTCGCCAAAAACTGTTGGTCGTCAAATAGGACTTTACGAAGAGCAACAGTCAGGGGACAAGAAGTCCCTCCTCTTTAATGGGAGAGGTTCCCTTATTCAGAAACGAACTTATTTACAAATGTACAAAACATGATTTGTTGGTTAAACTTGGATATCACGAAAGTGTTTTCTATGAAGATCATCAATTACAAAAGGACTGAGGAAATGAGAGTACGGGAAAGAGCAGAAAGGCAACATGCAGAATTATAGATATCGAGTAATTCTTTATGTATGCGAAAGCCACAAAGAATTGAAACAAGATCATTCGTATTGAATAAATAAGATGGAATTTAAAGACACAAAGTTCTCAGTAAATAACATCTCGCTTAGAACACAAAGTTTCTTAACATAACACGATTCATTAATCAAGGACACAAAGTTCCTTCTTGGTTATACAAGATCACCGAGCTTGCAAAGTCAAGAGTATGCAATCGGTAAGACTAACGAGCTTGAGACAAATGATCTTCACAAAGAAAATAAACGAAAACTTAGGAATAACAGAGAGACCAAATAGACAAAGAATGGAAAAGTCCTTCTCGTATTGATTTCTTTGTAATCTATTTACACTTTCGTAAAATATGCCAAGTTCTTCCCCCTTTTTTGAATGGCGTGAAGAAGGCCATTATATAACTTACAAATCATTTACTCTTCGAACTGCTTTCTTTAACCAAGAACAGCTTAAAGACCGCCTATCATCGCAAAAGACTCAACCCTTACAAAGAAAACGGCAAAAGAAATGGAAGAAGAGAAAAGAATGAGGAGAAGAAGACAGTGGCCAATGCTGAGGGACCCACCGACTTCGTAATCCGCCGCTTGAACTCTTTTGACGCCTCAGCTATGTCTCAGAAGTCTCATTCTAAAGATGACAGCGTATGTCTTTGAAAACAGAGATGACCAGTGTCTTGAAAACTTCATCCTTCTGCCCGCTGTCCTTGGAATTTGGTCTTCAGATTGATAGTATCAGAGCCGCAACTTAAATTCATATTTAGTTTGAAAAAAAGATATTCGGGTAGAGCGGGAAAAACTAAGTATGGATGGCATTTGGTTCGTTTGGGACATGTGAGACGTGAATGCGCGAAACACGCGGCTCGGCCGATTCGGGCGAAACAAGGAGAAGACGCACAAATGCATTTTGGGACATTTGGGACGAAAACGCGTGAAGTACGCGGTTCGGGTGCTTCGGCCGAAAATGGAACAACTTGCACTTTTTGACTTGGGACATTTGGGACATGAAAGAGCGAAGTACGCGGTTCGGGTGTTTCGCCGAAAATGGAACAAAAGGCCCGTTTGAACTTGGGACATTTGGGACGAAAAGTTCCGGAGTACGCGGTTCGGGCGGTTCGGCCGAAAATGGAACAGCTCGCACGGAAAGTTTGGGACACTTGGAACATAAAAGAGCGAAGTACGCGGTTCGGGATTTCGGCCGATCGGGGAACAGAGCGCACTTTTGAACTTGGGACAGGCGGGACAAAAATGTCCGACAGGCCCGAAAATGGAACAACTTCGGGGATTTCGGCCGATCGGGGAACAGAGCGCACTTTTGAACTTGGGACAAAGGGACAAAAATGTCCGACAGTTCAAATACATACAAAATGACCCAAAACATAGATTTTTTCAATTTCATGACTTTTCTCCTACTACCAGCTTGATAGAAAAGACACTTAAACTCGAAATTTCAAAAGTTCACCTTCTTCAAAGCAGGGGGAATTTTGAGTGTACAACACCTTGTAAAAAAATCCCCAAAGGGTGATGAAATTTGTATTATTTTGATCTTCCTCTCGTATATTCAGTGTCTGGTTATCACCCTGAAAAACCATCCATTAAGGATAACATTTCATAACTAGCAAAGAGAATCAACAATCATATCAATATTAGGCAATGGAAGTCATCCTTGCGACATGCTTTATTGATGTCACGAAGTCGGTGCGCATTCTTGTGTCAACCGGATTCTTTTGAACTCGGGACTATGTTAGATATCCAATCTGAATATTCAATGGGTTTAATGAAATCAGCAGCTAATAAATTTTCAAGTTCTTCTTTGTAAGTAGTGCAACTTTGGGGTGCATCTTTCTCAATTTTTTCTTGATGGGTTTGGCATCTAGGTGCACAACAAGGTTGTGCATGACCAAGTCTAGGTCTAAACTAGGCATATTTGTGTATGACCATGCAAATATATCTACATATTCTCTCAATAGTTCCATAAAAACTTTATGTTCTTGAGTTGAGAGTGAAGCTCCCAACTTTATCATTCTAGGTTCCTCTTCTGAGCCAATGTTAACACTGATCATTTCTTCAACAAGCATTTTAGAAGCATCTTCCATCTATGTAGGATCAGGGGGAAGAGTAAGGTCAACCTCCTTAGGTGGCTCATCATCATCTTTGAATGGGTATACCATTTCTTCTATAGGTTCTTCATTTTGTTTATCTACTAGTGCCTCAAAAAGTTTGTCGCTATGAGACTTGCATTTGTTCTTTCCACAAGGCTTCTCTAAAGCATTCTTACTCTTGCTTATGACCTTCCTATTCAAGCATCCACACATCTCTACCTCTTCTCCAAAGTATGTGCAAGCATCTAGTTTGATAGCAAAACATTTCTTGTGATCCCCAATCGAATAGAATCCCTGAGTCCCATGAATTTTGTGAATGCCTCGTCGATCTCAAAGAAATTGATTGGCATGTGAAATTGTTGATCCCAATCTACAAGTTTGGGATATACAAGGGTTACTTGGAAATTGGTTTAAGGATTGGATTTGGATAAGGTAAAAACAATTGAATCAGGGAATAGGTTAGTGGAGGCAAGATCCTCATAGAGGATACACTTAGAATCGGTGTCACTATCTGAATGAGATGAGTCATCCTCACGTTCGGAAGAGGTGGGATCAATCTCAAAGGGTGGATCACTATAAGTTTCAATTCCAAGACCATGTTTGTTAGATTTGAAATGAAGGATAGGAATGGGTTCTAACTGTCCTTGTACATTGATACCACATCCAAGCCCATTATAACCCATGATGTACATCATACAGTGGCCTTTGATATACCGTGGATCTTGATGACATGATGCCATGGTACCTTCAGGTACCCTCCTGATGGGATCTTCTAACATATTTTCCTTGGATAAGAGACCACTAGGGATGAACTTCTCTAATGGTTTAGGGAATTTATCCCGAGTGCTCTTGAATTGAAAGTAGGGTTTACCATGTGTCCTGGGTGATACTAATAGATATGATATTAATAAGGCATGTTGAAGAATGAATTTCTCACCTAGGCCATACTTTGCAAATGTTACTTCCCATATGTGAAAGGGTTGACCAAAGAAATAAATTTTTGATTACAAGGTGTGAGTGAATCTTGATCCACACGTTCCTTAATAGCTTTTGTTTATAAAGGAACAACAATATCTGCAGAAGGACATTCATAACTTGCACTAGAAAATTGTGCAGTGCCTTACAATGTGTGAATGGTGACTATCTATCCTTCATGGCACATCTTAATGCAATGATGAAATGTTGAAGGAATTTCTTACATGGCATGGATCCACGGGCACCCTAGGAGCATGTTGTAAGGAAGATCAAACTCAAGGACATGGAATTTCATATCATGACAATTCGGCCCTACTTCCATTAGAACTACTATAGTACCTACTGACTCACGCTCCTCATTATCATAAGTTGTGATTGTAATAATTTTATCCCCTATATCCATTTCTGAATGGCCTACCTATTTAACCAACTTCAAAGTTCAAATATTTAGAATGGATCCACCGTCTATAAGTACTCTCTTGATCTTATGACGAGTAACAACTACTTCTAGGTATAGGGGTAAGTTGTGCTTTGTGTCATTACGTGGAATTGCATCATGATCAAAAGTGATATGATCATTGGAATCAAGGTGTACAATCATCACTTGAAGGTGCGTGGGATCTAAATCATGGAGACTCCCGAACTCGTAGTGTTTTATACAATATGTTTTTATGAGCAATAGAGATTTTGAGGAGATCTAAAATTGATATCCTAGTAGGTGTCTTCTCTAACTATTCTATTAAATTATACTGACCTTCCTGAGGGACAAGTAGGGGATCCGGTATGATCAAACGAGCGCGTTGCATCCCTACTGCATAACTTTTTCTAATATCCTAATAGTATTAACTTGTTCATCAGATGAATGGATACATCCTATAAGGGAATCAAAGGGACTATCATTAGTTGGATAAACATAAGAAGTAGTCCTATAGTCATTGGAAGTTTGTCTGTGATCTGGCTTCCTATTCTTCTTATCTGCATGGTTAGGAAAGGGCTCTTTGAAGATACCCATTTTCTCATTGGGACCCTGTCCTGAGTCAAGGGGGAATCTATGACGATTTTTTTCCCTCTTCGATGAGGTCTTGTATATAATGTCATAGTCTCAAGCACCTATCTATTTTATGTCCTTTAACATGATGGAAATCATAATACTCATGTTCTTTGAACCAACTGGTTTTGGAGCATCCTCTGGATATGGTATTGTCATGGTTGGGTACTGCACCATGTTTACCGCATCTAACTGATTTAAGTATGATAAATAGTGATTCCGTTAGTGGTGTAAACATACATTTTTTTGGGTGCCTTTGGGTGAGGTCCTTGTGAGAGCTTTAAAATCGGACCAGTCTATATGGTTTGGACTCTTTTGGAGTCCGTAATGTCATCGTTAACGACACATGTTTGTTTTTAAAGAATTTTGGTTTATCTAAGGGTTTTCTTTCATGTTTTTCCTTGATGACCAGTTTAAGTGTACCATTCACGATGAGATCCTTTTCAATTTGACTACCCTTCTCTATAACTTCTTGAAGTTAGATCCGTAGTGTATTTGTAAATGAAAGGCTATCTCTGGGTTTAGGTTAGGAATGAATATACTTACTAGTTGTTTTTCAATAAGGCACAAGGCAAATGGCTTGCTAATCCATGTCATCATTGTAGGAAGCTCGCAAAGGTCTCATTAGGCTTCTTTTTTACATTGCAAATGTCGTTCATCATGATATCATTCTCCATATTGAAGGAATAATGTCGCATGAATTTTTCCGCTAGTGCGGGCCATGTTGTAATGGATCCCTTAGGTATAATAAACAACCATTCTAATGTCAGTGCTCCTAGGATGTGAGGGAATAGTTGTATTAAGAAAATGTCGTTGTACGCGACCTCTTGAAAATCCATGCAAAATTCCTTGATGTGATCAAAAGGATCACCTTTTCTTTTATATTTATCAAACTTAGGAATGGAAAAAAAAATTGGAAACGATTGTCGCAACATGTCCTTGTCAAAGGGGTAAGGACATATTTCTTCATATAAGTACTTCCTATTGTGTCCTATGTTACCTTCTTGTAGCATAGTAAGTGTTTTCTTCATTGATTGTAACTCCTATTGAATGAATTTCTCTTTGTAAATGATATTGGTCTATTTACCTTAACAACTTTATAAGTTGTGTCATCGTACGGATCAAAGTGAAACTCACTAGATTTTGTTTTGAGTTTGTCTTTATGCACGTTCCTATTCGAAGAGCCTAAGTTTGCTAATTTTTGACTTAGTTTCATTTTTTTGTTAAGGATCTCTTCTTCAACTAAGGGATTGTCTTCCTCATCAAACTTAGGAGGTGGTGAGCCTTTGCACTCATGCTCAATTTTTACTTTACGTGAAGCCTTATAATAAGGTCTTCACAAATTGCCAATTGGTTTTGATGGGTCTTCTTCAACATTTTTATGACATTTTCTGGAATTAGAAGCATACCCTACATCAAAGGGGTTATACATGTCTCAGAGGGATGGTCGTTCTTATGTTTTACGATTAATTATCTTAGTCTCCACTTCACGTTCTTGTGGAAGCTTAGCCCCTAACTCTAGGAATCTTACGAGTACTTGATCTCTGTTATAATAAAGGAGCTCGTAAAATTGACCTAGGTCTAACTTATGTTGTTCCTCAGAAGAATCATATTCTTCTCCGCTATGATCAACCAACGGTTCTATATCTTTGACCTACAAAAATAGAGGTGATAAGTTATTACCACTGAATGGGAAGGATGCAAAAGGATTTTCTTCTAAGTCACACTCATTTGGTTTAGATGCCATTTCTTAATTCTTGCCATTACTAGTCAAAGTTATACTAGGTTTTATCTAAATTCCTTTAAAGTTGTATGAAACCTAGGCGTATGATGTGTAATTTTTTTGACACCCAAAATATCCCAAAGGTGTTCTAGATGTAATGTTATGTAGTTGTTTATCGTTCAAAGAACAATCCTATGAACATTTTAACAAATAAAACAATCACTCACACTATCGTTTAGAAAGACTATACCCTAAACTATGATTCCAATGAAGGGCTCAAGGTAGATAGTGATAATACCCTATTAATACATAGGTCGAGTTAGAGTACCAACAAGGCCTAAATATCAAAGTGATATTGACGCGATCTCTCCACGAGATATACTAAGACTAGTTTAAATGCCAATGAAACCTAAGTTTTTGAAACATGGAAGTTACAAATGTGGATAGTGTAACAACACTATCTTGACACGTTAACCTAGCAAGCAAGGTGTTAGTATCAAGATGATGTTATTGTGGTATACACAAGGTAATATCAACACTCTCAAAAGACTCAGATGACGTTGGAACTGAAACTAGTATAAGTATAGCAAAAAGTTATTTAGTTGTGTGAGTAGTGTAACCATACAATAAAGGGACTTATACCAAGTTCTCACAACATTGAAAACACAATGTAAGTACCAAAATTATATGGCTAGAATGCGAGAAAAATAACAACTTAAGGAGAAATAATGATGAACCAAAATCATAGCAATGAAGATGATCTTGAAATCAAGATCAAAGGGCTATTAAAGACATGAAAAACGTACTTGCACACTTTAGACATTTAACAACCCAGCCACAAACATGGATGGGCATAAATGGACAAAAAAGTGGTGAATATTGTCCTTGATAAGACTCACGAGGTATGCTTCCTTCTCACCCCAAATGGGTAGTGAGAATGCAAGGGTATAGATCAAAAGATGAAAATAAACTAAGTGCCACTTGGGTAGAGTTTTGCCTCGTCTGAAGGCAAGAAAGAAACCAAGCTAAGTGATACGTCGTTTAATTTTGTGATGAAAGACACTTAGATCTAACTCAAGTGGACTCTTTGCCTTGTTCAAAAACAAGGTTCAGACTCCAAGTAAGTCATCACTTCATGATGGCTCGACAAGACGTGACAATGGACTAGTAAAGTGGGCTCCAAGACAAAATGGCTTTCCTAATAAGATCACTCAACTAGGTGTCAACAGTTTGTCTAAATGCGAGCTCAATTTACCCAAAGAGTCACACTGACTAATTTGGGAGTATCTCGGCTTTACTTTACCCCCTTTTGATATAATGAGAAACTAGTGTGTTGAGTTACATCATCATTGGGGTCACAATACTGAACAAATTTGACTCTAACTTTGCACTATAAAATCAATTCAAGTGGGTAAGCGGAGTGCTTCCTGTTTCATCCATGAGGTTACTTAATGATGGATTACTTTAGGGTTCCTATAACCACCCCCATTGTTATAGCTTAAGGCGTTAGGCCAAAGGGGTTATGTTTTAGTTTAGAGATAGGGACGTACCCTATTATGAAACTTGCATACAGTGTGACGTGAAGTGGTGTGTTTTTATATTGCTTAGATTAATGTGGTTTTAAGTAGCCTATCGTTTGAAACCTATATGAAAACACGTATTAGTTTGACAAGCGTTAGGCCCTACATGCAAAGAGTTAGTAATTTTCCACAAAAGATAATGATATCAAGAAAGAGAGTTTGTGTGTTGCTTTTGATTCCTAAGATCACCAAAAGGTGCGAAGGAAGAGCATACACAATGTAGAAACCCAACTAAAACAAGCTTTGTGGAAAATAATTTAAGTGTTTTTGCAAAAGTTAGAGTTCGTTTTAACCAATTTTGAAATATCAATTCATTAGGAAGTATAAAGTAAGTGTTTTGAAAGTAATAAGAAGGTTTGGGAAGTGTTTTGATTCCCAAGATCACCTATAAGGTGCGAGGGAAGAGCATACACACTTTGAAAAACCCTTTCTAACTTAGAAAAATGAAACACTTAAACTACATTAGTCAAACAAAATCAAAAAGGAACCTATAATCACTTGTTAGAACCTGAACAATAAGAAAAACTCAAAAACTTTGATCTTACAACTCAAAGAGAAATTCTAATTTTTAACTTAGACACCTTCATGCACAAAACAACGCATGCGCATACCAAACAAATGGATACACACCTGACGATGTGTGTGCGTGGCGGTAATTTATGACAAGAAGGTCCAACACTTACACGGGCATGAGAGATAGGTATGTTAGGTTTTGATGGAGAAAACTCCTTCTCGATGGATACACTTGCAAGCCAAAAGATGAATCAACACAATAGTATGCCAAAAATACACATGCGTGTCCGGAGGGACGGTACGCCTCGATAGTAAACAAAGAAACCAAAAGTTTGATAAGTAAGTGGCCCTTTGTAAATTTCTTGTCAGTGAAAAATACGACCAAAGCGGGTGAGCGGTCAATTCAACAGTGCACTAGGGTTTGGATGGAGATGCTCCCCTCTATGACACATATGCGTACCCCCTGTAAAACCTGTAAAAGTCATGGAAATAAAAAATTTCAACAATCAAACAAGATAGTTGTTAATAAAAGGAACCTATTTACATTTTATACCCACAAAATATGTATGAACAAGGATGATTTAGCTTACTTAAAAAATGAAATCAAGTGAATAACAAGCTATTTCTCCTAGAAATCATGAAAGTGAACTTGAAAATCTTGGAAAAGGCTCCTAAAGTAAAATGGTAGGTGTCCCACCGGGCATGCCAAATGTGTACAAATGAAAAATTTACAAAATATATGAAGATGGGGTAAGAACCTCTAAAGAAACCCCAAAAGCTTTAGAACAAACAACTCAAATGACCATCAGATTAGAGATAAGCAAGAGCTACCTATTTGCATGCATATATAAAGCTTGAAACAAATAATCAACCTCTAAACATGACTATATTAGTTCTCTACTCCATGAAATTTATCTATAAGTGAACCTATTAAAGCTCTAGTAATCAGTTTTGTGTTTATTGATGTTTCAAAAGCTTAAGAATGGAAGCTCACCATTAATGGCTTCTCCCATTTACCTAAAGCTTTGAAAGGATTAGCAAATAACAAGTAAATAGCTCAAATAAACTATGAAATGACTCTAAAAGACCTAAGCATGACCTAAATTAGAAATGAGAGAGAGAGAGAGAGAGAGTTCTTAGGAAAAGGTGGGAGGGGTATCCCTCTATTTATAGTTTTTGGATTTGAGAAAAGGATGTTTTGGATGCATGTGGGACTAAAAAGGAGTCAAAAGTTGATTTTTAGAAAAACCTATTTGGAGGTGTGAACAGGATTTTAGGAAGCTAAGTGGCTATTTGGAAAGGTAAGATATTTGTTTAGAAAGTCAAATCCTCTTTAAAAAGTCAATAAGAGGGTTAATTAACCTAAACAAGGTTAATTAAAGGAAAACAAGCTTATAGAAGCTAGTTAGAGAGGGATTAGCATGGTTTAGGAGGTTTAAAAGGGGTTAGAAAGGGTATTTTACTAGTGTAGTGTAGTAAATTAACACGAGACTAGGATATTTAGTATGATCTTAATAATAAGATCATGTAGACCAAATTATAGGAGTCTCATGATTCGATATAAAAGAGGAGGAACCAGAGTACATCTCAGACTTCTTCAAGGAAAACTACATTGAAGATGAGAGTCTAGATTCTACTGAAGAAGAAGAGCCAGATTCCACTAGAGAAGATAGTTCCCCTTTATCTGAGAATTCAGATTTTGACTTAGATTATAATTTTTAGTTCATATCTATTGATATTTTATCAATTATATATTTGTAATAAACTTGGAACTTATCACAACATTTATCATTTATCATACATCGTATATCATAGCTTGTTTTTGAACTTCTTGATTGTATAAATAGCAGATTGACATCCTTCACATGAAGTCATTTAATTTCTGAGGTTTGGCCTTTGCCATCCAATCCGCCTAATAATGTATTAATCATATCCAGTTTAGTGTTTTTGATTTACAGGTGTTCTTATAGGAAAGGAGCTTGCATTATTTCATATATGGAGTGCAACTTCAACATCATCTATTCACATCCACAGGTACCTCTAAACCCCACCATATTGAGGTTAGGTGAGTTTTATTCCCTTGCTTATTAGGTTAAGTTGAAGAGGTAAAATTTATTCCTAACAGGGTTTAGAGTTAACCCCTTGATTTAATAAAATTTAAATCTATGTTAGGACATTGTTGATCGAGATAAATATAATTGTAAATATGCAAGATCAAGCTAAAGAAAGGTTGACTAAGTGTGATAAAAAAGATAAGAAAAAGTAACATCGAAAAATAGATTAAAAGAGGAGGACATAAGTACCCAGAGGGGGACAGTAGCACCTAGGAGCTCCTATCCCTAATGGGTGGTTCTATATAAGGTGCCAAAAAGATTAAAAAATGGAATCGAAATAGAGTAGGATGTCACCTAGTATGCAAAACGTAAGATGTAGTCTAGAAATAGCAAGTGATAAAGATAAAGAGGATAAGATCAATGTCAAAGCAAAACAAATACTTTCTCTTACTTAGGAATTAGACATATAAATGAAATATTTAAAGGCTAGATGTACATAGTAAGTGTGTGATTTAGTGACTAAACTTTCCCCCACTTTATCTTGGTGAATAAGGATTCGGTAGCATAAAGTAGAAAATAAAAGCATACCTTGGAGGGTCGAAAGAAGATCGTGCCCAATAACGTGTTGACTGGATGTTTTAACGTGTCGAATGGAATAGTGAAAAATTTGTATCGTGGAATGTTTCCCATTGATTCTAGGTGTTGTCATTGATGTCAAATCCATTTATGGAAAAAGATGTTGAGGTATCATGTGAGTCTTCATGAGGTTTCTTTTAGTGTCTAACATGAAGGTTCTTTTGTAGTGTTTTGATTTGGACAAGTTCCTATAGTGTCCATGCATGGTTTCTAGAATGGTGCAAGCATGGATGGTCATTATATGAGTCCTAAAGACTAGTATGAGTTACATCATGATCCAAGAAATTTATAAGAGGTATCCATATGTTTGCAATGAGTCATCATGGTTAGTTCATGGGTTGTTATGCTTAAATCAGGTCATTATAGGTCTATTCCTAGACCTAAAGCATGTGGTTTAGCATGGAGGTATGATTTTTCAAGAAATAAAGTCATTGAGGAGTATGGTAATGGTGTATTTGTCATGTGTGATGAGTTTTAAGTCATTTCTTAGATGTTTGGTGGTGTTTCATGGTCCTTGGGAAGCAAGAAGGTGAAGACAAGCTAAGTAAGCACAAGTAAGTCATTATGGATAGATAGTTTCAAGACTATTTGACAAATGTGGTGATTTTTTCAATTAGAGGAGGTAAAGAATGATGCTTTACGTCAAATTTCAGGTAAGCATAAAGAAGGAATTGCAAGATATGAAGTTTTTGGTAAAAACGAGTTGAGAAGAAGGTAAAACCAGCTCGAATTGGAAATTTCATATGCTCACCCACTCACACACACTTTGCATGGGACCCAGAGATTTTGGGGATGATTTTCCATTGAGCTAAGAGTGTTTAGAAAACATAATGAGGTCATGTTATCATTATGTTTTTATTAACAATCATTAAGAAGATAAGTTGGTTTGAAACCCTAGCAAAACCCTCCTTCTAGAGTGACTTTGGATATTTGATTTTATTGGTATCCAAAATCTCTTGGTAAGAAAACATGATGCATCAAGGTTGAATAGGATTACTCAGATCTCATTTTGGTGGTGGTTTGGTATTGAAGTTGATTTGGGAGGAGAGAGAAAAACTTGGTTTTGTGGGTTTTGTAGTTTCAGGTTGAAATAGAAGGTCCAGTTAAAAGGTAAATTGTTCCAAAATACTTGGGAGATGTGTTTCACATCCATGAAAGTT
This sequence comes from Taxus wallichiana var. yunnanensis, assembly GCA_018340775.1. Classification (NCBI taxonomy): domain Eukaryota; kingdom Viridiplantae; phylum Streptophyta; class Pinopsida; order Cupressales; family Taxaceae; genus Taxus; species Taxus wallichiana. The sequence goes on along the minus strand of CM031237.1, from coordinate 996,212,824 downwards.
TTATGCATGTTACTTGGAGAATTTTTGAGTTATAGGTACTCAAATTCAGCCTATCGATTTTGGCCTTAAGGGCTAAAATGTTAGTCTTGTGGTATGAAGTGAGTTTGATGAAAATGCATGTTGTAGATGATTTTTTTGTCATAGATGTTTCACCAATAATTTTTACACTTTCTAGGATGAAACAGATAGAAGGTAAATGGTTAAGGAGGAATACCTATGAGGCGAAGGTGGAAGGTAGAATGTGTGCGTTGTTGACATTATCCAAGTTGATCGTAGAGAACTCCTTTTTGTCTAGGAAGGACTACCTATAGATACAAAGCAAGACCACAAAAGAGTATTAAATAGCATATGACAGTGGACTACCTAGCATATGCTAGATCCAGGAAGTGTGGTGCTTCCTAGAGAGGTTGTCAATCCACTGTTTAATAATAATTCAATGTGAATAAGCAACTGATATAGAGCTCAATTCAATTGATCATGAAAATAACACAACAATATATTTCATTCTCCAATATTTATTCATACATATAATGCATATATAAAGGAGAGATTGCTCCTAAATATAAGGAAATCCAATCCCACGAATATCTCCTACAACTTCTCCCAAAACTATAATCTATTCATGATATATTGTTATAACAATATATGACCAACCAATATTCCTTACTACCATATTAATCATACGGTAGCTTTCACATATGTAAATATTATTTACTCACACGTAAATAATCATGTTAACACTATATTTCCTAACATTCCCCCCTTAGTGTTTACATGGTAAAACATATCTCGTTCTTTTATTGTAGCATGCCACCTCTATGTGCTCATGACCAACTCACATATACAACATTGGGCTTGCACAAAACTCACACATGTGCCAACGCACATTTCTTCCACTGATGGTTTTCTCTAGCTTCTACCAACAACCTTACCCAATTGGTTTTGCAGGTGTACCAATAACCTTTCACAATTGGTTTTATAAGTTTACCAAAAACCTTACAAAATTGGTTTTACAGGTTCACCAAAAACCTTACAAAATTGGTTTTCCTAATTTACCAAAAACCTTCACATCATGATTGCTATAATAAATTTTAATCAATATTCTACAATGCTTCTACAAAAGGGGTTACATGAGAAATACTCACAAGTGAACATGAACTTTCATCATCTGTTCTTATTTTTCACGCCACACTGAAATACACAAATTTCATCATACCAAAAGTGTGGCCCCGTCGTTGATGACTACCAAGAGGTCGCTATCTGACCTCCAACCTCTGTGCCTCCATCCTCCAAAGTCATCATGCTACTCACTCGAAAATTGGACGTTGAAGTGAACAATTTCCACATTGGGGTTATTTGTATTCCCCCGACAATGTGAAATAATTTATTTTTTCTGGACGTCGGGTAACACCAAAAATGCATCCGTGAGGCAAAAAAATTATTATTTTTTCAAACAATTAATTTTTGATGACACGATTTTTATACAAACACTTTTTGACTTTTGATGAGACAATAATAACTTGAGAAATAATAATGACTTTGACTCTTTTGATAAATATAAGACTCGACATAAAAATGACTCTAGTTTCTTGACTCATTTTATTTTGTACATTCATAAGACTACTATATTTTCTAAATAATGATATACTTTTAAATTGACAAACACACGTCCTATGAAAGAGACACCCTACTCTTACTAGCAAGACTCCTTAAAAATTAAATTCACCACTACAACAATATGCCATAAGTGATTTAACGAAGATGACAAGACCACTAAATGACACAATGAGAAAGACAAGATAAACTTAATAAACCTATACAATATAAACTTTAATTAAAACATTGAATTATTTTATAAATTTTAAACCAGTAGTCTTTGTATACCATGGATGAAGATGGGAAGATGCAATGTACATTTGATTCAGGTTGCAAGAGCTTAGTTGATGCCATGGAGAGATGGAGGTACTACCTGTGGATTGAGCTAGAATATCGTCGAGACCACCTTCTTCAATCAACACTTAACACGGCTAGTAGTCTAGGTGAAATTTCAATATAATTCTAATAATGGATGATTCCTCAGGAAAAATTTTGTCAAATCCTCCAACTAACCAAGTTGGATAGCATGCAGATTGTGTAATTTCTCCTTCTATTCTATCACTCAGTTACATAGAAAAAAAAAAATTTATGACAGACTTGTTTCATGCCTAGATCTCCTTTAGCGAGTAGTTGTTCCTTCTTATCCTATTTAATTTTCACTTCCTCTTCTACTTCCAGATTACTCTTTCTCTACCACATTCTTTGGAGCTTCTTTCTCTTCAGAAAGAGAAGATTCATCTTATTTAGGCTCATTTGCTTTCTCTAAAGGCTAGGCCACCATTGGTTTCTTCCCACCAAAGAGGATTTTGAACAATATTATCAATTCAACCAATCGAAAACTCCTACATAGGTCATGTACTCAGATCTCAAGATGGCTGCACCAAATTTATGTATTCGATAGAAAATATAATGCAACGATAGGCATGCACTACTAAGTTGTATGTGCATGTAATAAATTGATGCTTGATGCAAATAATAAGGACTGACTGCATGGGAATCTAGGTTTCCACAAGGGTACAGAAGATGCGTTGTGTCAAGCTAGTACCTCATCCTCCAACAAATAACCACATATTTTTCCTGATAAACAATGCTCAAACTTATCTTTATGGTCGTGACAACTCTCTACAGGCATACGTGGATGAAAAATTATTGTTAGGATCGAAGGCTCCACTCTTGGAATGTAAGATCAGCTATAGTGAAGGCCTCACAAATGTAAACCACAAATGGCGCAAATCACTGCACTCCTACAATTATTATTGTTAACAACTATAAGAAGACTAAACAACTTTTCACAAACATAATAACATCATTCAGGGGAAATAAATAATGGTTACGTTTCCCCTTGGTCAATGATTACAAACTCAATTCTTCCATCTCATAACTGGACAGATTTGACCATTCTGATACCAAATATAGAGCTCAATTCAGTTGATCATGAAAATAACACAATAATATACTTCCTTCTCAGATATTTCTTCATACATAAAATGCATATATAAAGGAGATACTGCTCCTAAATATAAGGAAATCCAATCCCATGAATATCTCCTACAACTTCTCCCAAAACTATAATATATTCGTGACATATTGTTATAACAATATATGACCAACCAAACTAATAACAATATATCCTTATTACCATATTAATCATACGGGAGCTTTCACATATGTAAATATTATTTACATAAATAATCATGTTAACACTATATTTCCTAACAACCGAAATAAATAAGTCCTATTGCAATGTAATGATTTAGGTTTCTCATACACACAATACACTAGATTTTATGCTAGATATCAAAATAACACTAAATCTAATTAGAATCGGGGTTTTTCCAGTCAAATAGGTTTGTCAAAGGTCTGGTAAGGGTCTGCTGGGCTAATTGGTTGATGTATGGGTTAGTTTTAGATGAGTGGGAAGCTTGTTGGTCTAAGAATATAAAATGAGACAGAGACCGATATCGGACCAGTGGTGTGACCGATGCCGGTATGGGACTAAACCGACGGGGTTCAAGGAACCAACGTTGGTAGGGGCAATAGGTAATGAACTATTAAAAATGGGGTTTTAGGCTCTTTTTGATTACACAAAGAGGGAGGGTAGTGTGGTTTGGGTCGTAATATGGTTGAAAAGACCCAAGAGCACTAAGAAGGAGGTTTAGAAGGGTGAAAAGTCTTGGGGTGGTTTAATAGTGGGTTGGTGGGAAGAAGATGATGTACGGGTAACAGAAGAAATAAAATACTGAAAGAAGCAAGAGATCTACAATGGGATAAGCACAAATGATTGAAATCACAACACTTGGTATTTTGTAGATCATGTGAGTTGAGATGGTTGATGGTTGATCGAGAGAAGAGGTGCTTGAGTCCAGTTCCATGGCAGTACAACATGTGTGTTCCCATGAGTATTCCAATGCTCTGGAAGGAGAACCGAATGCTTTCTTTTGCACCGTGGTTATGTGTGTTCGTCGTCATGCGGATGCGGGAGGGCTTGAAGATTTGTGCTTGAATACAATAATCTCCAATAACTGAATGACCAACATGTGTAAAGGGTTGTAAAATTCTATATAAAGGAACCAATGGCGGTTTAGGTGACCGACGTCGGTCGAGGATAAACCAATGTCGGTTAGGGTGAAATAGTCCTATTTACCAAAAATAGGCAAATCTTCCCAAATTTGGTGTGATTTCCTTGTTGGGTCCGCTTAGGGAAGTAGAGTTCATGTGAGAGAAGGTAGGAAAATCTTAGAAGAAGTCCAGTTAGGTTTAGGAAGAATTTGTAGTTAGTTAGGCAAGTAGTAACTCAACACTGGGAGTGATGACTCGGTGCTGAGAGTGATGACTTGGTCACTGTGAGTTAAATGCCCATGGAATGGGTCTAGGATGAGGTGTCATGATGAGGTGGAGGTGTGAGGATGAAATTAACTTAATTAAATTAATTAAATTAATTAATAATGTGAGGATGAATATTAATATGGGGTAAAGGGGTCATGATTAGTTAAATGTGTTACGTTAATTAAGTGAAGGGGACCAAGGGGAGTGTGACCCAAATTTGGTGTCTACATTTTCCCCTTTTTGTCATGTAGCTTGTATTGATAAGTGATGTTGACAAAAACAGGAAGTCGGTGCTCTAGGTATGAGTGAGGGTTAGGTTGCCCCAAGTGTGGGTGGAGGTGATCCCCCTCAAACTAGGAACTGATGAGGTGTTAAAAAATTGGTGAGTGGTTTGATAAATGGGTAAGTGATGAAAATGAGGGTAGGTTGGTTGTAGGTAAGGGTGATTTCGGTCGGGTAATAGGTAGTGGCATTCTAATGCATGCACACGTATAGAATGGGATAAGGTACCAGTTGAAGAGCTTGCAAACTCTACGTTGTCAAAGGTCGATAGGTTTATCCAAACAAGGTTGAAGTGGTTTAGGTATCCAAGGTATAGGATATGGTCCTGAAACACAACTAGGAAAGGTGTTGGAATGGGCAATAGGTTTGTTCCAGGGCACCAAAGGTTAGGTCGGGATAAACAACACGACATTAGGCAAGGTAAGGTCAGTAGGCTGAATAACACGAGTAAGCAACATCGCAAAGCGAGTGAGTAAAAAAATTTAGTATCACAATGAGTGAGGTTATCTTGGTTTATTTAGGTAAGGTCGTAGGTAAGGGGAAAAATCCTAACTAATTATGGGGTTGGGTGATAAATAATAAGGTCATTAGGTTGAGTGGTAAGGTCAGGGCAAAACTTACATAAGGCTAAAAAGGATTTCAAGTAATCGAGATGTGTTGAGAAATGGTGCAATGGTTCCAAACAAAGCAATGTAGATAAAAGTTAGGGAAAATCGATGTCACCAAGAGTAAACTAACTCGCAATATAGTAGAGGCACATGACCGATACCGGTCAAGTGAAATCGACGCGTTTGTCAAGTCGATGATTGGGTAAAAAGTAAAAATTTGTATGTTATGGATTCATTTTAACCCTTTCCACCTATAGAAAATGACAGAGTGAAGAGCTTTTAGCATTTTCCATGGAGAAAAGGATGAGGCGTTATACCAGGATGAGTTGGAGGTATCTGAGTGGCTAGAGGAGCTAGGTAAACGAGTCCACAAGATCATTCAGAGTGATTGAATTGGTCGAGGACCGAGAGTTTGATTGGAGGCATGGCTATAGCAGGGAGGTTAGAGAGTCCACCAATTTTGGCATGACAAGGTAAGGTCATTAGGCTAAACAACACAGTATCACATCGCAAGGTATAACAACTACACGAATTTGAGTGTCACAACAAGCGAGTTTCAATTGAGTGATTTAGGTAAGGCCACATGAGGGGTAAAAACATGCCCCAACCGATGGTGAGGTTAGGTGATAGGTGATAAGGTCATTAGGTTGAGTGATAACTAGGTAATTTCCATTGTGATTGTGTATCATGGGAACTAGGTGAGTTAGGCATGATTGAGTCGAGGTCTTGTAGGCATGATGGAGTTAGGTATAGGCATGGTTTGGTCAGGTATATAGGCATGGTGGAGTCGGTATAGGAATGGTGGATTCAAGTATAGGTATGGTTTGGTCAGTGTGTAGGCATGATGGAGCTAGGTATAGGCATGGTTTGGTTAGGTATAGGCATGGTGGAGTCAAGTAGAGGCATGGTAGAGTCAGGTATAAGTATGGTTTGGTCAGGTATAAGTATGGTTGAGTCTAGATAATTTCCAAGTTACTGATCTTATGGAAATAATGTCTTATATGTATGTTGTGGTTAAATTTCCAAGTAATTAATATCATGGAAAAATGAAATGATTTAAGTAGAATATGGTTGTGGTGATAAAATGGTAGGGATGTATGTTTTTATGATATATTAATTTCTAAGTTTTTGTGTAAATGGAAACTAACTAGGGTAGAATGTGAATGTAAAGGGGTAAATTTGGTTAGGGGTAAAATTGGTCGAGCTAACCTCCAAGGGCCCCATTCCCTCAGTGCTTTTCCTACATAGCCCCATGAAAAAGGGCCTCGGGATGATGTAGTTCTCCCATAAGCTAGGGAAGAATGGATGAGGGAATGATGAATGGTTCGATAGGTTTTAGGCATGATTGAGTCAAGGTCATTTAGGCATGGTTGAGTTTAGGTTGAAATAGGCATGGGTGATTATGGATTGAATAGGCATGGTTGAGTGTAGGTTGAAATAGGCGTGGGTGATTTTGGTGGGAGAGGAATTCCCAGAATGTAGGTGTCGAAGGTCTAGTCCTGTGTAGTAGAATCAATAAGTAAGAAAAGAGGTGAATGGTAAGAAGAGACAAAAAAGTCGCCTAATTAGTAAGAACCATTATGAGTCTATCATACCAAAGATTGGCTTATGAATGTAAGACCCTAAATGTGTTACATGATAGAATGTTCTAAGGATGAAGAAAGTCACATGATCATGAAATTTCACATTTTGACATGTCCCTTGAGTAGGTAGAAGATTAGAAAGGAAATACGGTGAGGTGAAATGGGTTGTTTTAGCGTAACCTTGTGGGAGACAACATGCCTCTTCTGCAAGATACCCAAGACCAAAATAGGAAAGTCCATGACGAAAAAGTTATCTTTTTCTTTTTGCTTTTGTTTTATAGACTAATCAATGTGGGAGTTCTATGTGGGATGAATAGAATATCTCTTTAAGGTCTTCGTGAAGCTATCGATGTGGGAAGCTTTAGAATATTTTTATTTTATTTTTATAGAAATAGTCTTCTTTTTTTGATAGACTATGTACAATATGGCTAGCTTTGTATAGTTGTCCTTCGAGGGAGTAGTCTATTTATAACAACAAGATGGAAAGATAGATGTCATTTTGGGAGGAATTCATCTATTTACAAGAAGTTTGACTTAAGGAGTTTGAATTTGAAAATCTCGTATATTACTTTTGAATTGTTTTTTTACTTTTAGGTCATGGACAAGACTATAGAGAAGTATAGGATTCTTTTATGAAGACAAAACCATAGCACACAGGGTTAGCTATGAAAGAGAGGTTTTAAGTGATGAATGAACATGGGATTCCATCTTGAAAAGGACAAAAAGTATCCATGAGAATCATGCCATGAGTAGAGTCATGGTACTCATATTGAAGATAAGGTGAAAGGTGATAGGTAATCACATTATTCTTATTTAGTCATTGATCCTTAAAAAAGGTAAGTGGAAGATGAATGTTTTTCTCAAGGGATGAGTGTTTTATAGATAGAAGGTGATATAGGACTTGATTCAACAATATAATGGTCAAAGATGCAAGGCATTGAGGGGCTCAGTTCAAGTTTACCTTCAGTGAAGATAAATGATAAGCACCTAATCCATAGGTATGAGTAATGATATAGGGTCCAAGCCAATTAGGATCAAATTTTCCTCGTTTACTTTTCTCTACTTTTGTTACATGTTGATTTTCCTTTAAGACAAATTCACCGACCTTGAAGGTTCGTTCTTGGACACATTTATCGTAGGCACGTTTGATACGTTTTTGGTAGATTTGAAGGTGATCGAGAGCATTTAGATGACGTTCATCTAATAACTCAAGTTGTGCCAAATAGTCCTGGAAAAAATCATCATCATTGAGCATATATTTGAGAGATACGAAGAGATGGAATTTGGATTTGAGAGGCAAGACAACCTCTGTACCATAGACCAAAGAGAAAGGTGTGGCAAAGAGTTGAGGTGTGAATACTAGTGCGATAAGCCCATAAGGCAAAAGGAATGTGTGTGTGTCAATCCTTACTAGTATCATCAACCACTTTCATAAGAATTTTATTTAGGGTTTTTTAGTTGATTCAACTTGGCCATTTGTTTGAGGATAATAAGGTGAAGAAAAACTAAGTTGAATGTTGAAGGCATCATAGAGTTTTCGTAGGGTTTTGTTTTTGAATTGTTTTCCATTATTAGTGATGAGGCGATGAGGAACACCAAAGTGACAAATGATGTGATGGTTGATGAATTCACATATTTTCTCAGCTTTTGTAGAAATAAGAGGTACAACTTCCACCCATTTAGTGTAATATTTGGTAGCGGTAATAATCCATTGATGACATTGGGAAGAATGAGGGTTAATCTCTTCGACAAGATCCAAACCCCATTGAGAGAAAGGCCAAAGGTCTCGTGTGACCTGTAAGGCATGACTAGGGGTGTGATGAAGATTAGCATGTTGCTGACACTTCACACAATGCTTGACATAGTCACAACAATCATGGTTTAGGGTTGGCCAATAATAGCCAAGGCAAAGGATGCACTTAGCGATAGCTAAGCCACTAAAGTGACCCCAAAAATCTCATCGTGAACTTCCTTGATGGTGTATGGAATTTCAAAACTTGTAAGGCATCGTAAGAGGATACCGTCAAAGTCACATTTATAGAAGAAGACCACCCATGATGACATAGAGAGAGACACTTTTGAGGAAGGCTCATGTTGTCCATTACGAGTAAGATCTACAGGCAGAATGGAAAGGGAAAGGTAGTCAAAAACTACTTATACCAAAGGTCACGTGGGTCAGTTTTAATGTTTCTACAAAGGTTAACATCTTGGAATAGATAAGAAGGTGATTGAAAATTTTGTACTCTGAAAAATATTTTTTGAGTAGGGGGCAAAGTGGGGATTTGAGAAGCAAGACATGCCATGGTGTCCAAAATTTATTAGTGGAACGCGGGGTGGTTTGAAGTTCATAATGGTCAAAGGTAGTCAAAAGCATGTCAACATGATGTTTATACTTTTGAAGTATCTCATTATGAAAATGATATATACCATTAACTTGGTTCACAACTAGTTAAGAGTCGCCAAAGATATTAATTGATTTAATATCTAAGGTTATGGCGGTTTGAAGACCTAACATGAGTGCTTCATATTCGGTGATATTGTTAGTACAATAAAATCTAGTTTGAAAGATAATGGCATAGGCTCACTATCAAGAGGAATGAGGATAACTCTAGCACCACCCCCATGCTAACATTTGGAACCATCAAAGAATAAGGTCATCTGGTAAACGGTATTGTCCAGGGAGAGGGTAGCGATGGATTCATCAAGGAAGTCAAAGTTAGAAGATTGGTTTCGGAGAGAGGTGCGTCTGCATGAGTTGGTCAACAATGGTTTTTCCTTTGACAAAATTTTGATGGATGAATTTGAGATCTAGGTCTACAAGAAGCATGATCCAACATGTAACATTGATGTTGGTAGGGCTTAGCGTACATGTAATGTAAGGGGTCTAGTATTGGTGATAATGAAGGTTTTTGGTTGAGTAGGTAATGGTGAAGTTTAGTGGCAATAAATACTAAGGATAGGTAGTGTTTTTTAGCGTGAGTATATCTAGTTTCATAGTCTAAAAGTGTACAATTATATAATAAACCACTTGCTCTTTGTGTTGCATGTCATGATGAGCGAGCATGGCACCCAAAGAATGATCAAGGCAAAATGTAAAGGTAAATGGTTGTCATCCTTAGGTGGAATGAGCACATGTGGTTGGAGGAGGTATTGTTTTAAGGCATCAAAGGCTTTGTGGCATTCATCATCCCATTTGAAGGAGACATCCTTTTTGAAGAAGATGATGAAATGGATGGAAGTGGTCGAAAAGCTGAGAAATAAAGTGACAAATAGATTGCAACTTGCCTTAAAAACTAAAAAGTTGACGAAGGTTAGTAGGTGGAGGCATCTTGAGAATAGCCTTGATTTTAATGGGATCAACTTTAATGCCACATAAAGAAATGATAAAACCAAGGAGATTTCTGAGAGAACAAATGAAGACACACTTCTTAGGTTGAAGGTGAATGTAATATTTGATGAGATGGTTAAAGACAACCTTAAGGATGGCAAGGTGTTTGGACTCCGATGTTTAGATTTGGAAAGAAGATCATCAATGTAATCTTCCAATATGTTATGCATGATGTCATGAAAGATATAAGTCATAGCCCACTGATATGTAGCACCAGCATTTTTAAGGCCAAAGGGCATGACACAATAGTAGAAGGTCCCCTAAGGAGTGATGAAGGTAGTTTTTGTTTATCTTCCGGGTGAGTAATATTTGGTTATAACCCGAGAAACCATCCATGAGTGATAACATCTCATGGCAGTGTGAGAGATCAACTAGTTGGTCAATACTAGGTAGAGGAAATCATCTTTGGGGCAAGCTAAGTTAAGGTCATGAAATCCATGCAAATGCAGAGTCCCCTATCACTTTTGTGATAGGAACAATGTTAGAGATCCATTGGGGATAATCAATGGGTAGGATGAAGGAAACCAAAAAGGAAATTGTTGGAGTTCTTCTTTGACAAGAAGGGCAATGCAGGATGTATTTTTAGCTTCTATTTCATGGGTTTGGCATTAGGAATGGTTACGATATTGTGGACCACAATGTTTGGGTCAATACCAAACATATCAACATAGGACCAAGAAAAAGTGTTGCTATGATCCCAGAGGAAAGAAGTGAAAAGCTTCTATTTAGTAACATCTAAATATTGGCCTATTTTTAGAATGTTTGGGTTGTCTTGAGTGTGAATGTTGATTTCAATGGTCGATTCATTCAACATGGTTTACGTCTCAAAAGGTAATGACCAATGAATATAAGAATCTTCCACACCAAGGTAGGTGAGAATAGACTCATCATCCTGACATTAAATGATGTTAATATAAGGTGTATCATCATCAATCATGTCAGGATATAGGAAGGGAAGAGAAGAGGGAGCCTCCATCATGCTGATAAGTCAGAGGTCCCAGGGAAATGGTGTTCACAAAAAAAAAATTAGGAGGAATGGATTCTGGATCCATAGACTTTGTAGGTGAAGGTGGTGAATGAGGTGAATGGGGTGGGGAATGTTTATCATCCTCAATGAGTTCACTTAGCCTTCTTAGAAGGTGGTTTAGAAAATCCAATACCACTATGGTCTTTATGCTTACAGTGGTGCAAGGAATGACAATATGGCGGCCTTGTTCATAGAAACCAAAGCCAAAGCCCTTCCAAGCACAACGATGGAGGAAGGTGTGGGTGAAAGCGGCGGTTGGTGAGAGATTGAAGGTCGAAGGAAAATGGTCGAGTTTGGGAAGGTGGCTTGGGTGAGTAGGTAGAAGCATCAAGTCCCCCATACGTTAAGTTGGTGCAAAGGTGGGGAGGACCGTAGGGGAAAACCTCACCTATGTGGTGATCATAGTGAGGATGTTGGTGAAGGTTACCATACTCTTGAGGAGTAAGGAATGTGTCAATGTTATAAAGGTGGTACTCCCCCAGTGAGGTGTTGAAAAACACCTTCTAAGGGATCAATAGTGGGTATGTGAGTAGAGAGAATGGATGAATCACTGACAACTGGGAAGAAGAAGCATTGGATGTTTGAGAAGTAGATGGGTTGGCTGATGGGTCGATTACGAAAATTACGATAGTAGAAGGAATAAAAGAGTTAGTTGTGGAAGATGTAAGCAGATAAGTGGTGGATGAGGCAACTGAAGAAGAAGTGGTAGCGGTGGTAGATGCCTTAACTGGTATAAGGACATCATTGGGTCGATACAACATGTTACAAGTCTTGAAAGGTGAAGGTTCGGCTGGAATGGTATAGTTGTGTCCCTTCATGTTTGAATTTTAAACAACGGTGTAAGGTTGAAGGAACACAACCCATGGTGTGAATCCAAGGTCATCCAAGCAACATGTTGTACTGGAATTCCCCTCTAAGACATAGAATAATTCAGAATGGTATGGGGTCCCACACGAATGTGGAGAATGATGGTGTCGAGGGTGGAAGTCATGGCATCATTAAATGAACATAGCATAACTAGGTTATTATGCATGCAATTGGTAGGGATGCGCATTTGGTTATATGTATGGGAGGAAATGATGTTAATACTAGCACCACCTTCATCATAACATGTCAAATGCATATATTATCAATGTAGATGGAAATAAATAGGGCGGGGTCAGGATCATCTAATTGGAGAGGTACAATCTCATTCACAAAAGAAACTAAGAGTGGTTATTTGATGAGTGGTAGTAGGAGCAGAGGAAGGGGATGAAGTGGTGAGAGAGGTGACACATGGTGAGGAGTGATAATGGATGCAATAGGTGTAGGGTCATTAGGTAGAACCTCAATAGATTACAAGACCTCAATGAGGGCCTAACGATGAGACTCAGAGGTTTGGACGAGGTCATACAAAGACATTTTGAGAGGAGACTGGTGCAATTGTTTAAGCATTGTACGATGGGAAACCTCATCAAAAATAGGGTATGCAGGTCCACGGATGGTGATTTTGGGTGTAGGTGCAGATGGAATATTGGGTAAAAGAGTAGCGGATGAGCTAGTTGTTTTCTCCTTTCCTTTTCCTTCTGGGCTTGAGTGGAAATTTGAACCATATTAATCTATGGTAAAGGAGAAAGTGAGTCATGATAGGTGTAGCGACAGACAGGAAAAATATGGTGAGGGCATATACTATTTTTGTGAAAATAATGCAACACATTGGCATTTTGGTGGAGGTTTGGCTAGCTCTCTTATGTGGACCATATTGATCTCAAATGTTGGAGGAGGATAAAAAATTTTGTGGAGGAAGAGATGAAGGTCACCTGAATAGGTATGACGAGGATGTGTGGTGATAGATGTAGGTGGAATAAGGTCCTCATCTAAAAGATCATCATCGTCAAATTTTTCTTCAAGAGGACATAATTGGAGAAGAATAGTCTTAAGAGCCTTACATTTTTCCACATCATGCCCTAGTACACATGATGGTAAGCACAAATTTTGGTATCATCAAACCCTTCTGGTTTAGGTTTGAGTGGGTCATAAGGTCTAAGCGGTGGCAATGTGATGACAGAGGTTTCCAAAAGGTTAGATAAGATGTTGTCGTAAGACCCTTCCAATGGATCACAATGTGAAGTAAGTGTGGGTCTAGATGGAAGTGTGGGTGAATTTAGTGGGAGAGGTATCACTGGAGGTGGAATCGGAGGTTGAGTAAGTTTGACCACTTATTTGGTAGATAGTACAGTTTTAGGTTTGGATTACACCTTCTTGGGTAAAGATGTAGCAGGTGAACTAGTTGTTGAAGGTGGTATAGGTTTAACTACCTCTTTGGAGGGTAGTGGGTTCTTGGGCTTTGGTTGCACCTTCTTGGGTAAAGTGAAGAAGAAGTGTGTGATGTAGAAGGGAAGGAAGATGGTGGAAGGGGGATGGGTTAGCCAAGGCGATAATGGAGGTGTGGTGAAGGTTGTGGTAAGAGGCAATGTGGAAGGTACTACTCGAGAGGAAGGGAATGGCATAGGTAATGATGAGGATACTAGAAGTGGTGTAGGTATAGGAGGTAAAAAGGATGTAAGTGATGACAAAGAAGGCATAAGCATTTGTGTAGGTAATTTGGGTGTAACAAAGGATTTGACGAGGTAGGTTGTTGTGCTCTTTTTGGTTTACTTTGGGTAGGAGGCTACTTGGCCAAGGTTGATGGGTGGGGACCTAGGATATATGGAAGTGGTTAAGGTGACAGAGGGGTAGTGGGAAATGTTGGTGTATCTGGCCCTAAGGGGTTGGGTCTTCCTCTTAGGTGGGGGAATAGTCTTTACGATGGCTTGTGAGGACATGGCTAAATCTAGTTTGATATGAGGATGGACTAGACTTGATGTCGGCATGACTCCTAATGTGGTAATGGGTCTGGACGCGGAGGAAGGTATAGGTGCAGGTAAGGTTTTAGGCATAGGAAAATTTTCATTTGTTGTTAAAGGTTTAGGTGTGGTAAGGGTGATGAAGAAGGGGTTGTTATAACTGTCATGGGCATGGTGGGTTTGGTTTTCAAACACCTTTGTATAGATCTGTGAAGTGTTAATAGAAACATCTTGCATTTGAGTTGAGACAGAAGTCAAGACATCCCCAAAGCATGGAAATATCAACATAATCCAAGCGATCGGCCAAACGTAATGGTAACCGTGTAGGGGGATGATGTTGATTTGGTAGTAATCCCTATAAATAATGTCATGTGAGATAGGGAAATGCTTGGCTTTAGAATTTGTATTGGGTAATAGAGATGAGAGAACATCAATAGGATCCTTGAAAGCCAATGGAGAATTATCACCAATAGGAAGGGACGATGCTAATGGATTCCCGTGGATAGAGGATATGACAAGTTGGGTTAGGTAAGTTTGTTTTTCGTGAAGAAGATAATCATGACTCTCTTGTGGGTAGAAGATTAATTCAAATGGGTGGTTGTTCATTAGTGTAAATTTTGAAATTAGGCCATACCACCCTTATAGCCTCGTTAATTAAATTAACCATACCTTACATATTCATATCCCATAGGCACATGATTAATTTAATTAATTAATTTAATAAATATCCTCACTCTGAAACCTCACCTAACCACATCACCTAGAAACCTCATCATGAGACCTATTCTTAACATGTTTCTTTTAACTAAGACTTACTTTCCCTTATCATAATTAACGGAGACTTAGTCTAACCCTAAAATTACATGCATATTCTTTCTTTACAAAGATGCCCGCTTACTTAAGTAGAAAATACCATTTTAGACAAAACTTCCAAAATGAAAGCTAAAAGATAGCCAAGTTCCTGTTAATTTGGAAAACTTAGGATTTCTCGTCAGAACCAAACGAGATGTCAGGTTAACGTAAAGAGGTTGACACCTCTTAACCTAAATCATCATCGGTTACCATATATTCATTTCGGTAACCTAATTCCAGAGGTTGGTAAGATTATTCAAGTTTGGAGAGAGAAATATATGCATGCAAGCATGAACTAGAGCCCTCTCATGCATCCGCAGACACACCTTAAGTCAAAGACTAAGACTAATCTAAAGGCATTGGCATTCATGGTAGCATTCCATGAAGCATAACCACGAAGACTAACCACCAATTTCACAGATCAAGCATCACCATCATCAAACCACCATGCCTGTAAATACAAGTAAGTGTGTTTCAATCGCATCATTCTATACTTACTTAGATCATCATTTCTTTAGTTTTCTTTGTTAAATCCTATTCTCTTTTGCATCCCATCATCCTCACCTTCCTGTCAATCCACTCATCGAACCACCCATAACCTTTTGGCTCCCCATATTCAACCCCCATACATCTCTGAGCATTCTCACCACCTTTACCAACCTATCCATCCTTCTTCCATTCTCTATGCAATCATAGAGAATCTCCAAAACCAAGTTTTATTGAGTTTCTACCATTCCTCCTCTACCAAAGCTTGGGTCACCTTGACCGTCATCGGTTTCCTTTGATCGACGCGTCAGTCATACCCACACCGATGTCGGGCTCTCAGAATCGTAATCCTACCTATAATGACCTAATAATCTTCACCCAAATAACCCAAAACCTTATCCTGGCCTATTCTAATCACCTGGCTACCTACCCAACCTTAAATGTAACCCAACCTCAACTAGATCTAATTTTTTTTTGATTATCGAACTTAATCTAATATATGGTTAATAACTTGAGAACACGAAATCAACTTGTTAAGCAATGGACCTCTACTTCTTGCATTTTTTTTCATTCATTTGATAAATAGTGGATTGACAACCATCAGGAAGTATCACACTTCTCGATCTAGCATACACTGAGAATGAATTGACATAGGGGGATATATTGTTTAATATTCTTCTTAAAGAAGTGGTCTTGTTTTGCATTCATAGGTAGTTCCTCCTAGGGTAAAAGAAAGAGAGTTCTCACAATCAAGAAAGCTTTGATCGGAAATTTCGAACGTGAACATTCTACCTTCCACCTTCATTTCATAGGTAAGTTCTGAGGTAAGTTCACTTTTTAAGAAGAAGGTATCTATTTTGCTCATATGTATGAGTTTATGGTGAAACAATTAGGTTGAGATGTGAGTGGGAAAACTACATCGGGAGATATAGTGACTCCTCCATGGGTGAAGGAGAAGATAATGGAGACTCCTCTGTGGGTAAAGGAGAAAATGAAACATGTCCTTCGTGGATGAAGGAGCTCAGTGCAGAATCTCCTTCATAGATGAAGTAGGAGGAAATTGAGTAGAAAGAGTTGGTATAATGTCTAAAACAACATGAACCTCATGAACGTTATTTCACTAGTTGAGGTTTCACCGATTTGGTTAGATGATGGGGTGTGATTTGGGAATGACTTCTTGAAGATGTGAAGGTTCTGATTAGCTGGTGCATTAGGATTATCCAAGATGAGATATCCATTATCTAACATTTCTTGGATGATGTTTTTGAAAGTTATATAATTACCATCATATGACCTCTAACATGATGATAGTTGTAGTAATCATTTTCTTTTGTACCATGTAAGCACATGATGAGAGGGGTCAAAACCAATATGTGGTTTGATGGGTGGAAGAGTGACTACTCCGGCTTTTAGAATTTTTCTAAAACTAAGAGTAGGTTTCTCCTATGGGATTATATTTTCATTGCTCCCGCTTGAACTAAAAAAATCCTAAACAAGAGAAAGATTGGAAGAAGGCTTTGATTGGTTAGATGGATGAGATGGTCCAGCTTTCAAAACTACTGCGTTGGCAAATATCCTTTTGCTTTAGAATAATTATTTTTTGGTTTGGAAGAAGAGGTATATTTTGATTTAAACATAGTGTTCTTGTTACACAATTGTATCTTCTTCTCTTTAATGGCACAAATTTCAAGTTTCAGGCCATGGTGAACACCTCATCAAATGTGCAGAAGGTTTGAACTTGGAGAGTTGGTGAGATGTGTCTAACACAAGCTCTGTGAACAACTCTATTAACTTAGTTTGAGGTAGTTGGAATGTGAGTTGGTTGATCAGCTCCGCCAATGAGTGACAAAATTTGTGATAGATTTGTCTTCATATTGGTGTGTCACGTATAAGTCAGTCATGGTGACCTTCTTGACAATGTTGATAGAAAAGTGGTCTAGAAAATCTTGAGCTACTTGATTAAATGAAAAGATGGAATGCTGGGTAGAGCACTATACCAATCTAAATTCGGTCCTATCAAGGACATTGGGAATGTCCACAAGAGCAAAGCATCATCATGAGTAATCAAATAACACACATGTTTAAAAGACCACAAGTGTTGTTTCGGTCTTCTTTACTATTGAATCGGTTAAATTTAGGCATTTCCCAATGGGGAGGGTATGGATGAATTGGAATGGATGGGTGAATGGGCTCATTACAAATCTCATCATATGTTAGAGAGTTATGTGAGCTGAGACAAATGCTTCTAATGTATGCATCTTGTCCATCATCATTTTGATAAGATCATTGGTAGGTTGTGATGATTGGGCACCCCCTATAATATAAGGGGGTAGATGAGGTGGGTATGATGTGGGTGACATCCCAATATGTGGTGGTGCCAGTATGAAAAATTGTGAGGAAGGAACATAGGTCGAAATAGATGTAGATGGAAAGTATCCTGAATAAGCGGTAGATGAAATAGGGGGATGTTGGTGATAAGTGTAGGTAGGTGGAGTGGACGTAAAGACTCTCATAGCAATCGGAGGAAGATACTATAGGATGGAGAGGACGATGTTTTGGAAGGGAGTGTGGGATTTTGACACCAATGGTGGCTGATATGCAATAGGTATATGAGAGGTGGTGGTGTAGATAGACCTACACTCAAGGTGGTTGATAAAGGCATGGTTGACATCATAGGAGTGATAGATTGAAAATCACGATAGATGTTGTAGGTGTAGCAGATATCAATGATGTAGGATCAATCTGGGAAACCACAGGTGGTAAGGTGGAAGAGGGTAAGGCTAAGCTAGTATTATTTGATGTAGAAGTGGGTGTGAGGGTAGGAGGAATGGACATAGGCATGCCATATACAAGCTTCCCGATGAATCATGGTAGATGAATGAGTGAGATAATATTGCAGAGTGGTGGGGTTATGATCAAGGAGTCTTATGAACTCCTCATCACCAGTGGGTATGAAAAGAGCCTGATTGGGGTCCATAGGTGATGAGATGGAAGGGGGTGATGGGCTAGGTGGGAGCGGCTGGTGGCTAGCATGAAACATGAGAGTGTTATCTTGTTTATGAGTCAAAACCATGTGATTGACGATAGAACATGTATTCTAAGATTCGCTAATAATGCAGAAACACAAAAGGAATGGAGAAAATGGGTTTAAAATGTGTGATTTGATTGTTTTTCTAATTGAAAAATTAGAACACAAAACCTGACGTCGGTTGGGGTAATCGATGTCGTATGATGAGGGGGTAACCACCACCGATCGACTAGACCAATGTCGGTTACTATTGTGGAGAAATGAAATATTTGTAAATCTGGAAATAAATGATGAAGACAAAGTAGAACTGGACTCTGAAGGTGATATCAAGGACTTAGAGATATAGTAAAGTGATAGAGGAAGTCACAGAAAGAAAAGAAATATATATTGAATGCTACTTTGGTAAAAATGACCAAAACAACATAAAACTAATGGTGTTAGTGGTGAATCGGTGAATGATGAAACCGATGGTGGTCGTTGGACCAATGCCGTTATTATGAAATCTGTGAAAATGGAAAAAGTGAATTTTGGTGATTTAGGTCAAATAAAATGACCAAATCGTACCGAGTATGGAAATGATTAGTCCTAACACACTCGAAATAAACAATAGAATACACCAACTATGATTATGGAGTATGTAGGGAGAGAAAAAATGAAGAAAATGAACTCACACCTCAAAACAAAAATCAAGAAAAAGCTAGCAAACACGAAATCCTATGATGTAGATTTTATGTTGTGGCTTATGCCATTTAGGACTGACTTGTGAATAGAATAGAGTTTTTGTTACACAGAAGGTGCCCTACGAAAACTAACAACTATGGCTGGTTTTAGGTAAGTTTTGGCATGGGGGATCCTTCTCTGATATGATAACTAGCCAAAAACTAGTTAGAGCCCACTGTCAATCCTCTAATCATGTGATCGTTGAAAAATTCTTCCGGAAAGATGTTGTTTAAGAAATGTGTAGTTTGTTTTTAGTGATTTGGTATAAAGAGTGTGCAAAATGTGAACTATGGTTCAGTTTGTCAACCATCAGCTAGGCATGACTTCCAGCATATAGGTTGCCCATAATTTAGATGAGCTAGAATGCAACATACAAAAATGAGATGCAAATATTTTAAACCCAAATCCACAATGAAATTCGATGAGAGAAATAATGAATAGGAAAGAGTATGTCTTTCACTAATGTAATACAAAATAAAAAGAAGTGTTCTTTTTAATCCAAAATACAAGTTTCACTAAGATTAGTAGGAGAAGAAGAATGTTTCCAAGGGAGAAGATTTTAATGTGAACTTTCTTTTAAAAAATAAATAAACACACAATGATTCCCTAAGAATGAATAATGCAAAGAACCCCGAATGGGTCCCACCGGCATGCCAAAATGTTTCACCAATAAGTTTTATGCTTTCTAGGATGAAACAGATAGAAGGTAAATGGTTAAGGAGGAATACCTATGAGGCGAAGGTGGAAGGTAGAATGTGCACATTGTTGACGTTATCCAAGTTGATCATAGAGAACTCCTTTTTCTGGGAAGGACTACCTGTAGATGCAAAGCAATACCACAAAAGAGTATTAAATAACATATGACAATGGACTACCTAGCATATGCTAGATCAAGAAGCATGGTGCTTCCTAGAGAGGTTTTCAATCCACTGTTTAATAACAATTCAATGTGAATAAGAAATTGAAATAAATAATTCCTATTGCAATGTAATGATTTAGGTTTCTCATACACACAATACACTAGATTTTATGCTAGATATCAAAATAATACTAAATCTAATTAGAACCAAGGTTTTGTTTAGGTCATGCAAAGGTCTGGTAAGGGTCTAGGGCTGATTGGTTGACATCTGGGTTGGTTTTGGGTGAGTGGGAAGCTTGCTAGTATGATAATATGAAATGACACAAAGACCGATATCGTTCTGGTAACCGATGTTGATATGGGGACTAAACCGACGACGGTCAGGGAATCGACGTTGGTAGGGGAAATAGGTAATGAACTATTAAAAATGGGCTTTTAGGCTCTCTGTGATTGCACAAAGAGTGAGGGTAGTGTGGATTGGGTCGTAATATGGTTGAAAAGACCAAAGAACACTAAGAAGGAGGTTTAGAAGGGTGAAAAGGTTTGGGGTGGTTTGATAGTGGGTTGGTGAGAAGAAGAAGATGATATAGGTAAGAGAAGAAATAAAATACTGAAAGAAGCAAGAGATCTACAATGGGATAAGCACAAACGATTGAAATCACAACACTTAATTAGTATTTTGTAGATCATATGAGTTGAGATGGTTGATGGTCGATCAGAGAATAGGTGCTTGAGTCCAGGTTCATGGTAGCACAACATGTGTGTTCCCTGAGTACTCCAATGCTCTGAAGGATAACTGGATGCTTGTCTTGCATTGTGGTTGTGTGTGTGTTCATCGTCTAGATGCAGGAGGGTTTGAAGATTTACACTTGAATGTAATAATCTTTAATAACTAAATGACCAACCTATGTAAAGGGTTGTAAAATTCTATATAAAGGAACTGATAGGTGTTTAGGTGACCGACGCCGGTTGAGGATAAACCGGCGTCGCTTAGGATGAAATAGTCCTATTTACCAAAAATAGGTAGATCTTCCCAAATTTTGTGTGATTTCCTTGTTGGGTCCGCTTAGGTAAGTAGATTTCACGTGAGAGATGGAAGGAAGATCTTAGAAGAAGTCCAGCTTAGGTTTAGGAAGAATTCTAGTTAGTTAGGTCAAGTAGTGACTTAGCACTGGGAGTGATGACTCGGTGCTGAGTGATGACTTGGTCACTATGAGTTAAATGCCCCTGGAATGGGTCCAGGATGAGGTTTCATGATGAGGTGGAGGTGTTAGGACAAAATTAACTTAATTAAAATAATTAAATTAATTAATAATGTGAGAATGAATATTAATATTGGGTAAAGGGGCCATGATTAGTTAAATATGTTACATTAATTAAGTGAAGGGGGCCAAGGGGAGTGTGACACAAATTTGGTGTCTACAATGGATAGTTTATTGACACCTAGTATGATGTGTTTGAGCTCTTGAAATGGAATGATGAGGTGGTTTCATGTTGAAACCCTAGTGTTCTAATTTTTCTTATTAGGCTTGCTTAAGAAGGTGACTGAAGCAGAGTGTTGGGTAATATTTCTCCACATGACATATGGTTATTAGTGCTTTTACATGTTTGTATAAGTGCCCTTGAAGCGTTATAGGTGGTGGATGATTTTAGAAATTGATTTGGAGGTATATTGTGCATGTTTCTTTCAATATTAGTTCTTGAGTCCTTAAAGCATGAATGAGCAGTTGCAGAGATTGGCTTTGTTGAAGGCCTTCCACTATGAGTTGGAAGATAAAGTAAGATGTTATGGAAATTAGACTCAGAGAAATTTATAATGGTATATGGTTTGTGTCTTGATGAGTTGTTTTGATAGGTGAACCATCTCAGTTTAGAAGACCTATTTTTGGGGTCTTGAAGCCAGTTTGGAGAAGTTGCAAAGATTGAGTTATTTGGAGGTCTTCCTCTGTGATTTGAATTAAAAATGAGTTGCTATAGAAAGTATACTCAAAGATATTTCTAATGGTATATGACTTGAGCCTTGATGATGAGTTTTTCTATATGAACTCATTCATTCTTCAGACTGAATTTATGGGCATTGAAGACCTAGTAGGGTTTGTTTGCTTCTTGGAGAGCTTCATGGTGGAGATGCATGTTTTAGTGATATTTGAGTTTTTTTATGTTTTTTAGGACCTATGTATGAATTTTTTGGAGCTTCTTATGTCTTGAAAAATCTGGAATATGCCTTTGGAGATCATGATTCATTCGTTGGTGCTTGCAGTGCTTGTTTTGAGCTTGTTTGTGTTCTTAGATCTTGTTGGAGTTGTCTTGATGCATGCTGACCTACTTGAGTACCTTGAGTTGATTTATATGATGTTTTTGTTATTTTTTTAGATGGGATAACTAGCCTACTTGGTCATGGCTGACATAGGAGAGTTATAAGCTAGTGTTGGGTATAAAAGTGCATGTATGAGTTCATTTTTTTGAACTAGTTGAGCAAGAGAGGAAAAGTGCGGCCTAGAGGGGATTGAAGAAGAGTGCTAAGGGGTCATGGACAGCGGTTTGAAGATGTAAGTGTTGGAAAATATAGACATTGGTAGGCGTTTAAATAAATGCAAATACAAAATTTGAGAGACAATTCAATTTCTTTACTTTGTTACAAAGAATCAACAACACTATCTATGAGCAATCAATAGTCAAAACCACAAGAAGACAATATTTAAGGTGGGAAACCCTTGAAAGGGATAAAACCCCACTGAACCTATGTACTATGTTGGACAATTTTTTCATTGAAATATTATAAAGGTCTCAAACTTGTTGAGCACCCACTCAACATGAAGCACCAACTTCAAGATCTGATCAAACACCTACTTGACTCATTTGCAAGATGCAAATTGCATGAAAGCACCTAATTTCATTTTTTCTAAGCTTATAATTATACTTGACATCAATTTTGATCACTCATTTGACATAGTTTCTTAGAAAAAATAGTGATCCTAAATACTCTCATACATTCTTAGATCTCTTTTTCATATACATTCACTAGTCTAGATACACAATGGCTCACACTTGCTTCAACAAAAAAATCATGTGCAAGGATGAATTTATATCATTAGGAGATACACCTACAAATGTCTCTTACATTTCCTCTTCAATATACCTTTCACCTACCTCACTTACAACTTGTATAAGAGAGATAGATTGACTTCACACAAAAACTACCTATATGAGTAATCATTGCATCTAACAAAGCTCAATTACAACCTCAGGATTTGTAGGTTCTTTCAATATTATTTGAATAAAAATGATGATAAAGGAGAGGCCTCTAAACTCCATGTTCTTCTGACTTCTCCTATTAATATTCCTTTTCTAGCCCCTCGCTCACTAATTTGTAATGGTTTTTATTCCTCCATCATGTTCTTAAAACGTATGAAACTTGTCTTGAATAAGATGAACACAAAAAAAAAGTTTAAATGACATGTAAAACGTTACAAGTACCTATAATATGTTCTATAACCTTTTTATATCCTTCATACCTTGTCATTTTGCCTTCAAAACTCATTACAAGACTCATGTGAGCTCTAGATGCTAATACTTGAGAAAACAATCTTGACCTTGATGAATGAGGTGACTTGAGAAACCATACCTTTCCATGAATTTATAATAATTGATGCTACATGAGTTCTATACCACCAAAAGGAGCTTTGAGTTCATTACATTAAAACTTGAAGGCTTCTTTTCAACCATTCATCATATTTTTGTATGCACGGTCATGTGGAACTAGAGATAACAAATATGGCTGACTTGATTACTCATAGAGAATGAGGTCTCAAATTTTCAAAATATTTGAAAATGAGGTGAGTGATCTCAAAGTTAACTTCAACTGATCATGAAAGGCATAACATCCTCATTACCTTCATGAAGCATGCATTGGAGCAGGTATCATCATTTTCATGTACAAATTGACATCTTCACAGATTGAGAAAACCACACATTTCTACACTAGTCATGACTTCAAAGGCACATTTCAAGGAGGATATGTATGTCATGTAACTCTCCAAGTCCATATTTTGTTTCATTCCATGGAAAATTAGCTCAAGGTTGCATGATTTCTAAGACACACTCAGGAAGGGTTATAAGAACCAAGAACCACTCTTGTTTTTTCTTACATTTCACATACAATGTTTATCTTTCACAACACACCATTGCACTCACACTTCAACAATAATTTATCCACCATCATCAAATATTATTCTAAAGAATTGAATGAGAAATGTCAAGTTTACATGCTCAAAAACTTAGTCATTATTGATTGTCTTGAGATTAAATTTTTAGTCCCTTAAGAGTTAAACACAAAAAGCACCTTATTTTGTCATGAAATTAGCTTGAGCACATTTTATTTGACCCATAAAACATGTACAAGGTCTTATATCACTTGAACACAAGTTATTTCATCAAGAAAACCCTCATTCTAAAAAGGCTGATTTTTGCTTGACTACCTTTTAGCGGTAGGTGAGGAAAATTGACAAGGATCACAACAAAAGTTCAAATAACTTGCCTAGATTATTTCATGATCATGAATTAAACTCCCCAAAAAAACTTCTACATGCATGTTTTCATCTTGACACCTTCTGATAACAAGATAACCAAAATATTGCAAAACAAAGAAAAATATGTATGGTACAATGCCAAACCTAAGGAACCTAAATGCCATCAAATTGAACTAGAATGAGTTCTCTACAACTCGAGCAGTTGTATTAGCTTGCATAGGTGATTTGAAGGTCAAAACATCATTTATTTCCCATGGATTTAAACTTAAGGTTTTAGGGGGGTTTGAAGTGGTTTTCACTCTTAAGGTTTGTTCATAAAGTATAGGGCACCATTTGAGCAACTCTGAGAATCTCTTAACTCCATGCCCTAGATATGATGAAAAACTCGAAGCACCATGTAAAACCTTTATGTGTCTTTGAGATCTTAAAAATGACCTTCAAGCTGAGATAGTGCTTTCAGAGCTCGGTAGAGCTGAAAAACCTTCTATATTGAGAAAACTTCTTCACTTTTGCATGAAATTTAACCTACATCTTTGCAACACCTCCTCCACATGCCCCACATCTTGGTTTCTCATAAATGAGCACGTACCATCATAAACAATCTCATTTTTTCAAGCATATAATTCTTGTTCTTTAGGGTAGTCATAAGAAAGACCCCAAATTTTCCTTCAAGAGATGATTTATGACCTATAGCTCCATATGAGGACTCTATAAAATGTTCTTAAGTACCTCCCATTAGGTCCTTGAACTAGGCCTAAATGGGCTA
This sequence comes from Taxus wallichiana var. yunnanensis, assembly GCA_018340775.1. Classification (NCBI taxonomy): domain Eukaryota; kingdom Viridiplantae; phylum Streptophyta; class Pinopsida; order Cupressales; family Taxaceae; genus Taxus; species Taxus wallichiana. Next base: position 996,187,449 of record CM031237.1, on the reverse strand, counting down.
GTTCCAACCATGACTTACAAGACTTGACCTGATGACCATCCTAGAAGCCCTTGGACATTCTTGAAACATCATTTTAGACTTGTAGGACACCTGAGAAGTGCATACCAAGCATCTTCATACCTCTATTAGGCACCAACCACCTCAACCAAGCATTAACACCCTGAAACCACCATTAATACTCAAGAAGACACACTGAAACCACCTTGTGAAGGCACTAAACCACTTGTGAAGGCACTACCAATAAACCTTCATGCCCCTGAAGATTTGACACCTCATCACTCACTCTTTTCCATCAATACACCATGTCATCAATGACAACAACATCAAGATAGGGTTCAACAATCTCCCCTTTGTCATTGATGGCAACAAACACCAGAAACTTTGATGGAAAGAATTCATATCAACACCTTATAAGATCTCTTTCCTTTTTTTTTAGACATTCTCCCCTTTTACATCTATGATAAACAATCAATATCAAGGCATAGACTTACCTCTTCAAGATCCCCCTATTTTTATACATCTTGAGCCTTCTAGAGTAGATATGGCACTTGAGTTGCTCCCTCTTGGTGACTTAAATCCTTTAGTGATTGTTTGGGGTAGATATTACCCCCAATTTGTGTCTCAAATGCTCAAAAGCTGATTTGGTAGAGGTTTGGTCATGATATTAACTACCTTCTCATTTTTTTATACATGTTCAAGCTTGATTCTTTTCTCACTCACTTGCTCTCTCAAGAAATGGTACTTGATTGGTATATGTTTTGTCTTGGAGTGCAGCATTGGGTTCTTGGACACACTTATAACACTTGTGTTATCACAATATAAAGGTATAGGACCTTCATTTTCAATTTTATAGTCTTCAAGTGTTTTCTTCATCCACATCACTTGAGTAAAACATAAGGTTGCTACTACATATTCAGCTTCACACATGGAAAGTGCTACAAGAGACTTCTTCTTACTTAGCCAAGAAATAAGGCACTTACCTACAAAGAAAGCTCCACCACTTGTGCTCTTCCTGTCATCAATGTTACCTACCCAATCTGCATCTGTGAAGGATTTGATTTGAAACTCATTACATTTTGGATACCAAAGCCCATATTCTAATGTTCCCATGAGATATCTAAATATTCTCTTGACAACTTGAAGATGGTTCTCCCTAGGATCCTCTTGAAACCTTCCAACTAAACCAACTACTTGCATGATATCAAACCTAGATGTAATTGAATACAATAGATTGCCTATCATAGATTTATATGAGGTCTGATTTACCTTTGGTGAGTTATCATCCTTGTTGATTTTGCATCCTACAATCATTAGAGTGCTTACTGGCTTGTAATTCTCCATTTGAAATCTCTTGAGCATCTCCTTGATGTACTTTTTTTGTGATATGAAGATACCTTCTTTGGATTGACTAATTTGCAGCCCTAAGAAGAATGAAAGTTCTCTAAGCATTGACATTTCAAACTCCTTCTTCATGACCTTTGAAAATCCATATGACATAGTCTCACTATCACTTCCAAAGATTATATCATCAACATAGACAACAACAAGCAAAAATGGCCTTCTTCCTTTTATATATAGATTGTTATCAGCTACTCCTTTCTTGAAACCCTGATCAACCAAGTACTTATCCAATCTGCTATACCAAGCCCTAGGGGCTTGCTTGAGACCATATAATGCCTTCTTCAACCTACAAACATAATCCTTGTCCTCAATGAGATAAAATCCATCAGGTTGTTCAATGTAGACTTCCTCATTCAAGTGCCCATTTAGAAATGTTGACTTTACATCCATTTGATATACTTTGAATCCTTTGTATGTTGCATATGCCAAGAAGATCCTAATAGCCTCCATTCTAGCCACATGAGCAAATGTCTCATCAAAATCCACTCCTTCAACCTGAGCATACCCTTTGCAAACTAGCCTTTCCTTATTCCTTGTAACTTCACCTTTTTCATTTAGCTTGTTTCTAAATACCCACTTAGTTCCAATGATGTTTTTGTTCTTGGGCCTAGGGACAAGTTCCCAAGTTTCATTTTTCTCTATTTGGTCCAGTTCTTCATTCATTGCATTGATCCAATTTTGGTCCTTGTTGGCCTCTATAACATTCTTTGGTTCTATTTTGGATAGGAGAGCAATGTTTTCTTGATTTTGAATGATTTTCAACCTTCTTCTTATTTGTATGCCTACTTCCTTGTTTCCTATGATATGATTTGGTGGATGATCCCTCTTAACATGTCTTGAAGGAGATTTTGTATTAGATCTTTCTTCATCTTCATCTTCATCTTCTTGATCAACTTTTGTAATTTCATCATCATCTTGATTTTAAGTGCTTTGGGAGTCTCTTTGGGCTAGTTTTAGTCTTCCTTGGGCATGATTCATCAATTGTGACATTTGTGCTCTCTATTATATTTTGTTGGATTTTATTGTAGCACATATATTCTAAACTAACCGTTGAGTAACCCAATAATATTCCTTCATCACACCTTGAATAAAACTTTCCAAGGTTGTCTTCATCTCTTTTAATGAAGAACTTGCTTCCAAACACTCTTAGGTGCTTTACACTTGCAGGTATTCCTCTCCAAAGATCATAAGGTGTCTTCTTGTTATTTATTCTGATTTGATCTCTATTCAATATGTATACTTGATGTGCTAACATCCTCCCTTCAATATCCATATGAAAATTTTGATTCATTCAACATGGTTCTTTCCATTTCTTGCACTATCATGTTCTTTCTCTCCACTACCCCATTTTGTTGAGGTGTTCTTGTAGCTGAGAATTTCCTTCTTATTCCATGAGTTTCAAAAAAACTCATCAAACTCATTTGACCAAAATTCTCCTCCTCTATCGATCTCAAGCTCTTAATCTTTACATTTTCTCATTCTCAACTAGTGCTTTGAATGTCTTGAACCTTTCTAGTGCTTTTGATTTCTCTTTAAGGAAGGAAACCCAAGTCATCCTTGTGAAGTCATTAATCAATAGCATAAAGTAGCTCTCTCCTTGAATGCTTTCAGTCATGGTTGGTCCAACAAGATCAATATGAATCAACTCTAGAGGACTTGTAGAATACTCTTTGGATTTGAAGCTTCTTCTAGTTTGTTTTCCATGTAGGCATGCTTTGCAAAGAGTGTTAGCAAGTTTAGTGATCTTGGGCATGTTTCTTACACATCCCTTAGATTTGATCTTAACAAGATTGTAAAAATTAAGATGTCCTAACCTCTTATGCCAAAACAACCTATCATCCACCTGACTAGTAAAGCATTTCTCTTTGTTGATCTCCTTTAAAATATACATGTTATTTTTGGTTCTTTGGCCTTTTCCAAACCACCTTGCCTGATTTTTTTTTCTTAATATCGCATCCCTTGTTATGGAACACCACTTTGTATACCCTTGTTTACACATCCAACTAACACTCAAGAGGTTGTGTTTTAGACCTTCTATATACAAGATATTTTCAGTGACTATCTTTCCATTATCAAGGCTTAATGTGCCCTTTCCTACAATGCTAATTGATGTATTATCACCAAGTTTCATTGTTTGTGATGCATTTTCTCCTAAAGAGATGAACTTTCTCTTGTTTCTTGTCATATGACTTGAGAATCCACTATCTATATACCATTCCATGTCTTCACTTTGAGAGTGAAAGGAAGTTTGTGCTATCAAACCTTGTTCCTTCTTACTTGTAGGATCTGATTTCACTATGTACACTTTCTTGTCTTGCTTTAGAGGTTTTTAATAGAAAAAATTTGCTATGTGACCATGCTTTTTATAGTTGTAGAAAATAAGCTCATTCTTGTTTCTCATATGATATGAATTGACATGTCTTCGATGACCTTTTGAATGTACAATTTGTATAGCAAAAAAATAGTTTGTATTAATTTTTTTGTTATTTTTACAAGACAAGGAAGGCATATAGCCATACAAATAGGAAAACCACTTCCTATAAAATAGGAAGTGTAAACAATATAAAACTTGTATTAATATATTGTTATACATTTGTTATAACAATATATTAACTAACCCAATACGTTACAAATAAACTTGCAACCACACTTAAAAATTGGTAAGTACTAATCTACCAAATGGTAAATCACCCACAACCATGTAAATATTAATTTTCCTAACATTCCCCCTTAATGTTTACATGGTAGCAAACAATTGTCACACATCTTTTGCAGCTTGTCGCCCGTGCTTGCTCATGATCTTGGTACAATAACCAAACTGAAGGTAGGAAAAGGAAAACATCAACTTCTTATCAACCATGCATTGTCGGGAACACATATAACTCGACGAGAATGGGAACATGCTCAGGAATCATCTGCTTATCAACTAGTCACTCTAGGGAACACATATGACCTAGAATGTGGGAACTCAAGAAGGAACACATCTAAACAACCTTCAATGGTTTTCCAAAGGCTAACCACAAACCTAGGTATGAACAGGAACACATATGACTATTCAACCTCTTCAAGACTCATGATGTTGCATTTCACTGTGTTATCTGTTCTTCACTATGTTATTACATTGGGGAATTATGTAGGAATAACCACATATACTAGTGAACAAGAACATACCTCATTTGTTCTTATTTTTCACATCATGTTGAAATCCATGCCAAACTAAAATGATAAAATCAAACACACTGCACGCTAAAATACTCACACGTATGCCACCAAATCAGTGAAGCGACCCTGTCATTGGTGACTGACGAGAGGTCGTCGATTGACCTCTAGCCTCTGATGTCCTCATCCTCCAAAGGTACATGTTGCTAACTCAACCGGATTCACTCATTAAGCTTAGCATGTTTCACATTATACTTTATTTTGTCTCCCCTATAATGTGATCCACATATTTTATTCGGACATCGGTTTTAATTGAAAATGCATCCGTTAGGATTTTTTTTTAATTTTGACAAAGAATGACACAAATTGTAAAATCACCGATTTGACTCTTTGACTAAATGATGGATTTGATTATCAAGATGATAAATGACTCAACTTGACAATTAGGGGACACAATACTACTTTATCTTGAATGAACACAAAATGATATATAAGACTTACAAAACACATTAGTTTTAAAAGACACATGACTCTGATAAATAAATAAATGTGAGGAATATTTGTAATGAACTAAAAAAGTTGACTATGACAAACTAACATATCCTTATCCCTAACAAGACCGACTATACTTTATATGACTTGACTAGGAGATAATATGCATTTCACAACACTTACTGAAACAAATAAAACAAGAGCCGCGAAGCGCCGCCTCGTCATTCATGCTACAAAGATGTAATTGTATTTTAGCAATTGCTTAAGTGATATGTTGATTGTAAAAATTCAAGAAAATTAAATTTAATAGATTTTATGCCTATTTAAAAAATGATTTAAATGTTATTTAAAATTGATAACTATTGAAAGTGAAAAAATTCTTAACCATGATTGGTTGCATGGAGAAAATTATTGTGTTTGGGAGAAATTAATAAATAAAATTTGCCACATTTAAGAAATAAGAACAATGTAAATAAATAAGATTTGACATTTAATAAATAAGAACAATGTAAATAAATGCTATTACTATTTCAATGGGACACATGGAATTAAATGAATTGACAAATTGACAAGGGTTAATAAATGCCAGGCCACTTGGCCATTTACAATTTTTTGGCTTAAAAAAATAGAAAAACTTGTAGCTCAATAAGGGAAAAAATTGTCAAATCTCCCTTTCTCACCAATCAAAATTCTAATAAATTAATTTATGTGAAATTATATTTATGTAAATATGTCAATTCAAAGTTTATACATTAGAAAATTTGACATAGGCAAAAAAATTATCATTTGTGATTGGTCCATTGACAAAAATTATTTCATTGAAGTGAAAACTATAGTATTCCTGCCATAGCAGAACTAATAAGAAACACTTTAGACTTAGATTAACAAAAAGACCAAAATGAAGCAATCAAATCGAAAACCACCGGCTTTGATGCAAAATGGTTTTGTTGAAGACCTGAGGCTCAGATTTGAGGTGATTTGGTGCATGGGGGGCTTAATGTCGTGATGCAACCGAGAACGTGGTAGTAGTGCAAGTCTCAAATAAAAGATGGGTGTTGATCTCAATGAAACGTGAATGTGAACTTTAGTGGACGAGGACGTTTGAACAATAACATGACCCAGCGTATGGAATAAGCCAACGGTTGAACTGGCGTCCGAGATGGAGTTTCCACCAATCAATGCAATGAACTACTCAAAAATGGATGCAGATCGAACATGAACATGTTTCTAGCATACGTATGGAAATCAGATCTAAGCACACAAATGTATAAAAATACCAACCAAGATAATAGTTTTGGAAGCCGAAAGAGATGACTGCCTAGATTTTTCAGGAAGATTCCAATCAAACGCATGAATATGCAATATATTATTTTGAATGGCAATGACCAAAGTAGTTGTCCCAAACAAGTTATATCTTTGATCAATGTTACGTAAATCAGATCAGTCTTTCGCAGATTCTCCACTACAATTACTAAAAAAGTGTATGGATCCGACTAAGCGTGAGGTGGATGGTTGAATGTAGCTTGGCAGCACCAAAAAAAACAATTTAGATCTAGCATAATGGATCACACCGATATGCAGATGTAACTTAAACAAACTGATCTCTGCATCCACAAGTCTAGGTGATTTTTCTCTATGCTACAAAGATGCGTAAGCCTGGGCAGAATGATGCCTTTGTAAAAACAGATCTGAATTTTCTTCTTCACAATCCCATATTTATTCTAAAAGCTAAATTCCAAACTAGCAAAGCACAAACTCATAACAAACAAATTTCCATCAATCAGGGAAAAGGAATACAACACTGCCCCTTCACTAATCTCTCACAAAGCCATACCTTCTCTAATACCAAATATTTGGAATGAACAATTTGCACAACAAAAAAATAGTCGTATTAATTTCTTATTTTTTATAGTACAAGGAAGGCTAATATATAGCCATACAAATAGGAAAACCACTTCCTATAAAATAGGAAGTGCAAACAATATAAAACTCATATTAATATATTGTTATACATTTGTTATAACAATATATTAACTATCCAAATACGTTACAAATAAACTTGTAACCACACTAACAAACTAGTAAGTACTAATTTACCAAATGGTAAATCACCCACAACCAAGTAAATATTAATTTTCCTAACATACTACACCTTGAATCTTTGTGTCCAAACATATTGCATGAAAAGCAATAGCCATAGAAAGAGTGAGCATACCTTATTGCATGGGATTGCTTGCTTGAATTGTATCTCTTATTGACATTATTGACATCAACATTCCTTGCTTTAGGTGGTTCTTGAGTGGTCTTGATCACATTCTTACTTGTTGGTTCATCATCCTTATGTTCTTCCTTAAATCATATGCCAATTTTGTCATTGAAATCTCTTTGCTTGCTTAGAAGTTCATCTAGATCATTTGAGATTTTATCAAAATTATGATAGGAATTCAATTTACTTGAGGTCTGATCCAATAGAGTTTGTAGCAGCTCCAAATTTGATTTCAGTTTTAGGTGTTCTCTCTCCTTGACTTTAAAAGATGTTTCAATCAGATCTATTTTTGCTTCAAGTTCCTTGATTACCTCTTCATGTTCTTGATCATTTTTGCTTATTATTTTATTGATATTCTCTTCGTAATCCTTTAATATTAACTTCAACTTTTTATTCTTTCTCCTTTGAAGTTTTAATTCCTCAAGAGCACTGACTAGCTCAGCTTCAAGATTTACTCCCACATCCTCCTCATCTGAGCTCTCATCTTCAAACTGAATTTTACCTTTTGAGTTGCTTGCAGAGGTCACTTCCATGGCCATGAAGAGAGTCTCATCTTGAGTCCCTTCATCTTCACTTTTAGACTTTCTTGAATCACTAGATTCAGATGAGCTTGATTCTTCTTTGGTGTAGAAATTCCTTTTATTCTTGAAATAATTTTTCTTACCTTCATGTTTCTTGAATTTCTTCTTGTGCTTATGAGATGTTTCTTCATCATGCTCATCTTGATCTACCTTGTTCTTATTAGGACACTTGGATGTAAAATGACCAACTTGTCCACAATTGAAACACTTGAATGGTAGATTTCCCTTGTACTTGCATGATCCTTTTTCAATTTCTTGACAAACATAGCTTCAACCTTCTCATCATCCACCTCCATGTCAGATTCATCTTTGCTTTTCTTGGATCAAGATTCCTTGTTAGCTTTGAAAGAATCCTCTTTCTTACCTGACTTTGTTTCGTTTTTTCTCATTTCATAAACAATTATAGTGCCATGTAGTTCATCTACCTTTAGAGTGGTTAAATATTTTTCTTCTTCCACCGCCGAGACTTTGGAGTCATACTTAGGAATTAATGATATCAAAACCTTTTGAACAACCATTGTTTCTTCCATCTTTTGCCCTAGTCCATTGATGAGATTGATGACTTCATTGACCCTTTGTAAGTATGATGCAACACTTTCATCTTCATATTTTCAAATTAACTACGTACGCCTATAATTTGGCTTGTTTGACCTTATCATCCCCTTCATAGTTTGTCTTTAACTTCTCCCAAATATCTTCAACTATAAGTCAATGTATAACTTTCATAAATTCTACCTCTGACATACCACACAAGATTGCATTCATGGCTTGTGAGATGTTATCACTGGCTCTCTTTCATGATGCATTAGTTGGAGGTGTAAATAGAATGGTGTAACCATCAACAATCAATTTCCATATGTCAAATCCTAAGGACATGAGATAAGTCTTCATCTTGATACTCCAAAAAGAATAATTGGATCCATTGAAGAGAGGAGCCTTAGAAGTGGAGAACTCACTTTGTGCTTAACTGTTGGCCATGTTTACACTATTTGGATCTCCTTTGAGCTATTAAAATCACTTCAATAAGGACCTACTCTAATACCAATTGTTGGAAATTCTAGGCACTAGGGGGTGAATCAATGCAAATTCAAAATTTGAGAGACAATTCAATTTCTTTACTTTGTTATGAAGAATCAACAACACTATCTATGAGCAATCAATAGTATAAACCATAGGAAGACAATATTTAAGGTGGGAAACTCCGGTGTCCCCATATTTCACCTTGAAATCTGAGACTCCCCATGTTAAAAATTTTTGTTCTTTTAAAATAATGGGTTGTTTTGTGTTTTTATTGCTTAAAAGTTTCGTATTATGTCAAGATATTCCAAGGAGCCATATAAGCCATTTTCGACTTTAATACCCGTGATGCCCAAAATTGTTTTATTTTGTCATTGGGGTTTGTCTCATGGAAAGTTGTATTTAATTATTTTGGGCCCGTTTGAGGCAAATTGAGCTCCGCTTTAACCCTGTTGTGATCGTACATGTCAATATTCCCATATACCAAGTAGGGTTTTAACCAGAATGAATCCTAGGCTTTATTTGTGACTTCGGCAACATTTTGTGTTTTTGTGTTTTCTGTTTCGCTTTCTCAGAAATTTCTTTGGATCAATTCCTTTGCTTACGGTTTGACCTAATTCTTGGCCCGAGTATCTGGAGATCACCTATGCACGTTGTGCTAAAAGGAATTCGCCATCAAAGGTCTGGTTGTCTCAGAAAAGACGAAGTCGTGCACCAAAAAGCTTCTTCTGGGTTGGCCACATTTTTGGAAAAAGAGGGTTTGAAGTGAATCATGGGATTTTTGGAAGCAACAGATAGGTGGGAATTTTGTACCTGCCTAGTAGGGTACTTTTTCCCATGGAAGCAACGCCACTTAAGTCACAATGGAAAAATTAGAGGTAGTAGGTAGGCGGGAATTTCTTAGCATGTAGGCGGGAATTTCTTACCTGTCTTGCAGGGTAAAAATTCCCATTGTGAAATAAAAGAAAAATCACTTAAGGTATTAATGGGATTTTATTACCTGCCTTGCAGGGTAAATAATCCCATTATGAAAGTCAAACAACTTAAGTGGATCATGGGATTTTTGGAGCTACGGTGCATGGTGAATAATCCCATTGTTAATTGGCTTTTAAAAATAGAATTCACCCTTGCCAAAAAAGTGACCCACCTTGGGTGAATAATAATGCATTTAATAATATTTATTCACCCACTTTTGGTGACCAAGCATGTGGAAAAGTCAACAAAAAGAAAGTGGATAAAGGAAGTTGAATTAGACATGCTAAAATTAAATAAATATTATTTATTTAATGCAGCCCCTTCATGTCAAAAAGTGCACCCCATTTGGGAGAGAAATAATACTTTTTAAAGTATTAATTGATTTAATTAATTCCTATTTTCAGTGGCTAAGGTCAAAGCATACTGTGAGGCTTGAGTTAACTAGAAGCAGAAGTCTAAAATTAAATAAAATTTAATGGCAGCCATGAGCATGCACAAAATAGGCACCCCATTTGAAGAGTAAAGCTTATTAAATAATTAATTAATTGCCAGGAATAGGAAAGGCATTAATTAATTATAGAATTATGAGGATTATATAAGCAAGGGCTGCCATAAGGATGAATTAATTAATTCAAAAGTAGAGAAGTGCAGCCCAGACAAAAAATGTGCCCCATTTGAAGAGGAATTTTGCTCAGAAGAAGGTGTAATTAATGTTGGAAGCTTCCAAATTTGGTGCCTAGGTTTGAAGGAGCTTGATTTGTGTCTAAATAATTGTCTGCATAGTGGTACAGTGCTCAGGTGAATTTGGTAAAATTTGATGCTTACTTTGCATGTAAATAAAGCATCAAATTTTGGGGCAGCAAGCTTGATATATGCAGATTTTTATGATTAAAATCTATTGTTCATGTTCCAGTTGCCATCTTTGTCTAAATTAATTGCAGGAATTCATCATAGGTGCTTTTATAAGAGAAAGGGAGCTTAAATCAATGTCCAATACATTGAACATATCCTCCGAATCTGAAGAATTATCTAGATCTGCACCGGTTGTGAAGAATTCCAGTCGAATAAAGAGGAAAAGAATTGTTTAGACAAAGATTGCTCCAACCATGGCAAAGCGGGATGAACGAGAAAGCTCAGCAGAATCATGCATTACTTCTAGGTTTGCTGACATCGGAGACACAAATCCAGGCCCAAATCCAGATCCAGATTCAAATCCAAATCTCATAATTGTAAAAGCTTCCGAAAAATTCATCCTCTTGTTTCTGATGCAGCCCGTGTAGAAGTCAGTGCGTGGAAAATTTCTTCCATGATCTTGTGCATGTGCTCCCAATCTTCTAGTTGAAGCCTTCATTGAAGTTGCATTCACCGAATGCTTTAAAAATTTAATTGCTCATATGCAATTAAAAATAAAAATGATGAGTTATTTACGACAAACATTGCATTGATGCATGTACAGAGAAGAACTGCAAAAGCTTCAAGGATAAAAGGGAAGACAAGGCGAAGGCAACACCCGTAAGCAAAATTCCAGATCCAGCCGCTTCCAGATCCAGCTGCTCCCAGATCCAACATGGTGAGAATCAAGGGCAAAAGAATCAACTGCATGCAGAATGTGAAAAAGAACAAGACTGCAACTTTCCTCTTCCTTCTTCTTTCCTCCGACAAAGTAATTGAGCGATCAATTAAATTATAAAACTTAAGTGATTGGTTTAAAAGCCATTACTTGAAGAAGTCAACTACTTGGAGATAGGTGGCAGACGTGCAAAATAGAAGGTTCTATTTTTAGTTGCAAATCATGCATGTCATGCAAAGAGGAATTCCAGGAGGGAGATTGCCAGTTGTTTCCTTTCCCACTTCCACATGTGTCAGTTCAACTAAAAGCTTTCGACTTGTAATTGCCCCTCTACATTCTATAAGTAGAGGAAGAACCTTCTGTTAAAGGATCGAATTTGTAAGAAACATTCTTATGTTCTAAACTTTGTCTTTGAAACCCCGATAGCCACTTGAAGCAAAGGAATATAAAGGAGCAGGTGTTTCTGGAGAACTTTATGTCACAATACATTTTGTTTCTAGCTTTTTATCTTAGATCTCCTAATAAAATTTGTGTTATTTTAGATCTAGATCTGGAGTTGCCTTTGCTTATAATTCTGTGTTGATAGCTATTGGTTTCTTCTATGTGCATGCAATCAACTATGTTATCTATTGATTGGGTTGCACATCTTCCCCATTTCTTCCCTGTGTTTTCTTATTTCCTTCTTCTATAAATATTTCCTTTCTTAAACAGCTGCTTACTTGTTGCAAAGCTATACAGTTATGGTTCATGAGCTGAATAGTTAAAGTAAAACCCCCATATAGATACTAGCATATTTTTATTGACAAATCTGACACGGGAGCCTCACCGGTAAATGAGGGAGATTTATCTCATGACTACCTAGGTTTTCAGCTATGCAGAAAATCTAGCCAACAAAACCCTTGAAAGGAAAAAAACCCACCGAACCAATGTACTATGTTGAACAATTTTTCCAATGAAAGATAATGGATATAGGGTGTGGGATAGACAAATAAGGTATATTTAATTAGTTAAATAATGTGTATATACGAAGGTATATTAGAATAAGTACAAAATGTCATGTTGATAAGTGCCTAAACCAAATTTAGGGTGCTACACATGTATTCTATCGATTCCATATAGTCTAAATATCCACCTCAAAGAGTAAGCGGGGTCATAATTCTTATTGTGTGTGTTGATGATCTAGTCATCATTGACAATTTAGTGAAGATGATTTATGCAAAAATAATGCTCTTAGTTTGACATGACCAATCTCAAGATTCCACACTAGTATTTTGTCTTGGAGGTATGGAAAATGAGATACCACATCTTTGTGTCTCAAGTGAAATATGTTTAGGCTATGTTCAAGAAAATTTAGATGAAAAATTATAAGTCAATTGGAAATTCCATGAAGAAAATACTACAATTGTCTTGATCTAGTCCATCTTCTCGTAAATATCATTGTCATTGTGAATTGGTTAAGAGTGTCATTTACTTAACCTAAACCATGATAGATATCAATTATGATATTATATATCTTTCATGGTTCATGCAAGAACAAAATTCATGTCACTAAAAGGCATTAAAGAGATTATTGAGGTGTGTTTGTGGTATTATAGAACATATTCTCAAATGCAAGAATAATGACCAATTCTTCCGAATGAATACATAAATGCACACCATGTATGATCAATTGATGACATGAAATTTCACATTTTGAGTTGTTATATTTCTTGGATTCAATTTGATTTCATGGGGAATTAAGAAATAAATATTATTTCTCTATCTTCCACCAAAACAAAATATCGTATAACAAGGGTTTTTGTATGAGAAACAATATGGTTATGTCATATGCTAGTAGGATTGAGACTACCACATACATAAACAAGGTGATCTATAACTTATTCATAATACAATTTATTCCATGCATGCACAAAACACATCGAGGTTGAGTGTCCCTTAATAAGAAAGCATGTTCAACAAGATAATATTTATCTCTAGTTTAGTGTGTAGATATTTTCACCAAATTATTTGCATGTGAGAAATATGAGGCATTTTAAAATTCTATCTCTTATACTCTTAAGATTATGATGTAATATGGGGGAAATGTTAGGAAATATATTATTACACCATCCTCGTGTTGATTACTTAGTTTTTAAACTTATTTTACTCACAATAACCTAAAAATTTCAATTTTTATCCAAATTCAAATTATTAAATAAATATAATAATATAAACCTAAATGAGGGTTGATTAGGTAAATTATAGAGAGATAAAATAGATATTTATAGAGATAACTACACAATAGAAAGTACTTGATCATCTCTTAATGGAGAAATGTATAGTACACACAAAGACCGTGAATGGAATCGGGAAATTATTGTAAGGAGTTTTGTGGAGGAGGTAGTCTAAAAATATTAATGGACACTACCATTAAAGGAGGTGTAGACACCTAAATTTGGCAATGATAACTTTAGGTTTTGCACTTAAATCATGAATCATACACACATTCCAATCTTGGTGACCTATCCTTATCTCTCTTGCATGAATTTTCTATTCACATTGCTTAGTCACTCACATAACTAATTACATCATTCTCGCAATGATATATTCCTCCCGTATCATTCCTAAAACATTACAAACTACCTTGAACTGCATGTATGGGATTGTCTCACTCGAGACCAAATCGTCCAATGATTTGGACTAAAGCCCATAGTTTCATTCCTAAAACCCAAATGTTACTCTTTTAATTTGATATCTTCTATGGGTCAATTCATATCCTATTAGTCATGCAAAATTTACCTACGAAATCCTATATAAGCAATTCTTAATCACCCGTTGACCTCACTGGTACTTTCAAGACTATATTTGCAAAAAAAAAATTCCAAAAGGACTCCAAAATATCCTAAATCCTTTCAAAGAAACAACATGCTCTAAGAACAACCTCCACATATGTCCAAAGCACACTCAAACAAGTTATAGAGTCATGTTTCCCAATCTAGAGACCTTACAAGCCAAACCATCATTTCTCATTGTTAAGTGATCAAACTTCCAAACTAGTTACATCCATATATATAACATTTACCCTCTTATCCATGAGAAGATGGGAATCACTCTGGTATAATGATGGGGGTTGATGTTAGAGTCATATCACGTATATAATATTCCCACTACCTCTACTATATCTATATGACATGGTTTTCCTATTTATATAGATTATCGCCGGTGATGCGCTTAATTAGCAGGAACTTGACAAGGTCATAACTTGAGTTCCGGGTGTCCGTTTGAGTCCGTTTTTTTTTTGAAACCACGTGTTTCAATGAGACGAACGCAGCGGCAACCTGACCTATTGGTTGGGGCAAGTTTTCGACATGTTTTTCGGGCCCTAAATCCGCCATCTTGAGGCCGAAAATTAGGATTTAAGTTATAGTTCGGTTTTTTCCTATTTTTGAGCATTAGTTAATTTTAGTCTATTAATTGCATTATGAGTTAGAAAGTTGGAAATTCCTCTAATTTAGGGATGTAGAAGATGTGTGGCAATTTCTGTGCCTGTAGGAATAAGCATGCGAACTTACTAAGAATAGCAGGTTCTAGTAAACTGCTAAAAATAGTAATTTCCGCCACCTAGAGTAGATTTAGTCAGAGTTAGCTAGAGTTTACTTGGCAACTCAAGTTGGGAGTTGTTTTCCTATTTAGGAAACATTGTAATTCATTATTTGATAACAAAGAAGGAGATCTATTTTCTTTTGGAGTTCATAATATTTGCAGCATATCTGGTTTGTTCTTAATTTGGTTACATTACTTGGTCATACATATTGATAGAGGGACCGTTGGAATTTTGTTGGCTCCATATTTTTGGTTATCCGAGCCAAGCCATATAGATTAGATGGATGGCCGCCCCCTCAATGCCCCCGATTATGTAGATAGGGCCCCATAGAGATAGAGGGCAAGGTGCAAGGGCAGAATGGCCCCAACTATAAGATATAGAGTTGTAGAAGATATAAAGCCGCCATTAGGGGCTACCCAACTAGGTATGGGTGTCGGTCTCGACCTCCCCTCCAAGCTAAGAGGAGGGGGAAAATAGATATAGGATCTTCTCGGGGTTTCAATTCTATGTTTTGCCCATATATATATATGGGTGTTTCACCCCTTTCTATATATGGGGCCAATTGACACTATCTATTTATCTCATTCTATGTCGGCTTCACTTTAATGAGCCTAATTTGGTACGACCTATATAGATATGGGGGTAGTTTTATCCAGGGACACCTAATCGGCCCCGAGTTGGTCGTTGCCTTTCATTTATGCTCCTGTAGGATAAAGAGGGTTGTTTGGCTCCCTGATGCCAATGCGATATAGATATATCACCTGGGGGTCTCGATTCCCTATATATATTGGTATATGGGAAAAACCATACATAGCTACGACAATGGGGTTTAACGTTTAGCTACCCGATGGTAATGGGGTCAATGTCGGTTAATGCCAATGGGTTTAATGCCTATATCTAAATAGGGGTCTCAAGTCCAATAGGATTATTATAGATAAATGGATAAGTATTATGTATCTATATATGGGCCCAATGACATCTATATGTTGATTAGATCCCAAATAGAGGGAGGACACCCATATCCATATATAGGGAAACTATTGATTTAGGCATTCA